>OX941090.1:51238007-52488007 GCA_954870635.1 Arctium minus | reverse complement strand
GAACTCTTAAAGCACAATAGACGAAAAGCAGATAGGGCTTAGGAAAACCGGAGAAGAACAAGGTTTCCAAAAAAGAAATAGAGAAGGTTTTAGTCATTTTAAAAATAATTTAGACTTGGTATTGAGGCGTACGCCTCTCTACCGCCTCACGCCTCAGATGAACGAGGCGTGCGCCTCACCTGGGGATTGAGAGGCGCCGCCTCAGGTGCGTTTTTGGACCGCCTCGCCTTGAGGCGTACGCCTCACACGCTTTTTAAAACCATGCACAACATGAATAACAACTAACAACTCCTTTTCATATGTAGATAAGGTGACATGTCTGGGAGATAAAGCTTTGCTGATAAAAGCAATTGGGTGCCCCTGCTGCATCAAAACTGCTCCTATGCCATGGTTAGAAGCATCAGTTTCTATGACAAATGGCTCGCTGTAGTTGGGTAGTGCCAAAACAGGAGGGTTGGTCATCACTTGCTTCAAATTTAAGAAGGCCTTGTCTTCTTCGTCGTCCCAATAAAAAGAATTTTTTTGTAATAGGTGCGTCAAGGGTTTTGCAATCACACCATACCCTTTGACAAACCTCCGGTAGTAGCCGGTAAGCCCCAAAAATCCTCTTAACTGCTTAACGTTGGTCAGTACTGGCCAATTTATGATGGCTGTGATCTTAGTCGGGTTAGTGGCCACCCCTTGACTTGAGAGAATGTGACCCAAGTATTCGACCTGTGGCACCCCAAAAACACATTTGCTGCGTTTAGCCAATAACGAGTTCTTCCTCATCGTTTCCAATACTACCCTTAAATGTTGCAAATGGGTCGTTAAATTCGGGCTATAGATCAATATGTCATCAAAAAACACAAGTACAAACTTCCTTAAATAGGGTTGAAATACCCTGTTCATTAAACTTCGGAGGGTAGAGGGAGATTTAGTTAGCCCAAAGGGCATAACCAAAAATTCAAAGTGTCCACATTGTGTTTTAAAAGCTGTTTTGTGAACATCTTGGGTGGCAACTCTGATTTGGTGATATCCATCACGCAAATCAATTTTAGAAAACCATTGGGTACCATGTAATTCATCCATAAGTTCCTCTATCAACGGAATAGGGAACCTATCGGGAATAGTCATCTTGTTTAAAGCCCTATAATCCACACACATCCTCCAGCTCCCATCTTTCTTTTTTACCAGCACGACAGGAGATGCAAACGGGTTGTTACTTACATCTGATCACTCCTTGATCAACCAATTCTTGAGTCAATTGTTCGATGACGTCTTTTTGCAACACCGGGTAACGGTAGGGTCTGATGTTTACTGGATTTGAACCATCTTTCAAGGGAATGACATGGTCAAATCCTTCTCGAAAAGAAACCCGAAGGTTCTGGAATATATCTTGATACCCTTGCAACAACTTCACTAATTCAGGATGAGGGGAATTATTAGAGCTGCTAGCCTTAATCTGGAAATCAGGCAGATGGTTATCACCTTGGGTTGCCATAAGTTGCATCATAGACAGTTGTCCACCTTGATGCAATGTCTTGTTCATTTTCCGGTTGTTAATGGTCTTCACTCCTTTTCCCGTTGCTCCCCTTAAAGTCACTTTGGTTCCCTTGACAGAGAACTCAATAGTATGATTAACAAAATCAAAAATGACCTTCCCCAATGATGTAAACCATTGGACGCCCAAAACAACGTCACACCCTCACAACGGTAATAAGTAAAGATCGGCGGTAAATGACATCGACTGCATCTTCCATTCGAAACCTTCAATCATGGTATCGCACTTAACTCTTCCCCCATCCGCAACTCTGACCAACATGGGCGGCTTAGAAACCAATTTACACCCCAATTTCTTTGCAACTGCAACATCCATAAAATTATGTGTGCTGCCCGTGTCTAACAACATCTGCAAAGCTCTTGTCCTATGGTATCCTGTTACCGTTATTGTTTGGTAATCGGTGATTCCCGCCATGGCATTAACTGATATTTGGGAAAATTCGTTATCGGCCTCTTGTACTGATTCATCATCAACGTCCTCATCCAAATCGTCCCATTCCAGGTGGTACAATTGGGGTCGTTTGCCCTTGCATCGATGACCATACTCATACTTCTCATTGCAAAAAAAACACTGGCCCTTTGATCGTCTCTCTTCAAAGTCAGCGGGAGATAATGTTTTCCGATTAGGATTTGGTTTGAAGGGAGCTGCCATGGGTTTAGGGGGCATATTAACGGGCTTAGGAGATGTAGTACTGTTTTTCAAGGGTGATGGTAAAATTCCAGGTTTAGTTGTAGTAAGGGAAGAAGTATTGTTGAATTTAGGTGTTGGCTTATTACTGGTTTTACTCAAGTTAAGCTCTTGGATTTTGGCTAATGAATAGGCTTGTGCGATAGTAGGAGGATTAAACATCCTTACTAGGCTCCTCAATTCCTCATTCAACCCAGTTATGAAACAACTTAAAGTGTATTCAGGGGGGGGAGAGTTGTAACCTGCTGATGATACTATCAAACTCATCATGATAGTCCTTAACAAATGTGGTTTGCTTCAGTTCCATGAGTTCTGCCATCGGGTCATCGAATGGCTCCCCAAATCTCCCTGTGATATCAACGACGTATTGATCCCATGAAGGATTGATATGATTACGACCCTTCATGTACCCCTGATGCCATTGCAATGCTCTACCTTCCAGATGGATTGATGCTAGAGGGACTTTTGTACCATCACTTGATCCAGTTGAAAAAATTGATTCACCTTATATAGCCATGACTTCAATTCATCCCCTCCGAAGCGTGGAAATTCAATTTTTGTCAATCGTGATGAGTATTGATGTGGATTGCCAATCATCTCCGATAATTTCACTTGAGGATTTGACGATGATGATTTCAACTCAGTCTGTTGAAGGGTTTTACGACCGTCATTCATCAGATTATCAGAATCGCCCTTCTTCAAACGATCTGCCATGAGTTGATTCATTTGAAGCGACAAACCGGAAAGGAGATCGCTAATCTCTGAAATCGCTCGAGTATTCTCTGCCACCCGCATAATTTGCTGTTGGTTATTATTTTCGATTCGAGCGCCATAATCCTCTATAAATGTTTTGATCGTCGTTTCCAAATCAGCAGCACTTCCTCGTCCTTGCGATGATGGAGGTGGATCGGTATTGGATGATGCTTCAGCGGAATTGATCGGCTCCGGTCCTTGATTGGCGGCTTTACCCATACCTCGTGTGATCGCAATGGCTGGATTTCCGAGAACTGATTGCTCTGATACCAATGATACAACCCAAATTCAATCGTTGGTTAACCAACGGATGACTGCAACTCAAAATCAGGTGGGTCAGGAGAAGAATGATCCACGAGAATTTAGAGTAGAAAGAGGAAAACAGAGAAATTTAGAGAATCAGGGAAGAGGGTAATTCTATTCATGATGCTAACCAGCTTGTACCATAAGGAATATAAAGGAACAAAAAGATAACAACCAACTACTAGAGATAATGACATCTGTCCTATTTAAAAGGGATGTTGACATCTATCAAACAACTAAATCTATTTATTTAATTCAAAATGCCTTGATCTTTGAATCGTAACAGATTTACCTCAAAAGTTGAATTAATGGCCTCTTATCTTAAATTTTATATTTTTCTCCAGTTTCTGTGTAAGTGGTTGAACTAATTGTTATTGTTGGTATCTCAATGTCAAAAGGCTAGATCTGTGATGCATATACATGTTATAAGCTGCATTGTTATTATCAAATGACAGCGTTATGTTTTCACTATTATATGTCTGGCACTTCTGTATTGTTTTTTTTTTCTTTAAAAAACTTACTCTTAACCTAAGGGGCTGTTTGTTTTTTAAGAGGTCTGAAGTCTGAAGTTTTATTTTACTTCTGAATAATAAGAGGTGGTGCTGAAGTCTGAAATCTAAATCAACAAGACTGTATGTTTCTGTAATTTCTGTAGGCGTCGTTAGAGAAAGAAGAGCATATGAACTGAGGTGGCGATAAGAGGTTTAAAGAAGTTAGATCACCATTTTTTATTTCAGACGTATTTAAGAGTTAAGAAGTTATGAAAACTAGAAAAAAACAAACAGTCTAAATGTAAAAATGTAAAAAGGTCTGAACAATTCAGACTTAAGAGCCATTAAGAGGTTTTTTTTTTTATTAAAACAAACAACCTCTAATTGTTGCTTAAGTTTTCTGAACCGCCAAGATAAAAAGGAGTTTCACTTTGCTGCTCAGTCTTGAGATCAAGCCAATATCTGCTTAAGTTTTGTGGGACTGATTGGGTGTGAGGGGAGAGAAGAGGACCATGTCAATAGTATACTCTATAAGAAGTACCATCTAGCAGATGGTTAATGGTCTTAACATATTGATTGGACCCCTGGCCCTTATGCCTATGAATGAACCAATCATTAATACATCATCAAAGAGGTCCATTATTTGGAAGGTGTCAGAATCTATTTGAGTTGGTTATAAGGAGAGGGGTGAGGTTCAGTGGGAGGCAAGCATAGTAATATAGAAGGGGATTCTGTTGGGTGAATGTTTCTTTGAGTAGGAGTCATTGACTCTGGTTCCCATTTCAATTGTAGAGCATTGGCTCACTTTTCTTTATCTTTCCTTAATCAAAATCGTCCTGGTTTTTGGAGTTCCATTCACTACTATCAATTGGTCCGATCTGCCAGACACACGGGAGGAGCCAGTGAGCAATGTGGGAGGCAATCATAATAATATAAAAGGAATTCTGTTTAGGAGAATGTTTCTCTGAGTAGGAGTCATTGACTCCGGTTTCCATTTCAAATATAGAGCAAAGGCTCACTTTTCTTTATCTTTCTTTGATCAAAATCATTTCTGGAGTTCCATTCACTACTTGTATGATCTATCACACATTTATATTTATAACTGGTTTCAATCTGAGAACAAGCAAACTGACCCTAATGGCACGAAGCTTCTCTGTGTTCCTTCACATAATGGAAGGTCTACTTGTTCTTCTGGTTGCAGGGATGAATTACTTTTTCCACCATCTAATATCATTCTAATAATGCCTTTTATCTGTAAGATTTGTGATTTATTGAAACACTCATATGAGATTGCTAAAGCCATTATAGTGAGAAAAATGTTAACACTTGAATACTTGATTGGACATAGTTCAGGGGAAATGATTGATCATCAATCATTTGTCTTGTATAATTATACCTTTGATATTTGATAAAATGGAGGAACCTTGGGTCCAAACCATTGTCATCAATATTTTAAAATGACTGTGATGGTCAAAGAGGTCACCTTGGCTTCAAAAAGTCCAAAAGGCAACTTCGCGCAATTTTCAGGAACATCCACAAAACAGGAATTATTGCAATTTTTTAGGGTTGTCATGTTTCATCCTAGGGTGGAACTAGAGGTTTTGCATACTCATGTATATGGTGACTAAAGGTTATGGTTACAACTTATTCTGAATTCAATAATAGTTGTAATTTTTTTTTTGATATGTTCGAATCCAAAGTCATGTTCGTTTAACATCTCTAAATTCAAAATCAAATACAAATCCAAATATTGCTATATTCAATTCAATGGAACGTTCGACAAATTATATTGTTCAGTAATTGTACATAAATTTAATATATACACATAGCATGATTTGAATATAGTTTTTCTATATATATAAATAGGTGTGTGTGTGTTTATGTATAGATAGATAGAACGAGAGAACACCAAAAACTGGAGAACGGGGAACCCTCAATTTAACCGTTGGATCTAAAAAATAGATGGTTTAGATTCAAATGTAACCGTCTCTATAATCATGGAGTTAGTTATGAAAAGATGTAACTGCACCTATTATTCACAACCGTTGGATTAAAATCGATCGACGGTTGATGAAGGGTTCCTCCGTCTTTCATTTTAAGGTTCTCCTTCGAATCCACCCCTATATATATTTATTTATGTATGTATGTATGTATGTAACACCCCCTCCTCCCCCAATACACACACTTATGTATTAATAATGAAAATATAATATATCTACATGTTTTAGTATGTATGTATAAAATATAGATTCATGTATTAAACATTGTTAACTTCTTTTTCTTGATGAATATGGCCATCTTTTTCTTTTTCCTTTTTGGTAATTTGTAAATTTTGTTAATATGATTAGCTTTGTTAATTTTCTGTATGTAAAGAATTGGAAGTGCATGTTTATAGTTTACACATTTGGATTCAATTACATACCAAATTTGCATAACTTTTATTTCTTGGATACTTTGCTTAAATGAATTCAGATAAAAATCAAATTTAAATAATATCTTACTAATGGAATTTGGATATTGTTTTTTATATCTTTCAAATTTAAATTCAAAGTTTTCAAATCAAATTTGAATTTCTGTATGTCAATACATGATCCAGTTAGCATTCGAGTACACATGTAGGCATATCGCAAGCACCAGATGGGTGTTTCCCCAGTTTCCTGCATTACAAGGAATTTCTGCACACTTTGAGGAATCCGCTGTTCAATCACAACTAATAACATAACTAACCGTGACAGCTAACATCACCAACCAACTAACTGCTACCTTCCTTCCTGGCTCATTCCTTACAAAAACTAACTAATGTTTACTAAAGCACCCCTGTCCACTTTATTCTTATTTCTACTTAGTACGTAACTGATATTTCAGTCTAACAATAGCCACCTCAATATTCACCAAGAAAAAGAAAAAAAAATTTGATTCACTTCTCTCTCGTACAATTTCTCCAACAATTCTTTGATCATGTCTATATTCTCGTCACCTCTCTCATTAGTTGTCGTTTTTGCAATGGACTACAGTTCCTAGTGCACATAAATGGCTCTACCATCAGAGCTTATTTTAAATTTACTCGCAAACCTTTTAAACTCCAAAACTTCCTGCTTTTGCCAAAATGCAGCAAACTTCTCGCCTTCTCCTGGATTGCATCTTGCAAGCGATCTTTAGCATGTTCTTCCAAAACTCCATTACATTTAAATTCCCTCCCATATGCCCTCTCATGTGCATGGTCACTCTTGGCCTCTGATACAAACCCAAATAACACAGATTCAAATGGATTGGCCCAAGATGTGGCAGGCCCAAAAGTTTGGAAAGTTTATTCTAGAAAACATAAAAGGGTAGAAAGGGAAAAAGAGGCAAGTTAGTTGCAACGGAGTTAGTTTTAAAAGGAGGGAGAGGGGGCAGCGTAGGAGGCATGTGAGAATTACTTTCAACCTGGTTTTGGCTCTTAGCTCTTTCTTTGAGAGAGGGAGGCTTCCGTGGAGTGTTTTCCTTTACTTTTCCCTGTAATCATTCCTAATTCCATTTAATCCATATTCCACCCTCAATTGTTCTGTATTGTTTTGGTGATTCTCAATCATTAGTCCGGCCTTCCTTGACCTGTTGCTGTTCATTCATGGAAACCCGAGCACAACAAAATCGTTTCGATCAACATGAGGAGCAACTTCAGAAGCTTCAATCGGATGTTCTGGAAATTAAGATGACAATTAAAGCTTGGGAATCGGATCGTGGGGAGGAGGAGGAATTTTGCAAAATTGTGATGTCCGGGGTTAAGCAACAAGGTAAACAGTCGACGAATGAAAGTGGAAGGCCGTCGATGGTTTCTGGGGGATCTCACGCTTCTGTAACATCTCCGTGAGGTGCAATTCCATGGTAATCCGTTCATTCCTCCGATTTATCAAGGTGGGGGTGTAACGATGATGCAGGGAGGTATGGTCTACTCAATTGTTTCCTTGGGCGGCTAAGAAGGTTAAACTCCCAGAGTTCTCTGGTTTTGACCCTCATGGATGGATTAAGAAAGCAGAATTGTATTTCGAAATCCATGGTACTCCATCTAATCTTTGAATTCATCTCGCTCAATTGAGTATGGTGGGCGTCGCTTAACATTGGTTCACGATTGTCAAACAGATATACGATTCTCTGACCTGGGAGCAATTAACCAGCGAATTATTGCAACGTTTGAGTGGCCTCGAAATTCAGAAGCCGTATGAACAGCTAGCAATGCTTCAGCAGGTAACTTCTATCCATGACTATATTGATGACTTCGAATACCTGTTAGTTCATCGTTTGTCCGAATCTCAAGCTTGGGTATTTTGTGGCCGGTTTACGGGATGAGGTGAAACGATGGGTTTGTCTTCACCGGCCACAATCGCGTCTGGATGCGATGTATTTGGCCAAGGATGTTGAAGAAATGTTGCATCCTTCATCGGTGAGTGTCTCTCAGTCTCATTTCCGTTACCAAGGAGGCGGTGGATTGGGGTATCAACCACGGGCTGAGTTTAAGCCTTCTATGTTGGGCTGATTTGATGTAAAAGGGCCTAATTCGGCTGGACTAAATGATAAGGGCCCTCTCACACGTAGCCTGTCCAGTTCTTCACTTCTTCCACCGCGTACACAATCTTCTTCTTCGACGGAGGCTTCGACTATGTCGAATTGAAATCGGGGGTTTCGATCCCTTACCCGTACGGAGTGGGAAGATCGTCGGAAGCGGGGTTTGTGTTTTTGCTGTGGTCAGACTTTTGGACCAGGCCATAAATGCCATGAAGGGAAATTACGGGTACTGTTGTTAGCGGATGATGAAACTGTAGATGAAGAAGGCAAAATTCGTGGGTTGGAATCGATGGAGACTACTGCTGTTATGGAGGACGAGCCACCTCCTATGGGTCTCTGTTCAGTTTTGGAATTTCAAGGAGCCATGTCCGATTCGAATTGTGGGTGTAAAACCTTGAAGTTTGAAGGTACGATTTCGGGTATTCCTTTAGTAATTTTGGTTGATAGTGGTGCATCCCATAACTTCATATCGCGTAACCTACTGTCTTGGGATTATTATCATCTTAAATGTTTTCGGGAATTACCAGTCAATTGGGCGATGGGCATAAAGTTTTCTTTACTCAGAAATGCGTGCAATTACGTGTGGACTGTGAGTTTATTATTGGCGTGCTGCTATTCGATATAGGCCATTTGGATTTAGTGTTGGGAATGGAATGGCTTAAGACTTTGGGTGACGTGGTCCATAATTGGAAAGAACGCTCAATGCGTTTTATGCTAGATGGGAAGTCGGTAAGTATTCAAGGGCTGTCGAGTGCTCCATCCTCTTTACAAACCTGGTTATCTTTGGAAGAGTCGGCTCCATTACTCTCGGACAGGCAAGGTAGAGAACCTTCGAAGTTGGGTGCGACGCTGTCCATCACACAACAAAACGAGTTGCAGGCTCTATTGGACAGATTTGTAGACATTTTTCGAAAGCCGACCGGTTGCCACCGAGTCGGGTTCATGATCATGGGATACCGTTGGTGTCTCCTGCGTCTCCGGTTTGTGACCGTCCCTATCGTTACCCTCATATACAGAAAGCGGAAATTGAAAGGCAAGTGCAAGAACTCTTAACTCTCGGGATGATTCGACCGAGTAAGAGTGCTTTTTCGAGCCCAATTATTTTAGTCCGCAAAAAGGACCAATCATGGAGTATGTGTGTGGATTATCGAGCACTTAACAAAGCTACCATTCCCGACAAATTTTCAATTCCTGTGGTTGACGAACTCATTGATGAACTAAAAGGAGCGAAGTTTTTCTCGAAACTCGATTTAAAATCGGGTTACAACCAGATTCGTATGCAACCGGATAGTGTTGAGAAAACGGCCTTTCATACTCATGACGGCCATTACGAGTATCTAGTGATGCCGTTCGTGCTCCGACCACCATGGTTTAAAAAACGATCGAGGTGTGCGCCTCGAGGCGAGGCGGTGGAAAAACGTCCATGAGGCGCGCCTCTCTTCCCAGATTCGAGCGGTACGCCTTGTGACCATGAGGCGGTGGTGAGGCGTTGAGGTGTCCATGAGGCGTACGCCTTTATGATTATTTGTTTCCCTGAATACATGTTACAGCTGTAAACCACAATCAGACTTATTTCTGAATAAAATCACTTTTAAAGCCGTAAAGTAAACCACAACCTTACTTTTTTTAATGTTGTAACAGATTTTATTGTATATATTTATTTAAAATACCCAAAGTCAAACCCTAACACTAAACTTATTAATAAGAAGACCAAAAGTTGTCTTCTACATCTTGTCTCCACGTTTCCAACAACAATTTCTCTTCTCTTTGCATTCAAAGTTGCTTCAATTTGTGTGTCCTTCCCACTGGTCAGGTATTTTTTATTCTTTGGTGGTCCTACTTTGAATATTCTTCTCCACTTTCTTTTTTATACTTTTCTTCTATCTGACTGTCTTCTATCTGACTGTCGATTATAACTTCATACATTGATTATGCTGCTGTACATTGAATATACTGCTTCGTCATTAGTTTTTTTTTTGAGTTTTTTAAATAAGTACATTATGAGTTTAATATGCTATATCATATATGCCCTCTTTTTTTTCCCTGTTGGTTTCATATAAGTACAACACAATACATATATGTTACTGTTTTTCTAAGTTTATATGCCATTCTAAGTTTTCTTTTTGGTGTAATATGCTACTGTTTTCTGAGTTTAATATGCCATATTGAGTTTATTTTTTTGATGTAATATATGCTACTGTTTTCTGAGTTTAAAATGCAATATTGAGTTTATTTTTTTGGTGTAATATGCTACAAATTTCTGAGTTTAATATGTCATATTGTCAATTTGTCATATTGAGTTTATTTTTTTGGTGTAATATGCTACTGTTTTCTGAATTTAATGTCATATTGAGTTTATTTTTTTGGTGTAATATGCTACAGTTTTCTGAGTTTAATGTCATATTAAGTTTATTTTTTTGGTGTAATATGCTACAATTTTCTGAGTTTAATGTCATATTGAGTTTATTTTTTTGGTGTAATATGCTACTGTTTTCTGTTTAAAACCTAATGGCTAATGTTAAAACTTAAAACATACTTAGGTTCTTTGTAGTTTGAATTTGAAATGGCATCACGGAGAGATCCCACTTGGAAATATAGTGAGGAAATTGCGGTGCCCGGAGATGGAGCAAAAAAAGGATACAAGTACTTAAAGTGCAAATTTTGCAATAAAGAGATCAAAGGAGGAGTAAAGGGAGTCAAAGAACATGTTGCACAAACCCATAAAGATGTTATACCATGCCAAAGCATTCCTCTAGAAGTCAAGGACGAGATCGTCCAATACTTAAGTGTGTCTCCAAGTCCAACACATCCTAAGGAACACTGCAACCAAGTTTGCATGGATATTGGAAGAATGTTCTTTGAGAATGACATTTCATTCAATGTGGCAACAAGTCCTTCATTTGTCAACACAATCCGATCGATAGGAAATTACGGTCGTGGATTGAAACCTCCCACAATGTACGAATTGAGAACTTGGATATTAAAAGAAGAAGTCAAGACGACGGATGAAATTGTAAACGATATTAAAGCGACATGGAAAGAAGCCGGTGTCTCATTGTTATCCGATGGTTGATCGGACATGAGAAATAGAAGTTTGATTAATTTCTTGGTCAACAATCGCCATGGGACTGTTTTCTTGAAGACCATCGATGCATCGGATTGTGTGAAAAATGCACAAAAATTGTTTAAGTTACTTGATCAAGTGATCGAAGAGATTGGGGAAGATATAGTCCTTCAAGTGGTTACCGATAATGCTAGCGCATATAAAGCGAAGGGTCACATGTTAATGGAGAAGAGGAAAAAATTATATTGGACTCCATGTGCCGCTTATTGCATCGATTTGATGCTTGAGAAAATTGGAGAGTTGCCTCAACAAAAGAATGTATTGCTTAAAGCAAAACGAGTTAGCAACTTTATCTATAATCATCAATGGGTCTTGAGCTTGACAAGAAAGTTTTGTAAAAAAGATCTTCTTCGCCCCGCCGCCACACGATTTGCCACGACCTTCTTAACTTTAGAAAGTATGTTTGAGTTGAAGCAAGGATTGCAAATGATGTTTATTTCAAATGAGTGGTCGAATTGTGCATGGGAAAAACCCGAAGAAAAGCAATGAAGAAGATTGTAATGGATGATCGCAATTTTTGGCCTAGTGTGGTTTATTCTATTAAAACCACAAAGCCCCTTGTACATGTCCTACAAGTTGTTGATGGTGAGACCCCCGCGATGGGATTTATCTATGAGGCAATGGATGAAACAAAAGAAAAAATTGCAAAAAACTTTTATGTTACCTACATATGTGCTTCGTATTTTCGTTTTTCTGCACACACAACACACATCTTTCAGTACAAGGCATGTGTGGTGAAAATATGTGTTCCCTAGTTGGTTTTTATGGAGGATAACTGAAGACCATGTGTTGCATGTGAAGAAATGTTTCACTTTTTGCTTAATCTTTATGTATTCATAACAAAAACTCTTAACAAGTGTTTGTGGTTCTCTTTGAGCATTTACTTAATTTATCTGAATTTATTCTTGTAGACTATTGATATATTAATAGTTGGTATGCTTCATTTTAGTTGTAGATGGATTTACTACGTATTCAATATTCAATAATAACGTAGAGCTTCATGCTATATACACTTGCTTAATCATGGAAGAGATACTTATTACAATGTAATGTTGGTTTTAATGATTTTGGTTATTTATGTGGGGGCATTTCCTCTCTCTCTCTCTCTCTTAGGTGGTTAAGGTATATGTATCTGTTTTTGGTGATGAACGAGGAAAGGAGGTAGCCATTTCCGGGCTGAAGTCAAAAGCAAAATACGTCCGTGGTCAGTTGGGCAAGCGTATGAAACTACGGCTGACTCCTGAGGTACGGTTTATCGAAGATGAATCGTTAGAGAGAGGCAGCAGGGTAAGAAGTTATTGCATATTTTGGAAAATTTACATACATGTTGTTTAAACAAATATCCTTCATTTTTTCTAGACAACTTTGACATGACTATGGCTTTATTATGAGTTTTCCTTACCCACATTTCTTTCTCAATAATTTGATTTTATTGGCATAGTTCTTTCTTTTACTTTTGGTAATCATGGGTGCCCGAGTCAGCTTGTGCGCACCTCGACTAATCCCATGAGGCCCTAAAGATAAGAACCAGAAAAATCCCTGTAACCCGGGGGAGACTTGTACTTTTGACCTATGGGGCCGAGCCCGAATGCCTAGCATTTGCTTGCAACTAGGCTCATAGTTTTATACTGCAACATACTAGGTTTTCATTGTTTTTTTTGGAAAGGGTATCCTGGGCCTATGGCCCAGACTAATCCCTGGCAATTAGGGCCTTTGGCCTAGCTGCTAAAGCGTGCAGCCGTGAGTTTATCCTCAGTGGCCACAAGTGCTGCTAGTGGGGCTCCAACCCGGGTTGAGCGCTATGAACTCCCCAAGCCTTTACCACCACACCACAGCCCTTGTGGTTACTAGGTTTTCATTGTTGTCACCTATATTTCTGCATCTTATATCTTCATAGGAACATTATGTCAATAATGTTTTGATGTAATAACTTGCTATAGTGAATGAACAAGGCACCTGGACCAAGTCACAAGTCTTGTGATATACCACTATTTTTACACAATAAGGACGGTAAATAAGGAGGACCAAAATTTCATCTTGCTATCAAATGATTATGCATTTATGCTTATCATGTTATCCCTTCATGATTTTTCAATAACCCTCGAATATGGTGCATAAAAATATTCTCGTATGTTTGTTACATTGAATATGGTGTTTTCTCTACTCATAATTCATTTATTCATCATCAATTAATTGATACAACTTATTCATACTTTTTAAGTATATTACATTCAACTGCTTTTCTTAATTCGCATGTATATGATCACATTACATAACATATATACGAAAATAAATTCAAAAATTATATAGAGATGGAGAAGAGATTTAAAGTATATGTATATGAAGAGGGTGATGGTCCAACAATTTAATGTACATATCAATAAGGGACATAACAATAATATTAAATCCAAAGAAAATAAAGGTATCGGGTTCATCGGGTTGGGTAGGGTTCAAATTGTCGTAACCCAATTCCAACCCAATACCTACGATTTGAAGATTTTACAACTCGATTAGGCATCAGGTGACTTTGGGTTGGGTTGGTCGGATTGTTCGGGTTTTTGTGCACCTCTAGTGAGAAGTTGGTATTAAGTTCAAGGTACAATTAATTAAAAGTCTATTCATTAAAAGGTGGTGTAGACATTCAAAAAGAACATAGTCGTAGCCAGAAAAAGACATCTAATAGTTCGTTTTTTGACATATGATTGAGGAAGTAAAGACTTAGAAATGAAAAACTTCCACTGACCACACAGTAGAAAAATCTTTCCGAGATTAGCAACAAATGTCTTCTGTGCACGTAGAAAAAATATCTCATATAAAAAAGATACAACACCTTGGTCCATGGACATCAAAATATGTCTATGTTCCTTTGGTATTCTTGGTCAGAAATTTACTGGTTGGCACCTCGGTAGGGTTTAAGTGATCCTTCTTTGATGGCAGTGGGAATCTGTGGGTATAAAAAGCATAATAAATGAAGCTCATGTTTTTAATCTCGAGGGTATTTGCATTTCTTAGCGAGTTCTATAAACAGAATAGGAGATTAGGAGGGCAAATTAGGGCCATTTATGGCAACCATGAGCTAGTTTATATTTTTAGATTATTCCCCGTTTGATTAGCCTTAAACTAGCTTTTTGATACTCTTCGGTGTTTTTCCGTTTATGTCCCTTATATTTTTCCAATTAACTTTTTGACATCTCCTTTTAGACCATTTACATTGTCATTTGTTGGTTTTACCAACCATGACTAGTTTATAAGCTAGCTCAACTAGCCAGCTAGTTTACTGAACATAGCCTCTATTTGCATGCTTATTTTCATCTCAGTAGAGGTGATTGAGCAAGCATCATGAAGAGTTGGCCTATCTTTGGAATATAGATTGTTTACTTGTTCTATAAAGTATAAACTTCGTATACTGTTACTTTGTTCTTTTTTTTGTTCATGATGGATGTATTTATGTTTGGTTCTGTCAAATTGGTATCAGAGCATTGTGAAGGGGACCTTTGGCAGCCAAAAAAGAGTGTAAAAATTGGAGAGGGAGATTAGGGACGCCCGTTTAACTATGGTAGAATGGTCTTCAGAGATTAGACGACAAGTTCTCTGGGATAGAGGATAAAATTGAGGGATAGTTTGCCTAAACGGAAGAACTATTGTGTCAAGTGAGGGAGGCACATCTTCTACCAACACAGACAGCAATGAAAGAGGAGAAAAGCAAGAGCACCGGCTAGAAAGGGAAAGAAGTAGCTATGGAAAGAGAGGTCCTGCCGGTGATACGTGTTGCGGAAGGTTGGGTTTGCGAGGCACTGCCTTATGTAACGGATGGGAGTGAGAAATGGAGATAGGAGAGGGATGCTAGGCATGGTTAGAGGCTGCCTGGCAATGTCCGGGAGCAACAGCAATGCGAGACAATGTCGCGGCAGATTAGGTAATAGATGCTGCTCAATGCAAGGTGAGGTGGATCCCGAGAAATGGTGGCAAGGGATCATACAATCTTGTGTAGACTTCGACATCTGAATATCGTTCCCTAAGATCCTTCATCATAAAATATAGATGCAACTCTCCAGTACCTGTAATAGTTTGTTTTCCAGACTCAGGGCTAGAGGATAGCTCTTGATGATCTTTGAAATACCTCGATCATGCTTTCCGACCCCAATGGATCTAAGGGCTCAATTGGTACTTTCACCACCAGAAGAGTATTGAATTGAAGAGGCTTGAATCAAAGTACAAGGTGTGACAGTTTTCTGAATCATTTTCACCCTAAAGAGTTTTCTGAAAATGTGGCTACGGTGCAATCGTTTGCCAAATTATATGTTCGGAAAACTGCCACACTTTGTACTTTAATTCAGACCTCTTCGATCCGATACTCTTCTAGTGGTGAAAGTAACAGTTAAGTCCTTAGATCCATTGGGGTTGGAAAGCATGAGTGAGGGTATTTCAAAGATCATCAAGAGCTATCCTCTAGCTGATATAGGTGGGACTGATATAGGTGAGGAGTCTGGAAAACAAAATATTACAGGTACTGAAGAGTTGTATCTAGATTGTAGGATGAAGGATGTTAGGGAACGATATTCAGATCATAGGATGACTATAAAAAATTTACACTATGCCAAAACAGTTTTGTGGGGCACGGGACCACGGAGGGCTACATAAATCCGCTCCTGAATGCAAGGGAGCAGCCATGGTGGTTCGGCGGTTGCGACACAAACATGGAGTCTACAGCGGAGCAAGGACAGAAATGTGGCAAGTAGTTTCTATAGTGGGACTTATGGCAGGCTCTATCTAGGGCTAAATTGTATTGCTGCTTTGATCTTGGGCCCAGTGAGGTAAGTTATCAAATTGCATGTGTGGTTTAACTAATTTAAAATTTGGTGGGCTTAATGAAATTGTTATGCGATTATGCCTAATTTTGGTAGGTTTACAGATGTGAAGACTAATTTTTGGTGTAATACTTGGCCGGCCCAATTGGATCGAACATAAGGTATAGGTGTGGAATGATAAACGATGAGCTCGATATAGGGCTTCATCAATTTGGAAACTGAAGGCTAGTTTTTACTTTTTAGAGATTAGTCGAGGAGCCAAGGTGGGTAGTAAACAAAGACGATTGATTGACAGTTGGGGGGGGGGGGGGGGGGGGGCATTAGAGGCATGCTGGCCAATAACTAGCAAATGAATGGGGGATACACGGGGAAGAATTGGGAACGAGGCCAATCACGACAGAGGTTAGGTTCGCGGTCAAAAACAGGGGATGCTGATTGAATATGTTGGAACCATACAGACTGATACCATAGCCATTTCCAGATTAACACCTTGAGGACAAGGTGTCTGGGTGGTAGGGAGTAATGATAGACCAAAGTTAGTGGATTGGTATCTGCATTTCTTGGCGAGTAATATAAATAGAATAGGATGCCAATTAGAGTGCATTGCATATTTTCATATCTTTCGTAAGAGGCTGTTTTACTCATTCCATTAACTTTGTTTATTGTTAGTTTGTTCAACTTCATGTTCATTATTAATATGTTTCTGTCCCAGTCCTATAAGTAGACTTGGATAAACTGATAAAGGCTGAACCAAGTCAGTTTCACCCAATTACTAGAACAGTATGGCCTAAAGACTATTAAAAGGTAAAACACTGCAAACCAGGTGAACACAGTGGGAGGGTAATGCATTAAGATCCAAAAGGTTAATGTGAGCCATCAGGATGCATAGTTATTAATTAGCTGAAGTATATGATCACTCCTTTCTGTTAAAAAGGCTAAATGAAGCTAACACAAATATGGAATGTTCTGAAGTTTTCTTTGTTCCAGATCCTTGTTCTTCTAGTATATTACTCTAGCCGAAACTGCAGATGCCAAGGTGCATGTCTGGTAACATGAGTAGATGTAACTACTACAAGAATGTCAAGAGATGGTATGGTGGCACTTATTGGGGTGTTAATTGAAGTGAAATGATGCCAATGTGCCTTCAAAAATATGGTATATGCTGAATTATGCATGGGGGAGGTAGGATGGTTAAGTAGTTAAAATAACGTGACAGATTGGAATGTGAATTAAGCATGACTGATGACCCTATATGATTATGTGGAGCCCTGAAGCCCCCCCCCCCCCCCCCCCCCCCCCCTCCCTCCCAGCCCACACACACACACACACATCAAAAGGAAAAGTACCTAATAAGTAAACGCTAATTAGATACGTAAAGGTCAAGAAGTTTTGATTGTTCTTGCGTATTAAGTCTAGATCTTTGTATATTGACTAGAGGAAGTTTGAAAGCTCTATTTACCAACCTCCCAATGCCATATTTCCCCCAGCTGAGGTCCATGCTGGAAAATCCTAGATATTTGCGGCCTGCCGTTTCCTGTCCTTAGTGCCTTTCTGGTACTGTCCTAACCAAATTGCATTACTTTCTTCAGTCAGACAGTGCACTGTTTATTCACTGAATGGTTTACTGATGGGGCTACTAAGCTATTTCCGTGCAAAGGTCTTACTAAGATGAAAGATATGATGTGGGTGCATTGGGAAGTTCAAAAATCTTTCTTAAGGCCCAATGAATCAGGTCGTAGTTCAAAGACCTTGCAAATTGTTGACTTGTGTAGGGCTTTACCAAGTCTATCTATAACCAGATAGGCTTCTGCCAGGAGATCTCATGTGTCCCTCCATCAGGGGAGTTGTCCTTGGTGGCTGTGTTGAGATTCTTTTGGACTTGTGAACCCAATGGCACAAAGATAGGTTGAAATTGATTGTGTTAGCCACTCATATGGCATCACATGCTGCACTTGCTGTAGGTGTCATACACATCGTATTTGAAGAAGAGGTCTGTAGTAATGCCGAGATATGTGTTGCCAACTTGTTATTAGAATTTTGTTTGCTTATAATCTCAAGTGGGTTCTATTTTTCTTTTCTCAATCATAGTTGAAGTGACTGAAAATCATGTGCTAGAAATAAATCAAGGGAAAATGCATTTTTTTGGCATAATAGAAAGTAATCATAATGGAAATGGAGGTTTTTAGGGGAGGAAGCAGAAGAATGTTAGTGGGTGAGAAGTTGGTATTAAGTTCAGGCTACAATTAATTTAAAAGTAAATTACGTTTATAATTCCCGTGGTTTGTTAAAAATTGTTATTTCATCCCTATGTTTTTGAAATTATGATTTTCATCTACAATTTTTTTTGTCCTTATTTACAATTTACTGTTGTTTTTGTCCTTATGATTTACAATTTATTGTTATTTTTATCCAGGTAATTTACAATTCTTTGGTTTTTTTGTCCCTCATACCTAAAGGTAAGGGACTAAGAGTTAGCCTCAGGGACAAAAATAGCAACGAATTGCAAACCATAGGGACGAAAATTGCAAGTTTGAAATCACAGGGATAGAAGTCACAAGTTTTAACAAACCACAAGGACGAAGAACATAATTTACTCCTAATTTAAAGCCGATTTATTAAAAGATGGTGTAGACATTGAAAAAGAACATAGTATAGTTCATATTTTGACATATATGATTCTGGAAGTAAAGACTTCAAAATGAAAACCTTCCTCTGACCACACAGTTGAAAAATCTTTCCCAGATTAGCCACAAATGTCTCAAGTGCACGAAGAAGATATCTCATATAAAAAACATACAATACCTTGGTCCATGGAAATCAAAACACATTTTTTGTTCTTCTGGTATTCTTGGTCAGAATTTTACTGGCTGGCACCTCATTAGGGGTTGAGTGATTCTTCTTTGATGGCAGTGGGAATCCGGAGGATATATAAAAAGCATAAGAAATGAAGCTCATCCTTTTAATACATCTAGCTCTTTATCATACCAACCCTATTTGCTAAAGGGTTTGAATTGTGAATCATATGATTTATTTAACAATGATGACAACAGCCATCCCAGGTAGGCAATAGAATCCCACCTTCATTCACATTTTGTTAAGTTCAGTCATTTAGAATTTGAGATCTACAGAAAGAGAACAACGTGGATCAATCATTTGTCTTATTTATTTTAATCTTTCAAGAAGAACACCACCAAGCCTTTCTATTCCAAAGTAGTTGGGGTAGGCTAAAGCTTGAAACCTAGTGGTAGTTATGAAGAGATGAATCCCTCCTAGAGGTAAAGGACCCTAAATTTAATAGTATGAATGGTTTCATATTAAACATCATCGCTCCTTTGTTTCACATTCTATTGTGTTCATGTGATCAGATTGCAATGAGATGGTGAACATGTCCGAGTTTTGGATTCTTTTTTTTTTTCATTTTATGATATTAACGCCACATGCTAATTGATTTGTATTTTTAGGTGATTGCTATATTAGATAAGATTAAGAGTGAGAAGACTGTACAAGATCCAAAGGTTGACCAAGATGAGTCATCCGATCCAAATGATGGCAATGAAGAATGGGAGGATGATGATCCTGATGATGACATCATCTACGTGAAGTAGTAGTTGTTACATGATCTTTTTCCTGTTGCTTCAGAACTAAGCTTGTTCTATTCTATGCATGCTTCCTCTCCCCAAGGTCAGTTCTCATCCTCTTGACAAATTCTGAATGTGTGCAATGCTTTTATGTGTAGAGTGGTGTCCATTTTACTTGTACATGAAAAATAAAAAATGATCATCATATGAGGACTTTTATGCATCAAATATTAAAGGAAAAAAAATGGTACCATCATTGTCTTCAATTATTCTCTTTGGAAATTTACTAGTTTTCAACTTCCTCCATTGTTGTTTCTTGTGGTTGTTTATTTTATCTTACAACCATATGGGACCTGTCGCCTTCCTTATCTTCCATCGCATGTTAAGATTGTAGTTTAATCATGCAAATGGCTTTGGAACAGCAGGTCAATCTGATGTTGCAATTGCCATAATATCTTCCCTGATACATTTGGAAAAAAAACACAAACAAGTAATTGATGGGAACATCAAACAGCCCTTGGATACATGAGAGATTGAAAAGAAAAAACACTAATATCATATTATATTATGAGATAAGTCTCAATGTGGATTCATCCTAAATAAGTTGGAGGAAAATCAATGGCAATTTGATTTCTGTAGCATTTTTTGTCTTAGATTTCTAGTCAAGCCTGTAAACATTTGTTAGCATAAAAAGTAGACAAAATTTTGGATTGTGATCGTTCCCTACAACTCAACTTGTAGCTACAAATACAATCATCCAAGAGAATGATTGATTCTTAAGAACACATCATTCTTTCAGATGCCTCATGCCTATGCTGCATAAAATAGCCGGTAACTTGACTCAACACATGTTGAGAAATATTTCTTACACAACATGACAACTGACGAGTCTGCTTTAATGTGTGCAGTGTATCAAGTATTAATTGCTTTCATCAAGGTCTTTCTTTCCAATTGCATTCCTTCCTTCCTTCAGTAGCAGCTCATGTTTATTTTTTCCAGGTAAGTTTTAAGATTGTATACACTCTGCACTGCTATCTATGTAAATAACAATTTAGAATTAGACAGAAGGGGATGTTGATTATAATAATTGTTGTTCTCTTCCCTTATATGAATTTAGGTACCCAATTCTCATTGATCTGTACATGCACTTGAAAAATATCACCCTAAAATAAAAAATAAAAACTTCCAAGATATACAGACACTAGGTAAAAGCTTACCGGGTAAGATTTTCTATCATCATAATGGCATAGTATAAGCGTCTCTTACCTGGTAACCGCTGACCTAAGGAAGAGTCACCAACATCACATACCGGTCAAAGTTGATAAAAGGCTCAAGGCACACCTAGACGCAAAGGGGTCCCGGGGCCTAGAGGCGCATACCTCAAGAATGCGAGGCACATTTTATCAAATATATATATATATATATATACACACACACAATTACACACAACTCAAATATGCATCAAGTACAAGCCTACAATGCACCAACCAGCATTACTTCGCTAGAGGCAGAAGGAAGAAGGGTTTAAAGCGTGCGTGAGGAGAAGTTTTAAGGTTTGGTTATTTATAGAGGCGGCTTGAAGTTTTAAGGATCGCGTATTTAGTATTCGGATTTGACTTATCTATTTTATACTCCCTCGTCCCAAAATAACTGTCCACAATGAAAAAGGCACAAGAAGTGTACTCATTACACTTTTAGTGAACTAAATGACAATGTTACCTTTAATAATAGAGAGTAGTTAGTTTCTTCATTTCATAATTAAGGGTCGAATGGGGAAGTATGCACTTATTTTTTTGAAGTGGAAATTTATTTTGGGAAAAAACTAGAATAGAAATGTGGACACTTATTTTGGGACGGAGGGGTAACTCTTTTTTTAAGAAGAGGAGATGAGAAGATCGAGAAAACTTATTTGATATTAGGGTTTGACTAGCTATTTAGTAACTCTTTATGAGGTGCATAGGCCCACAAGGATCCTCGGCCAAGGCGCCGTGCCTTAATGAGCCTCGTGAATACGCCTAGCCTCGACTGTAAAAAAGCCCGACCTCGAGCCTTATGAGCTTAGGCACGCTTTTAATAACTATGATACTGGTAAAATTCTCGATTAACAAAATGACATAATAAGATAAGATTGTCATCTCTTATCGTGTAAGCGTCTCTGACCAGCTAAGAGACAATAAGTGTTCAGTGAACAAAGAAAGATCACTCAAAGGGGAACATACCTATGGTGACCTTGTTTTCAAGAAGCCACCTCCCACTTCCCATTGGTGGTATTTGCTGTCCATTGTGGAATTTGCATTGGGTTTTGCCCCTCAATTTTTGAGTAAACCAAATCAAACGAACCCAATGATCGTTTTTTGGGCTGTTGCTGCCAACCTTTGTTATGCTCACCTGAAGCACGTGATGTGGTTCATGGGTTCTTGCTTGAAACAACACATCTGGGAGCCATGGCTAAGGTAAGGTAAGGATTTAGGTTTAGATCTTCACTCAATGGATCTAGCAGACTAGCAGTTATATATTTGACTTTTGGACCTCTAGTCAATTTGCTGCAAAAAATGGGAAGCATGCTTTTTTTGTTAAGAGTAATTTATGCTTTTTTGTCTCTATGCTATCTTTTGAAATTATGGTTTTTATCCTTGTGGTTTGCGAGTTATTTCTGTTTTCATTCTTAAGAATAACGTAGTTAAAAAAGTCCATTAAGTGGGGGCATTTTAGTTTTCTTTTTTTCCTTTCCCTCCCTTGTTAAATAAATTCCGATACATCCACCCCTTCCTCTCCGGGTGCCCTCTTTTTTTCCGATCATCTTCATAGCCAGATGCATCTCGGGTAACCACCTTGCTTCTCATATTCTCTCTCTAAATCAAACCCTACTTCACGTCCTAATTAGTTGTTTGAAAATATAATATCAAACACAATATTCAAATTGACAATCATTTTATAATAATGAGAACTTGAATGCTATAAAACTTTTTGAATCAATCCATGACATTTTATTGTTTAAGATGTCTTCACGACGAATGCCTAAACCGCCAAGCAGGCAAGGGCAGCAGTCGTGGTCAATATACAACCATCTATTTACTGTCATGTCTGCCCACATTTTTTTATGTAAATTAAACAAATGACTTAAAAAAAACCTTCATGATTTAAATTGATTAATGGTAAACATCCTGTATTTCGAAATGTGGCTCTTATAAGTCAAAGGAAAGAAAAAAAAAGTCAAAGAAAAGAAAAAGGCCAACATTAGGGGGGTTAGTTGTAAATTCATGAAAGTGTAAGGGGTTGTATGTATACTTTTTATAGATAGGGAAAATAGCTCATATGACACATTTGACCTTGACCAATTAATAAAATGACATAAATTAATTATTTTTGCTCAAATGATACCCCATTTTACCGCTGACACCAAACCTGTCGGTGACGAAAAAGTTTTGTGGGACCCACCGATACATAGGCGAATGAGACGTTCACACGTGGCACCTTGTAGACATATTCTGACGTTGACCGACAACTGACTAACCGAAAATTGAGGTCCAATAAAAGAAAGACACATGGCACATTTTAGGGTTTTTGCCGGCACTCCCGATTTCGCCGATGGTGACATAAAGCCGATGTGAATTTCCTTTCCCACTAAAGCTTACCAAAAATATTTTTAAAGCTGATGTGAATCTCCTATACACAGCGAATATTGTAAATTGTGGCCCAAAGGTTCATATATGAATCAGCTAAAAGAGTTCATATGTGAATTACACACTGGTTCACATATGAACATCTAGTTCATATGTGAATCATACAGGTTTATATATGAACTTGTCCCGTGTATTCGTAAAAATTATGAAACTGTCCTTCTATTTTTGGAATAGCCGCAACTTTTGAACAGTCAAAGCCGCAATTGTTGACCAGTCAATGACGCAATATTTCACCAGTCAAATCCAATCTTGACCGAATGAAATGATATGATTACTTCTCTATTTCTCATATATTTATCATTTCTCATGAGAAATAGAGAAATGATCATAGTCCTTCATCTGGTCAACATTTGCGGCTTTGACCGTGGAATACCTATTAATTCATTACATGGTCCGTAGAAGTTACAGGGGTACTTTCATAAAATACGCGGGACGAGTTCATATGTGAACCTATGTGATTCACATATGAATCAGTTAATTAGTTCATATGTGAATCAGTTAATTAGTTCATATATGAATCACAAAGGTTCATATATGAATTAGTTGAAAGAGTTCATACGTGAATTACACTGGTTCACATATGAATTTGTCCCGCATATTTGTAAAAATTATGATATTGTCCTTCTATTTTTGGAATAGCTGCAACTTTTGACCAGTCAAATCCGCAATTCTTGACCAGTCAAAGACGCAATATTTGACCAGTCAAATCCGATCTTGACCGGGATTGATCAGGTGCATCTCATCCTAATGATCTACGTAATTGATGCCAAACTTGAGAAAAAGAAGTTTGAGGATGTAGAGGTGGTGCGCGAGTTTCCCGACGTATTTCCCGATGACTTACTCGGTTTACCACCCGATAGGCAAATAGAGTTCTGGATTGATCTTGTTCTAAGGGCAGCTCCAATCGCTAGAGTGCCTTACCGATTAGCTCCGTTCGAAATGCAAGAGATCATGGCGTAACTACAATATCTTCTTGAGAAGGGATTCGTAAGACCAGCTCCGGTCTTGTTTGTTAAAAAGAAAGATGGCACCATGAGGATGTGCATAGATTATCGGGAGTTGAACAGGGCAACCATAAGAACAAGTATCCTCTTCCAAGGACCGATGACTTGTTTAATCAACTTCAAGGAAGGGTTGTTTCTCGAAGATAGATCTCCGTTCTAGATATCATCAAGTCAGGGTGAAGAGCGATGACGTCCCAAAGACGACATTTAGGACTCGTTATGGTCATTACGAGTTCTTGGTCATGTCTTTTGGTTTGACAAATGCACCGGCGGTATTTATGGACCTAATGAATCAAGTGTGTCGACCATTCCTTGACAAGTTTGTGACTGTGTTCATTGACGACATCCATATCTATTCAAAGGATGAGGTCGAGCATGAACGACACCTTCATGAGGTCCTAGAGGTACTAAGAATGGAAAGGTTGTACGCAAAGTTCTCTAAGTGCGATTTATGGTTGAAAGATGCCCAATTCTTGGATCATGTGGTCACTTGAGACAGAGTGAAGGTCGACCCGTCCAAAATCGGAGCAACGATGAACTGGGAACCTCCCAAGAGGCTGTCAGAGATCATAAGTTTCTTGGGCTTAGCGGGCTATTACCGGATATATATATTCAAGACTTATCCAAAATAGTTTCTTCCTTGACGACCCTGACGAAGAAAAATGTGACGAAGAAAAATGTGACGAAGAAAAATGTGACGAAGAAAAAATGTGATGTTCGTGTGACGAGCTACAGTTGCTCGAAGATTATGATTGTGAGTTTCTCTACCACCCCGGTAAAGCAAACATGGTGGTTGATGCTTTGAGTAAGAAAGAGTACGGCGGTAGTGTTCGGACTACTCTTTCTAGAATTTGGTGTCTAGTTTGATCGAGAAGATTAAGAAGTCCCAAACCGAGGCATTACTGGAAGAAACCCTTAAGAGGGAAGTGATGGTGAAACAACACTTACTTTTGATCGAAAATGGTCGTGGAGTGAAGTTATTCAAGGGGTGTATTTGGGTGCCCAAGATTGGAGGCAACAGGGATGTACTTCTTGAGGATGCCCACAAGTCTAAGTATTTCATACATCATGAGAGCATGAAGATGTGTAGCGACTTAAAGTTAAACTATTGGTGGCCCGTCATGAAGCTTGACGTGGCCAACTATGTGGAACGTTGTGTGACGTGTTTGCAACTGAAGGTCAAACATCAACGCCCCTACGGAAGTCTTCAATCGCAAGAGATCCTGGAGTGGAAATGGGAACACATCACCATGGATTTCGTGACCAAGTTACCGAGAACCTTGAGAGGTCATGACACAATATGGGTAATGGTTGACCGTTTGACTAAGAGTGCTCGCTTCTTGGCAATGCGAGAAACGTTACGGATGGAAAAGTAGGCAAAATTGTACATCGACGAAGTAGTTTCTCGGCATGGAGTGCCTTTGTCAATTGTCTCGGATCGACATTGTCTGTTCACTTCGAACATCTAAGATGGTCTACAAAAAGAGATGGGTACAAGAGTGAAATTGAGCACGACTTATTATCCCCAAACCAATGGCCAAAGTGAGCGAACGATTCATACATTGGAAGACATGTTGAGGTCATGCGTTATTGACTTTGGTGGAGTTTTCCTACAACGATAGCTATCACTCGAGTATTAGAATGACACCATTTAAGGCCTTATACGGTCGGAAGCGTAGGACCCCCTTATGTTGGTTGGAAGCTGGAAAGAAACAGTTTGTCGGCCCCGAGATCGTGCAAGAAACGACCGACAAAGTTAAAGGCATATAGGAACGTTTGAAAGCGGCCCTAGACCGACAGAAAAGCTACACCAATAAGAAGAGACAGCTAATGGAATTTCAAGTGGGAGACCGAGTGATGTTGAAAGTGTCTCCTTAGAAAGGTATTATCCAGTTCGGAAACCATGGGAAGCTAAGTCCCCGTTTCCTTGGACCGTTTACCGTGATAAAACGTGTAGGACTCCAAGCCTATCAATTGGAGTTACCACCAGAAATGAACGGAATGCACAACATTATTCACGTGTGTTACCTACGAAAGGAAGAGTAAAGTGTTATCCCTCTCTCGGAGATCCGGGTAGAGGAAGGCAACCGTTGTGTTGAAGAGCCTGATGCCATTCTCGAAAGGAAATCGAAGAAGCTTCGTTACAAAGAGGTTGTAATGATCAAAGTACAATGGAAGCATCATCGCGGTGCCAACGTGACTTGGGAATTCGAGGAAGATATGAAGAGGCGATATCCCAACTTATTCTTGTATTGAGAGATTTCGAGGACGAATTCCAAGGTTGGGAAGGTTGTAACACAAGGAAATTTTGTGAAGTAATTGATCTCTTCCTTCTCCTAATAAGTTGTGTTAGCAGTTAATATTAGTGAAATTAGTTACCTTTAGGCACCTATCTGACCGGGAATGTTACGTGTGTGAAAAACCAACTTTTGGGTCTCGGTACAAGGTATACGATTGTGCCAGCCACAGTGCCCTTGGGCACTATCGTGTGGCACTGTCGATGAGGGGGAGTGACCCTCGGTACATGTGGGGCGATAGTGCCATCCGATTGTTCCAAGGTCACTATCGTCTGGTCAAAGTCGCAGAGAGTGGGTGGCCCTCGGTACAATTAAGGCGACATCGCCCTACGATTGTTCCAGGGCCACTGTCACGTGTCACTATCGCCCAGAAGTGGCAAAATTGGTTTAAATGCCTGATTTTTCGCCTTGTCTCATTAATTCTTCATCTACTTCCTCCCATTCTCTCTCAACTCGAACCCTCATTAAATACGAACCCTAGATCATTTAAGGCTATTGTTTTGGATTTCAAGGTGTTCATCATCTAAACAAGGGTTTCAACCTATGTTGCAAGATCAAGGGCTTCATCTTTATTCTAGAAGATTTCTTGGTTTTTGGGGTTTTGATCTAAAACCAAGTGTTAATCCCAATAAAGATTGTACAAAGGTTTCGTTTATAGAGTGGGGGATGAATACAAACACAAATTATGCTTTTAAATTTCTTTGTTGATTAATTTGTAAATCAAAAACGAAATTTACAAATTGTTGCAGAAATAGATAAGGAAAAACCTGACCTAAACAATCTAAGAATCATTAAGGTTTTTGCATAAGAAATAAGAACAGAGAGTTTGTAGAAAGAGATTTTTCTACGAGGATCCAAGAGAGACTCGCTCAAAATGAAGGGTCTCTCTTCTATTTATACTCTTTATAGATAATGTATGCCATAAGGTACTATCCACGTGTTTACCATGTATTGGCTTCATGAGGTTGACTTTATCCTTTGCATGCTTTTAACCGTCTTTGTGAACAAAGTAGTAGAAAGAGTGGTTGTACGGTTATGGACAGAAAAAGCATGTTTGATTTTATACCTTCGTACTATTTATGCAAGTAGATAAGACAAATAAATCTTGTAAGACAAGCTTCATTATCAGCCATCACTGATGAACATCCTCAACTTTTGCTGATGATGTCTTTAGCTATAGTTAAAGCATGTACTTGATTTATCACGCTAGGTAGACTAATCTTGGTTTCACTGAATGCCGCTTCAGATCATTAGTAGACAAGTTTATTTCATCAGCTTGGTCTTCGACTTCTTCTGTGAGTTTCTTTCAGCGTGAGACTTGTCTTCAGATATTACATTTAAAACTGTTAACAAAGAAAACGTTCATCGATCACTAAACATACTCAGTGTAAATGCTGACGCTGATGCTTTAGGTTATAAAACAATAAATATAATTTTCACTAAGTATTAAGTATCGTCATCAAATTACTAAAAGAGTTTGGATCAACACCAAGTATTATGAGTTCATCCTACATGTTTTCTAAACTATATACATGTTAAAAGGCTACTTTTATGTCTCTTAGAACTTTTACTTCATTACTCCTCATAGGTCAAAACTAGGGTTTTGATGACTTTGGGTATTTTGATGAAATAGAAATGATGAATGGTTTTACATATATAAATACTAGATGTTTCTAATTTTGAATGTGTAAATGGTGATGATCAAATTATGACCTTGTTGGCAAAATATGGAATTTCCCACTTGATGGCTTATTTATACCAAGATGTTTTTGTTGAGTATATTTTAATATATCTTGAAGTGTCACTATGTTAGACTATAATGTAATTGATCCATAGGCATATAAGTCGTTATTGTGGAATTTGTCTTGGGATGATAATTCCCCTTTGTAACTTGAAATAGGCATTGGGTCTCTATTGGAAAGTAAGGTGTGGGCTCCTAGAGTCGATCCTTGGCCAAAAAGCAGTAAAATGTAATTTCATAGTGAACAATTCTAGACTCAGATTTTTGATAACCCAAGGTACAGACCTAGTGTGGTTGAACTTGGGACTTCACAAGCAACAGACTTGGAGTAGTTGAGCTTGATAGACCATAATGGTTGGAATTCATGAGTGAGATTTATATAAACTGAATGGTGGGTTGCTTTTGTGTTCCATCACTACACATGGAAATCAGGTCTACCCCATCATCTAATGATGTTGATGCCCTTCCAAGGGTCGAGATGGTATATTCTTACTAAATGTTTTGAATAAAGTTATGTTACCTGTTTACTGTTTTATAGCTTTAATTATATAACTGTTTGTTCTCACTGAGCATCAAGCCTAACATTTGTTCCTAAAATGACATGTGTATCAGGTTCTCTTAGTGGTGGGGATCTGAAATCTTGAATATAGAGTTGATAGCCATTAGAGGCACTTTTGGGAATAATGCTTTTAGACAGGACAACGTATAATCTTTGACAAATTCTTTTGGAGGACGATAGTGACACCCGTATTTAATCTAAGCTTAGCATAGTTTATATTAGTAGGTTGATGTTTATCATTTTCAATTAATTGGTTGTAAACACTTTAAAATTTCTCACTTTGGATGATTTCTTTTATATAGATGTCGTTTTCATGTTATTATCCATGTTTAAATTTATTCCCATTTTTAGGGGTGTTACAGACCAAAATCGGGGAAATAAAAAAAGCAAAGGGACAAAAAAACATAATTTACTCCAAAGTTTATTAATAAGAATTAGAGTGAATTACATGTTTAGTCCATGTAGTTAGTACTTTTTAACGGATCATGTCATTTTAAAAAAAAATTAACAGATCATGTTTATATGGTTGTATTTTTACTACAACTTATGTCCATATCACTAACTCTATTATAAAAATTTGTTCACAGACCTCATATGGCCCTCATGTAAGGGACATTCACCTCTTTTTACCCATTTGAACAACTTTTTAGTTGTTTGTTTATTTTTCCTTTTAACCCTCAATTTCATTTGAACAGTAAAGAAAACAAATCAAACAAATCATAACTAAAAACACAAAAACACCAAGATCATTATCACAACAACAAAAACATTATCAAAAGTTTAAAAAACACCAAGATCACTATCACCACACCAACAAGAACATAAACAAAAAACATTAAGGATATAATCACTAAAGCTATGCAAATTCATTAAAAAAAATGTGATATATAACCCATATACATCAAAAACTTAAATTCATCACTTTCAAAAAACCAAAACCGAAACTAAGAACTTCAACATTAACCCTAATAACACACAAACTCTAGGTCTAATTCCAAAACCTAAATCTAAAGAAAATAACAAAAGAGATGAAAAGATGCTTCCACACAAACCCTGGGTTGTCTAAACTTATCTTCTCCCGTTTAAACTACTTATTGGATTGTTTTTGTTTGTGGACAACAAAAAACTCTATCACCGAATGTTTGGAGAAGATTAAATTCAATCAACATAAAAACCCAAAAAACGAGACAAAGGGAGCATTGTTGAAGCTTATCGACTAATGTCAAATTAAAAATGGATGTATGTTTTCAAATAGTTTGATGCTATTTCTTAGATTTTTGCAAAGCAGGCTCCTAGTTGAGTTAGGCATGTGATAGCCTTATGAAAACCTTACAATGTCTACTAAATCGTTATGGGATGAATCTTCTATATATCATACACTAAATAGGTCATAGTACTAAAAGAAACTTAAGCAGAAGCAATCTCTCAGAGGAGATTAAACATCTAATGCCTTTGCCAAGCTATTTCAAATATCAAAACTGTACCGGAATACATGACTCAAGTGATGAATATTTAAAAATGATACGGTAGGATGCTGCAACATGTGATGCTTTTTTGGGGAAAACGATTTAGTTGCAAATGGTATTTTGATTAGATTTATTGGGTATATTTGGTTTGGTTTAGTCCAACAGATTCTTGTGGATTGTTTCATGTCCCTTCAGAAAGATGGACATGACCCAATAGGATTTACGTATTCATTGATCAAAAACATAGTGAAATCACCTATGGAACCATGGAGTAGGAGGGAAACAAGCTAATTAGTATAAAGTTATAAAAGAAATTAAGCCATCATATGAATGAACTATTCAAGGATATAAAATAAATTGGAGTCAAGTTGTGGGTTATTATGCCATTGATGAGAATGTTAACCAAGAGCCTAAGAAATAAGAGGATGTGATAGGATTGAATTGAATTATAGGCATTTCGGGAATCAAGAGGTTCCTATCAAATGAGGCATGGAAGGGAATGATTATTGGGTTTGAATCTAAATCACAATTAAAAAATTAGGCCAAAACCTACATCGTATTAGTGAAACCCTAATAAACGCTGAAAATAAAGATGGTTCGTCGGAGCAGCTGTGAGGGGCTTCGTCGAAGAAACATGATTGGAGTTAGTGGATTTGTCGATGCAACTTTGAATTACAATATTCTGGTTTTATGTCGAGGAGAGAAGTTATATGGGGTACGATCACAAGACCGAAACTCAAAGGAATTGGCAGGGGATGCACAAGCGGTGGAGCATGTGATTTAATTCGATACAACGTGCAAAATCTTACCAACCTTTGACATATGAACAAAGGCTTGCAAGTGTTTCACACTTCCCCATCTTTGACTTACTCCATCTTCACATACTTGAGCCACCCACCTATTTCCAACAGTTTGATTCTTGTTTGGAGATGAAGATACACAAAGACTAATTAGATTCTAGTTGGGAGATTCGTGGATTCTGCTTTTTTAATTTTGATTTTGGATTTTGTTATATATAATAATAATGTAATGAATTTTTATTTTTTAAAGCAAAATGTGACAAAACCATTGAAAGACTACAATTCTCCCCATCTTAATGAAACTCTTTATAAAGACCGTTAGCGATATGGACCCAAATCGTTGTAAAATTGCAAGCACAGGGACATGATCCATTGTTTTTTTTTTTCAAAAAAGAGACGAGATCCTTTAAAAAGTAATGACCACATGGACGAAATATGTAATTCACTCTAAGAATTATTTTTAAACTTGAAGAAATTGTATTTACCATACCAATACTTGTGTTATTAACCACAAGGGTTGTTGCGTAGTGGTTAAAGCCTTAACGGATGTGGTGGAATATTCCATCTGCCCAGAATTCAAATTCAGACGTATACAACAATTGTGGCCACTGAATTTATCAGGGCTGATTTCTTGCAGTCATAATTTATCGAGATTAGTCTAGGCACAGACTAGGACACCCTTCCAAAAAAAAATATTTATGTTATTGTTTGCATCTATGGGACCAACTATTGTAATATTTTGGATGGTTAAGTATCAATCATAATACTTGAATCATGGTCTGGTAATTCGATCATGATTTTCCTACTACCCCATAAGAAAAGACCATTCCCATTTTGAGCATTTTGTTGGCGAGATGGGATTTGAACCCCAACATTGTGGTTCTTAACCACTGTGCTCTAATCCTTTATAAATCATTATTATTAGTATCACTTCTAATCATTACCTTTAGATTTTTTTTTATTTTATAAATGTAATAACGCATTACAATTGAATCATTTATTTTCATTTAATAAGATAACATCCTTAAAAATACTATGAGGTGAGTTATTGTGCAACCTTTTTAATGGTGCAACCCACCTATCTACCATTCATTTTATTTTCATCTTTTTTAATTAAAAAGGTGAAAACAAAATGAGTGGTAGATAGGTGGGTTGCATGGGGTTGCACCATTAAAAAGGGTTGCATTTGAACACCCCTCTCTCTCTCTCTCTCTATATATATATATATAGATAGTGTTTGGTTCATTTGAGAAATGGTAAATATATGAGAAATAGAGAAGTAATCCTAGCCATTCATATGGTCAAGATCGGATTTGACTAGTCAAATATTGCGGCTTTGACCGGTTAGAAGTTGCGGCTTTGACTGGTCAAAAGTTGCGGCTATCCCAAAAATAGAAGGACAATTTCGTAAATTTTACAAAACACACGGGCTGTGTTCATATATAAACATGTATAATTCTCATATGAACTATATGTTCATATATGAACCAGTGCAATTCACAACTGAACACTTTTAACTTATTCATATATGAACTTTTGTGATTCATATATGAATCAGTTGAACTAACTAACAGATTCATATATGAACCTTTGTGAATCATATATGAATCTGTATGAATCACAAAGATTCATATATGAATCTGTATGAATCACAAATATTCATATATGAATCAGTTGAACTAATTAACAGATTCATATATGAATCTTTGTGATTCATACATATATATGAACTCATCCCGTGTATTTTACGAAATTACCCCTCTACCTTCTATAGACCACACAAGGAATTATCCGGTGCTTCGCGGTCAAAGCCGCAAATGTTGACCAGATGAATGACTAAGATTACTTTTCTATTTCTCATATATTTACCATTTCTCAAATGAACCTCTCCCTATATATATATATGGGAGTGATCAAATAGAAATCACTCTAATTTTGAAAACCATGGAAACCTTCGGTTTCATTGGTCAAGTTAATGAAATTATTTCATGAAATTGTTTCATATAATTCTTTTATTGATGAAATCGTTGCATATATTTGTGTTTTTTATGTAAAAATAAAAAAGTTTCATCAGACTGCGAAAATACATGAAACAATTTCATCAAAATGAGAAAAATAGATGAAACTACATAAAAAATATAAATATATAAAACGATTTCATTAACAAAAGAATTATATGAAACAACTTGACCATATTAAACAACTTTATGAACCAATTTCATTAATTTAACCAATGAAATTGACGGTTTTCAAAGTTTTCAATCTAATATGGTTTCCAATTGAAACCACCTCTCTCTCTCTCTATATATATATATATATATATATTTTTTAAAGGAGAAACCTCCATGTATGACTTGGCATCTTCTCAGGCTTAGAACATCCTTTATCTTTTTTCTCATTTTTTCAATTTTTTATAATACTGATAAAGTTAAAGACTTTTGTGCCCCTCAATGAAAATTGTAGTTTTTCATGGCAACCGGCTACTTTCGTAATTTTGCCATCACTTTAATTAACTTTTAAGATCCCAACCATCCATATTCCTACAAGCCTTTTACTCTCCTCATCTCTTAAACCATCCAAGTTTATAAGTCATTTACTCTCAATTTCTTCCTAGGTAGGTGTTCCTTTTACTCTCCATTTTATGCCACTTTGTACTTTAAATATGCAAGCATTAGCTTCTCTAACTTCTATTCACTAATTATAATCACCTCCGGAGATAGAGTGGAGTTGTACTCTCATTTGCCCCACGACGACAGGGTATTTTGAGGTTTTCTAGAGTGTTGTTACTTTGTTTCTTGGTCTATTAACTTCTATCCACAATTGGTATCAAATTTCGAGGAATAACTACTCATTATCTTCGACCATACTTCGGACAAATCCAAGAAGTGTGCTTTGATTTGTTTCTTTTACATCAGTTATACATAACATTCTTTTTTTTTTTCATTCAATTGTTAATATCATAGTGTTGGGTATTACTGGCTATTCAAGTTGTCATCAATATCAATGTTATTGGTTACATGAGATTTATTCATAATTAGTTGGATATTGTTTTTACGCCATTTCTTCATATTCTTCGAGTGATTGTTTTTCTTATTTTTTTGGAATTTAATCTTATAATTTTAAGCATTACATCAATTTATTTATAACTTTAATGCTCTTTGTTATTATAATTGTATTGAGATTTAAAGAGGGGTGTTTTTAAACTCTTAAATCTTAATAAACTATAAACTTTTGATATCAATGTTTTACAAGGGGTTTCATCCCCCTTTACCAATCCCACCTTTTCCACAAAAAAAACTTTGGATATTAAGTTTAACAAATGTAAACATATTGCTTTCTATAAGGTTCAATGTGATTAGAGTATTTTCTTTTTCATAATCCATATCGAAGATAATTTTGAATATGGAAGATAGTTTTTTTAATCTCATGTGTTGAACTGTATCTTTTTTATTAATTTTCAATATATATGAACATCAACATATCCTCTTTTGCTATTTGTGATGGACATAACTAAACCATAACAAAAGTCTATTATGTTTTGGAAAGTATAAACTTAGGAAGGAAGATTTGGAGAATATATAGAGCATATTTAAGGATATGGTCATGGTACAACTAAAAGATCTTAAAACTTTGAAAATACACATAAAATTTTAAAATATTTATTTCATCTATAGTAAGTCTCTCGAAAGTGGGCTTCATGTACCAAATTTCCAAGTTAGTTTTACTTAATATTAGATATGTCTAAATAGTACATGACTTCATGTAACATAGTGATATAATTAGTGTAATATTGTAATTGTTAAACTGAAATACTCATTAACTGCTTTTAAGATAGAGTTTTTATATATCTAACCGGCCATCTAACATATATGAGAGAGTGCTTCAAGTTTTCTATTTTCTTCACTTTTGAGTTATTTTTGAATTAAAATACAACCTTCTTATCATATGATTTTGTTGGGCTTAATGTCTACAATAATTTGAGGATATAGGTTATGGGAGTCACTAAATATAAAGAGAAATAGAGAGTTGATTAAATTGAATTTGGTTATGATTGATGAAAAAATATGTTATTTATCATCGTATGCTTGATGTTTTTATAATTATGTATAGGGCTGACCCTGACATTTTGGAGGTCCCATGTAAAAAAATAAATGTGGCCCTATAATTTTTTTTAGTTTTATTGATTATTAAAATTTGAGTAAATTATCTTTTTAGTCCTTATGGTTTGTTGAAAATTTCTAGTTTCGTCCTTATGGTTTTAAAATTACAATTTTCATCCTTATGGTTTATAATCTTTACCTTTTTCGTCCTTATGATTTCAATTTTATTGTTTTTTTCATCCCTATGCTTTACAATTCATTTCAATTTTAGTCCTTCATACTTAAAACTAGTGTTTTGGCCTTAGGGACATAAATAGAAATGAATTGCAAACCATAGGAACGAAAATCAAAATTTAAAACCACAGGGACTAAATCCGAAATTTTTAACAAACGATAGGGACGAAAAACATAGTTTACTCTTAAAATTTTTATTACTCAATTCAAAAAATATATCCTTAAAGCATGGAAGCATAAAACGTTTATAAACAAGATTCAAATAAAAACAAAACCGACCTTTACATCTCAAAATGAATGCTCGACAATCTCCAATGATTAATCTGTTGATAAGAATAAAGAGTTAATTAATAACAAAATTAAAAGTTTTCACATAATAAGTACAAGTATAATATATAACACAAATAGATTAATACATTGATAGTGAACACAATGGTCATTCATTCTTCAATAATAAATTGGTACTACTACGTACATTTTTCAAATGAAGACAAACAACTAGATGTTACTATTTTCTAAACATGGATCTTCTAGCATTTTTGGAAGCAAAATCATCTATGATGTATAATCAAGATTTGCGAGAAACTCATTTTCAACTAAAATCAAAGGCAAAACATTTAATCTCTCTTGAGACATAGTCGATCGCAAATAAGATTTCAAAAGTTTTAGCTTTGAAAAACTTCTTTCAGCTGATGCAACTGCAATGGAGATAGTCAGCAAAATTCTATATGCAAGACATGATAAATCGATCCATTGCTCCTCTTTGACTTTGAACAAATTGTTCACGTTTTCCCATTTTTTGACGTTTAGAATAGCCCGGTTCAAATTTTCTAGTTGGAGGCATCCTATTTTATGTAAATCAGCTGATCATTATTGGGATATACAAAACAATATCAACAAACTTTTTATTTGTCTATTGTTATTAAAAGAACATTAAAAGTTAAAAGTTAAAAGTTAAAAAAACCTTCAAAAAACATATATAAATAATCAAATAATAAAGTTATAAAAAGATAAAGAAATAAAAAACATTAAATATAAGTCATAAAGTTTGATATAATACGTGAATAGAAGTTGAATTGAAGAATTGAAAGAATGGGAGAAAAAAAGATGGATGAATTGAGAGAATTGATGATGAATTCACAATGAAATGCGGCCAAATAATAAAAAATTAAACTGAAAAAATTAAAATTTTCAAAACCCTAATAAAAGGCGGCCAAAAAAGTAGAATTGAAAACAAAATAAAAATATTTGCAAAACCCTATCGAAGACCGGGGAAAAAAAGAATTGCAAAAAGTTAAGATTTTCATAAGTTGTTGTCATGTTTACCACTTTCTAGATTTTTCTTTGGGAAAAGGGCCACTTTCTAAAATTTAAAAACCAACTAATGCAATAAAAATTGACTTTAATTATTGCACAAGGATGGACTCAAACCTAAGTCTTCACTATAGAATTTCACACACTTACCAACTAGAGTAAAGTAGTATTTATGTTTATTTTTATCTTTGTTACAATATATACTATATATATATATAATAAAATAGAAAAAAAATCGGAGGCCCCCTATGATCGGAGGCCCCGTGCGGCGGCACCACCGGCACACCCCCAGGGCCGCCCCTTACATACTTTGTCCATACACATGTAATTAATTTGATTGTTCCATTATGTAACAAATTCTAATGACATGTATTTACATGAATATCATTCCATTTAACTTTCACATTATATAATTAATTATCAATACTTATTACAAGCATGTCTTTGCTATGTGACTTGCCATGTCGTGTGCTTAATACCGACGAAGACATGGAAGACCCAAGATACTAATACTTACCACAAACCACAAAGCTTTTAGCAACATCATTCATTCTCACGTTTGACTCAAGATGACATTATTTAGGTGTCGTTTGTATTTTATAAGGTGTTGAAGTCTGAAGTCTGATGTCGTTTTTGATCTTTAAGAGGTGGTGATGAAGTCTGAAATCTAAATAAATAAGATTGTTTGTTTTTGCAAACTGACAATGTATGAATATGTATAATTATCTATTTTATACCTCAAAAATTCAACTTAAATACATCAACTGAAGTGAGCATTGATGTTCGAATTAACATAACGAAAAAAAAAACAAAAAAATAATACTGGCAGATTTGCGAGGCTATGGAGTTTTAATCATATCTCACACACCGAAACCCCGATTTAAGCGATTCAAGGTATTGTAGAAATCCAACACATAGTTCTACAATCTTCGTGTTTTGCGTTTTTGCAAATTCGGGGTGCATTTGGGTCAAAACTGATATTGAAGTCGAAAGAATCGCGCTGGATGGAAATAAGAGGAGATTTAAGAAATAGCTAGGGTTAGCATTTTTTGTCCAGACCATATTAAGAGATAAGAGGCTCTGAATATACTTAAAAAAAACAAATGGTCTAAACACCCGACCAAATCAGACATAAGTGGTGATTAAAATTTTGAAATTAAAAAAAAAAAAAAACAATGCCTCAATACTCTATGGTATGTGCTTATAACAATCAATTTACTAAGTATTTTACATTCTCATTTACTATGCCTTTTGGGTTATGTCTTTTACAAACAATAAGAAGATATGTATCAGATTCCTTCTTTTTACTGTTAAGGGACATAATATTATTAAAAATAATTTACATCTAAAAAAATTCGAATACATTTATTATTTCATATTGCATTTCATTAGTTTGCCATTAACAAATTGTGTTTCATCATAAACTTAGTTATGCATTTTCTTAGGAAAAAAAATTAGTCACAGCACAACGCGTGGTGCCACGCACTAGTGTTCCTAAATTTGAATCCATATAGTGATTCATATCACATGAAGCCATAATCCCTATACGAGTTTTTTTTATTAAACTTGAATTTTGGTCTTTGAGGTTTAGTGAAAAGTCTAAAAGTGGGACCTAAACTTTAATAAGTTTAGAAAGCATTATTGCGATTTATATTTTACTCTAAAAGCATTGTCTGGTCACTAACTCTATTAGTAATCTCTGTTAGAATAAGGGACAATTTTGTCTTTCTACCAATTTTCATAAATATTATTAAAAAATATATAGTATATTATTTTGTTAATAATAAACTTTATTCTATATCATATTATTTTATTTTATTAATATATAAATAACAACCCCACACACCCTTCCCTAACCAATCCCATCCACCCCTACGTGCTTCTTCCTCACCACTTAAATAACTCCCATGAATGGCCCTGCAACACCTCCAAGTCCAGCAACAGGGAAGCAAAAAAAAATCATCTACCATCACTTAACAACCCCATTATCACTTAAGAGAATACCACATATTCCTGAAGAACTCGTCGATTTAGGTCCTTTCAAAAAATTATTTAGTAGAACAAAATGGTTGGGTCTGGTGGGAAAACTCATGGTGGAGGACTAGAACATCACCCTTACCAATCGGAATGGTTCAACCCTCCTCAACGCAACCTCACCCTAATCACTCAAACATCAAAACCCATGAGCCCAATGCAACCTTACCCTAATCACTCGAACATCAAAACCCATGAACTGGACAAAATTAGAACATCAAAACAAACAACAGCTGTACATATCACCATCTTGTTCGTGCAACTGTGTGTATGATTGTGTTATTGTTGTTGTGTGTGTGTATGTGTGTGTGTGTTTTGTGCTAGAGAGTGTTAGATCGGTTAAGGGATGTGTGGGTTGGTCACGGTGAGCGGAAGGAAGGGAGGAGGATGGTAGTGGTGGTTGGGGTTACGGCGCTGTCGGTGTAGGTGGTGGTCGGATTGGGTTTGGGGGTTTTATGTTTTCTGGTTGCATGGTTATCGGAGGGGGGAGGGAGGGGTTGCATGGGTTGCACCATGTAAAAGGGTTGCATAATAACCGACCTCTACTGATTTCATGCAATAATCTTACCTGCAATTAATGCATAGTATTTCAATAAATGCATACACTAACATTGAATGCATACTATTTTATGAAAGTATCATCTTTCATCCGATACATTGTAACATTATGTGCATCGACATCTGCTGTAGAAATTCGACGAAATCGAGTAAATTCATTTAGAGAATCAATGAGAATCCAAATACAATAGGCTAAATGAATAGTTTAGATGAGGGTTGCACATAGTTGTAACCTTTCACTACAAAAATCGAACCTATCAGTGATGGAAAATTCCGTCACTGAAAGTGACTTCCGTCGTTAATCCGTCACTGGAAGTCCGTCGTTGAAAAGGTGGTGGGTGATACTATCAGGGACGGATTAGCGACGGATCGAATTAGCGACGGACCGAATTAGCCACGGATCAACGACGAACCAGATCAGCAACGGACGTTTTTAACGACGATTAGTTAGCCTCAAAAAATGATATCCTCATCACTCAGTTGAACCTGTGTTGTCATGAAGAAAACATAAACACATAAAACAATGTCATTTTTCTTTATAGAAAGAACAATCGAATGATTAACATTGTAATTATATATAATAAGAAAAATAAAAAATTCCGTTGCTAATCCGTCACTAATTAGCGACGGATTAGTGATGGACACATGGAATCCGTCACTAATTAGTGACGGATTAGCGACGGACACGTGAATTTTCATTTTCATTTATTTTTTAAATAGAAATAATGGGTTCCGTCACTAATTAGCGACGAAAATTTTCGTCACTGATTTTCCGTCAATAATTAGCGACGGACACGTGGATTTTCATTTTTTTAATTATATTTTAAATAGAAAAATGTATATTCCGTCGCTAATCCATCACTAATCCACGACGAAAATTTCCGTTACTGATTTTCCGTCACTAATACCTTTATTTCTAGTAGTGTTTTATTGGGTTGCAAAATAACCATGCGCGATGCATATATATATATACAAGATATGTATCCGTGCGCGATGCGGCACGAAACATCTCGATTCTAAAATTGAGAACTCGAAAGAATAATCTTGTTTCATATTCAGTTATATTTTTCATCACACGATGCCAATTTTATGGTTTTGTATGTTTTTAAATCGCATATCGGTACATAAAATTCAAGGTTAATATGGTCAATTGGTAAATTTTTTTTGAAAAAGATTCCCTTGATATTGGAGTCTTCAAACCCATAACACTTTAACTTATGTTAAATGTATTGATAAACGATTATAATGCTATAGTTTGTAAAAAAAAAAGATATTTTTAATGTATTTTAGTTAATATACAATTATGTAGGTTTAATATGAAAAGGATGATGAAAAAGAGATGAATATAAAGGCAATTAAATAAATAATTATACGTGTATAAGTGTAATTTAAAAATAAAAATAATTTTATTTTTAATCATCATATTGAACATTATAAATTTTGAAGCTTGTAAACTTGTACGTTATGTATCAAAATTTGTACCACTTAAAAATTCAAGAATAACGGTAATAGATTTTTTTAAAGAAGTGTAGATAGATAAATATTGATAAGGGTTTAAAATGTACAAGTTTAAAAAAAATCTCGATACATCATTCTTGAAAAATCTCGATATGTATTTATGATATTTTACAATATTATTAAATTAAAAAATGAACTTATTTTGAAATTGTTGGGTTTTAATGCAATTTGTAACCGATAAAACGCAGCGGAAAAAATAAATAAATTTGGTTACAACAATTATATAGAAAACTTTTCTAAATAAACTTAAAACCCAATCGGATCCAATGATGCATTTAATCAAAATAAAACCACACTATAGGGTGTTTAGAATATGTACCTTTTGTAGATCAACCGGGATTGGAATGGAGCACAAAGAAACCAAAGTAGGTTTCCTCTATTGGTAGTCCACACACGAACACGTTTCCTATCTCCACCGGGTGCTAGCCCAAGAACCCTAGATTTATATGTGTTTTACAGAAAAGGAAATGTTTCTTTTCTGTATTTCTCTGATAGGCTAATTCTAATTATTTCAATCGTATGAAAAATGGTTTAGTCTAACGCCCTATTTATACCAGAAGAATTATAGTTAGACTATATTAATTCAACTAAAGATTAAATAAGGTTTAATAATTATCTGTAATATTCAAATTCAAATTTAAATATATATATATATATATATAATTATCTTTTAAACTTTAAATATAATTATATATAATTACAGATAATACCCCGTAATTAACATAATTACGTTTTCTCCCTGTAATGATCATAATTACAGTTTAACACATATTTTCATAATTATCCTTTAAGAATAATTATTTTCTTAATCAACTTGATTTAATTCGGGTTTCTAAAGATGGAAACAAATGCATTCTTTGTGTGCGACCCTATAGGTTTACATACTCCTCAGCAGCATCTCTGTGTGACACGTGTCGTGGGCATATAATAACTTACATTCTCCCACTTGCACACGATACACAATAACACAGACGATGGTAAGCGTCTAGCAACACGTCACCGCCCCCAAGGCTATGTAAATGTGCTTTTACCTTCGAGCAATTTGATTGATCCAATCAATCATATAGTATAATCATTCATTATCCTTTTGCTTCACGATATTTTGTTTTGAACTTAAGGCATAGATCTATCTCATCCTTTATTGTTCAAATAATATGTTTCTCGATCCCAACATATTTGATTATACAAGTACCATTAGTCCAACTAATCCACTTGTTCATGCATGTAAATCAAACTATGTAATCGAGTCCCCCAGAAATATCTCTTTCATCTTGAAAGGAGCAAATCCCATATTGCATGTACACGACTAACTACACAATTCATGTTATACCTAACATAGCCCTTATGATTACCCAGTTAAGGGTAACGTTAGACTATATCAAATCATAACACTCCTTGTGCATTAGATCCCAATGCACATCTCAGGTATGAGGATAAAAAGTGTTTACTATTTCAGGACTCACCTTATGACGCCGATCTATGAGGTGATCCTGACTGTGGGTCTTGTCCAACGCCTTGTGCACCGACAAGCGCATGTGTCTCTGGTTGCACCTAGTGCACTTCCAACTTGGACTATGACCAGACTTCACAATGATCTTGGTTTATTACTATTCCCCTAGTAATAATCGATCAATGACAATTCTAAATAATATGATCATCATATTTATTTAAGGATACTTAAACATGCTAATAAAGAAAACATAAACATTTAATGTATATACTCATACCTAGTATGTCATATCAGATAAAAACATAATTGTTTTAATGTTCCAGAAAGTTTAAAGTTTACTAAAATTATTATTCAATATAAAAATCCTCAAGCCTATAACATGAACATCATGTTTGTTTTGAGACATAGGCTTGACAAGTAGATTTGTATGTAAGCTCTTACAGCTCATAGTACCTTCGTTCAATACATATATCCCTATTACAATTTAAGTCATTACAGTCGGTTTGGAAACTAGCATATGTGTATCCTTCAACACACAGATCTCTTTCATAATCGTTGTACAATAAGAATATATCTTTAGTTATTCTCAGATACTTTGGAATGTTCTTCACTGTTATACAGTGAGCATCACTTGGGTCTGACTAATATCTGCTCGTCATGCTAAGGGCATACGAGACGTCCGGTCTTAGTACATTAACATGGCGTACATGATTTGAACAGTTGGCTGAAAACACAGGGAACACCCTTCATACGGTTCATGTCCTCTTCAGTGCTAGGACTCTGAGTTTCGCTCAGATGTACACTATGTACTGTTGGCAAGTTTCCTTTCTTGGAACCCTTCATCTTGAAGTGTTTCAAGATCTTGTCAATGTATGTACTTTTGCTTAATCTAATTAAGCACTTTGATCTACCACGATAGATCTTTATACCAAGGATTTTGTCTCTTCTAGATCCTTCATCGCGAAGTATTGTTCTAATCCATGATTTTACACCTTCAAGCATTGGGATGTCATATAGGATCTAGAATACTGTTATGTTCCCACTGACCTTCTTGTATACAAGATTTCAATTACGAGATGATTGTTCTAGTCCACAAATGGACTTTTGCAACTTTCACTTTTAGGTTTGATGTTTTAAAGCCTTGTATACGTCCTCGCTCAAACTTCCTTTTAAGGAATATGGATTTTGACATCAGTTTTCATGGCATCTTGCCATTTATCAGTAATCCGATCTTCGGATTATTTTGTATCTCGTTTATTATCTTCAACAGTTTCTTGAAGCTCAACATCTTATTGAATGTCAGTGTCAACCATCGTCCCATGTTCGTGGTTCTTGACAAAAAAAAAATTCTTAAGAACTCACCAGGGTGCGTTAACAAAACTTTTGTTCTCACTAGACCTGTAGAAATAATATCCAATTGGATATCACATAAAGATGTACTTTTCAGACCTTTAAATCATGCTTTCCAAAAGCTTTATGCTTAACTTAAGCATTATAACCCCATATTCTCAAATATGATAACTTTAGGATCTTCCTAGTTCATTTAAAAGAGTGAGTTTTATTGGTCCTTGTTGGTTGCTACATAAACTAGTATTTAGGCAACTGTTTCTAGGGCATAACCCCATAAACATTTAGGCAGAGTGGTGAGATTCATCATAGAGTGAACCATGTTCAACAGGGTTCTATTTCTCTTCTTGGATACACCGTTGTGATGTAGTGTTCCGTGAGGAGTCAACTGGGATACAATCCCAAAAATATCTAGGATGATCTATTGGCTCAGATATTCATGACCTCGATCTAACCGAAGCATCTTTATCCTTTTCCAAGCATACTCACTACTTATTTTCTAAAACTCTTCGAAAATTTCAAAGCTTTTATATTTGTTCTATTAGGTAAACATACCTATGTCTACTGAAGTCATCAGTAAGATGTAATGAAGTAGTGATGACCGTATCTTGTCACATAACTATAAGTCTCACATACATCAGTATGGTTAACCCCTAATAGTTCTTGTAGCCCCTAAAGGTTTACCCTTTGAAGGCACTTTTGTCATCTTGACTAACAAGATACACATGTATCATATGAATCATCATATGATTCCAACTCTCTATTCGCCTGGAGTTTGGCTATGTGTTTCTTGTTTAAATGTCACAAATAGATCAGTTCTAAGCCATGCTTAATTCGTTATATTGATTTATAATTACAACTATTAATTTCATAAAACATTTATTAAGATAAAATGAAAATTTTATTTCCGAAAACATAAATTTGGTTCGTTGTAATTGAGAAAATGAAACTAAATTCCTAGTAGCGCTAGGTACATGAAGACACTTGTTAAGTGTTAATGTAAGACCATATAGAAAGTTCATATCATATGTCCCTTTGAACAACAACAGCTAACTTAGCTCCATTTGGTCTGATTTCATCTTCTCTTCACTTCTTATTTCCTGAAAAGTAGTACTAATATGAGTATCATACTCAATATGTAACACTTAGTCAGAAGTGAATTAAATCAAATGGTAAACATACCTGAAGGTCCGGCTCTGGTAGCCTTCTGCTTCTTGATTTCTGCCAATCGGGCTCGACAAGTTCTCATTTGGTGCCCATGGTGAAAAGAATTATACCATACTGCAACCTCAGGAATTTCTCCTATTCCCTTATCTATGTTGGATCTTCCAACATGTGTTTTACCCTTGGTTATCTCCCCCTTTTTCTTGATTGTCCCACCATCAGGTTTGATCATCAAAGCCTGTTTTGGTTTGGTTGAACCCAACTTGGATTTCATATCCCTCTCAGCAGTTTAAGTATGCTGTGAAGCCCTGTGAGAGTCTTATTCAAACTTTTCATATTATAGTCCTTAACAAACTGCTAATATGTTTTGGGCAGAGGGTTGAGAACCATATCGATTTACAACTCTTGACCCAGTGGGAAACCAAGACGGGTCAGTTGGTCAAAGTACCCTTTCATTTTCAAAATGTGGGTACTAACTGACGAACGCTCAGTCATTTTACAAGCATACAATGCTTTAACTGTATCAAATCTCTCCCGTTTTATTTGTAACCGAAACATAGACTTCGGTGAAGATATCATATCCCAAACAGTCATGTTTTCATGATCCCGTAATAATTCGAGAGTCATGGTGGCTAACATTAGGCAACCAACAATCAGAGAGTCATCTTGGTACTTATCATAAGTAGTTCTGACTTCAGTTGGAGCATTTCTGGTAGGAGCATTTAGAGGGGGATTTCAACAACGTAGAACTTCTTTTCATACCTAAAGACTGCCCTTAGGAAGCGAAACCATTTGATAAAGTTCGTTCCGTCTAATTTTTCATTATCTAGGATTGACCGTAGTGTGAATTGGGATAAGTTGTTTGAGTTTGAATCTGAGGTAGACATCTACAAAAACATGATTTAATTTTAGTAACTTTAATATCTCAAATAAATGGATTAACCTTTCAAAATCATTTGATTTGAGCTAAGATCCATATTTCACCTACTTCTATAAATGGCCAAGCAACTGTTTATGGAATTAGGCTATTTAGGTAGGCATCATCCAATTATGTTTAACATAACTCTTAGATGTCGTGGGATCCTATTCAATATATCATATATTGAAATTGACACGTTTAATCCCACTTCAACGCCTTGAAAATACTCATAAATGGCCAAGCAACTGTCTATGACATTCTCAAGTAAACAAACCATACTAAGGTATGGTGACACCAAAATACTAGACTTAAGGTTTACTAGGATCAGTTGTCCAAAATACGACTATTTAAGTGAATGGTCAAGCAACTGTCCACTTAAATCTCGATATTTTGGCTCCTTGTCTTACACTATATTCAACCGATATGATTGGTCGAGCACTGACCACACCGGAATCCTATATGCTCGACAAGTACCTTAAATGAGTGACGTTAAGTTTACGTTTTATAAAAGGTTTAGTTTTAGAAAACATTCTAATTCTTTTAAAACGTTTTGATTTTATATTTAAAAATCTTGTTTTAAAAGTTTATATTTATTAAATCGGTTTGAGTTTGATAAACATATCAATTTTAAAATATCATATTTTTTTTACCGATTCAAAATATGTTATGCGTTTGATTTTATTTTTAAAATGTTTGCAATTATCATAACAAAAAATAAAACAATAAATAAAAGCAAACACAAAATAAACAACAACAATAATAATATACGGATTTGCCCCTAATGTGGTGTTGTGAGCTAACACAACAACCACGGTCAAAACTAAGGACGTCTTCAAGCTCCCACTGGCCTCGCCATCTTGATGAACTCCAGGGACTCCGTCTCGACCTCTTGGAACTCCGTCTTCGTTTGATTTACAATTTAAAAATAGAAAGATAATATATCCTACTCTATTTACAATTGCCCCTATATAGGAAAATTTAAAATTACAACCCTTGCAATTAATACATTTTAATTTTCTAAATACAAAAATAAACAACCACAACCACGGGTCTTTGGGGCAAACCATATATTATTCAATATTGTAAACATAAAATAAATATTTGACCAAAGTATAATTAACATAATTAAAATGTCAAATCATAATGAACAAAATTTCATATGGCAACATAAATGTAATTGACAAATTTTAATTTGTAGGTTAACGAACCTAACCCAAAAGAGAATTGATCCATCAAAACCGGGCCTTGGCCCATCCTACGGCCCAACCGTCTAGGGAACATGCCCAACATGAGAAACTAGGGTGAAAGCCCAAAAACAATACTTGGAACTACTAACCCGGGCCCAACACCCAAACGAGGCTTCAACCCAAAAACTAAAATTGGGATAACAACCCAAGACGGTGGCTTCAAGTCAACCGTGACCGGACATTAAAAACGATCGATAATATTAAGAATCTCGATCAGCAACATCCGTATAAAACAACAGTTTACCTTTTAAATAATATAATGTAGCCATCTTAAATAACATATTTAAAAGGACCAATTAATGGAAGGGATAAACATTTGGCAAAAATTTTGAACCGATCAAATCCAATAAAACAGTTGGATTTGCATTTCACCCAAATACCAAAAATTTCCCAAGACAAACTAGAAATATCCATAGGCTTTTGGCACAACTTAGACCGAGACAAAGCAGGGTCGTGGAACCCAAGAGGAAAAACGACACCATGTCGTCGCCTGGGAAAAAAACGTCAGGAGAAAACGCACCAACGAGCTGTGGTCGATCCACCCTCGAATGATACAAGGGTCGTGATTTGAACACCACACTGTCATGGCCAAAGACCTCAATATATGGTATCCAGCCGTGGCTGGGAACGTCACGAAGATGTGGCTAGAAAACATCCAAAAGGAAAACTCTAAGCATGGACAGAACCAGCTCGAGTCGTGCCTCACAACAAGGCAACACCAAATGGTATCCCACCATGAATCCTAAACTGAAAGGAAGACAGACAGGGGCTGTGACAGGCGACACCAACACTCGCATAGAATAAACCAACCATGGTCCGAAGACCTGTTATGAGATGGTCCGTCAACCTATGGTTACAAAGCCGTATATGGCTTTTCGGATTTGTGGAGCGACGATGGAAAAGAGGCAACAAAAGCCGTAGATGGCACCGACACGACCGCAGAAAAGTGGAGAAGGCCGGTGGCGACAACTACTGTTAAGTCTGATTTTATAGTAATCATTGTATTTATAGGCTTGGTCAAATACTGTGTTTAGAGTCTCATTCTGTGTATTGACCAAGGGTATTTAAGTCCCTTTGGTCCTTGTTCCTTGTAACACTTACACGCCACATTCTAATACAATTCATCTTTGCGCTTCACTCTCTCTCTCTCTACTTTCTCTCTCTAGGATTTAGAGATCTTGGAATTACAATTGGTATCAGAGCCGATCTGAATCTTGAGAGAATTGAGAGATTTGTTTTTCGTATCTGAATTTGTACAAGAATCTGAAAATTTGATTAATTTTCTTGATTTTTTTCAAGAAAATCTCGTTTTTAGAATTTTATCAAATTTGGGCTTGTTTTTGAACGAATTTTTGTGAAAATCGGTTTGTTGGATTCGATTTTGATAGAAGAAAACTTTTAATTCACATTGATTTTCAAGAAATTCAGTTTTTGAGGTTTGATTTTGAGATTTTTGAAGATTCTGGAAAAACGTTTTAACGTTCTGTTCAGTTTACGAATTTTCGAAATTGTGGTTTTTAATCGAAAAGTTTGTTTAAAAATGTATTAGAAAGTGTTTTTCGATCTTATATGTGCAAGAAATTGTTTGAATTTGCTAATCTGTAATCGATGTGTTGATTTTCATGTGTTTCAGCGTCTTGCGCCAGATTCACACTTTGCGCGAGTTCGTTTCAGTTTGCGCGAGTTCTTCGTTGTTTGCACGAGTTCATCAAGGAGTTCATCAAAGTTCTCTTCATTAACCTCTCACGCAAACTCAAGTTTGCGTCTTCAGTTTGTCACGCAAAGCAAATTTTGCGTCTTTGGTTACTCACGCAAATCTACTTTGCGTTATTATCTAGTCACGCAAACAGTTGTTCTCGCCAGCCTCACCTCACGCAAATCTAGTTTGCGTGACATTCTGATCAAGCAAAGCTAGATTCTCGCCTTCAGTTGCTCACGCAAAGAGTGATTTGCGCTTTCTCTTACTCACGCAAATCTAGGTTTGCGTCTCCAGCATCTAACGAGAAGTTTCAGTTTGCGTCTTGCTCTTCTCACGCAAAGCCCAGTTTGCGCTTCTTGCCTCTCACGCAAACCTCAAGTTTGCGCCAGTTCTCAGTACAGACTTAGAATTTTTTCTGGATTTCTGCCATGGATTCTGCCAAGTTAGCCTTTCAAGCTCAGTTCTATAAGAATGACCTCATGATGTCATTGGGTACTGACACTCGTCCTCCAGTACTGATAGATGAAAACTAATTCACTCAGTGGCAAGATCGGTTCCTCAACTTCATTGAACGTCAAACTAATGGAGCAAACATGATGAAGTCTCTATCTGAAGGACCTTTCCTAAAGACTAACAAAGAGATTCCCGCAACACCTGAAGAGGTTTTGAGAATGAAAGCTGATCGAGAATTATCTGCTAATCTAATGCTAGCATTGCCAAACTCTGTATACAACCGTGTTGATCATTACAAGAATTATCCAAATCAGATGTGGACACAGTTGGAAAAGATTATGCTTGGCTCATCAGTTGCAACTCAACTCCGACATACACGCTTCATGAACAACTTCGAGGAGTTTAAAGCCAAAGAAACTGAGTCTCTGAAGAGTGTTTTCGACAGATTCTGCATAGTACTGAATGATCTGCGCAAGATAAATGTGAACAAGACAGAGCTTGAGACGAATCTGAAATTCCTCAATGCTCTTCAGCCTGAATGGAACAAATCCTGTCACAGACTGAGGAACGATGTTCAGATCTCCACTATGCAGATTCAGGAACTATACGAGATCTTGATGACTGATGAGAGCATTGTACTAGAGAAGAAGGCTAAGCTTGAAAAGAAGAACAAGAAATCAGTGGACCCGGTTGCTCTTCTCACGAAACAACTGGCAGAACAGGCATTGTCTGATAATGCTTATGACGGGTCAACTGAAGATGATGGCGAGACACTGCAGAAAGCAATGATCCTTCTTTCACAGCATTACCAGAAAAAGTTCCAACCACGTTCAAGTTCCAACACTTCTCGCTTCACTTCCGGTTCAAGAGTCAAAGTGCCCGAGCCAAAGACTATTGCCTGCTATAACTGTGGAAAGCCGGGGCACATATCTAAGGAGTGTAAAGTGAAGAAAGTTAGGGACTCAGCTTACTATCGAAAGAAACTGGAACTGGCAGAGAAAAGAGAGAATGGAATTGCTTTGCTTGCAAAAGAAGAGTTTTGGCTGGATCACTCTGATGATGAAGCTGCAAATGTCGAGATCTCTCAAATGTGCTTTATCGGAGATGATCAGTCAAATGATGATGATTCTGATGCTGATGAAGACGAGGTATATTCTGAGTTTGATTTTAATTTCATATCTTCACAGATGAATGTTATAATTACTGTGTTACATGATCTTCGCTTAAAGTTATTATCTGAAAAGAATTTAAATTCAGAAAAGTCTGATTTGATTGACAAATTGAAGATTTCTTTGAAAGATGAAAAATCTATTTTGGAAAATACAAAAGACATATTTCAAAAGAAATTGGATGATTTGGAAAATTCAAATAAGACTTATCTTGAATCTTTGACTGCTATGACCACTTTAAAAGACAATTTTTCGGATAAAATAAATAAATTAGAAAAAAAGTTATATCGAAGAAACCAATCTGAACAAACAATTTTTATGAATAAACCAAGGAGTGAGGAAGCTTTAAAAGAAAAATGGGGACTTGGTTTTAAAAATCCACATTGTTTAAACAATGCGATCGAAAAATCCCCAACCTTATATAAATACGATTATCTAACACTTGCTCAATATGCTCCTCAATTTAAAATTGATTGGATGAATGAAAAGCAAGTGTTAGAAATCGAAAATGAGAAAAGGACAAATAAGAAGAAAAAGGAAATTCCTTTTGTTTACACGTTTGAAAATGCAAAATATTTTCCTGACAAATCGAGAAGAGGTAGAAAAGGTTTAAATGATATATCTCCTGTCAAGTCTTCAGTATCTGATGATTTTGTTGATATTTTTGCCAATAAATCTGATAAGGAAAATATTTCTCCAATCATTTATGATTCTAAGAAATATACTCCTTCTTTAATATTAGAAGGCAAAATTATTGATCTTGAAGATAAGATGGAAGATCAAAATATTTTAAAAGAAATTGAATCTGATATTATTCTTTCTTTCATGACTTCTAGTCTTGAAGAAAAATTATTTTTTCAAAAACAAGATTATATTTCTAGTCTTTCTTCTGATTGTCAAGTAAACAGAATAGAAGTTTCTAAATCTGATATCTTTTCTCCAAATAATTCTGACTCCGAGGTAAGTTCAGATTTATTGTCTGATCAGATTGGTTGCTTAGATAAAATTATTTCTTCTGATTTAAATATTAATTCGGAAATTCTTGATGAATCTTTTACGCTAAATGATCAATATTATAAACCTAAGCGTAAAAGAAGAAGGTCAAAGAAGTCGAAGAAACAAGATAATGTCCTTTCTGACAGTTCTAATTCGTCTAATTCAATTATTTCAGATAGGACTTTGAGCAAGTCATCAAAGCAGATATGGAGAGCTAAGAGAACATCTGATGAACCTATTACTGATGAGGATAGATGTAGATAGATTATATAAAAGTGATTCATTTTTTTATTGTAATAAGATTTCAAAATACTCTATAAAGCAAATGATTCAAATTTCAAAACATGTCTCATGTTCTTCCTCAGATTATAGTTCTGATGATTATGCTTTATCTTCTTCTGATTCTTATGTTCATTCTTGTGATTTTATCTCTCGTGCTTCTCGTGTTAAATCTAATCAATATTTCCCCATAAGAACTGTAACTAACAAACACGGGCCCAAATTCAAGTGGGTACCCAAGTCTCAATCTGATTTAAAGTTGCAGGCACCTCATGTCAAGGGGGAGTAAGAGAAACATGGCTTTTGAACACAACAGTTCAAAACCCGGACTTCATTGTCAACATTTTGGCTTCTAAGTACATCAGCTTAGAACCCGTGCTTCAAAGACTTTGACTTCTAGACATGTCAGTCTAGGACTCATTATTCAATGCTTTAAGCTTCTGACTAATGAGAAACTGTGAGTACATCTACTTAATTTCCGCTGCATTTATCTCTGATAAAGATGTTGTTCCAGTTTTCTCATATTGTTTTAAAAGAATCTGAGCATTTCAATTCAACTCCTGAATTCGTTCAACCCAATTTTTTTTCTAATGAGACACATATTCTTTATACATTGTGTGAAGCATAATATTATTGAATTATATTTTGTTTCAACTGAATATAGACTTGCCGATCAAAATGTTACTATTTTTTTAATTCTCGGCATGTTGTTTTAAAAGTTTAAACCTTTACAAATTTATTCTATAAAGTAAAAGTTTTACAATTTTTCTTTCTTTTGAATAAAATGTGTGTCTAGGATAAATTTTCAAGTTGCTTTGTTTATATCAAAGTTTTATATGTTCAACTTTCAAGTCTAACAAAAGTCGAAAAGTCAGCAACATGTTTGTAGCTTTTGATTTTGCTTTAAAGTTGTGTGATTCGGAATATTTATAGTTTACAATGCTTAGAAAACCTAAAAAGTCGAGAATTTTGGATCGTAATGAAAATATGGGCTAAGCTCTTAGACGTAAAACCTTGTGTTTGAGATGATTATTAAATTCTTATAAATCAGAAATCTCTAAGTTTAAAAGTTTGTACCTGTGACCTTTCTGGTTTGGGAAAGTAAGTTATGTGAGATGCTTGTCATCTGGTCCCCTAAGGTCATTTGACCTGGGAGTGATCGAACCCAAATCCTTCTATAGAATCAGATAGAAAGTCATGTTCTACTGGTATGAATGGGTTTAGGATGTGTCGATGTAGCCTTTCTGATCTGAGAAAGTAAGTTCTAAGGGGTGCTTGACACCTAGTCCCCTAAGGCCATCTGGTCTGGGAGTGGCTGACCCAAATCCTGCAATAGGGTCAGATAGAAAGTTACGTTTACGGCATGTTATTTACTTAATAAACTTGTTGATTAAAAAGATGCCAAAGTGCACAAGCTTAAAAGATGCCAAAGAGCACACTCATGTAAAAATGCCATAGAGCACAATGCTAAAAAGATGTCAATGAGCACACATCTCATGATACATGGTGATATGTTTGAGTTGTAATAAACCTATAAATTTGTGAAAGTCTGAATTCTTGATGGCTTAGTGTGATTATTTGCAAAGTTCTCTATTATATTTTTAGAATTGCATTTTCTTAAAGCTAATAGAAGTTCACATGCGGACACACTGAATAGATTGATGGAAGTTTTTTGAAACTGAACATGTTTTAACTTGATATGCAATAAAACTTGTTTTTGTATCCAAACATATACTTTGATTTCATCTGACGGATTTTATTGTGATATTTTACTAAGTATAATTTTATTTGTTTCTGTTTAAATTTTTATATATTTAGTCGTTTCAAGATACATATTCAGTATATTTTTCTTTCTACATTGATGTTTCAATTCTTGTGTTCTCATATCTTTTCAAATGGGTTTGATCATTATTCAAGGGGGAGTGAAAAAGGAGAATTTTCTTAATGATCATATCTGTTTTTGAGGGGGAGTATCTGATTCTCTATATGAATGCTAACTTGAATTGTCAAATTTAGTGCATTTGTGTAGGGGGAGTCAAAGAGCTTAACAGGTAAAATTTCTCAGACTCCAAGTCAGATTTGCGTCACTAGTTGGTATAGCAAAGTTTAATTTGCGTCAACAGCTTCTAGCGCAAAGCAAGCTTTGCGTTTCCTGCATGTCGCGCAAACCTCACTTTGCACTTTCTTTTGTTAGCGCAAACCTTACTTTGCGCCACCAATGGTTAGCGCAAACCTCTCCTGTTTTCTCCGTTTCTTTGTTTTTGCAGATCTTAAGCTGTCTCGTCTCCAACATTTGCATGACCAAGTTGATCCAGATCATCAAGGTCATGAGGGGGAAAAGTTAAAAGAAGTTAAGGAGATGATAAAGAGACAAATAGTTCAATTGTTAATCCGCTGATCAAGATTCTGTTGCTCAAGATTCTATTGTTCTCAACCATACTAGTCTTTTGCTGTTCCTGCTCCGACCACCACAGTTCATTCAAGGTCATTTAAAGGAGGTGTGTCGTCTAGAGCACAAGCTGATGAATCAACTGTTCTTTCAAGTTTATTCCAAACTGGTCCAGTCTTGTCAAGACAGCAAAGACATCCTTTTCTGAAAGATGCTGAGAAGAAATTTTTTCTTTAAAAGTCAGAAAGCTTGGCAAAGTCGCTTGGATGGTCCATACTGATTTAGAAGATTGATTTTGAAGACCACAGCGCCAATGATTACTAAGGGGGAGATTGTTAAGTCTGATTTTATAGTAATCATTGTATTTATAGGCTTGGTCAAATATTGTGTTTAGAGTCTCATTCTGTGTATTGACCAAGGGTATTTAAATCCCTTTGGTCCTTGTTCCTTGTAACACTTACACGCCACATTCTAATACAATTCATCTTTGCGCTTCACTCTCTCTCTCTACTTTCTCTCTCTAGGATTTAGAGATCTTGGAATTACAACTACAGATAACCAGCGGCGACCGACGATCAGTGGGTAGAGAGGATGTCGCTTAGCGGCTGTGATGTGGGAGAGAGGTGATGGGAGTAATAGGGTTACAAACCCTTTGTCACCTTCAGTCGACTAAGTCTTTTGGAAACAAAAAAACTTTTTTTTTCTTTTAAATTTAATTAGGGTTTAAAATTCTTTTAGACTTTCAACATGAGGCCCAATTAGAATTTTGATCCAATTTAGAAATTTAGGGTTCAATTAAATTTGCCATATAATATCTTGTTTCCTTTTTTTCTTTTTTTTTTTTAATTAAATGACATCAAAGTGACTCTGATACCACTGTTGGGTTTTAATGCAATTTGTAACCGATAAAACACAGCGGAAAAAATAAATAAATTTGGTTACAACAATTATATAGAAAACTTTTTTAAATAAACTTAAAACCCAATCGGATCCAATGATGCATTTAATCAAAATAAAACCACACCATAGGGTGTTTAGAATATGTACCTTTTGTAGATCAGCCGGGATTGGAATGGAGCACCAAGAAACCAAAGTAGGTTTCCTCTATTGGTAGTCCACACGAACACGTTTCCTGTCTCCACCGGTGCTAGCCCAAGAACCCTAGATCTATATGTGTTTTACAGAAAAAGAAAGGTTTTTTTTTCTGTATTTCTCTGATAGGCTAATTCTAATTTTTCAATCGTATGAAAAACAGTTTAGCCTAACGCCCTATTCATACCAGAAGAAATATAGTTATACTATAATTCAACTAAGGATTAAATAAGGTTTAGTAATTATCTGTAATATTCAAATTCATATTTAAATAAATAAATATATATATAATTATCTTTTAAACTTTAAATATAGTTATATATAATTACAAATAATACCCCATAATTAACATAATTACGTTTTCACCCTGTAATTATCATAATTACAGTTTAACACATATTTTCATAATTATCCTTTAAGAATAATTATTGTCTTAATTAACTTGATATAATTCGAGTTTGTAAAGATGAAAACAAATGCATTCTTTGTGTACGACCCTATAGGTTTACATACTCCTCAGTAGTATCTCTGTGTGACACGTGTCGTGGGCATATAATAACTTACAGAAATTAGTGACGAAAAAATTCTAATGGATAATTTGTAAAAGAAACGCATTATAATGTATTGTGGTTAATATTTGAATATGTTTTTTTTAAAATATGTTTAGAGTGTAAAATATAAACTAAAACGTAAGGAATATAAACAGATTAATTTATATTTAATCATGATATTTAATAATATGATTAAATCAAAACATATTCAATTTTGGGCTCATTTCGAAGGTATTTGACGAGACGATTACAATGATATAATTTGTAAAAAGAATAAATGTATGTTAATGCATTTTAGTTCATATACGATTATTTATGTTAATATGATAATGGTTTAAAATAAAAATTAAAAAAGTAGGAGATTAAAAGTAACAAAATAACTAATTATAAAGGTGTGAAATGTAACATTGAATCTTAAAAATAACTTAAATTAAAAAAATATTAAATAATGAACTTATTTTGAAATTATTAACAAAAAGATTATGATGATATAGTTTGTAAAAAAAACGCATTTTATAATGCAATGTAGTGATATGATTATGTATTTTTAATATGATAAAAATGTAAATATAAAATTAAAACGTAAGGAGTATATAACAAATTAATTTATATTTAATGATGACATTTAATAACATGATTAAATCCAAACATACTCAATATTGGACTCTTTTCGAAGTTATTGACGAGATGATTACAATGATATAATTTTAAAAGAAATAAACGCATTTTTAATACATTTTACTTCATATATGATTATTTATGTTAATATGATAAGGGTTTAAATGAAGAGTAAATTACGTTTTTGGTCCCTGTGGTTTGTTGAAAAATTCTATTTTTGTCCTTATGGTTTTAAAATTACGATTTTCATCCATATGGTTTATAATTCATTACTTTTTTCGTCCTTATGATTTGAATTTTATTGTTTTATTCATCCCTATAGTTTACAATTCATTTCTATTTTAGTACTTTCACTTAAAAGTAGTGTTTTGACCTCAGGGACGAAAATAGAAATAAATTACAAACCATAGGGACTAAAACCGAAATTTAGAAACCACAAGGATGAAATCTGTAATTTTTAACAAACCACGGGGACTAAAAGCATAATTTACTCAATGAAAAATGAAAAGGTAAGGAATTAAAAGTAAACTAAATAACTAATTCTAAGGGTGTGAAATTTAACCTTGAATTTTTAAAATAATCGTTTTAACATTTTCATATAGTAGTATATATACAAAGAAAACTATGAAAATTGATAGAAAGACAAAATTGCCCCTTACTTTAGCATAGATTATTAACAGAGTTAGTGATCAGGGACCACTTTCAGAGCAAAATGTAAACAACAATGATGTTTTCTATACTTATCAAAGTTCAGACCCCATTTTTAGATTTTTAACTAAACCTTAAGGATTAAAATTAGAAAATTTACTCCTTTTTTTTTTTCTTTTTCAAATTAAATACCCAAAGGGGTATGTTGTCCCATGCATGATTTTAGCCTATTGTGTACAACTATCGGATGCATGCTTTTGGTTATTGTGTACAAGTATCCCTTATATACTTTTAGCCATATTGTGTACAAGTAGCCAATGTTTGCTTTTGGATATTTAATACAACATGGTTTTCGGAATAATATTTAATATAGATAATATTGGAAATGTAAATAACAATCCGTTGTAGTCTAGTTGGTTAGGATACTCGGCTCTCACCCGAGAGACCCGGGTTCAAGTCCCGGCAACGGAATATTCTTTTTCATAAATTATCTCTTTGCTTTTTATTTTTACACAATAATTCACTCCAATCGGATACCCACATTATGACATTAAAGTTGGCATTGAATATTGCTCGTGTAAATTGGTCTCTCAAGTTTTGATGGTTATGTAATTTCAGCTTATTTGTAATTAAATGATATTTTTATTATAGTGTTTATTAATATTATAATAGTAGTTACTTCGGTAGAAAGTTAGATAATATTTAATTAAAATTAAACCACAATGACGGTTTGAATATTTTCCAAAAATTGAACAGTTTGACAGCAAAATGATCAAATTTGTTTAACTGGACTACAAAAAGACGGTATGGGTGATCAGTTTAGGCGATTTAGACCTATTACGGGCTTTAAACTAACACTTATCTCCAAAATTAAATTTCTAGCAAGATAAAGTTATTAAAAATACTATATCGAATTATAAAAGAAATATCTACCTCCGAAAATAAAAATAACATTAACCAAGTTGAGAAAATGTTAAACAAATCCACCAACAATAGTTGGAATTTTTAGATAAATATTGAGCAAGTCGAATAACAATTTTGCATTTTGGGTGGTGTTTGGTTCATTGATTTTGAAGGAATTGGAATTAATAATTCATTTGATTAAATTCTAAATCTCAGGTTTGGTTCACATAATGAAAATGTAGGAATCCTTTGGCAATTCCATTTCAATTTCATCCAACCAAATGCATGGTCAAATTTAATTTCAATTATTTCAAAATCAAATTCATTTGATGGATTCCAATTCCACTCTGCGAACCAAATGCCCTTAGAATTTGAATTATTTTGATGGATTTCAAAATTTTGCTGATCTAGGGAATACGAACGATTTAAAAGTGAAAACTAAAAACTTAATGTATTGGAAAGACTTTTTCTAATTGAGTCATAAATGTTGAGTCTAACTACAACATATAAACTAAATATAATTAATATATGTTTATTTTGACGACAAGTTCAGTCCAAACGTTTTAAAAAGACCTTCAACTTCTCTTGGTCCTAACAGTGTCGGGGACAAGCTTTCGACGGCTAAGAGGATCTCTTTTTGGGGAGTTGTTTTGCGGGTCTATGGGTACGTGTTGCTTGAAGCGGATCTCTTTTGTTTGGTTATGTGTTGTTGTTTTTGTTTCGGCAGACTTTTGTTTTATGCCTCTCATAGAATTTGTTGCCTTCCTCACTTGTATTTTCGTTTTCCTTTTTAATTTTATTGTCTTGCCTAATAAGAATATATATTTGATTAATTAACAAAAAAAAATTGACATTTTAGGAAAAAAATAATAGTTCAAAAAGCACTTTTAATATAAAATTAGCACAATGGTAACATTGTTTCCTTTTACTAACAAAAATAAAATTAATAAAATAACTTTGATTAAAAACATTTACCAAGTAAGTAAGATTTAATTCTAACCGATTAAATATGAAAAACAAAACCGAGAATATATATTTAATTATTTACAACCTTCTATATTTATTTATTTAAAATATTTTGTTATCATTTTAACTTCATTATTATTTAATACATTAATTATCAATAACATTTATACCTTATATAATTGTTTGAAGGAGATGGGGTATAAAGCCCACATTTCCCCATCATAAGTTAAGTGCCAAAAGGAAACATGAAGCCTCTTCTTCTTCTTCTTCTTCCATTTTGGCTTCTAATTCTTCAATTCTCTCTTTGCAAGTCTAGTTACCTAAACTATAGTGAAGCACTCTCCAAATCAATCATGTTTTTTGAAGGACAACGATCCGGTTACATCCCTAGCAACCAGAGGATCAGTTGGCGCGGGAATTCGGCAACTGAAGAGGGTTCGGGCATTTTTCCTCACCTCCTCGGTGGTTACTATACCGGTGGAGATAATGTCAAGGCTAGTTATCCCATGGCATTCACGACGACGATGCTGGCATGGAGTGTGATTGAGTTCGGTGAAATGATGCCAAAAGACGAGTTGAGGAATACACTGGTGGCAATTAGGTGGTCCGCTGATTATTTGTATACGACAACATCGCAATTATATCGTATTGTTGTACAGGTATAATTAGTGATTTTAGGAGTTGTATTAACTGCTAAATTAGTATTGTTTGGTTTAATTTGTAGGTTGGGTGTAGGTGAACACTGAGCAAGGACGGAGCCGAGATTATCATCTAGAGTGTTCCTTTTTAATTAAAATAATTATGTTACCATCGTAATAACGAGTTCAATCCTCTCAAACTTTTAAATGAAGTTTCAAACAAGTAAGATTACATGCAAGTCTCCTACTTAATTTAGAACACAAACAAGTTTTCTACTAAATATTTTTAAGATCAGAAGCTTTATGCAATTCTTGATGTTTTGAACAAATTCACATTGGGAGTTGGGACTTAGAAAAAAAAGGAGTTGTGAGTTGGAACATGTAATCCTACTTGTCTGAAAGTTAATTGAAAACTTTGGAATCTTCTTGAAGATTTTATGTTCTAAATTAAATCACCAATCATAATAATTTTCATTATGAGAGGTAGGGGTGTAAATGAGACGAGACAACTCGCGAGTTACTCGAGATCGACTCGGTCAAAACTCGGTCAACACTCGACTCAAATAGGCTCGACTTGAACTCGAGTTCGACTCGATATACTAACGAGTCGAGTCGAGTATAATGACACTCGAGCTCGACTCGCATCATTTACACCCCTAATGAGAGGTTAAGAAGATTGACCCATAATTTTCATTATTGTCTAAATTAAATCACTCATTATGAGAGGTTAAGAAGATTGACCCATAATTTTCTATAATTTTCATTTTATTTTAAAAGAATCACTTTGGATAATAATCTTGATTCCGTTCCTACTTTTGGGTTGATGAAAGGTGTGTATATGTCTTATCCTCTCGGATCCTAATTTCAAGTAGGATATAATATGTCATATATGTTTGGTTTGCTTCGATTAGGTTTTCATCGATTAATGTTTTTATTTAAATATTTAATTAAAAAAATATGAAAATGTATTTTCAATTAATAAATCCAAACGATTCTTTAATGTCTCCCCACACACCAAACACACTTTTGTTGAAGGGTATATATAAAAGATAAACATTTATTTTTGAACAAATAATATCTTCCTTTATTTATTTGTTTTATTGTCTACATAGGGTTATTGGCATCTAAAACCACACTTCAATGAATGTAGTACACCTTTATTTATTTGTAACTATCAATTTTTAGGTGAGTGAAATATTTATACTTAAAATTCTGATTCAAGTAATCATTTATTTATTTTAAAATCTAGAACCTTGGATGCATAGTTATAGTAATTTATTTATACTTAAAATCTCGATTCAAGTAGTCATCTTATCGTAGGTTGGTGATCCAATCAACGATCATAATTGTTGGGAAAGGCCAGAGGACATGGACACGAATAGAACAGTTTACATGTTGCAAGCAACTAACCCAGCCTCAGAGGTGGCTGGAGAGACAGCAGCAGCTTTGGCCGCTACATCTATCGCATTCCGCTCTATTGATCCTGTCTACTCAGACAAAGTACTAAAAGCAGCCTCCGGAGCTTTCGATTACGCTGATACTAACCAGGGGTCCTATAGTGAAAACGTAATCATTAAGTATGGTGTTTGCCCATACTATTGTGCTTTTGATGGATATCAGGCAAGCATATATACACATAGCATACATTTCTCCAAAATTATTACATTCTTAAAAATACATATAAGATAATTTAAATGAATTACTATACTTGGCAGGATGAATTGTTATGGGGAGCAGCATGGTTAAGTAAGGCTTCAAAGGATGAAAGATACCTGAATTACATACGGAAAAATTGTGACACATTTGTTGCTAATGAAAATATTAATGAGTTTGGATGGGACAAAAAGCATGTTGGCCTTAGTATTCTTGTTTCCAAGGTACAATCAACCCCCAAATACTTTATTCCATTTTACATTTCCTAGATATTGTCTTCCATTCTAAACTAAACCAAACCAACTCAAACCAAACCAAACGAACACAATATATGTATCCCACTTGAAGGTAGGGTCTCCGTACCCCATAGAGTAAAGTGGTTATTTCTGTAAAACCCCTCAGCTTATGAGAAATGTAACCGAAAAGAGAGAAAGATAGATATGATAAACCTACAAGATGAGAAAAATTAATGGAGAAACAAGGATAAATAGATCATAATTTGTTCATCACAAAGTTAGCATTAACATGAAATGAATTACAAAGGTTATATATGATTTGGAGGCTTTTAGTTGTTGAAATTGCAATAACCCTTTTAGATTTTGAATGCAGGAAGTCTTGGGAGGGAAATCGTACGGTCTAGATCTTTACAAAGCATCTGCGGATAACTTCATATGCACACTAATACCTGGATCTTCATCCTCATCTCACATTGCATACACCCCGGGAGGCCTAATTTACCGGCAAGGCGAAAAGAATTTACAACACTCAACCTCAATCACATTTCTATTGCTAGTTTATGCCAAATACCTAGAGCGATCATCAGGCTCCATAAAATGTGGTAGCGTAAGTGTGGGACCCACTAAGCTTCGTGTAATGGCCAAACGCCAAGTGGATTACATCCTAGGGAAGAACCCCAAGGGAATGTCGTATATGGTAGGGTATAGCCATAGGTATCCGAAAAGGATTCATCATCGAGGCTCGTCCATACCCTCCATCAAGGAACATCCAGAAGTTATAAAGTGTAAAGAGGGGTCCATGTATTTTAACTCGCCCAACCCAAATCCAAACATTTTGTTTGGGGCTGTGGTCGGTGGGCCCCAGGAAGACGATGAGTACGAGGATGATCGAGCTGATATTCGAAAATCTGAGCCCGCAATCTACATTAATGCACCGTTTGTTGGTGCATTAGCGTTTTTTGCCGCAAATCCTAAACATCATAGTTAGCCAATCTACACTTTTCTAAGTTACGACTTAGATATCATCTGAGTATGGTTATTGTTTGTTACGAGTGTATATAAAGACAAAAAGGTGAAACATTTTAGATGGGCATAGTAGGGAAGAAAGTTTCTCACTTTTGTCAACCAAGTTTTATAATAAAATTCAACCTAATAAAATGTGTTTCATATTATATTTCTTCCTACTCTTTTATGCCATCACCTTCTCTTCGCTTTATTTTTATTTTTAACCATAAGTCACTTTAGTTATTATGAAATGTTACATCACGTTGCACTGCACAACTAGTTTATATAAGAGTTATATATCATAGTTAGGAGGAAGATGTGTTCTTCTTCAAGTCGTGCTAGGAAGCTTAGCCACTTACTCTATGTCAATTTTCAAAGCTCCAAAATTGGTGATCTCTAATCTTGAAAAATTGAGAAAGAACTTTTTTGGGGTTCTAAAGGCAGTGCCAACAAAATAGACTGGATCAATTGGAGCTCAATTCTTAGATGAAAAGAATTTGGCGGCCTCGGGATTGGAAGCATCGAGGCTACAAACACCACTCTTTTAGCAAAATAGGTTTGGAGATTCACGACATAACCGAATGCAACTTGGGTTAAAGTCATCAAGTCTATTCACGGAAGCAATGGTGGCCTAACTTATGACCTCAATGATGGTCTGGTTGGTGATCGTGGACCTTGGAGAAACAACATCTCTGTTTTTGAAAACCTTAACAATCATCTGCTTTAGGAAGAAATGGAAGAATTTCTTGGGAATCCTACAAGATCCGTTCAATCTATTTTCTCTGACAGGGGTTAATATCAGCAATGCAGTTCATATAATGATAAACCTAATCCGAATTATAGAGCTACGACACAATCAAAGCCAAATGAACAAACGAAATTGCCAAGATCTTATTATGAATAACTCCGAAAACTTCAAGAGTTATTTTTTTGAAATTAAAGTTTAGAAGTTTCCCCCGACCCCTCTACTAAGAAACAAATTACCATTTGTTGGTTATTAGCGGCATCCCAAAAATGTCCGGGTTTTGTCTCTTTTTTATTAGCCGTTTAGAATTTAACAAGTAGTCATACCATGGACGATTTCTACATAAGGTGGTAATAACTAATAAGATGATATCTTGAGCAGTTACATATCCAGGGGCAGATTTTCTGTGACTTTTTATTCTTTATACGATTAGATCGGGTTACTTCTTTTGACTCTTTCTGCAACAAACAAGTGGGAAATGGTCTAGACACCCTTTTTGGAAGGATAAATGGTGCGGAAACGAGCTGCTTAAAGACAAATTCCCTAGAATTTTTTCCTCTGGAGGTTGACAAAGAGTCCTTGGTGGCTGATCCTCTTAGCGGTGGTGGCTTTAATTAGAACTGGCGAATCGACCCTTTCTCTCTTAATGCTGCTCCTGATAAATGGCAATGGATTTTAAATCCAAACAGGATGTTTGATGTCAAATCTCTAAGAAAAGAAATAGAAAAATCTAAGCTCGACCCGGGCTCTCATAAAACAAGATGGAAGAAACTTGTCCCAGCCAAGATTGATATCTTTTTTCTAGAGAGTCTTCCTCAATCGGATCCCGTGTAAAGAAATACTATCCTTCAGAGGAATCAACCTGGACAATGTCTTATGTCCGTTCTGCAAACTCGAGGCTGAATCTGTCAATCATCTTTTCTTCTCTTGCAACTGGGCTAAGGAGCTTTGGTCGAAAATTGGCAGCTAGTGGAGTTTCTCTTTTTTTGATTTCAACTCCATGGAAACATTCCTTGACGGTATCGATAACCCCGAACAACTTCCCTATCCTGAAAGTTCTTGGAGGCTATCCTCATGGTAACCTATTATTCAATCTGGTGCTTTCGCAATAGATTACTCTTTGACAACTCTATCCCGAGGTTAGGCGATATGTTAGATTTTGTTAGTGATAAGTCCTTCGGTTGGATAATACTTAGTCAAAAGGAGCATCATAAGAACATAATAGAGTGGAGAACCTCCCAATGTAATTGCCTCGATAAGGTGTAACGTTGTACTCTTTCCGCTAGACTCTTGCTAGCTTTTTAATGAATTGTTGTGTAAAAAAAATAATATAAGAGTTATATATATATATATATATATAAAGCATGAGTTTTTACAAGTAGTTATAACACATATGTACAAGTTACTCAAGTAAAGATGTCTAAATTATAAGAGGTACAAGTAATTGTTGCATTGACACAAGTTATTAATGATTATTAAGAGACATGCTAATAACTTATTAATGCATTGATACAAGTTATTTTTGTATTGATATAATTCTTTATTGAAGCTGACGCAAAGATGTGTGTTTACTCTAACGGCTACTTTAGTATGAGCCAAAGCCATAAGAACTTGTTAATAGTTGTCAAGTTGCTAAAAGATGAAACAATATAGAGATGGTTATTGTATCAATGTTTTTGCATCACTTGAACATTTCAATAGTTAATGAGGAGAGCTTTCGTTTATGTAATCACAATATATATCTTGATGCCTCCTAAAAAAACTTAAAAGGAGAAAACAATGAAGAAAAAAGGTTAATAATATTTTTAACTACAATATGAGCACATCCTAATTAAATAATGAAATGTGCAATGCCTTTCAGTGCCATTGATATGGTGTAACACCCTAAAATTCAACAACAATAATAGGGACAAATCCGGGAATTGGATAGAAATGAAACTTCTAAAATACAACAACTAAAACCCATAAAATTCAGGATAATTTGTACATGTCCAAAGTATTGAATATTGAGACATAAACATAACAACCCATTTAATATAGACGTGATTTAAACTAGAATAATATAGGTGTCAATATACCTCCAAAAATCTCTCTTCCACAAACGCCCAAAAATACTCGGTTTCTCGAGTGCTCCTAACTGCACCAACCGGTAACTCAACCCGTCCTAGATCCACCACTAGTGGCACTTATGAACCAACAAAACACCACAACAAGTGTTAGGCTAAAAGCCTAGTGAGATATAGTAAAATAAACAGTTCACAAGTGGGATATAAAATTCATAAATTGAATGTTATCGGTTCCACTTTGGTTGTATAAATACCAACTCTCAATTTTTGCAAAAGATGTTCCACACCTGAACATAAATAGATAAGAGATATCTCTTGAAATCCGGGGGAGACCCATTTCCATCATGATGACAAGAACACGCGAATGGTGTCACCAAGATGTTATTGGGTTACACCTCAAGTCCCGTTTTTAGTTCTGTAACACCCTAAAAATAGGGATAACAAAAATCCGGAAAACAGACATGAGGTATGCTAAAATTGCCACAGCAAGAGCCTCCCAAAAATGGGGAATATATATTTGAATAACCTGTTTAATCACAAATGTAATTTAACGGACAAAGAACAACAACCAACTAATCTAATTTCTACATCTAGAAAAGAGATTACAAAAAGGGTTGCCATCTATAGACCCAAACGGTCTATATCTAAAAGTATAACGCGTCCATGTGTCATTCCCCAAGCTCTCACCCCAATGCAACTAAACCGGCTTAAGACCGCCGCCGCTAGAACCTGAGATACACATCGACACCAAACAAGTGTTAGGCCAAAAATCCTAGTGAGTTGAACAATAATAAGCATGCATGAATAGGCATATTTCTTATCAGCAGTTAACCATAGTTCAACAAATGTGGAGTCAATAGGGGAGACCCATAGCACCAATCAAATCCCACCCAAGAGTCGATATACCTTGATGCCCTTAACAAGGAACACCCCAAAGGCCCGGCCCACCCGAAGCCTATCGCTAAGAAAATTCCCCGAATGACGGAGGTCTAGGCACATACCATCACAGTGGCGCCCAAGACTATATCCTCCTAGTGTACTGACTTGGTTCGTCCACATAACATTTATAAGGGGTCCTTTAGGTATATTTCAACCCACATAATTCAATACCAACTACGGGTATAATATTACCACCTTATCCTCATGATGTCTAACAAAAGACCCAATGTAAATCATGCTCAACATGCATATAAACATATCACCAAAATGGTGTTCCAACTAGAATCATCATAATACCCATATAAGCATACATTTAACATATCAAGGTACCCACATTATGTATCTATGAGACAAATCCCAAATAATGATACATATAACAATAATCATGGCAAATCACCCTTATATATACATCCTCCAACTATTTTCATGAAGAAATCCCCAAACATTTGAACATATAGAGATAAAGTAACAAATAGTAGATTATGATGTGTATCTAGTTTTAACAAAGGTTTAGTAAACTCACAATCTAGGTTTTGTACCAAAACCTAGAAAAGATGAAAACCCTAGATTTGAGAAGATAAGAATTGAAGTAGAGAGGAGTAGCTTGATGAGAATCTTCACTAGATAAGCTTGGATGAAGCTTAATGCTCACTAAATGACCCTAACAACCCCAAACCCTAGGAAATAAATGAAGTAGGTGATGAAACCCTAAAAATCGCCTCCAAGAAGGTTCTCCCGTTTTGTTGCAAAGTGCTAGTGAGAAATGAGGTATTAATTCTTATAAAATAGCAGACTGGACCACGCGGGCGATAGTGCCCGGCGATAGTGCCAATGGCACTATCGCGAGTCACAATCGTGGCCCACTCCGACCTCTCGGTACATGTTCGACGATAGTGCCCTCCGCGATAGTGCCAAGGCATAATCGTGGGGCACAATCGCGAGCCAACTCGTACCCTCGGTACAGGTTCGACGATAGTGCCCTCCGCGATAGTGCCAAGGCACAATCGCGAGGCACAATCGCGAGCCACTCAAAACAGTCCAAAACTCAACCGAAAACGATAACAAGCACAAGGTTTGGATGATTAACGAAGGTAAATTAATTATACGACATTTAGACATAATAATGATCATGAAATGTACACCAACACACATATTCTCACATAAGCGAAATAATTGCATTTAAGAAGATAAAATACCTACCTTGCGAATTTCCGGGTGTTACAATCCTCCCCACCTAATTGGGATTCCGTCCCCGAAATCTTACTCTAGATTAAACAAGTGAGGATAACGCTTCTTCATATCATCTTCCGATTCCCAAGTAATGTTAGCACCCCGATGGTGCTTCCTTTGAACCTTAACCATGACCACGTCCTTATGTCTCAACTTCTTCACTTTCGATTCTAAAATAGATTCCGGTTCTTCTACACAACGATTCCCATTGTCCACCCGAATTTCCGACAAAGGGATCACGCTTTCCTCTTTGGCTAGACACTTCCGAAGACAACATACGTGAAATGTAGGATGTATTCCATCCATCTCCGGTGGTAAATCCAACCAGTAGGCTTGTAATCCAATTTTCTCCAATATGACGAATGGACCAAGGAAACGAGGTCTGAGCTTCCCACGCTTCCCAAACCGAATGATTCCCTTCCATGGTGACACTTTCAACATGACCCGGTAGCCCACTTGAAACTCGACCGGTCTCCTTTTCTTGTCCGCATAACTTTTCTGACGGTCTTGTGCCGCCCTTAGCCTTTCTCGGATCTCTTTCACCTTGTCCGCCGTCTCTTGCACTATTTTCGGCCCGGCGAATTGCTTTTCACTCGCTTCTAACCAACAGACTGGAGTTCGGCACTTTCGCCCGTACAATGCCTCGAATGGTGCCATGCCAATGCTAGAGTGGTAGCTATTATTATATGCGAACTCCACTAACGGCAGGTGTGAGTCCCAACTACCTCCAAAATCGATAACACATGACCTTAACATGTCTTCGAGTGTTTGAATCGTCCTTTCACTTTGACCATCCGTTTGAGGATGATACGCCGTGCTCAAATTCAATCGGGTACCCAACTTCTTTTGCAAGCCTGCCCAAAAGTTTGACGTGAAACGACTATCTCGATCCCACACGATAGATTGTGGAACCCCATGCATGGACACAACCTCATCGATGTAAAGCTTGGATAATTTCTCCATTGGCAAAGTCTCCTTCATTGCAAGAAAATGCGCGTTCTTAGTTAGCCGGTCAACGACTACCCAAATTGTATCATGGCCTCGCAAGGTCTTCGGTAGCTTAGTCACGAAATCCATGGTAATGTTGTCCCACTTCCACTCGGGAATGGACAACGGTTGTAAACTTCCATACGGTCTTTGATGTTCCGCCTTGACTTGAAGGCACGTGACACACTTCTCCACGTAGTTAGCCACATCCAACTTCATCACCGGCCACCAATAATTTAATTTTAAGTCTCTATACATCTTGGTACTACCGGGATGTATAGAATACTTTGACTTGTGCACGTCTTCTAGAAGTAATTCTCGATTTCCACCCAACTTCGGCACCCAAATACGACCTTGAAATAGTTTAAGCCCGCGGCTATCTTCCGTCAACCGTTCCTTTTGCTTTACCATGACCTCAGACTTGAGGTTTTGTTCTTTGAGCGCTTCCACTTGCCACGTCTTGATGCTTTCCACCAAACTTGATACCACGTCGATTCTTGTAAGGGACAATTTAACGCCACCCTCATGGATCCTCCGGCTCAAAGCATCCGCCACCACATTGGCCTTACCGGGATGGTAGAGTTGTCAGGATCGAATTCTCAACAAGAATTAATTCTCAGAAACAATATCAAAGAAGTTTGCGGAATAACACTTTGATATTCAATGAAACAGTAAATCAACACAGTAAATATGAATAACAAACTGTAAGCTTTTATTTGATGCTTTGCAGTTACAAGATTACTCACTCAACCTCAATATTGATGAACAGACTCACCAATACGAATTCTACTTCTCTAGAATTAGGATCTATGCCTTGAGGTTGATTTTCTCTAGAAGAATGAAAACTGAAAGTTAAAAGTTCCGTATTTTCACTATTCTAAACTATACAATATATATATACTAAATACAAAAGATAAATACAATAAAATATCTTCAGTATATCTTCCATGTATATCTCTAAGCTTCCATGAATATCTTCAGTTTATCCAGCTGTCATCCTTTCCATACAGATCTCCATCTTATAAGCAGTATTAATCATAAGCAGCATTAATACTCTGAGCAGTATTAACTCTAGCAGTACTAACCATGCTCAGCAGCATTAATCTCTTCAAGCAGTACTAACTTTGAACTAGCAGTACTAATCTTGTTGAGCAACATTAACCATCAACTAGCAGCATTAATAACAGAAGTACTAACTAGAAGTATTAACTATTTTCTTCTAGCAGCATTAACTAGAAGTATTAACTGTTTTCTTCTAGCAGCATTAACTTTGTTCCAGCAACATTAACTACAACTGGCAACATTAACCACAGAAGTAGTAACCTCAGAAGTATTAACCAAGTTCTTCTAGCAGCATTAACTTCAGAAGTAGTAACCATGTTGAACTAGAAGTAGTAACCATGTTGAACTAGAAGTAGTAACCATCCTTGGCATATTTCAGACCCAACAATCTCCCCCTAACTTAACTTTTCAAAACTGAGAAGTTAAGTTCTTCAGTATAGGGTCTTTATGATAATTTCAAAACTTTCTGCAATTACTAGTTCTTCTTGATTCAGTTTCTGCTGTTATCTTCTTTTCTGTTTCTGTTGTAGTTACTGCTTTGTTTCATCTTCTTCACTTATCTCCCCCTCAAAATAAGATTTCATATCAACTTGATTCTCCTTCTCAATTCTTCTCAAGTTCAGATGTTTAAGTCTCCCCCTTTTTGAAATAATCATGATCTTTTCATCTCTTTTATCTTCATAATTTGATTGTGAACTTTCAGACAAATTGTACCAAGTGTATCCATCAATTCTTTGTAGTTAAACTGTCCTCACCTCCTTTAGATGTTTTACCACCTTTGAAGGATCCTTGGATCTTTTAGTAGAGATCTTCTGCCTAACAGAAGCACCTTCTACTCCCTTGGTTTCTTGGCACCTGGGACCTTTAGATAATTACTCATCTAAAGTTGCCATGGGGAAGGTCTTAGATATGTTCACACTGTCCTGTCCTGCACTTTGTGCAAAGTCAGTAGTGTGAGCCTTACAACCCATATGCTCTTGCATCTCCTTATTGAGCACCTTCTTGAGGTTGGGAGACACCTCTATGGTTTCCCTTTGGATATTCTCTGATGAAAAATGCTCCATCAGATGGCTTGTAGGTTTTGAGGTTGAGGATACAAGAAGGGAAGGAACCTTCAGTATCTTTTCTTATATAATATAGTAATGGGGAATGTTGGTTTGACAAAAGGAATCTGAAGATTTATGCTTGGTAGTGGAAGGTGTGGATAGGTCATCAGTGGGTTGGTCTAATGAGGGCTTTGACCCTGATGCCTTACCTTCTTGATTGTGGGACATCACCATCATTGTAGAGAACAATGGTATATCAACTCTTTCCGAGTCCCTAGCAGATCTTCTCATGTTTGAGAAAACCTTGCCTTTAGGGGGTTTAGGTACATATATCTCATTAAAATGAGGTTAATCCGTCAATTCCTTATTAAGTACTTCTTGTACAAACCTTGGATACAGATAAAAGCTTTTTGATTGATATCCAGGTTTGACATTAAATCATTGAAGATCATTTTTAGGTATAGAAAACTTACATTAGCAGTAGTAACACTTATCAGCAGCATTAACACAGACTGGCAGTAGTAACACATACCAGCAGCATTAACACAGTCTGACAGTTTTCACTGAACTAGAAGTACTAACTACCTTTCAGTATTAGCAACCTGAACCACTTACAGACACAAGGTTAGTAGTACCATATACCATAAGATTTTCAAAAGTTACTTTATCTTTTGAAACTATACCTTTTTCACTTTTCTTACCTTCTGCTGGATCAAAAGTAACATGTCCTCCATCAAATCTTTTTTAAAGAATTTGAAGGCAATCCATGTTCCTTGTTATGTGCCAAGAGCAATCATTATCTTCATTCCAAAATGCTCTTCCTCTTGAGCTTTTGATTGCCCTGCACACTTGATAAATCAGTTAGTCTTTGAGAGAACCCAAGCCAAAGTGGTCTTGGGTTGTCCTTTCTCATTTATATAATCTGTCAGTTTGGTCTGAATGAGTTGTTTAGGAATCTCATGGCTGGAATACTTTGTCAAGATTATAGGCTTTGCAACATTAATACTAGTAGAAGCACTATCCTTGTTAGCACTAGTATTGGTTGCAGCAACACTATTTCTGTTAGCAGTACTAACAGGTTTCTTTACAATTGGAACCCAAACTTGAACAAAGTTGTTTGCTTTCTTTGTTTTTAAATTACTCCTTGGCTTATTTGGAGTATTTTTCTTTGGTTTAGCAAACTTATTTTGAACATGAGACTTTTTAGGTGCTCTGTTCTCAGCCATTTGATTCCTTCCTTGCTTCCTATAACCAAAGGAGTTTTGAGTTTGTCTTTGAAAATTTACTCTTTGGTTTATAGGATTGAAATAACAGTATTTGGCAATATGATTAAGCTTTCCACAAATAAAACAAGGTTTTGGTCTATTGATTTTACTTAGATCAACCCCTTGTTTTTGTGCCCATTGATTATTCCAGTTTCTTTGATTTCCCCTCTTTTTGTCCTGTTTTTGGGGCTCATTTTTCTTACAAGCACACTGTTTGCAAGGACCTGGATTCACAACTGTGGTCTGTTTATAATGGACCTTACCAGACTTTTCCTCTGTCTTCTCTATGTTCTTGGATTTGATCCAAGCCCTTCCACAATCCTCATTGGTGATAATGTTGTTTTCTATAGAAATCTCACCACTCACCTTGTTCTTCTTACTCTTGTCAACCTCTTTCTCAGTCTTATCCTCAACAATTACCTCATCTAAGGGATCTATTTCAGTGGCTCCCTCAGGCAAGTCCTTCCTATCTTTGGTGTCTAACAGGTCTGAAGTAGGAGAAATGTAATTGTTGTTATATGGTGGAGGTGTAGCATTATACCCAATTCCTCTTCTCAACTTATCATGAATCTGATTTTTCAGTAAGGATTCCATTGCTTTAGAAGCATTGGAAAACTTTTCTACATCAAGCTTAACCTTGGTTAACTCCTCTTTCAGTTTTTCACTCTCCTCTTTAGATTTGGTCAGTTTAAGTTCTAAATCCTTTTTCTCCCACTGCCAGTAATTGGTGTCATATGAGTGTTGAAGTTCATTGGCTTGAAAACTCTTAATCTGCTCTTCAAACCTCTCAACAATCCTAACATAGTCTTTTATGTCCTTTTCTAATCTCTTCAGGTCATCACTCATTTTCTGGTTGTGATCCCTGTACCTTTTAACAGTTTCAATACAGGATTTGGAACAAAGATTAGATGTTACCTCTGTAGGAATTTCTGAGCTTGAAGACTCTGAACCTTTAGCCATGATGATGTGATTTTGAATGTAGGTTTCTGAGAATACTCGCTCTGATACCACTTGTCAGGATCGAATTCTCAACAAGAATTAATTCTCAGAAACAATATCAAAGAAGTTTGCGGAATAACACTTTGATATTCAATGAAACAGTAAATCAACACAGTAAATATGAATAACAAACTGTAAGCTTTTATTTGATGCTTTGCAGTTACAAGATTACTCACTCAACCTCAATATTGATGAACAGACTCACCAATACGAATTCTACTTCTCTAGAATTAGGATCTATGCCTTGAGGTTGATTTTCTCTAGAAGAATGAAAACTGAAAGTTAAAAGTTCCGTATTTTCACTATTCTAAACTATACAATATATATATACTAAATACAAAAGATAAATACAATAAAATATCTTCAGTATATCTTCCATGTATATCTCTAAGCTTCCATGAATATCTTCAGTTTATCCAGCTGTCATCCTTTCCATACAGATCTCCATCTTATAAGCAGTATTAATCATAAGCAGCATTAATACTCTGAGCAGTATTAACTCTAGCAGTACTAACCATGCTCAGCAGCATTAATCTCTTCAAGCAGTACTAACTTTGAACTAGCAGTACTAATCTTGTTGAGCAACATTAACCATCAACTAGCAGCATTAATAACAGAAGTACTAACTAGAAGTATTAACTATTTTCTTCTAGCAGCATTAACTAGAAGTATTAACTGTTTTCTTCTAGCAGCATTAACTTTGTTCCAGCAACATTAACTACAACTGGCAACATTAACCACAGAAGTAGTAACCTCAGAAGTATTAACCAAGTTCTTCTAGCAGCATTAACTTCAGAAGTAGTAACCATGTTGAACTAGAAGTAGTAACCATGTTGAACTAGAAGTAGTAACCATCCTTGGCATATTTCAGACCCAACAAGAGTAGATCACAATCATAATCCTTTAGAAGTTCAAGCCATCTTCTTTGCCGCATGTTGAGTTCTTTTTGATCGAAGATGTACTTGAGACTCTTGTGATCCGTGAAGAGAGTACACTTGGTCCCGTACAAGAAATGCCGCCACAACTTCAAAGCAAAAACTACAGCCGCCAACTCTAAGTCATGCGTCGGGTAGTTCTTCTCATGATCCTTTAATTGTCGCGACGCGTAGGCTATCACCTTCCCCCTTTGCATTAGTACGCACCCAAGTCCCATCTTGGAAGCGTCACTATACACCACAAAGTCTTCCGATCCTTCGGGTAAGGACAAGATCGGGGCTTCACACAACTTCCTCTTGAGCGTCTGAAACGCTTGCTCTTGTGCATCGGTCCAAAGAAACTTGACGTTCTTTCTTGTAAGGGAAGTGAGCGGTGTAGCCGTCTTTGAGAAATCCTGAATGAAACGTCAGTAGTAACCCGCTAAACCCAAGAAGCTTCGGATCTCCATCGGACTTGTTGGGGGTTCCCAACTCATCATTGCTTCGATCTTTGCCGGATCCACTTTTACCCCGTCCTTTGATACCACATGCCCCAAGAATTGCACTTCTTGAAGCCAAAATTCGCACTTCGAGAACTTCGCGAACAGTTTCTCCCTTATTAGAACCTCTAATACTTCCCGTAAGTGTCTTCCATGTTCGGACTCATCCCTTGAATATATTAAAATATCGTCGATGAAGACGATCACGGATTTATCCAAAAATGGGCGACACACACGGTTCATCAAATCCATGAATACGGCCGGAGCGTTGGTTAAGCCAAACGGTATCACCAAGAACTCATAATGACCGTATCTCGTTCGGAAAGCCGTCTTCGGAATATCTTCGTTCTTCACTCTCACTTGATGATAACCGGACCGAAGGTCAATCTTCGAGAAACATCCCGCCCCTTGGAGTTGATCAAAGAGATCGTCGATGCGAGGTAGAGGGTACTTGTTCTTCACCGTGACTTTGTTTAACTCCCGATAATCTATGCACATCCGCATGGATCCATCTTTCTTCTTCACGAACAGAACCGGTGCTCCCCAAGGTGACGAACTTGGTCGAATGAAGCCCTTCTCCAACAACTCTTGAAGTTGCGTCATCATCTCCTTCATTTCTGTCGGTGCCAGATGATATGGAGCACGAGCTATCGGAGCCGCTCCCGGTGTGAGGTCAATTTGAAACTCTACTTGCCGTTCCGGCGGTAAACCGGGTAAGTCTTCCGGAAAGACGTTCGGATAATCTTGCACTACCTCCACATCTCCCACCGACTTCTTTTCTTTCTTTGCGTCCACAACGTAGGCCAAGTACGAAGGGTAGCCTTTCGCTAAAAACTTGCGAGCCTTAAGAGATGAGATATTAGGATTATTCCTCTTTCCTTTCTCTCCATAAATGGTTGCCACCCCATTTTCCGGCAATGGTACTTGGATCATCTTTTTGGAGCAAAAGATGTCCGCCTTATGCCTCACTAACCAATCCATGCCTATGACTACATCAATCCCTCCTATAGCCATAGGTAGTAAATCTACTCCGAAAGAAATTCCGTTGATCTCTAGAGTGCAATCACAAAAACGGTCACGAATGGTCACTTGATCTCCATTAGCTATTTCTACTACTAACGCATCGGGAAGAACACTAATAGGAGTGGTGAATCATTTACAGAAAGCATCCGACACAAAAGAACATGTAGCACCCGAATCAAACAAGACACGAGCAGGCATGGAATTTACTAGAAACGTACCCGAAACAACATCCGTGGTCTCCTTTGCCTTGTCGGTAGTCATACGGAAAGCTCGACTCGGTGCCCGTGATGGTTGCTCGATCCTAGCCGTCGAACCCACAGAATTTCCACCACCTCCTCTAACCAGCCTTGGACACTCTCGCTTCATATGCCCCGACTCTCCGCATTCATAACAAACCGCCCCACGGAAGGAACACTCTCGAGTCGTGTGGTTTTTCTTACCACACTTGCTACACCCAGCTGGACCGGAGGGAGTCCTTACAGCGCACGGCCCCGAGTGCTTTGACCTGCACTTGTGGCCCCTCCCACTTCCGTTTCTCACCAACGTACCTCTTCTCATCCCTTTCCGAATTGATGTCGTCCTCAATGAGTAAGGACTCCTCGATAACCCCTTATAGAGTCGAACACTTAGCATTCCTTACATCCGTTCGCATTCCGGCCGGTAAACCCTGTTGATATGCCTTCATCTTCGACTTTTCGTCGGGGACTAGATGTCCCACAAAGTTTAGCTTCTCCAAGAAGAGCTTGGAGTAGCCAACAATCGACATATTCCCCTTCTTTAGATCTCGGAACTCCCGCTCCAACCTGTCCAACGACCGCTCGCTGTAGTATTTGTCCATGATCTTCTCTTTGAACACCGTCCAAGTTAGCTTAGCCAGAACTTCCGGGGTGAGGGCGGATCGGGTGAGGTTCCACCAAATCAGAGCCTCTCCCCGAAGTAGCTGAGAAGCAAACTTGACCCGTTGAGAAGGATCGCATTCACTGGAATCGAAGGCCATCTCTAATTCCTTGAGCCAGTACATACAAGCAACCGGGTTGTCTGAACCCGCAAACTCCTTAGGGTGACACCCCAGAAACGTCTTGTAGGTACACCCTTTAGTCTTCGATCTGATTCCCTCAGCGGATGGTTCTTCAATCTGATTCCCTCAGCGGATGCAATCTTGAGGCTTTGACTTGGGCTTTTGACTTTCAATCTAGATGATCTTGAAGACAACAATTTGTGCTCTAACATTCTCCACCTTTGGATTCAAGATCATCTTCAAAAACAAATTCTCACCCTTTGATTCAAAAACAAGTGATCTCCCCCTTTGGATAAACTTGCACTTATCTTCAAATGAATTTCACTTAAAAACACGTTCTCCCTTTTTCAAGAACATTATCCCCCTTTGGGACAAAAACCGATCTTCTTAGGCTATCAACATTCTCTCCCTTTTGAGCTAAATTCTTGTGATCTTTAATATTCTCCCCCGAAGACTTTGACAAACACCATCATCTTTAGCAAAGAAATTATCTTCAGTTGTAGCTCACTTACCTCTTTCAAAACAATCTTCAAAAAGAATTTCTTGAACTTTCTTGAATTCTTGAAATTTCTTGAACTTTATTCACAATTTCTTTCTCAATTCTAGAATCTTTCTCCCATAACTTCTTATCCATTTCTTGACCTTCTCCCCAAAACTGTTACAAATTGTTCTTCAGACAACATTTCTTGAAATTAATTTTCTCATAACTTTCTCCCCCTTTTTGATGATGTAGAGCATATAAATCATCAAAAATATCTTCAAGAAATATCATGAACGATTTTCTGACCACTGATCTTTCCAAATGAGCTTCTGAACCATCCGTCAATTCATAATGTATTCATCTGAATCTTTTCAAATTCAGACAAATAAGAATGTAACCCTGAATCAAGAAATGAATCAGTTAAAATGCCTGTAAGTAGCACTATGCCACTTTGTACAACAAATGTAATTTGGAAAGGAGTTTTTTGATGTTCACTCCCCTAGGGCTTCCATTCAATCATCAAAAAATCACAAAGAAATTTTCTATGAATGTTAAGATAAGAAAACTTATTCCTTGTGTGTTCGTGCATAGTGTAGAATGAATGAAGCTACTTAGGCTTTTCAAATAGGCTCAAAATGTGTAAACCATTGAAACCATAACAATAATACACGGACTCAATTGTGCATGATCTAAATGCAAAGGTGGGGCGGACTTCCTTCTATTTCAATATCCAAATCTTCCAAATGAAGACTAGATAGCATATGTGATGCGTCCCCATGAAAATATGAAACATTTCTTTGTTGAGAAAGAAATTAGTAGTTGGTGGGTTATAAAGCAGGAGTTGGCATGGGCTAGTGACTGCTTCAATGAAGTTTACGAAAGAATTGTGAAACAACAGTAATGTGGCTGCCCGACTCAGAAAAAGTTTTGGTGTAGAGTTTGATATTCTTTTACTCTGATCTCTCATCCTCTTTCTTTTTAACATTGAGCTCACTTCTAACCAATCTCTCTTTTCATTTTATCTCATCCTCAGATATTGACTCCTCGCCTCTCGATTACTTAAGGATAACTTCTTGGGTAGGAAACACTGGTTATCGTGAATCTATAGAAGTTCTTTTAAAATCTCACACAATGATCCCATGTATTTTGTCCTAAAAGAACAAAGTTGCTCAATAGTTTAACTTCAACAGTTAAATCACAGAATATATGTCAGATGTATGTATGCTCATAAGATAATCATGAAGATTTGAGCATTTTAATCATGAAAGATTCTCTCAAAACAAAGAAATGAATGAATAACAAAGCTTGTCTAGCCCAGTGGATTGGTAACATCCTGGGGGGGGGGGGTCAGTGAATGGTATCCCTGACTGTTAGACCACAGTCTCATTGGATTCAAGATCATCCAAACTGAAGATCGCAATCTGAAGCTAAAGCCGGAACGTCGACTCTCGATATAAAAGTCTATGTCTATTTGTAATAAATGTCAATGTAATTCAATGTAATTGTTTGTTTATTGTTCTAGTTAACTTAGTTAGTTATATATTAACTTAGTTAGACATAATATCTATTTGTTAGATATTATGTAGTTATATTAGTTTTATATGTTGCAAGTTGTTAGGTAGATTAGATTTAGATAATATCTATTCTAGATATTATCTAAGTGTATCTCAACTCTCTCATAGATCAGATCACAATTCACACATACAAATACACACTTGAAGGTGTAAAAGAGAGAAAACATAGAGAACACATTTCATGCTTAATCGATCAACCTTGTAACTCGTTTGTTATAATCAATACAGGTTGGTAATCATATTGTGTTGTTGTTTCTATAAACTTGATAAGTATTGTTAAAGGACCGACAATTGGTATCAGAGCTTGATTAAGATCAAAACAAGTTTTATAAAAGAAAAACGTCTCTGTGTTCTTCAAGAAAATTTGAGTTTGTGATTTAAACTGTTTTAGGTGTTAGAATCGATCAGAGTGTGATCGTACTACATGCTAGATCGAGTTGTTGCTATTTAATTTCACTTTTAAGCTTAAATCGAGTTCCAATTTGTGGATTTTGAGTGAAAAACAGTCGAAGTGGGTAAGTCACTGTGCGATCAGATTAAATTCTAAAAAGAGTGTTTTAGTGAGATCGAGTGCTTACATTCAGTTCTAGAAGTGATTCTAGACATATTGGTAGAGTTTGGTATTGCTAAATCGTTTCAGGAACAAGATTCAGTCGATTTTCAGAAGTACAGGACGAACACCCGCACAACAGAGGAAGAATAACCCGCATACCTTACTGTGCGCGTCTCAAAGGAAACGCATTCCTTACTTCTCGGGTTCCAAAGCACACGCATACCTCAGACACGCATACCTCAGACACGCATACCTCAAGACATCGAGTTCATCTCTTAAAAAGAACAAGTCAACCTTGCGTGTCCCATTTGAATCACATATCTCAATTGTGCGGTTCCCTCTTGAAACGCACAACTCCATGGTGCGCGTCCAACTAGACCCGCACACCTCAATTGTGCGCTCCTAACCAGACCCGCACAACTCCATTGTGCGCGTCCAACTAGACCTGCACACCTCAATTGTGCGCTTCCCACAAGACCCGCACACCTCATTGTGCGCTCCTCACTTGCTAAGTCTGCCTAGGGGGACAAAATTTCTTGTGTGATCAAATTTTATTTGGATTAACGATCATATCTGTCAAGTTTTCTCTTAATCAATACAGGATGACATCCAGAGAAGCTCTTGCAATAGGAACTGACATCAAGCCACCAGTTCTCTTTAGAGGTGAATATGAACAGTGGAAGGATAGGTTCCTAAACTTCATCGAAAGACAGGATTTGGGTGATTTCATCAAACAATCCTTAGAAGAAGGCCCCATGGAAACAAAATATAGGGAACCAGCAGAAGGAACTGAAGAAGTAAGACATGCACTGACTTATGAAGAACTAACCGGTGATAATAAGTTAAGAGCAAAAGCAGACAGATTGGCCAAGTCATACATTCTACAAGGGATTCCGAACGAAATCTACATAAAGATTGACAGTTATAAGGCCTCCGGCAAACAAATGTGGGATCAACTCGAGAAGATGATGCTGGGTTCAAAGATAGGGAATCAACTTAAAATCTCTAACTGCCTGCACAGTTTTGAAGAATTTAAAGGCAGAACTTGAGAAAATCTAGAAGGAACATATGATAGATTCGTGACCTTGCTAAACGAATTGAGCAAGAACAAGGTCAAAAAATCTCAAATCGAGCTGAATATCAAATTCCTGAGTATTCTACAACCAGAATGGAAAAGTTTTGTCAGGCAGATGAGGCAGATAAAGGATCTGAATGAGATTCCACTTCATGAGGTGTATGAAACCCTCTGACAAAATGAAGAAGAGGTGGATGAAATTCTAGCAGAAAAGAGAAAAGGAAAGACAGTTGAAGACACAGTCGCTCTTGTAGTTAAGAAGAAGAACAAGACGATTGTGTATGAATCTAAAGAAGCTGAAGCTGATGCTATCTCTGACTCGGATGAAAATGAACAACTGAAGCAAGCAATGCTCATGCTGACGAATGCTTTTCAGAAAAAGTTCTACAGGAATCCAACGTCAAACAGTCAGAGATACTCTTCTGGTCCGAACAACTACATTCACAAGGAAAGGGTTGAAGGTAGTAGGTATGAAGGAAAGCGATTTGAAGGAAAGAGAACAGAGGAGAGTAAACCTGAAGAGAGAAGGTATCAGCCGGAAGGAAAAAGGATAGAAGAGAGGAAGCCAGAAGAAAGGAAGTTTAAAACTGAAGGATCCAGTCAGCCAGAACCACCTACGTGCTACAACTGTGGCGAAACAGATCACTTTGCCAAGGATTGCCGCAGATCAAAAGTCAGAAACTCCGATTACTACAAGAACAAGATGCTTCTTGCAAAGCAACAGGAGGCAGGCAAGGCACTGATGGCTGAGGATGAATACTAGCTTGATCACTTAGATGAAGAAGAAGAAGATTAAGATAAAGATGAAGTCGTCAATATGTGCTTGATGGGCAAGATGGAATCAGATGCTGAAGCTGATTCAGAAAATGAAGAAGAGGAGGTATGTGATTTATCGTATAAAGATTTCATGCATAAAATGCATACCATGAGTTTAAAACAAGAAGAGTTAGAATCTAATCTTAAGTGAGAAAATGGTGTTATTATTAACAAAAACCAGTTGATACAAAAACTTAGCAATGAAATTGCTGAGAAGAAAGTATTAATTGAGGTTTTACATACAAACGTTGACACCAATGCAAAAGAACAGACTATAATTCTAAAAGAGAATTCTGAACTCAAGTCAAAACTGAGAAATAGTGAGCTTGACTTATATAAGCTGACTAAAATGCATTCTTCATGTACTAAAGAAAACAAGTCTTTAATTGCAAAACTAGATGCTTTGGAAAAGAAGTTATACTCATTAGGTCAAAGTGAGCAAACCATTCATCTTAACAAACCGAAAAAGAATAAAGAAAATTGGGGAATCGGTTATGTGAAACCTCATTGCCTTAAAAAGGGTATAAGAGAAGTGCCTGCACTTTATGATTATACCTCTGTGCTAGTTTCTCACCGAATCTCTTCACTTAAAGTTTTTAATACTAAATTATCAAAGGAGGATGAAGCAAATGAAATTGAAAAACGGAAAAAGTCATCTAAAGTTCACCTTCCATTTTATTATGCGAAGTTGAATAATAGTTATGACTATCCAAATAATGAAAAGAAATCTCTTTCAACTGACTACTTTCAAAGTTATCCTGTAAAAGAGATGGAGGCAAAGCCTGTTATAGGTAAAATATATGTCCCTTCTCTCGTGTTAGAAAGTAAAATTTCTGAACTCGAGAACTCTTTATCAGATGAAAGACTTTTGATTGAGATTCAACAAAAAGTTTTTTCAATCGTTATGAAAAATGTTGTTTTTACAAAAGCTTCTAAATCTGATGACATGTTTGGTTCATCAAACGAAGGGTTTGATTTTCTTAATTCTGACGGTGGTTTGGATGGTTGTTTTGAACAATTTGATTTTAATGCTAAACTTTCAAACCATTCATCTTTTGTTGTGAAATATTTGGGAAAAACCAGCAAGCCTGTTAACAGTGTAAAATCAACGAAAGTTGATAAGTCAGTCTCTGTGAAAGCCAAAAATGCTAAAGGTAAGAAAATATCTCAGCATTCACAGAAACCGATCACTACTGGTAAGCCAAAGAAGGTGCATTCATTTGTTGCTCAGAAGTCTAACTCACCAGTTACACATGTTTCAGATCTGCGCAAGCAAAGGCCCGAAGTAAATTCTCAATGGCAACCCAAACGGAAGCTTGACAAGACCGTTTTATCGCTTAGTAGTGTTAATTGTAATAAGACTTCGCTTAGTAAAGATGTCCTAATTGCTGATATTGCTCTTTTGAACTCAAAACTTGTTGTTTCTCGTAAACAATATTCAATGAAGCAATTATTTCAGTTATCTTTATCTGCTGGAAAGTCCTCTATCTATGATAAACATGTTTCTATCACTTGTCAAGATTCTGGAGATTGGTTTGGAAATTACCATGTGCATTCATCTCATATTAATTCTTCTCATACATTTCAAAAGAAAAGAGGAACCAATTTGAAATGGTTACCAAAATCTTGTGCTAACACAGCAGGACCCAAATTCCAGTGGGTACCTAAGGCTAAATCTGTGTTGCAGGCACACAAAGCTTAAAGAGAAGCGACTTCTGATTATGTACAGATCAGGACTCATTCTTCAATGTCAAAATAGGTTTTTGGATGATGCAGTTCAAAACCCGAACATCAAAGTCAAAATAGGCTTTTGAACAAATCAGTTCAAGACCCGCACTTCGATAATCAAAGTGAAAATTCCAAAGTTGTCGTATAAATATCTAAATTTGCAATTTCTCTTATGCAGACTAGTCATACATGGTTCTTGGACAGCGGATGTTCCAAGCACATGACAGGGCAAAAAGAGATACTGTCCAATTTCAAAGACAAATTTTGTGGAACAGTAAGATTTGGCAACGACCAGTTTTCTCCAATCATGGGATACGGTGATGTACAACAGAACAATGTCACTATCAAGAAGGTGAGCTATGTTGAAGGCTTACGACACAATTTGTTCAGTATAGGCCAGTTCTGTGACAAAGAGTTAGAGGTCAACTTCAAAGCCAAGAGATGTTCAGTTCGCAATGAAGAAGACGAAGAACTCTTGGTTGGTACTCGAGAATCAGACCTCTACACAATCAATCTGTCAAATGTCCAGGCTGACAAGCAAGTGTGTCTACTATTGAAAGCTTCGATGTAACAAAGTTGGTTATGGCATCGACTTCTTTCTCACCTCAACTTTCGGTACATCAACAATCTGGTCAGTGGAAAGCTCGTTAAAGGACTTCCAGAGATGAAATACGAAAGAGAACATCTATGTGCAGCCTGTGAAAAGGGCAAGATGAAGAGGGCACCTCATAAACCGAAGCCTGAACCAAGTACCAATGCTCCATTAGAGTTATTGCATATGGACTTATGCGGTCCGGTGCGAACTCAAAGTCTAGGCGGAAAGAAGTACATACTCGTGATCGTGGACGATTACTCGCGATACACATGGGTCAAGTTTCTACGTTCAAAGGATGAGACACCTGATGTTCTCATTACATTCCTAAAGACGACCCAGGTGAATCTGCAGAAACCGGTCAAGTTTCTAAGAACAGACAACGACACAGAGTTCAAGAACAACAAAGTTGAAGAATATCTCGAATCTGTCGGGATTTCACATCAATACTCTGCTGCTCGAACGCCTCAACAAAATGGAGTGGTTGAAAGAAGAAATCGAACGCTAGTCGAGGCTGCTCATACTATGCTAAGTCATTCGGACTTAACTCTATTTTTGTGGGCAGAAGCTGTTTCGACCGCGTGCTACACACATAATCGATCCATGGTACATCGAAGGTTCAAGAAGACTCCATATGCGTTACTCAACAACCGAACACCGACAATCAAATATTTCCATATATTTGGATGTAAGTGTTTCGTGCTAAACGATAGGGAGAATCTCAATAAGTTCAGTGCTAAGGCGGACGAAGGAATCTTTATTGGTTATTCCTCGACATCAACTGCATATCATGTCTATCTGAAGAAGTCAAAGACGGTGATTGAAAGCATCAATGTCACCTTTGATGAAGAAATGACTTCCGAACAACAACGTTCAGAACCCGTTATAACCGGAGTACTAACTTCTGGGCAACTCAGTCCAGAACCTGCGTCTCAACAGAATAAATCAGACGAAGCTTCAACTTCAACTAACCATTTATCTGATTTAGACTTATTATTTGAATTGTTTTATGATGAATTTCTTGGATCAAATGTAAAGAAATCTGTTATGGTTGACAGGATGGAAGACTCAACAACTACTCATCCAACCAGTTCAGATGTTCCTATTGAATCAAACGTCCCGATTCAACAAGAAATTATAATTCAAATGCCGACTCCAACAGTTGAAGAAGTGACAATTGATAAAGAGACAGAAGTAGCTGAAACAGTAGGAGATTCTGTACAGATCAATCTACAGCCAGATCAAGCTGTACCTGCTGAGCCTTCTGAACCTGCCACTTCAACTGAAATCATCAATCCTCCTGCACAAACAGAAGAAGGTACAAGTGGATTCGTAGATGACACAACAGACATACAATCATCTAATCCACTGCCTCATGAACATAAATGGACCAAAGAGCACCCGCTAAGCCAGATTATTGGCGATCCATCAAAAACAGTGCAAACTAGGTCAGCATCATTGAATATGTGCATGCATGACTCCTTTCTGAGCAAGTTCGAGCCAACACGCGTATCGGAAGCACTTGCTGATCCAGAATGGGTGATCTCTATGCAAGAAGAGCTAAATCAGTTCGATGCACTTCAAGTCTGGAGACTCGTACCAAAGCCTAAAGGTAAAACCATTATAGGTACGAAATGGGTTTTCAAGATAAAGAAAGACGAAGATGGTACCGTTATCCGAAACAAGGTAAGACTAGTAGCCAAAGTATACAGACAAGAGCAAGGAATAGACTATGACGAAACATATGCTCCGGTGGCGCGATTAGAGGCAATCAGAATGTTTCTACCCTACGCAACCCACAAGAACTTCACGGTCTTTCAAATGGACGTGAAGACAACATTCCTCAATGGAATTCTGAAGGAGGAAGTCTACGTCTCTCAGCCAGAAGGTTTTGTCAATAAAGAGAAGCCGAATCATGTTTACATTCTCGACAAAGCACTCTACGGTCTGAAACAAGCACCTCGAGACTGGTATGATGTCCTTTCCACTTTTCTAGTCAAGTCTGGGTTTTCAAAAGGTACGGTGGATACCACTTTGTTTATCAAAAAGGAAAAAGGCGATATCATCTTAATTCAAATCTATGTAGATGATATTATCTTTGGTTCTACAAATCCGAAGTACTGTAAGAATTTTGCAAACCTTATGGTGTCTAGATTTCAGATGAATTTGATAGGAGAGATGAATTTCTTTCTCGGTTTACAAGTAAAACAATTTTCATCGGGTATTTTTATCAATCAATCAAAATACATTAGGGATATTCTTCGGAAGTTCCAAATGGAAAATTCAAAACCGATTGGTACCCCAATGGCACCAGGTACTAAGATTGGCACCGATCCTTCGGGAAAGGCTGTTGATGTTAGGACTTATCGAGGGATGATAGGTTCTTTAATGTATCTTACGTCGAGTAGGCCAGATATAATGTTTTCAACATGCTTATGTGCAAGATATCAGGCCAATCCTAAAGAAATCCATTTGTCTGCTGTGAAGCGCATTTTTAGGTATCTAAAGGGCACTGCAGATCTTGGTCTGTGGTATCCTAAAGATACTAGTTTTGAACTAACAGCCTACACAGATGCAGATCATGCAGGTTGTATGTTAGACAGGAAGAGCACGTCAGGACATGTACAGTTCCTCGGTGACAAACTAGTTAGTTGGGCATCGAAGAAGCAACTTTGTATTTCAACCTCCACGGCCGAAGCAGAATATGTAGCTGCTGCTAGCTGCTGTTCTCAGGTCTTATGGATGAGAACTCAATTACGCGACTACGGTTTCCACTTCAACAAGATCCCGATATACTGTGACTCCAAGAGCGCCATCGCAATTATGGCGAATCCTGTTCAACACACAAAGACCAAGCACATAGATGTCAGGTATCATTTTATTAAAGATCATGTTGAAAAAGGAACAATTGAACTTTTCTTTGTAAAAACTGATTATCAGCTTGCCGATTTGTTCACCAAACCCTTAGACGAAAAGAGGTTTAACTTCCTTATCTCTAAGCTTGGTATGCTAAATCTTAAGATTTAATCAGAAGTTACCTATCAAAGTTTTCTAAATTGTATACTTTTTCATCATTTCTTCATTCTTAACTCTGATTGATATCTGCACTTCTATCAAATGTTCATGATCCAAGGGGGAGAATGAGAAGAAATTGACATCAGGTCAATATTACTTCAAGGGGGAGCTCATAAAATTTGTGCATGTACTTTTTAATGTCAAATTTCTTTTGTAATGCAAGATTTTAGGGGGAGCTCTTCAAGTCAAAAAGGGAGTACGGATATGACTTCTGATTATTTCTGATCAGAACTCGTACTTTAAAAGTTTTACTGCTTTTTGTCTTTTCAATTTAAGTGAATAAATTTTACTTTGACTTGACATTAGACTTTTGCAGAATTTTTGAGAGAAGCTTACAAGTTCATATCTTTATGACTTTAAGCTTAGCTTCATGAGATGTAAGATCAAACGTTAAGGTATAATCCTTTATCTTAATCTCATATATGGTTGAAAGAAGGACAACTTTCAATCATAGAAAACATTGTTTTTAATGTTCAAACCACTTCCTGATTTTTCAACAGATTTTAAATTTTGGGAGTGTATTTTAAATGTTTTCATGATCTAAATTGTGCTTTAACTGAAATAGTTAAACCAATCTGAGCATCACGTGCATCATAGGAAAACAAAGAATCATTGTGCTAGGACTTAACACAACTTCTATGGAATCACCTTAACCAGTGATTTCTACCCACGAAGTTAATCCTTAGTGATTGAGTGTGCAAAGCGAAAAGAAATGAGTGTGATTAGAGAAAGCTAAATGTTAAAAAGAAAGAGCGTGTGAGAACAGAGTTAAAAGAATATCACAACTCTGCACCAACTTTTTCTGAGCCGGGTAGCCACATTACTAGTGTTTCACAATTCTTTGGTGAACATTATTGAAACAGACAACTAACCCATGCCAACTCTTGATCAAACCTCACCATCTACTCATTTTCTTCTTCACAAGAAAGTGTTTCACATTTTCAAAGGGGATGCAACACATATGCTATCTGATTTTCATTTGGAAAATCTGGATATTGAAAAGAAGGAAGTCTGCCCCACCTTCGCACTTCACTCATGCACATTGAGTCTGTGTTTAACTTACTGTTGTCTCAGTGGTTTACACAATTTTGAGCCTATAAGCAATCATCAAGTGCTTAATTCTTTCTAACACAAGCACGAACACACAAGGAATTAGTTTCTTTGTCATAACGTTTATAGAAATAACCTTTGTGGTGTTTCGATGATTAAATGGAAGCCCTGGGGGAGTCAACATCAAACAACTCCTTTCCAATGTGTATTCATTACACACAGTGACTTAGTGTTACTGACAGGCATGTTAACTGATTCATTAGTTGATTCAGGTGTTACACGACTAATTTGTCTGGATTTGCAAAGATCTGGATGAATATCATATGAATTGACGAATCAGGGGCTCGAACCGCAAGCTTGACATTTCTTACAACTAATTTTGATGAAGTCGTTGCACTTAACATCAAAAAGGGGGAGAATGACTACACAAGAAATGGCAAATATCACATGTTTCAAGAATCATGTCCACTCTTCAAAAGGAGGAGATTGTTAGAAAAAGACATGCTGATTTCAAGAGCTAAAGAAAGAGATTGCATCTTCTGAGCTGAACAAGAAGACTGAATTGCTAAAATCATTTTCGTAATGATCTTGATCCAAAGGGGGAGATTGTTAGACCACAGTCTCATTGGATTCAAGATCATCCAAACTGAAGATCGCAATCTGAAGCTAAAGCCGGAACGTCGACTCTTGATATAAAAGTCTATGTCTATTTGTAATAAATGTCAATGTAATTCAATGTAATTGTTTGTTTATTGTTCTAGTTAACTTAGTTAGTTATATATTAACTTAGTTAGACATAATATCTATTTGTTAGATATTATGTAGTTATATTAGTTTTATATGTTGCAAGTTGTTAGGTAGATTAGATTTAGATAATATCTATTCTAGATATTATCTAAGTGTATCTCAACTCTCTCATAGATTAGATCACAATTCACACATACAAATACACACTTGAAGGTGTAAAAGAGAGAAAACATAGAGAACACATTTCATGCTTAATCGATCAACCTTGTAACTCGTTTGTTATAATCAATACAGGTTGGTAATCATATTGTGTTGTTGTTTCTATAAACTTGATAAGTATTGTTAAAGGACCGACACTGACTACCCGGGTTAGATTCCCCGCGGCAGCAAGTGGCGTTACCTGGCCATGGATCGAGTTTCGGGTCGGTTCATGGTCGCCAAAGATTAGTCGGGTGCCCGTATGGATCCCGGATACCTCGTCGACTTCGTGTCGGGACGGGTGTGTGTGTTAACCGTCGTTCAAAAAAAATGAATGAATGAAGTGAAATCAATAGATATGTTTTGAGAATCTGACAATGTACGAAAAGATCGAATATGAATGATATATCAACAAAAGCTTAGGTCATGAAAAAATTGGATGTTGTCTATACGAAACAAATATAGACATTCTTGAACGAAATGCTTTGAAATAATTCACGCTCAACAAAAATTGAATGTACAAAAAGAGTGTCTTACCATAAAAAATTAGATTTAATATGAGACATGGTAAAAACATAGTCAATAAAGTACTAAACCGGTGTGTAAGAATACTTGACAGTATACATAAAAGATAATACGCAAGTATTTATCTTTGGAAACACACGGTTTGTTTAACATTGAAGTTCATAAAATTGAAAACATTGAAAATCACAGTTCTGAATTCATGAAATCTGTTTAAGAAACGAGAAGAAGTTTGAACATTTAGAAACATGTTTTCATGTCTGAAAGTTGTCCATCTTTCAAACAAAATGAGATTAATAGTAGAATAATCCTTACGCTCAGCTTTAATCTCATAAATTCAGCTCTAAAGTCATGAATGATATAATCATGTAAGCTCCCCCTCAAAATATGCAAATAGTCAAAAAGTTATCAAAGCAACATAGTCTTAGTCAAAGAAAACTATGAAACACGAGTTCTGATCTGAATTAATCAGAAGTCATTTACTCCCCCTGAAAATATGCATTTGCAATTTTATCAGTAGAGATAATATGTATACTCCCCCTTGAAGATTGATCATCTCTTTTGATGCATCAGAGTACACTTTCTTTTGATCGTTGAAGTATGAGTCCTAAACTGTTGTGTTTAGAAGTCAAACTTCATCTGTGAAGCACGAGTCCTAGTCTGCTTTGTCTAGAAGTCAAACTCCTTAATATTGAGGAACGGGTCTTGAACTGTGTTATCCAAGAGCCATGGTTCCTTTACTCCCCTTAGACTTGAGATGCCTGTAACACAAATGGATCTTTTGGCTTTGGTACCCACTCGTATTTGGGTCCAGTTTTGTTACTTGCAGTTTTATTAGGTGTAATATAATAAGAAGCTATGGGAGATAATCAAGAAATGAGAAAGAAATTGTGAATAAAGTTCAAGAAATTTCAAGAATTTAAGAAAGTTCAAGAAATTCTTTTTGAAGATTGTTTTGAAAAGATAAAAGTGAGCTACAACCGAAGATAATTTCTTTGCTAGAGATGATGATGTTTATCAAAGTCTTCGGGAGAGAATGTTAAAGTTCACAAGAAGTGAAAATTATCAATTTTTATCTCAATAGGGGGAGAATGTTGATTACCTGAGAAAATAAGTTTTTGTCCCAAAAAGGGGGAGATTGTTCTTGAAAGGGGGAGAACGTGCTTTAAAGATGAAATTCATTTGAAGATAAGTGCAAGTTTATCCAAAGGGGGAGATCACTTGTTTTTAAATCAAAGGGTGAGAATTTGTTTTTGAAGATGATCTTGAATCCAAAGGTGGAGAATGTTAGAGCACAAATTGTTGTCTTCAAGATCATTTAGATTGAAAGTCAAAAGCCCAAGTCAAAGCCTCAAGATTGCAAGTCAAGGTCAAAGAGTTATTCAAAGTGTAAAGTCAAAGTCATCTCAATTCAAGCAATGTCAAGTCTTGTTATTTTGTCTCTTGTAAGTACCTTAGTATAAATAGGTTTACTTGTGTTTGTAATTAGAGTAGAACTAAGAACGTGTGCTTATTATGAAATCTTATTACATATTCTAGTGAGAGAAAGTAGAGAGAGAGACATTGTAAACTGTGATATTCAAAGATCAATGAATATGAGATTTGATTGAGAAATCATTGTTCAACTTGATAATCTTGCATAATATGGGAATAACACGTCGTCTGAGTGCCGCAGGTAAGGACTGGTGGTACGCGATGATCGGCCGAAGGAACAAGTTACGACTTGAGGTCGTCGATGGTGGCAGCGGAGAGAGTACAAAGGTTGTGAGAGACGAAGAATTGATAGTTTGAGATACAAAATGTCTTTTCGTCTACTACTGCATGCTACACCATTAGTACCCGCCACCTCTTCAAAATCTCAATAGCATTAAAATGGGATGAATAAGTCTGAGATGAAATGGGATTTAACAGATTTAATGTGATCCTGAATGATCTGAGACGAAATGGGATGAATAAGTCTGTGTTTGAGATTAATTACAAATTAATCAAGAATCTTAACCCGGAATGGAAGAGTGTGTGTCCCACAATCAGTGTAAAACAAGATGACAACAATTAATTTTCAATCAAAACACATTTATTTCAAAATCAGATTCGAATATAGAGAACTCTCAAACAATTATTTCTCTCTCTAGAATCAGATACCCACACAATATATTCTCTTAGCACTTCTTAGTCATATCCCTATTTAGAAAACACTTACATACTCTAAACACTCACATCACTAAACACTCACAACATTGACAAAACAACACTTGACTTGACTTTGACTTTTAGCATGAGGGTCTTTGACATGAGCTTTTGACTTTGACTTTCAGTCTTCAGTCTTCATGATCTTGTATCCAACATATTTGTGCACTAACAAAGAGTTATGCTATAAATCTACAGATGTCAAAGGATATGGACTTGGAAGATGTTAATGATATTTTCACTACTTTTTCTTAACATGAAGATGATGTGAAAGTGTTGAGTGAAGAAAAGAAAATGGTGAAAGAGTCCTAGGCACTTCTGGCTGAGAAAAAGTCTGTGAAAGCAGGTTCCAGTTCCGGATCAATGTCAAAACCAAAGTTGTCTAAAGCTTATCTGACTGAGCTACCGACGTCTAGTTCTGATTCAACGGTTGAAGAGAAAGATGAGGAATCTGATGAAGACAACAAGAGGTTTGCGGAGAATCTTGCACTCATCACGAAGCAATTCAACAAACGATATGGGAAGAACAAGTATTATTCGAAGCCAAAGTTTGAAGGATACAAGAAATATAGGACTGAGAAATACAAACCCTAATATGAGAAGGAATATGGAAAGAAGGAAGAAAGAAAGGAAGAGAAGAAAGAAGAGAAGATTGATTCTCAAAGCGAGAGACGCTTTAATTGTGGGAAGCATGGACACTTCTCAAAGGATTGTCACTTTAAAAAGATAAAGAATTCAGAGTATCATGCAAAGAAATCTCTTTTGGTAAAGAAACTGGAGGAAGGGAAAGTTTTGATGGCCGAGGAGGAGAACAGGTTAGGTGAGTCTTTAGATGAGGAATAAGCTCACTTTACACAAGTGTACATGATGGCAAAAGTTGAGGATGGAAAACAGCCAGTTTCTAACAACTCTGATGGTGACTCTGAGGTAAGTGAGCAATCTGATAATCCTGAGGTAGTTCAATCTTTAATTGTTCAAATTCAACATATGGAAATTGAATTTAATGTGCTTAAAAGTAAACTGGCTTTTTGTTTACCTCTTAATAGTTCCATTAAGTGGCAACCTCTGAATCGCTAAGAGGTGGATCTTGTTTGGCAAAAAATAAGTCTGCCTCTTAATGGTTCCAAAAGCCTCTTAATGGTTTTGTATCTTGGGACTCTCTTAACCATTAAGCGCCCTGATTTTAGTCTAAATAATTAACAAACAACCATATTTCATTTTGCACTATATCATAAGAGCCTCTTAATCATTCTGACCACTTAATCATTCTGCACTAAACCATTCAGCAATTGCCAAACAACCCCTAAGCCTTGAAAGACAGTCAATGATGAATTTTCACTACGAAACTGCATTGTTGTAAGTTGTTATCGAGGACAAAGAAAAAGAAAAAGATGATTTGAAAAGAGAAAAAGTTGAATTGACATCCAAGATCAGCGAGCTCGAAAAGAACTTGGTGAACTTGAATTCTGAAAAGGGTGAATTTAAAATTAAATTTGAAGTTTGCTTTCAAGAATGCAATGAGGTGTATTGTAAAATTAATCAACTGGAGGACTTAAACTTAAAAAGAGGACAGACTAAACAAACTCTGAATCTTCTTACAAAAAAACTCAAAGATGTTTGGTTTTATAATCCAAAACTGGGGTTTGGTTTGTCGGAAACTGATGTTTTAAAAAGAGGCCCTGAGAATTTATATAATTTTGATAAATTGGGTTCAACTGTTAAGAAGATTCTAGATATTCATGACACGTTCGTAAAAGCTGAGACTATTATATCTGATACTCCACAAAAAGGTAAGGAAGTTATAGATGATGATCAATCGAGTTGTACTGATTCACAATCTAGTATCAAATATGTGGGATATAAATATAATGATTTGAATACGATCTACAAAACTAGAAAAATGGAATTTGTAGAGTTCAAATCATTATTTTCCACACCGTCTACTGAATCAGTCAACGAAGATAAAATCTTACCTGAGACCAAGTGTCAGTATGATGAGAATAAATCTGATACTGATACTGATACTTGTGATCAGACCGTCATTTCTGAATCTATTACTTCTGAATTTTCAAATGGAGCAAAGGTAGAAGAGTCTCCACATGTCACGGATTCTGATGAAAAATCTGAGTTTGTTGAGAAAATGTCTGAAGAATTTTTTGACGAAATGATGAACTCTTCAGATCCTGTCTCTATTTTAAACAAGCTAGAGTATGATTCCGTGGTACATCAAACATCCGATTTTGAAAAGAAAATATCTGAATTGCAAAAGACTCTTGAAGAAGTTGAAGACGAAAATTGCGATCTTCGTTTCAAACTTGATAAATCTTTGGAAGAAAATAAAGAGCTTTGTAAATAGATTAATGAATTGAAAAATGATTTGATCAAAAAGAATTTATCTGAACAAAAATAGGTTGATGATAAAAAGTGGAATGTAAGATCAAACCCGGAGTTTGTGACGCTTGCAAAACCAACAGTTGTTTATTCTTCTTGTTTTGAAAAACAACCTAGTGTGTTCGAGAAAGGTGAAACTTCTGGAGTTAAGAAAAGAAATTCACTCTCTAAGAAATTAAATAACAAAGTTTCTTTTGGTTTTCAGGTCTAAATGGAAAGGTGAAAGAAGAGTGGAGGAGAAAAGTTTCTGAAAAGAAAGTAGTTGAAAAGGTTTCTGGAAATTATGTTTCTGTAACAAAACTAGTGATTGTAGTTTGTCTTGTAATAGTTCTGAGAACAATAAATGTCAATTTTGTTTCAATAATTGTAAAACATTTGATAAATCAAAAGTCATGACATTTGCTCTAAAGAACATTATTTTCAATCACTGTGGTAGCAATTCTTTCTCGTTTCACTCCACCACTCCTAAGCCAAAGAATGTCAAAAGATTTTCTAAAGCTAAATCTTTTTCTAAAGCCTCGACATAACAAATTTATATATATTCAAGGCTAAGTCAAATAAGTTTTCAAAGAAGAAACATTTTCATGATTTGAATGTTAATATGGTTTGGAAATGGTTGCCTAAGCCAAGGTATGAATGGCATATTAAAGGCAAGGCCGACGAATTCCAAAAGCTAAAGGATGCTAACACGAAAGGACCCATTTGGATATGGGTACCTAAAGCACAGTAAGTCTATTTCTTTTTGCTGGCCCATCATCTATGGTTCATAGATTCTGGATGCTCAAGGCACATGACGGGGTTCAATAGCTTATTGCACAACTATGTCGAACAACCTGCTGGAACAGTTGGATTTGCAAATTCTGAGCTGAAAGGTTACGTCAGAGGGTATGGGATGCTTAATAACGACATTGTGATCATATAGAAGGTTCTATATGTGGAAGGACTTGATCACAACCTGTTTAGTACAAGTCAGTTTTGTGATAGTCTTTACCAAGTCAGGTTTACCATTACGCATTGTCATATAGAAGATCCGGACGGTTCTGAGATTTTAAAGCAGAGAGATACGATAATTTATATGCGGTTAATTTTCCATCTCTTTCAGCAACCTGATCAGTTTTCTTAATTGCTAAAGCTTCAAAGGAAGAAAGTTTGATTTGGCATCGTCGTCTTTCTCACCATAACTTTAAAGCAATAGATACTTTGGCAAGAAAAGGCATGGTCAAAGGTCTTCCAGAATTGCGATTCGAGAAGGATTCCTTATGTTCTGCATGTGAAATAGGAAAGATGAAACGAAGTTCCCACAAGGCCAAGATGGAATCTTCTTGCAAATCTCCGCTCGAGATTATACACATGGATCTTTGTGGCCGAATGCGTATTCAATCAATCAGTGGCAAAAAGTACATCTTAGTTATGATTGATGAATATTCCAGATACACATGGTTAGAGTTTTTGATAGCTAAATCAGATGCACCAGAGTTAATTATTGCCTTTATCAAGAAAGTGCAAGTTCTGTTACAACTTACAATCAAGAAGTTGTGAAACGACAACGACACTGAATTCAAGAATGAGACTCTACAAGGATATCTACAATCCGCAGGGATTTCTCATAATTTTTCTGCCGCTCATACGCCACAACAAAATGGAGTTGTAGAGCGCAAGAACCGAACTTTGGTCGAAGCTTCTAGGACTATGTTGGCTTACTCTGGACTTCCATTGTATTTGTGGGTTGAGGTCGTTGCCACCGCATGTTTTACTCAGAATCGGATGATAGTTAATAAATGTTTGAATAAGACAGCGTATGAAATTATAAATAAGAGAAAATCTAATGTCAAATTTCTTCGTGTCTTTGGTTGCAGGTGCTTCATTTTGAACGACCGTGACAATCTTGGGAAATTCGATAAAAAGGCGGACGAAGGCTACTTTCTTGGATATTCCTTGACTTCAAAGGCCTATCGTATCTACAACCAACGTACCAAGACTGTTATGGAAAACATTCATGTATCCTTTGATGAAAATTCGACTTCGACTTCTGAACAACACAGTTCAGGACTCAAACTGAAAGGAAAGGATTCTATTCGAGACATAATAGAACCCGTGTCAAACGAGACTAAGTCTTTTGTTTCTAACTCTCAACTGTCTACATCTGAGTTAGATCTATTATTTTTTGATGCATTCATGGACAAAGAGAATTTAAGGTTTGTTTTATATCTATTATTCTTTAGGCTTTAGAACTCAAGACCTTAGTATTTAAGGTTTGTTTTAGAGGTTTAAGGTTTACAGATAGAATTTATTGAATGTGCGTGTAAACCTTCTAATGACTATTCCCCTCTGCAAACCCTAAACCACTAAAACTAACCTTAAATACTAAGAGCTTAGGATCTAAAGCCTAAATCCCATTAAACCAAACAAGCCTATTTAACAATGAAAGGCTTTTACAACACAACTAAATAAATAACAATTAATCTCTATAAATGCGTTATACAACTTTAAACGCACTAGGACTTTCAGTCCTAACAATCTCCCCTTAAAGTTGAATAAATCATTTATCATCTTGAAATATTCAGGTATTGATCTTCTCTACCTCTTGAATCTCTAGAAAGAACTCTTCAGTGCTATTTGTCTTCATGTCTTTCTAAGCTCCCCCTTGAATAACGCTCTTAGTCTTCATAGTTTCAACTTTGTAACCATATTCAATGTACAATATGCTCCACTGAATGCACAATTGAGCAGCTTTCAACTATAGAGACTCAACACATCGGATCAACATACAAGAAAGATAATGTGTGAGTTACATGACATTCCACAGTGCATTTTCAGTTTAAAACAAAGAATCTGTGTTTGAACCGCGAGTTGAATATGCTTTCAGCTTCAGAACTTGTTTCAATCAGCTCGTATGAGGAATCAACTTGTAGCAAACACCATATGATAAGGAATTAGAAGAAACAATCACATCAATTGCATATTTGCAATCACATCAATTGTAGAAATGCAATCTTGAAATCCAATGGCTTTTCAATCTTAGATAAGAAATTCTGTTACTCCCCCTCAGATTTTGCTAACTCCCCCTCAACACAATAATCTATGTCTTTGAATTTTGTGGCGTTCTCCCCCTCATGATGATTAGAATAATCCTGAGCATCATGTAACTTCAAAGACTAAATGGATGAGTAGCAAAATGCTAGATAAAACGATTCAGTAACCAAGGGTAACAACTAACACAGAAACACAATAGTAACTGTTATCACAACAATTGAAATAATTGTGTGGCCTATTTTCAGAGTTGGCAAAGGGGTATCTCTTATAGGACTTCCAGTTATCACCGAAGTAGAATATTAAACTTACTTCTCAAACTGTTCCAGCAATATCACAAAGATATGTGATTGGAATCACAAATATTCGTACGTATGTGAAAGAAATATAAATCATATCGATTAGACTCAAAGATTGATACAACCTGGGATGCAGGTTAGAAATCAATAGTCACAGTGACATGAATATGAAGTCGGAGACTGGAGCTGATGTCTTCCTTTTTCAATATCTAATACCTTCGAGTGAGGAATAGATAGATTATGTGCTAAATCTCCGTGAATATATGAAACAAGTATCTTTTGTAAGATACTTAAGTGACTAGGTGGGGTGACACGAGTTATGGACATTGGGACCATGTCTATTTCAATATCCATCTACAAAGAGCAAGAATGAAGAAATTATGTGGTAACCCGGATAACTGACTCTGTTTGGTAAGGACCAATAATTCTTTTAAGTCCTGTCACATCCTCACCATATTCTTTTCGCTCTGAACTCATCCATCAAGCTAGACCCCTCACTGATATCTATGAATTGGATGTGTTTCTTGGGTAGGTCATTCTGGTTCTGGATTAACCATAGAAACTTTATAAGCCTTAACACTCCTTTAACTCGCCAAAATGAAACATTGATATTAACATTGAGAAGTCAAACATTTACGAACGAGTCCTGAACTGAAGTGTTCAAAAGTCGAAATGAAAGTTAAGAAATATGGTACTTCCCCTCAAAAGTGGCATAACCTTTGAATGTAGTCATGTGACGTGAATAATCTGAATTAAATCACACATGACATGCCTACAAAACAAATTAGACAGATTTTGGTATCCATGTTATGATGGATCCTTGACGGTTAGATGCCTTAGCTTTGAAGCTATGAAACTGAGGGTTGGGGATACTGTAAGTACCATACCAGTTTTTTACATACATTGAATCCACAAAGTCACTCTTTCCACAAAGAGTGAAACAAATATTCACTCGGTTTAGACTGATCAACTTCACTGTAGGTGAATCAGTCTTAGAAGTAAATGACTTTGTGTCAACTACAAGAGATTTATATGACGTGTTTCCATTACTGTTTTCTGTAGTTGATTACTTTCTCCAAACCATCTTTACTTTTATGAAAACATGATTATATGAAGAATCATTAGGCTCGCAATCAGAAGAACTGGAGTAGTAAGTATGTCTTTTGTTAGAGGTACCGGTCTTTTTTTGTTTCTGTGAACGTCTTTTTGATTTTTGCTTTGAAGATTTGTTCACAGGAACCTTTTGAGAGGCAGATGTAGAACATTCGCCTTTATAAAATTTGACCAGTGTCTCACCAGTTGAATCGAAAAAATCAACATGAATTGGAAGTTTTGGATCAAAATCAAAATGGTCTAACAAATTATCTATGCATACCTCAGAATTCAAAAATGTTGAAAATTCCATTTCCTCATCAGATGTGACATTATCACTTGTGGGATTCGGGAAACTGGATGAATTTGTGCTTTTCAAAGGATCATTTGCGAAAGCATTTTGAAAATCAGAATGATGATCCTTTTTGTAACACTTCAACTGAGGCTCTTTTCCTTTATCAGAGGATTTTGGTGAAGAATCACCTAGAAAAGCTTTACAGGAAGACGTATCTAAGGGTGGAGAAGAATGTTCTGACAGATTAATTTTCTCCCCTTGGAGTATGTCAAGCTTAGCTTGAAGCTCAACTTTGTGAAGTTGCTCTTTTATCAGATCTGCCAAGGTAGACAGTTGAGAAGTAAGCCTGTTTATCTCTGTCTGAAAATATTCCTTTTCCTCCCTAGATCTAGATTCTTTTTGATTGGAATTGAGGCACTCAAGTTTGGATAATAAGTTTTGTTTTTCCTTTTGAAAGTTAATTCTTTCCTGTGCAAATGACCCTTCTAGCTGAACTATTTTCTTTTCTAAAATCAAAGGTGGAACATGGATTTAATGATCCATCGATTCCTCCTCTAGTTCAATGGGTTTTGAATCGAGTTCAGCCTGAGAATAGCTTCGAAAATATTCATTTGATAGAAAAGTGGGTTTAGCATTGTTATATGATGCATTTAGTGAGTCATACACAAAAGAAAGTTTCATCGTGACAGTATTTTTCCTTCTCAAAGTTTCCTGTTCCGGATCCTCATTATCAAGTGGTTTGGTCCATCTGATTTTGTACTCTGGGTAAGTCTTGTCCAATCCCAAAAATTCAAAATGTTAGTTAAATTGTATTCAGTATTAAAAGAGGGTTTTGTCTTGTAATGTTTGTAATAGTGTGGGTGTTTGTATTGTAAAATAAAGTGTAGTTGACCTTGTGCTAATAGGTCATGTTGACCATATATATAGGAGGTCTAAGTGTTTGTTTGTAGAGAATGTGTAGAATCAGAGAGAGGGATATGCACACATACTTGAGACTGTAGTGAGAAATTTCTTATATTAAGTGAGCTTACTGTGAAAGCATTTGTAATCAAAGTTTATCAAATCCAAATGACTTATGATTCAATTGGATGTGATAATTTGTATTGAGCTTGAATCTGTGACTATCAATTGGTATCAGAGTAGACAAGAAGCAGAAAGATTGATCAAGTTTGGAGATTTAAAGATTTTTTCAAAAACTCTCAATAGTCAATTGTCCAGAATCAATTTCATTGATATTTTTGTGTTTTGGTTTTGAAATTGGTTGTATTAGATTCGTATCATGTACTAGAACAATTTTTGTTCAGATCACATTGTCTAATTCACAACCGATTTGTGTGAATTTTGGATTTGATGTAGTTTTTGTTCGAACTTGTAAACGTATTGTGTCCTAGATCAAAAGTGTAAGTTTGTTGTTTTTCTTCGAAATTAATTGTTTGTAAAGTGTTCAGACTGAGTACGAGATGAAATTGACAAAGTTTCGTGGATTAATTTGAAGTTTTGGTTTGATTTTGGATTGAAATTTAAGATTTTGAGCCGAGATCTATAGAATTCGCATATCTCATGAAGAACTCGCATGAAGAACTCGTATGAAGAAGAATTCGCATGAAATAGTGAATGAAAGTTTCTAAGGACAGAATTCGTATAAAGCATTATACGAATTCCCAAGGATTCGCACATATCCTTATACGAGAAGTTCAGAATTCGCACATGCCTTTCTACGAAAAGCTAAGGATTCACATCTAAAAATTGGAATTTTTTTTCTAAGGCAAGAATTCGCATCGATACGAGTTGTTCAAGTCTGAAAAAGATTCTAAGGGAGGAATTCGCATCACAGTGATATATCTTATGCGAAAAGTGAAGAATTCACATCCTTCCTTATGCGAAATGTGCAGAATTCGCACATAACTACATGCGAAAAGCTCAGAATTTGCATATAGTTACATGAGAAAAGTGAAGAATTCTTATCCTTTCATACGAATTCTTGTGTGTGTGCGAATTGTATTGTGAGTGTCATGCGAACCGCAAGGGCGTTGCCTCTTGACCCTACCCGCTAATCGGGTAGCAAAACCCCCGTGCTAAGTCTGCGTAGGGGGACATATTTCTGAGTGTGATCAAAGTTTCTGATTTTTGTTAACGATCATTTCAAGCTTATATTTTTACAGATCTCAACATTCCTTACATTGACGAGAAGGGAAATACTGTCTTGACAAAAAGAGATTGTGCTATCGCTTATATGCCACAGATTCCAGCCCTTGAAGCTAAAAATGAGAATTTGAAAATTCAAAATTCATCTCTTCTTGATCAGATCAATAAATTGAAAGAGAACTCTACAGTTTTAGAGAAAAATTATATTTGCTCAGATTGCATTTCTAATTCTAAAATCAATTTTGCAGAGATCATTGAGTCAAAAGAAAAGGAGATTTCAAATCTTCAAATCAAGCTGAAGAAATTTGAAGGTCTTAATGCAAATTCTACATGGTCAAAGAAGGAATTAATGCAAAAAGAGCTTGATGATCTCAGAAGGAGAGCAAATATTGCTGGAGAGACATGTGATGGGCTGAAAAAGATAAATTCACAAATCTTTTCTGAACGAAATCAGTTAAGAGACAAAGTATTTAGTCTTGAGGTTGAAATAAATATGTTGAAAGAAAAATCCACAAAAGAGATGAACAACTCAAGAACCCAAGAGGAGATAAAGAAGATTGAAAAGAAGAGAAAGGATTTGGAAAGAGATAACGATGTGCTTCAAATGAAGATTACTGAACTGAAAGAACAAATCTCTCAAGATGAAAAGAAGTTCAAGAAAGAAATAGAAGAGTTTGAAAGAGAAATAGAAGTATTTGCTCAAAAGTTTTCTGATTTTTCAAGGAAATCTTTTGAAGACAAGAAGATTGTTGAACGTAAATGCACAAAACTTTCTCAACAAGTGTCATACTTTGAGAAAGTTATCATCACGGAGAGAGACAAATTTGAGAAAGAGAAGAAGAAAGCTGAGCAGAAGAATGTCAGATTATTTAGAGAGATATCTGATAAAAGAAAAAGTGTTGAAAACGATTTTGAAGAAGAAAGAAAGGTTTTTGAGACAGAGATTTCCAAGATTTCAAAGAAGCTATCTGAACTATTAGCAAATGCATTGAAAGAAAAGAAGACGAAGTCTGAATTACAGAAGAAGCTTGAAACATTGTCTGAAGAAAGAAACAATTTGCCCAACAAGATTACAGAACTTGAAGGAATCATTTCCAAGAATGAATTGAGAGTACAACGAAGTCCTGATACAATTGCTCAATCACCCATTAATGATTCAGCTGCATCAGCATGTTCATTCAAATCAGTTGCAAGTTCAATTTTTGCAAATGTTTCTAACAATCCTTTATTTGTTGATTCAGATGATATTGTGTCAAAGAAAAAGGATATGAGCTTAATGATTAAAAGAAAGAGGGTATGAGATCAGAGTAAAAGAATATTAAACTCTGCACCCACTTTTTCTGAGTCGGGCAATCACATTGCTAGTGTTTCACAATTCTTCGTGAACATTATTGAAACAGGCAACTAGCTCATGCCAACTATTGATAAAAACCCCACCAGTTACTCATTTTCTTCTCAACAAGAAAATGTTTCATATTTCAAGGGGACGCAACACATAATCTATCTGGTTTTCATTTGAAAAATCTGGATATTGAAAAAGAAGGAAGTCTGCCCCACCTTCGCACTTCGATCATGCACAATTGAGTCTGTGTTTAACTGTTGTTGTCTCAATGGTTTACACAATTTTGAGCCTACAAAAGCAATCATCTGTGCTTAATTCTTTCAAACACATGCACAAACACACAAGGAATATGTTTTCTTGTCATAACGTTCATAGAAATTCCTTTGTGGTGTTTTGATGATTGAATGGAAGACCTGGGGGAGTGAACTTCACAAAAGCTCCTTTCTAATGTGTATTTGTTACACACAGTGACTTCGTGTTACTGACAGGCACTTCTAAATGATCCATTTGTTGATTTAGGTGTTTCACTCGTAATTTGTCTGAATTTGCAATGATTCGAATGAATATATTCTTTGGATCGACAGATAATCAAAGGCTCTTGTAAAAGATCATTGGTCAAATCAGATTTGTTTAAAGACATTTCTTGCAACGTTTTTATGATTTTAATGCTCCTATCATCAAAAAGGGGGAGACAGTATCAAGAAATGTTAAAGAAGGGAGAGATAGTCAAGAAATGTGGTCTGATAAAGAAAGTTTGGAGCTTAAAGGAGAAATTTATGCCAAATTGAAGAAAGATTGTTGAAGAATAGTTGAAAGCTGAAAGAGATAAATTCAAAGATTTCCGAATGCAAGAAGATTTTACTGAAGTTTTCTTTGAAGATAATCTGCTAAAGCAAACTGAGCTAAATCTGAAGATAATTTCTTTCCAGTGTCTGAAAGAGGTTTCTAACCATCTTTGGGAGAGATTGTTACTATTTTTGAAGACAGACGTTGGGGAGTTTACAGAAAATTGTGAAGACTATTTTGCTAAAATTCTACAAATGAGGAGATTGTAATTTTTAAGCTTAAAGAGGGAGGTTGTATTGCAAAATCTTTTAGAGATGATCTTGATTCAAAGGGGGAGATTGTTAGAGCATATATTGGTTGGATACAAGATCATGAAGACTGAAGATCAAAGTTCAAGCAACTTAAAGTTCAAAAGTCAACTCTCAAGCAAAGTCAAAGTCTCTTGTAATAAAAATTCAAAGTCAAAGTTGTAATAGTGTGTAGTGTTGTAAGTGTTTTGTAGTTTGTGCGTTTCTAGTAGTGTGCGTGTTTTGTGGTGTGAGAGTTTGTCCCTTGGTATAAATAGGGATATGACTCTGTGATTTAAGTATAGCTTAATCAGAGTGTCATTCGAGTTCATGTTTTAGTGAGAGAAAGTTGTGAGAGCATACTTGTACACATTCTGTGATTGTGAAATAATAATGGAGATTGATTGATTTGATTGTTGTCATCTGTTTTACACTCATTTCTGGGATTAATAAAGGGTGTTAGGGTATATATATGGGATTTGTTTGAAGTTTTGAATGTAAGTAATTTACAATGTAGTCGTATACGAATTCCGTTTTTCTAGAGAGAGAAACCTTGTGGCTCTCTCTACACTTAGTGAATAATAAAACAAATTCCCTCCCAATCTCTTCTTAATCTTTCCTTAATCAATTAAACTTTGATCATTGGACCTAACAAGTGGTATCAGAGCCTAAATCGAAGAAATGAGAATTATCACAATCGATTCCACATTCAGGATTAAAGTACTTGAACTCTTTGGGTATGTTCACGTGCATCGTTTGTTCAGTTTGACCAAGTTTATAAAGTTTCAGTTCGAGATCCTATAACTTGTTAGTTAACCTTTTGTTTGCATTTTTAAAAGAAAGACTTTTATTGACAATCTCAGTCCTCTCATTTTCTCATATACGAAGCTTGTCAGTAAGTTCACCTACTTTGGTCTTTAACTCTTTGGACTCTTTTGAAAAACTCTTACACTCTTCCTTTAGATTTGAAATTATGCACAAGTTCCCAGCATGTTCTACACTTTTCTTATCAAGTCTTTTAGACTGTGATGACACTCGAGTTTCTAAACGAGAAACTTTCTCTTTTAGCTCAGAATAAGTTGGATAAGACATTATCTCCTGTAAAACTTGAAGTTCAGGGATTAAACTTGACAAAAAATTCAAAGTGCAAGGACCAAGAGTGACAACGAATGGAACTTGAAAGTTTAGGGGTCAAAATTGACAAAAGATTGAAACTTTAAAGTTCAGGGGTCAAAAATGACAAAAGATTGAAACCTTTGAATTATAAGGACCAAAAGTGACACAAAAATAAACTTAAAACTACTGGGACTAAAATGATAGAAAATGAAATTTAAAAGTAGAAGGACTAGAAGTGATATAAAATTAAACTTAAAACTAGAAGGATAAAAAATGACATAAATTAAAACTACTAACTAGAGGGACTAAAAGTATAAAAAGTGAAACTTCTAAGGGACTTAACTAGACACTAACTGAAAATGGACTGAAAATGAAAGAAAACTAACAAAACTAACAAACTAACGGGACTAACGGAAAAAGGACCAAAATGTAAAAAATTTAACGGCAACTTAACGAAATCACTATTCATCATCTCCTTCGTTGAGACGAACCTGCAAAACTTCGATACGGTTAGAAATATTAAATACAAAACGACCGTTAAAGCTTCCTGATCACTCCTTAACATATTAAAACTCAAAACGATCAACCCACGATCACAAACGAACCAACCGAAAACTTTTCGGAAAACGACCAAAAATTCAAAAACACGACATGAATTAAAAACTTTCGACCAATATCGATTATTTAGGCTTCGTGAACATGCCTTAACATTTTATAGTTCAAATGATCAACCTACGATTAAAAACGAAGCGACGAATTTTTTTCGAAAAACGAACGAGAACTTAAAAACTCGAAATGGGTTAAACTTTTTCGAACGAAATCAATTGTTTATTGCACCATACTGGGATCCACACCTTCCCTATGCTCTGATTTTTCCACTCTATCTACTCTCTCTTCGCCCTGTTCTCCCCCTTGTACTCCCTCTATAGTATTGGGCCTAAAAGAAATTACCTCCTCGCTAGGGTTGGCTCCTATGCGTGTAGGGGTTGCAGGATTCGGTTCTGGAGTCCTGTTACCACGAATATATTCCCTCTTAGCTTCTCTACCCAGGTATGAAAGTAGCTTGGCTGGGATGGGTCTGACATTTGGATAGCCAGAGGGGATGATGGTAGGTGTTTGGGTCAAAATCCACGACCACGACAGAAAGCATTTACGATACATCCCGCATGACCAACTTTGTATTAAGATAAGGTCCTATCGACCATATGTATTTGTGATACTCGTCGTCACTTTTGAAAACGTAGGTCGAGTGTTAGTAGTGACCTCTGGTCGTATATCTATCACACGACGGTCGCAGACTCTTCATGACCACGATTGTACTAACAGACGACCAAACGTTTCTCTTTTGTTTATTCAATGCAGGATCAATGCTCTTAAAGACCAACGGCTATAACCGACCGAAGACATTAAGATCATTAAGATCTCCGACCGTTACCCAAGAATTCAATGGCACATTTATGACGATCAAGATTATAAATACAAGGATCCATACCTTATTCAACCCACAAGAATCTGAAGATTACAAGCTTATTACAAAAACCTCTCTCAACCCCTTCTAAAAGAATGCTCGACGCTATATTCAAATGCACGACTGAAGTGTTTTACACACGACCTACGATTATTACTAGCGTTTAGACTTATTTTTGTTTATCTTGTAAAACATTGTAATATGTAAGGATATCGCCCCTGTTTGGCGACCATAGTGCATTGATGACTCCTCTTTGTTGTTCGCGGTTTTTTCCTCGTTGAGGTTATTTCGCGTCACCAAATCCTTTGTTTCCTTACTTTTATTCTTATCGCATGTTTTGTCGCTTGATTTCTTTCTTTAGTTGTTAAAAGCTCCACATCAACCTTAAGTTATCCTTTTGGATGATTTTTGGCATTAACAATTTTGCGCCCACCGTGGGGCCCCATCTAAAGAAAATCCTCGACAAACGTGCGTCGTACTAATAATTTCCTCATGTTTCTTATGTTTGCAGGACAATGGCTAACCCTCGGGAACTCTCGAACACATCATCGCTTAAATGAATATGGAATTGACAGCTGCACGTACTCGCATCGATGAATTGGCTAATCAAAACATAAGGGCAGCTGAGGAAATGGCGTCCCTGAGAAATCAAAATTTGAAAAATGCAGCAAGATCTCAAAATGGTCATGGACCATTCAGCATGCCATGGTCAGGACCTCCCCTTCCCAATTATACAAGACCTCAATTCCCTAGTATCCCTAGTCAACCTATGCCGACGATGCCACCACCGTCACCACCTTTTTTCAAAACCACAGTGTCAATTCTCACGATGCCACCTACGACGTCAATTCTTGCGATGCCAATGCCAACCTTCCACTACAATGGAGATACTTCTGATTCCTCATAGAGAAATGGGTTTCAAACCTCCGGATTCGTCCATGTGGCGACCCTAGGGGTTAATCAAGATGATCCGGTCACTCAACGACTGAAAATGTTGGAGGAACAGAATGAATGCGTACGGTCGCTACTCGCTAAGCTACCCGAGGTAGCAGTACCTGTCGAAGTCAAGCCTCGTACTGGATTTCAAGCATCGCCTTTCATCGACGAGATAGCCATGGTCGATGTCCCCAAAAAGTACAACATCCTGACGTTCACGCCTAAATACTCTAGTATTTCAGACCCAACATAACACGTCGCTCAGTATAAGTAATTAATGTGGACCGCGTCGATCCCACATCAATATTAGGAGGTGTGTATGTGCAAAAGCTTTGGGGCGACCCTCACGGGTGCGGATCTCCAATGGTTGATCAACCTCAAACCCAAGTCCATCAATTCTTTCGCTGAACTGGTGAATCAGTTTTCTCAACAATTTGCCACCAGTCGTAAGATGGAGAAGCAAACTAGCGACCTGTATTACGTTGTGCAGAAAGTTGGAGAATCCATCCGAAGCTACTTCAATCAATTCAGCGCAGAGATGATTAGTGTTCGCAACTGTGACGTCAAGACCGCGATTGAGGCTTATAAACGTGGTCTAGATGAGAGTTTTGGTCTCTACACTGACTTGACAAAGTACTCCCCGAAGAATTTTGAAGACGTTCGAGCAAGAATTTTAGCTTACATGAGAGTCGAGGACGGTGTTGCTTTTCGTCGTAAGTACTTCAACGACAAAAAATCATTAAGCTTTTAAAAAGCTAGAGTTCAAGGCCGAAGCAACACTCAAGCCAGAACCCTCACGACAAATCTCTAACATCTGATTTGATAAAAAGAAGACCTCGACCGCGACCAAGCTCCCTTCGTACCCTCAGATTTCTTCTTATGGATTCAAAGGGACTTCCAAGGACCTGGTCGAAGCTTTGAGGAAAGTACAGGCGACCATCCGATGGCCAAAGAATAGTGACAAAGCGACGATAAGTAGGACAAGACTAAATGGTGCGACTTCCATGGTGATCATGGTCACATGACGGATGATTGCATAGCCCTAAAAAAGGAGCTCACTTGGCACGTTCCGAAAGGAAATCTCAATGAAGTAATCGACAAACCAGTAGCACCAATCAATGACGTCCGACCACCGTCTCCTATTCATGTAACACCCCGGATTTTCGTTATGTAATCTTGGTATTCTTGTGTTTACGCGTTGTCATTAGCACCACGTTTGGTTTGAAGTTTGAGTTTGGATTTTGGTGGTTTTGGACAAACCATAGTGAGCTACGCGAGTTGCACCGCGACTTGAGGTCGCGACACAACCTGCGAAACCCTCTGTTGTTTTGGGTTTTAAGGAAGCGGGCGAGTTATGCCGCGACTTGAGGTCGCGGCATAACCCGCGAGATCACCTGGCCGACTTAAGGTGGGTCTTCAACAAATATCTCATTTAGTTTAATATCTTTTCTCTCAAGTCTCTCTCTCTTTTCTCTCTCTCTCTTTCTTTAGTTTTTGTTTGGTTCCTTAGACCTCGTATGTTGCTAGTATTAAGTGCATCTAGTAAGGGTTCGGTATAGAAAGCTTCGTCTTCTCTCGGTGGTCGATATCTGGTTTTCGGGTTTTCGTCTAAAAACCTATTTGGTGAGTTCCTACAACCTTTTTATAAACTTTATACATGTCAAAGGTTAAATTTTGAACTCCTATATATCTCCATGGTTTTGGATCTACTTTTACTACATTTTGAAATAACTTGAGTTTTGGGAGATTTTAGGGTTCCCGATCATTTTCGACTAAAATGATGGGTTCCATCTTATTTGAAGTAAAAGGAGGTTTTACTTTCACATTTATGTGGATTATTTGAAAGAATGTATATAAACTCATTTTTATGATTTTCATTCTTACCAGCAGTTAAACTTGAAAGAAAGCATTTTGTTTATAAAATGTTTTTACACCATATGACTATCTATGGTTGGTCACTTATGTTATTGTTAGAGCATAGTCTCATTGGATTCAAGATCATCTAATCTGAAGATCGCAATCTGAAGCTAAAGTAGAAAAGTCGTCTCTTAAATAATAAGTCTAAGTCGTTTGTAATAAATAGTCAAAGTTAGTTGTTATTGTTATTAGTTAGATAATATCTAGATATTATATTCTAGATATTATATTGTTAGTTGTTAGATAATATCTAATATAGATATTAGTTGTTGGGAGCTCTTAGATCAGAACACTTATCACACACAAGAACACATAAAAAGGTGTAAACGAGAGAGAGCTTCAAACAGATCAATACGAACCTTGTAATCGTTGAATGTTATATCAAACAGGTTGGTAATCGTTTATTTGATTTATCTGGTAAAGATCCTTGTTCAAATCAGGGACACACAATTGGTATCAGAGCTTAACCAGATCAAAATCAATTTTTCAAACTCGACACTGTGTTCTTCACTTTCAAAATCATTTTCGAGTTTTAGGGTGTTTTAGGTGTTGAAATCGATCAGACAGTGATCGATAGGTGTTTTAGAACGATTTGGTGGTGATTAATTTCAGTTTTTCACATCAATCGAGTCCCAATTTTGTGAAAATTGTGTCTGAGTTCACGTTCTAAAAACAACACTGTTCCATCGATCAATTTTTCAAAAAGTGATGTTTATTGCGATCGAGTGTTTGTAATCTGTTATAGAACTATTAGTGGTCATTTTATTACAATTTGGGACTACTAATCGGTGCCAAACAGGTCGATTTATCGAAATCAGATCGATTTTTCGAACACAGGGACGAACTCGTGCAAACCAGAATTTTGCGCCAACCTCAAGTCGCGAGAATTCGAGTTTTGCGCCAGCCACTTATCGCGAGAACTTAAGTTTTGCGCCAACCTCGTGTAGCGCAAGTTGAGTTTTGCGCCAGACACTTCTCGCGCAAAGTTTTGTTTCGCGCCATCAACTTCTCGCGCAAACCGTGTTTCGCGCAAGACACTGCTCGCGCAAACCACCCTTTTGCACCACCTTCAGCTCGCGCAAACCATATTTTTGCGCCACTGCCTTTCGCGCGGGACCCTTGTGCTAAGTCTGCCTAGGGGGACAAAATTTCTTGTGTGACCAATTTTATCTGGACTAACGGTCAAATCCAAGTTCTTATTGCACATTTAATCAATCAGGATGTCAAGAGATGCTCTAGCTATCGGAACCGACACGAAGCCACCTGTACTCTTTAGTGGAGAGTATGAGCAGTGGAAAGATCGGTTCATGGACTTTATTGAAAGACATGATCTGGGTATATTCATTAGAAAATCTCTGAGTGAAGGGAGTATGACAGCTTGTTAGGACTGAAAGTCCTGTGTGTTGAAAGTGGAATAAAGTATTTATAAGGGTTCGTAATGTAATTATTCTAAAGTTAATTAATTAGATGGGCCCAAGCCCATAAGCCCGTCAGGCCTGCGTGCCTAAGTATTTAAAGGCTTTATTAGTTCATAATTAGGGTGGAACAGTTTAGACAGTTATAGGGTCAGAAATTCATTATTCAGTTTTCTAGTCATTAGGTTTACATACCCTTATCAGAAATTCTCTCTGTAAACCTAAACCCTTTGAAGTATTATCAATCATATGACTAGTTGCTGTGATCTATAATCTGTTCATCTTTGATTGCTGTTATTCTGATTTACACTGCACTGGGATCTACAATTGGTATCAGAGCAGATAGGCAAAAAGGTTTGATCCAGTAAAAAGTGTTCATCGGGTTTGGTCGATCTGGGTTTGGTTTCGGTCGAATTCCAGAAATTCATCGGGTTCTTCGGTCGATTCTTCGTGTTCTTCGGTCGTTTATGATTAATTGATCTTATCAGTTTATCGTTTTAATTGTCTTTCGACCTGAGCTTTTCGACCGGATACTTGTATTTCCGGTCTTACACCTTCGACCGGATACTTGTATTCCCGGTCTTACAACTTCGACCGGGTACTTGTGTACTCCGGTCTTTCCTTCGACCGGGTAGTTGTAATCTCCGGTCATTCCCTTCGACCGGACCTTAGTATTCTCCGGTCTTACCCTTCGACCGGTGTCTTGCATATTCCGGTCCTTTGCTTCGACCGGACCCCTGCTTGACCGGGTCCTTTGTCTCACGATCTTCTTGCAGTGCATTTATTTTAGCCCCCGTACTTCAAGGATTCAGCGTGTCATTTGTGACCCTAAACTTTCAAGTTTTACAAGTTGTCACTTTTGGTCCTTGCACTTGCGTACCATCTCTTTGAAAAGTTCAGTCACTGTATATCAAAAGGAATGCCTTCAAGCGAAGCTCTTTCAATAAGTATGGATGAGATGCCACCGGTTCTTTACAGAGGACAATATGACAAATGGAGGATTCAGTTCTTAGACTTCATTGATAAACATGACTTGGGTGATTATATCAGATTATCTCTGAGGGAAGGAAAAATGGAAACTCCGACAGATATTTGTTATTATATGGGAGAAAATGGAAGAACGGAACACTTAGTGTACACAATACCATTTAAGGATTACACAGATGAGCAAAGAAAGAGATTTGAAGCTGATAAATTATCTAAAGCTTTTATCTTGCAAGGAATTTCCGAGGAGATTTCAAAAGAGATTTTTGTAAGTTTAGACAGTAAAAAGGCTACAGGAAAACAGCTGTGGGAACATCTTGAAAAGATAATGACAGGAACAAAGATGTCTTCAAGAGTAAAGTTTTTGGAAACTGAGAACTCTGAACTAAAAAGACAAATTTCTGATCTGGAAGTTCGAATTGTCCAAATCCAACAAGCAGCATCTGTTGAAAGTTCTGAGGAGCAGATTGAGCATCTGAAAGATACAAATGTTGAGCTTCAAAAGCAAATATCTGACTTGGAGCAAAAGCATGATCAAGATAAATACGAGTTTGAGAAATCGTTCGCAAAGAAGTTCTCAGATTTTTCGAGAAAATGTGCTAACGAGAAGAAAGAAGTTGAGCTGAAATGCATAAAACTGTCTCAGCAAGTTTCTGATTTTCAGAAAGTAATCATTCTAGAAAGAGAGAAGTTTGCCAAAGAGAAGAAGGCCATTGAACAAAAGAATGTCGGTGTCTTCAAAGAAATATCTGGCCAAAGAAACAATGCTGAGAAGGGATTTGAAGAAGAAAGAAGCTTGTTTGAGACTGAGATCAAAAAGCTTACTGGCAAGTTATCTGAACTATCTGAGAAAGCTCTAAAAGAGCAGAAAACGAAGTCTGAGTTCACGAAGAAGATTGACCTGCTTGTTCAAGAAAGATACAACATCGCTTCAACATTTAAAGTGATTAAACAGACTGCATCAAGATCAAATCAGAAATCGGTCTCTTCACAAAGGTCAGTTAAATCTTTTGATCAGATTCGTAAAGCTAACCTTTTCTATGATAGCAATATAGATGGTTCAGGTATACATCAAAGAAGAAGGAGATACAAAGATGAGGAACTGGTCTGGAAGAAGAAACCAGTTGAAGATGAGCTGAAAGAAAAAGAATCATGTGTACATGCGGTCAATGCCAAGAAGAACAAAGTGCATAAAGGTAAACCTGATCATATCTACTCGAGAGATCAATTACTCAGGTTATCAGGTAAGAAATACCACTGTTCTTATTGTCATACACATGATCACATTCACAAAACCAGTGATCATTTCTGGTATGGTTCTTATTCTATATCCCCCACACGAACTGCAACTAACATTCATGGACCCAAATACCAGTGGGTACCAAAGCCGAAAACTGATTCTTTGTTGCAGGAACCTACTGTCAAGGGAGAGTAGAAGAACAATGGTTTCTAAGTAAATCAGCTTAGAACCCGGACTTCAACGAAGTTTGGCTTCTGATCATATGACAGATCAGGACCCGTTCGTCAACGTTCAGACTTGGATATGTTGCAAATATCCAGGGGGAGCTTAATAGATTTATATCATTCTATCATGATATCTTCTAATCCTAGATCTCTGATTGTTTGAAAGAAGAACAACTTTCAAGCATGAAAAACAGTTTCTGAAATGTTCAAACCACTTCTGGTTCTCAAAAGATTTTATGAATATAGAAGTGTGATTTTAAATGTTTTTCAGTTTTGAGCTTTAATGTTTAACTAACTGTGTGTTTCTAAAGATCAATACTTGCGTATTATCTTGTCTTTATACTGTAACGTATTCACACACACAGGTTCAGTACTTCGTTTGTATTTGTTATTACCATGTCTCATAGCAAAACAATTTTTCGATGGTAATACCCCCGTTTGATATTCAATGTTGTTGAGCATCTATCATTATTCGAAATTTGTGCGTTCATTGCTAAATTGTTTATATTTGTTCATATAAACATAATATCCAATTCTTTGATACCCTAACCAGTTTAGTTGATCTGAATGATACATTGTCAGATTCTCAAAACAAATCTCGTGATTTCATTTCATTCATTCAATATTCTTGTTTTGAGAAATCTTCAAAGTTTAATTGCTCAAATCTAATGAGCATACATTTTGAAAGTGTTATCTTATTTGAGCTTAAATGTTCAAGTTAAGCTATTGAGCTACTATTCCTTTTAGGACTTACATGGGATTTTTGTGAGAACTTAAACAGAACTTCCATGGATTCACGTTAACCAGTGTTTCCTACCCCGGAAGTTATCCTAGAGTGATTGAGGGGTGAGGGGTCATAAATCAAAGATTGGGGGAGATAACTCATCGGGTTGAGTTTTTCTCGCTGTGTTGAGCGGAAAAATGTAAATGAGAGTTTGGTTAGAAGTGAGCTTTAATGTTAAAAAGAAAGAGGGTGTGAGAACACAGTTAAAAGAATATCATAACTCTGCACCAACCACTTTCTGAGCCGGGCAGCCACATATTCTGATTGGTTCACATTCTTTGGTGACCATCATTGAAAAAGGCACCTAGCCCATGCCAACTCTTGCATATAACCCCACCAACCACTCGTTTCTTTCTTAACAAAGAAATGTTTCATTTTCTTTGGGGACGCAACATATCTGCTATCTAGTCTTCACTCGGAAGATTTAGATATTGAAAAATAAGGAAAGTTGCCCCACCTTCACACCTCTTTCATGCACATTGAGTCCGTGTAATATCTGTTGCTGTCTCAACAGTTTACACATTTTTGAGCCTGATCAAGCTAAGTAGCTTCAATCATTTCTACACTTGCACGAGCACACAAGAAATGAGTTTTCTTGTCATAACATTCATAGAAAATTACTTTGTGGTTTTTCGATGATTGAATGGAAGCCCTGGGGGAGTAAACATCACAAAAGCTCCTTTCCAAAGTACATCCGTTGTACAAAGTGGCTCCGTGCTACTTACAGGCATACTAACTGTTTCATTTGTTGAATCAGGGTTACATTGTTCATTATGTCTGAATTTGAAAAGATTCGGATATATACATTTCATGAATTGACGGATAATCAGATCAACGGGCAGAGAATGCCAAATTTTCATAGAGGGGAGATCAAAGAAAGTGCTGAAATTAAATGAGTTTTGATTATCATGATGTTCAAAATCATCAAAAAGGGGGAGAAATGTTTACAATGTTCAATTTCCAAGTATTAAAGAAAGAAAGTCATTTCTGAAGACAGTCTAGAGATCAAGGAGATGAATATATGATTTTAATGCTAAGTTTGTTTGTCTGAAGACAGTGAAGTTTTCAAAGTTTATATTGATTCTTTCCCTACAAGTTTCTTCATTATTCCTCCTACGAGCTGATTGAAACAAGTTCTTAAGCTGAAAGCCTATTCAACTCGCGGTTCAAAGACAGATTCTTTGTTTTAAACTGAAGATGCATCGTGGAATGTCAAGTAACTCTCACATTATCTTTATTGTGTGCTGATCCGATGTGATTGAGTTTTTATAGCTGAAAGCTGCTTGATAGTGCGTTCAGTCGAGGCTACTGTACATTGAATCTGGTTACAAAGTTGATACTATGAAGAACAAGAGCTTTATTCAAGAGGGGGCGTGGAAAGACATGAAGTCAAGAAACATCAAAGTTCTTCAAAGATTCAAGAGGGAAAGAAGATCAATGTTTGAAGATTTCAAGAAGATAAAGGCTTTATTCAACTTTAGGGGGAGATTGTTAGGACTGAAAGTCCTGTGTGTTGAAAGTGGAATAAAGTATTTATAAGGGTTCGTAATGTAATTATTCTAAAGTTAATTAATTAGATGGGCCCAAGCCCATAAGCCCGTCAGGCCTGCGTGCCTAAGTATTTAAAGGCTTTATTAGTTCATAATTAGGGTGGAATAGTTTAGACAGTTAGAGGGTCAGAAATTCATTATTCAGTTTTCTAGTCATTAGGTTTACATACCCTTATCAGAAATTCTCTCTGTTAACCTAAACCCTTTGAAGTATTATCAATCATATGACTAGTTGCTGTGATCTATAATCTGTTCATCTTTGATTGCTGTTATTCTGATTTGCACTGCACTGGGATCTACACAGCTCCAAGGACAATGTGTTATACTACAAAGAAGAATGGAGAAAGAGTAGATCTAGATTGTCCATTACCACTTCGTATGTACTCAGACGAGCAAAGAAAGAGATATGACGCTGACAGCTTAGCTTTATCTTTCCTACTGAATGGAATGTCTGAGGAGATTTCAAAAGAAATATTTTTTACATTAGAAAGCAAAGAGACTAAAGGAAAGTTGTTATGGGAATATATTGAGAAGCTGATGAGAGGATCAACAGTGTCATCAAGAGTTAAGTTTTTGGAAGCTGAGAACTCTGAGCTTCAAAAGAAAATATCAGATTTTGAAAAGAAGTTCTCAGACCTTTCCAAGAAGAGTGTTGAGGAGAAGAAGGTGATCGAGCTCAAAAGTTTAAAGCTTTCTCAACAAGTTAGTAACTTTGAGAAAGTAATAATTTTGGAAAGAGATCAGTTTGCCAAAGAGAAGAAGGCAAATGATCTAAAGTCAGCTGGATTCTTAAAAGAAATATCAGATAGAAGAAAGGGTGCTAAGAAAGGATTTGAAGAAGAGAGAAACACCTTTGAAGCTGCAATTAGGAAGCTTAATGCAAAGCTATCTGAATTGTCTAAATTTGCACAGAAAGAGAAGAAAAAGAAGTCTGAGCTTGAGACGAAGATTGACCTTATTGTCAAAGAAAGAGACAGTTATTCTTCAAAGGTAAAAGAGCTTCAAGATATTATTTCAAAGATGGTGGTGGTGACTGAGCAAACGACTCCAGAGTCAAAAATCCACTCACCTAGAAATAATTCAGTTGGTTCTAACAAACCAGCCACAAGCTCACATCAGAAAACTGCTCTATTCAGAAGGCCAGTTAAATCTTCTAATCAGATTCATTCTACAAATCTTTTCTATGACAGGAATAGAGATAGTTCAGGTACACATCAAAGAAGGAGAAGAAGCTTCCAGGAAGAAGAACTGTTCTGGAAGAAGACACCAGTTAAAGAAGAGCTGAAATGTAAAAGCTCATGTGTACATACGCATAATGCCAAGAAGAACATTGCGCGTAAAGGTAAACCTGATTTCGTCTACACGAGAGATCAATTAATCAGGTTGTCAGGTAAGAAATTCTATTGTTCTTATTGTCGTACACATGATCCTATTCATAAAACAAGTAATCATTAATGGTACGGTTCTTACTCAATAACTCCTATAAGAACTGCAACTCACACACATGGACCCAAATACCGGTGGGTACCAAAGAAGATAATTGATACTGTGTTGCAGGCACCTACTGTCAAGGGGGAGTAGGAGAATCAATGGCTCTTGAGTAAGTCAACTCAAGACCCGGACTTCAATGTCAGAACGAATGGCTTCTAAGTACATCAGCTTAGAACCCGTACTTCAACGAAGTTTAACTTCTAAACACAACAATTTAGGACTCGCACTTCAATGATCAAAAGACCTTACTCCTGTGCTGATATGAGAAATTGTACTCCGATACTCAAATGAGGAAATCAACCTTCAAGGGGGAGTACATACTTTTCTGAAATTTATGCATTGGATAGATATGATGAACTGCATTTCAAAAAGGGAAATTGTAGATATCTATCATGTGCTTTTTACTGACATATTTTAGATGCATAATTTCTGGGGGAGTAAAAAGGTGATGACTTCTGATTCTTTCTGATCAGAACTCGTACTTTCATAGTTTCACTGCTTTTTGTTTTTTCAATTTAAGTGAATAAATTTGTTTTGACTATGACATAAGACTTTTGCAGTTTTTGAGAGATGCTTACAAGATCATATCTTTATGACTTTAAGCTTAGCTTCATGAGATGTAAGATCACACGTTAAGGTATAATCCTTTATCTTCATCTCAAATATGGTTGAACAGTGGACAACTTTCAATCATAGAAAATATTGTTTTTAAATGTTTAAACTACTTTCCGAATCTTAAACCGATTTCATGAATTGGAAGTGTGACTTTAAATGTTTTCAAGATATATATTGTGCTTTAACTGAAATAGTTAAACCAATTTGAGCATCATATGCATCATAGGAAAACAAGGATTTCTTTGTGCTAGGAATTAACACAACTTCTATGGAATCACCTTAACCAGTGATTTCTACCCACGAAGTTAATCCATAGTGATTGAGTGTGAGAAGTCAAAAGAAATGAGTGTGCATTGAATGATGTGTTATACAGAAAAAGAGAGTAAACTAAATGTTTAAAAGAAAGTGGGTGTGAGAAAAATGTTAAAAGAATATCAGAACTCTGCACCAACTTTTTCTGAGCCGGGCAGCCACATTACTAGTGTTTCACAATTTTTTGGTGAACATTATTGAAACATGCAACTAGCCAATGCCAACTCTTGATCAAACCTCACTATCTACTCATTTTCTTCTCAACAAGAAAGTGTTTCACATTTTCAAAGGGGAAGCAACACATTTGCTATCTGATTTTTATTTGGAAAATCTGGATTTTGAAAAGAAGGAAGTCTGCCCCTCCTTCGCACTTCAAACATGCACATTGAGTCTGTGTTTAACTTACTGTTGTCTTAGTGGTTTACACAATTTTGAGCCTTATAAGCAATCATCAAGTGCTAAATTCTTTCTAACACAAGCACGAACACAAAAGGAATTTGTTTCTTTGTTATAACGTTTATAGAATTTGCCCTTGTGGTGTTTTCGATGATTAAATGGAAGCCCTGGGGGAGTCAACATCAAAAAGATCCTTTCCAATGTGTATTCGTTACACATAGTGACTTAGTGTTACTGACAGGCATGTTAACTGATTCATTTGTTGATTCAGGTGTTACACGATTATTTTGTCTGGATTTGCAAGGATCTGGATGAATATCTTTTGAGTTGACGGATCAGAGGCTCCAGATGAAATATATTTCTTGATATATGTTTTGATGAAGTCGTTGCACTTTTCATCAAAAAGGGGGAGAAGAGCCTACCAAGAAATGTGAAAGATCAAAGGTTTAGAGAATTCTTCCAAGATAGAGAAGAGAAGAGCTAATCAAGAAAAGATTCTTCAAAGTATTCTAAAGACATACTGATCTGAGAGAAAATTTCTTTGAAGATACTTTGCTAAAGCATTCTGAGCTAAACCTGGAGATTATTTCAAATTGAAGACTAAGAGGGAGATTGCATCTTCTGAGCTGAAAGAGAAGACCAAAATGATAAATCATTTTAGTAATGATCTTGATCCAAAGGGGGAGATTGTTAGAGCACAGTCTCATTGGATTCAAGATCATCCAATCTGAAGCTAAAGCAGAAAAGTCGTCTCTTAAATAATAAGTCTAAGTCGTTTGTAATAAATAGTCAAAGTTAGTTGTTATTGTTATTAGTTAATTAGTTAGATAATATCTAGATATTATATTCTAGATATTATATTGTTAGTTGTTAGATAATATCTAATATAGATATTAGTTGTTGGGAGCTCTTAGATCAGAACACTTATCACACACAAGAACACACAAAAAGGTGTAAACGAGAGAGAGCTTCAAACAGATCAATACCGAACCTTGTAATCGTTGAATGTTATATCAAACAGGTTGGTAATCGTTTATTTGATTTATCTGGTAAAGATCCTTGTTCAAATCAGGGACACACAATTATTATGACAAGTCTGTAACATTACTAGTGGATCCGTAGGTTTTGAGTCGGCTGTTATTATTGGGATGTTTATTCCCCTTTTTGTAGCTATGGATGCATTTGACCCTCGGGGGCCTTTGGTACGGTTATGTGAGATCGGTTACTAGCCATGGGTCATAAAGTAGTCCTAGTGAACGAGTATGACTTGGCTTCCTCGGGGGCCCTCCCTCACATCTTAGTACGGACCTTGTTGTTCGTGGCCATGGATTCCAAGTATTTAGCTCACAACTCGGATTACTTTTGTGTTCCGCCGCAATCCTTGGTAAATCGGGTATCCCCCGTCATCGTAAGATGAATTTTTCGGACCGCTCAGTCCTTATGTGGAAAAGATTTCTTTTGTAAACCGAAACTTATTAAAAAGATTTCCTTTTGATACAACTGTTTATATCTCTTGAAATTATAAACTGTATGTTCTCACTAGGCTTTAAGCCTAACACTTTTTCTCAAATGATGTGTATAACAGGTTCCCATTATCGGTGGGTTGCCAAGGGCTTGAGTGACGAGGGTTGGTCTCGGGGGCTTTTGAGATGACTAGTATTTGATGTTGGGCAATTGTTTAAGTCCCATTCTTTTGGTGATATTGGATTAATAACCGATGTAATCTAGATAGTTTATGTTTAGATTAGTTTGTTGTTGAATTCCATATCCGCATGCAGGTTTTTGTAAAGGTGTAGTACATTTCCCCTTTTTGGGAGGTTTATAGCATGTCAGATGTCATTCTTGCCCAGTTTCCGTTTTTCAATTTACTCTGAATTTTAGGGTGTTACAAGTTGGTATCAGAGCTCTAGTTTAACTGATCTAGGCATTAATGTAAGATGTCTATACTTAGACTTAGTATGTTAAGCATTGATTCGTGAGTTTGGATAGAACTTCTAAGATGGGTTGGTCTTAGAGTGGACGAAAATTATAGTTATCGAACGTTGTGGTGACGGTATTAAGAACCTTTATGTATTGTATATTCATAATCTCACTTAGCTAATATTATTATGAGAATATTTATACGTGATTGTGCTTGAAGTTCCGTTACTGTGACAATTGGTGATGTAGTAGTACGTTCCTTGTGTTATTCTGTCATTCTTTTCGTACTTGTGTGGCAACCATTACTTAGGTATGGTGAACACACGTGGTCGTCCGTCGGGTGGTGGAGATCTTCGCGATGTTAGTTCGCGTGAGCTGAATCCTGTGGTTAGAGTGTCAGCAGTCGTTCCTCCGGGCAAGCCACCGATATTTACTGGGGAAGTGGAGCTAGGGCCAAGAGTGGATTTGGCATCCACCAGCCCCGTTGTTCATGTGGCAAACCCTCAAGCTGATATGATGGTCAACGTCTTGCAATTGGTGACGTCGGCCATGGAGAAACAACAAGAGGTTTTTCAGAAGATGTTGGAGGACCGGGACACGAGCCTCAGGAGGCATGAGGCAGTGGAGGAGAATGTGTTGGTTGGCTCTGGGGGCACCGGGAACAGGATCAGATCTGAGGAGCAAAGGGTTGTAGGTTCTCCGAAAAGTGGGAAGAGTTGTTCCTACAAGTCTTTTCTAGGTTGCAGACCACCAGAGTTCTCTGGTTCCGAAGACCTAGTTGCTTGTGTTAAGTGGATCCGAGCGATTGAACAGGCCTTCGGTTCATCCGAGTGTGGTGATGACCAGAGGGTAAGATTCGGTACTCAACTGCTCAGGGATACTGCGCTGACGTGGTGGAATGTTATCCAGTCCACCCTCTCTCCTACTATTTTGGCCCAACTGACTTGGGGCGAATTCAAGATAAAGATCTTGGAAGAATACTGCAATGAGAGGGCCATGGATCGGATCGAGGCAGAGTTCCGAGCGTTGGAGAAAGGGAATTTGACGATGAGAGAGTATACCCGTCAATTCATGAAAAAGATGGGGTTAGTGGGGCATGTGGCCTCAACTGAGAAGGAGAAGATTAAGGCCTATCTGAAAGGTCTACCGTCGGACATGATGACTATGGTCCGAAATTCGAATGCTTCCAACCTTCGTGAGACGATTGAAGAGGCACAGTTTATGGAGTAGGTTTACGCGAGGGGTAAACCAGAGAAGGTGGTGGCGGTGGTTGAAAAGATAAAGTGGGAGAGCAGTTCAGTACCTCCCAAGAGAAACCGACCTTTTGTCGGAAACCGAAGTTTCAACAGTTATCAAGAAGCTAGGTGGTGCCAGAAGTGTAGAACCAAGCACCACGGTAACTGTAACACCACTTCCCAATCTTGTTTCATGTGTGGTAAATCTGATCACACCACCCGCGACTGTCTGATCAGAGGACTCGTCTGCTATGAGTGCAAGACACCGGGGCACATGAAGAGAGATTGCCCGAAGCTCATGTCGGGTAGCGCACCAGTGAAGAAAGAGAATCCATCTAGGGTTCCGGGCCGAGCATTTCAGATGACGGCCGATGAGGCCAAGGCATCCGCTGATGTGGTATCGGGTACATTTCTTCTAAACTCCGTACCTGCTCGTGTTTTATTTGATACGGGTGCCAGTTTCTCTTTTATATCTGAGTTGTTCCGTCAAAAGATTGTTATGCCCACTACTAGTCTTGAGGATGCGTTAGTGGTTGAGATAGCAGATGGTAGTCAAGTTCTGATCCGCGATGTTCTGAATAAGTGTACTCTCGGAATCGAAGGGAGAGATTTCCCTATCGATTTGTTGCCGATGTTAATCGGGGGTTTTGATGTTGTGGTCGGCATGGATTGGTTAGCGAACAATCATGCCGAGTTTTTATGTTCCAATAAATTAATTCGACTTCCCAATCCCAGTGGCGAAGTTGTTGTGATCTATGGTGAGAAGAGGAAGGGTGAGGTGGCAATAATCACCATGACTAAAGCACGCAAGTGTTTGGTGAAAGGATGCTCGTCTTTCCTAGCCTACGTGATCGACGCCAAGCTAGAGAAGTTAAAGCTTGAAGATGTGAAGATTGTGCGTGAGTTTCTAGACGTCTTTCCGGACGACTTGCCCAGGTTACCACCCGATCGTCAAGTGGAGTTTCGGATTGATCTCGTACCGGGAGCGGCTCCTGTTGCTAGAGCCCCTTACCGGTTAGCGCCAGCGGAGATGCAGGAGATGATGAAACAATTCCAAGAGCTTTTGGAGAAGGGTTTCGTAAGACCGAGCTCGTCGCCTTGGGGAGCTCCGGTCTTGTTTGTTAAAAAGAAGGATGGCACAATGAGAATTAATGTGCATCGATTATCGTAAGTTGAACAAAGCTACAGTGAAGAACAAGTATCCGCTTCCAAGAATTGACGACTTGTTCGATCAACTCCAAGGAGCGGGGTGTTTTTCCAAGATCGACATACGTTCGGGTTACCACCAAGTGAAGGTAAGAGAAGAAGACGTTCCGAAGACAACCTTCAGAACGCGTTACGGCCATTATGAGTTTCTTGTAATGCCTTTTGGCCTAACGAACGCACCAACGGTATTTATGGATTTGATAAATAGGGTGTGCCGACCATTCCTCGACAAGTCGGTCATCGTATTCATTGATGATATACTCGTGTACTTAAGAGCGAGTTAGAACACGAGCAACACCTACGCGAAGTTCTCGATGTGTTGAGAAAAGAAAGATTGTACGCCAAGTTTTCCAAATGCGACTTTTGGCTTGAAGAAGTGCAATTCTTGGGTCACGTTGTCACTCGAGACGGAGTGAAAGTGGACCCCTGCAAGATTGAAGCTATGATGAATTGGGAGCCTCCCAAGAGTCCGTCCGAGATCCGCAGTTTCTTGGGTCTGGCGGGGTACTACCGGAGATTCATTCAAGACTTTTCGAAGATCGCTTCTTCCTTGACACTTTTAACTCGGAAGAATGTGAAGTTAGATTGGACCGAAACGCAAGAGAAGGCGTTCCGAATTCTACAAAACAAGTTGTGCGAAGCTCCAATTTTGTCGTTGCCCGAAGGGTCAGAAGACTTCGTGGTCTATAGCGACGCTTCGAAGATGGGATTAGGATGTGTGTTGATGCAAAGAGGCAAGGTAATCGCTTATTCCTCAAGGCAACTTAAGATACACGAGAAGAACTATCCTACCCACGATTTGGAGTTAGCAGCGGTGGTGTTCGCCTTGAAGCTTTGGCGACATTACCTCTATGGCACAAGATGTACACTCAACACAGATCATAAGAGTTTGAAGTACGTGTTTGATCAAAAGGAGTTGAATATGAGGCAAAGGCGGTGGCTCGAGTTGCTCAAGGATTATGATTGTGAATTGCTTTACCATCCTGGTAAGGCGAACGTGGTGGCCGATCCGTTAAGTCAGAAGGACTATAGCGGAAGTATTCGGGCTACCCATTCAAGAATCGAGTTAGTGTCTAGTTGTAACACCCCATTTTCACTATTACAATAATAAGAAGATTATGGCCATTTAGTTATATTTAAGGCAAGTGTTAAATATAATCGATAATTTAAGTTATGTTTTTCAATAAAGAAATATTTACATCGGATACAGATTTAAAGTTAAGGTGCTAATATCAAAATATTGATATCATTGAAAAGATGATAATTTGAAGATTTAGAAAATATCTTTGATGAAAATAAATAAGAGAGAAATATATCTGATTAATAATTACGGAGATGAAAATATATAAATCTAAATATATATACATAGTTAAACATTTAAACAATTGAATTTACAATATCTATATATATATATATATATATACGAATAGTGTGTATATATATTATAATATATATTTTTAGATTATTTATATTTAAAAGGTTTTGTCGTTTTACTCAAAATAGCTAGTCGTATGGATTTTTATTAAATGCGACTAATATATTTTTGTGATCAACGATTTATGACAGTCACAATGAAACTTTCAGATTTGAAAACCGACAAAGTTTTTTTATAGGACTGATTTGATATTAAATATATCGTTTTTATTAATTTTATTGCTCAAATAGATTTAAAAGTTATACAATGCATATATATTCGGAATCAACGATTTACATAGATCGTAATGACGCTTTCAGATTCGAAAAAGAATAAAGTTTTTATTTTAGGGTCACTTGAGCAAAACTATATAAATGTGTCATTTATGGATAATAGAAATATCGGATTTATACCAAATTTCATATTTAAATACATTGTAAAATCTAGATACCGTAAATGTCAAAAATGTCAAAATATGATTACGAAAATTTGTACAACTCAGAAAAAAGTATAGCAATAGCATGCCTATGGGTAGGTATTATCAAGTAAGTCTCAAATATGTATTTGTATTGAAATTTGGGGTTATGTATATAGAGTTATATTTAATAAAGATATTCATTATATAATATATAAACGATTACATATATACATATCTATACTATATTATAAAAGAGAATAAAAAACTCTTAATTACAACATTTTAAGCACAAAATACAACTAATTAAAGCCAATTACTTAATTTACAATTTTATAATGCCTTGGTACAACTTATTCAAGCACAATATCTCACATCATCATTTATTTGTGGAATGGATACTCATTTATTAATATAAATATTTGTGTTTTTATATTTAATGGACGATTTGATCAATATTATCTACTATTATCAATATTTATTTTTTATATTTATTGGACGATTTGATCAATATTACTATTATCAATATTTATTTTTTATTTAATGATTTGCTCTTAATATATCTATATCTATATTAGTTATAATCTCATAACTAATATATCTATACTATATTATAAAAAGATGCATTGATCTAATAAATATATTTTAATAAAAAATAAAACAGGTAGTATATCTCATAGTGTTTATCCTATTTTTAATATGTTTATTTGCAGTTAGTTATACAAATAAAAACATGGGACTTTAATAAGTTATAATTATGTTTCATTAACTTGTAATTTTGAATTTTAACTAATATATCTATACTATATTATAAAGCATTTAAGCTAAACTCTTAAAAACTAATTTTTATACATTAGGTACCACTTATTAATGCATATTACTTAAAATCCGAAAGTACAAATTGATTAAACATAAGTACAACTTATAAAAGCTCAATGTTTGAATTCGTGTAACTAACTGCAAATAAACATTTATTTTTATTTTCTAAAATATCTAAATTTTTTAACTATTGATATAACTAACCGATAAATATAAGAAAATTCGAGATAAAACACCTTATTTTTATTTTTTATTGAAGTATGTTATCTTTTTAATTTTAAATATAAAATATCTTAAATATAGTTATCATTTAAATTAAACATTTTTTGACCCGTAACAAAATACTTTATTATTATTTTTTATAAAAAACCATAATTAAACTAAACTAAAATATATTTTTGTTTTAAATCTAGGTTTCTCAAAATCGTAAAATATAATCAAAAAAGACTAATAAAAAGTATGAATAATGATCGAGGGTTCGAGTTCTAGATTTCAGAAACCCACTGAATTGCGAGGGTACATTTCTAGTTATATATAAACTTGGTACTTAAGGAAATTCAATATAAAAGGATTAGGTGAGAATTTATCCAAGTCTTGGTTTACCGCCATCATATAGCCGACTTATTTGGTATCTATATCTCTCTCTCTCTCTCTCTCTATATATATATATATATATGTGTGTGCTAATCTCTTGTTAAGAAACATAGAAAAAGAATATATATATATATATATATATATATAGATGTGTACTTAAGATATATTTAGCATGTATTGATAGAATTAAGGCGATGATTCAAACATTGAGGTTAAGTCTCAATGTGAGTACGTTATGAGATTTACTGGGATACGTATATGTTATATAAATATTTTTATGCATGGTTAATATTTGAAATGATGTTTTGGCATGCTAACCTTGCATGAGATAAGGTCATGCTTATAATGCATTTTATGAGAAAGACATGTATTTTAGATGTGGCATATGAAATGTTTTGTGCATGTGAAAGTATGGCCATGTTAAATACCCGACGGGGTATAAGAAATGAGAACGTCTTGCAAAAAGGACATCAGGGGGAAGATCCTTCGCGGAACCCCAGGGGGAAGATCCTTCGCGGAACCCAAGGGATCTAGGATCCTGTTGAGAATGTTTGGCATACTTACACATATGAGATCTCGCACTAAAAGAAGATGATGTTTTTATAGAAATGGTTTTATGCGTCAATGTTATTATGCATAATTATGAGAAGTGTATTGAATTGTTATTCTATGCACTAAAACCATATATTTTATGAAAGATGATTTCTTCATGAAACCATAACTGCTCACCAAGCTTAAAGCTTACGTATTCCATATATGTATCTCAGGTAAGATCAGGATAAGACGTGAAGGGATCACATGAAGAGTTATAGTTCTTATAATAGCCATTATAAATGTTATGATGTTATGGAGAGAAAAAAATGGGGCGTCACAAGTTGGTATCAGAGCATTAGTTGAAGTGGACAAGGGTTGTCTTAGATTAGATATATAGACATAAACTTTGAGGACGACATTGAGTTTTAGAATACTATATTGCTTTGAAATAATTAATTTATATATAAACTCAATCAGATTATTTCGCTAATTGCTTATCCTGATCGATATAACCATATGGGATGGTGTCTAGAAAGGTTGAAAAGGCTGAGTTGTGGACTTCCGAAAGGTCGCAGATTATATTTGCATCGAAAGGATCCTGGCTCCCCGTGATACCGGCCTAGTTATTTCATATTGGTAGTCAGATGGATTAGTAAGAAGTGGTAATTTGAATAAAATAATAACATCCATGGTATAAGAGAAATAGATTATCAGTTTGTGCAAGATTAAAACCTTAAGATTTGAGATTTTATGCTCTGATAAAATACTTTAGTAAGAGTTCCTTTACTATGTTGGAGAGTGATGATCAAATATCAGATACTCAAGTAATATGTGAGATGACAATTAATAACTATATTGATCAGGTTTAACCAAAAGGATTATTCTCAAACGTACTCAATATATGCTTAGATCAATGCGACTGTATTTCAAAATAACAGACTATGTTAGGAGTAAATATTATTCAGTCCAAAAGTTATTAACGAAAGTATATGTGTCAATACATCTAGCATACACAATTATGACTTAGAAAAAGGATTATGGAACACCTATATGTTGTCATTTTTTTACAAGAATGTCTAGAAAGGAATGGTAGAACAATGTACGGAAGTGAGGGTGTCATAAATATAAACATACTACTAAGTGTTTTGGTATGCCAAAACTAAAGGAAAGGTCGAGGTGGAGGCTGAGCTATTAGAGTAGTAAACAATAAGAAAATTGTTTTGTCAGTTAATGAAAATTTTGTAAACTACTAGAGGATACGATAGAGGCTTGTGTTAAGAACAAGACTTTGAGGTTATAACCAAGGATGTTATAGGTGGAAAATTTATTGATTAACCATCTAAGGTCAAGAAATATGCATAGAGATCCAAATCAGATATCTTACATACAATAAGTTTAGGAGCTTGTAATTGTGCCGAGTACAAATATATCATTCGGTTCTACATATGCAAAAAGTTAGGACGCATAAAAAGGAGTCTATAGAGAGATATACTTACTATAAGTGTGATATAATGGGGACACCGGATCAAGTTGCCCTAAGCTTCAACATAGTTCAAACAATAATATAGAGGTCGACATGAGAACATTTAGTTAAGAATGGAAATGAGAAGAGGTAAGGATTATGGAATATGTCAATAGAACAAAAGAAGCCAAATGAATCACTGACAATGTTTTGGGTGCATTTCTTGTCAATAATTATTGTGCCCTAGTTTATTCAATTCAAGTACATCTAAAAGATTAATTTCCACTACTTGCATAGATAACCTAAGCAACTGGAATGAGAATTATGCAGTGCCTGTTGACAATGGTCAGATAAAGGTTAAAGAAATTGTTAAGGATTGTTCAATTGTTATAGATTGTAAAGTTACCTTTTTATTGATGTATTTAGATGAGTTTTATGTGATTTTAGGGTGGAATAGCTGGAAAAGAAGAAGAAGAAGAATGATATTAAGGTGATATGTAATTAAGATATGTAACCTGAATGGAGGATATGTGGAAAATATAAAGAGAGTGATGAAATAGGAATTATACTAGTGCTCAAAATAAGCAGGTGTTTGAGGAAAGATGTGTTGTATTTTGTTATACATAAAAGATGTTAAGCAGGAATGTAAGTTATATAATGTCTCAATAGTAAATGAAAATCTAGAAATATTCGTCAAATATTTTCCTATAATACCAATAGAAATTTATGTCGAGTTAAAATCGACCTTGTGTAGGGAGCGACACTAAATGTATAGTCATATAGCACCGATAGAGATGCGTAAAGGAAATGGTTATCGTGAAAAAAAAATTATGAGATGTTGATTTTAAAATATGTTTTCAAAGATGCATGAACATGAAACCGATAATGTTTTACTAAATGAAGTGGTAGTGGTTGTTAAAATTTTTCGTAAGAGCATGACAAGTAGGTTATGTCGGAATAAAAGTTTTCCGTAAGAGCATGACAAGTGGATTATGCCAGGATATATGTTTACCGTAAGAGCATGGCAAATGGGTTATGCCAGGAAATATATTTACTGTAAGAGTATTGCAAAAAGTGGATCACAACCACTGTGTATAGTATACATTGTCAAGGTTATTTTAAAAATTTGCATGTGCAATTTAAAAAAAAAAGAGTTATTAGTCGGATAGTAATTTATGCGACAAAAGATATGGTTTGAATATCAATGTCAAAAGAAGTGTGGTATACTACTAATGCGGTAAAAATAGGACTTACAGGGGGAAAAAGATGTTCGGAAAGAATCAGAGTACGCAGCGAAAGCACGATGTTGCTAAAAAGAATTTCTTTTTGTACGCTACTATTTGAAATATAATAATATCAATATAATATGACAGGAGAAATGTATACAAACAAAATTGTGATTAGTAAAGGTGAGAGAAACATTATAGCTTAATAAAGAAATTTATATGGTTACTTAAATCATTTCCATACCTGGTATTGACAATTGTTAGGAAATACAATTTAAACTCATCATACATGGTGTTGATATTGTGGTTAGTAGAGTAAAGCTTTAAGCTAGTACTACAAGGATAAGTAGTAATTTGACTCTCAGATATCAGTATGAGATATTTGATGTGCTAACAACCAAGGGTATCTATAAATGATGGAATTTGAATCTAAATGAAATTTAACTACATAGTAGGAGATATAGTTGTATCCAAAAGTATGCGATAGATTGGAATCATGATCGAGAAGTGATTTTGAATAGAGTATATGAGAATGTTCGGATAGTAAATAGCGTCAAGTAAAGAAATGTTTGATGAAACCCATGATAAGTTATGACAAAGAATCTAGTGTCAGGAAATGCAATCAAATAACTTAATGGTTGGTATAGGCAACTGTGGATTAGTATGATGAAATTTTTAAGTCAATGATGTAGGAATAAGTATTGACGTAAGGTGATCATTAGATGATTAAATATTGATTGGAGATATCCAATTTGTCGAGGAGTTAAGATATCGGTAAATGAAGATGTTTGAATATATGTAAATGATAGGGAAATTAAGTGTATCCAAAAGAGATCGACATTTAGTAATTGTGATCTAGTGCTATAATAAAGGATTAAGAGTAGAGTATATGAGGATATTTAGAATGTAGATAACATTAAGAAGCAAGAAAAAAAAGGATGAAAGTTCGAAGTATTATATGTAAGACTCTGATATTTCTAAATTTTAAATTGAGAAACTCCGAAACAAGGTAATAATCTTGATGTTAGTCAATTGTAAGTATCATTATAGACCAGATGCTACTATATGGGAAATAGAATAAGAAATAATAGATAAAATCCCATAACTACTAAGATTCAATTTCGAGGACGAAATTTTTATAAGGAGGGGAGAATTGTAACACCCCATTTTCACTATTACAATTGTCAGGATCTGATTCTTAACAAGAATAATGAATCTCAGAAACAATATTAAAGAAGTTGCAGAAAAACACTTTAATATTCAAATATCAATGTAACAGTAAAGTATAAATCACAACTTGTAAACTTTATTGAATGATTAAAGTTACAAGCTTTCACACAAAACCTCAATCTTGATGAACAGGCTCACCAAGACGAATTCTACTTCTCTAGAACTAGGGTTGAAAACCTTGAGGTTAATTCTCTCTCTAAAACAAAAACTTATGAATAATTATTTCTTATCAAATACTTCTATATTATATATACAAGAATGAATACAAGATAATTATCAAAAATACAATTGATCTTCAATATCAATCCCATAATTATCTTCAGCCTTATCTCCATCTTGTCTTTATATCCAAGGCATCTTTATCTTTATAAGCAACACTAATTCTCTTCAGAAGTATTAACCATCTTCAGCAGCATTAATCTTCAGCAGTACTAACTACTAGTAGTACTAACTCTTCAAGCAGTACTAACTATTCAAGTAGCAACACTAACTCTTTAAGCAGTATTAATTTTACTAGTAGTAGTATTCTTGATAGCCTAGCAGTAGTAATCACTTAGCAACATTAATCAGCAGCATAAACCATACTTAGCTCATTCAGACCCAACAATCTCCCCCTAACTTAACTTTTCAGAAGGAGAAGTTAAGTTCTTCATGATATGGTCTTCAAGATGCTTTCAACACTTCAGCTCAGTTGCCCAAATTTGGATCTAGTCCCAGACTTTGATTGATTATCCTGCTAACCACAATTCTTGCCATTTCTACGCCTTGAGGACAAATTAATTTGGCTTTCAGCATCCCATGTAGCTTGGCTAGGTTGTGATCATATATCTTATCCACCAGATAATATTCATGAAAACTTTTATCTATTGTCAAGATATACACCCCACACCTTTCTATGAGCATCCAGTTGTCCACAGTCTTGAATACATCTTTGATGACATGTTTTACAAGATCTGGACTAAACATCATGCATAAATACTCCATTGCTAGTTTCTTGATGTTCATCCCTGGAGTTTTCAGCACAACCCCATACAGATTTATTCCCACTTTAAACATTTCTTCCAAGTCTGACCTGGAACAATATCTGATTATCTTCCCCCAAGTAGAGTAAACTTCAAAATGATCACCCATTCTTTTGATTCTGAAATATTCTTTGCCTTGATCTTCTAGAATATCCCAGTGGATGATTTCAGGGGCTTGGACTGAAATGGGATCTGCTTGTATAGGATCTTTATCTGTCACAGTCATATACAAGGCAAACTGCTCATTTTGTTGCAGATTGGACTGCTCTGGAGTCTGCTCTGGTTTTGCTGAAGGTGTATTATTAGGTTCTTCTTCTGTTTCTGCTCTTTCTTCTTCAATTCTTGCCCTTTTAGCCATTGGCTTGGTGGAAATGGATTTCTTTCTTTTGATTACTCCAATTTGTTGAGCCAAAGTCTCTTCTTTCTTTTCCTTGAAAGGAGTGCCTTCTTCACTTTCAGGGAAGGGTTGTTGTATGTTGAGATCATGCCTCTCTTTCATCCTCCTTTCAGCTTCTTCCCATTGAGTGGAATCCCCTTTCAGATTTGACATCTCCTTTGTATACAACTCCTCTATCCTACCATAGGCCATGTTGGTAAACATTCCTTCAGGAACTCCAAGAGCTCCTTTCAGGAAGTTTATCATCTTCCTCCTTTCTTGATTGGCCAGGAAGGTTTTTGAGGGTTGTCTCTGTCTTTGTTTTAAAGCCAGCCTTTGCCTTGAAGCCTTCTTTGTAACTATCTTGGCAGCAGCTGCATCCTTCAAACTCTTTTGATATTCTTCATTGAGCTTTTTAGCCATATCCAGAGCAAGCTCTCTGTCTTTGGTAGATTGTATTTCTTCTTCCTTTCCCAACTCTGCTTGAAGTTGTTTAGCCACTTCTTCATCTAACTCTATCTGATTCTTTTTCTTTAAAGGTTGCTCAGATTCAACCATTTTCTCCTTTCCCTTCTTCTTTGCATCCTCCAAACTAACCTCTTTTTCTTTCTTTTCTAAACCTCCTTCTTTGATTATTACTCCCTTAGCCTTTTGAGTGGCTTTGGGAGTGTCATTCTTAGCTTTGACCAAGGTTTCTGCAATCTCTATTTCCTTTCTGGACAAAGATGTTTCTGCTGTTATTTTCTCTGTTTCTACTTCTTTTTCAGTATTCAGCTCCCCCTCAAACCGAGTTTCCATGCCAATGGGGATGTGTTTCTCCCCTTCATCTTGTTTCTCCCCCTTGTTTCAGTACTGCTTTCTTTTCTTTTTCTGTACCAACTTCATCACCATCTTCTTCAATTTGGTAATCTGCACTTGTTGAGACAGAATTATCAATTTCATCTCCTCTATATCTGAGCCTTGCTTGATGACATCTAGATTAATGTTTCCCATAGTTTCCATCAATTCATTGTAGTTATATCTGTCCTCACCTTCTCCAGGAGTGTTACCCCCTTTTGAGGGATCATTGGATCTTTTAGTAGTAGAGGTCTTCTGCCTAGCAGAAGCACCCTCCACTTCCTTGGTTTCTTGGCACCTGGGACCTTTGAATGATTGCTCATTCAAAGTTGCCATGGGGAAGGTCTTAGTGATGTTACCACTGGCCTCCTCTGTGCTAGCAGGAGTAGTGGCAACCTTCTCAACCACATGCTCATGCATCTCCTTAGTGAGCACCTCCTTGAGGTTGGGATATACCCCAGTGGTTTCCCTATAGATATTCTCTAATGGAGAATGCTTCATTAGAGGGCTTTGAGGTTCTGGATTTGTAGGAGGTACAACAAGGGAAGGAGCCTTGTGTACCTTTCTCTTGGTATAAGTTTTGGATATAACTGGATTTGGCTTAAGAACAAGGGACTGAGGGAGTGATATAGTGGTTGAAGGTTGGGTTTGGCTATCAGTGGGATGGTCTAGTGAGGGCCTTGACCCTGATGCCATACCTTCTTGGTTGTGGGACACCACCATCATTGTAGAGAACAATGGGGTGTCAACTCCTTCCGAGTCCTTGGCAGATCTTTTCTTATTTGAAAAGACCTTGTTAGGTACATATACCTCATTAGACTGAGGCATATCTGTCAATTCAGAGGTGATAACTGCCTGGACAAATCTTGGATACATGTAGAAACTCTTTTTATTATCCAAGTTTGACACAAGGTCATTGAAAATCATTTTTGAGAAATTATACTTTCTGGCAGTGGACAAGCAGACCAAAGCATAAGCAATGGTACTACTGAACCGACTCCATCCAGTAGTTTTTCGAGATATACAGTGCATAAGAGTATGAACAAAGAAACGCCATTGGGGAGAAAAGTTAGCTTTGTAAAATTTGAAAACACCCGGTTGGCCTTCATACCCCATTCTTGTGAGATTGGAAAAAAAATCCTCATGAGAGATAGAGGTAATACCTGAGGCATCGTCTAGTCGTAGACTGATGCGAATGACCTCTTCAGAGACTATCAAGGGTTTGTCACACACCCTTGCCTTGATAAACAGCACCCCGTTTTCAGTAACAGCGGTGGCATTGGCCCAAAATTGCTTCTGGTGCTCGATGTAAATTGTTGGTGACACTGTAAGAGCATGAGCTATATGACTGGACCTGAGAAAATCAACTATTTGATGGAATCCAGCAGCCTGCTTAGGCTTTGAAGCATTGCGATCTCATTGTGTTCATCAATAAACGCCATGGATGCCATCTGACTTGAGGATTCTTTACTGAAACACTCTGGTTGCTTGAGAGAAAAGAGCTAGATAGAAGACGAACAGTATTCAAAGAGTCATTGTGAGCTTTTTGGCGGGCAAAGAGGGTATTTATAGAATTCAAGAAAGAAGCAGTATTAACCCTAATTTCAGTTAAAGCAGTACTAACCCACTCGTAGTATTAACTGAGAGCAGTAGTAACCAACTAGCAGTATTAACTAACTAGCAGTATTAACTAACTAGCAGTATTAACTAACTAGCAGTATTAACTAACTAGCAGTATTAACTAACTAGCAGTATTAACTGTGCACTGGTAGCATTAAAACTGTACTGGCAGCATTAACTATACTTACACTGTTGAAGATTAGTCTGAGCAAAGCAATAAACTTCCTGAGAAAGATGATTAGTAGCACCAAAAAGAATAAACAAATAACAGGTATACAAGCACTTTTTAAACATGAGCTCATTCAGAGTTGATCATGCCCACACTTGTGACCAAGAAAGTGAATCTACCCGCATCAAAAGCTTTAGTGAATAGATCAGCAAACTCGTTATCAGTATGAACTTTAGCAACTTGAATAAGTTTCTTTTCATTGTAGTCTCTAATAAAGTGATACCTGATTTCAATGTGCTTTGTTTTGGAGTGCTTGACTGGATTGTTAACAATGGTAATAGCACTACTATTGTCAATGAGGATTGGAATGTGAAGAAAGGTTACCCCATAGTCCAGCATTTGATTTTGAATCCATAGAACCTGAGAGCAACAACTTGCAGCAGCAATGTACTCAGCTTCTGTTGTGGATAAGGACACTGTGGTTTGCTTCTTACACTGCCAAGACACTAGTCTTGCACCCAAAAGCTGACAGCCTCCTGAAGTAGACTTTCTATCCATATTAGCACCACCCAAGTCACTGTCTGAATATGCAATTAAGTCAAAAGTAGATTCATGGGGATACCAAATACCTAATCTAGGTTGCCCTCTTAAGTATCTGAAAATCCTCTTAAGTGTTTGAAGATGTGACTGCTTTGGCTTGACTTGGAATCTGGCACACACACACACTAGAAACATGATATCTGGTCTTGAGGCTGTGAGATACATGAGAGATCCAATCATTGATCTATAAAGATGGACATCAACATCCTCCCCCTCAAGATCAGCAGTGATCTATTTGTGTGTTTCCATTGGTGTGCTTGCTGGCTTTGAGTCTGATAAACCATACTTATCTAGGATGTCTTTCACATACTTTGATTGACTTATGAAAATCCCATTTTTTTGCTATTTCACTTGAAGCCCAAGGAAGAAAGTGAGTTCACCCATTGAACTCATTTTGAAGCTCTTGTGCATCAACTCTTCAAAGTCTCTACACATCTGATCTTTTGTGGATCCAAATATGATGTCATCCACATAGATCTGAACAAGTAGGGTGTCTTTCTTACTTCTTTTAATGAAAAGGGTCTTGTCAATAATTCCCCTTTCAAACCTATTTTCCAAGAGATAGGTAGACAGAGTATCATACCATGCTCTTGGGGCTTGATGTAGACCATAGAGTGCTTTCTTAAGTTTGTATACTCTGTCAGGATATAATGGATTTTCAAATCCAGGGGGCTGACAGACGTATACTTCTTCATCAATTGCTCCATATAGAAAGGCACTCTTCACATCCATCTGATATACCTTGAACTTCATGCATGAGGCATAGGCTAGAAACAGCCTAATTGCCTCTACCCTTGCAACTGGAGCAAAGACTTCCTTATAGTCTATGCCTTCTTCCTGAGTGTACCCTTGTGCCACTAGCCTTGCTTTGTTCCTGATTACTATTCCTCTCTCATCCTTTTTATTTCTAAAAATCCACTTGGTGCCAATTGCTCTATGACCTTTTGGAAGGTCCACCAAGTCCCAAACATCTTGCAATTTAAACTGTAGCAACTCTTCTTGCATGGCTTCTATCCAACTTGAATCTTTCATTGCATCATAAGCCTTCTTAGGCTCAATCTGAGATAGAAAGCAAGAGAGTACTGTATGCTGCTGATCCTGCAAATCTTGAAGTCTGCTTTGATTCCTAGTCATCATAGGAGAAGTGATGTCTCCTATTACCAACTAAGGAGGATGATTCTTCTGAGTTCTTGTTTGATGACTAAGTTCTTCATTAATTCCAACATCTAAATTGGAGTCATTTAAGCCAGCTGAGGGGATCTCATCAGCTACTTCTGGCTCTTCATGCTCTGGATTCTCCTCATCTCTTCTTTCTTCTTCACTCAGAATAGGTTCAGTAACAGTCTCCTTTTCACAGATTTCAACAGGGTTCATTGTAGGTATGGGAAAGATCACAGATTGAGGAATAATATCTTGTACTTGTACTAACTAACCCAAAGAGTTAGTTAGTGAATCAATGTCAAATAACCACTGAGGACCTGACCCAATAGGATTTGGTGAGTTCTCATTGCATTTGACATTGTCACTTTCCTCAATTATTCTAGAAGAAGAATTAAACACTCTGTAGGCCTTACTTTGAGATGAGTAACCAACAAGAAAACCATCATTGCTTTGCTATCAAACTTTCCTAAGTGAGTTTTGGTATTGAGAATGGTACAAGGACATCCAAAAGGTTTGAAAAAACCAATAAATGGTTTTCTTTTATTTAAAAGCTCATATGGTGTCTTGTTTTTAGGCTTGACTACTAGAATTCTGTTTTAGACATAGCAAGCAGTATTAACTGCTTCAGCCCAGAAAGTAATTGGAAGTTTTGAATCAGCTAACAGAGATCTAGCAGCCTCAATCAGTGTCCTATTCCTTCTCTCAGCAACACCATTTTGTTGTGGAGTCCTAGGAGCACTGTATTGCCTCTCAATTCCTTTTTCCTCACAAAAGGTGTTTAGATCAACATTTTTAAATTCAGTACCATTATCTGACCAAATGACTTTTACCGTTTGATTTGTTTAGTTTTCAATTCTTAGAATAAAGGATTTGATCAGTCCACTTGTCTCATTCTTAGTCCTTAGAAAATACACCCAAGTAAATCTAGAGTAATCATCAACAATAACTAAGCAGTATGATTTCTTACCTATACTCATGACATTTGTAGGACCAAACAGATCCATATGCAACAACTGAAGAGAAGAAGAAATTGTGTTCAACTCTTTGGACTTATGAGAAGTTTTGTGTTGTTTGCCTTTGAGACAAGCAACACAATGATCATCACATGAAAAGACTTTTGAAGGCAGACCTCTTACAAGGTTGTTTTTAACAAGTTTATTTATTGTTTTAAAGTTCATGTGACACATCCTTCTGTGCCAAAGTGATGATTCATCCAAAGAGGCTTTTGAAACAAGACAGTTTAGGGATGAATCATTTGAAACATTTTCCATATCCAAACAATAGACATTATCCTTTCTAGGAGTTCTTAGTAGTATCATCTTTTCATCAACTACCTTGAATCCAGGAGCAAGGATAATGCATTCTGAATCAGTGAATAATATACTATGCTTTTTGTCACAAACCTGTGATACACTTAACAGGTTGTACCTTAACTGCTCAACATAGTAAACATCTTCAAAGGTCATCTTACCTTTTGTTACATCTCCCTTACCACTAATCTTACCTCCATCTGGAGTATTACCAAAGGCAACATGCCCTCCATCAATTTTCTTGAAATTCTTGAGGCAAGTCATGTTCCCTGTCATGTGCCTAGAGCAACCACTATCAACATGCCAAATGCTCTTTCCCTTGAGCTCCTGGCTGCCCTGCACATAAGATAAATCAATTAGTATTGACTGGGAACCCAAGCCAAAGTGGTCTTAGGCCTCCCTTTCCCATCAAAGTACTTACACTCCTTTTTGATGAGATTTTTAAATGTAGAATACTCTTTACTGGAGTATTTTGTCAAGATGATTGGTCTAGAAGCACAAACACTAGAAGCAGTACTAATTTTAGAAGTACTAACAGAGTTAGCAGCACTAACAGGTTTAGCAGCAGTATTGCTTCTGGCAGCACTATCTTTGTCAGCAACACTATTTGTGGTAGTAGTACTAACAGTTTTAGTGCTTTTGGGAACCACATCTTGAAACTCTCTTTTACATTCTTTTTCTTCATGTGTCTTTTAGATTTAATAGGTTTCTTAGCCACATGGTTCCTTTCAACCTTCCTATAACCAAAGGGTTTTTGCACAGATCTTTGAAAATTTATCCTTTGGTTCATAGGATTAAAATAACAGTGCTTGACAAGATGGTTCAATTTTCACATATGAAACAAGGTTTTGGTCTGATGATTCTACTCAGATCAAATCCTTGTTTCTGAGCCCACTGATTATTCCAATTTCTTTGATTGCCCCTCCTTTTATCATGCTTTAGGAGCTCAGACTTATTACCTGCACACTGTTTGCAAAGAACAGGATTCACAACTGTAGTATGCTTGTAATGGACCTTTTTAGACTTTCCCTCAGTCTTCTCTACTCCATCAGATTTGACCCAATCCCTTCCACCACCCTCATTGGTAAGAATGTTATTTTCTAAGGGAATCTCACCACTCACAGTATTATCCTTACTCTTACCAGCTTCTTTCTCAGTCTTGTCCTTAACAACTACTTCATCTAAAGGATCTATCTTAGTGGCTCCCTCATGCAAGTCCTTCCTATCCTTGGTTTCTAGTAAGTCTGATTTAGGAGGGATGTAGTTGTTGTTGTATGGTGGTGGTGTGGTATTGTACCCAATTCCTGGTTTAAGCTTATCATGGATTTGGACCTTTAGAATTGAATCCATGGCTTTAGAAGCATATGAAAACTTTTCCACATCCAGCTTAACCTTGGCTAGCTCTCCTCTCAACTTTTCATTCTCCTCTCTAGACTTTGTCAGTTAGATTTCTAGATCATTTTTCTCCCACTTCCAGTAATTTGTATCATATGTGTGTTGAAGTTCATTGGCTTGGAAACCTCTAATTTGTTCCTCAAACCTCTCAACAATTTTCACATAGTCTTTTCTATCCTTTTCTAACCTCTTAAGGTCATCACTCATACTCTGGTTGTGATCCCTGTACCTTTTAACAGTATCTATACAAGTTTGAGAACAGAGATTAGAGAGTACCTCAGTAGGAAGATCAGATACCTCTGCTATGAGAGCTTGACTTTGAATGGCCTTTTCTGCTTGATCACTCCAGTCAAACCCCATTCCTTGTTGAGAAACCAGAGCTTGAGCAGAGATTCTGTTCTGGTTGAAGCTTCCAGTCTGAGCTTGTTGGTGATTGTTTTGAGATACTCCACTTCTGCATTCCCTGGCAAAGTGTCCCTTCATATGACATTTGTAGCACTCCACCTTTGACTTATCAAAGCCTGCTCCATCTTCTCTTCTTTGGGAGAAGTTGTTCCTCCCAGTCCTCTTGATGAACTTTTTCACCCTCATAGAAAGCATGGCCATCTGCCATTTAATATCCATCTCTTCAAGATCATCAGGATGAAGCTGTTCCAAGTCATCATTGATTAAAGAGGAGTTACTATGACTGGAAAGAAAGGCTTCAAAGACAGATTCATTGCCTTTTTCTTGATTTACTCCATTAGCAGCATTAACTGATTCAGGGTTAGCAGTAGAATCAGTTGATGTTGATAGGAGTGCAGCATTATGAACATATCCAGTAGGCTTCTTCTTTGCTTCCACCTCAGATTCAAACACTCTCAGATCATTGTACAGATCATCCAGTTCATTTTCTTCCAATTTGTCATTCTGTCTGAATGAAACAGTGTACATGGTCCATTCATCTCCAAAAGATCTGAGGAACTTTCGGTTGACATCATCTTGTTCCATCTGGACTCCAACAGTAGCCAACTCACCAATTAACTTATTGAATCTGTCAAAAGTTTGAGTCATAGACTCATTCTTTGAAGATGTAAAATTTTCATATTGCTGCTTGAGAATATCCCTTTGATTTCTCTTAGTGCTCTTGGTGCCAACAAATCTCTTCTCTAAAGCATTCCATTGAATCTGAGCATTAGTGCAGTGGTGAAACTGATGTTGATACTCATTAGGAATGTCCAAAAGCAGGGTGCTTAAGGCTTTCATCTCCAATTGTCTCACTTTCTTCTCAGCATCAGTTTTTGGAGGTGGTCTTCTTCCATCTTGTCCAATTTTACCTTCAGCAGAGGGACCATTCTCAACAATGTCCCACATAGAAAAGTCTGTAAGGAGGATGTACTGCTTGATCCTAATTTTCCACATGTCAAACTCATTAGGTTTGAGCATGGGAACCTTTGAAACAAGAGTACTGTTTGATTCAACTGTGTTGTCGATGATGAATGAAGGTTTCTGAGAATACCACTACTCTGATACCACTTGTCAGGATCTGATTCTTAACAAGAATAATGAATCTCAGAAACAATATTAAAGAAGTTGCGGAAAAACACTTTAATATTCAAATATCAATGTAACAGTAAAGTATAACTCACAACTTGTAAACTTTATTGAATGATTAAAGTTACAAGCTTTCACACAAAACCTCAATCTTGATGAACATGCTCACCAAGACGAATTCTACTTCTCTAGAACTAGGGTTGTAAACCTTGAGGTTAATTCTCTCTCTAAAACAAAAACTTATGAATAATTATTTCTTATAAAATACTTCTATACTATATATACTAGACTGAATACAAGATAATTATCAAAAATACAATTGATCTTCAATATCAATCCCATAATTATCTTCAGCCTTATCTCCAACTTGTCTTTATCTCCAAGGCATCTTTATCTTTATAAGCAGCACTAATTCTCTTCAGAAGTATTAACCATCTTCAGCAACATTAATCTTCAGCAGTACTAACTACTAGCAGTACTAACTATTCAAGCAGTAATAACTATTCAAGTAGCAGCACTAACTTTTTAAGCATTATTAATTTTACTAGCAGTAGTATTCTTGATAGCCTAGCAGTAGTAATCACTTAGCAACATTAATCAGCAGCATAAACCATATTTAGCTCATTCAGACCCAACAACAATAATAAGAAGATTATGGCCATTTAGTTATATTTAAGGCAAGTGTTAAATATAATCGATAATTTAAGTTATGTTTTTCAATAAAGAAATATTTACATCGGATACAGATTTAAAGTTAAGGTGCTAATATCAAAATATTGATATCATTGAAAAGACGACAATTTGAAGATTTAGAAAATATCTTTGATGGAAATAAATAAGAGAGAAATATACCTGATTAATAATTACGAAGATGAAAATATATAAATCTAAATATATATACATATTTAAACATTTAAACAATTGAATTTACAATATATATATATATATATATATATACGAATAGTGTGTATATATATATATATATTATTAATAATATATATTTTAATATTATTTATATTTAAAAGGTTTTGTCGTTTTACTCAAAATAGCTAGTCGTATGGATTTTTATTAAATGCGAATAATATATTTTTGTGATCAGCGATTTATGACGGTCACAATGAAACTTTCAGATTTGAAAACCGACAAAGTTTTTTTATAGGACTGATTTGATATTAAATATATCGTTTTTATTAATTTTATTGCTCAAATGAATTTAAAAGTTATACAATGCATATATATTCGGAATCAGCGATTTACATAGATATGCTTTCATATTCGAAAAAGAATAAAGTTTTTATTTTAGGGTCACTTGAGCAAAACTATATAAATGTGTCATTTATGGATAATAAAAATATCGGATTTATACCAAATTTCATATTTAAATACATTGTAAAATCTAGATACCGTAAATGTCAAAAATGTCAAAATATGATTACGGAAATTTGTACAACTCAGAAAAAAGTATAGCAATAGCATGCCTATGGGTAGGTATTATCAAGTAAGTCTCAAATATGTATTCGTATTGAAATTTAGGGTTATGTATATAGAGTTATATTTAATAAAGATATTCATTATATAATATATAAACGATTGCATATATACATATCTATACTATATTATAAAAGAGACATAAAAATCTCTTAAAAACAACCCATTAAGCATTATGTACTATTATTTAATGCTAATCTACTTAAAATCTCTTAAAAAACATCTAATGAAGCAATATGTACTACTTTTAAATGCTTTTAACCCTAATTAATAAATTCCATCCTTATCCCCCAAAATCCTTATCTTTAATCCCCAAACCCTAAAATTATGAAGTTTGAATTGTGATAAACATAATCAAAACAGGATAAACATCTCAATTTAAATATAAAAAATTTTAAATATATAAGATAATTAATGAATTTTAACAAACTACTTATTTTATATATATATATATATAAAATATTATATTATTAAGCCTAAATTAAACAAATTAAAAAAAAACATTATCACTTTCTAAAAACCATCCAATATCTATACTATATTATAAAACATTGATTCAAAACTCTTTAAAAACTCTCTAAAAACCATCCAATATCTATACTAATTTACTTAAATTCCAAGTTTACAACTTGCTATTGCCTATGGTACCACTTACTAAAGCACACTATCAATGCATATCCTTAAACACGTTCAACCTTATCCTTAAACCAGTTCAACTTCCTTCCTATCCCTAAATCCCTCTAACCCGTTCAAATCAAAATTCAAAACCATTGTTATCATCATTTTCATGTATCTCTATCTCTATCTCTAAACACGCCCTCTTCCCCCTATTTATATCCTTATTTAAACATGAATTTTGAAGGGAGAAGATGAGGATGAAATCGAAAAGATCGATCGAGTAACGCCTTTTTTCAAACAACTGTATCAGGTTTTGTCTTCTTTTTCGTTTTTGTTTGACTTGCTTGAGTGTGTATTTGTTACTGCCTTCCTTCATATGTTTGTCTTTCCTTCATTTCTACATATCTATTTCTTTGTTTGGATGGTTAACAAAGTTTCTCAACAGTCAACCCATTTACCAACGGAGTTACATGCTTGAGGGCTTTTAATTTTTCATTTACGATAAAATTTTACACCTTACTCACCTGGTGCATTGCACGGGCATGATGCTAGTTATATATAAACTTGGTACTTAAGGAAATTCAAGATAAAAGGATTAGGTGAGAATTTATCCAAATTACCTTAGCCTCTAAGTCTTGGTTTACCGCCATAATATAGCCGACTTATTTGGTATCTATATATATATATATGTATGTGTATGTGTGTGTGCTAATCTCTTGTTAAGAAACATAGAAAAAGAATATATATATATATATATATATATATATATATATAGATGTGTACTTAAGATATATTTAGCATGTATTGATAGAATTAAGGCGATGATTCAAGCATTGAGGTTAAGTCTCAAGGTGATTACGTTATGAGATTTACTGGGATACGTATATGTTATATAAATATTTTTATGCATGGTTAATATTTGAAATGATGTTTTGGCATGCTAGCCTTGCATGAGATAAGGTTATGCTTATAATGCATTTTATGAGAAAGACATTGTGTGTCCCTGTGATTCACGTTTCAATCAAGCAAAACAATTAAACAATAACGAATAAGCAAACCTGATATTGAATTAGCAAATGATTCGAATGATTACAATCTTTGAATACTCGATCAAGCTCTCTCTCAGTTTCTCTCTCTCGCCGAAGCTCTCACTATGATCTCTCTCAATTTTTACGTGCGACTGCTTCTCATTCAACAACAACCGAAAACAAAAACCTAATTTGCTAATATTAAACGAAAAACCTATTTTAAGGAAAAGGACTAAAAACGAAAATACACAAACAAACTTTGACTATTTATTACAAAGGACCTAGACTATTTGTTGAGAGTCGACTTTTCCAGCTTTGACTTCAGATTTCCATCTTCAGAAATTGATGATCTTGAATCCAATAAAACTGTGCTCTAACAATCTCCCCCTTTGGATCAAGATCATTACTAAAAAGATTTAGTAATTCAAACTTCTCTTTTAAGCTCAGAAGATGCAATCTACCTCTTTGTCTTCAGAAAGTAGTAATCTCCTCAAATGATGAGAATAAAATCTCTTGGAAAGAAATTATCTCCAGTTTCAACTCCGAAGGCTTTAGCAAATCATCTTCAAGAAAACTTTCTTCAAAAACAACATATCTTCAGAAATTCATTCAAAAACTTGGTTCTCCCTATTTCTTGGTTGACGCTTCTCCCCCTTTTTGATGAAAAGAGCAACGAGTTCATCAAAACTCTTCTTCAAGAAATGTCTTCAACCACTGAGCTTGCATACAGAACATCTAATTATCCGTCAATTCATAGAGATGTGCATCCAGATCTTTGCAAATCCAGACCAAATTTGGAATGTAACCCCTGAATCAACAAATCAATCAGTTAAAAATGCCTGTCAGTAACACGAAGTCACTATGTGTAACGAATACACATTGGAAATGAGCTTTTTGATGTTCACTCCCCAAGGGCTTCCATTCAATCATCGAAACACCACAAAGGCAATTTCTATGAACGTTATGACAAAGAAACAAATTCCTTGTGTGTTCGTGCAAGTGATAGAAAGACTTAAGCACGCGATGATTGCTTATAAAGCTCAACATGTGTAAACCACTGAGACAACAGGTAGTTAAACACAGACTCAATGTGCATTAGTGAAGTGTGAAGGTGGGACAGACTTCCTTCTTTTCAATATCCAGATTTTCCAAATGAAAATCAGATAGCATATGTGCTGCATCCCTTTTGAAAATGAAACATTTTCTTGTTAAGAAGAAAATGAGTGGTTGGTGGGGTTTTTGTCAAGAGTTGGCATGGGCTAGTTGCCTGTTTCAATAATATTCACCAAAGAGTTGTGAAACATTAGAAATGTGGTTGCCCGACTCAGAAAAAGTTTGGTGCAGAGTTTTGATATTCTTTTAACTCTGTTCTCACACCCTATTTCTTTTAAGCATTCAACTCACATCTAATCAAACTATCTTTTATATTTTCTTTCATCACACATCCCACACTCATTTCTTTGGACTCCTCACACGTAATCACTAAGGATTAACTTCTGGGTAGAAATCACTGGTTAGTGTGATTCCATAAAAGTTTCTTTTAAGTCCTAGCATACTGATCCCATGTTATCCTATAAAGCATATGTCGCTTAGATGATTTAACTTGATCAGTTAAAGCTCAATGATGAAGCAGAAAACATTTAAAATCACACTTCCAATTCAAGAAATCTGTTTGAGAATCAGGAAGTGGTTTGAACATTTAAGAACATGTTTTCTTATGATTGAAAGTTGTCCTTCTTTCAACCATAGATGAGATGAAGATAAAGAATTCTACCTTTTGAGTGCAGTCTTACATCTCACAAAGTCAAGCTTAAAGTCATAAAGATATGATCTTGTAAGTATCTCTCAAACTGCAAAAGTCTAAAGGTCTAGTCAAAGCAACTTTATTCACGAAAATTAAAATGACATAAAGCAGTAAAACAATTAAAATACGAGTTCTGATCATAAACAATCAGAAGTCATAGCCATACTTCTTTTACTTGTACTCTCCCCCTAAAATCATGCATCACTAACAAGTTATCAGTAATCACAATGCATTCATTAGATATGCTCCCCCTCAAAATAACATTGACCATCTATGAGGTACTTCTCACACTCCCCCTGAGATCATGAACAGACTATTAAAGTGCATATATCTTTCAGAAATAATGATAAAGAAATGATAGAAATTTTACAATAAGAAAACTTTAATAGGTAACCACTGATTATGTCTTAAGATTTAGCATACCAAGCCTAGAGACAAGAAAATTGAATCTCTTTTCGTCTAAGGGTTTGGTAAACAAATCTACAAGCTGATAATCAGTTATCGGGTGCTCTTTGGTCCACTTGTGTTCATGAGAGAGTGGATTAGATGTAGATTGATCATGTTCAGCATCTAGGTTCAGAATGAATGGGGGTTTCAGTTGAAGTAGTAGTTGCAGAAGTTGCAGTAGGTACATCTTGGTCAGTCTGTTGATCAGTCCTTACAGTACATCCTACTGAGTCAGCTACTTCTGTCTCTTCAGTGTTGGTCACAACTTCAACTGTTAGAGTAGGCATTTGAACTGGAACTTCTTGCCGAATTGGGGAGTTAGATTCAGTAGAGATATCGGAAGTGGTTGGATGAGTAGTCATCTAGTCTTCCATCCTGTCAACCACAACAGATTTAGTCACATTAGATCCAAGAAATTCATCATAAAACAGTTCAAATAATAAATCCAAATCAGATAATTTAGGAGTAGACGATGAAGCGCCATCTGATTTATTCTCTTGAGGTGCAGGTTCTGGACTGGTTGGCCCAGTAGCTAGTATTCCGGTTATCAGGGGTTCTGAACTAACGTGCTCAGAAGCCATTTCCTCATCGAATGTAACGTTGACGCTCTCGATCACAGTCTTCGACTTCTTCAAGTAAACACGGTATGCAGTAGATGTAGAGGAATAACCAACGAAGATGCCCTCATCCACCTTAGCACTGAACTTGTTCAGATTCTCTCTGTCGTTTAGAACATAAAACTTACACCCAAATATATGAAAATATTTGATTGTAGGTGTCCGGTTGTTGATTAACGCATATGGAGTCTTCTGAAATCTGCGGTGTATCATGGTGCGATTCTGAGTGTGACACGCAGTCGATACAGCTTCAGCCCACAGAAATAGAGGCAAGTCAGATTGGCTGAGCATAGTTCGAGCGGCCTCGACAAGCGTACGGTTTCGCCTTTCTACGAATCCATTCTGTTGAGGCGTACGTGCAGCAGAGTATTGATGTGATATCCCGAACGATTCAAGATATTCTTCAACTATTTTATTCTTGAACTCTGTGCCGTTGTCAGTTATGAGAATTTTGACTTGTTTCTGCAAATTGACTTGGGTCGTCTTCAGAAATGTAATGAGAACGTCGGGCGTCTCATCTTTAGACCGTAGAAACTTGACCCAAGTGTATCGCGTATCGTCGTCCACAATAACTAACACGTACTTCTTACCGCCTAAGCTTTGCGTTCGCATAGGACCGCATAAATCCATATGCAACAACTCTAATGGAGAGCTGGTACTTGGTTCAGGCTTTGGATTGTGTGGAGATCTCTTCATCTTTCCCTTTTCACACGTTGCACACAAGTGTTCTTTTTCATACTTCAACTCAGGAAGTCCTTTCACTAGCTTTCCACTGACCAGTTGTTGATGTACCGAAAGTTGAGGTGAGAGAGTCGTCGATGCCATAACCAGGTTTGTTGCATCGAGGCCTTTGATAATAGACATACCTGATTGTCAGCCTGGACCTTTGACAAATTGATGGTGTAGAGGTTTGACTTGCGAGTGCCGAGCAAGAGTTCTTTCCCGTCTTCAGTGCGTACCGAACACGTCTTGGCCTTGAAATTCACCTCTAAGTCTTTGTCGTAGAACTGGCCAATACTGAATAGGTTGTCTCCTAAGCCTTCAACGTAGCTCACCTTCTTAATCATGACATTTTCGTGTACAACATCACCATATCCCAAAATTTGTGAAAACTGATCATTTCCAAAACGAACTGTGCCGCAGTATTTGTCTGTATAATTAAACAACATACTCTTCTGCCCGGTCATATGCTTGGAACACCCGCTATCCAAGTACCACATATGACGGGTCTGCACAAAACAAATCAGGAAATAAGAGGTTTAGGTACCCATTTATAAATGGGACCTACAGAGTCAGTACAAGATTTTGGCACCCATTTAAACTTGGGCCCGCTTTGTCTTTGAAAACCATACGCATGATAAGAAGAATGATAACGATAAGATGAAACATTATATGATCCATACCAAACATCAAAATATTTACGAGAAGCATAATCATATCCACCAAAATTTGAAAACTTTTTATTAGATGGAGCTAACTAGAATAATTGCTTTATGGAATGTTTCTTGCGAGAATCAACAAGATTAGATTTAGAAGTAGCAACATTCATAATCAATTCATCTTTACTAGAAGTCTTTTTATTCAAATTAAAACTAGAACTAGATTTAGCAGTCTCGTCAATCTCCTGTTTTGGTCGCCACACCAACTTAACTTCATGCCTTTGCTTTCTCACATCTGAAACATTTGAAACTTTTGGGTTAGAATTGTGAGATTCAAAAGAATTCTTGTTGATCCAAACTCTCTCAGTGATTTGATAACGACCCTCTTTTATACTTAGTGAAAATTACGTTATTATATGTATTAGTGTTTCATCATCAGCGATCAGACTGAGTCTGTTCAGTTATCGCTGATGACCTTTATGTAAACATTTAATGTATGTGTTTCACTTTCAGCGATCAAACTGAGTTTGTTCAGTCATCACTGATCGTTTCCCATGTAACACAGTTAACGTAATCCCTGAAGACAAGTCTCGCATCAACATAGTTCATAGCTGAATCGAAGACGAAGCCACTGAACAATAGATAAGTCTACTAGTGACCTGATGCGGATATCAGCGAAGACCAGACGAATCTACTTACGCGAAGAAGCCTGAGGAAAAGCTTCAGCGATAGCTGAACTTCTTTATCTCTGGAAGAAGAGATACTCAGCGATCAACGATCACAAAGCTTATGCCTCAAGTTTTCTTTTGTCTTACCTTGCACAACCAGTACGATGTGTCAGAACGGACACGTCTCTGCCACAAATCGTACAACAACTCTGTCAACTACACTGTTCATAAAGCGACCAAAAGCATGTCTCCAAAAGTAAGACTCCCAAAGCCAATCTATGAATGCCACGTGTAAAGTGCCCTGTCATGCATTTAATGCATAGGGTATAAATAGGAAGCTCACCCCTTCATCTGAAGGCGTGCTCAATCCTTGAACTCCATAATAGAAACCCTTGTTTTCTATCTCTCAAAAATCCCCCATTCTCTGAATTTCTTGTGCAACCATCTTAGTGTTTCTTAAGTTTGTTTAGATTGAGTATGTCTTAATCTTATTCCGCAACAAACTTGTAAATTTTATTTTGATTTATCAATAAACAATTTATTAAACTTTAATTTCTGTGTTTGTATTCAACCCCCCCCCCCCCTTCTACAAACTTGTTAAGCACCTTCGGGACCAACAATTCTTCTTCTTTGGCTTACCAGTGGTGATCGATTTCTGCGAATACTGAGATTTCCTTTTCTTACCTTTTGCATTCTTCGAATTCACAGAAACTGATTTATCAACTTTCGTTGATGTTTAACCTTTTTCAAACACACTGGGTAAACCGAAAGAATTAACAACACAAGATGAACGATCAGGAAGTTTGGTAGTAAAGTCAAATTGAGCAACACATTCATCTAAAACACCATCAGAGTTTAAGAAATTAAGCTCATTATCAAGTAAACCAGATCTATCATCAGATTTTAAAGCCTTGGAGAATTTAGAAAACTCAGTATTTTTGAACACTGTAGAATATACAGTTCGTTCTAAGTCCATCAAAATTCTTTCTTTTGTAAGAGTATTCTCGAGTTCAGAAATTTTACTTTCCAAAACTAGAGGAGGGACGTAAAGCTTACCTTCGATGGGCATAACCTCCATTTCTTTTACAGAGTAACTATCAAAATAGTCATTTGAAAGAAATTTTGATTTATCAGAACTATAACTATTATTCAACCTCTCATAACGAAACGGAAGTTGAACTTTAGTTGTGTTCTTTCTTTTAGCATATTCTTTGGTTTTATCCTCTTCAGACAGACTAGTCCAGAAAACTTTGAGTTCAGGGTATTGAGGTGCCAGTTTCATAAATCCAAAATCATAAAGAGCAGGCACTTCAGATATACCCTTTTTGAGATGGTGTGGGTTCTTGTAACCAAGTCCCCAACAGTCAGGTTTCTCTTTAGGTTTGTTTAGATGAATGGTTTGTTCAGTTTGACCCATAGTATGTAATTTCTCTTCCAAAGCATTCACCTTTTCAATTAAAGATTTCTTTTCTTTTGAAGTCGAAGAGTACATTTTAGAAATCTCTTTAGACTTAAACTTACACTCTCTATATTTTGAAACAGTTTCAGATAGCTTTTTATGAATTATAGTCTTCTCTTTCGCGCTGGTGTCAATGTTTTTGTGCAAAGTTTCAATCAATACATTTTTCTCATCAATATCATTGCTAAGTTTATGTATAGATTGATTTTTCTCATTAATGACACCTCTCTCACGCTTAAGTTTAGATTCTAATTCTTGGAGCTTAGACATCATAGCATGCATTTGATTCAGAAAATCAGAGTCAGTTAAGTCACATACCTCTTCACTATCTCCTTCATCAGAATCAGCTTCAACTTCTGACTGTTGCTTACCCATCAAGCACAGATGTGATGTCTCTTCCTTCTCTCTTTCTTCAGATTCTTGGTCTGAATGGTCGAGCCAGTATTCATCCTCGGCCATTAATACCTTTCCAGCCTCCATTTGCTTGGCTAGAAGCATCTTATTCTTGTAGTAGCCGGAGTTCCGGACTTTAGGTTTTCGGCAGTCCTTGGAAAAGTGACCGAGTTTGCCACAGTTGTAGCACTTTGTTGGTTCTTCCTGCTTGGGCTCTTCGGTTCTATACTTCTTCTTCTCTTCTAGTCTCTTTTCTTCAACTTTCTCCTTGTGTTTGTAATTATTCGGACCAGATGAGTACCTCTGACTGTTGGAGCTAGGATTTTTATAGAACTTCTTTTGGAAGGCCTTGGTTAGCATTATCATAGCTTCCTTCAGATTTTCACAATCGTCAGAGTCAGAATTCGCCTCACTATCAGCCTCTTCTGATTCAGATGCTATCATCTTCTTATTATTAGACTTCTTCTTGACCACAAGTGCAACTGGATCAACAACTGCTTTGTCAGCCTTTTTCATCTCATCCTTGATCTCATCCACCTCTTCCTCATTCTGTCGGGGGATTTCATAGACTTCATGAAGTGGAATGTCGTTCAGATATTTCAATTGCCTCATCTGTCTGGTGAATCTCTTCCACTCAGGCTGGAGGTTGCTGAGAAATTTCACATTCAGCTCAACTTAAGATTTGTTGATCTTGTTCTTGCTTAGCTCGTTCAACAATGTCACAAATCTATCATAGGTGGTTTCTAGTGATTCTCCAACTTTGGTTTGAATTCTTCATAGTTGTTCAAGCAGTTGGATACTTTGAGTTGGTTGCCGACTCTAGAACCAATCATCATCTTCTCCAATTGATCCCACATTTGCTTGCCGGTAGCATTGTAGCTATCAATCTTGACATAAATTTCATTCGGTATGCCTTGGAGGATGAATGATTTTGCCAATTTGTCACCCTTGTGTCTTCTCTTCTACTTATCAGAGTATTCATCAAGAGGTAGTGGATACTCTCTCTCTGTTTCTTCACCATTCTCTCCAGCTACAGTGAGTACCTTGGTTGGAGGTATCATGATTCCTTCTTTTAGAGATTTTCTGATGTAATCTCCCAGATCATTTCGATCTATGAAATCCAAGAATCTGTTCTTCCATTGCTCGTACTCCCCCTTGAAGAGTACTGGTGGCTTCACATCGGTTCCGATAGCAAGAGATTCCCGAGATGACATCCTTACTGATATTGATATAGATAAGAACTGATAAGAAACTTGAAAAATGGTCGTTAGTCCAGATAAAATCAAGTAAATACAGTTTAATAATGAAAAAGAGAATCTGGAGCAAAAAAAGCAGAAATGTGCGAAAGGGCTGTGGCGCAAAAAGAAGATTTTGCGCTAATAGTATCTGGGCAAAATGGAGTTTTTGCGCTAACACCAGGTGGCGCAAACCAAAAATTTTGCGCGAAGAGTAGTTGGCGCAAAAACTAGTTCGCGCTAGAAGAAGCTAGCGCAAAAGAAACTTTGCGTGAAGTAACGATCCTTGATGAATTTTGCGCGAGAAGCAGGTCGCGCAAAAATGGACTTCGTGTGAACTTTGAATCCCTTGCGTTTTACGCGAGTAGAGGTTGGCGAGAAACTGGTGAGTACTCCTTTGCGCGAAGAGTTAGTGGTGCAAAACTAACTTTGCGCGAGATGAATGTCGCGAGAGATGGACTTTGCGCGAGACGTGATTGGCGCAAGAGAGACTTTGCGCAATGGATTGATGGCGAGAGACTTGTGAAATTTTGCGTGAGGGGCCTGTGGCGCAAACTAAGTTTTGCACGAGCTGAAGGTCACGCAAAAGAACCTTTGCTCTAGAAGGCAATGGCGCAAAAGTCAACTTTGCGCTAAACACTTGAAGTTCTTGAAACTGGCGAGAAGTGAACTATGAACTGGCGCAAAGTTGATGAACTGGCGCAAATACGTTGTTCTTCCCTGTATTTCGAAAAACCACCCATAAAATCCTAAGAACCAATCTAGACTTCGATTTACAGTCCCAAACTTTGAAAATAGGCTCACAAACACATCTAGGACTAAATACAATCAAATAATTTCAATAATCATCACAATTATAAGAAACGATTGATGAAACAATGTCCGACTCGTGAAAGACCAAAAACACAAAAAATTATCAAATAGACAATCGATTAATGTGCAAAACTCAAATAAACCAATACCAATTCAATAGTATAAGCAAATCGACTACAACCCAATCAATAACAGCTTGAAAGAACAATCACACAATAAAAAATTGAATCTTGACAGATAAACAGTACAAAAAAAAATTTCTTTTTGATTACAATATGTTAGGCTCTGATACCAATTCTGTGTCACTGTGATTCACGTTTCAATCAAGCAAAACAATTAAACAATAACGAATAAGCAAACCTGATATTGAATTAGCAAACGATTCGAATGATTACAATATTTGAATACTCGATCAAGCTCTCTCTCAGTTTCTCTCTCTCGCCGCAGCTCTCACTCTGATCTCTCTCAATTGTTACGTGCGACTGCTTCTCATTCAACAACAACCGAAAACAAAAACCTAATTTGCTAATATTAAACCAAAAACCTATTTTAAGGAAAAGGACTAAAAACGAAAATACACAAACAAACTTTGACTATTTATTACAAAGGACCTAGACTATTTGTTGAGAGTTGACTTTTCCAGCTTTGACTTCAGATTTCCATCTTCAGAAATTGATGATCTTGAATACAATAAAATTGTGCTCTAACAGACATGTATTTTAGATGTGGCATATGAAATGTTTTGTGCATGTGAAAGTATGGCCATGTTAAATACCCGACGGGGTATAAGAAATGAGAACGTCTTGCAAAAAGGACGTCAGGGGGAAGATCCTTCGCGGAACCCCAAGGGGAAGATCCTTTGTGGAACCCAAGGGATCTAGGATCCTGTTGAGAATGTTTGGCATACTTACACATATGAGATCTCTCACTAAAAGAAGATGATGTTTTTATAAAAATGGTTTTATGCGTCAATGTTATTATGCATAATTATGAGAAGTGTATTGAATTGTTATTCTATGCACTAAAACCATATATTTTATGAAAGATGATTTCTTCATGAAACCATAACTGCTCACCAAGTTTAAAGCTTACGTATTCCATCTATGTATCTCAGGTAAGATCAGGATAAGACGTGAAGGGATCACATGAAGAGTTATAGTTTTTATAATAGCCATTATAAATGTTAGGTTACTGAGCTATTACTAGAACGCTTTCGCAGACGTAAAGGTTATGATGTTATGGAGAGAAAAAAAAATGGGGCGTCACACTAGTTTTGTTGAAAAGATCAAGACATCGCAGGTTGAAACTTTGTTGGAAGAAATCTCAAGGAGGAAGTCATGACGAAGCAGCATTTGCTCTTAACGGAAGATAGCCGTGGGGTAAAACTGTTTAGCGGTCGTGTGTGGGTGCCCAAAGTTGGGGGTAACCGTGATCTATTGCTTGAGGATGCTCACAAGTCCAAGTATTCCATTCATTCGGGAAGTACAAAGATGTACAGGGACTTGAAGTTGCATTATTGGTGGTCAGTAATGAAGCTTGATATGGCGCGTTACGTAGAGCGTTGTGTGACGTGCTCGCAAGTTAAGGCCGAACATCAACGTCCGTATGGGAGTCTTCAGTCCTTAGAGATTCCCGAGTGGAAGTGGGAACATATTACCATTTCGTGACGAAGTTGCCTAGAACTCTTTGAGGTCACGATACCATTTGGGTAATAGTCGATAGATTGACAAAGAGCGCTCACTTCTTGGCTATGCGCGAGACTCTACCGATGAACAAGTTAGCAAAGCTTTACATCGATGAATTGGTCTCGAGGCATGGTATACCCTTATCGATCGTGTCGGATCACGACAATCGATTCAGAAAGAGCTTGGTACGCGAGTTAAGTTGAGTACGACTTACCATCCACAAATTGACGGGCAAAGCGAGAGAACGATCCAAACGCTGGAAGACATGTTGAGGTCTTGTGTCATTAATTTCGGGGGTAGTTGGGACTCTCACCTACCTTTGGTGGAGTTTGCTTACAACAATAGCTACCACTCGAGTATTGGGATGGCACCATTTGAGGCGTTGTACGGGCGGAAGTGCCGAACTCCCGTGTGTTGGATTGAAGTGGGAGAGAAGCAATTCGCCGGACCTGAGATCGTGCAAGAGATAGCCGATAAGGTTAAAAGCATTCGTGAAATATTGAAAGCGGCTCAGGATCGGCAGAAGAGCTATGCCGATAAGAAGAGGCGGCCGATGGAGTTTCTAGTGGGCGACTTTGTGTTGCTTAAGGTATCGCCATGGAAGGGCATTATCAGGTTCGGAAAACGTGGGAAGCTGAGTCCCTGTTTCCTTAGACCTTTCAAAGTGCTTAATTTGATGGGTTTGCAAGCCTACCAATTGGAACTGCCGCCAGAGTTGAGCAGAATCCACAACACGTTCCATATTTGTTACCTTCGTAAGTGTTTGGCGAAGGAAGAAAGCTTCATTCCCCTCTTAGAGTTAAGAGTGGACGAGGGTAACCATTGTGTAGAAGAACTTGACGCTATCTTAGAGAGAAAGTCTAAGAAGTTGCGTCACAAAGAGGTCACTATGGTCAAGGTGCAGTGGAAGCATCATCGGGGATCCAACGTGACGTGGGAAGATGAGGAGGATATGAAGCGAAGATATCCTCACTTTTTCGAGTAGATGGGATTTCGGGGACGAAATCATTCCCAAGTTAGGGAGGATTGTAACACCGTTATGTAATCTTGGTATTCTTGTGTTTAAGCGTTGTCGTTAGCACCGCATTTGGTTTGAAGTTTGAGTTTGGATTTTGGTGGTTTTGGACAAACCACAGTGAGCTACGCGAGTTGCATTGAGGTCGCGGCAAAACCCGCGAAACCCTCTGTTGTTTTGGGTTTTAAGGAAACGGGCGAGTTATGTCGCGACTTGAGTTCGCGGCATAACCCACGAGATCACCTGGCTGACTTAAGGTGGGTCTTCAACAAATATCTCATTTGGTTTAATATCTTTTCTCTCAGGCCTCTCTCTCTTTTCACTCTCTCTCTCTTTCTTTAGTTTTTGTTTGGTTCCTTAGACCTCGTATGTTGCTAGTATTAAGTGCATCTAGCAAGGGTTCGGTATAGAAAGCTTCGTCTTCTCTCGGTGGTCGATATCTGGTTTTTCGGGTTTTCGTCTAAAAACCTATTTAGTGTGTTCCTACGACCTTTTTATAAACTTTATACATGTCACAGGTTACATTTTGAACTCCTATATATCTCCATGGTTTTGGATCTACTTTTACTACATTTTGATATAACTTGAGTTTTGGGAGATTTTAGGGTTCCCGATCATTTTCGACTAAAATGATGGGTTCCATCTTATTTGAAGTAAAAGGAGGTTTTACTTGCACATTTATGTGGATTATTTGAAAGAATGTATATAAACTCATTTTTATGATTTTCATTCTTACCAGCAGTTAAACTTGAAAGAAAGCATTTTGTTTATAAAATGTTTTTATACCATATGACTATCTATGGTTGGTCACATATGTTATTGTGACAAGTCTGTACCATTACTAGTGGATCCCTAGGTTTTGAGTCGACTGTTATTATTGGGATGTCTATTCCCCTTTTTGTAGCTATGGATGCATTTGATCCTCGGGGGCCTTTGGTACGGTTATGTGAGATCGGTTACTAGCCATGGGTCATAATGTAGTGATAGTGAACGAGTATGACTTGGTTTCCTCGGGGGCCCTCCCTCACATCTTAGTACGGACCTTGTTGTTCGTGGCCATGGATTCCAAGTATTTAGATCACAACTCGGATTGTGGCCTACTTTTGTGTTCCGCCGCAATCCTTGGTAAATCGGGTATCCCCCATCATCGTAAGATGAATTTTTTGGACCGATCAGTCCTTATGTAGAAAAGATTTCTTTTGTAAACCGAAACTTATTGAAAGGATTTCCTTTTGATACAATTGTTTATATCTCTTGAAATTATAAACTGTATGTTGTCACTAGGCTTTAAGCCTAACACTTTTTCTCAAATGATGTGTAGAACAGGTTCCCATTAGTGGTGGGTTGCCAAGGGCTTGAGTGACGAGGGTTGGTCTCGGGGGATTTTGAGATGACTAGTATTTGATGTTGGGCAATTGTTTAAGTCCCATTCTTTTGGTGATATTGGATTAACAACCGATGTAATCTAGATAGTTTATGTTTAGATTAGTTTGTTGTTGAATTCCATATCCGCATGCAGGTTTTTGTAAAGGTGTAGTACATTTCCTCTTTTTGGGAGGTTTATAGCAATTCAGATGTCATTCTTTCCCAGTTTCCGTTTTTCAATTTGCTCTGAATTTTAGGGTGTTACAGTTCATGGAAAAGTCGTGAACTGCATTACGAAAGGATCAGGTGTCTGCGGTTTTACTTACTCTGTAGCGAAGAGACACGCTTGTCGAGGATCAGATGACCAACCGATCCCTCGATCTTCACGATGAAAAGAAGAACTAGAGATAGAGACCACAAAGATAACATTCGACCAAGATGATATGGGAGACGTATATCAGAAACATCATGACGGGTTTATTATTCAACTTACGATCGAAAATTGCTTAACCCGGAGGGTGTTGGTCGATGGGGGAAGCTCAACAAATATAATCTTTCTTGACACCATCAAAGCCACGGGAATCGATATGTCGAAAATCACCCGACGCTCGACAACCTTGGTAGGTTTCAATGGAGGCGCGTCGAACACCCTTGGAGAGATCATTCTGCCAGTTTACGCCAAGGGAGTCAACAAATCGACCAAGTTTAACGTCGTCGATTGCTCGTCAGCCTATAATGTTATTCTCGGTCGGTTGTTGATCCACGACATGAAGGCAGTCCTCTCACCATTCCATCAAACGATGAAATTTCCCACGCCGTGGAGAATCCAAGAATTCAAAAACGAATCGAAAGATGCTCACGATTGCTATAAGACAATAATGAAGCCACGAAAGCAGTCTATCTAGCAATTACAGGACCAGGATGTTACCGAGACCATCGACAACTATCGTTTAGAGGAAGTCATCCTAGACCCAGACAAACCCGACCAAGTCGTATTCGTAGGTTCGTCCCTCGATCCCTCCATTAAGAAGGAACTATGTCAGGATCTGATTCTTAACAAGAATAATTAAACTCAGAAACAATATTAAAGAAGTTGCGGAAAAACACTTTAATATTCAAACTATCAATGTAACAGTAAAATATAAATCACAACATGTAAACTTTATTGAATGATTAAAGTTACAAGCTTTCAAACAAAACCTCAATCTTGATGAACAGGCTCACCAAGACGAATACTACTTCTCTAGAATTAGGATTGCAAACCTTGAGGTTAATTCTCTCAGAGAACAAAAACTTAGAATTCTCGTGTTTTTAAAACTATTCTGAAAACATCTATACATATACTGAAAATAAAAGATAATTACAAAACATAAAAGATCTTCAGTATATTCTTCCATAATTATCTTCAAACCTTCCATGATTATCTTCAAACCTTGATCTGCACGTATCTTGATTATCACATAAGCAGTATTAAATCATAGCAGCATTAACACTCTGAGCATTATTAATCTTCAGCAGTACTAACTATGGTTAGCAGTATTAATTTCTTCAAGCAGTATTAATCTGGCTCAGCAGCATTAACTTGTCTCAGCAGTACTAACTCTCCAAGCAGTACTAACTATTCAAGTAGCAGCACTAACTCTTTAAGCAGTATTAATTCTACTAGTAGTAGTAATCTTGAAAGACTGGCAGTAGTAATCACTTAGACAAATCTTCAGTTCCCAACAATCTCCCCCTAACTTGACTTTTAGAGAAAAGAAGTCAAGTTCTTCAGATGCTCCCAAAACTCCATTGCTCATAAACCTATATCAGGATTCAGCCCCAAACTTTGATTAATAATTCTTTGAATCAAGTATCTTGCCATTGCAGAATCTGGTGCACAACCAAGCTTTTTCTTCAACATAGCATGCAGCTTTAACCTGCTATGGTTGTAAACTCTATCCACAAGGAAGTATTCAAAGTGACTTGTATCCATAGCCAGTGCATATACTCCACTTCTTTCATATAGAGTCCAGTTGTTGATGGTTTTGAAAACATTTCTGATAACATGCTGAACTTCCTCTGGCTTGAACAACATGCATAGATATTCCATCACAAGTTTTGTAACAGGTATCCCTGGAGCTTTCAGTTTATCAGCATATAGTTTCATCCCCACCTCAAACATTTCCTCTAAGTCATATCTGGAGCATACGCTTACAATCTTGGCCCAAGTAGGATACACTTCAAATTTGTCATCTTTCCTCTTCAGCCTGATATACTCCTTTCCATCTACTTCCATAGTATCCCAGTTAATAATCTCAGGAGGCTTGACACCAACTGGTTCAGTTGTTATAGGCTCAGGCACTTTCTCCATCACCACCATGTACATATTTACATCATAAGTATTGGATGGTTCTTCCTGAGATTGAGCTTTCTTTTCATCAGACTTAGGTGCCTCTTCTTCTTCAGCTACCTTTTGTTCTTTCTCAGCTTCTTCCTCATCCACTCTTGGTTTCTTAGCTGGTTTCCTTCTAGCCATCATTTTTGTTCTTTTCAAAGTCCTCAGACTTTCACCTAGAGTAGCTTCCTTCCTTGGTGATTCTTGATCATCAGGAAAAGGGTTTTTGAGTTTGAAGATCATGCCTCTCTTTCATCTTCTTTTCCACTTCAACTCTGGCTTTGTCATTTCCTTGAAGCTTAGTCATCTCTGCATCATACAACCCTTTGATTTGTTCAAATGACATTTTAGTGAACATTTCCTTTTTGACTCCCACAGCACCTTTGAGAAAAGTGATCATCTTCTTTCTCTCTTGAGTGCCAAGGTAGATCTTTGAAGGTTGCCTCTTCTGTGCACCCAATTTGATCATTATAGGCTTCTTTGGAATTTCAGATCTATTCTGTGCCATTTATGTTGCCAAACTCTTTTGATAAACTTCATTAAGCTCTGCAGCTAGAGCTCTTGCCATCTCCCTATCTTTCTCCACTTGAACTGTTTCTGCTTGCTCAAGTTCTGCTCGAATTTTCTTAGCCAAAGCTTCATCTGACTCAATCATCTTTTGCTTTTTAAGTGGTTGGTCAGATTCCACTATCTTCTTTTTGCCTTTGTCCTTGCTTGTTAGCTTATAAACACTGGCTTTCTTGATAACCTCAGCATTGTCTTTGATGACAATTCCTTTGGCCTTTGAAGTGACCTTAGGAGTATCATGTTTAGCTTTTATTAGTTTTTCAGCTATCTCAATTTCTTCCAATTTTCTGCTAATGAGGTCAGTTAGTACCTCTTGAACAATTTCTGTTGCTTCATTAATTTCAGCAGCATTAACTGTTTCTGCTGCTTTCTCTGTTACTGCTGCTTTTTCTGTTTCTACTGCTTGTACATCAAACTCCCCCTCAACTCCATGTATCTCCCCCTTATTAGCAGCATTCTCCATGTTGACCTCAGCTTCTGACTCCCCCTTTTTGGGAGCATCATCCACTGGGTTCCTTCTTGTGAGTACAAATCTTTCCTTCTTCTTATTTTGAATCACTTTCTTAACCAACTGCTTTAATGTGCTGATTTCTTTTTGCTGGTTGATGATGACCTTCTTGAGTTCATTGACAACCTTCTTTTGAGCATCCAGTTCAGTTGCCATGTTGGACATGGCAGAAATCAATTCATGGTATTCATATCTATCCTCACCTTCTCCAGGAGTGTTACCCCCTTTTGAGGGATCATTGGAATGTTTAATAGGGATCTCCAGCCAGGCTGAAGCACCACCTATTCCTTTGGTTTCTTGGCACCCAGGACCTTTGGATGATTGCTCACCCAAAGTTGCCATGGGGAAGGTCTTAGTGATGTTACCACTGGCCTCCTCTGTGCTAGCAGGAGTAGTGGCAGCCTTCTCACCCACATGCTCATGCATCTCCTCAGTGAGCACCTCCTTGGGGTTGGGAGACACCCCAGTGGTTTCCCTATAGATATTCTCTAATGGAGAATGCTCCATTAGAGGGCTTTGAGGTTCTGGGTTTGAAGGAGGTACAACAAGGGAAGGAGCCTTGTATACCTTTCTCTTAATATAAGTTTTGGCTATAACTGGTGTTGGCTTAAGAACAAGAGACTTAGGAAGTGATATAGTGGTTGAAGGTTGGGTTTGGCTCTCAGTGGGATGGTCTAGTGAGGGTCTTGACCCTGATGCCATACCTTCTTGGTTGTGGGACACCACCATCATTGTAGAGAACAATGGGGTGTCAACTCCTTCCGAGTTCTTGGCAGATCTTTTCATATTTGAAAAGACCTTGCCCTTAGGGATTTTAGGTACATATACCTCATTAAACTGAGGTATATCCGTCAATTCAGAGGTTATAACTGCCTGGACAAATCTTGGATACATATAGAAACTCTTTTTATTTCCCAAGAAATTATACTTTCTAGCAGTGGACAAGCAGACCAAAGCAAAAGCAATGGTACTACTGAACTGACTCCATCCAGTAGTTTTTCTAGAAATACAGTGCATAAGGGTATGAACAAAGAAACGCCGTTGGGGAGAAAAGTTAGCTTTGTAAAATTTGAAAACACCCTGTTGGCCTTCATACCCCATTCTTGTGAGATTGGAAAACCAATCCTCATTAGGGATAGTGGTAATACCTGAGGCATCGTCTAGACGCAGACTGATGCGAATGACCTCTTCAGTGATTATCAAGGGTTTGTCACACACCCTTGTCTTGATAAACTGCACACCGTTTTCAGTAACAGCGGTGGCATTGGCCCAAAATTGCTTATGGTGCTCGATGAAGATTGGTGGTGACACGGTAAGAGCATACGCTATATGACTGGTCTTGAGAAAATCAACTATTTGATGGAATCCATCAGCCTGCTTTGGCTTTTGAAGTATTGCGATCTCATTGTGTTCATTAATAAAAGCCATGGATGCCATTGGTCTGGAGGATACTTGACTGAAACACACTGGTTACTTGAGAGAAAAGAGTTAGAGAGAAGATGAACAATATTCAAAGAGTCGTTGTGAGCTTTTAGGCGGGCAAAGAGGGTATTTATATGATTCGGGAAAGAAGCAGTATTAACTGAAAGCAGTATTAACTGAAAGCGGTATTAACTGAAAGCAGTATTAACTGAAAGCAGTATTAACTAACTAGCACTATTAACTAACTAGCAGTATTAACTAACTAGCAGTATTAACTTTGCACTGGCAGCATTAAAACTGCACTGGCAGTATTAACAATACTTACACTTTTTAAGCTTGTGTTAGTCTGAGCAAGGCAATAAACTTCCTGAGAAAGATGATTAGTAGCACCAAACAAAATAAACAAATAACAGGTATACAATCACTTATTAAACATGAGCTCATTCAGAGTTGATCATGCCCACACTTGTGACCAAGAAAGTGAATCTACCCACATCAAAAGCTTTAGTGAATAGATCAGCAAACTGATTATCAGTATGAACTTTAGCAAATTGAATAAGCTTCTTTTCATTCCAGTCTCTAATAAAGTGATACCTGATTTCAATGTGCTTTGTTTTGGAGTGCTTGACTGGATTGTTAACAATGCTGATAGCACTACTATTGTCAATGAAGATTGGAGTGTGAAGAAAGGTTACCCCATAGTCCAGCATTTGATTCTGAATCCATAGAACCTGAGAACAGCAACTTGCAGCAGCAATGTACTCAGCTTTTGTTGTGGATAAGGACATTGTGGCTTGCTTCTTACACTGCCAAGATACTAGTCTTGCACCCAAAAGTTGACATCCCCCTGAAGTAGATTTTCTATCCATATTAGCACCACCCAAGTCACTGTCTGAATATGCAATCAAATCAAAAGTGGATTCATAAGGATACCAAAGACCTAATCTAGGTTGCCCTCTTAAGTATCTGAAAATCCTCTTAACAACTTGAAGATGTGACTACTTTGCCTTGACTTGGAATCTGGCACATACGCACACTGGAAACATGATATCTGGTCTTGAGGCTGTGAGATACATGATAGATCCAATCATTGATCTATAAAGATGGACATCAACATCCTCCCCCTCAAGATCAGCAGTGATCTGTTTGTGTGTTTCCATTGGTGTGCTTGCTGCTTTGAGTCTGATAAACCATACTTATCTAGCATGTCTTTCACATACTTTGACTGACTTATGAAAATCCCATCTTTCTGTTGTTTCACTTGAAGCCCAAGGAAGAAAGTGAGTTCACCCATTGAACTCATTTTGAAGCTCTTGTGCATCAACTCTTCAAAGTCTCTACACATCTGATCTTTTGTGGATCTAAATATGATGTCATCCACATAGATCTGAACAAGTAGGATGTCCTTCTTACTTCTTCTAATGAAAAGGGTCTTGTCAATTATTCCTCTTTCAAACCCATTTTCCAAGAGATAGGTAGACAGAGTATCATACCATGCTCTTGGGGCTTGATGTAGACCATAGAGTGCTTTCTTAAGTTTGTACACTCTGTCAGGAGATGATGGATTCTCAAATCCAGGGGGCTGACAGACATAAACTTCCTCATCAATTGTTCTATATAGAAATGCACTCTTCACATCCATCTGATATACCTTGAACTTCATATATGAGGCATAGGCTAGAAACAGCCTAATTGCATCTACCCGTGCCACTGGAGCAAAAACTTCCTCATAGTCTATGCCTTCTTCCTGAGTGTACTTTTGTGCCACTAGCCTTGCTTTGTTTCTGATTACTATTCCTCTCTCATCCTTTTTATTTCTGAAAATCCACTTGGTGCCAATTGCTCTATGACCTTTTGGAAGGTCCACCAAGTCCCAAACATCTTGCAATTTAAACTGTAGCATCTCTTCTTGCATGGCTTCTATCCAACTTGAATCTTTCATTGCATCATAAGCCTTCTTAGGCTCAATCTGAGATAGAAAGCAAGAAAGTACTGTATGTTACTGATCCTGCAAATCTTGAAGTCTGCTTTGATTCCTAGTCATCATAGGAGAAGAGATGTCTCCTATTACCAGTTCAGGAGGATGATTCTTCTGAGTTCTTGTCTGAAGACTAGGTTCTTCATTAATTCCCACATCTAAATTGGAGTCATTTAAGTCAGTTGAGGGGATCTCATCAGCTACTTCTGGCTCTTCATGCTTTAAATTCTCCTCATCTCTTCTTTCTTCTTCACTATGAATTGGTTCAGTAACAGTCTCCTTTTCACAAATTTCAACAGGGCCCATTGTAGGTATGGGAAAGATCACAGACTGAGGAATAATATCTTGTACTTGTTCATCCCCTGATCCTCTACTTCCTGATCCTGCATGATCATCACTACTAAAACCCAAAGAGTTAGTTAGTGAATCAATGTCAAATAACCACTGAGGACCTGAACCAATAGGATTTGGTGAGTTCTCATTGCATTTGACATTGTCACTTTCCTCAATTATTCTAGAAGAAGAATTAAACACTCTGTAGGCCTTACTTTGAGATGAGTAACCAACAAGAAAACCATCATCTGCTTTGCTATCAAACTTTCCTAAGTGAGTGTTGGTATTGAGAATGGTACAAGGACACCCAAAAGGTTTGAAAAATCCAATAAATGGTTTTCTTTTATTTAAAAGCTCATATGGTGTCTTGTTCTTAGGCTTGACTACTAGAACTCTGTTTTGGACATAGCAAGCAGTATTAACTGCTTCAGCCCAGAAAGTAATTGGATGTTTTGAATCAGCTAACAGAGATCTAGCAGCCTCAATCAGTGTCCTATTTCTTCTCTCAGCAACACCATTTTGTTGTATAGTCCTAGGAGCACTGTATTGCCTCTCAATTCCTTTTTCCTCACAAAAGGTGTTTAGGTGAAGATTTTTAAATTCAGTACCATTATCTGACCTAATGACTTTTACCTTTTTATTTGTTTGGTTTTCAATTCTTAGAATAAAGGATTTGATCAGTCCATTTGTCTCATCCTTAGTCCTTAGAAAATATACCCAAGTAAATCTAGAGTAATCATCAACAATAACTAAGCAGTATGATTTCTTACCTATACTCATGACATTTGTAGGACCAAACAGATCCATATGCAACAACTGAAGAGAAGAAGAAATTGTGTTCAACTCTTTGGACTTATGAGAAGTTTTGTGTTGTTTGCCTTTGAGACAAGAAACACAATGATCATCACATGAAAAGACTTTTGAAGGCAGACCTCTTACAAGGTTGTTTTTAACAAGTTTATTCATTGTTTTAAAGTTCATGTGACACATCCTTCTGTGCCAAAGTGATGATTCATCCAACGAGGCTTTTGAAACAAGACAATTTAGGGATGAATCATTTGAAACATTTTCCATATCCAAACAATAGACATTATCCTTTCTAGGAGTTCTTAGTAGTATCATCTTTTCATCAACTACCTTGAATCCAGGAGCAAGTATAATGCATTATGAATCAGTGAATAATATACTATGCTTTTTGTCACAAACCTGTGATACACTTAACAGGTTGTATCTTAACTGTTCAACATAGAAAACATCTTCAAAGGTCATCTTACCTTTTGTTACATCACCCTTACCACTAATCTTACCTCCATCTGGAGTATTACCAAAGGCAACATGCCCTCTATCAATTTTCTTGAAATTCTTGAGGCAAGCCATGTTCCCTGTCATGTGCCTAGAGCAACCACTATCAACATGCCAAATGCTCTTTCTCTTGAGCTGCTGGTTGCCATGCACATAAGATAAATCAATTAGTATTGACTGGGAACCCAAGCCAAAGTGGTCTTGGGCCTCCCTTTCTCATCAAAGTACTTACACTCCTTTTTGATGAGATTTTTAAATTTAGAATCCTCTTGACTGGAGTACTTTGTCAAGATGATTGGTCTTGAAGCAAAAGCACTAGAAGCAGTACTAATTTTAGAAGTACTAACAGAGTTAGCAGCACTAACAGGTTTAGCAGTACTAACCTTGTTAGAAGCACTAACAGAGTTAGCAGTATTAATATTTGATGAAGTACTAACAATGTTAGTTTTAGAAGTACTAATACTATCAGCAGCACTATCTTTGTTATCAGCACTATTTGTGGTAGCAGTACTAACAGTTTTAGTGCTTTTGGGAACCCACATCTTGACACTTTGTTTACAGTCTTTTTCTTCATGTGGCTTTTAGATTTTACATGTTTCTTAGCCACATGGTTCCTTTCATTCTTCCTATAACCAAAGGGTTTTTACACAGATCTTTGAAAATTTATCCTTTGGTTCATAGGATTAAAATAACAGTGCTTGACAAGATGGTTCAATTTTCCACATATGAAACAAGGTTTTGGTCTGATCATTCTACTCAGATCAACTCCTTGTTTCTGAGCCCACTGATTATTCCAATTTCTTTGATTTCCCCTCCTTTTATGATGTTTTAGGGGCTCATATTTATTACCTGCACACTGTTTGCAAGGAACAGGATTCACAACTGTAGTCTGCTTGTAATGGACCTTTTTAGACTTTCCCTCAGTCTTCTCTACACCATCAGATTTGACCCAATCCCTTCCACCACCCTCATTGGTAAGAATGTTATTTTCTAAGGGAATCTCACCACTCACAGTATTATCCTTACTCTTACCAGCTTCTTTCTCAGTCTTGTCCTTAACAACTACTTCATCTAAAGGATCTATCTTAGTGGCTCCCTCATGCAAGTCCTTTCTATCCTTGGTCTCTAGCAAATCTGATTTAGGAGGGATGTAGTTGTTGTTGTATGGTGGTGGTGTGGTATTGTATCCAATTCCTGGTTTAAGCTTATCATGGATTTGGACCTTTAGAATTGTATCCATGGCTTTAGAAGCATATGAAAACTTTTCCACATCCAGCTTAACCTTGACTAGTTCTCCTCTCAACTTTTCATTCTCCTCTCTAGACTTTGTTAGTTGGATTTCTAAATCATTTTTCTCCCACTTCCAATAATTTGTATCATATGTGTGTTGAAGTTCATTGGCTTGGAAACTTTTAATTTGTTCCTCAAACCTTTCAACAATTTTCACATAGTCTTTTCTATCCTTTTCTAACCTCTTGAGGTCATCACTCATACTCTAGTTGTGATCCCTGTACCTTTTCATAGTGTCTATGCAAGTTTGAGAACATAGATTAGAACTTACCTCAGTTGGGAGATCTGATACCTCCGCCATGAGAGCTTGATTTTGAATGGCCTCTTCTCTTGATCACTCCAGTCAAACCCCATTCCTTGTTGAGAAACAAGAGCTTGAGCAGAGTTTTTGTTCTGGTTGAAGCTTCCAGTCTGATCTTGTTGGTGGTTATTTTGAGACATTCCACTTCTGCATTCCCTGGCAAAGTGTCCCTTCATGTGACACTTGTAGCACTCCACCTGTGACTTATCAAAGCCTGCTCCATCTTCTCTTCTTTGGGAGAAGTTGTTCCTTCCTGTCCTTTTGATGAACTTCTTCACCCTCATAGAAAGCATGGCCATCTGCCATTTAATATCCATCTCTTCAAGATCATCAGGATGAAGCTGTTCCAAGTCATCATTGATTAAAGAAGAGTTTCCATGGCTGGAAAGAAAGGCTTCAAACACTGATTCATTGCCTTTTTCTTGATTTACTCCACTAGCAGCATTAACTTATTCAGGGTTAGCAGTAGAATCAGTTGATGTTGATAGGAGTGCAGCATTATGAACATATACAGTAGGCTTCTTCTTTGCTTCCACCTCAGATTCAAACACTCTAAGATCATTATACAGATCATCCAGTTCCTTTTCTTCCAACATGTCATTCTGTCTGAATGAGACAGTGTACATGGTCCATTCATCTCCAAGAGATCTGAGGAACTTTCGGTTGACATCATCTTCTTCCATCTGAACTCCAACAGTAGCCAACTCACCAATTAAATTATTCAAACTATCAAAAGTTTGAGTCATAGACTCATTCTTTGAAGATGTAAAATTCTCACATTGCTGCTTGAGAATATCCCTTTGATTCCTCTTAGTGCTCTTGGTTCCAGCAAATCTCTTCTCTAAAGCATTCCATAGAATCTGAGCATCAGTGCAGTGATAAAATTGATGTTGATACTTATTAGGGATGGCCAAAAGCAGGGTGCTTAAGGCTTTCATCTCCAATTGTCTCACTTTCTTCTCTGCATCAGTTTTTGGAGGTGGTCTTCTTCCATCTTGTCCAATTTTACCTTCAGCTTAGGGACAATTCTCAACAATGTCCCACATAGAAAAGTCTGTAAGGAGGATGTACTGCTTGATCCTAATTTTCCACATGTCAAACTCATTAGGTTTGAGCATGGGAACCTTTGAAACAAGAGTACTGGTTGATTCAACTGTGTTGTCCATGATGAATGAAGGTTTCTGAGAATACTAGGCTCTGATACCACTTGTCAGGATCTGATTCTTAACAAGAATAATTAAACTCAGAAACAATATTAAAGAAGTTGCGGAAAAACACTTTAATATTCAAACTATCAATGTAACAGTAAAATATAAATCACAACTTGTAAACTTTATTGAATGATTAAAGTTACAAGCTTTCAAACAAAACCTCAATCTTGATGAACAGGCTCACCAAGACGAATTCTACTTCTCTAGAATTAGGATTGCAAACCTTGAGGTTAATTCTCTCTCAGAACAAAAACTTAGAATTGTCGTGTTTTTAAAACTATTCTGAAAACATCTATACATATACTGAAAATAAAAGATAATTACAAAACATAAAAGATCTTCAGTATATTCTTCCATAATTATCTTCAAGCCTTGATCTGCGTGTATCTTGATTATCCCATAAGCAGTATTAAATCATAGCAGCATTAACACTCTGAGCAGTATTAATCTTCAGCAATACTAACTATGGTTAGCAGTATTAATTTCTTCAAGTAGTATTAATCTGGCTCAGCAGCATTAACTTGTCTTTGCAGTACTAACTCTCCAAGCAGTACTAACTATTCAAGTAGCAGCACTAACTCTTTAAGCAGTATTAATTCTACTAGCAGTAGTAATCTTGAAAGCCTGGCAGTAGTAATCACTTAGACAAATTTTCAGTTCCCAACAAACTAATCTCTTTTTTGCAGGCAAATGCCGACTGTTTCGCCTGGACGCACGAAAATATGGTCTGTATAGACACCGACGTTATTTCACACAAAATGAATGTCAACCCGTCATTTAAGCCGATCAAGCAGAAATGTCGAAAGTTCGCTCCAGAACGAAATAAAGTAATCAATGACGAGGTCGACAACCTCCTTAAGACATGGAAGATTCATGAAGTTAAGTACACCAACTGGCTAGCAAACGTCGTGGTCGTGCAAAAGAAAAACGGCAAGTGGAGAGTGTGCATAGATTTCACTGACTTAAACAAAGCTTGTCCAAAGGATCCATTTCCCTTACCACACATCGATGATCTAGATGATGCAACCGCTAGACACGATCTCTTGACATTCATAGATGCGTACTCAGGATACAATCAAATACTTATGCACGTCGACGACCAGGAGAAAACTGCCTTTATGACAGACAAAGGTATTTATTGTTATAAGGTTATACCATTTGGTTTAAAAAACGCAGGTTCGACGTACCAGCGCCTAGTCAATAAAATGTTCAAGGATCGACTTGGTGACACCATGGAGGTGTATATTGACGACATGCTCGTTAAGTCCAGACAAGCAGTAGATCACGTCGAACATCTAAGGCTAAACCCAACAAAATATTCCTTTTGTGTCAGCGCTAGGAAGTTTTTGGGATACATGGTGACCAGACAAGGGATCAAATCTAATCCTGATCAAATTAAATCCATAGTCGAGATCAAGTCACCAAGGAATTTCAAGGAAGTCCAACGTCTGACTAGTCGAGTAGCAGCTTTGAAAAGATTTATCTCACGATCATCAGACAAATGTCATCTATTCTACAAAGTTTTATGAAAAAATAAAGTCTTCCATTGGACGAATGACCATGAACAAGCATTGCAAAAATTGAAGGAATACATGGCTTCGCCTCCATTGCGATCGAAACCAAAGGACAATGAGGTCTTGCAACTTTACCTGGTCGTTAGTCTCAACGCAGTAAGTACAGTCCTAGTACGAGAGGACGACAAGCATCTATTGCCTATTTATTACGTAAGTAAATCTCTACTAGATGCTAAAACCATGTATTCTTCTATGGAAAAGTTATTATTATCACTAGTCACAACTACTAAAAAGCTACGACACTATTTCGAGTCACACCCTATAACTGTTGTAACTAACTTTCCACTTAAGTCTGTCTTGAGAAAACCAGATTTAACAGGTCATCTAGTGAAATAGAGTATCTATCTCAGCAGCTACGACATCGACTTCAAGCCAAGGACCGCGATCAAGTCATAAGTTCTGGCAGACTTCATTACTGATTTCAGCCCTGAACTAGAAAAAAAGTACAGAACGAGATTTATTTTGTGGCAACTCTCGACGAAGAACCTTGGACTCTACATGTCGATGGTTCATCCAACGCTAGAAGAACAGGACTTCATCGTCTTAAAGTCGCCACATGGGTGCAAGATGGTGTACTCCATACGATGCGATTTTAAGGCAACCAACAATAAAGCAGAGTACGAAGCCCTAATCGTAAGAATGAACATGGCGCACGACTTGGGGGCAATTGGATTGCATGTCAAAAGTGACTCCCTCCTTGTTGTAAACCAAATGAATGGAGAGTTTTCAGCAAAAGATTCGAAGATTACAGCATATCTCAAAGTAGCCAAAGCAAAATCAAAAAAATTCAAGCCCTTTTCGATCGAACAAATCCCAAGGGATCAAAATACTCAAGCCGATGCCTTGGCCAACCTTGGATCGGCACTCAACAAACCTCTGTTCGACACGATACCCATGATTCATTTCTTGATACCATCCATCGATAACGACGACGTCGTCCAGATCGATAATGAAGAAGAAGATTTGTCGAACGAGATCATGAATTACTTGGTAGACGACCAACTCCCCGAAGACAGAATGGAAGCTTGAAAGATCAGATTCAAGGCATCCAGATATGTCGTGATCCAGGGCAACCTCCATCGACGATCATCCATAGGACTCAACCTACGATGCGTCAGTAGCAAAACTCAAGTCCAAAAGATCTTGCAAGAAATGCATGACGGCGAATGTGTTAATCATTCAGGCGGACATAGCCTAGCCAATCGAGTATCACAAGAAGGTTATTATTGGCCGACATTATGACAAGACGCCATCAAGTATGTACAAAGTTGCGACGCACGTCAACGACACTCAGGTACGTCGCATAAACCTTTTGCACCTTTACATTCGACCATAGTTTCATGACCCTTCATGAGGTCGGGAATGGATATTGTCGGTAAGCTACCCCCCCCCCCCCCGGCATAAGGTACTATCAAAGTCAAGAGAGAAATAATTCTAAATCTGATTTTTCAGGTACTATCAAGTCAAGAGAGAAAGAAATTAAAGAGAAAGAGAGAGAAATAACTAATCTTCAAAGCAAACTGAAGACAACTGAAAAGAAATCGTCAGAGTTGAAAGCTGAGTCAATTGATCTTCAACAAAATTTCAAAGCTTTTGAAGATAAAATATATGCACTTGAATCCATGAATGTTGATCTGAAGAAAAAGATTCATGCAGATAAAGACTGTTGATCCCAAATATAATGTTCTAAACTTGATTTACTTTTCACTACACAAAAGCTGATAAATAAGAGTGCGGAAGTGTTTTAAAGTGTAGAGAAAATAGAACTTGAAAGGTAGCAGACACACTAGCAAATAATGAACAGAAACACAAAAGGCATTAAGATGATTACTGAAAGATCTGCTTCATTAGTTTGCTCAAGAACACCAAGAACACTTACTAGTGTGTGCTGAAATGCTCAAAGAAATTACAAAGTTCTCTCTGGTCAGTGTGTGCTCGCATGAATTACAAAATAGATAGTGCTCCCCTCATATAGGATGAGGGGCACGCAATAGTACAAGACAAAGGTTGACATTCCATAAAAGGAATGCCACCTGGAAAGTTAAACAACGTGGGATGCACACAAGTGATCTTCAGAATCTTTATACAGCAGGGTCACGTGGTCTTGTCTTGAACCATTGTTACTAAATTCTTCCATAATTCATCTCCAGAGGTTAGCCATCACAGAAGCTCTGTGAGTGATAACAGAGGCTCTGTGATCTGAAATTGATCTTCAGGTTAGAGTCCTCGGGTAGATAGTCGACAGAGTCATCTGAGCTTGCGACTTCTATGGTGAACTTGGAGGTTCTGAGTAGTCTTATGAGGTTCCTACACTTAGCCTAATTTTCAATACTTCTATACATGTGAGTTGGAGCTAACAATCTCCCCCTAAGTATTGAAAAAGAGATTTGGAATGTTGAGTGTTAGGCTAAGTTAGAAACGAAAAGAGGTGAAAGGAACTCAACCTCTGAAGACTAAAACTTTCATTCAAAAAGGAAATGCCAGAAGGCAAGTACATGTTCTTTTACAAATTACATTAAATGAGAAGCTATTTTATTACAAGGATTACCTAGGGAAATCATCTATCGGATTGGTAAAGCTTTCAGCTAAGGTCTTTTTCATCGACAGAATGAGCTCCCTATATGTTATTTGAGCATCTATCATCCCAATCATCTTCTCTGCAGGCCCCTCTTGCACGGTTTCAGATCCCATTTTCCTCATAATCGTGTACTTAATTTTCAGCAGAATATTGTTCGAGTTGTTAGATCCCAATACAGACAACAAAAGAAGATGCTCCATAGAAATGTAGAGATATGATGAAAATTAAGAACATAATAATCAAGAACTCATCTCATATGCTTTGATTCATTGATGGAGGGGAAAATGGGAAGAACACCACAATAAACATGTAAACGACTCTCATTAGTTTGTGTGTGTGAAAATTTTGTTCTCTCCAAAAACCTAAATGAACAAATGAGCCATGGGCACCTATTAATAGGGCCCATTTACAATAAAAAGGCTCATGCCCATACAACTAATTAAAAAGCCAAAATACAAATCTTTATAAAACATTCAATTAAATTGGGGGCTAATTTAAGATAACAATCTCCCCCTAATGTTTTATAAAGAAAGCATCATCATATAGTCTCCCCCTTGCTTTATTTAGAAGCTTTGGTGTGTCGTTCTTCGAGTTTTCAAAGCATCATAAGCTCCCCCTCAAATGTAGGCTTATATTCTTGAAAGACTTAGACGAATTACCCCATTTTGTCCAGCTTTCATGTCTCAACTTCACCGTTGTTTTTGACCATCAAGGAGCCTGATTGAGAGAAAACATAAAACATGCACATTGAACTCCAGCCTCTTAGATTTCCAATGATCTTTGATTCATCCATTTTGGATAAAAATGAGTGAGTTGTGCAAGTTTTCCCATAGCTGCGCATAACAGTCGTCAAAACATAAAATTTGACTCTTAAGATCCCGTTGAGTAAGCATTCAGCACCGACCCTTAAACTTGAATAATGGAGGAGGGAGTGACAAACAATTTGTCATATGTGTATCTTGAAACCATGAAGAACCGAAGAGAGAACACCGTACTTGAAAGCGGAAAGAGCGCGAGTGAAATGCGATGCTTTCGGCCCAACACCCTTATGCAGACTTTGACACTAATTTTGGCAGATCAGAACAAGAAATTTGAGAAAACTCAAAACATCAAAGTCGTACGTCTGTGTTTTAGCAGTCCAACGCAACTGGACTCATGTAAATCTTAGCTTTGAGTAAAAAGTTGTGCGCGTGTTTATGAAATAGTGCAATGCTATCAGAAAATTCAAAAAATTCGGGCTTCGGGCTCTTGGCTCATTGCGAACTCTGGACCATCGACCTCTGATGTATCAACTTCGGGTCTACCTCTGGTCGCCGCTCTTTCAAGGTTTTGGTCCATAGAGGCTCTGTAGACGACTTAAGAGCTTATGTGCCTCTTAAGAGCCTCTCTGAGAATCATTTATGCACACTTACCTCTTAAGAGCATCTATAAATCACTTCTATGCTCTGGACAGCCTACAGAGGCTCTGTGCATCAGCCTTTGATGTTCATATTCTACACCTCTAATCTTTTGTGCGTGCACAGAGGTTCTCTGGACTAACTTATGGATGGCCTACAAAGGCTCTGAGTGTAACAGCCTATGCGGTTAACTAATCAATCTATTGGCTTCTGTGGACTATTATGAACATTTCATTTGCAATTTTGACAGAGCAGCTGTAGAAACTCTGTATATTCTGCCATTCAACATTGCACTCATAGAAAGTCTGCACAACAACTTCTGTTTGGACAACTTCTGGATATGAACACAGCAGCATGCTTCAAAACATGAGAAACCAAACGGTTAAGATTGGTATATGTTGGGCGTTCAATATCAAGCAAGAGGTGTGGTATGGTTCCACAACAGAGTTCGGAATCTCTAGACAGAACTCTCTGTATCAGAGCCTCTGGACAACATCTTTGGTTAAGCTCTATGCAGATCTTTAAATCTGGACAACAGTCTGATAAAATTCTGCAAGCTTCCTCTGCATCAACATTCTCAATAGATGAGAGCATCTGTAGACTGCCTTAGTTCAAGTTCTGGATACACTCTGCAAACGATCATCTCCTCTGTTTCAACTCAATCTTTTTGTGTTCTTAGTTTCTGTTAACACCTTTGCAAGTTTATATAGATCAAAGTTAGCAGATTTGTACCACATCTGCAACTGCACGATCTGGAATTTTGTTAGATCAAGAACTAAGATGATATTTGAATCTTCGGCAAATCAACAATAACAACTGAAAACAACTTGAAATTATCAAGATGTTCATGCCTTGTAACTTCATTGTCGGAAGCTTCTATAGAGGGCACAACTAATGAATTTTTCAAACTGGTCTACAGGTACAGACATCAAATCATTAAAGGTTGATATTGCAACATTTTTTTGGCTCTCAAACCAACTGAAAATGCTTCCTCCTCTGGAATTTCTCCACAAATCTTCTGTTTGACGACAACACATAAAGCCCTTGATAACATTCAATCAACCATGTAATAGCACAGATCTGGAAGCATTAAACGGACTTTGCATCTGTTATAGCTCTGGACAACTCTTTAAAGACAACATCTTTGTGTACCAGATTTGTTTACAAGCATGATGTCTTATTCCATTTTATGCACATTTCGATCACAGCTTGTTCAAACTCAGCACCTGCGCATGACAGATCTAAGAGCTTGCTGTCACAACATTAAGATTAACTTCAAGATCAAATCAACAACAACAAATAAGCAGTCTTTGAACTGCAGCAACTGTAATCTTCGAACAAAACATCTTGCTGTTTTGAACCAAACAACACATGACATAATCTGCACACGAGAGATTTTGCACATAAGAGATTTTGCAGACAAGAATAACATTTTGAACTTGCTGCTGCACAATTCTTGCACAGACAGAAACGTATTATGGTGCACACAATCTATAAACTATTGTCACATGAATTCTGGAAAGAGATGATCATGCGACTGAAATCTAGAATTAAAGAAAATCAGCAGCAATTTCTAATCTTCTGTTTTGCAGATTTGATTATTCGAAATATGCACAAGTCAGGTTGAACTCATTAATCAACAGCAAACAACCTGTTGCAACAACAAATCTGGACAACACCGATTAAAAAAACAGATTTTGCATCTTTTGATAATCAACAACCATATCTATTTCAGTTTGGTGATGGTATCCATTCTGACCAACCCTTGCAACAGTAAATGAAACACTCGCTGGATGTCAGGATCCAATACAAGAAACCTTGCGCAGACCCTTGTGAGTCTTACCGGGAAGATGAGTGACACCCCAATGAGTAACAACTACTTCATAATCTTTACCCTTGGTTACACCAATGATATCAATCATCTCATTCTTCAGGAAAATGACATTAATAAGGATCTGCACATCTGCACTTCAAAAACTCCGTATACTTATGGATTCAAATATGTTTTAGCAATCAAAAAAAATATCTGCTACGTGACAATAAGATTGCTAAGCTGCTGCTTTTTGTTCGAATTGAGCTTAGAGAATAACATCCTTTAAACCCTACATTTTGAACATATTTAGCACGGGGCAACTTTCAAGCATTGTTTTCTGCATGTAGGACATATATCTGATATCACACAACAACAAACTCTGGATATCCTTTTATCAAAATCTGAATTGGTCTGCTATGATTTTGCATGAAATAAACATGGACAACAACAATTGTTTTAATCTGTATTGCATATGGGGTTGAACATCTTCTTGATCCCATCATCGTATCTGTAGATGAATACGAACTCAGGATCTGTGATAAGTGAATTTGACAGTACTTCTTCGATTCTAGGGAATTTGTCATCTGGATTGGTTATCGATAGCTTATCGACTCCGAGCTGTAGAGCCACCTCGAAGTCCATTTTGCTATGATATTTGACGTGTTCACGCATGACCTCCTTGATCCTGCCATTTGCTATCATGTACTCCTTCCTCTATTCAAGTCTTTGTTCAGTGAAAGCATGTAGTTGAGGAAGATCATAGGCGCAGAGGTTCTTTAGATCTGCATCTGTGAAGGTGTACTTCCACCCATTTTTTTCTCTCGACCAGGTACTTAGCATACATAATTGACTTGTTGGCGAAGGAGTGTAGATAGATCCTCATCACAGTCTTAATATCCTCTATAGAAAACACCTCATTCTTTTCTTGGGTCGTTTGCTCGAACCTTCTCTTGATGTCTTCTTTGATTAAAGGATGTAGGTTTGGTGCAATGAAGACGACTTCAGGTTCTGCGCTGTAGAGGTAGGTGTGAATGTTTTCATCAAATTTCAGTTCTTTCGGTGGGGGCCTTGGGATGGGAATCCTCATAGCGTCCATCGATTGAAAGATTTGTTTCACCCTGTCCTCTTGTTCTTTTTGCTCAGAGGGTTTTTTCTTTTTCGGTTCAGAGGACTTTTTCATTAAGCTCTGTGGATGGGTCTTGGCAGTTTCTACGACATTCACTAGATCAAGGCTCTAAAACTGGACTTTGGGGTTGGTGCAGTGGGCATTAACTCACTGCTTGAAGGTTCTACAAACTTTGCAAGTCCCTCTGCAATTTCTTTAGAGCCGACTCTACCTTTCCGTTCTGTAGCTCTGAAGAGGTTGTGACGTCGACAAATGCTACATCCTTGTTTATTTCATCAGAAGCACATGTTTTGTACTTTTGAGTTTGTTGAGCCTCTGAAGAATTTTGTAGGGGTAGGGCCTGAAGAGGAGTGGCGGCTATAAGGGCAGATCCTTTGTTCTTTTGACCCATCTCCCGCTCATGATGGTCAGGGTCAGAGGCATCTGGATCCTGATCATCATGGTTGACCTCTTCTGCGCTTCCTCTGCTTGGCAAGACGCAGGTACTTTCCATTACCTCTTGCAGAGGTGGTTATCTGAGTGCTTGGTGATCTTTTCATCATATCGTCTGCAGGAAGGGATAATTTATTGACCTCATAGCTGGATTTGAACTTGATTGTCGCTACGGTATTTTTCAGATCTTTTGCCACAGTTTTTCCTTCCTTGGAGATATCTGATCCTATAAGGTTCAGATCCCTCAGAAGCATCCGGCCCATGGTTTGAAAGTCTTCTTTGGTTGCCAGGGCAGATATGTTTGTTGCAGAAGGGGATGGTGGAGGTGCAGAGGTTGAGCCTGAAGCTTTAATTGGGACCATGACACTTCGAGTCATGTCCTTCATCTCCTCTTTTAATCTGGACAAGTCATCCACCCCTGATGTAGTGATTGTGGCTGCAAACTTTGTCATTTTATCCATGCAAATATCTCTAAGCATTTTGATGGCGTCAGTCTGTTTATTGATGGACTGAGCACAGTGATTGAAGTCTTCTTTTGACGCATTTGAAGATGAGATATCCAACAACTTCTGAATATTTAAGGAATTATGAGTTGATATCTGTTGGAGTACCTTCAGAGCTTCTGTCTGAGCTTCCACAACAGCGATCAATTTGTTGAAGTCATCCTTGGCGACAAAAGATTTTGTGAGTTTCTTTAATTCCAGAGCATTTACCAAGGAGACGTTTTTGGAGCTTCTGTTGTCATCCTTTATGTAGTTGATGGTCATGGTGGAGATGGTTGGGATGTGATCGTCCAGAGTTTTGAGTTTTTCGAACACTTGATCAACAAAGGTTTAAAACTCCTCCTTTGTGACGTAGGTGCCCGGGGTAACCTCTGGATCAACACATGATCCAGATTTAGCCAATGAGTATTTGGCACCTATAGAGCTTGTAGTGATGATGGGCTCTGTAGGATTTCCCTTCAATCCTCGACAATCCTTAGAGGATTCGTCTATGAAGGTTCTGTCAATGAGTCTCTTGGGAGAATATTCAGAGTCTTTCCCAAGATCCTTACTGAGTGAACTATGTGGATGTACTAGGTCCACAGAGTTGTCGTGTGTACTCACAACCATCTCTAAAATGGTTTCGGTTGGTCGCTCAGGTGGAGCAGAGGCAACACATGCCTCTGCAAGGATGAGTGTCATGTTCTGGGGCGAATAAACACTTATCCTTGCACATCCATCCTTTTGAGAGGATGGAGTGGATTGGGCTTCCCCGGTTAGAATTGGCACAGAGGATGAAGGAATATCCTTTGTCCGGTTAGGCGGGTTAGGGTTCGGACTGTGTGAACCTTCTTCAATATTGTGGCTTGCACTGGAAAGGGGTTAGGGAGTGTGCCAGAGGAATCTTTTTCACCGATCTCCCCCAACGATTTTTTCTTTTCAGCTTCTCCCTCACCCTCAGACCTAGAGAGCCCTGTAATGTCTTGCATTTCCACATCTACTCTCTCCCCTAGGTCCACTGAGTATAGCTTCGCCACCTCTTTGGCTATCTCTGTGGCAACATGTAGAGGACTCAATGGTTTTTCTTCAGTGCTTTCTACTACTTGGGCTTTCCTCTTTCGCCTCTCCAGAGGTTCTTCTGTTACCTCTGCAGGTTCACTTGTTTCCTTGATCAGAGGTTCAGAGCTTGCCATTTTGACAAGCCTTCATTTGGTAGTCTTCTGAGGGGGCTCTGTTGTTGTAGCTACAGCTGTTTCGAGTACTTCCCGCTCAGAGAGTGTCTTTGCCTTTTTCTTCTGCGGTTTGGCAACCTCTATAGGTGATTTTGGAGCCTCTTCAACTTTGACTCTCTTTAGGTTTTTCTTTTTGTTTTTCTTTTTGTTTTTCTTCTTGGATTTTGCACTCCCCATTCTCTCTGTTCTCACCTATGCCTCTTCGACCACATTCATCACTACACCCTCTGTGATTTTCTCCCCAAGATAAATAGCAATCTCACCCACTTGGAATCCTACACGTGGGGGGGGGGGGGTTGCAGGACTCGGTGCAGGAGTCTTGTGCCCACGAATGTATGTCCTAACACCCTCTTCACTACCCAAGTACTGCAGAAGTTTTGCTGGCAGAGGTCGAGCATTCGGGTATCCAGTCTTCAGAGTTGTTGGTTTGTGAGATTTCATCTCGTGGAGCTTGATGGTCTTTCCATCTGCGGGCAGTTTTCCTTCTCCTATTAGGTCATCTCAGAGTAGTAGTGCAAAGAACCTACCGAAGACCAAGTTCCTTGGCTCTGTGTCCCTGTCCGGATCTTGCTGTTTGGCTATGACAGAATTCCTGATTTCCTTGAAGATTATCCCAATGTAGTCCAGAGGGAGATCATAGTAGATCCCATGCATTATGGCCAGAATGGTGTGACTGGATTTGATCAGTGCTACCTACCTTGCACATGAGGCACCTATTGAGAATGGAGAACAGAACGTTCCACAAAGGGGGAAGGTTCTGCCTTCTAAAGTCTGTTCTCTTAGAAATGGGGACAGCGTATCCTATGAACCTTAGAAATTCTAAATGTTCGTCCTCTGTTGGTTCCTTTGAAAACTTCTATAGTTTAGGTCATCCTTGGTAGGGAGTTCAAAGATGTTGGACAAACGTTTTCTATTAATTCCCAAGTCCAGAATTTTCTCAGTGGATGGATGAGTTGCATAACCCATAATGCAATATCCATATCTGTCCATTTTCGCATGTCTTGCACTCAGCCAGAATTGTTGAATGTAAGATTCAGGGATGTCAGACCTTTTCATGGTGAGAACTTTGGTGAGAAAATGATTGTTCAGGATTTTGATTAGGGGTTCAGTTTCAGCAGGGAATCCAGTTGGATTTAGGGTGACAAAATGATTGTTCGGTTTGAGGTTCATGTTGCTAAGGCGGTAATCGTGTCTAGTGAAGGAGAGCATTCTGCTAGTTAGGACTTGTTCTTGTTCAACAGAGTGAGAATCAGCCTTTTGGGCCATGGGAATGTTGAGATTCATTTGATGATTTAGATCCCTGGGAGTTGTTCTTCGATGAATGAGAATCCATTTCAGATGGAGAAAAGTAAGAGATAAGTTCTTGCTTTTAGGGTTCTTGAGAGATAAAGTTGCAGGTAGAAGAAAATGGGTAAAGTAAGAGAAAGGGGTTTATATACTGAGAGGGGGTGAAAGGTTTAGGTGGTAAAAAATAAAAGTTTGAAATCCGTAATCAGTACATATGGATAAGGAGCCGTTTCTGAAAAACGACGGTACAGATACGAACCAATGAAATTTTGCCACGCCAGAATGGGCGGTGCACGATCGAGTACGTGCACCTCCTCCTATTCTCACGTGCGTGGCATTTTCTATACCCAAATGACAGTGACATTCATAAATAATCCGCATTCAATGACCATAAGGTAAAAATTTACAAGATATGAAAGTGGTAGAAGCTCTGTGGGTTGAGAGCTTCTGAGGTCATGAGCAAAGTTCTGAACACATAGTTGACCAAAACAATTTCGAAAGAACTAAGGGATGATCGAATACAAACCAAATACCAGCTCAAAAGCCAAAAGATCCCCTCCGTGAGGTCCAGAGGCTCTGTGATCGGTCACAGAGGCTCTATAGAGGACCTCAAAGGATCTTAGATCTAAATTTCTAATTAAGGAAAGATTTGAAAGTATTGACCACTCAAAAGTTTTGAAAATATTTGAAGGACAGAGAAAGACATGTTTGAAGTATAATGTCGATCTCTCCCTTGAATTGTCAAGGTCTCCTATTTTAGCTCCCCCTTGATCTGTGCTTGGATCATAAAAGATAAGCCTTGGACAAGACACAGAATCAAGTGAGCTTGATAAAGAGAAAAGTATTTACAGGAGAAGAACTGTGCAAACCTAAAATAAAATAATAATAAAATTTTACGATAGATGTTTTGTGCCAAGGTACAGAGGCTCTGTGAATCAACTCATGTTAAGCATACCAATCTTGCCAACAAGAAAAGTGAATGTTTTCGCATCCAAAGTCTTCGTGAAAAGGTCAGCAAGCTGGTAATCTGTGGGAACAAAGTACATCTCTATAGTGCCATGTTCGACATGATGTTTCAGAAAGTGATACCTGATATCGATGTGTTTGGTTTTAGAGTGTTGAACAGGGTTGGTAGCGATCGCAATGGCACTTTTGGAGTCACAGAGGATGGGAACTTTATCAATGTCAAATCCATAGTCTCTTAGTTGGGTTCTCATCCACAGAACTTGTGAACAACAACTAGCAGCAGCAACGTATTATGTTTCTGCCGTAGAAGTTGAAACACAATTCTGTTTCTTAGAAGTCCAACTGAGTAGTTTACCTCCAAGGAATTGACAACTCCCAGAGGTACTCTTTCTGTCGAATTTGCATCTTTCGAAATATGAATCTGTATAATCCACAAGATCAAAGCCAGAGTTCTCTGGATAGCAAAGGCCAAGATTCTTGGTCCCTTTTAAGTATCTATAGATCCTCTTGACAGCATGAAGATGAGATTCTTTGGGGTTAGCTTGAAATCTTGCGCAGCGGGCATATGGCAAACATTATATTAGGTCTACTCGCAGTTAAATACAACAGATACCCTATCATTACTCTGTAGATTTTTCACTCCACAGATTTGCCCTCTGGGTCTGGATAGAGCTTAGATCCAGTGGCCATAAGGGTTTTCATTAGTGAAGAGTCAGAGAGCTTGTATTTTTCAAGTATGTCAGAGACATATTTTGATTGATTTAAGAAAATGCCCTCTTTGGTTTTTTGACATGCAATCCTAGGAAGAATGTGAGTTCTCCCATCATGCTCATCTCAAACTCACTCTTCATCAATGACTCAAACATTTTACAATAAGAATCATTAGTAGACCCAAAAATAATGTCATCAACATAAATCTGCACAAGTAGAATCTCACCTTTTCTCTTCTTATAAAATAAAGTAGTATTACTTGTACCTCTTTTGAAACCATTTGCAAGAAGGAAGTTTGAAAGTCTATCGTACCAGGCTCTAGGGGCTTGCTTTCGTCCATAAAAAGCCTTGTCCTAGAAGTATACATGATTAGGGTAGTTAGAGCTTTCAAAACCTGGTGGTTGTTGGACATATACTTCTTCTTGAATCTATCCATTTAAGAAGGTTGAATTTACATCCATTTGTTATACCTTGAAACCTCTGTGAGCTGCAAAGGCAAGAAATATTCTTATTGCCTCGAATCTTGCCACAGGGGCAAAGGTTTCTTCTTAGTCAATTCCTTCTTCTTGGCAGAATCCCTTGGCCACCAGTCTTGCTTTGTTCTTGATCACCACACCATCCTCATCCTTCTTGTTCCAGAAGACCTTGCTTCTACCCAGTTTGGATCTTCAAGAGCTTCATAAATCTTTTTGGGCTCGATAATACTAACAAAGTTTGTAAAGTAACAAAAGTTTGCAGTACTAGATCTAGTCCTCACTTTGTCAGAGGGGTCACCAATGATTTGGCTCTGTGGGTGACTTCTGGTCCATTTTTTCATGTGAGGTACAGGATCATTGGAACTTTCTGAGATTATTTTTGGAGCATGTTCTTCATATTGATGTTGATCTCCCTCTGTCGGAGAGAGTTGATCATTTGTACTTGTCACAAGGCTTGAATGATCATTTTGAGTTAATGTGAAGAGCTCTGTGGTGCCTTGTTCAGTGTTGTCCTCTGAGTACTCTCCCTCGACGTTTACACCTACAAAGTAGTGGAAGAGGGTGAAGTATTGCTAGGACCAGTTAGAGAAGTACCTGTTTGGTCTTCAGAGGTCTCAACTCCAGAGGCTCTGTGGTCATCCTTAGAGGGTCCATCATCATTGAACATCTCTTCAAAGATATGATGAAGATCATTTGCTCTAGATGAATCACCAGATTCTTCATCTTGAAGTTTGAGTCGTGAGTTGATTTGCTTAGAAGTCATCTGAAAAGAGTCATCAAATGAAACATTAATACTTTCAAGTATATGTTTTGATTTGAGCACATAGACTCTGTATGCCTTGGAGGTTGATGTATAGCCAACGAATTTGGCTTCATCTGCTTTTGGGCTAAATTTCCCTATTTGTTCTCTATCATTCAATACAAAACATCTACAGCCAAAGACATAAAAATATTTGATGTTCGGCTTCCTCTGGTTAAGCAAGTGGTATGGGGTCTTTGCATGCCTCTTCACTATCAATGATCGATTTTGAGTGAAGCATGAAGATGAAATGGCTTCTGCCCAAAAGGAAATCGGGAGTCCTGAAGCAGTAAGCATAGTTGTTGCGGCTTCCACTAGTGTTCTGTTCTTGCGTTCAACAACACCATTTTGTTGTGGAGTCCTTGTAGCCGAGAAGTTCTGTAAGAGGCCCTCTGTCGTAAGATAGGCTTCAATGGTTGAGTTTTTGAACTCTGTGCCATTGTCACTTCAAATTCTCTGTACCCTACAATCATGAAGAACTTGTATTCTCTTTTGAAGAATGATTAGTACCACATGAACATCATATTTCTTTCGAACAAACTCCACCCAAGTATATCTGGAGAATTCATCTATGAGTACAAGAATGTACTTCTTGCCACCTAGGCTCTGTAGAGATATAGGGCCACAGAGGTTTACATGAAGCATCTGCAGAGGTCTAGTGCAAGATATGTCTGTCTTGGTCTTGTGGGCAACTCTTTTCAGTTTGCCCATTTCAGAAGCAGATCATAGATGATCTCGGTCGAATTTTATACTTGGTAACCCACTTACCAGATCTAATTTTACAAGTTTGTCAAGGGTATGAAAATTTAAGTGACAGAACCTGTTATGCCAGAGCCAAGCTTCCTCATTCTTACTTGAGACCAAACAAAGCTTTTCTTCTTTGTTGATCGACTTGAAGTCCATGAGGTACAGATCACCTCGTCTTTTGGCTCGTAGAAGTTCTGTGGATGTATCTTCCTTTAACAGAGAACAATATTGCTTTTTGAACATCACATCTAGTCCATTATCACAAAGTTGGCTAACACTTAGTAAGTTGTGCTTAAGGCCATCCACATAAGCCACTCTGTTGACATCGATGTCTCCTTTAGCAATGACTCCATAGCCTTTAATTTTCCCTTTCTTGTTGTCTCCAAAGGTCACAGAACCACCTCCATGTTTTTCTTTGTATGAGGAGAGCAACCCTCGGTCGCCAGTCATGTGCCTTGAACACCCGGAGTCTAGGTACCAAATGGGCACATGATGTTTCTTCTGCGGACATATTAAGAAGATTTAAGTATCCATTTCCAAATGGGTCCAGATTTGTTAGGAGTCTTTAAATATGCCTTAGCACCTTTGGTGTTGGTCTTATCCTCTTTAACAGAGGTACCAGATTGTCCTTTCTCACCCTTGAATTTGGCATTCTTGGTCTTGGGGTGAGATATAAGACAGGAAGGCCTTGAGAAATGTTGGTTAAGAGAATGCATAAGATCAAAGCATTTACAATGAGAGACTCCAGAATCAATTTTCTTAAACATTTCATTAAATTTATCAAAGGAGGGTACAGAGCATTGTTCACAACAACCCTTTTTAGATTTGGGTTTCTTTTCACAAAAAACTTTGTCTAATCTATGTTTAGTTTTATCAAAAACTCCTCTTGGATGGCTCTTTGACTGTACTCTCCCTTGGTGATCTCCCTTTCTTGCTTTCACTGCCATAGAAGCATCAATTTTACCAAATTTGGGTCATGTGTGTCCCTGAATTCAAGTTCTTATCACAATTAATCAACAAACAAGATGATTAAAACTACCTGTTTTCAATCCAATTCAAGATTCAAAGATTTACAATATGTTTTCACTTTCTCTCTCTCTCTCTCTAAACGTCTCTTTCTCTCTCTACAACTCTCTCTGATTATGCGTACAAATCTCACTAGACTTCTATCTATTAAAAACAAAACAACACTATTTATATCTAGCTACAAAATACAAAGGAAACAAAAAAAAATACATTGACTTTGACATATTATTACACTTTGACTTTGACTTTAACTGAGAGTTGACTTTCCAGCTTGTTGACTTCTTGAACTTTGACCTCTAGTATTCATGATCTTGTATCCAACATATTTATGCTCTAACAATCTCCCCCTTTGGATTCAAGATCATCTTTGAAAGATTTTGCAAATCAGTCTTCTCTTTTATGCTCAAAATTACAATCTCCTCCTTGGCTGTAAATTTTCTTCTTTAGACACAAACATTGCAATCTCCCCCAAATATGGTAGAAACGATGTTCAATAATCTCTCCAAAATTATCACAAAACTCTTTCAAAATTAGGAAATAAATTATCTCCATTTTCAGCTCTGATTGCTTTAGCAACTAACCATCAAAGAAAATTTCTGTAAAATCTCAGCATCTCAGGCACATCTTCAGAAATCTTCAACGTTGCATCCTTCTTTCATAATTAATCTTTGATCTCAAACAATTCTTCAACTCTGAAATTTCTGATTCGGACATTTCTTTAATTCATCTCCCCCTTTTTGATGAATAAAACATAGATATCATCAAAACTTCTTCCAAGAAATATCTGTATCAAATCTGACCACTGATCATTTGAACTAAGCCTCTGATTATTTGCCAATTCGAACAAAGTATTCATCTAGATCTTTTAAAATCCAGACAAATTAGAATGTAACACCTGAATCAACAAATGAATCAGTTAAAATGCATGTCAGTAACACTAAGTCACTGTGTGTAACGAATACACATTAGAAAGGAGCTTTTGTTATGTTCACTCCCCCAGGTCTTCCATTCAATCATCGAAACACCACGAAGGAAATTTCTATGAACGTTGTTACAAGAAAACAAATTCCTTGTGTGTTCGTGCAAGTGATACAAAGAATTAAGCACATTATTATTTCTTATAAGGCTCAACATTGTGTAAACCACTGAGACAACAGTAGATAAACACATACTCAATATGCATGATTGAAGTGCGAAGGTGGGGCAGACTTCCTTCTTTTTTAATATCCAGATTTTCCAAATGAAAATCAAATAGATTATGTGTTGCGTCCCTAGAAACTATGAAACATTTTCTTTTTGAGAAGAAAATGAGTGGTTGGTGGGGTTATAAGCAAGAGTTGGCATGGGCTATTTGCCTGTTTTAATAATGTTCACGAAGAAATGTGAAACACTAGTAATGTGGTTGCCCGACTCAGAAAGTAGTTGGTGCAGAGTTTGATATTCTTTTACTCTGATCTCACACCCTTTTTCTTTTTATCATCTAAGCTCACTACTAACCAAACTCTCATTTTCATTTTACCTCAACGCACAACCCACACTCATTTCTTTTCGACTCCTCACACTCAATTACTATGGATTAACTTCTTGGGTAGAAAACACTGGATAACGTGAATCCATTGAAGTTCATTTAAGTCCTAGCACAAAGAACCCGTATTATCCTATAAAGCATATGTTGCTCTAAAATGGTTTAACTTTATCAGTTGAAGCACAAATACAAGTCAGATGTTTGTATGCTTAGAATATAATCATGAAGATATGAGCATTTTTGAACATTGAAGATATGTCAAACAAGTAAATTGAATGAATATATATGAATGCAAGAGACTTGTTTGAAAATCTGACATTGTATGAAAAATTATCGGAATCAAATGATATATCAATCAAGGCTTATGGTCAAAAACAATGGATATTGTCTATACGAAACAAAATATAGACATTCTTGAAATTGACGTTCAGAAATGAAATCACGCTCAAATTCGGAATAACAAGCGGGGTGTCTTACCATCGAAAAAATATGTTTAAAATTTGAGACATGGTAAGAACATATTGAACAAAAAAAAAATTAAACCGGTGTGTGTGAATAGTCGAAAGTATATAGAAAAGACAATACACAAGTAATTATCTTTGGAAACACACGGTTTGTTAACATTTAAACACAAGTAAAACATGAAAACATTTAAAATCGCACTTCCAATTCATGAAATCTATTTAAGAATCGGGAAGTGGTTTGAACGTTTAAAAACATGTATTCTATGAGTGAAAGTCGTAATTCTTTCAACCATATATGAGATTAAAATAAGAAATTTAACCTTTGTTGTTCAGTCTTAAATCTCATGAAGTCAAGCTGAAAATCATATTGATATGATCTTGATAGCTTCTCTCAATCTGCAAAAGTCTCAAAGTCATGTCAAAGCAACTTTATTCACAAATTTATTGAAAAATAAAATGACATAAAGCAGTAAACCATTGATTGAACGAGTTCTGATCTGAAGTAATCAGAAATCATAATTCTTTACTCCCCCTGAAAATATGCATCTAAAATTTATCAGTAAAAGGCACATGATAGAGATCTACAACTCCTCTTGAAATGTAGTTCGTCATATCTTCCGAATACATATTTCCAAATATATATATATATATATATATATATTTACAGAAAAATTTATGTACTCCCCCTTGAAGGTTGATTTCCGCATTTGAGTATCGGAGTACATCCTCATATCAGCTCGGGAGTATCATTTCTTTTTATCATTGAAGAGCGAGTCCTAAACTGTTGTGTTTAGAAGTCAAACTCCTTATCATTGAGGTTCGGTTACTCCCCCTTAACTGTAGGTTCCTGCAACACAAGATCAACTTTCGCCTTTGGTACCCACTGGTATTTGGGTCCATGAATGTTAGTTGCAGTTCGAATGGGAGTAATGGAATAAGAACCATACCAGAATTGATCACTTGTTTTATGAACATGATCATGTGTACGGCAATAAGAACAATAGTATTTCTTACCTGACAACCTGATTAATTGATCTCTCATGTATATATGATCAGGTTTACCTTTATGTGCATTGTTCTTCTTGCTTTATGTGTATGTACACATGACTTCTTTCCTTTCAGCTCATCTTTCTTCTCATCTTCAACTAGTTTCTTCTTCCAGACCAGTTCTTCCTCTTTGTATCTCCTTCTTATTCGATGTGTACCTGAACCATCTATATTTCTATCATAGAAAAGGTTAGTACTACGAATCTGATTAGAAGATTTAACTGACCTCTTTGAAGACACAGCCTTATGATGTGAGCTTGTCGCTGTCTTGAATGAACATTTAGAATCAACTGGATCATCTCTAGGTGTGTGGATTTGTGACTCTGGAGTCCTGTGCTCAGTCAACACCACCATGGAAATGATATCTTCAAGCTCTTTTATCTTTGAAGAGTAAATGTCTCTTTCTTTGACGAGAAGGTCAATCTTCGTCTTGAATTCAGACTTCGTTTTCTGTTCTTTCAGCACACTTTCTGATAGTTCAGATAGCTTCTCAGTAAGCTTCCTAATTTTAGCCTCAAATAAGTTTCTTTCTTCCTCAAAGCCCTTTTCAGCATTTGTTCTCTGACCAAATATCTCTTTGAATATTCCGACATTCTTCTATTCAATTACCTTTTTCTCCTTGACAAACTTTTCCCTTTCTAAAATGATTACTTTCTCAAAGTCAGACACTTGTTGAGAAAGCTTAATGCATTTAACCTCAATCATCTTCTTCTCTTCAAAACTCTTCCTTGAAAACTCTGAGAACTTTTTAGCAAACTCTTTCTTTTCATTCTCAAAAGCTGATCTTTCTTCAACAATTTGCAGTTCTAATTCAAAGATCTTCTTTTCATTAGCACATCCTGTTTGCTGCAATTTGACAATTAAATCCTCTAAGTCTGAGATTTTGCTCTTTAACTCAGTGTTTTCAGTGATCAGACTATGTTCCTTATCCTCAATGCTTTCAGCATCTTTCAAATATTGAGAGTCAGAGATTTGCTTCAGAAGATCCTCATTGATCTTTTTCAATGCACCGACTTCTTCTTTCAGTACCTTTCTTTCATCACGATATTTCTTTGAACGCTTTGAATGGTATTCAGCTAATGAAACAATCTTTTTAAGTTCCATTTGAAGCTTAGAAATCTTTTTATCATCATCAGAAAAACTCATCTTGAATTACCCTGTTGAATCACCAAGTCTGGAATTCGCAAAATACAAGGAAGATGCAAGGAATTCGCAACAAATACAGATATTCACATAGAATTCCCAAAACCACACAAACACATATAGAATTCGCAAGATACAGAACATACACAAAATTCGCAAGTTTCTTTCAGAATTCGTTACTCTCACACCTGCGAATCCTGAGGAATTCGCTATACTCACAGTAGCGAATTTTGTACTTCTAAAAATTTATCAAAACTTTTCGCAAATGAGACCTCTGCGAATTCTGTACTTAGAAAATGTTTATCAAAAACTTTTCGCAAACATTGTCTCTGCGAATTCTATACTTGACAGAATTTGAAAAACACACTTGCGAATCCTAAGAAATTCGCAATACACTGGTTTACGAAATCTGAGCAATTCGCAATAGACACAAAGGCGAGTTCTATGCTTTTTGCAAGATCTGCGAATTCTGTCCTTGACAATTTCAAAATCAAGCCTATGCGAATTCTGATGACTTCTGCGAATTCTAGACAGTCTGCGAATTTCTCAAGGTTTCTGCGAATTTCTGATGATCTTGCGAGTTCTTCTTGCGAGTTCTTCAGATCTCGATGAAAAACGTTCTGATCTGCTCAAAACCATACAAAAACTTCGATTGTTGATCTGAAACTTCGACAATTTGATCACCTAAACCTCTAGAACCTAATTCTAGCAATGAATTTCAATGACAAACACTTATTATTACCAAACGAATTCATACTCAGTGCGAAGAACTCGTGAAATACAAACTCGACAAAATCAAAAATTAAGGATCAATTAAAGTGCAAAACACAAATCAAACTATACAAACTCGATCGAAAATACTAAACAAACATAACCTGATCAAATACAACTCGAAAATCACACTAAAACTCAAAAATGATTCGCACTTGAATAACATAGTGTCGACTCGTTTCTTGATTGATTTCAATTGAATTTGCTCTGATACCAATTGTGTGTCCCTGAATTCAAGTTCTTATCACAATTAATCAACAAACAAGATGATTAAAACTACCTGTTTTCAATCCAATTCAAGATTCAAAGATTTACAATATGTTTTCACTTTCTCTCTCTAAACGTCTCTTTCTCTCTCTACAACTCTCTCTGATTATGCGTACAAATCTCACTAGACTTCTATCTATTTAAAACAAAACAACACTTTTATATCTAGCTACAAAATACAAAGGAAACAAAAACAATACATTGACTTTGACATTTTATTACACTTTGACTTTGACTTTAACTGAGAGTTGACTTTCCAGCTTGTTGACTTCTTGAACTTTGACCTCTGGTCTTCATGATCTTGTATCCAACATATTTATGCTCTAACATGTCATTTTCCCTTCTGTTGCCAAGTGAGTTTTTCGTGAAATGGTTTCATGGGTTTTGGAGCTTTGGTTTCGTGAGAGATCTGGATTTTTTCTTTGCTTATCTTTTCAATCTCAAGAGAGGTCTTAGCTTGTAGACACATATCCATAAAGTAAGGGCAGATGGGTACTCATGTAGTTCTCCATTTGGGAGAGATCATTCGGTTAAGAATGCTAGAGGGAAGATTATTTTTCTCTGAACTGCTGGGGACTATCTCTAGTTCCACAGAACTAGTCTTTTCATCGACAAAGGATGACTCAGATTCTGACTCAGAGTCCGAATCAAGAAAGTCTCTGTGGATGAGGGCATGACTTTCTGGATATGTATTGCTTTTTCCACTAACAATATCCTTTGTAATGTTTAAATCTTTGAGAATGCATGGGATCACGTTAGGGACGCTTAGACACTCGAGCAGATCTTCCTCAAAGATTTCTTCTACTTCAGAGGCTATATCAGGATTACTTAGAAAGTGATTCTCATATGTTTTTCTTAATTCACTTTCCAAAAATCTTTTAAAAAGTTTTTCTTCCACAGAGGCAGGGACAAACTCTGGTGCATCAGAGGACAATTCTTTTTCAGGAATCATCATGCATACGAATGCCATTTGAGTTTGTGATTCTGGATAACCAAATCTGAAGATTCCTATCTGTTTTTGAGACAGATATTTCCTTGGAATGGATTTTCTCTTTTCAGAGAGTGAAGATGACAAATCATTGTTTTCATACCATACATTTGCCATCTGCAGTGGTTTCCTCAGATGTGGTCCTTCAGAAGTTCTGTGCCTTTTAAATGTGGATATTATATTAGGAAGACTTGGTTTTAAAAATTTTCCAGGGCAGAAGATGTTTGCAAGAGATTTGTTTCTTTTATTTTAAGTATAGGGGTCTGGGTACTTACCTTTTCATGCACTTTCTGTGCATCCTGATATTTTCTGATTAACAGATCTCTGTCGAGTAAGTCTTGATGAAGGACTTCTCTTTCTTTTTGAAAAAAGTTTTTCAGGGAAATAGCATTCAATCGATCACTCTCACTAGATTTTAGCTCATTAATCTTTTATTTTAAAGCTTGATCAATTTTGGAAACCTTTTATTTTAAACTTTTCTTGTCTGAAATATGCTCAGAAACCAGTTATTTTCTTTCGAGATAGAGTTTGTCCTTCTCTTGAGTGAGAAATTTTTTTTCTCTCTCAAAGAAGGCTAGCTTCTTTTCTAGCTCTGAGCATGTGTTTTTGCAAGCAAGAAACTTGCTCTATAAATCAATAGATTTGTTTTTACAATCTATAATGGATGAGTCAGAAGTAGATACCTCACTATATTCGTCAGAGGTGTGGACTTCTGCCATTCCACAGAAGAGTGCATTGTTGTCCCCTTCGTCAGAGGATTCATCGGTCACAAGATTTTCTTGTTCCGCCATCAGGGATCTTTGAGTGTAGTACTCTGCCTTCTTCTTAAAATAGGCAACATCTCTAATAGGTTTTCCTTTGATGACGTTGGACCATCACTCTGCTGCATAATGTCCTGGATTCCTACACTTAAAGCAGCCTTCGTTCTGTTGGGGAGCGTTGTCTCTACCTCTGTCGTCATTCTTCTATCCGGTTCTTCTCTCATCCATCCTCTGATCACCAAATTCTTCTCTCCCAAACCTTCTCGATTCACCATACCCTCTTCTCTGTCGTCTCTTTCCTCTCTTCCTTTGTATGTCGGCTTTTTCTTAAGACCCTTGTTGAACTCTCGGGTCATAAGAGCAAGTGTCTTGGCCAGAGCATCCATATTGATTTCCTCCTCAGAGCTTTCTTCACTGTCACTCTCTGCCACCAGTACCTTCTTCTTCTTTTTCTTTTGCACATCCTCTGTGACCTTCTTCTTTCCTTTGTCCTGAGCCTCTGATGTATTTCCCACCAACGCCAGAGGTCCACCGACAGGGGTCATCAGATTTTAGATTCGGTTCTCTTAGCTTATTAATGTCCCAAAAAGGTCAGAAATGGACCAAACATCAAGATCTAATATTGCTTGCATGGACATGGTCAGATGAAGCCATTCGTCATTGAGACTCTGAAGGAATCTGACATTGTTCTCCTCCGAAGTTCTATGGATGCCATACCTCTTACACTTGTGGATCAACGAGTTGTATTTGTTGTAGGTGCTCTGAATAGATTCACCTGGCAGAGCCTTAAAAGCAAAGTATTCGTTTATACACAAGGCTCTGTTGTTTTTGAGGGTCTTAGCACCACCTTCGAGCTATTTTTCAAGTTCTAACCACAGATCCTTTGAGGTCTCACAGGAGTCCAACGACTGAAAGATATCATTTGGAATGGCCATTATGAGTAGCCTTTTGGCTTTCTTTGATAGTTCATGCAAGGCACTCTCTTGTTCAGTCCACTCAGCAATGGGTTTGGGATGTTGGTATTCAGGTATTTCTGGTGTGTTTGCAGTAGCAGTTACACGAGGAACAGTGGTCATAGGAATGTATGGAGGATTGTGAAGAAACTCAACCAATCTAGGATCCACTCCTTCAAGGAAGTGTACCATCCTGATTTTCCACTGAGGGTATTCATCCCTGAGTAAAGTAGGAGGTTTTGACTGAGATCCTGAGCTAAAAAAGTTGATAGCATTTGCCATTTTTAGTTGACAAGTGAAAAACAAAGAAACAGAGTATGAGATTAACTGTAGATGAGGTTGAGGATAAGCTCAACAATAATGGATATTTTAGTAAGAGAGAAGCTAATAATCAACAAACAAGCTTTGAATTTGTATTTAATGAGTTGAGCACACTTGCCTTTGGATCTATATCAAACAGGTTGAAATAACTCCAGAAAAGAGAGTGTAATCTTGAATGGAGTACAAAGTAAAGAACATACTCAAACTACTACCAAGATCATAGGAATCAAGTATAGAACAGGATTCTTTGATATTAAGAATCAAAGTCTGCTCTGATACCAATTGTTGATCCCAAATATGATGTTCTATACTTGATTTAGGGGGTGTTTGGTTGGGGGTATTGAGAGGTTATTAATGGGAATCATAATCTTTGATAGTGTTTGGTTCAAAAAGGTAATGGAAAAGAAATGATTGGTGACGTTTGGTTTTATACATTATAATCAATCATTATATTAAATTAGCTTAAAACTCATACCTCTCAAATTTTGGGGGAATGAATTTCTTTTCAACAATTTTACGGCCTCTCTCTCTCTCACACACACACACACACTAACTAATACCTCTCATCTAGTCAACAATGGTGACTACACCCAAAACCATAAAATGAACTTCAACCATTATCTTCTTCACCGTCATCTCCATGGCAACACACAAAACCAGAAAATGAACTTCAACCATTATCTTCTTCACCCGTCATCTCCATGGCAACACCATCATTTTGCTTCTGCAACCCCTATAACTAGTGACAGACAGATTTGAGTTCCCTCTTCATCTCTCTTTCGTGAACCCTATCCCTAGCCCACGGTAGCACCTCCAAACACATATTAGTTGAGAGATGAAATTATCTTTGTTTTTCAAGATGAAATAGGACATTAAATAAGATAGAGATCTGTTGGGTATTCTTGTTGTGATGAAGATGAAAATGGAGATGTGATGAAAATAAATATGGAAGATGCTTGGTGTGATGGTGAATTAGGGATGAAGATGTGCATCTATTTTGTCTTGGAGACGTTGATTTTTTTTTCTTTTTTTTTCTTTTTTTTTTACACTAGTAATGAAGGAATTCACCATAATACAATAGAATGGAATAAAAGTTATCATTCCCATTCTACTTTATTTTGATTACCATTACCATTTTCATTCCTTAGAAGGAACCAAACGCCCCCTTACTTTTCACTACACAAAAGCTAATAAATAAGAGTGCGGAAGCGTTTTAAAGTGTAGAGAAAATAGAACTTGAAAGGTAGCAGACACACTAGCAAATAATGAACGATAACACAAAAGGCATTAAGATGATTACTGAAAGATCTGCTTCATTAGTTTGCTCAAGAACACCAAGAACACTCACTAGTATGTGTTGAAATGCTCAAAGAAATTATAAAGTTCTCTTTGGTCAGTGTGTGCTCGCATGAATTACAAAACAGATAGTGCTCCTCTCATATAGTACGAGGAGCACACAATAGTACAAGACAAAGGCTGAAATTCCATAAAAGGAATGCCACCTGGAAAGTTAAACAACGTAGGATGCGCACAAATGATCTTCAGAATCTTTGTACAGCAGGCTCACGTGTTCTGCACGTGGTCTTGTCTTGAACCATTGTCAATAAATTCTTCCATCATTCATCTCCAGAGGTTAGCCATCATAGAGGCTCTGTGAGTGATCACAAAGGCTCTATGATCTGAAATTGATCTTCAGGTTAGAGTCCTCGGGTAGATAGTCGACAGAGTCTTCTGAGCTTGCGACTTCTGTGGTGAACTTGGAGGTTCTGAGCAGTCTTCTAAGGTTCCTACACTTAGCCTATTTTTCAATACTTCTATACATGTGAGTTGGAGCTAACAAAGACAAAGTTGATCTAGAGAAAGTCTACACTCAAAATCTTTCTGACTTTTCTAAGAAAGCTTTTCAATAGAAAAAGGATTTGGAGCAAAGATGCTTAAAACGCTCGAAGCAAGTATCAGAATTCGAAAAGATTGTAATAACTGAAAGAGATACTTTTGCAAAAGAGAGAAAAGTTCGTGAAGATAAAACAATTGAACTTCCCAAACAAATCTCTACATTGCAAGACTTACTTGATAAAGAAAGAAAATCTTTTCAAGAAAAGAAGAAGTCTTTTGATGTTGAAAAGAAAAACGCTGAAAAGAGAAATGTTGGGATTTTCAAAGAAATTTCTGAAAAGAACAAGAACTTAGAAAAAGACTTTGAGCAAGAACGTCAAATCTTTGAAAGTGAAATATCTAAGCTCACATCAAAGATATATGTTCTATCATCAGACATTCAAAAAGAACAGATGGCAATATATGATTTGAAAAAGAAGTTTGACACACTTTTTGATGAAAGAAACATTTTGTCCTAAAAGATAAAACAACTTGAAGTTGCAAATGTTGAAATATCTGATAAGATTTCCTCTGATGTGATTAATCAATCACCTTATGATAATTCAACTGAATCAGTTTGTTCTTTCAAAACTTCTTCTAGTTCCATTCATGAAAATGCTTTCAAAAAGAACTGTGTCAAATCAAAAATTGTTAAATCAAATCAGATTCGTCCTTCTAATTTGTTATATGACAAATCTGTTGATAGTTCAACAAGCTTTTATGTCAAATCTCTTGAAAAGAATTCTTCCAAGAAAGGACAGATGGTGTGGAGAGTGAAAGGTTCTCCTGATGAAAAGAAGAATGACAAATCATTCGCATCCACATCAAAAGCCAAGAAAAACAATGCACATAAAGGTAAATCTTTTGGTAAACCTGATATGTTTTATTCTGCTAATCAGTTGATCAGGATTGCTTAAAAATAGACTTGTTGTTATTACTGTGGAGAAAATGATTTTGTTCAAAGAGAATCTGCTCATCACTGTATGGAACTTACAGAATTACTTCTCAGAAAAGTAAACTTAAAAGTTTTAAATCTAATGAGAAGTGGATTCCTAAATCTAAACATCCAGGACCCAAATACCAGTGGGTACCAAAACCTGTCAAAGATGTTTTGCAAGTACCACAGGTTTAGGGGGAGAAAGAATAATGGCTCTTGAATAATTCAGTTTAAGACCCAGTCTTCAATGTTAAAGGACTATGACTTCTAAGTACAACAACTTGGGACTCGGTGTTAAATGTTCAAAAACCAAGACTTCTAAACACATCAGTTTAGGACTCATAATTTATTGTCAAAGAATTATGGCTTCTAAACATAACAGTTTAGAACCCGTACTTCAAAGAAGAGTTTGTTCAGATAAGAATATTATGCAAATATCAAGGGGGAGCTTATCTGAATTTAACTCAATCTATCATGATTTGAGGGGGAGCTTAAATGTTTGTATGTATCTTTTGATCAAGATCTTTGATTGTTTGAAAGAAGAACAACTTTCGAGCATGAAAATTGTTTTCTTAAATGTTCAAACCACTTCTGGCTCTCAAAAGATTTCATGAATTTAGAAGTGTTATTTTAAATGTTTTTCATCCTTGAGCGTTAATGTTTAACTAACCGTGTGTTTCCAAAGATCAATACTTGTGTATCCTTGTCTATATAATGTCAAGTATTCACACACATCGGTTCAGTACTTCATATTGACTTTGTTATTACCATGTCTCATAAAGAAACAATTTTTCGATGGTAATACCCTCGTTTGATTTCATTGTTGATTTGAGCATAGATCATCATTTCAATATTTGTGCGTTCATTGCTAAATTGTTTATATTCGTTCATATAAACAAACTATCAAGTTCTTTGATACCCCAACCATTTCATGTTCATATTTCGTGATATTTGATCTGATTGATACATTGTTGGATTCTCAAACAAGTCTTTCAAATTCATTTCATTCATTCAATATCCTTGTTTTGAGAGATCTTCAAAGTTCAAATGCTCAAATTTCGTTCTTATCCTTGATGAGCATACATTTATATGACAATGTTATCATGTGCTTAATTGTTTAAGATAAATTGTTGAGCAACTATTCTTTTTAGGACATAATTTCATGGGATCAGTGTGAGAGCTTAAACAGAACTTCTATGGATTTACGTTAACCAGTGTTTCCTACCCAAGAAGTTATCCTAGAGTGATTGAGGGGTGAGGGATTTTAAATCAAAGAGTGGGGAAGATAAGTCATCCGATTAAGTTTTTCTCGTTGTGTTGAGCGGTAAAATGTAAAAGATAGTTTGGTTAGAATTGAGCTCTAATGATAAAAAGAAAGAGGGTGTGATATCAGAGTTAAAAGAAAAATGAAAACTCTGCACCAACTATTTCTGACCCGGGCAGCCACATAATTTGGTGGTTCACATTCTTTGGTGACCATCATTGAAAAAGGCAGTAAGCCCATGCCAACTCTTGCATTAACCCCACCAACCACTCGTTTCTTTCCCGAAAAAGAAATGTTTCATTTTCTTGGGGACGCAGCATATCTGCTATATGGTCTTCAATCGGAAGATTTAGATATTGAAATAGAAGGAAAGTTGCCCCACCTTCGCACCTCTTTCATGCATACTGAGTCCGTGTAATATTTGTTGTTGTCTCAACAGTTTACACATTTTGAGCCTGAAAAAGCTTGAGTAGCTTCAATCATTCCTACACTTTCACGTACACACAAGAAATATGTTTTCTTGTCATAACATTCATAGAAAACTCCTTTGTGGTTTTTCGATGATTGAATGGAAGCCCTGGGGTAGTGAACATCACAAAAGCTCATTTCCAATGTACATTCGTTGTACAAAGTAGCTTTGTGCTACTTACAGACATTCTAACTGTATCATTTGTTGATTCAGGGTTTCAATTCTTATTATATCTGAATTTGAAAAGATTCAGGTATATACATTTTATGAGTTGACAGATACTCAGATCAAAAGGGCGGAGATTGTTATTTTATCATAAAGGGGGAGATAAATATTCAAAGACTGTGATGACTTGAAAATGTTTCAAAGATGATTCAAGAAAGTTTGTTTTTCAAAGACTGATCAGAGATCACAGAGATGAAGATACAAGCATTGAAAGATTCCTCAAAGATCAAAGAAGTTCAAAGAGTTCAAATTGAAGTTCAAGACTTGATGAGTTTTCAAAGACAATGTGAAAGACTTTTCAAGTATATCTAAAGATTCTTCAAAAGCCAAATGATTGAAGATTTCCAAAGCTTCAAAGTTTAAAGTTGTCAGAGATAAAGTTTTGAAGAATCAAAAGCTGAAGACTATTGTCAAATTTTTTTAAATCTTGAATACAAAGGGGGAGATTGTTAGTGTATTGTTGTATCCAAGATTTAATAGTAAAAGTCAAAGTGTTGTAAAGTCAAACACTGTCAAAGTCTTCTAAGTCAATCTTAGTATAAATACCTTTAGTAGTGTGAGTGTTTGTGAGGAATGTACATTGAGCTAAGTCTTGTGAGAGAAGTGGATATATCAATAGTGTGAGAGTTTCCTTGTAAGACGCGTGACTAATAGATACATGACTTTCTCTCTCTAATTTCTCTCTCTAGAATTTGTGCTTAATTGGTTGATTAAATTATGTTTGCTTGAAATCTTGGACTTACATCTTCCTTCAGCTCCTCCACCTTGGCCTTGAGCTCAGCCTCTCTTGCCTTTGAATCTTTGGCTTCTTTTGCTTTCTCAGCCAAAGACTCTTGGGTCTTCTCCAACTCCGCCCTCGATTCCGCCAATAGCTCGCACGACTGGTGTAGGCGAGTCCGTAACTCGACCCTCTGATGTCTGGCAAACTCTACAACTTTTAGAGTATCGTCAAGTCGTGCAGAGTCACAACTGCCATTTCCCTTGCCAGAGCCGCTTGCTCCCTCTCCAGGGTTGCCTTCTCTTTTTCAATAGCCTTCGGCACCAGACGCCTTACCTTCTCCATCTGAGCATAATGGTTGAGCATGGCCTAGAACGCCTGTAAAAAGATATATGACAAAGACACAAGACGCATGACATTAGTATAAGACAAAGATAAACAATACAAAACATAAGGGGAAGTCCCGACACTTACCATGAACATGAGTCCAACGACGTTGGACCCAATATCGTCGACCGACATGCCCTGGAAACGATCCATGGAGGACGGAAGATGATATTTCCTCAGATGAGGAAAAATCTTCGCCCTATCAAGTTAACCGTCGTAACCTCGGCAGGACCCTTCCCTTTGTCGGATGACGATGGGATCGAGGCAGAGGTCGGGGTCGCTAGATCCTTTTCTGGTGGCGCTTGAGCGGCACCCGACACTTCCTGAGTGATCACCACCGGAGGTGCCACACTGATCGGGATTTCCGCGATAACGTCCTCAGACGTCTTCGTCTTCTCAGGAGTGGCGACCTTCGACGTGTCGCTACCCTTCGACAACAGTTCCCTCGGGACCACCATCCTCATCTTTTTAGGCAACCCCGACCCGGTGGTCAAGGCCGCAATCCTCTTCTCTTGACCCTTACAGGCCAATTCCAATTGGGTCGCCCTCCTAGCGGGCGCAGTATATGGTTTCCCTGGCGAGCTCCCTGAGAACAAAAGTAAAGTCAGAAGATTGACAACACAAGATAAAGGAAAAGAAGGGTCGAAAATTTTCTTACCTGCCATCTCTTCCTCTATCTCTTCTTCCTTTTCTCCTTCTTCTTCTTCCTCCTCTCGACCTCCTTCAACCTCGACCTCTGAAGGCTCGATTAAAGTCACGTCCTCGTCGTCCTCATCCACCAAATTTCGAGAAAAGAACGAGTGATCTTGAGGACATAATCACTATTCGGCTAATGACAAGAAAACAAAGAAACAGTTAGAAAAATAAATAAACGACTTTGAATCATAAGACAAACAGTTAGAAACCCTTACTCGATGTGTTCCAGTCGGCCTTAATCTAATCGCTGTCTGGATCCAGCGATGCGATACGCACAAATGCGTACCTGGTCTTCCACTTTCAGTACCAAGGTACGGTTGCCTCTATACTTTAAAAAGAGCCTATATCGATGGAACCCATCCACCTTAACCTGGTAAGCCGTGAGGAGGTCGTTCACGTTTAAGGGTGACCCTCAGTTCTCCGTAAGTCGTTCAATAACTTGAATGACTCTCCAGAATAGGGGCATTAACTGCCCCGATACTAGGTCGAACTAAAGCATAAAAAGCTTTGATAAAGGCAGGTACATCCATCTAAAGCCGATTTTGAATGGATACTCGTATACCATGAAATATCCATCCGGACACATGTCAAGTCGAACCTGACCAAGGGTGTTAGGCTTGACACTATGCATCGCTAGATCAATGACACCTGTCACTCTAACTGTCACGCACGCGATCGACATCACCATGACATCACGCATGTCAGTTACCAACATCATTAGTCTAGTTGAAAACAAACCGATTCGGTTCTGAAGTGACTAAAATGTCTCCACAATCGACACATGGCAACCGCCAAAAATTTTCAACAAAAAATTAAAATTCAAATTTTCCGCCTCTATTTAAAGCATTTATGATACATCCCGCACGACCAACTTTGTATTAAGATAAGGTCCTATCGACCATATGTATTTGCGATACTCGTCATCACTTTTGAAGACGTAGGTCGAGTGTTAGTAGAAACCTCTGGTCGTATATCTATCACACGACAGTTGTAAGACTCTTCATGACCATGATTGTACTAGCAGACGACCAAACATTTCTCTTTTGTTCATTCAATGCAGGATCAATGCTCTTAAAGACCAACTGCTATAACGGACCAAAAAAAATAAGATCATTAAGATCTCTGACCGTTACCCAAGAATTCAATGGCACATTTATGACGATAAAGATTATAAATACAAGGATCCATACCTCATTCAACCCATGAGAATCTGAAGATCACAAGATTATTACAAAAAACTCTCTCAACTCCTTCTAAAATAATACTCGACGCTATATTCAAACGCACGACTGAAGTGTTTTACACACGACCTACGATTATTAATAGCGTTTAGACTTATTTTTGTTTATCTTGTAAAAGATTGTAATACGCAAGGATATCGCCCCTTCTTGGCGACCATAGTGCATTGACGACTTCTCTTTGTCGTTCATGGTTTTTTCCTCGTTGAGGTTTTTCCACGTCACCAAATCCTTTGTTTTCTTACTTTTTTTCTTGTCGTACATTTTGTCGCTTGATTTATTTCTTTAGTTGTTAAAATCTCCACATTAACCTTAAGTTATCCTTTTTGGACGATTTTTGGCATTAACAGTAGGCTTGTGTGTGTTCATGGGGTGGAGTTTGATAATCTTTCCCTCAGCTGGTAATCTATCTTCACCAATCATTGCGTCCCCCAGAGGCACCATGATAAATCTGTGGAAGATCAATAATGGCAGAGCCTTGCCTCTGCTTTGTTCATCACACTTCTTCACTAAAGAGCTAATCATTTCCCTTAGCATGAGTTTGGCGTAGTCCAGAGGCAAATTAAAGTATATGCCACACATGATGGCCAAGATGTTGTGGCTCGTTTGGTCTGGACTTCTAATTTTTCCAGTGAGGGCTCTGTTGAGGATGGAGAACAGACATTCCAAATCGGTGGGAGAAATTGTCTTCTGAAGTCACTCCTCTTTGTGATTGACTTTCCATAGCCAAGGTACATTAGGAAATCTACTTACTTCTCGTCAGAGGGTTCTTCAGAGTATTTGATTAAGTCCAGTTGTATTTTTGTGGGTAACTGAAAAATAGTAGAAATTAGTTTCCTGTTTATCCCTAGTTCTAGAACCTTGTTGGCAGAGGGACCAGTAGCATATCCAATGATAGTTGATCCAAATTTCTCATGTTTCTCATACGTACAAGATTGCCAGAATTGTTGTACATAGGTTTCGGGGATATTAGTCATTTTCATGGTTTGGGCCTTGGAAATGAAGTGATTTTGGAGCAAGAGGATCATAGGTTCGTATTCTTTGGCAAAGGCCTTGGTGTTCAAAACCACAAAGTGATTATTAGGTTTGTTAGCCCCAAATCTGAACCAATGAAAGTATTGAAAATAACTAAGTCTTCATCTAAAGACTTTCAAGGGACATCAACAAGTATGTCTCTGAAGTCAGTTCAGAGTCAGTCTGAAGAAAGCAAGTCTGTCTCTGAAGTCAGTTCAGAGTCAGTCTGAAGAAAGCAAGTTTGTCTCTGAAGTCAGTTCAGAGTCAGTCTGAAGAAAGCATGTATGTCTCTGAAGTCAGTTCAGAGACAATCTCACAAAGACATCAGAGAGCCCATCATCAGAGATCTTACTTCAGAGCTCTGAAGATGTTCACTCTGAATTTCTTGACAAAGAAGAACAGATGACACGTCACCTTGTGATAAGATTTACTTTCTAGATTAGGTCACTGTTCAAGAATGTCTTGATCTTACCTCTTAGGTAAGACACTGTTCAAGCATGCTTCTATTTGTCAGATAAGTACACTGTTTGCTTAATGGTCCTATAAAAAGGACCATCACCTTATTGTTCAAAGTGTGTTAAGAAGTCTTATAACTGATAATATAAGTTGAATATTTTATTCAAAGAATATCTTGTTTATCTATTATTTGCTTTATGAACTGTGATATTTTGAATCTCCTTTGATATTAAACTGTACTACTTCCGTTGTTATTACTCTTAATGTTTATATCATTGTTGTGAGATTAAATCTGGGATCCAACAATTGGTATCAGAGCCTCCTTTGTTTTCTAAACAAAGAAAGATCGCATCTGCATACTCGGATAGATTTACATCTCATTGATTCTAACTTTCAATATTTGTGCATGTTCAAATAAACCTGGTTTATTAAAGAACACTATATGCTTAAGATTTGATAGTAAATCACTGTTCAATACAAAAAGCATCTGTTCTTCAAATCTTCATCTTTTTCTTCAAAAATGGCAAACTCAAGCATAAGTGCCATTTATACAGCTGGGTCTTTAACAAAACCTCCTACACTTTTAAGGGATGAATATCCCCAATGGAAGATAAGGATGGTAAATTTCTTAGAAGGTATGGACAAGGATCTCTTTAGATCAGTGAACGTTGGACCTCACATTCCAATGGTGTTGGTTCCAAGAGTTCCTGCAACAGCAGATACTGCTGAGATCCCTGCATATTATGAAAAGAAAACCACAAACTTCACTGATGAAGAAACTAATATGATGGATAATGACTCAAAAGTTGTTAGATTACTGATAATGGCCATTCCCAATGATATCTTTCAAGAACTTGATTCTTGTAAAACTGCAAAAGAGATATGGGATCAGTTGTTAAATCAACTTGAAGGAGGCCTACAAACCCAGAAAAATAGAAGAAATCTATGCATCAATGAATATCATGATTTTCATGCTCTACCAGATGAAATATTACACCAAACTTACTCAAGATTCAACATTCTTATCAACAAATGCAGAAAGTTTGGAGTGATAAGAACAAAAGAGGAAAACAACGTTCTTTTCTTGAAAAGCTTAAATGAAGAATGGTCACAACTGTCCATGTCTATACAAGCCAATCAAGATCTTGAGTCATGGTCATTAACTGACATTTATGGCACTCTTGTTGCACATGAAAAGGAAGTTATGAAGCAAAAATCAAAATTGTCTTTAGGTGGACCCCTTGCACTTGTTTCAAAACAAATTTCAAAAGAAAACAACTGTGAAGAGTCACAAAAAAGTTTGGAAACAAAAAGAAGATCCAAAAAGGTCCTAATGGCAGAAGAAAATCATTCAGATTCAGACTCAGAAGATGATATCAATGCCTTCGCCAAATCTCTTGCATTAATCACTCATCAATTTAACAAGAAATTTGGCAAGAAAGTATTTGAAGGAAGGAGAGAGAATGAAGAAAGAAGAAATCCTGAAAGAAGATTTCAACAAGATGGTGTCAGATTTCAACAAGAACCCAGATTCACTCCATATAGTGATCAAAAGGGTACAAACTTCAACAACAATGATGCAACTCAACAATCAAGACCTCAACAATCATTTCAACCAAGGTATCCACAGCCACAGAGATATTTCAAACCTCAAGAACAGAAGCCAGAGACAAGTACTGCCACTCTTCCAACAAATCAAAATGATGGAAGATGCTTCAGATGTGGAAAAATAGGCCATTTCTCTGTAAACTGCAGAGGAAAACTTGTCAAAGATCAAGATTACTACAATAACAAATACAAGTACAACGTAAAAGAAAGAGTTCTTGTAGAAGAAATGGAAGACTGCCTATCAGACTCAACAAGTGACGGCGAGGAAGAACCTACCAATCTCTGTGGTATGGCTTTTTCAGATGGAAATCAAACTGATGGAGCATCAGAAGACAACTCTGAAAAGGTAAACTCTCTTTACACCTCTGACAATGATCCTGAAATAGATGCTTTTAAACTAATTAATGAACTTCAGGATCTAGAGCAAAAGTTTCTTGAAGAGAAAAAGAAAAGAGAGCAAGTGACAAAAGAGCTCATTTTTTTTAAAAGAGAAAAGAATCTTCTGGAATCAGAAAATAAAGAATTTTTTCTTGAAAAAACCAAACTTGAAGAAACTCACAAGCAAAAAGAAAAATCATTTTCAGAAGAAATAAGAAAATTTGAGAAAGTTTTAAAAGGAAAAGAAGAAGAAGTAAAGAAATCTGAGTATGAAAGGCTCAATTCTATTGCCTTAACCAAATTTTTTCAAAAGGAAAGAGAAATCCTACATCAATCTCTAGATAGAAAAAATCTTCGAATCAAAAGCTATGTTAATGCACAAGGTGTTTTTGACAAAATAAAAACTCAAATGGACTCTCAAGGGCTGGGATTCAATGAGTTGAATTCATTCACTGGATTAGAGAAAACTTCACTTTCTTCCACTTTCCGTATGGGAAAGGTCCAAAGCTTTAAAGGTCCATCTCTGAATAATTTCAAAATAATGAAAACATCAGAGGGATCAAAAGCAAGAGCTCTAAATTTCAAAAATACTACATACTCTGAAGTAAAAAACTTTCAAGAATATGTGTTACAGATAAAAGAAGAAACTTCAGAGGTACACTTCACAAAACCTCAGAGCTATGATCCCAAAGAAATTTTCAGATTTGATGCTTTCATCTCAAATGAATCAGAGACATCCGAACCAAGTACCTCTGATACAAGTACTTCTGAAAATGAATCTCAGAGTTCACTTAATCCGTATGCCCCTCTGTATTCACCAAAGTCAGATGAAAACATCAGAACTACATTTGAAGATGATGTTAAAAAGATATGGAAAGAAAATGTCATGGAGGACTTAAAAAGAAAAGAAAGCATGAAACGGATCATTAAAGTCTCAAGAACAAAAGAAATTGAAAAACCAATAAAGGTAGCTATCTCTATTAAAACTAAGAGAGACTTTCTTGATTCTGATTCAGAATCTGATCAAGAGATTGATTAACAGATTTTTTGTAAACCAGAGAATGTAATTCACAAAAAGATAGAAACTGTTGGGTCTGGTATTTTGAATGTTCCAATTTCAATTTTGAAAACCAAAACCAGAATACCAATAAGTCCTGATTTTGCAAATATGTGTTTACAAGCAAAAACGTCTCTGGAACTTGAAAAAGAATTACAAGAAAAGGCAAGGAATAAAACAAACACTTCTAATTCTTACACCTATAAAACAATAAATTTCTCTCCTGAACAAAAAGGCAAATGGACAAAAATTAACCATATTGATCCTGTCTGTGCAGTAAGCAGCAAAGAAAAGAAGATGTTTTTGATCAAGAAAAAATAACTTGAAAAGAAGACTGTCTTTCAAGCAAAAACGAAAGAAGTAGTTAGGGATACATGTAATATTCCTAATGCTAGTTTCAAAAGAAGTCAAAATGTAACAAATGCTGTTAATAAAAAGAAAAACTTTGCTCCTACTTCTTCTTGTTCTATTAATTGCAACTGCATTCATCTCTTGATGAAACTAAAAAATCATTTCAGAGGATCACATTGTCTTCTGAATCAATCTCTGAAAAATATCTCAGAGACAAAATTTCAACAGAAGACAATTAAAGGCAAGACATCAAAAGATGAGATGCCAAAAAGTCATACAAATCCACCAAAGTCTAACATAAAAGGACCCATAATGAGATGGGTACCTAAGAAACAATAATCTGTCTTGCAGAATCAGTCAATGCAAATCTGGTACCTAGATTCTGGATGTTCAAGGCATATGACTGGAAATAAGGAACTGCTATCCTCATTCAAAGCAAAATATGGAGGAGCAGTTACTTTTGGAGACAATGTGCAAGGATAGATTAAAGGATATGGTGAGTTATCAAGAGATAATGTTTTAGTATCAAAGGTTGCTTATGTGGATGGATTAAAACACAATCTGATCAGCATAAGTCAACTTTGTGATCATGGTTTTGATGTGAAATTTCAAAGAAAATATTGTTCACTTCTCCACTCAGAATCAGGTCAAGAATTACTCAGAGCAGACAGAAAAGGTAATCTCTACAGAATGAATTTTACCAAAATAAACGACACTGATTCAGAGAAACTTTGTCTTGTATCTCTGAATAGTGAGGAAGTCTGGCTCTGGCATAAAAAGTTTTCACATCTAAACTTTTCCTCACTTGATAAATTAGTTAAACTTAATTTGGTTAAGGGATTACCATCTCTGAAGTTTAACAAAGATCATCTTTGTTCTGCTCGTGAGATGGGGAAAATGAAAAGATCTTCCCATAAAACCAAAAGTGAAAACAATTGTCCTAGACCTCTGCACATGCTACATGTGGACCTCTGTGGTCCTATCTCTGTATAGAGTCTAGCAGGTAAGAAATACATTCTGGTTCTGATTGATGAATTTTCCAGATTCACATGGATAGAATTCATCAGAGCCAAATCTGAAGTACCTGATATTTTGATAAGATTGTTGAAAAGATTACAGGTTCTATTTAGCAGCAAAGTTCAGAAACTAAGAAGTGATAATGGAACCGAGTTCAAAAATGCCAAAATCAATTCATATCTATCAGAAGAAGGCATTACTCCTAACTTTTCTGCAGCAAGAACCCCTCAGCAAAATGGAGTAGTTGAAAGGAAGAACAGAACACTTGTTGAAGCTGCAAGGACAATGCTAGCTGGATCTAATCTTTCAACAAATTTTTGGGCAGAAGCAGCGGCAACAACCTGCTTTACTCATAATAGAGCTACAATTGTCAAGAGATTTTAGAAAACATCCTATGAACTCATTAACAATAGGAAACCTAATGTTAAATATTTTCATGTTTTTGGATGCAGATGTTACATTCTGAACGATAGAGAATCTCTTGGAAAGTTTGACAAGAAAGTTGATGAGGGCAAGTTCATTGGATATTCATTAGCCTCAAAAGCTTTCAGAGTGTTCAATCTTAGAACAAGGACCATCCAAGAGAGCATCAATATCACTTTTGATGACAATAAAAGCTCTGAACAACAAAAAAGTCTCTCAACACCTATCTCTGAATCATCAAGAGAATCTGAATTAAATATAATATTTGAAGATTTCTTTGATGAAGATAACCCAGAAGTTATCTTCAGAGATAGACCAAGAGAAAATTCAGAAGGACCCCAAGAAACAGGTACAACCCTTTCTGGACCCTCTGAATTAACACATTATGTTTCACCAAATTCAGATCAGCAAAGTGAATCAGAAGAAGCTGAAGATCAAAAAGAGGATGATCAAGGAGTGTCTGAAGTAACTCCAGAAACAAATAGTGAAGAAATTCAAGAATCTGCTTCACCATCTCGGGAAACAACTTCAGAGCCTCTGAACAGCACAACAGAGATATCACCAAATGTCATCTCTGAAGTTCAAACTCCACCCCAAATTTTTGCTCCAATCTCAAGATGGACAAAAGATCATCCAATTGATCAAATAATTGGATCCTCATCAGAAGGAGTTAAAACAAGATCTGCCACAATAATGAATGCTTCTACGTAAACTTTTTAAGCATTATTGAACCAAAGAAGGTAAAAGAAGCTCTTGAAGATCCTCATTGGATTTTTTCAATGCAGGATGAACTTCAAGAGTTTGTAAGAAACAAAGTCTGGACCCTAGTTCCCCTTCCCAAAGGAAAATTTGCAATTGGAACAAAATGGGTTTTCATAAACAAAAAGGATGAGGATGGAATAATAATCAGGAACAAAGCTAGCTTGGTTGCTAAAGGATATTGCCAAGAAGAAGGTATTGATTATGATGAAACATTTGCACCTGTAGCTAGGCTAGAAGCAATCAGAATCTTCTTAGACTATGCTGCACACAAAGGATTCAAAGTTTATCAAATGGATGTTAAATCTGCCTTTCTACATGGTAAATTAAATGAAGAAGTTTATGTCCAGCAACCACCTGGATTTGAAAGTACAGAGTTTCCTAATCATGTTTATTATTTGGATAAGGATCTGTATGGACTTAAACAAGCTCCAAGAGCATGGCATGCAACTCTGTCCACTATTCTGATTAAAAATGGATTAGACAAAGGCACAATTGATACAACATTATTCATCAAAAGGTACAAAAATGAGATGCTTTTAGTACAAATTTATGTTGATGACATTATATTTGGCTCTACAAATCAAAAGTATTGTGACAAGTTTTCAGAGTTGATGAAGAGTGAATTTGAGATGAGACTCATGGGAGAATTAACTTTCTTTCTGGGCTTACAAGTAAAACAAACTTCAGAAGGCACTTTCATAAGTCAAACTAAATATGTCTCTGAAATTTTGAAAAAGTACAAACTCAATGATTCAACTTCTATGAAAACGCCTCTTGCCACCGGAGTCAAACTTGACTCTGATCCTTTAGGACAATCTGTGGATATAAAAACCTACAGAGGCATGATAGGTTCACTATTATACTTAACTGCAAGTAGTCCTGACACAATGTTTGCAACATGTCTTTGTGCTAGATATCAAGCAAATCCAAAAGAATCTTATTTATCTGCTGTCAAAAGAATTTTCAGATACCTAAGAGGGTCACCATCTTTAGGCCTTTGGTATCCAAAACTTTCTAGTTTTGATCTAACAACTTACACTGATGCAGATCATGCAGGATGTAAGATTGACAGAAAAAGTACCTCTGGGTGTTGTCAGTTACTGGGCAATAAGCTGGTAAGTTGGTCATCCAAGAAACAAAATTGTGTTTCAACTTCAACTGCAGAGGCAGAATATGTTGCTGCTGCTAGTTGTTGCTCTCAAGTAATATGGATGAAAACTCAGCTCAGAGATTATGGCCAACAATATGAAAGAATACCCATTCTGTGTGATTCAAAAAGTGCCATAGCCATATCTGTCAATCCAGTACAGCATTCAAAGACAAAGCACATTGATGTAAGGTATCATTTCTTAAAAGATCATGTTGAAAGGGGAACAATAGAAATGTATTTTGTACCAACTGATCTCCAACTTGCTGATATTTTCACAAAAGCTTTAGATGAACGAAGGTTCAATTTTTTAATTAGCAAGTTAGGAATGTTGAATATGTCTACCTAACAAGGAAGAAACTCAGAGTCTTTTGATCAAATAATCAGAGCCTCTGAACCAAGTAGCATATATCAATACAAGTCTCTGAATGTTCTCCAAACACATGGCAAGGGGAGAAAAATAAAAAGTTGTTTTTTTGTCAAGGGGGAGAAAAAGAACTTTTCAGAAGACATCTCAGAGTCTCTGAATTTCATCTCAGAGTCTCTGAAGTTGAGAGAAAAAGAACTTTTCAGAAGACATGTCAGAGTCTCTGAATTTTATCTCAGAGTCTCTGAAATTGAGAAAAAGAATTTTTCAAATGTCAACTCAGAATCTTTGAATTTTGTCTCTGAATCAAATTAAATTTATCTCAGAGTTTCTGAAAATTGTCTCTGAAGTCTTCTCAGAGTCTCTGAAATTAATCTCAAAGTCTCTGAAATTGAGGATTTTCTTTCACAAATCATCTGTCAAGGGGGAGTTAACAACTTTCAGACCAAGTCATCCCTCAAACAAGAACTTTTTAATTAATAAGCAATTTTTGATATCATTTGAAATTAAAATTTTAGTTTAACTAAACATTTTTATTACAAGTGATATCTTAAATTACTTCTTAAGGCGAAAGGTTTGTCTAGTCAGCACAAAGAAGATATTCAATTTTTTATTGAAAAATGGCGCCCCTTTCCTATTTTCTTGGAACCTACATTCGTAGGTACAACAATTTTCAAGGCCACGTGTCACAAAAAGGGATGAGTGAAAGGCCAAACGGCTTTATCCAAAGGGTCAAATCACTGCCGTTTCACCTTATGTACTCGAGTGTATCTTTTTCTAAATTTGGATACAAAACCAATTTAACATCCGGATATTCATTTTTACAAATTACTCTCGAGCACTCTCTCTCTCTCTCCAAAAAAAAAAGAATTTGAACTTCATCTTCTTCACTACAACTCAATAATGGCGTCTTCAAATGAATGGTGTAAACTTTTTCCCAAATCTGGCGAACCTTCAAGACTGTATCGTTTTCCAATCAAAGACAACAATCACATGATTCAGCTTGATTCTCCCAAATTTGAGGAACAATACGGAGTTCAAGAATGGTTTTCAAATGCGAGTTCTTCTCCAACTGTGAACTGACTCAAGCCCTAACTACTTTTACAAATGAATGTCCACTCTCGTTTGTTCAAGAATGGTTTTCATCAAGTCACTACAGCGATGCACATAACGGAATAATCAGCGAGTTCGACATATCTCAAGTCGTAAAATGTCGGATACTCATCAATCCTACTGTTCTAAGAGAAGTTCTCCAACTCCTAACAGCTGAGGAACTTCAAATCACGCGTTTTGAAAAACGTCCAACATCCGAAACCCTACTCCAGTTCATTCGAATGCTAGGTTACAACACTGAAATCACCAGATTGAGCAACTTCCGACGACAACACCTACCACCAATCTGGAACTTCATGTTCTCTGTCCTAAACCGCACTCTAACCTGCAAACTGTGAAGCATGGATCAAGCAACACCAGAAATATTGTCAATCATGTATGCCTTATTCTTCAATCGCAACTTGGACATGGCCGGCATAATCTTTGATATGATTGTGACATCAATAGAGAAGAAGAACAAATGCTTGGCAAAGGACCCTGACCAAACGACCCAATCATCCAAAGTTCCTTCAATAACATTCCCAAGATTTTTGTCTCTAATCATCCATGCTGCGATCGAGAAGCTTCATATTTTGATCGCCCCTGAACAACCCAAAACTCCTTTCTACATAATGAACAGCTTCAAACCGACGATTCTATCTGAAGGCTATCCAGAAGCAAGGAGGATCCCTCACCACATGCTGAATCAGGTAAATCCTCAATCTGTAGCCTTAGCTTCTTATCTCAGTGTTGCCCAAGGACTAGAACCAGTTCTGGGAACCCTAACACACTTAGGTCCTAAACCTGGAATGGAGAGTAAGATCATCTCGGCTTCAGAGGTATCTGAGGACCCTGAAGTACAGAGCTCTCACAGGAGTGAACCAGAGGGTACTCTTGCTAGAGAAACCGAAGTTGAGAGAGATGACAGAGCACTTGAAAGGGCTGTCAATGAGGAAGTAAGGGAAGAAACCTCATCTGCTAGTGTAGAGGATAGCTCGAATAGCTCTGAGGAAAGTGAGGATGAATCTTCAGAGACTAGCTCTGAAGATTCTCAGAGAGAAGAGAGCAAGTCTTCTAAGGACTTGGAGAAACCTGAGAGTTCTTCCCCTTCCATACAAAAAGATGCCTCAAGGCACATATATTTTAGGACACCAACCCCATCTCCCAGTGCAACCACACAATCTAACCTACCTGATCCAGAGGTAATGGTTATTGAATCAGAGGTGCACACCTTGAACCCAAACCAGCCAGCCACTTCAGAGGTACCTTTTTCCACTTCTGAAGTTCACTTAACTGAGGAAACTCAGATTCTGGATAAGCCCTCTTCACAGGACTTAGCCAATACTTTAAGTACTCAGTTGCCTCAGAGTACATCAGAAAATCCTACACATAATGATGCCTCTGTGGCTCATCTCTCACCCTTTAGGATATCCAGAAGTAGCTGTCTAACTCAGGGACAATGGCTTGACCTACAAGCACAAGGATTGACTTGCCTAGATCGCAAGCTCAACTCCCACATTCACTTCCAGTCCTCTGAATATGAGGAGGAGGACTTGGATGAGAACAGAACACTCAGAGATGATTCTCCGGAACATCAAGGATTGAGTGGAAGTCCTTCCAGAGACAACATCAAAATAGCTCTGAACGAAGGCTCCTCTGAACTCGAGGAAAAATTGGCTATATGTGTTGTAACCAATGTACCCCTCTCTGAACTTCTCACTAAATCTGAGTTCCAGAGATTCTGTGAGGAAGTCAGAGGCTCCATGAATGAGCATAACTTTCAGATAATTGACGGTTCAGAGACCTCTGCTCTTCGCTCTGAAAACACAAACCTCAGAGCAGAGGTTTCCACTCTGAAGACCCAACTATTGGACTCCTCTAACAGAATCCAAGAGTTGGAACAAGAATTGTTCAGACAGAAGGCTAAATCATCCCTGGAAATAGCAGCTCTTAAAACTCAGAATGTTGCTCTTCAACATCAAGCATCTACAACCATCGATGTTCAGAAGGCTCTACAAGAACTGAGGGATGAGGTAGTAGCCACCAGATCATCTTCACTCTCAACAGATCAAATGGCCTCTATCTCTGACCTCATCAAAACCACAATTCAAGCCTCTGTACCAGAAGTCACCGCACCATCAGCAACACCACAGCCGCCACCTCGAATTTCTGAAGACCTCATCACTAAAAGTGACTTGGCCTCTTTCAAATCCGCAATAATGAGCAGAATGCTGACTTATTCTTCCAAGATCTCTACAATTGCTCAGAAGCAAGTCAAAGCAACTCTGGAACTTCACAACTATAAATCAGAGGACCAGATTGCTGAAATCAGAACTGCGGCTTCAGAGGCAATCGAATCCATTCAGAAGACACTTCTGGATCCCAAAGGAAAAGGAATCGCTGAACCAAACTCTCCCAAATACAAACGCAAGTTTTCTGGTGGGACTTGTAGCGATACAGTGAAGAAAGCCAGATTTGATGATTCTGAGGATTCAGATGATGATGAGAACTCTGAATCTCAAGATAGGGAGATCAGAGATACAACCGCGCACACCTTAAAACCTGCTCCCTCTGCACCAGTTCAAGAGAAGGAACCAGAGAGGAACACCACCTCTTCTGATGAAAACAGAACTTTGCAAACATTCACAGCACCAGTAATACTTTTTGCCTCATCAACACCAGGTGTTCCAATTACTCCAGTTACCGATGCAACTCTAGAGAAAATTGGAGCTCTGGAAGAGGAAGAAGAATAACTTGTAGATTTTTCTACATCCTCTGAAGATGCATTCTCATCACCCGAAAGACAACCAATGGTGATGAGAGATGCCTTTGACTCAGAGTCTGAGAAAGAACAGAAAGATTCTGACAGAGAGGAAGAAGCTGCTGGAGATGAGATCGAAGTAATTGATGTCGAAGAGTATGTTTTCAAAAACGCTCAACCTCATCATATCTCAACAGCTTCAGAATTAAGAGAATCTTCATAGATAGATGGATATATCTCTGAACAGCCTTAAGAGATAACTCAGTCACAGCTCAAGGACAAAGAAACCATGGTTGTTGATGAACAGGCTCCTCAAGAGAATCTTGTTCAGAAAACAAGCATTGGTTTACCAGCCAAGGTCTTCACTCATCCTCCCACAATCTTAGAATCCACTCCTGAAGCATCAATAGGAGATCACTTTCGGCATATCTACTGCGATTTCAATATGGGAGACACACAAGTAATCCCTCTGAATCCAAGAATCAGACAGGATATGCCATACTATGAACGAAGATTCATACAGGCAAAGACATCACCAAGAAAGGCGGTTCTCAACGATGCTCCAATAATAAAAGTTGAGAAAATCACTGAAAAGACATTCGCCTTCAACAAAATCATATATAGGCATTATGTGGTGACTCGATCTGATCAGAAGATTTACGAGTTCAATGATAATGATCTCGTAAATCTAAATCCGTATGATCTCACTCATCTCTATGCCTATTGCTCTGCGAGATACGATTCAGGAAGAAGGGAGATAAGAATGGGCATGGTTGAAGTAAGACGGGCAATGGAAGCTTACATCAAACACAGAGCCAAACGAGACTTTCAGATTGCTCTGAACTTGGGTGAAGAAAAGCTCCAAGTGACTGAACCAGAGGAAACCATCGAAAACCTGGACAAACAGAAGACTGGATCAATCATTGAAGAACCTCTGGGTTTTATCTACAAAGTGAACCAAGAGAAGAAAAACTTTCTAGCTTCGCAAGTAGCGAAGTATTCTGATGAAACCTTGAAAGGCGTACAAAAGATGATTCATGTAAAGCAAGAACGGCACAGAGCAGACCTACTGGCGAAACTAGACTTGGAAATTGGCTCAATGATTAACTTCAGAGAGCTAATCATGAAGTGTCATAGGATATGTTCTAGTGATAGGTTCTGATTATTTTTTTGAATATTATTCTCTTTTGTAATTCCAAATTCTTATGAGAAGTAATATTTACAGAGGATGACTTTCTCCTCTTTGCTTTCTAGTTTAAATGTTCTATTTGTTCTTTGTTTTTTTCAGTACTTAGGGGGAGATTGTTAGCCCCAAATTTGAACCAATGAAAGTATTGAAAATAACTAAGTCTTCATCTAAAGACTTTCAAGGGACATCAACAAGTCTGTCTCTGAAGTCAGTTCAGAGTCAGTCTGAAGAAAGCAAGTCTGTCTCTGAAGTCAGTTCAGAGTCAGTCTGAAGAAAGCATGTCTGTCTCTGAAGTCATTTCAGAGACAGTCTCACAAAGACATCAGAGAGCCCCTCATCAAAGATCTTACTTCAGAGCTCTGAAGATGTTCACTCTGAATTTCTTGACAAAGAAGAACAAATGACACGTCACCTTGTGATAAGATTTACTTTCTAGAGTAGGTCACTCTTCAATCATGTCTTGATCTTACCTCTTAGGTAAGACACTGTTCAAGCATGCTTCTATTTGTCAGATAAGTACACTGATTGCTTTATGGTCTTATAAAAAGGACCATCACCTTATTGTTCAAAGTGTACTTAAGAAGTCTTATAACTGATAATATAAGTTGAATATTTTATTCAAAGAATATATTGTTTATCTATTATTTGCTTTATGAACTGTGATATTTTGAATCTCCTTTGATATTAAACTGTACTACTTCTGCTGTTATTACTCTTATTGTTTATATCATTGTTGTGAGATTAAATCTGGGATCCAACAAGGTTTCAGAGGAAGATTGTTCAGATGGTATTCATGTTTGGCAAAGGAAACCAACCTACTTGAAATGGGTTCTTGATCAACACTGTTGGAGTTATTGTCATTGCTTTGGGGTGCAGAGTAGTTGGAGCTCTCGCCGGAGACTGAGTTGGATTACATTAAAAGAAAGGTAGAAGAAAGCAAGTTGCAGATTTTGCTTGAGTTCTTGAGAGAGAAAGTAGCAGGTAAAAAATGAAAGCGTAAATGGATTTGGGTATTTATGGTGGGAGGGGCGAAAGATTAGGCGGTAAAATATAAAAATTTGGAATCCGTAATTGGTACATAGCCGTTTTAGATAAACGTTTCAAAAACGACTGTATATATCTCCCACCAATCAGATGTTGCCACATCATTAATGGCGGTGCACGATCGAGTATGTGCGCTTCCTACTATTCTCACGTGTCTGGCGTTTGCTAAAACCAAATGACTGTTACTCTCAAAAGAACCCGCACCCCAAATACCATTTAAAAAATTCACAAGTGTTGAGAGTTACAGAAGCTTTGTGGTTGAAAGAGCTTCTATGGTCTGGGGGTTGGCATAATACTTCCACAGAAAAACAACTTTTCATTACCCAAAAGTTTTGAAGATCAATGATATGATCAAGGAGGGTCTCTTTAGGCGTAGAGGCTTTGTTACATCTCACAGAGGTTCTGTGAGAGATCGCAGAGGCTCTATGACCAAAAATTTCTAATTAAAGAAAGACCATAATCGATTTTGACCAATCAAGGTTTTGACTTATTTCCAGGGGTAAGTTTGGACGTATACGAAATTTTGTATCCGAGAAAACTGTTTTTGACATTTGGTTTGTGCGAGGAACTTACCTTCATCTGCAAACTTCTTGATAGAATGGCTCCGTCTGCTCCCCCTTGATTGATCAACTTCTGTGATCTTTATCAATGTCTCCTTCTGCTCCCCCTTGAACTATGTTTGGATCAAATATGATAAGTAATGCACAAGACATAGATCAAAGATTCAAAAAGTAATGATGATCAACAAGAACAATGGAAAGGACAACTGTACATACAGAAGTAGAACTATACATGTAGAGACGAAGCTATACAAACTAAGCTAAGAATATGTACATCAGAAGCTCTATGCCAAGGTACAGAGGCTCTGTGAGTCAACTCAAGTTTAGCATACCTAACTTGCCAAGCAAAAATGTGAATCTCTTCTCGTCTAGAGCTTTTGTGAACAAGTCGGTAAGTTGATAGTTTGTGGGCACAAAGTACATTTCTATCGTACCTTGTTCAACATGATGCTTCAAAAAGTGATACCTGATATCAATGTGTTTAGTCTTGGAGTACTGAACAGGATTGGCAGAGATCGTAATGGCACTTTTTAATTCGCAGAGGATAGGAATCTTCTTGATGTCTAGACCGTAGTCTCCGAGTTCAGTTCTCATCCACAGAACTTGTGAACAACAACTAGCAGCAGCAACATATTCAGCTTCTGCCATAGATGTGGACACATATGTTCTGTTTCTTAGAACTCCAACTCACAAGTTTTCTCCTAGAAATTGGCAACTTCCAGAGGTGCTCTATCGGTCTAATTTTCATCCTCCATTGCCTGAATCTGTATGAGCCATTAGATCAAATCCAGAGTTCTTTGGATACTAGAGGCGAAGATTTTTGGTTCCCTTTAGGTATCTAAAGATCCTCTTGACAGCATTAAGATGGGATTCCTTTGGGTTAGTTTGGAATCTCGTACAAAGACATGTGGCAAACATTATATCTGGTCTACTAGAAGTTAAGTACAAAAGAGACCCTAGCATGCCTCTATAGAGTTTGCACTTGACAGACTTTCCCTCTAGGTTTGTGTAGAGCTTAGACCCAGTGGCCATAAGGGTTTTTGAAAATGTGTGATCTCAGTATTCAAGCACAATTCAATCTAAGATATGATAGTTTAAATCTAGAGAGAGAGTAGAGAGAGAAACCACAAGTCGTATGTATATTGATGTAAAAGATACAATGCTTGACTCTGTCACTTAGAACTCTCACAACACTATGCTATTTATATGCACGACAAACACTCACAAACTTACAAGCTTACAAACACTTACAAAACTAAACACTTATACCACTAAGGTTGACATTGTTGACTTTACTAACTTTGACTTTTCACATTAAATCTTGGATACAATAAAATACACTAACAATCTCCCCCTTTGTATTCATGATTTAATAAAAATTTGACAATCGTCTTTAGCACTTGATTCTTCAAAACTTTAACTCTGACAACTTTAGACGTTGAAGCTCTGACAATCTTTAAACGATCAGCTTTTAAAGCATCTTGAAAAGTCTTTAGCAATGTCTTTGAACAGTCAACAAGTCTTGAACATACCATTTGAAATCTTGAAACTTCTTTGAACTTTCAAACTACAAAAATCTTTGAACTTTACATATTCGAACTATTGATTGAGGAATCTTTGATCTTGAATCTTCATCTCTCTGATCTCTGGATCGTTTTCAGAAAATAAACTTTCTTGAATTATCTTTGAAACATAATCTTCAGAATCTATTGACTTTCATCTGTCTTGAATTTGAAATTCCAGCTCCTTTTTCTTCAGAAAGTATCTTCCTTTTAATCTTTGAAATTGAAATCTTTAAAAATATCTCCCCCTTTTTGATGATTGAGAGCATCATGATCATCAAAACTTCTTCAATTTCATCACTGTCTTTGAATAATAGTCTCCCGCTTTGTGAAAAACTAACAATCTCCCCTCTTTATAAAATGACAATCTTCGCTCTTTGATCTGAATCTCCGTCAATTCATGAAATGTATATACCCGAATCTTTTTAAATCCAGATATAATAAACGTTGTAACCCTTAATCAACGAATGAAACAGTTAGTATGCCTGTAAGTAGCACGGAGCCACTTTGTACAACGGATGTACATTGGAAATGAGCTTTTGTGATGTTCACTCCCCCAGGGCTTCCATTCAATCATCGAAAAAATACGAAAGAATTTCTATGAATGTTATGACAAGAAAACTTATTGCTTGTGTGTACGTGAGAGTGTACGAATGATTGAAGCTACTCAAGTTTTTTCAGGCTCAAAATGTGTAAACTGTTGAGACAACAACAAATTTTACACAGACTCATTGTGCATGAAAGAGGTGCGAAGGTGGGGCAAATATCCTTCTTTTTCAATATATAAATCTTCCGAGTGAAGATTAGATAGCAGATATGTTGCGTCCCCAAGAAAATGAAACATTTCTTTTTCGGGAAAGAAACGAGTGGTTGTTGGGGTGAAAGCAAGAGTTGGCATGGGCTCACTGCCTTTTTCAATGATGGTCACCAAAGAATGTGAACCAATCAGTAGATGTGGTTGCCCGGCTCAGAAAGTGGTTGGTGTAGAGTTCTGATATTCTTTTAACTTTGTTTTCACACCCTCTTTCTTTTAAACATTTAGCTCACTTCTAACCAAACTCTCATTTACATTTTTCCTCTCCACACACTGAGAAAAACTCAATCGGATGAGTTATCTCCACCACTCTTTGATAATGACCCCTCACCCCTCAATCACTCAAGGATAACTTCCGGGGTAGGAAACACTAGCTAACATGAATCCATGGAAGTTCTGTTTAAGCTCTCACACTGATCCCATGTAATTATGTCCTATAAAGAATTGTTGCTCAACAGTTTAACTTGAACAGTTAAGCACATGATATCATTGTCATAGAAATGTATGCTCATTAAGGATATGAATGGAAATTTGAGCATTTGAACTTTGAAGATCTCTCAAAACATTGAACATTTATGATCATTCAATTTCCTTGTTTTGATAATCTGACAATGAATTAATCAGATCAAATATTATGTATATGGACAAGAAATGGTTGAGGTATCAAAGAACTTGATAGTTGTTTATATGGACAAATATAAACAATTTAGCAATGAACGCACAAAGATTGAAATGATGATTGATGCTCAACAAGCAGTGAAATCAAACGAGGGTATTACCATCGAAAAATAGGTTCGTTTAGAGACATGGTAATGACAAATTCAAATGAAATACTGAACTGGTGTGTATGAATACTTGACAGTATATAGACAAGATAATATACAAGTATTGATCTTTGGAAACACACGGTCAGTTGAACATTAAAGCTTCATAATGAAAAACATTTAAAGTCACACTTCCAAATTCATGAAATATTTTGAGAATAGAGAAGTGGTTTAAACATTTAAGAAAACATTTTTCATGCTTGAAAGTTGTTCTTCTTTCAAACAATCAGAGATCTAGATTATAAGATACTTACAATTAAGCTCCCCCTCAAATCATGATAGAATGATTTATATTTTGATAAGCTCCCCCTGGATATTTGCATAAAATCCTCATTTTAGACATTTAAGAACGGGTCCTGATCAGTTGTAACCAAAAACCACACTCTTGACATTGAGGTACGGGTCTTGAACTGTGTTATTCAAGAGCCACAATTCTTGACATTGACGTCTGGGTTTTGAACTGCTTTGTTCAAAAGCCTTTTATTCTTGCTCCCCCTTAAACCTTGGGTGCCTGCAACACAGATTTAGCTTTTGGTACCCACTGGTATTTGGGTCCTGATGTGTTAGTTGCAGTTCTTTTGGGGGTAACAGAATATGAACCATACCAGTAATCAACAAAATTATTACTTACAAAGTTATTTTCTCCACAGTAAGAACAACAAATCTTCTTTTGAGCCAACCTGATAAGATGATTAGCAGAGTAAATTGTATCAGGTTTACCAAAAGATTTACCTTTGTGTGCACTGTTCTTTTTGGCATTGGATGTGGATGTAGTTTCTTTGTTATTCTTCTTCTCATCTGAAGAATCTTTAACTCTCCAGACCATTTGTCCTTTCTTTGAATGCTTTCCAAGAGATTTGACATAGAAACTAGCTGGACTATCAACAGATTTGTCATAGAATATATTAGATGGACGAATCTGATTTTATTTGACAATGTTTGTTTTGACACTTTTCTTTTTCAAAACGTTTTTCTCATGAATAGAACTCGAAGCTGTTTTGAAAGAACAAACTGATTCTGTTGAATTATCAACAGGTGATTGATCAATCACATCAGCTGAAATCTTTTCTCACAAATCACTATTTGCAGCTTCCAAGTCCTTTATCTTTTTAGACAAAATATTTCTTTCATCAGAAAGTGTGTCAAACTTTTCTTTCAAATCAGTTCTAGCCATCTGTTCTTTAAGAATATCTGAGGATAGAACAGTTATCTTGGATGTGAGCTTAGATATTTCAGATTCAAAGTTTAAACGTTCTTGCTCAAAAATCTTTTTCTAAGTTCTTGTTTTGTTCAGAAATATCTTTGAAAATCCTAATATTTCTCTTTTCATCATTTTTCTTTTCAGTTACAAAAGACTTTTTCTTTTCTTGAAAATTTTTTCTTTCTTTATCAAGTAAGTCTTGCAGAAATGAGATTTGTTTAGGAACTTCAATCGTTTTGTCTTCAAGAACTTTTCTCTCTTTAGCAAATGTGTCTCTTTCTGTAATTAAGATCTTTTCAAATTCTGACACTTGCTTCGAGAGTTTAAGACATCTTAGCTCAAGATCCTTTTTCTCTTGGATAGCTTTCTTTGAAAAGTCAGACAGCTTTTGAGTAGAAACTTTCTCCAGATTTGCTTTTTCCTTATCTGCTTGGAAGCTTTTAATCAGATCAGCATTCTTTGATTCCAAAGCAGATATCTTTTCTTCAAAATCCTTAAACTTCTGTTGAAGCTCAACTGATTCAGCTTGCAGTTCTGATGATTTTTGCTCAGTTGTCTTCAGTTGGCTTTGAAGATTCATTATCTTTCTCTCTTTCAGCTTTATTTCTTTTTCACATGTCTCAATAATATTTTCTTTTAAAGCAATATTTTTCTCCTTCTCTTTAATTTATTTCTCTCTTGCTCTGATGATACCTGCAAAATCAGATTTAACATTATTAGCACATTTTTCACAATCAGAAGTTTTATCAGAATTTGACAACTTAGATTTCAACTCTTGAATTTGGTTAAGAAGAACTGAATTTTGATTCTTCAGTTTATCTCGTTCAGCTTCTATTGCCGGTATCTCAGGCATGTACATGATAGCACAATCTCTCCCTTATAAAATTGTAGACATCTTGAATGTAATGTTAGCTAGAAATGAATGATCGTTCCCTAAACAATTCAGAAAAGTTGACTAAAAGTCAAACTTAGATCACCACTTGAAATCGATCTCAGAAAAATTCTAACTTCAGAACTCGCATACCAAAGGATTCGCAAAACACTGTTCAAAGAACTTCTCGCTAAACGTTATGTGCGCGTTTGTAGAAATCACACGCTATTACTTACGTGTTTTAAAGAACTCGCAAGACTTGATGTGCGCGAAGTGGCTTCTCGCAGAGTGTTATGTGCGCGTTTCTCGAAACTCGCAAACTTCAACGTGCGTGTTTTAGTTTCTCGCAAGTTAGGATGTGTGCGTTTTGGACTTAGAAAAATTTGATCACTTGATCTTATCGCAAATGAACCCAAACTCGCAGATCAAATATCCCTTGCGCGTTCCGTACTTAGACAAAATTTGAAAATATAGAACTCGCTAAATGTAAACTCGCATGGTTAATAAACTCGCAAGTCACTGTTCAAAGCACTTCTCGCAAGATGTGTTGTGCGCGTTTTTCACTTCTCGCAATCACTTTATGTGCGAACCAACACCAAACTCGCAAAGATCAATATACTCTTCATCATGCATGTTCTTCAAGATCTAGCGTGTTCTTGCTTAGCGCGAAGTGTAGATCTTGCGCGTTCGACACTTAAACTTACGGATTCGATCCAAATCGTTGTAAACCTGCAAATTGATTCTCAAAAATGCACCAATATGATCGAATTTCAATTTTAAACACTTTTTTAATCAACCATTATGACTAGAAACAATAGAATACAGTGTGATTTGACAAAAGTACAGTGTTCGAGAATGTTTTTCATGAAATCCAAAACAAATCCAAAATTAAAATTGTTTTCGTGATCAATTGATGAATCAATATGAACAATAAAGACTCTAAGACATAAAACGAATCCTATGGAATTGTTTTTACAATCAAAGAACAACAATTCAATGAAAAATCTAACAAAACAGTAAACTCAAAATATGTTTATGCGTATTCTTGATGATTTCAAGAAATCGATCCAAAATCAAGGGATTTAATCCTTCTCTGAATTAATTGGGTAGGCTCTGATACCAATTGAAAATGTATGATCCCAGTATTCAAGCACAATTCAATCTAAGATATGACAGTTTAGATCTAGAGAGAGAGTAGAGAGAGAAACCACAAGTCGTATGTATATTGATGTAAAAGATACAATGCTTGACTCTGTCACTTAGAACTCTCACAACACTATGCTATTTATATGCATGACAAACACTCACAAACTTACAAGCTTACAAACACTTACAAAACTAAACACTTACACCACTAAGGTTGACATTGTTGACTTTACTGACTTTGACTTTTCACATTAAATCTTGTATACAGTAAAATACACTAACATTTGGATATTTTGAACTCTCGAACCCTGGTGGTTGTTGGACATAAACTTCTTCTTGTATTTGACCATTCAGAAAGGCTGACTTTACATCCATTTGATATACCTTGAATCCTATATGGGTTGCGAAAGCTAGGAAAATCCTAATTGCTTCGAGTTGTGCAACAGGAGAAAAGGTTTCTTCATAGTCAATACCCTCCTCTTGGCAGTATCCCTTAGCCACTAGTCTTGCCTTATTCCGAATGACCACCCCATCTTCATCTATCTTATTTCTGAAGACCCATTTGGTCCCTATTGCAGTTTTGCCTTTCGGCAGAGGCACTAGGGTCCACACTTTTTTGCGCTCAAACTGCAGAAGCTCCTCTTACATAGCCTCTATCCAGTTTGGATCATCCAGGGCCTCAAAAACCTTCTTAGGCTCAATCATACTGACAAAATTTGTGAAGTAACAAAAATTTGCAGTAGTTGATCGAGTCTTGACATTGTCAGATGGCTCACCAATGATTTGACTTTGTGAGTGACTTTTAGTCCATCTTGTAATTCTTGGGATATGGTCATTGGAAGCATCAAGTTGTATTTTTGTGGATACATCATCAGTTACTTGATCATTTGTGCTCATCTCAGGAGTAGAGTTGTCTTCTTGAGTCGAGGTAGAAACCTTTGCAATGCTTGGTGTTGAGTCCTCGTTTTGCTCTGGTGATGTATCCTCTGAAGTCATTGGAATATGATCTTTTGATTGATTGGGCATGGAGCCTTGGTTGTCAGTATCATCTGCATGCCCCCCTCGACAGTTGGTCCTACAGAAGTAGTAGAAGAGGGTGAAGTATTGTCAGGACCAGTAAGAGATATACCTTGACGTACTAGGTCCGCAGAGTGTTCGCCTCTAGAGGCTCTGTGACCATCCACAGAAGGATCGTCATCATCTAACATTTCCTCAAATAAATGATCTAACTCATTTGCTCGAGTAGATGTTTCACCAGAGGCTTGCACAGGGTGTCCGAGTCCTGAGCTGATTTGCTCAGAAGTCACCTGAAAAAAGTCATCAAAAGATACATTAATACTTTCCAATATTAACTTCGACTTCAACACGTAGACTATGTAAGCCTTAGAGGTTGTTGAGTAACCAATGAGCTTGGCTTCATCAACTTTTCGATCAAACTTTCCAACATGCTCTCTATGGTTTAGGACAAAGCATCTGCATCCGAATACGTGAAAGAACTTGATATTCAGATTCCTCTGGTTGATTAGATGGTAAAGAGTCTTTGAGTGTCTTTTCACTATCATAGATCTGTTCTGAGTGAAACATACGGTTGAGATAGTTTCTGCCCAAAAGGAAGTTGATAGTCTAGAAACAGTGAGCATAGTTCTGGCATCCTCCACTAGTGTTCGATTTTTCCTTTCAACAACATCGTTCTACTGTGGAGTTCTTACGACAGAGAAGTTCTGTGAAATGCCCTCTTCGGCAAGATAGACATCAATTGTTGAATTTTTGAATTCAGTGCCATTGTCACTTCTTAGCTTCTGTACCTTGCTGTTATAAAGAACTTGAAATTTTCTCATAAGAGTGATTAGTACTTGAGGAACATCATACTTCTTTCGAACAAATTCAACCCATGTGTATCTAGAGAATTCATCTATTAGCACAAGAATGTACTTGCCACCTAGGCTCTGTACAGGTATTGGACCGCAGAGGTCAACATGAAGCATATACAGACGCCTAGTGCAGGATACATCAGACTTGGTCTTATGAGCAGCTCGTTTGAGTTTGCCCATTTCACAAGCAGAGCATAGATGATCTCTATCAAATTTTATATTTGGAAGATCACTCACCAGATTCAATTTAACAAGTTTGTCAAGAGTATGAAAGTTTAAGTGACAGAACCTTTTGTTCCAGACCCAAGCTTCTTCGTTTTTTACATGAAACTAAACAAAGATTTTTATCTTTGTTAGTTGCTTTAAAGTTCATGAGCTACAGATCACCTCTTTTGTCGGTACGAAGAAGCTCTGTGCATGTCCCTTCACATAGCAGAGAGCAATATTTCTTTTTTAACATAACATCGAATCCATTGTCATAGAGTTGACTAACACTTAGTAGATTGTGCTTAAGGCCATCCACATATGCAACTCTGCAGACATCAACGTCCTCCTTGGCTATGACTCCATAGCCTTTTATTTGCCCCTTTCGATTATCTCCAAAGGTCACAGAACCTCCTCCTGATTTTTCTTCGTAGGAGGAAAGTAACCCTCTGTCGTCAGTCATGTGCCTAGAGCACCCGGACTCTAGGTACCAAACTGGCACATGTTGCTTCTTCTACAAAGATTAAGGAGATTTAGGTACCCATTTTCAAATGGGTCCATTTTTGTTAGGGGTCTTTATGGTTGCTTTAGCATCCTTAGGTTTGGATTTACCTTCTGTAGTAGAAGAACTACTTTGCTTCTTCTCACCCTTGAATTTTGCATTCTTAGCTTTGGTTTGAGGGAGGAAGCAGTGATGGCTTGAGAAGTGTTCACATAATTGATGCATAAGTTTAAAACATTCACAATGATGAACACCAGAAGCAAAAGATTACAATCTCTCCTAGTATCAGACTTCCTTTTACAAGATGACCTATCTAGGCTAGACTGGTTTTTATTAAAACTCCTATTCGGATGGCTCTTTGGCTATACCCTCCTTCTGTGGTATCCCTCCCTTGGATTCACTGCCACAGAAGCAAAATATTTGTCATTACTAATTCACTTATGCTTTTGTTGCCAAGTGAATTTTTCATGATTAGGCTTTAAAGATCTAAGAGTTTTTTGATTCTGAGAGGACACTTCCTTTTGTTTGTTTATCTTTTCAAGCTCAAGAGAAGTCTTAGCTTGTAAGCACATATCTAGAAAGTTAGGGAAAATAGGAATCCTTGCATAGCTAATTTTAAGAACAATTGTTCTATTAAAAATTCCAGGGGGTAGTTTAGATCCCTCTAGTTTGAAAGGAACTACTTCTATCTTGACAGAGCCAGTCTCTAGATCAACAGAGGTTGATTCATCCTCAGATTCTGAGTCTGAATCAAGAAAGTCTCTGTGGCCAGAGGCATGATTTTCTGGATATGTACTACATTTTCCTTCATCATTGTCCTTTGAGGTGTTTAAATATTTCAAAACGCAGGGGACAACTTAAGGAACTTTTAGGCTCTCCATCTTGTATAACATAGGTCATATCAGAACTATTGAAAAGGTGATTTTCATATATTTCTAGTAAATAATTTTCAAAAAGTTTCATCAACTTTACTTCTGCAGAGGTTGGAATGAACTCAGGTGCCTCAGAGGACAATTCTTTTTCAGGAGTTATCATGCACACAAAGGCCACTTGAGCTTGTGTTTCTGGATGACCAAATTTGAAGAGTCCAATCTGATTTTGGGTCAGATACTTCTTTGGTATAGATTCTCTTTTGACAAAGGTTGATGATGACAAACACTTGTTTTCATACCAAACATTTGTCATTATCAATGGACTCCTCTCATGTGGCTCCCCAGAGGTTTTGTGCCTCTTAAATAAAGAAGTCAAGTTGGGAAAACCTTATTTTTGAACTTTCCCAAGGCAGAAGATAGATGATAAGGATTGATTTCTTTTACTTCCAGTATAGGGATCTATATCGCAGAACCCTATACCTCTTCTACCAACTTGGGTATTCATCTTCTCATGCACCTTCTGTGCATCCTGATATTTCCTTATTAGAAGATCTCTGTCGAGCAAGTCATGATGGAGGACTTCTCTTTCTTTTTGGAAAAAGTTTTTAAGAGCAAGGATGTTCATTCTGTCTCTCTCATTGTCTTTGAGCTCTTTGGTCTTGCTTTTTAAGGCTAACTCAAGACAAACAATTTTTTCCTTGAGGGGTTTCATTTTTGTAAGACGTTTATTTTCAAGACTTTTCTTTTCAATGAATAACTTGTCCTTTTTCTGAGTGAGAAGTTTGGCTTCTCTCTCATAAAAGGCAAGTTTCTTTTTCAAAACTTCACAAGTCTTTTCAAATGCATTGAATTCTTCGGTTAGAGTCAAAAGTGGATACCTCACTATCACCTTCTTAGGAGTTGATATTATTCCCAAAAAGTGTGTAATCAATCAAGACGAACAACAAAATCAATCATAATTGTCATATTATTGATCATGAATAAAATGAATACAAATGCTCTCTCAACACAAATATTTCTCTCACTAAGTTCTTTCAGTAATAGTCTCATATGATTCTACAAACGAAAAAGGAACTATTTATACCTACTAGTTACAAAGACAAAAAATAACTAAACTAGTTGACTTGTACTTTGACTTTCCACATTTAAGCTCTTTGACTTTGACTTTGCAATGAGGTTTTGACTTGGTTATTTGACTTTCAATTTCCATGATCTTAGATCCAACATATTTGTGCACTAACAATCTCCCTCTTAGGATTCAAGATCTTTTTCAAAAAGAAATTTAGCAAAAACGAGCAATCTCCCCCTTTGTAGATCTTTGGCAAATTCAATCTCCCATTTTAGCATCTTCGTTAAGATAAGCATTCCATCTCCCCTTTGGATTCCAAAATGGAATTGATCATCAAATAACAATCTTTCTCTTTATGTCTTGACGAACAATCTTCAAAAGTTACACTATTCTCCACCAAAGTCTGTGAATGTGTTCTTCAAAAACTATAACAATCTCCCCCAAGATTATACAAATCTCTTTCAAACTTCAAAAAATAAATTATCTCTAGATTTAGCTTACTTTGCTTTAGCAAATAATCTTCAAAGAAAAATTCAGTAATCTTCAACAAACTTTCTAAACTTCTTGAAGTTTTTCCAACACAATCTTGCGTTTCTCGAAATATCACCACCATTAACTATATATTCTGAAATTGATCTTTCACACAACCTTCATTTCTTGATACTGTCTCCCCCTTAACTATCACAATCTGTTCTCCAGACCACATTTCTTGAAATTATTTCTTCCCCTTTTTGATGATGTAGAGCATAGAAATCATCAAAATTTCTTTAAGAAATGTCATGAATCTTTTTCTGACCAATGATCTTTCAAAAATGAACATCTGAACCATCCTTCATTTCATAATGTATTCATCCGAATCTTTTAAATTCTGAAAAATAAAACTGTAACCCTGAATCAACAAATGAATCAGTTAAAATGCATGTAAGTAGCACAAAACCACTTTGTATAACGAATGTACATTAGAAATGAACTTTTTGATGTTCACTCCTACAGGGCTTTCATTCAATCATTGAAAAATCACAAAGAAATTTTCTATGAATGTTAAGACAAGAAAACATATTCCTTGTGTGTTAGTGCATAGTGTAGAATGAATGAAGCTACTTAGGCATGTCAAATAGGCTAAAAATGTGTAAACCATTGAAACAACAATAGTATTACACAGACTCAATTGTGCATGATCAAAATGCGAAGGTGGGGCAGACTTCCTTCTTTTCCATATCTACATCATCCAAATGAAGACTTGATAGATTATGTGTTGTGTCCCCAATAAAAATTGAAACATCACTTTGTTGAGAAAGAAATAAGTAGCTGGTGGGGTTTAATCAAGAGTTGGCATGGGCTAGTGCCTGTTTCAATGAAGTCCACGAAAGAATTGTGAAACAACAGTAATATGGTTTCCCGACTCAGAAAAAGTTTATGCGGAGTTTGTTATTCTTTTACTCTGATCTCTCCCCCTCTTTCTTTTTAAACATTGAGCTCACTTCTAACCAAACTCTCTTTTCATTTTATCTCAGCACACACCCATACTCAGGATAACTTCTTGGGTAGGAAACACTGGTTGTCGTGAATCCATAGAAGTTCATTAAAATCTCACACAATGATCCCATGTAATTATCCTAAAAGCAAAAAGTTGCTCAACGGTTTAACTTTAACAGTTGAAACACAAAATAGTGTGAGATGTATGTATGCTCAATAAGATAATCATGAAGATTTGAGCATTTTAAACATGGAAGATTCTCTCAAAACAAAGAAATTGAATGAATGAAGTGAAATCAATAGATATGTTTTGAAAATCTAACAATGTACGAAAAAGATCAAATATGAATGATAATCATTTAAAAGCTTAGGTCATGAAAAATTGGATGTTATCTATATGAACAAGTATAGACATTCTTGAAAGAAATGCTTTGAATGAATTAACGCTCAACAAACTTTGAATATCAAACGGGGTGTCTTACCATCGAAAATTAGTTTCAATATGAGACATGGTAAAGACATAGTCAACAAAAGATACTAAACCGGTGTGTATGAATACTTGACAGTATATGAAAAACATAATACACAAGTATTTATCATTGGAAACACACAGTTAGTTTAACAATGAAGCTCATAACAATGAAAAACATTTAAAAACACACTTCTGAATTCATGAAAATTGTTTAAGAATTGAGAAGTGGTTTGAACATTTAGAAACATGTTTTCCATGTTTGAAAGTTGTCCATCTTTCAAACATAATGAGATTAAGAGTAGAATAATCCTTACGCTCAACATTAATCTCATAAAGTCAACTCCAAAGTCATGATTTATATGATCATGTAAGCTCCCCCTCAAATTCTGCAAGTAGTCAAAAAGTCGTCAAAGCAACAAAGTCTTATTGAAAACAAAAACTATTATTGAAAAAGTAAAGACATGAAAGCAATAAAACTTGTTAAGAACGAGTTCTGATCTGACATAATCAGAAATCAAAGTCCTTACTCCCCCTAAAAAATATGCATCATAAAAATTTGTCAGTATAGAACATTTGCAAAAGTTTTATAACTCCATCTAGAAATTATGATTGTCTGATCTTTGTTTCACAATCCCCCTGAAACCATGAACAGAACCTTTCAGTGCAGATATCTTTCGGATTAAAAATATAGAAATGAAGAAAAATAACAAAAATAAATTGTACTGGGTAATTACAGATTGTCTTGAGATTCAACATGCCAAGTTTCGAAATGAGAAAATTAAATCTCATTTCGTCCAATGGCTTGGTAAACAAATCAGCAAGTTGATAATCTGTGGTTACAAAGTAAAGTTCAATTGTACCTTTTTCAACATTATCTTTGATAAAATGATATCGCACATCAATATGTTTGGTCTTTGTGTGCTGAACAGGATTAGCTGATATGGATATAGCGCTTTTCGAATCACAATATATAGGAATCTTGTTGAACTAGAAACCATAGTCTCGAAGTTGTGTTCGCATCCACAATACTTGAGAACAGCAGCTAGCAGCAGCTACATATTCTACTTCAGCAGTTGATGTGGAAACACATAGTTGTTTCTTTGACGGTCAGCTTACGAGCTTGTCTCCAAGAAATTGAATGTGACCCAATGTGTTCTTTATGTCTAGCATACAACCTGCATGATCTGCGTCTGAATATGCTGTTAGCTCAAAACCTGTATCTTTAGGATACCACAAACCAAGATCTGCAGTCCCCTCCAGATATCTAAATATTCTCTTTACAACTGAAAGATGGGATTCTTTAGGCGAAGCTTGATATCTAGCGCATAAGAATGTAGAAAACATAATATTCGGTCTACTTGTCGTTAAATACATTAAAGAACCAATCATTCCTTTATAGGTTCTAAGATCAACAGCTTTCCCGAAAGATCAGCTCCGATTTTAGTTCCTGGTGCCATCGGGGTACCAATTGGAGTACAATTTTCCATTTTAAATTTTCTCAAAATATCATAAATGTACTTTACTTGATTAATGAAAATCCCTGTTGAAAATTGTCTAACTTGTAATCCGAGAAAGAAATTCATCTCTCCCATCATACTCATTTGAAATATGGACACCATTAGATTAGAAAAGTTCTTACAGTACTTCGGATTTGTTGAACCAAATATTATATCGTCCACATATATTTGAATTAAAATGATATCAGCTTTTTCCTTTTTGATAAAGAGAGTGGTATCGATTTTACCTTTCGAGAAGCCAGACTTGACTAAAAACTTGGATAGAACATCGTACCAGGCTCGAGGAGCTTGCTTTAAGCCATAGAGGGCCTTGTCAAGAATATAAATATGATCCAGTTTTTCAGCATTAACAAACCCTTCTGGTTGTGAGAAGTATGCCATTTAGAAAGGTAGTCTTCACGTCCATTTGGTAGACAATGAAGTTTTTGTGTGCAGCATAGGCTAGAAACATTCTTATTGCCTCTATACGTGCAACTGGAGCGTATGTCTCATCATAGTCTATTCCTTCCTCTTGTCGATATCCTTTAGCAAAAAGTCGAGTTTTATTTCTTACCACGATACCATCCTCATCTTTCTTGTTCTTGAATACCCATTTTGTACCTATAATTGTTTTTCCTTTCGGTCGAGGTACGAGTCTCCAAACTTTAAGCGATTCAAATTGATTGAGCTCTTCTTGCATAGTCGTTATCCAATCTGGATCTTTTAGAGCTTCAGATACTCGTGTAGGCTCTATCTTGCTCAGAAAAGAATCAAACATGCATTCGTTGGCAGTCACAGGCCTAGTTTGCACCGACTTTGAAGGATCTCCAATAATTTGATGAACCGGGTGCTCTTTGGTCCATTTATGTACATGAGGGAGTGGTATGGATGTAGACTGGTCATGTTGATCATCTAGATATCCAGTATGTTCTTTTTGTGGGGTTCAGTTGAAGTAACTGGTGCAGAAGCTTCAGTTGATTGGACATTTGATATTTGTTGGATAGGCATGACAATACATCCAACTGAATGTGCAACTTCTGGCTCTGCAGTATCATGTGCAACTTCAACTGATTGAGTAGGTGTTTGAACTGGAGTTTCTTTTTGAATCGGGGAATTTGATTCGGTCGATACATCTGATGTGATTGGATGATGATTACTTGAATCTTCAGATCTGTCAATCACAACAGGTTTAGTCACTTTTGAACCAAGAAACTCATCATAAAAATGTTCAAACAATAAATCTAATTCTGTTAAATGAGACGTAGACGTTGACGCTTTATCAGAATTAGAAACTTTAACCGCTGGTTCTAGACTGATCTGTCTAGAAGCTAATACTTCTGTTATCACGGGTTCTGAACTGAGTTGCTCAGAAGCCATATCTTCATCAAATGTAACATTGACACTTTCCACAACTATCTTAGATTTCTTCAAGTAAACTCTGTATGCAGCAGACGTTTGAGAATATCCAATGAAAATTCTTCATCAGCCTTAGGACTGAACTTGTTTAAGTTCTCCTTATCATTCAGCACAAAACACCTGCATCCAAAGATGTGAAAATTTTTAATGCTAGGTATTCTATTATTTATCAAAGCATATGGAGCTTTACCAAACCGGCGATGAATGATTGAACGATTTTAAGTATAACATGCAGTTGAGACAGCTTCGGCCCACAAAAATAAAGGTAGATCTGATTGTCTTAGCATCATTCGTGCAACCTCAACAATAGTCTGATTTTGTCGTTCAACTACCCCATTTTGTTCTAGCGTTCTGGTAGCAAAAAATTGATGAGTTATCCCGACCGATTCGAGATAATCGTCCATTGTTTTGTTCTTGAATTATGTGCCATTATCAGTTCTAAGTAGCTTAACTGTCTTCTGCAAGTTTACTTGAATGGTCTTCAAAATTGAAATAATGATCTCTGGAGTTTCATCCTTTGATCTCAAAAATTTGACCCAAGTGTATCTTGAAAAATCATCCACGATCACAAGAACGTATTTCTTGTCGTTTATGCTTTGCGTTCGCATTGGACCACAGAGATCCATATGCAACAGTTCTAAAGGAGTACTTGTGCTTGGTTCAGGCTTAGGCTTGTGTGAGGCTCTTTTCATCTTGCCTTTCTCACACGCATCACACAGATGTTCTTTTTCGTATTTCAGCTCTGGAAGTCCTCTTTCCAAATTTCCAGTCACCAACTTGTTAATGTACCTGAAGTTGAGATGAGACAGCCTTCTATGCCATTACCAGCTTTGTTGCATAGAGGCTTTAGTCAGCAGACACACTGCATTATCAGTCTTGACATTTGACAAATTGATCGTGTAGAGGTTTGACTTTCACGTCCCGACCAAGAGTTCTTTGCCATCTTCAGTTCTAACACAACATCTCTTGGATTTTAAGTTGACCTCTAAATCATTGTCACAGAACTGACCAATGCTGAACAGATTGTGTCCTAATCCTTCAACATAACTCACCTTCTTTATCGTTACATGCTCTTGCACTACATCTCCATATCTAAGTATTGGTGAAAACTAGTCATTTCCAAAGCGCACATTTTCGTAAAATTTCTCTGTATAGTTAGATAAAATATCTTTCTGCCTTATCATATGCTTGGAACAGCCTGAATCCAAGTACCACATATGACGGGTCCGCACAAGAGAAATCAAGCAACAACAGGTTTAGGTACCCATTTATAGATGGGTCCCTTCGTGTTAGCACAAGATTTTGGCAACCATTTGAATTTGGTTCCTCTTTGTTTTTCAAAAACATTAGAATGATGTATATAATAAGTACCAAATCAATAATTATAATATTGTCGAGTCACAAAATCATTTCGACCGTATGTGGAACACTGACTAGGCAAATGAGATAATTGGATCAACTGCTTTATTTTATAAACCTTGTAAGAAGTTACAAGTTTTGTTTTAAGAGAAGCGCATCGATCAATTACATCAGAAAAACTAGTAGTAGTATAAACCTTGTGCTTACCTGTGTTGGTCTGTTTCTGTGAGCGTCTTCTCTTATGCTTCTTACCTTTTGAGTAATAGGTACTTACAGGAACTGAATCATCAACCTTAGTTGATGTTTCACCTTTCTCAAAGACACTAGGTAAAGCATCATTATTAATCACAAAAGAAGTATGATCTGGAAGTTTAGCATTGAAATCAAACTTATCAACACTTTCATCGAAACAACCATCAAATTTAAAAAATCATTTTCATCCGTAAATAAGTCATCAACACCATCATCAAATTGTTATGCCTTGGAAGAATTTGAAAATTTGAAATCATTTATCTTTTTAGAACACTTCTTTTGATAAGACATTTTTGCACAATCTGAAGTTTTAGGATTAGTAAAAACATTTCCCATGAAAACTTTACAAGATGTTGTTTACATAAACTCTTTCTGATTTGGATTTGTTATTTGTAACTTCAGATTTGAAATTAGTGTTCTTCATAACAGTAGAAAACACAACTTTCTCAAGATCAACCAAAATTCTTTCTTCTACTAATGTGTTCTCAAGCTCAAAAATTTTACTTTCTAAGATGAGTGGAGGAACATAAATATTTGATTTAACAGGTTTTGCCTCAATCTCTTTAGTAGAATAGCTTTGAAAATAATCGTTTGAAAGAAATTTTGGTTGCTTAGAAAGATAACCATCATTCAGCTTTTTATAGCAAAATGGTAGTTACATTTTGATTGTGTTTTTATGTTCTCATCTTCCTTAGCCTCAACCTCATCAAATGATTTTGTAACAAACTGGGTTTCAAATGAGAACATTTGTCAGCCACTTGTAAGAAATCAAAGTTATATAAATATGGTTGCTTTCTAATAGCTTTCTTTAGATAATGTGGGTTATCGTAACCAATACCCCAATTATCTTTGAAATTTGTAACTTCCTTTGGTTTGTTTAGATAAATGGTTTGATCAGTTTGACCTCGAGCATAAATCTTTGCTTCCAAACCATTAATCTTTTTCAGCAAAGATTTGTTTTCAAATTTCAACTTATTATAATTCACATCAAACTCTTGCTTCTCAAGTTCAGATTTATTGAACTTAGAAACTGTTTCAGAAATTTGAGTTTCAAAACAAGCTTTTTGTTTTTCAAAATTAGTAGCAGATTGTTCAAAGTGTCAATTAAGTTTTTGTTCTCAGCAATTTCCTTGTTGAGATCAAAATTGGTTGACGCATTTTCGCAACTCTGCTTTTTGAGCTTAGCTTGTAAGTCCTGAAGCTCAACGAATCATGGTTTCCATTTGCTTTAAGAAATCAGATTCAGAAAAATTATTTACCTCTTCGGAAGTCTCCTCATCAGATTCATCATATTTGACTTCTTTGCACATTAAGCACATGTGAGATGTTTCCTCTTTGTCATCCTCATAATCAGTATGATCTATTCAGTAATCATCTTCGGCCATCAGTGCTTTGCCTGTCTCTTTTTGCTTGTCCAGAAGCATCTTGTTCTTATAGTACTCTGAATTTCTGACTTTTGGCTTCTGGCAGTCCTTGGCAAAGTGGCCTATCTTGTCACAATTGTAGCACTTGACTGGTTCCTCTACTTCCTTCTCCACATACTGATTCACATACTTTCTCTCTTCTAGCTTCCTTTCCACATAACTATTTCCTTCAGACCTCTTGTCCTCAAACCTTCTTCCTTCCACTCTTTCCTTGTGTTCATAGTTCTTTGACCCTAAAGAGTACCTCTGACTATTGGAACCCGACTTCTTATAGAATTTCTTCTGAAAGGCACGGGTAAGCAACAACATGGCTTGCTTAAGATTCTCACGGTCATCAGAATCAGAGTCATCACTATCAAAAGCATCCGAGCTAGAAACCATTATCTTATTTTTCTTCTTTTTATCTTTCTTCTCTTTCTCTTTCTTCTTTTCCACTACCATGGCAACTGGATCATTCATAGGATTCTCACTTTTTTTTTCTATCTCCTCTCTCCTCTTCTACCTCCTCTTCATTCTGCCTCAGAGTTTCATAAACTTCATGTAGAGGGATCTCACTCAGATCTTTCATTTGTTTCATCCGTCGTGTATGTTTCTTCCACTCTTGTTGTAAGACACTAAGAAACTTTACATTATTCTCAATTTGCTTCTTTTTGACCTTGTTCTTGGCAACTTCATTCAGTAGAGAAACAAATCTTAATTGTAACATCTAAGAGATAAATGACTGGATCACTTTCTATCTCCACATACTCTCTCTCTAGAAGATCTTAATTGTCAAATTAGTGTTATTGATTGAATTATGCTTCGAATCTGAGAATATTACATTTTCAATTGGTATCAGAGCTAAACCCAATCAAATTCAGAGGAGATTTCATTACTTGGATTGATCGATTTCTTGAAATCATCAAGAACGCACATAACGTATTTTCATTATCACTGTTTGATCGAATTGATTTTTGTTGGTTGAGTTTTGGGATTAAAAATGGTTCCATAGAATTCGTGTGATGTAATAGGATAGTTCTTATTCAATTTGTTTCACGAATTACTCACGGTTTTAGATCGAATTTTGGATTTCTTAGATTTTCTTGAAAAAGTTGTCAAGCACTGTAAATCGAAAATTGCACTGTAATTTTTGTGTTTTTAATCATAATGGTTGTTTAGAAAAATGTTCTAAATCGATTTTAGATCATATTGGTTCAGTATATTGAGCAATTTGCAGGTTGAACTGATTTTTGGATCGAATTCGTGAGTATAAGTGAAAAACGTGCAAGATCCATAGTTCGCGCTAAGGAAGAACACGCACACACTGAAGAACACGCACACACTGAAGAACACACACAATGAAGATGGTTTTCTTTTCTGCGAGTTTATTTCTGTTTTGCGCATAGAGCGTCTTGCGAGAAGGAAAAACGCGCAAAGCAAAGGGTGCGAATTTCAGTGTTTGATTTGCGAGTTTCGTAGTCCGTGCGAGTTAGGGTTCTGCGAGTTTTGATTTTGTGAAAAATTTTCTAAGTGTGGTTCGCGCACAAGGGTTCTGCGAGTTTCTCAATCTTGCATGTTTGCATTCAGCGAGTTTCTGTTTTGAGAAAATTTTCTAAGTATGGAACACGCAAAGAGTTGTGTGAGTTTCATTTGATTTGCGTGATTGTATTCACTTGCGAGAAGTTTAGTCGATCAAAAGAATCTAAGTACAGAACGCGCACGAAGTACTCTGCGAGAAGCTACTTCGCGCACGACATTGTCTGCGAGTTTTGTAAATGCGCACAACATTTTCTGCGAGAAGTTACTTCGCGCACATCGAGGCCTGCGAGTTCTAGAAACACGCAAGTAGTTGTGAGCGAGTTCTGAAAACGCGCACTAAGTTGTATGCGAGAAGTTCTGTGAACAGTTCTTTGCAAGTTATTTGGTCTGCGAGTTTTTGTGGTTTGCGAGTTACAAAGTTAGAATTTTTCTGTGATCTATTTCAAGTGGTGATCTGAGTTTGACTTTCAGTCAACTTTTCTGAATATTTTGGGAACGATCATTTTTCAAGCTAACATTCTGTTCAAGATGTCTAAAGATTATTTGTCAGGGAGAGATGTTGCAGTCTTATACATGCCTGAAATACCTGCAATAGAAGTTGAACGAGATAAACTGAAGATTCAGAATTCAGATCTTTTAAATCAGATTCAGGAGTTTAAATCTAAATTGTTAAACTCTGATAAAACTTTTGTATGTGCTAAATGTATTGATCATTCTAAATTTGATTATGTAGGCATCATTAAGGCAAGAGAGAAAGAGATTAAAGAGAAAGAGCAAGAAATTGGAATGAAAGAAAAAATTGTAGAGGTTAAAGAGAAAATAATCATGCAAAAATAGAGAAAGATAACAAATCTTCAAAGACAACTGAAGACAACTGAACAAAAATTATCGGAAATGCAAGCTGAATCAGTTAATTTTCAACAAAAGTTTAAGGCTTTTGAAGAAAAGATATCTGTTTTGGAGACAAAGAATGTTGATCTGATGAAAAATATCCAAGCAGATAAAGACAAATCAAATCTGGAGAAAGATTCAACTCAAAAGCTTTCTGACTTTTCTAAGAAAGTTATCCAAGAGAAAAAGGATCTTGAGCTAAGATGTTTGAAACTCTCGAAGCAAGTGTCAGAGTTTGAAAAAATCTTAATTACAGAAAGAGACACGTTTGCTAAAGAGAGAAAAGTTCTTGAAGACAAAACGATTGAACTTCCCAAACAAATCTCAGTTCTGCAAGACTTACTTGAAAAAGAAAGAAAATCGTTTCAAGAAAAGAAGAAGTCTTTTGAGATGGAAAAGAAAATTGCTGAAAAGAGAAATGTTGGGATTTTCAAAGATATTTCTGAAAAGAACAAGAACTTGGAAAAAGAATTTGAGCAAGAACGTTTAAATTTTGAATCTGTAATATCTAAGCTCACATCCAAGATATTTGTTCTATCCTCAGAAATTCAGAAAGAACAGATGGCTAGAACTGCTTTGAAAAAGAAGTTTGACACACTTTCTGATGAAAGAAACATTCTATCCAAAAAGATAAAGGACTTAGAAGCTGCAAATGTTGAATTGTCAGATAAAGTTTCTGCTGATATGATTAATCAATCACCTCTTGACAATTCAACAGAATCAGTTTGTTCTTTCAAAACTGCTTCAAGTTCCATTCATGAGAAAAATGTTTTCAAAAATAAAAATGTCAAACCAAACATTGTCAAATTAAATCAGATTCGTCCATCTAATCTGTTTTATGACAAGTCTGTTGATAGTCCAGCGAGCTTCTATGTCAAATCTCTTGGAAAGCATTCAAAGATATGACAGATGGTCTGGGGAGTTAAAGGTTCTTCAGATGAAAAGAAGAATGACAAAGCATCTGCATCCACATCCAATGCCAAAAAGAACAGAGCTCATAAAGGTAAATCTTTTGGTAAACCTGATACAATTTACTCTGCTAATCATCTTATCAGGTTGGTTGAAAAGAAAATATATTGTTCTTACTGTGGAGCTAATGACTTTTTAAGTAATAATTTTGTCAATTACCGGTATGGTTCATATTATGTTAATCCCAAAAGAACTGCAACTAACACATCAGGACCCAAATACCAGTGGTACCAAAAGCTAAATATGTGTTGCAGGCACCCAAGGTTTAAGGGGGAGCAAGAAAATAGGCTCTTGAATAACACAGTTCAAGACCTGCACCTCAATGTCAAGAGTTATGGTTTCTGATTACAATAGATCAGGGCCCATTCTTAAATGTTAAAGGACTTAGACTTCTAAACACATCAGTTTAGGACTCAGTCTTCAATGTTTAGGACAAGGATATTTTGCAAATATCTAGGGGGAGCTTAACTGAATATAAATCATTTAATCATGATTTGAGGGGGATCTAAATTGTAAGTATCTTCTGATCTAGATCTCTGATTGTTTGAAAGAAGAACAACTTTCAAGCATGAAAAAAATGCTTTCTTAAATGTTCAAACCACTTCTTATTCTCAAAAGATTTCATGAATTTGGAAGTGTGACTTTAAATGTTTTTCATTATGGAGCTTTAACGTATAACTGATCGTATGTTTCCAAAGATCAATACTTGTGTATTATCTTGTCTATATACTGTCAAGTATTCATACACACCGGTTCAGTACTTCATATTGATTTTGTTATTATCATGTCTCATAAAGAAACAATTTTTCGATGGTAATACCCTCGTTTGTGATTCAAAGTTGTTGAGCATCAATTATCATTTCAATCTTTGAGCGTTCATTTCAAAATTGTTTATATTCGTTCATATAAACAAACTATCAAGTTCTTTGATAGTCTAACCATTTCACATTCATATTTTGAGATATTTGATCTGATTGATACATTGTCAGATTCTCAAAACAATTTTCTTGATTTCATTTTATTCATTCAATATTCTTGTTTTGAGAGATCTTCAAAGTTCAAATGCTCGAATTTCATTCTTATCCTTAATGAGCATACATTTATATGACAATGATATCACGTGGTTAAATGTTCAAGTTAAATTGTTGAGAAACTACTCTTTTTAGGACAAAAATACATGGGATTCATGTGAGAGCTTAAACAGAACTTCCATGGATTCACGTTAACCAGTGTTTCCTACCCGGGAAGTAATCCTAGAGTGATTGGGGGGTGAGAGGTTTTAAATCAAAGAGTGGGGGAGATAACTTATCCGATTGAGTTTTTCTCAGTGTGTGGAGCGGAAAAATGTAAATGAGAGTTTGATTATAAGTGAGCTTAAATGTTAAAAAGAAAGAGGGTGTGAGAACAGAGTTAAAAGAATATCAAAACTCTGCACCAACCACTTTCTGAGCTAGGCAGCCACATCTTCTGATTGGTTCACATTCTTTGGTGACCATCATTGAAAAAGGCAGTGAGCCCATGCCAACTCTTGCATTAACCCCACCAACCACTTGTTTCTTTCTTAAAAAAGAAATGTTTCATTTTCTTCGGGGACGCAGCATATCTGTTATCTGATCTTTACTCGGAACATTTAGATATTGAAAAAGAAGGAAGTTTGCCCTACCTTCGCACCTCTTTCATGCACATTGAGTCTGTGTAATACTTGTTGCTGTCTAAACAGTTTACACTTTTTGATCCTGGAAAAGCTTAAGTAGCTTCAATCATTCTACACTTTCACGTACACACAAGGAATATATTTTCTTGTCATAACATTCATAGAAAATTCCTTTGTGGTTTTTCGATGATTGAATGGAAGCCCTGGAGGAGTGAACATCTCAAAAACTCCTTTCCAATGTACATCCGTTGTAAAAAGTGGCTCCATGCTACTTAAAGGCATTCTAACTGTATCATTTGTTGATTCAAGGTTACAACGTTTATTATATTTGGATTTGAAAAGATTCGGGTATATACATTTCTTATGAATTGACGGATACACAGATCAAAAGAGTGAAGATTGTCATTTTATAAAGGTGGAGATTGTTATATTATCATAAAGGGGGAGAATGTTAGTAGATCATAAAGAGGAAGATAAATTTTCAAAGACAATGACTTGAAAAAGATTTTGATGATTTTACTGCTCACAACTCATCAAAAAGGGGGAGAAATTCTGGATTTTCAAGTCAAGTGAAAATTTAAAGATTGTCAGAGGATTCATCTCATAAAAGGAAGAGATTTTTCTAAAGAAAAAGGGGGAGATATTCAAGTACTTTCAAGTCAAATATGAAAGGTTGAGTAAAGTTTGAAAGACTTTCTGAAGAAAAGTAAAAGATTGATGAAAGTTTATCAAAATGGAGGAGATAATTTCTGGAATTTCAATTTCAAGACAGATGAAAGTTTGTTTTCCGAAGACTGATCAGAGATCACAGAGATGAAGATACGTGCATTGAAAGATTCCTCAAAGTTCAAAGATTCCTCAAGTTCAAAGAAGATCAAAGAAGTTTCAAGAATTTCAAATTCAATTTCAAAGTTTTGTTCAAAACTTGATGACTGTTCAAAGACAATGTGAATGACTTTTCAAAATTCTTCAAAGCATCAAAGATTGAAGATTGTCAGAGCTACAAAGTTTAAAGCCGTCAGAGTTAAAGTTTGAAGAATCAAGAGTTGAAAACTATTGTCAATTTTTTGTTAAATCTTGAATACAAAGGGGGAGAATGTTAGTGCATTGTTGTATCCAAGATTTAAGTACAGAAAAGTCAAAGTTAAAATAGTCAAAAGAGTTAAGTCTTGGAAGTCAACCTTGTGTAAATAGCTCTTAGTATGAGTGTTTGTAGAAGTAGAGTAGTTGGCAAAGCATAAGAGAGCTTATGTGTTGTGAGAGTTCATGTAGCGTGTAACAATTTTGATATTGTCAGCTATACAACTTGTGTATTTCTCTCTCTACTCTCTCTATAGATCTTGAACTAAACTGTCAAATCTTGGTTAATTGGTTGAATTGTGACCTAACAGACCGGAAATCCCCTAAACTAATTGGATCTCGAACCTATGGAACAAGAGCCACAAATTAGGAATTGCACCCCATATTGATTTTTTCCTTATCCCAAAACCAATACAGAAAATTCATAACATCACCTTTTATTATATGCCAACACTTTTTTATAAAGAAAAAATTAAATCCATCTGGCCCGAAGCTTTTGAGGCACCGCAACCATTTATCTCTTTCCACACTTCTTCTCCCATAAAAGGGGATTCCAAAGCTCTCCGGTCTTCCAAAGTCAACACTCAAAACTTTTCACTTACCAACCTCAGTCTACTAGAGCTATCCTCACGGAATCGCTCTTTGAAAAAATGATGGACAACTTGTTTTATCCTCCCTGAATCCTCACACCATCGACCTTCTATATTTAGTCCGGATCAATAATTTTTAAATTTCTGTCTTTTGACAATTGAATAAAAAATAAACCTTGAGTTTCCGTCACCTTCTGCTCTTACTTTGGCCTAGCGCGTTGGTGAAGCATTTTTGATTTATCAAACTCTTTTTCCATCCACTTAACCCTCAATGTTTTCCATTCCAAACTCTCCGCCTTCGTTAACATTCTTTTCTTAGCCTCGAATTCCATTTATTCATTTCAGCCAAATATGCGCAATAACTCGTTTGTATTTCCAAATTCTTTCTTACTCCAAGCTTTCAAAGTGGTCTTTACATTTTTCAACTTGTCTCGAAAGATTTTATCGGGTTCCACAAAAAAATTTTGAGCGTCCCAAGCTTCTTTAACTATATCAAGAAAGTTTTTCGATGTGTTATTACATCTTTTATAGAACGTTTTTAAACAAATGTCCTATAAACTTTTTGTGTTGTAGTGGAGACATAATGTTGCAAGGTACAATTTGATAGAAATATTAAAATATCCAAAAAAAAAGAGAATATAACTTTTGAAGATAGGATGTATCAGTAAAACGTTTCAATATAGATGCCACACAGTATGATTATTTAAAATTAAATACATAACATATTAGCAACTGTGTTATGAGATTTATACGTTAACAACATACAGGAAAACAGGCAATATTTTCTCACAATCAACAGTTCAACACAATGTTACGAATATTTACTTAAGTGAGGGATCGTGTGAGAAGTTGAGTTAGCAGTGAGAAGTGGATCTGAACAGTTGATCTCTCTTAATCTCAAGCCCTTCTATGAATTGCGGCTTAGAAGAGAATTGATCATGTGCATCTCGGTGCATCTCATCCTAACGTGCGTCCATTTCGGTTGATAACCATTTCTCACGCTTCTCACCGTTAACTCAACTTCTCACTGGAACCCAATCCTATTAACCTATTTACTTAATTAGTTTTCCGATTTCACAACTATTTAATATTTGAAAAAAATATATATAAAAAAAAGAATATTGATTTAAAAAAATTAAAGAAATATATTTCTAAGTTTCTATAATAATATAAAGCCTTAAATCGAACTGTATACGATGCTTTTGATCTTGTTTGTTGGTTTTCTGTCTTGTCTGATTTTAATGTTCCGTTGATCAAATTCGATTTCTACATACTCATATTTTTTTTCCTAATATCTATGTTCAAGCCTTAATAAATTATGATATATATTATTGAAATAAATTTAAGGGGTGAAGGTTTTTTACGGATATATAAATGATTATGAAATTTTGTTCACAAATGTCAGGATGGCCGAGTGGTCTAAGGCGCCAGACTCAAGTTCTGGTCTTCGTAAGAGGGCGTGGGTTCAAATCCCACTTCTGACATTTTTCTTGATCTAATTTTTTCTTTTTTTACCTTTTTCACGTCAAAGGATATGTTTGTATAATATTTATCATAAATATTTATGTACCTTCATATTTTTACAACACCACCTTAATATACATCTATTAGTATGATATTCATCATAAATATACAACTTAGTATAACACTCATCATGAATAGTTATGTATTTTCACGTGTATTTAATAAATCTTCAATATTCATACGTCACTATAACATTCATCATTAATATACATATTATTTACCATGAATATTTATATATGTTCACGTGTATATAACAACATTTCAACATTCCTACATTAGTATGATATCTTTTACTATCACATTCATCATGAATATATATACTATTCATCATGAATATTTATGTATGATCATGTGTATACAATAACTCTCTATTATTTATATTAGTATGATATTTATCATAAATATAAATTTTCACCATAATATTCATCATGAATATACTATATACAATTTCAACTTTACATACTCTATTTTTCTTTCTTTTTCTTTATTGGAATATCGATTGATCTTGATGAGTTCCTGATTTGTCTCGATAGGTTTTTCGATCCATCTCGATAAAAAGTTAAAAGTGGCAGGTTATGGTTTTACACAAACAAACACACAATAAATTAATCAATAGGTTCTCAATCGGTTATGATTTTAACATACAACCACACACCAAGTCAATGGATGGGTTCTCGATTAGTCTCGATTGATGTTGATGGGTCTCGATGGGTTCTGGATCAATCTCGATGTGTTCTTGATTGGTCTCGATGGTTTCCCGATCTGTCTCGATAAAAACTAAAAGTGAGAGGCTATGATTTTACACATACAAATAAATAATAAATCAATCTATAGGTTCTTGATGGAAAATGAAGGTGTTAACTTATGGTTTAACACATATAAACACACACAAGTCAATGAATGAATTCTCAACCCTTCTCGATAGATTCTCGCTCGGTCTTGATGAGTTCTCGATTGGTCTCCATGGGTGTTGGTTTTACGGTGATGAAAAACGCGGTGTCTTACGACGTTGAAGAAAGTGTTGAAGAAGGTGGTGTCGAGTTACGGACTTACGGTGTAGAGTTGTGGTACACACTTGAACGTACATAAATATTCATAATGAATATAACACATATATAGCATTTCATGTAAAAAACAGTTAAGACGAAAAAACTATATCGAGATGGATGTCATATTGAAGAGCACAAAATGCTCGTTTTTTTCTGTAATTTGTTTGATTAAAATATTAGTAATTTTTAAGATAATTTATTTTAAACTTTAAGGGGGAAACGTTTTTAATTAAAAAATAAAATAAAAAGTCGAATAAGGTATGCGTGAGATTGAAATTAACTTCCATTTTTACCCTAATCACCTTAATTAATAATTTTAATTAAAAACTCTATTTAATGTGAGTTGTTGGATCAATAGAGATGGAGGCCAAGATCAGTCCTCACGTTCACAATAAAAATAGAGTTTGCAATTGAACTATCCCCCCCCCCCCTTCTCTCTCTCTCTCTCTCTCTCTCTCTATATATATATATATATATGGTGCGTTTTTTTTGCAACCCAAGCAATTTGTACAAACTATGCAAACCATTATTTAGGAAACAACATATATATTTATAGATAATGATTATGATTCATTAATAATGATTGTGATATATATGGAAAATGTTAAGTTTATTCATTATAATCATGATTTTAAATTAGGAAATGTTAAGTTTATTCATTATAATCATGATTTTAAATTAGGAAATGTTAAGTTTATTCATTATAATCATGATTTTAAATTAGAAAACATAATTAAATCATATATTCATTAGACTTGATGAACGGCTAAGATTGGTTTGCATAGTTTATACAAATTGTTTTGGTTGTAAAAGAAACGCACCACCCTATATATATATAGGTCCAATCAAATACAAACTATGGAAAAGTTACAAACCATACAAACCAATATCCGTCGTCCATCTAGTCTAATGAATATCTGGTTTCATTAATATATCAATTGCTTTATAATATAAAACGTTGATCATAATTAATAAATTCTAATCATCTTTCATAATTATTTAAATCATAATAAATGAACCTTCATCGTTTCTATATATATATAAGGGTTATTTCATTTGCAAACCATCTTATTTGTACAAACTTTAGAAAACCATTTTAAACCGTAGATTTCATTCATGAATAATCTAGATCATTTTCATCTATTTTTGTTAATTAAATAAAAAATTAATAACGGTCATTAAATGAAATGACGTCATAAGGGTAAAGTGTTCAAGAAATTTCCCTAAAATTCCGTAAAAAACTCCTAACAAAATCCTAAAAAAAAACTTTCCATTATCTAATCTGTATCCCCAAAAAAAATATCCTAAAATTAAATCAAAAAAAAATCGGTTAAGAAACCTATTCCAAAAAAAAATGAAAAAACCTAATGATTTTATGGTTTTGTTAATAAAAAAAACTCATGATTTCATGGTTTCATGCATGGTTTCGTCTATAAAAAACAACTTATGATTTCATGGTTTCATCTATGAAAAAACTCATTATTTAATGGTTTCGTCAATCAAAAAACTCATTATTTCATGATTTCGTTTATGAAAAAAAAACTCACGATTTCATGAATGAAAAAAAAAACTCATGATTTCATCGTTTGTATGAATGATTTCAATATTTCATGGTTTAATTAATGAAAAAACTCATGATTTCATGGTTTCATGAAAATAAGCACAAAAACTAATCATTTCATGGTTTCATCGACACTAGAATTCCCGTATCTCAATCTTCATGAAACAAACGAATTTTCACAAGAAACCAAAAATATCACGAACATGAGTTTCATTTAACAAAATACACTCAATAACAGACTTTCAGAAAAACATCATTAATGGACAAACGAAGCAATGTTTTTTACACTGTCGATTATGAAAAATTGTAGTATCGATCTATTTTTTAGAAAAAGAATAATAAAAAATTGCAGTATCGATATGTTTTTTAGAAAAAAAAAATTACTGAGGCAAAGCCTATGATCTCTACTTGAGGCAAATTTCCATTAAGTTTAGAACATTTCACCGCAAAGGGGCGCGACCCCTTAATCTCTGCTTTATGGCACTCTAAGGTTGTTAGAGCATAAAATATGTTGGATACAAGATCATGAAGAATGAAGACTGAAAGTCAAGCCAAGTCAAAGCTCAAGTCAACTCTTATAGCAAGTCAAAGTCTTTTGTAATAAAAGTCAAAGTCATTGTATTGTGTTTAGTTGTGTAAGTATTTTGTGTGCATTTAAATAGGGATATGGCTTATTGTGTTGTAAGTGATTGTAAGTAAGTTGCAAGTGAGAAGTATTGTACGTGGACATAGATTCTAGAGAAAGAAAAAGTCTGAGATAGCCTCTGTACGAAATCTTGAATTGAATTGATAACAGGTTGATTGTTCAAATTGTTCTCGTATTATCTTTGCATTAAAACTGTGATTAGAACTTGAAATCTTGGGAATAATAATTGGTATCAGAGCAGAGTTCAAATCGAAATCAATCAAAGAAATGGATGTCCGCACTGGTTTTTGATACTTGATCGAATTTCGATTTTTATTTTTTTGTGTAATTGCTAGTCTAATTGAGTCAATTGAGTTTGTCTGTTGTTTTAGACAAGTCTTGTATTGGTTTGTAGTAGATTTGCACTATAATTCTCAATTGATTTTGAGATTTTGTTAGTTTCGAAGTTCATGAGTTCATATACACTGTATCAGATCAATTTGTATGATTGATTGAATTTTGTTAAAATTCATTGGTTGTATTCGATTTCAGATGTATTAGTGATCAAATTGCTGAAGTTTCAGACTGTAATTTGAAGATTTGATGGATTTTTGAGAAGATCATAGTGTGTTTAATTCGAGATTTGAAGAACTTGCATAGAACCTCAAGAACTCGCATCAAGAACTCGCAAATCAAGAAGATTTCGCATAATTTTGTATCTGAAAATTTCACAAGTATAGAATTTTCATGATAGTGATATGCGAAATGTGCTGAATTCGCATATGTGTGTTATGAGAATTCCTCAGAATTCGTACATGCTTGTCTACGAAAAGCCAGAATTCGCATAAGTCCTTTATACGAAAAGTTTCTTGAAAAATTATCTAAGGAAATAATTCACATATGCTTGTATGCGAAAAGTGAGGAACTCGCATTGTGCTTCATGTGAATTGCTCAGAATTCGCATAAGGGTGATATACGAATTCATCAGATTTCGCATAAAAAGTTTCAAAATTTTCTAAGTATAGAATTCGTATCGATGCGAATTCTTTGAGTTTGAAAAAGTTTTCTAAGTATAGAATTCTCATAATTCTGTTGTGCGAAAAGCTTATGCGAAAAGTATAATTCTGTTGTGAGAAAAGCTTATGCGAAAATCTTATGCGAAAAGCTTATGCGAAAAGCTTATGCGAAAAGTTGATTTTCAAATTTTTCTAAGTTCAGATTTCGCATAGTTTTGTGTGTGAATTCTTGGAACTCGCATATAACTACGTGCGAATTCTGTAGTGTGCGAATTATGTATTGTATTTGTCTGTGAATTCTGAAGATAGTGTGTGCGAATTGTGGCTTGCGAATTCTGTATGCGAAAATTGTTTGGTTATTTGTGGTGTGCGAATTCCATACTTAGGAGATTTTTGGAAATTTTCTTTTCTGAAAATTCTTTCTAAGTTTTTTTGTATTCCGATTTCAATTGAACTAACGATCATTTTAAGTTCTTATTGAACAGTTCTATTGACAAGATGAATTCAAGTGAGGCTTTTGCTATCGGTACGAATGTGAAAGTACCAGTTCTTTTCAAAGGAGAATACAAGCAATGGAAGGAAAGATTTTTGAACTTTGTTGACCGAAATGATCTGGGTATGTACATCAGATTGTCACTAAAAGAAGAAGTAAAGAAACCTCCAATACCAGTAGAAGATTGTACTGAGGAACAGAAGAAAAGGCAGAAAGCTGACAGACTAGCTAGATCTTTTATACTGCAAGGTATTTCTAATGAGATTTCTATCCAAATAGATCCATACAATGCTACAGGGAAGGAGTTGTGGGATCACCTTGAATTGATGATGTTAGTACCAAAGGTGTCATCAAAAGAAAGAGTATTGGAGATTGAGAATGATATTCTAAAGAAGAACATCTCTAAGTTAGAAAGTGAAAATACAGAGCTAAAAAAGCAGATTTCAGAATTGGAACAGAAGATTTCCAAAGACAGAGATGTATTTGAAAAAGAGAAGAAAGGTTTTGAAAGTGAAAAACAAGTGTTTGCAAAGAAATTCTCTGAGTTTTCAAGAAAATCATTTGAAGAGAAGAAATTTGTTGAACTTAAATGTGCAAAAATTTCACAACAAGTGATTTTGAGAAAGTAATCATCATTGAAAGAGACAAATTTGAAAAACAGAAGTTGATTGAACAGAAAAATGTTGGATTCTTCAAAGATTTATCTGAACAGAGAAAGAGTGCAGAGAAGAATTTTGAAGAAGAAAGAAAGATTTTTTAGGCTGAAATAGAGAAGCTTACAGAGAAATTATCTGAACTATCAACAAGTGCTATGAAAGAACAAAGCACGAAGTATGAATTCCAGAAGAAGATTGACCTACTCACTGCAGAAAGGAACAAGTTATCTTCCAAGATAAAAGAGCTTGAAGATATTGTCTCTAAAGTGGTGTTGACTAAGCAGAAGACTCCAGATTTAAGTCTTCAAACACCTAGAGATGATTCAACTGAATCTGAATGTTCATTAAAGACAGCAGCAAGTTCACATCATACAACTGTTTCTACAAAAAGGCCAGTTAATTCATATGATCAGATTCGTACTACTAACCTTTTCTATGATAGAAATGTGGATGGTTCGGGTACATACAGGAGAAGAAGGTATAGAGAAGAAAAGTTGGTCTGGAGAGTGAAACCAGCTTCTGAGGAAAAGGATGATGCGAAGAATGGTAAGAAATCATTTGTGCATACATCACATGCTAAGAAGAACAATGTGCGAAAAGGTAAACTTGATTTTGTTTATTCGAGAAATTAATTACTCAGGTTAGCTCATAAGAATAGTATTGTTCTTATTGTCGTGCAAATGATTTTGTTCATAAAGTTTCTGATCATTACTGGTATGATTCTTATTCTATTACTCCTAATAGAACTGCAACTAACAAACATGGACCCAAATACCAGTGGGTACTAAGGCCAAAAGATCGATCTGTGTTGCAGGCACCTCAAGTAAAGGGGGAGTAAAAGAACCTAGACTTCTGAGTAAATCAGCTCAGGACTCGTACCTCAAAGATCAAGTTTGATTTCTAAACACAACAGTTTAGGACTCGTACTTCAACGATCAAAAGAGATGATACTCCTGTGCATGAATGAGATTGTACTCCAATACATAAATGAGATGATCAACCTTCAAGGGGGAGTACATATTTTTCCTGTTGATAAATATTGTGCATACATTCTATAACTGATAAAATTTTCTGATGCATAATTTCAGGGGGAGTACAGAAAATAACTACTGATTACATCTGATCATAACTCGTTCTTAACAAGTTTTATTGCTTTATGTCTTTATTTTTCAATAAATTTTGTGAATAAAGCTTTGTACTTTGACATATTTTTTTTTACTGATGCAGATCTTGAGAGGGAGCTTACACGATCATATCTTTTATGATTTTGAGCTGACTTCATGAGATTTAATATTGAACATAAGGTTTAATTCTAAACTTAATCTCATACATGTCTGAAAGAAGGACGACTTTCAATCATAGAAAACATGTTCTTAAATGTTCAAACCACTTCTTATTCTCAAAACGATTTCATGAATTTAGAAGTGTGACTTTAAAATGTTTTCATTTTCATGTGCTTAAATATTAAATAAACTATGTGTTTCCAAAGATAAATACTTGTGTATTATCTTTTCCATATACTGTCAAGTATTCACACACACTGGGTTACTATTTTTGTTAATATTTTCTTACGGTGTCTTATATTGAAACATATTTTCAATGGTAAGACACCCCGTTTGTTATTCAACGTTTGAGCGTGATTTCATTTCAAAACGATGGAGGAAACATTAGTAAATGTGCACTCCACACCTTTTAAGTCACATTTTATGTTAGCCTTATGACATTAATCGATCTTAAGTAAATCACAGTTACACCAAATGATTGATGATACTAAAATCACTAACAACTGTTGTTAACAACAGGACTTGAGTGTCCTGTTAACGTAGGAGTAAGATGAACCAGAGGGGAAGATAAACCATAGGTAAAGTAGAAGGTTGAGTAATGATACAAACACGAATCTAGACCTCACACCACCTTCCTATGGCTTGGTCATTTCAAACTTCTATTAGTATGATTATTAGTTTTTCTTAACTGTTTATCTAGCATTTGCTTAGTAAAACCCATGTCCTTCTTTTAAGGAAGTCATGGGTAGGATATGGTAGTAGTAAGAGAGTGGGTTAGTTTTAGAGTTACTTCATTCCTATAATTGTAACATCCTGATTTTCATCCCAATTGAAGAAAGTGTTGAACCGAGTGATCTGGTGAAGGAAAAGCCATGGTCATTCCAACTACAGTGCAATGCGGTTATGTTATCTCGGTTATAGTGCTATCTGGTTGTGAGATCTGTCACAATAGCATCTATGGTACTGAGATTATGGTCGTCTCGACTATAGTTTCATGTGATTGTGACATCTGTCACAATAACACATATGGTACCGAGTGTTTGGCCATCCCGACGATTATGCCATGCGATTGTGATGCTAGCACGATAGCAGGCACAATAACATCAAGTGTACCGAGAGTTGGTGCATTTGGGCGATTGTGTCATGCGATTGTGACAATGGCAAGATTGTGGGCACAATAGCAACATCTAGCGCAATTGTGCCATGTGATTGTGACAGTTGCATGAGATGTACTGAGAGCTGGTACATCCAGGCGATTGTGTCATGTGATTGTGACACTGTCACAATCGCCGAGTACAATAGCAGTGGGTATTGTAAGTCGATGTTTGGGCCTAGGGTTTGTCACTTTTGTTCATCTTCTTCATTTTCTCTCTCCGGGGGACGATTTTTAGCAACTCTTTGGGGGCCAAGGAGACGACTAACGTGGAGATTGAAGATCTAAGATGGTTGGTTTTAAAGTCTCTTGAAGAGATGTTTTCTGGGAGAGTTTTGCTTGTGGAACCCAAACCTTCACATATAGAAGCTAGAGGTTTGGATTTTGGAAACTAATTTTAACATGACCTAGCAAGGTGAGTTTAAGTTGCTTTATGAAAATTTTGTACATGCCAAAAATGTACATTTTGAAGTCTTGAAGTGTTTTACTTGATATTTATTAAATTTGTTGATTATATGATGAGAATTACATCTTGGGTATATTTGATTTTACAAATCGTGTAAAGTCCATATATTTGGATTTTTAAACATTTTAATAAATAAATCATAAGAGTGTGTTATTTTCATGGTTTATTGTATAAATGGAGTTTATTTGACATTAATGCTATTCTAGTGTATTTTGGTTTAATAAACCATTTGGAAAATGCATATTATTTTATGAAGCATTTTCGAATTTTAAATGGTATGATGTCATTTGGGAAAATGATTTGTCCCAACCATTGATGGGTTTTGAGTTAGTCATACTTTTGGGTATGAGTTTTCTTATTTTTTGAGCCAATGCATTTTATCGGCATGTGCATCAGGTCCTTGATTGGGAATGGTACTAGCAACACCGTGAATAATGGAGTGCTAGATAGATGCACGGGAAGGATTTAGCTATTCGGGAACATCTTCCATATTATAGAGTCACGACTTTATTTGGGCTTTCAGTAACACCCGACCTTGGTCTAGACTTTATGTAAGGTTTAGTTTGCCATCTTGTTGATGTTAAATCTAGAATTGTTAATTGAGGAAATCAAGTATTGATTTATAGAAAAGAAGTTACCATTTAATTGATGTTTTTTTATTGAAAATTTTAAATTTGTCGCTATTTTAGAATGAGGGTGTTACAATATTGTACTTCCATTTTGAAAGAATTTAAGTAAAAAATTGTTCCATTCTTCTTCTTAGCGAGCTTCGGCTTTGCATGAAGATTGACCATCTTGAAATGGTCTATATATTGGTGCTTTCATTGACTTTCTATGCCTCCCAAATGTGATCCTCCGTCCCTAGAGAAATCTATGGGTTCCATTGATGATATATCCTCGCCAAGCTCCTCATCGCCTCAACCTCCAACGCGACCTAATTTGAAACGTTGCTAAACAAATGTAACACCCGTAAGTTTGGAGTTTTTATTTATGGTCTATATGTGGGCATTTGGAATTTAAGATGGTAATTTAATGAAGTTTCTATATAATAGTCATTTTAGTATGCATGGTATTGTTCCTAGATTATGTGCAATCAAGATTAACAACAACAGGATTCAATTCAAGTTGTCATATATTGATCTATGAATCAAACAGTACAATGATGCTCTCAATGAAAATAATTCTCTCTCTAAGTCTCTCTCTAAGTCTCTCTCTTCAAAGTTTCATATGAGTCTACGAATGAAAAAGGTATTTATACCAACTATTACAAACACAAAAACTAAACTAACTAACCTAGACTAGTTGACTTTTACAAGCTTGACTTTGACTTTCTTCTTTAAGCACTTTGACTTTGCAATGAGGGTTTGACTTGAGCATTGACTTTCCATTTCTATGATCTTGGATCCAACATAATTTGTGCACTAACACATGGGAATCGAATCGAGCAAGAAAAAAAGGTGTGATGACAGGTATGTTTTGTTTAAGCTTTACATATATGTGTTTCTTGTTTGCTTAGGTTGCGTTTAGTACATAGGACAGGATGAGACAGAACAAAACTCACTATCCCATGATTGGAGTGAGATGGACATGACAAAAACTTATTGTTTCACGTTTGACGCGACATAAGACTGGGACCGAGTGGGACAAGGTGAGATAAAGAAGGCTTTTTTGTTCCATCAAAATGGGTGGAACAAGATGGAACATAAACGAGACATAAAATAAAAAATATTAATATACCCTCATTTGATATAACCCTAATCTGGTATTTGTTTTAATGGTCACCACCGCCCACTTGTCGTTGTCGCACTACCACCACAATCACTACCGCCTCTACCTTCACCACCATTATCACTGCAACAACCTCCACGCATGTTGTCTACCATCTTTGCATCCTCCACAGTCACTGTTGTACACCACCATATGCTACCACTACCACCAACACCCACCACCTCTACCTCCACTACATTAGCATTACCTCCTCCAATACTGCCAACCGCCACCACCACTGTCCACTGTTCACCATCCTCCATAATCATTGTTGTCCATGAATCACCATTGCCTCTACCCGTAACACTATTGTCACACAACTTCAACAACCTCAACAGTGCCTTAGCCAGTTCAATAAGGATCTTCCAAACTAAATAAAACACATTTTTTTTGTCAATACCAGGTTTTTTCGAATTACTATCAATTATATCAAATTCTTCATTCAAATTTGGCACCATTATATATCTATGTATTTATGTATATGAAAATAGTGTAAAAATGTTTATAAATTAAATTATTTAAATATTGTAATTTTAAATTTTTTATAAAACATCAAATAAGGAATAAGTCTCTTTCTAAAAGACATCATTTGATTACCTGAAATGGCAATCTAAGATTTAACATCAAAATAAGTACTTCAAACCTTACACAAAGCCTAGATTAAGGACGGAAGTTACTAAACCCAATAATGATCACTATCTTCAAGGCAAGGAAGACATCTTCGAATCACTAATTCCTTCTCATGTCTCTAACTAGCATTCATATCATCGCAATGTCGCTAGTACCATTCCCCAACGAGGACCTGATGCACATGCCAACAAATAAAAAAGGTTAGACTTAACACCTATTGAGTTCAAGCAATTTTCATCATAGTTATAAAATGGTAAAACTGAAAAACTGCTTATTTAAATCATAATTTCTAAAATGAAATGTATTAAATATAAAAGCAACATCTTTCCCAAAACCCCACTACTTTAGCGATAAAAACTCATTAGTCAAAATATTCATTTAAATATAAAACCAAACTCAATACTCACTTAAATGTGCATACGTCATAATATTCAAATACCAAAAAAATATGAATATAACTCTTTTATCCAAAACAGCAAAGCATGGAAAAGGTCCAATATTTAAAACCACAAATTATGGATAACATTTCATAAGTAAAACGACACCTTTCGATGACGGGGGATACCCGTTTCCATTGGACATGGCGGAACAAAAAGTATGTCGCATATCATTGTTATCGAACTACACCTCAGATCCATTGACTTTAGTGCACACTATATCAAGTGTTCACCTCAAGTCTGCAATACCTTTAGTGTATACCCCTACTAAGCGTCACCTCAAGGATACTAGATCGTAGTGCCCATTCGTTCTCTAGTAGAGTTCCAACCTCATGGTTCTGATTCGACCTTTAGTGTCTAACTCATTAGAACTCAAGAGAGGAACCTCAAAACTTCCTACTTGATAACACAAGTATTTAACCCTAATGCATAAGGTTTAAAGCATCAAACCCATAATACTCACGGTCCCAGAGGCCGACTCATAGGATTTCACCTCTACAATACCACGATGACCACAATGCCTTCTCGAGCATGGGTCACAAAGTGAGAACATCAAGACTCCTCACTTATTGATACGAAAGCGTCGACCCGCAAGTTAAGAAACTTGGAACCTTCATATGAGATAGTTTAGGAAGCGAATATCCTACGTATAGGAATTTTCAACTAACGTAGCGAAAATCCTTGACCCGTTAGTTGTAGAACTAAGAACCAAAGGAATCCGGAATGCCACAAGATCGTGCTCACAATCTTGATAAGTTCTTGAACTATGAACGCTCTCGCAAGGAATCACAACTCACAAAATGAGTTAAACTCAAAACAAAGTGTTCATATTTCTTGTATGATGATTTCAAATGATTACAAAAGCATCCTATTTATAGGGTTTAAAAGACATCCCAAAAGACTCCTTAAATTCTAAGACTTTAGTTTCAATCAAGAATTAAAGGCATACCAATAATTCATGAATCTAGACATGCTCTAAATCATTATTCATAGAATTTTAATCACATAAACTTTAACATAGGCCTAAAAAACGGATTCGACTTTCTATATTTTAGGGTGTTGGGCTCAACTTCAACTTAAAACAAAAGAAAAGGTTCAATTTAGGCTGCCAAAATAATGGCCCGTGAATTTATTCCCTAAAATGGCCCAAAAGCTTGCAATCTTCAAAATGTATCCATCATTGATCCAAAGATCCAATAAGCATAATCACGTGCGTTACATCACATCTTTGGTGGACTTGAATTCGTTTGCTTGATTTTCCGCAACTAAGCTCATCAAAGCTTCCTTGATCTGTTTTGATCTTGATCTCGTAATTGGGCCATCTTAAATCTTCAAGGGATCTTTCAATGCTTGAGAAACATGGTTGGATGGTCCTTCGTCATTCTCTCCCCCTTGAAAAGGATTCATCCACGAATGATCACCAACATCATATGGAGAAAGATCAACAACATTAAAAGTAGACCTTACTTGATACTCACCAGGAAGATCTAGTTTGTAAGCATTATCATTGATTCTTTCAAGGACTTGGAATGGTCCACCTCCTCTTGGCTACAACTTTGATCTTCTCTTTGCATAAAATCTTTCTTTCCTCAAATGTAACTATACCTAATATCCAGGTTTAAACACAACTCTCTTTCTACCTTTGTTTGTTTGCTTCATGTATTGATATGTTCTCTTGTCAATGTTGAGTTTTACCTTTTCATGTAAATGTTTCACCAATTCAGCCTTCCTTTTTCCATCTAGACTGGTACGTTCTTCAATGGGAATAAGAACAAGATCAAGGGGACTCAATGGATTGAATTCATACACAATCTCAAAAGGAGAATAGTTAGTAGCAGATTGCACACTTCGATTATACGTAAAATCAACAAACGGTAAGCAACTCTCCCAACTTTTCAAGTTCTTTGAAATAATGACTCTAAGTAATTGAGACAAAGTTCTATTAACTACTTGTAGTAGAGAATAAAAGCTTAATACCCAATTTACTCCAAAGTACATGCCATAAATGACTAAAAAATTGACATCCCTATCACTCACAATAGTGTGTGGTACACCATGTAAACGCACTATTTCTTTAAAGAGCAAATCAGCAATGTGTGAGGCATCATCAGTTTTATGACATGGAATAAAGTGTGCCATCTTGGAAAAACGATCAACAACGACAAAAAATAGAATCTCGACCATTCTTTGTCCTAGGCAATTCTAGCACAAAGTCCATGTATACGTCTAAGCAAGGTTCAGAAGGAATAGGTAGCGGGGTATACAATCCTTGAGGCTTTGATTTTGATTTGGCTTGTTTACAAGTTAAACATCTTTCACAAATTTTATTAACATTATCACACATTTTTGGCTAAAAGAAATGTTTCAAAATATCTAAAGTCTTTTAAACACCAAAGTGACCCATCAGGCCTCCCCATAAGCCTCACGCACAAGCAATTCACGCATAGAACACTTTGGAATGCACAACTTGTTTTCTTTAAACAAGTAACTTCATGCTTATAAAATTTGTCAAAGGATCCATGTTCACATGCAACATATAAAGAAGAAAAATCAGAATCATCCTCATAGATTTCCTTAGTTGATACAAATCCAAGAAGTTTAGAACTCAAAGTGGTGATGAGACTATGACGCATAGACAACGCATCGACCACAATGTTTTCTTTTCCTTCTTGTTTTTAGTCACATAAGGAAATGACTGAATAAACTCAACCCACTTGATATGCCTTCTACTTAGCTGACCTTGACCCTTGAGATACTTAAGAGATTTATGATCCATATGAATCACAAACTCTTTTGGTCTCAAATAATGTTTCCATGTTTCTAAAGAGCTTACCAAAGCATAAAGCTCTTTATCATATGTTGAGTAATTCAATTATGCCCCTTTTAGTTTTTCACTAAATTATGCAATGGGACGATGTTCTTGAATTAAAACATCCCCAATACCTACCTCAGATGCATCACACTCAAGTTCAAACATCTTCTCAAAATTTGGTAATGCAAGAATAGGAGAAGAGGTCAACCTTTCCTTCAATAATTCAAACACAATTTGTTGCTTTTCTCCCCAATGAAAACTTACCTCTTTCTTCACAAGTTCATTGAGTAGGGAAGCTATGGTGTTAAAGTCACGAACAAACCTTTGGTAGAAGCTAGCTAGTAGGGCTGAAACGAACCGAACATTCAGTGAACCATTCGTGAACTGTTCGGCGGGAAGTTCGTTTATGTTCGTTTATTTAATAAACTAACGAACATGAACAAGTTTTTTCGTTCGTTTAGTTAAACGAACGAACATGAACAAAGGTCTGGTTCATTCATTTATGTTCATTAAGGTTCTTCAACGTTCGTTAATGTTCGTTTACGTTCATTTACATTTATTTACTAACGGTAATAAATTAACAACCAAATAATATTTATAAATATAACTAATATTAATTAATAATAATATCATAAAGAGTTTACATTTAAAAAAAATTAAAACTGGTTGTTTTAAGCATCGCCACCGATTCCCTTATATACATGCTTTGGTGCTTTTGTTTTCTAGAAATATTTGCTGTGGGATAGATGCTTTGGTGCCTTTGCTCTTTAAACCTACAAATTCCTGATTTCCTTCTCATCCCACATCGGTGGGATTTACATTCTTATGGTTTTAACTATACTATATATATATATATATATATATATATATATATATATAATCCTCATCCATTCAATTTCCATTCATTTACCACTTACTCGAAGATTGAGCCCTTTGGCTTGAGCCCAAGTGTTTCTTTGGAATACCCCATGAAAGTGGGTGCACCTTTTGTTCATTTACATGTTCATTTATGTTCTTTTAAATGTCCACTTACGTTCATTTAACATATTAACGAACGAACATGAATGAACACGAACACAACCATTTTTTAAACGAACGAACAAGGACATCAATTTTTTTCTTCGTTTATTGTTCGTGTTGTTCATTTGTTCGGTTAAGTTACAGGAAAGAACATGAACCATCCTCACTTTTTTCTTATTTTTAACTAGTTTAATCCTTATTTATCGAATGAGAGTTTCGAAGAGAAAGAAATTGTTCATGTTCGGTTCATTTACAGGCCTACTAGCTAGCCCGTGAAAATTTCTTACCTCCGAAACCGTTGTTGGAGTAGGCCATTCTTGGATTTCCTTGACCTTCTCAAGATCTACTTCAATTCCTTTGCCACTTACAACAAATCCTATAAAAACAACTCTATCCATACAAAATGTGCATTTTTTTCAAGTTAGCATGCAAGGATTCATTTCTCAAGATGTCCAAAACAACACGTAAATGTATCATGTGATCTTCCATGTTTTTATTATAAATCAAGATGTCATCAAAGTAGACGACGACAAATTTACCAATAAACTCTCGCAACACATAATTCATCAATATCATGAACGTACTAGGGGCATTAGTTAGCCCAAAAGGCATAACTAACCACTCGTACAATCCAGATTTTGTTTTGAATGCGGTTTTCCACTCGTCGCCTTCTTTTATTCTAATATGATGATACCCACTTTTAAGATCAACTTTGGTAAAAATCACAGCCCCATGCAACTCATCTAGCATGTCATCTAACTTAGGAATAGGATATCGATACTTTACCGTTATTTCGTTGATGGCTCTACAATCGGTGCACATTCTCCATTAGCCTGTATTTTTGGGCACCACAATCACAGGAACATCACAAGGACTCATGGATTCTCGAATCCTTCCTTTTGACAATAAGTCTTTGTAACACCCTCAAATTTGGAAAGAGCGGCTAATTTAAAACTTTCAATAATACTTCAACGAAGGGTAAAATCTCTTACGACAAGTTCACACTAGAAATATGATTCTAGATTTAACCGTCAACGAAATGAATAAAGTCTTACATAAAGCCTAATTAAAGTTGGGTGTTACTAAAACCCAATGATAGTCGCTAAATCCAAAGTAAATGCGGAAAACTTCACCAAGCTATTCACTTCTTCGAGCACCCAACTAGCACTCATCTCTTCACAGTGTCGCTAGAACTAATCCCGACACGGAACCTGATGCACATGCCGACAAATAAAAGGTTAGGCTAATGCCTAGTGAGTTCAAGAGTTTTTATCATGATTATAAAAATCGTTAAACGGAAATAATGCAACTTAAATCATGATCCTTCAAAATGAATTACTTTAAATATGAGAACGACCCGTTTTCCAATAATACACGTTTTATAGATGAACGCCTCAACGACAAAACATTCTCTCATGAAGTAATGCAACCCAACACTTATTCAAAACGTGAATAATGGTAAATGCTCAAATATTGAAATTTGAATAAAACTTTATAAACCAAACGACCGAAGCATGAATGAACTTGAGCCTCCCAAAATCATAACATATGGATAATACCCCAAACTCAAAACGTCACCGAAAACATGGATAAGACTAAATACCCAAAACAACACCTTTTGATGATGGGGAAACCCGAATTCCATGGCTAGTGGCGGAACACAAAAGTAGGCCACATTCCAAGTTATTGAGCTCACCATACTAGGATCAATGCCACGAACTCGCCGAATCGTACTCGGATGTGGGGGAGGGCACCCAATGATCCTAATCATGATCATTCACTAGGATTTACATTTACGACCCATGACTAGTATCCGGTCCCACATAACCGTACCAAGTTTCCCTTTCTAGGGTCTAATGTCTTAACTAGTTACAAACGGGAATTATCCCAAAATCAAGCCGACTCTGTACCTATGGATCCACTAGTAATAGTCTAAAGCTTGTCACCATTTCATTGGTGACTCAAACCATAATCACACATATGGTTTACATCAATATTCCAACAAATACCTTTATTAAGCAAATATCATGATATTTGAAGATCTTCAATGTAATCGAAATGCATTTACACCAAAGGATTAACACCCGTAAAATAAATCGTAAAAAAACAATTGTCAATGCTTAAGATTTACTTATCGAAATACTTGAAATACATCTTTTTCCCAAAACCAAAGATTCACAATTTCCGAAATGTTCACAAGGTCGGGAATGACCAAAACCCATTGACCCATACGTTGGTACTTACAAAACATTCCATAACACAACCATGCATATTTCCAACAAACACTAAAATGCATTTTTACCAAATAACCCCCCATTTGCACAATAAATCACCAAAACACTTTCATGTATGATTCATTCATCAAAACGTCCAAAAATCCCAAATGTGGGTGTTTTACAAGGTTTAAGTGATAAGTCCAATTGAGATCATGATTGGTATTGATTAATAAGAATAACAAGGATTAAGAGGATAGAAATCTGTAGTTTATTCATACTAAAAGTAAAAACTACAACTACTAGAGAGTATCAGATCATACGGCTACATTGAAAATGAAAGTTGACCTAAAACCTATTACATGATTCCTATATATACCCCCATGTCCCTTGTATACAATTAATCCCAAACCCAATACAAGGCCTAATACATTTAAGTAGGTTACTTTATAAAACTTCTAAAGTGAACATAAAATATGTTCTAACATTCTCCCCCTAAGTTTTGTAAAGTAATCATTCTCTGATCAGCTCCAGCTTCAGCTCCTCTCCCCCTTGATTTCTTTAAAAAAAACTTAGCGTTTCATAAACTTCAAAGCATCCTTAAGCTCCCCCTAGAATGTAGATCTTATCCTTGGAGTATCAACTGAAATACCAGATCTGATGTAGACTACTGAGTGCACATAAAGACAGCTTTTATCTCTAGTAAATCCAACACATTCCTTAACGCCCACAAGAATGATATGTGCGGATTATGGAATGGCAACCAAGTGCATCTTCAGTGTATAAAATCTGGTCTGTCTTTGAACCATGAATTGAAATTAGAATTCAGCTTAAGAACTTCATCTGATAAGCATACGGGCGGTAGCATCCGGTAACAACACTACAAGGCAAGGGTTAGAAGGCAAGCAATGTTCAACAACTGATAGAAGATACTCATACTGACTTCTTTCCAGAATACTGAATAATCAAACCCAGAACTCCTTTCTTCACGAATCAGCTGGATGATTATAGGCACTCAGGATTCTGAATTACAACTCAAATAGCAGAACAGTGATTACAGTCGCTCACACTACTGAGTGATCAAGTCAGAAGAATGATAAAGTGCTCTCAACGGTCTAACCACAAAAGAAGCTTTCCAGACTGATGATTGCAGATTCTCAGGCAGCTAACTCAATGCAAGTAGAGACCAAATCTGAAAATCCAGAATCTGAAAATCTTGAAAAGCATGAGCACTCGTGTAAGAATAGATCAGTTGCTAATGATATTTGACCAACATATGATAGGAGTGATGTCACATATGCATTCCGCGTATAAAACTCAAGAACAGGGCAAACTTGTATAAAACTGGGTTCAGAACAGTCAAAATTCTCAAATACATCAAAATTCACAGATCACTGTAGCAATTGAGCACAATTCACAAGATGGCATAGCCTAAACCACAAACTTCGCAAAGCTCTATCCTGCGAATCCTTATTTTTCGCAAGAGCTCATTCTGCAAATTCTCACATTTCGCAGACACCATACCAACGAATCCTCAGAATTCGCAACACACAAACCTGCGAATTCTGGACTTTTCGCAGCTCTCTCACCTACGAATCCTCTACTTAGAACATTTTTCATATTGGAAACCATTAGTGGCCTACGAACTCCTTAGAATTCGCATACAACGTATTGCACAGTAGTCCGCGAATCCTTCAACTTTCGCATATAACTACTTACGAATTCCATACTTGTAAATTGTGTTGTGTCCAAATGTTCTATGCGTATTCTAACACCTGCGAATTCTTCAAAAATTTCTTCTTTCTGCGAATCTTTCAAGCAACATTCTGCAAATTCTTTCCATCTGCGAGTTCTTCACAAGATCCTGCGAATTCTTGTAGATCTGGAACGATTTTCATAATTCTTCAATAAAATCTTCAAAACTTCGAATCTTGAGTTGTTCTTTTGACAACAGGTTCGAAAACTACTTTGGAATACATTTGTAGTTGTACATCTTGTCCAAATCTGACTTTATAGCATATTCAGATCCCAACCACAGTGATAAAAGTTTTCGAACTGTAAATACTCAAAATCGACAGATTCGACCTTCTGGAATGAAATTGATGTAAGTAATTGATTCAATGGTAATAGACAATAGCCTCTAAATCAATTAATCAACAAATAACAATCAATCAAATAACAAATCCATAATCAATTTTTCAACAGATATTGTTCTATTCAATACCAATCAGTCTCGATCGTGCAGAAAAAATATTTCTGTTAAGCTCTGATACCACTTGATAGGTCCAATTGAGATCATGATTGGTATTGATTGATAAGAATAACAAGGATTAAGAGGATAGAAATCTGTAGTTTATTCATACTAAAAGTAAAAACTACAACTACCAGAGAGTATCAGATCATACGGCTACATTGAAAATAAAAGTTGACCTAAAACCTATTACATGATTCCTATATATACCCCCATATCCCTTGTATACAATTAAGCCCAAACTCAATACAAGACCCAATACATTTAAGTAGATTACTTTATAAAGCTTCTAAAATGAACATAAAATATGTTCTAACATTTTAAATAGTCAACGACCACCAAATAACCAAACAAATGATAATTTCATGTATACCATATACACACTTTAAAATAGACATTTTGGCATGCACAACGTTTTCACAAATCAACTTGAACTCACCTTGCTAGATTTAGGCCAAATCTAGATTTTATCCACAAGCTTGAGTTTCTTTGGTGAGATCTTGGATCCTTCCACTAGTTTCAAGCTTTCTACAAAGATCCCTTACCATAAACATTCTCAAAGTTACATCAAACTCTAAGGTTATAGAGGGAAGATGAAGAATATCCAAACCCTAACTTTCTAAATGTAAATATGAGGAGATTACCTAGTTCATAAACCCTTGGATTCACCCAAAATATTTAACCTCCTTCTTTCTATACTTGGAGAGCATCAAAAATCGAGTCCCCGGGTTCAAAAATCGCCCAAATCGGACCTAGGGTGAAGAAGATGCAACCAAGTGAAGAAAACCCCCAAAATGTCGATTCTTAAATGCCCATATCACTCCCGCGACTTAAAGTCGCGTGGCAGCCTGCGCGTGTCTAATGGAGTCGGCCTCAACGACTTGAACGGTTTATACCACGACCCAAGGCCGTGCACCAGGCCGCGGAGCTCCATTTCCTTCTGTTTCTCTCGCCCGATTCGATCCTCAATGGCTCCACTACAATAAGGAAGTAAACCTTACTAAATCTCCATTATGATGGTCATACGGTTACGATCGTATGGGTTAAGGATTTTCAAAATCACAGGTGTTACAGTCTTCCACTTATCTTTGGATCACTTTTGTCTCCACGGGGTTGGCTCTATAAGCTGGAAGATTTGGAATAGTAGCCCCTGGATTGAAATCAATTTGATGCTCTATTCCTCATAGAGGTAGCAATCCACTTGGCTCTTCCTTTGAAAAGACATCATTATATTCCTGCAAAATATTCACAACAAACTCGGAAGATTTTGGGTTAGATCATTAGTACTCAAACAAGCCTCCTTGAAAACCAAAATCATCACCCTCTTGTTTTCACCTATCACCCTCTTGACTTCACTTGATTTTGCAAAAAAATATGTTGGTCCCGAAGGTGTTTAACAAGTTTGTATAAGGGTGGGGTTGAATACAAACACAAATTTTCAGTTTAATAAACTGCTTATTGAAGAATCAAATCACAATTTACAGTTTGTTGCAAAACAAGATTAAGTAAAACCTAATCTAAACAAACTAGAGAATCACACAGTTGTTTGCACTAAGAATTAGAGAAGAAAGGTTGAAGGAATATAGAAATCAAGGGTTTCTATATATGGTTCACTAAGAGATAGATAGAAGGTTACTTTGAGAGAAAGTCTCAACCTTTCTATTTATACCCTATGCATTAAATGCATGGTAGGGTACTTTACACGTGTCACCTTTTGATTGGTTATATATCTCTGACTTTTGGAGACATGCTTTTGGTCGCATGGTGAATAGTGTAGTTCTTCAGAGTTGTTGTACGACTTGTAGTAGAGGTATGTCTCTTCTGACAGTTGTACCTTTTGTGCAAGGATAAGACAAAATAAATTTGGAGCATAAGCTTTGTGATCATCAATCGCTAAATATCTCTTCCTTCATGGAGGTCAAAGGAAGTTCAGCGATTGTTGAAGCTTTTCTTCAAAGTTCTTCGCGTGTTGTGGACTTGTCTTGATTTCACTGATGTCTGCATCACATCATGAGTAGACTTGTCGTTTTGTTCAGTAGATTTGTCTTCGAGTCAGCGGTGAACATCTTTGTCGTGAAACTTGTCTTCAGGGATTACATCTAACAGATTACAAAGAACCTATCAGGGATACTGAACAGACTCAGCGTGCAATCGTTGATGGTGAAACACTAATACATACAGATGTTAAATGTAATTTTCACTAAGTATTTTAAAGGGTCATTATCAAATCACTGAGAGAGTTTAGATCAACAATCTCCCCCTATTTAATGATGACAAAGCAATAGATGAAAATTACTTTGATTCAAAATATAAAGATAGTTAGGACTCATAACATACATGTCCCAATTACTATTTTGAGGGATGTTTTAGATTACTGATGATGTAAAGTACTTCACTGAAATTTTCATTGATTTGAAAATAGAGATTACAAAGAGGAATGTGAAAATTACAAGTACAAGTGAAGTCCTATACTACTGTAAGTCTAACTAATAGATTACAAGATACAAAAGGGAATCTATCAGCTATGTGGGTTCTTCCATGATAGGGAGTTCTTCTATTGTGAACATATGATCAGGTACCTTTTCTCCTCTCTGTCTTCGAACAACTGCTTCCTTTCGAATAAGAGTTTTGACGGGGGTCTCTGACGAAGAGTAGTCGCACCAAAAGTAGAGAAGATCCTGTAGATGATTAAGAGGACAGAGAGGAATCTCTCAGAATCTCTGAAATATGAGGTTTTCATCATAATCTCGGAAGAATAACCCATGTGGATTCTTTATCACTTACCCTGCTATAAATGGTTCGCCAGGGGCTAGTGATAGATTGAGAGTTGAGAGGTTAGGAGGAGGTCCGAACAGTGCATCCCTAGAGAATTTGATAGAGGTTTCATTTCTGATTATAGCATCATTTTCAGAAGAGGAGGCGTGCTTTCGTCTGACTATTCTTGGCTTCTATGGAAGAGTTGAGGGCACATTCATTCTTGCAGTGACCTTATTGATGAGAGCTTCAAGAAAATTCTCAACATGGCCTATGTGCATTGATCTTGATTTTTTCAGTGCTTCTCTGAACTCTAACCACTCATAGTAGCCAAAGTGTTCTAGTTTTGACAGGTACATGGCTTTTGAGCTTCCATCCTCTCTGAATATCTCCATGGTTACAGAGAGTCGGTTCTTCTTACTCCTCCTAGAGATCGTTACAGCTGATATTTTTTGTGGATCAGATCGATGGTCAAGCTTCTGTTTGCACCATGCTAGATCATGATCGCTGATCTCTTTGTATTTTCTATTCTTCTCCTCTATCTCCTTTAGAAGAACAACTTGTACCTCAACTGGGTTCTTTTTCATCTTTTTGTCTTTAAATAGGGTTGAGGGTAGCTTGAGGGCTAGAGAGGCATCCTCTTGGCATTCAGCTATTAACCGTTCGGCCCTGATAGACACTTTAATTTCTGCTCGTGAAAGAAAGTCAAGCTCTTCAAAAGAGGTTTGAGGAGGGATCTTCAGTCGTAGGCTCTCTAGATGAGAGATCATCTCTGAACGCCTTTGAGTTTCATCTCCTGACGGTCGGAGAGATCGAGAGGGTCTTTGTGGATGGCTCAGGCATTCTGCCTCTTCTTCTTGATCATCAGTCTCTCTGATAGAGATTGGGATTATTGTGTCATCAGCTTGAGTAGCTGGGATTATTTGCAGAGACGTTCCCTTAAGCAGGGGAGAGAACTGTCTGAGCAAAAATAACGAAGTTAGTGTATATTTGAGGAAGGAGAAAGATAAAGGCTAGAAAGACAAGTGTGAGAGGTGAGAAAAGAAGGAGATGGGAACTATAGAGAGACATACCTGAGAAGGTAGCTCCCCCTCAGAAGTTGACAGGAGTTTCAAATTTTCTTCAGCAATAATGCTTTTTTGCTTGTCGTGGGTGGAGGAATCTAAAACTTTGTCTTGTGTCCCCCTACTTCATTTATTATAACGCCCTTCATCATTGTGGCATGAGTGATGGTTGACGCAGGGGTGAACCATAAAGATGGGTCCTCCTCCTCCTCGTCATCATCATCAGAGATGATATCTTTGGAACCTTGATCCTCAAGATCAATTTCCTCTTTATCCTCCTCTTCCTCTTCTTGGTTTTCTTCTTCTTGGAGCACAAGAGAAGAGGAAGGAGGTGCTTGCTCCTCAACGACTGATTCCTCAGCGGTCTTCTGCCCCTCAGCCTAAGAGGGAAGTTCTTCCATGTTTACCTCTGTGATCGCTGCATTTTCTTTGTTAGTATTCTTCTCCCCCTCTTTGTTATCATCAGGGGAGTCACACTTTTTAGCGGCAGCAGGAGGATCAACATTAGTGGTCTTGTGGGCATCAGCCTCCAATGCCTTCACACGGTCTTCAATTTCTAGAATGATTGAGATTGCCACATTGATAAAGTCCACAGTGAGAGTTAGGGACATCCTGTCATCATCCGTGAAGGAAGGTTCTGGGACTGGAGCTGGTTCATTCAACTTGGTCAAAATATCAGCGAACAGCTTGTTTGAACTGTCGATTTTCCCACTGAGAGTATTCACATCTCCAGTGAGCGCCTTCACTACCCTAGAAAGATTGTCAACATGGACATTTAAAGATTGCAGTTGAGTAGTATTTGTGGCCACGTGGTCTTTCAGAGTATTAACCTCTGTTTGTAACGTTGAGAGCTGAGATGCTTCAGCCTTGGTGGAGATGGTGGAGGAGAGGTTCTTCAGCTCTTCACCAGCAGTATTGACTGCTAAGGTGTTGGTGTTTATGGAAGTAACGAGAGATTCCACCTTTTCGCTGACTTTGTACAGGGAGGCATCTACCGTTTCCAAATTAGGACCTGTAAAATAAGTTAGGTGTTGAGAAAGAGATGGCTCAGGCTTTTTTAGATGGGTGGGAGAAGTGTATAGGGATTTAGAAATACCTGATGTATCAAACATGTTGTAAAATGCCAAAGTCCTCTTCAAAATAAGGTGGCAAGGTTGCATGAAAACCTCTGAGAGGGAGGTCATTAGGTCCTATGGTTGCAGCTGAAAAAGCGGGCTGCTGTAAAGGTGATATATTAGAGACCAAGGATATAGAAGAAGAAAGGAATGAGAAAGAAAGAGAAGTGTTGGTGATGTTGGGAATTACCTAAGCAATGTTGTGAGGTACTGAGGGAAAAGTGGTTGTCACCAGTACTGAGTCAGTGGTGGTAGCCACTGAACTGGTTGTTGAGGGTGCAGCGATGGATGAGCGATCCAAGAAACCATTCAGGGTGGTCTGTTGAGAGACGACCCTAGTTGTTGGTGGCTGAGAGGTATGCTCGTCAGTCTTACTGGCCTTTTTAGAGGTACCAAAGAGAGCTGATGATTTGCATTTTGTTGAAGTGGTGGTAGCAACGGGGGTAGCCGATGAAGGAACCACGGACGTATCTGCTGAAGTCGAAGAGTTTGGGGAGAGAATATAGCGCGGTGAGAAGACCTACCTCATTGGCGGCAATGGGGACGTCAAGGATTTTGGACCCGATCTTGGAGAGTGAACAGTCGGACTCCTTGGGGTAGTTTTCCTTCAGCATAGCTTGAAGGAAAGCAGAGATGAATCAGACGTAAGGGATTTTGAGATCCCTGTCAGCTTTCTCGACCATAGAGAGTAGGTCTTCGAAAATGATGGTGGTGTAGTCGATGTGACGTCTAGCGACCAAGGAGAACCCCATCTGCACTTGTACTTTGCTGGCTTGATCCAGCAACCCCATCTTTCCAGTCATGCATTGGATAATGTGGGTGAATATGTAGTTAAGTTCAGAAGGCATCTTTGCCTTCAGAACCTTAGTGAGTTTCTTGTCAGGTATTTGAGTGAGAGGCTTAAAGTCCCAATGGTATCCCATCAGGTCTAGGAACCTGATTAGTTCTTCATCAGTGGGGAGAGCCTCAAATCCATCACCCTTGGAGGGAAATCGCAGCATAGTGTGCAGAGCAGTGGCAATGATGGTGTCAGCACCATGTTGAGTTTGAAATGAAATGGCAGTCCCCTTGTTTCTCTGCCATGTAGTGATTTGGCTCTTTTCAGCAGTGTACCAGAACTGTTAAAGGAGAATCTTTGAGGCCGGTGGTGTAACCTTCAGTGCATAGGCAATGGATGAGCCTTTCAGAAAGTCAGCAGCAATTTGAAAATGTGGGCAAGGTTTCTTTTCGGAGAAGTCCACCGGTGCCAAGTAGTTATTAGGATTGAGTTGCGAAACAGTGAGGTCAAACTTGACGTTCTTGGATTTGATTAGAGCAGTTTGGGAGGCCATTGTTGAAATGGTAGAAAGTGGTAGAACGAAGAGTTTTTAGAGACAAAGGGTTAAAAAACTTTACCAGTATCCTTTTTAAGAGGGAAACTTGTAAAAGAAGTGTATTAAAAAGTTCAGTTTCCTTTTTAAGAAGGTTGGATGAACAGTCTTAAAAACCAAAGGTTTTTTCATAAAAAAATCATGAAGAAAAATGATTTTAAGATAAGAAACAGTTTTTAATCCAAAGAAATACAAGTTTTAGGATTAAACAAAGGTTTATGAGGTAAAAGAAATGAAGAACAAGAACCTGGATTTCTTGAAGTTTTGAAGATTCAAAAGTTCTTGAGTTCTGAAGTTGCTTGAATGTCGAGAGATTCTTGCTTTTTGATGCTTTGAGAGCGTAAAAGGTAAACTTATGAATGGCAAGCTTTTTATATGTGAGAGTGAAGAGAGAGAAGGAATTAAGAGTGGAAAAAGGTGATCATCATGACACGGACACGTCCCACGAAGTTGATTGGACAAGAAGTGCAACGGACGGACGTGTCAGAAAAAGGCGTGTCATGGATTGTCAGTCTGAATGACGTCACAAGAGAGAGAGTGTCGCTTCAATTTTGCTTAAAAAAAATATCTCTAAAAAATAGGGATATGGTTTATTTTCTAAGAATCACTGAAGAGAAATGTAGTGATAAGTTTTCTTTTTCAAAAAGTTTTTAATCACTTGCAGAGAGTCAGTGATTAAGTTTTGAGATTTTCGAAAAAAATCTCGCTGAATAGGATTCAGTGAGGAAGGATGTGACAACATACCTGACTATCAGAGAAATTTTAATCAGAGATGATGAGATGAGAGAGAATTTTATAACCGACTTAATGCGTAAATGTTGAAGAATTAATCTTCAAGATTCAGCATTCCAAGCTCACTTATGAGAAAGTTAAATCTTGCCTCATCAAGAAGTTTGGTAAATAGATTAGCGAGCTGATAATCAGTAGGGATAAAATGAAGTTCGATGTCTCCATTCATCACATGATCTATGATAAAATTATATCTGATTTAATATGCTTCGTCTTTGAGTGTAGCACTGTATTGTTTGTTATAGCGATGGCACTAGTGCTATCGCAGTAGATTGGAATTTTGGAAAGTTGAAGATCATAGTCTAATAGCTGATTTCTCATCCATAAGACCTGAGCACAACAACTTCCAGCGGCTACATACTCAGCTTCAGTTGTAGAAGTGGACACTAGTTTTACTTTTTGCTAGTCCAACTTACCAGCTTTCCACCTAGGAGTTGACAGCCTTCAGTGATGTTTTTTCTATCCAGTTTGCAACCTACAAAATTACTATCTGAATAGCCAGTGAGATCGAACCCTGAGTCTTTATGGTACTAAAGACCGAGTTTAGGAGTTCCCTTAAGATATCTGAAAATTCGCTTTACAACAATTAGATGGGATTCCTTGGGTTCTGATTGATATTGTGCACAGAGACAAGTAGAATACATGATATCAAGTCGGCTCGCTGTAAAGTACAACAGGGAGCCTATCATTCCTCTATAGGCAGTGACATTAACAAGTTTTCCAGAGGGATCCTTATTTAATGTCAGCGGAGGTGCCATAGGAGTTTTCATCACTGAGGTTTGAGTAAGATCAAACTTTTTCAGCATGTCATTAACATACTTACCCTGATGAATAAACGTACCTTTTTCAGATTGCTTGATCTGAAATCCAAGGAAGTAAGTTAGTTTACCCATCATACTCATTTTATATTTTTTCTTCATTCTTTCAGCGAATCGAGTACACAAAGATAGGTTAGTAGAACCAAATATAATGTCATCAACATATATTTGAACAAGAATAATTTGACCTTTTATCTTTCTGAAAAATAAGGTGTTATCAGTTTTGCCACGCTCAAATATTTCAAAGATAAGGAAAGAGGAGAGCGTGTCATACCAAGCATGAGGAACTTATTTTAACCCATAGAGAGCCTTATCCAACTTATATACATAGTGTGGATGCTTAGGGTCAGAGAACCCTGGGGGTTGTTCAACATAGACTTCTTCATTCAGCTTTCCATTTAAGAACGTTGTTTTGACATCCATTTGAAATACTTTGAAATATTTGTGAACTGTATAGGCTAAGAATAATCGAATTGCTTCGAGCCTAGCCGCAGGGGCAAAGGTTTCATCATAGTCTATGCTTTCCTCTTGTCTGTATCCCTGAGCAACTAGCCTAGCTTTGTTGCAGGTTACAGTCCCATTTTCATCCAACTTGTTTCTATACACCCATTTGATGCCTATAACAGATTTGTCAGATGGTCGGGGAACGAGATTCCAAACTTCATTTCTTTCAAACTCAGTTAGCTTTTCTTGCATAGCGCTGACCCAATTTGGATCTCTGAGGGCATCATCAGTTCTCTTTGGCTCTATGAGAGAAAGAAAATTAATAAAGAGACATATATTACCTGAACTTCGTCGTGTCTAAATACATGCATCTGGATCACCAAGGATTTGATCTATGGGGTGATTTCTGGTCCATCTCTGAGCTGGAGAATGATCGCTTAATTCAGGCATTGGATCAACAATAGGAATGTTCACTGATGAAGAAGCTTCAGCTTGAGGTTCATCAGCTATCAATTGTTGTGTTTCAGATAGAACATCATTCACTGAGAGGTCTTCAGAGATGTTAGGTGATTCAGAAGTTGGAGGATCTGATGGAGGGAATATGTTTAAGGTTACAACTAAAACCCATTAGTTGGATTCAGTGTTAGGAGGTATGATGGTTGGATCATCATCAACGTTGGTAGGATGTGCATGATGATGTGAGTTGAAGAGAGTTTTAGTTTCCCCGTAATGAGAAAACATCCAAGCATTTAGTTCATCATTATCAACTATAGGTTTAGAATTCGTTGATCTTGATTCATCAAAGGTGACATGAATTGTTTCTTCTACAGTTTGTCTTATTTTATTGAAGACCCTGTAGGCTTTGGAGATTGAGGAATATCCGAGAAAAATTCCATCATCAGCCTTTGGATCAAACTTTCCAAGTGTATCTTTGTTGTTTAAGATAAAGCATTGACAACCAAAGATGTGAAAAAAGTTGATAGATGGCTTTCTTCCATGGAATAGTTCATAGACAGTCTTATTTAATCATTTAACAATCAGTGGCCTATTCTGAGTGAAACAGGCCGTGTTGACAGCTTCTGTACAAAAATGAGTTAGAAGATGAGAATCGTTGAGCATTGATCTGGCAACTTCGATGATTGTTTTATTTCTTCTTTCAATGACTCCATTTTGCTGAGGGGTTCTCACTGATGAGAAGTTGTGTGAGAATCCATTGCTCTCAAAGAAGTTGTTCAGGGAACTATTTTTGAATTCAGTTCCATGATCACTTCTTATTGAGTGAACAGTTAAGTTGTTCAGCACTTCCATCTTTATAACAAAAGATATAAGTTCTTATAGAGTGTCATTCTTAGAACGGAGGAAAATCATCTAGGTGTAGCGAGAGTATTCATCTACTATGACAATAGTGTATTTCTTTCCAGCAATGGATTGAATATTGACAGGGCCAAACAAATCCATGTGCAGGAGTTGAAGAGGATTTGTCACTGATGAAACTTGTTTAGACTTAAAACTAGGTTTAGTCTGCTTTCCTTTTTCACATGCTAAACAAAGAGATTCTTTAGCATATGAGTGCTGAGGAAGACCGGAGACAAGTTCTTTAGAGGATAGAGTGTTTAGTGTCTTGCAGTTGAGATGAGAGAGCCTCTTATGCCATAGCCAGTTGACATCTGATGAGGCTTTGGACAGAAAACAGACATTCTCAGTTGTTGTAGAGTCCATATTTATTACATAAAAATTTTCCATTCGATAACCGATGAGAGCAAGCTTTTTGTTTTTGTCCATCACTGAACATACTTTCTTAGAAAAGCATAGTTCGTAGTATTTATCACATAGTTGACTAATGCTGAGAAGATTGTGCTTCAGTCCATCTACATAAGTGACTCTTCGGAAGATAGTTGTACCATTGTTGAGTACACCAAACCATCTGGTATAGCCTTTTCCATTTCCACCAAAGGACACTGAGGGACCTTTTTCTTCCTTGTATTCAGTGAGCATGTCTTTTTGGCCAGTCATGTGTCGAGAGCATCCACTATTTAGATACCAGATACCCTTCGATCCCTACAAACATAAGGAAGATTAAATTTTTATTGTACCCAGTTTTCAATGGGTCTAGGGGGTTAGTGGAGATGGAAGGTTCAGTAATTTAACGACATCTGAAGATTCAACGTCAGTGGTAACCTTCATTTTAGTTAATTTCTTAACCTTAGTGGCATTTTTCACCTTGCCATCTTTTCAGCTATCTTTTTGAGATCCATGTGCAGGAGTTGAAGATGAAATCCATGTGCAGGACTTGGAGGCATTCATCTTCACTTTAGCTATCTTTTCAGCTTTTGTGGCATTTGGACATTTACTGGCAATGTGGTCAGTAAGTCCAAAGTGATAGAACTTTCTATAGTTGAAAGTAGCCTTAAGACCAAGAGCATTTGCATTAGTAAACTTAAGATGAGTCGGGCCAACTCCAAGAATGCCTTTAGCATTAGATCTCAGAGGAACATTCAGTTCTTCTGATTTCTAAGGCTTGATATAAATCTTTAGCTTTGGAGTGGATCTCTGAATATTTCCAGTAATCTTAGATCCAGAACCAGAGGATTGATTTGCTGAAGGTTTAGAAGGGACCATCTTCAGCTTTGCTATCTTTGTAGCCTTCTGAGAATGACGGGAAATGGATTTCTCTATATCAGCAAGCTTGGAGCTTTTTGATAAGTCCTTAGGTATTGGATTGGAAGACAATGAACACTGAGATGAGGAAGTGTCAGGGATGGAAGAGACAAACATTCCAAACTAAAGCATGGAACAGTCTCTGTTAGATTCATCCTTATCAGATATATAACCAAGTCCGGTTTTATCATGAGTAGGAATCTGAGCATTTAAGATCTCAGTGACCTTAGTGGAGGATTTACACCATCCTTCAATTGTAGCCTTTTCAGCTTTAAGAGCAGCGATGGCTTGTTCGTGTTCAATACTGATGATTTCATTGACCATGACTTGATCTTTTAAGCTTTCCTCTAAAAGAGTTAGTTCTTTGATCCTTAAATGACATTTTTCTAGTTGTTCAGTTAAATCAATATTTTTGTTCGCTAAGGTTTTGCCATTCAGTGCATTGTACAAGGCAATTGTCAGCACGTCAACCGTGCGACTTCTCTCAGCTTCAGAGAGGGAAGGATTGGTAGAGATTAATACCTGAGAGGAGATATAGCTCATGGATGTTCCAGCAGGTTCTTCCATTTCTTCTTTAATCTCACCCATAAGGCAGAGATTAGCAGCTTCTTCTTCATCAGAACTTGATTCTTCTGAATCAGCCCAGTCATGCTCTTCAGCAATAAGACTCTTACCTTTTCGCTTGAAGCCTTTCAGCTTCTGATATTTTTCTTTCAGCTTAAGGTATTTGCTATCGCTGGATTTTATGGATGTGGAAGTTTTGAAGACTTTCTTTGACCTGCCTTTGTTGGCGAAATGGCCATCTTTCACGCAATTATAGCAAGTAGCAGTAGCCTTATCAACAAGGGTTGACTTAGGCTTGTCAGATAGGGAGAGAGGCTTATTTCTTCTGAAATTTCACTTTCTTGCAAATCTCTTAAAAGAGTTTGTCAAGAGTGCTAGAGATTCATCAAACTCTGAAAGGCCAGTGTCTGATGGACTCTTTAAGTCAGAATCTAACTCAGTGATAGTGAGAGTAGATCGCCAAGATGGGACAATCTCTGAAGAGACTAGAGCAACAGGGGTGCTCTTGGAGTCTTTAGAATCTTTGACAATATTCTTTTTCAGTAGATTTGATTGCTCATAATTGAGCAGGATCCCATTTAGAGTGCTAAGAGAGAGATGATTTAAGTCTTTGGTCAACTTGAGACACATTGAATAGTTGTCCCAACTTTCAGGAAGACATTCCACGAATTTAGTTAGGACCTCAGAGTTAGAGTAGATCCTATCAACAGTCCTTAGATCAATAATTAAGTAGTTAAATCTTTTGTGAACATCAGATAGAGACTCATTCTTACCACAGATGGAACTTTCATATTGTCTTACCAAGTTGATCTTTCGGGTTTCTTGGATTTCAGTGGTACCTTTATACTGAACACATATAGTGTCCCACATTTCTTTAGCAGTTTTTAGATGCATGATGGAATGGAAGGCTTCACCAGGCAAGGCCATAGAGATACATGGTTCATATGAACCATTTGCCACATATTCAGGTATACTAGGATCTACACCTTCTAGAAATAACATCATTCGATTTTTCCAGAGAGCAAAGTTGTCTCTACCAAATTGAGGAGGTTTAGAGAGTAAACCATTATCATAATAGTTTGAGTTTGTGTTTAGTGCCATTGAAGAATAGCAAGGAAGAAAGTAAAGCAAGATCTTGCTTATGAGATTAAACAATCTTCTCTAATACCACTTGTTGCCTTTGCATCTAATCCTACTTTCTTCTTATCTTCATCACTTCATTGTCTAATTTCTTTTGGATCATATCGTGGTTGTAGTGGCAGGGACTGTGCCTATAATCATAAATGGTTCATATGGACCATTTGCCACATATTCAGATATAGTAAGATCTACACCTTCTAGAAATAACATCATTCGATTTTTCTAGAGAGCAAAGTTGTTTATGCCAAATCGAGGAGGTTTAGAGAGTAAACCATTATCATAATAGTTTGAGTTTGTGTTTAGTGCCATTGAAGAATAGCAAGGAAGAAAGTAAAGCAAGATCTTGTTTATGAGATTAAACAATCTTCTCTAATACCACTTGTTGGTCCCAAAGGTGCTTAACAAGTTTGTAGATGGGGGGGGGTTGAATACAAACAAAAATTTTCAGTTTAATAAATTGTTTATTGAAAAATCAAATCACAATTTACAGTTTGTTACGGAACAAGATTAAGTAAAACCTAATCTAAACAAACTAGAGAATCACACAGTTGTTTGCACTAAGAATTAGAGAAGAAAGGTTGAGGGAATATAGAAATCAAGGGTTTCTATATATGGTTCACTAAGAGATAGATAGAAGGTTACTTTGAGAGAAAGTCTCAACCTTTCTATTTATACCCTATGCATTAAATGCATGGCAAGGTACTTTACACGTGTCACATTTTGATTGGTTGTATGTCTCTGACTTTTGGAGACATGCTTTTGGCCGCATGGTGAATAATGTAGTTCTTCAGAGTTATTGTACGACTTGTAGTAGTGGTACGTCTCTTTCGACAGTTGTACCTTTTGTGCAAGGATAAGACAAAAGAAATTTGTAGCATAAGCTTTGTGATCATCAATCGCTGAATATCTCTTCCTTCAGGGAGGTCAAAGGAAGTTCAGCGATCGCTAAAGCTTTTCTTCAAAGTTCTTCGCATGTTGTGAACTTGCCTTGATTTCACTGATGTCCGCATCAGGTCATGAGTAGACTTGTCGTTTTGTTCAGTTGTTTTGTCTTCGAGTCAGCGGTGAATATCTTTGTCGTGAAACTTGTCTTCTGGGATTACATCTAATAGATTACAAAGAACCTATCAGCGATACTAAACATACTCAGTGTGAAATCACTGATGGTGAAGCACTAATACATACATATGTTAAATGTAATTTTCACTAAGTATTTTAAAGGGTCATTATCAAATCACTGAGAGAGTTTGGATCAACAAAATCGACTTGGTTTTCTCTCTTTTCTTTCCTCTTTTCACCACTCACTTCACTCTGGGTTTTTTTCTCGAACCACCACACTCATTAATTTTCTTTTCATCCTCTCTCGCTCGCCTTGCAGTGATCATTTTAACTTGATCCTCATGAACTTGTTGTGGACATAACGAGAGAAGAACAACTTTCTTGTCATGATGTTTGAAAGTATACTGATTATGAAAACCATCATAGATAACTCTTCGATCAAATTTCCACATCCTCCCCAAAAGTACGTGACGAACATGCATTGGAACAACATCGCACATTACTTCATCTTTGTATTGACCAATGGAAAAGGTGATCAATACCTATTTGGTCACTTTCACTTCCTCACACTCATTTAACCATTGAAGCTTATAGGGTAGTGGATGTTTTAGAGTGTGCAAATTTAACCTTTCAACAACTTCAGTACTTACAACATTTGCACAGCTCCCACCATCAATGATTAAAGTACATACCTTGCCTTACACCAAACATCGTGTATCAAATATGTTTTCCCGGTGTTGTATGTCATCCACCTTCACTTGCAATTTCAAAGCTTTTTTCACCACCAACAGTCCATCGTTTTTTGCCTCGGTTTTTTCCAAGTCTATCTTCCTCATCTATGGAATCATCGTTTTCACTTTCTGACTCCACTTCACCACTTTCATGAAAAATTATGGCTCTTTTATTTAGACATTGTAGTGCAATATGACCCATACCTAGACAAAGAAAACACTTAATTTCATGAGATTTATATGGGTAGAACCAATATCTTTACCCTTGTCCACTTTGCTGCATTCAGGAGTTTCACTTTGGGATTTTGATGTGGATGAATTTGTTTCCTTGAATGCCTCTCCTTTAAGTTTATTTAGGGGCTAGAAATTAGATGTTTTCCCCCTTGAATAGGTATTTCTCTTCTTTAGTTTCCTCTCAACTTTCATTGTCGTGTGAACCATGTCCTCAAGTTCCACACAATATTGAAGTTCCACCACTTTGGCAATGTCACGATTTAGGCAACTCAAAAACCTTGCCATGGTTGATCTTCTTCAATATTTGCTCAAATCATAGTAATCTCCTTCTCCTTGTAATAGTCCTCCATAGATTTTGTTCCCTGATTCAATGATTGTAATTTTCAATACAAGTCTCTAAAATAATGAGAAAGAACAAACCTCTTGCGCATAATTGCTTTCATTTCATCCCAAGTAGAAATAAGCCTCTCACTATATCTCCTTCGGCTTGTTACCAATTGATCCCACCATACTATTGCATATTCCTTGAATTCAATAGCAGCTAGTTTTACCTTTTTATCATCAGAATAATTGTTGCAATCAAATATGAGATCAACTTTTTTTCTCATTCCAAATAAGCTTCTAGATCACTTTTCCCTTGAAATTGTAGAATTTTCATTTTGATATTGCTAAATCTCCCATCAGCCCTTTGATTTCGTCTTTTATTACCATGCCTTCTTCTTTGATGTCGTGGTCCATCTTCATACTCTTCCTCCCCTTCGTACTCCTCTTCTCGATAAAATCGTGGCATATGTGGTTCTTCTTCTGTCATTCTTTCCAATCTTTCCATCACACCTTCTAATACAACTCCAAGTCGTTGAAACTGTTGTTACATGACTCGAATAGTAAAATCATTCTCCCTTTAATCGTTGGATGGATTTTCCTGTGAATTAGAATCCTTTTTTGACATACTTAAATATTAGTATAAAACATATTTTTGTCCTTACAAATCCCTCGTATTTACACTCAATTAGGCTTATACATCCCCTCAATTGTTCTTACACATTCAATGCCTTTTACCTCTCGATCCTTTGTAGAGCTCAATTGGTAAAAGAACAAATCAAATTTGAACACAAATCTCGGCGTTCCAGCAAACCTTTTAGAACTTAAATCAACAAACAGATCTTGATCTTTGGTAAGAACTAGAATGAATGTCTCCAAGAAATTGACTTTTGAAATTGGATTTTTCAGGTGGTTACTTGATCAACAATAAGATGAGAATATAAATCCAACCAAGAATACAACTTCTTTTTTTATTGTGTATGTTTGAAACAAATATTGCAACTTTTTTATGCTTTACTTTTTTTTCCTTTTTTTTCTTTGGCTCTTTTTCTTTTCCTTTTTAACTTGGATGGATGTTTTTTTTTTCTTTTTGACTTGGATGAATGTTTTTTTTTTCTTTTGAGACAATAGAAGAAGATGAATGAGTAGATTTAGCAAGAAGATGGTGAAGAAGTAGAATTAAGAAGAAAAAGATAAAGATATAAGGAAATGTAGAAGAAAGATTAGATCAGAAGAAACCGAACATTCGCTCTGATACCAAATGATACGAAAATGTCAACCCGCAAGTTAAGAAACTTGGAACCTTCATATGAGAGTTTAAGAATCGAATATCCTAGGTATAGGAATCTTCAACTAACCTAGAGCAAATCCTTGACCCGTTAATTATAGAACTAAGAACCAAAGGAATCCGGAATGCCACAAGATCGTGCTCACAATCTTGATAGGTTCTTGAACTATAAACGCCACAAAGTGTTTATATATCTTGGATGATGATTTCAAATGATTACAAAAGTCTCATATTTATAGGGTTCAAAAGGCACCCCAAAAGACTCCTTAAATTCTAAGACTTCATTTTCAATCAAGAATTAAAGGCATACATTTAATTCATGAATCTAGACATGCTCTAAATCATTATTCATAGACTTTTAATCACTAAACTTTAACATAGGCCTAAAAAAACGTATTTGGCTTTCTATACTAGTTTGTTGGGCTCAACTTCAACTTAAAACAAAAGAAAAGGTTCAATTTGGGCTGCCAAAATAATGGCCCATGAATTTATTCCTTGAAATGAACCAAAATCTTGCAATCTTCAAAATGTCTCTATCATTGATCCAAAGCTCCAATAAGCATAATCCGGTGCGTTACATCCACATCTTTGGTGCACTTGAATTCATTTGCTTGAATTTCAGCAACTAAGCTCCTCAAAGCTTCCTTGATCTGTTTTGATCTTGATCTCGTAATTGGGCCATCTTGAATCTTTAAGGGATCTTTCAATGCTTGAGAAACATGGTTGGATGGTCCTCCATCACTTATCAAACACGACTGACTCATATGCCTATGGATCCAGTGCATTATAGTCTAAAATCACATGACTCCAAATGAATGACCAACGCACTTAAAACATGTAATTTCCATATAAATATGCAATACATACAATACACGTCTAAAACTCAACATTAAGCAATTTAAACCGGACAAATGTCCCCAAAACTCATTTGAGCCAAATTCAAGTCAATGGACTCCACACTTTTGTGAATACTCAATAAAAGTCAGCATAAGTCAAAATATGCGTTTACTTGAAGTTTATACAAACTCATGCTCAAAAATATGATTTGGTCAAAGTCCACCATTGTTGGGATAATTTGTCTCCAAATGAGAATCAAACAATTCATACTTCCCAAATGCATCATAAATGTATTAACATCAAATAATCCTCATAAACACATTAAATCATCAAAGCCACACCCTTTATGATTTATTTATTAAAATGTCCAAATGTCTCAAATATAAGCATTTCTCAATACTTTATAAGATCATATGTGCAAAAATGCAATATCCTCAAGAAATCATTCACATTTGATAAATCTCAAAGAGAACACTTTAAGACTCCAAAATAGACATTTTTGGCATGTTCAAAGTTTCACAAGACAACTTGAACTCATCTTGCTAGGTTTAAGTTAAACCTAGTTTTCATCCAACCTGCGCAATCTTCTTGCTACCTAGATAAACCATGTGTAATCACCAAATCAATTAAAGAACTCTAAACAAAATATTTAGACAACCTTTTAACCTTTCCAACCCATTAAGAATCACCCTCAACAAATTCAAAACCAATTTCATACGAATATTAGAAGATCGTTTACTAAATCCCGTCATAAAACAGACATATGGTATTAAACTCAATTTTTGACCTACTTACAATCCAAATCAAATCTTCCTCAAAACATACAATTTGTAGAGAATATCTCAATAGTTCCAGCGACATATTACACACTGCAAACCGATCTACGAACAATTTATTACGATTTTTATAAGATGTGGACAACAACCAAAAAGACCACAACAACCCCAAAAACATGGAAATATCCTTTGAAGGAAGAAAATTTGCTCCTAAACTTATATCTACTCAAAATACATATAATACAACCAATGTAGCTCCAATATTGAGCTCCCAACACTATGAATGCAAGATTTTGACTAGAAAGAAGAAACCCTAGGTTATTGAGGTTAACCTAAGTTGAGCTCAAATGGAAGCTTCAATGGTGGTTTTGAGATCTAATCTTCAAGCCTAAGTATTCCATCCACCAACACCAATATTTTTCTTTTTTGAATCACAACAAATATCTTCTTCACTTGCAAAGAGAGGGATTTTCTCCCATTTGAAGCTCTAGAACAACCAACAATGGAAATGTATTAGGCATTTGAGGGTTTTATACCCAATATATTTTAACAAGTTTACTTTGTAGTAATTTGACCACCCAACATTGCGTAAATGATAAAATGCACCCAAACTCGATAACACATCCATTGGTTCATCATAAAACACATTAAACCCATAATGATTAAATTTACCAATAACACAGGTGTTATAAATATTTACTTAATTTATATCATTTATAAATATTTTATGATATATTAAAGAATTTTTATGGGCAACTTGTCTCTTGTCCTATCCATCCCTAGTTGTACCAAACACCACAGACAATTTGTCTTATCCAGTTTTGCCTCTTGTCCTGTCCAGTCCTGTCTAGTTCTATGTAGTCATGTCTGGTCCAATCATGTCTGCAACCAAATGCTACCTTATGGCGTGAACTATTGCTATATATCGAGTTCTTTTTTTGCGATCTATGGATGCATATCGTTGAGGATTATTGGGCTCCTATCAGTTTAGAAGATTTGATGATTAACAACATTGTAAGAAAATACTTAGTCATTTTGGAAGACTTCTATGAATAGAGATCCGTTGATGAGCAATTGTCAGTTGATAGACCATCTGCCGCTCAACAGCTGACAAAACATTTATAACGGTAGATGATCAGATATTGAAGTCAGGAGTTGAATCTATCACATGATGCAAACCATTCAAGATCAATATAAAAATGTTAAACATCTGATGAAAATATTAGATGGAAGCCCCCCCCCCCCCCCAATCAACCAATGCTCATCAGCATCAGATGTTCCTGTCCAACTGATGAAACCTTAACATATGGGCCAACTCATCATTTGAAGATGTCATTACCTGAAGGTCTACCAACTGAAGAATTATCTTTTGATAATACTATTGCTAAAAGATGTGTGTCCCCACAAGAGACAACAAGGACAAACGTACAATCTAACATACTAATCCGAAATGTGTTTTTCTTCTTTTGTTAACCTGAAAAGGACAACCGGCTTACCTACCATTTAATACGGCATGGTTTGCATTAAATGCAACTTGGTTTAATTTTAATGCCGCAAACATTACATTAAATGCATTATGGCCACAACCACTATAAGGAAGAAGCATGCATCACTCAATTGGATGAATAGTACTTTAAAGCAAAATTGGACATCCTTTCCATACTTTTCCATCATACTCTTTTGTCTAATTGGTAAGGATGTTGCTTATAAATACCAAGTGAAGCGTTGAAGATCAATACGCAAAAAATAGAGCATGTTGCTATTCTTTAAAGAGTCTAAGTTCATCAACTGATCAACTATAGTGTATGTGCAACATCAATTTTCTTCAGTGAACATCTATTGATAGAGTAATGTGTAGTTTGTGATCAAGAGGGAATATATCTGTTATTTGAAAGATAGTTATAGGTTATTGATCCTTAATTTATTTTTTGCATCTATCTCATGTTTTATAAAGATCATATGTCTTAATATAAGAATCTTAAAACTTTGAAAAATACTATATTTACCCCCTCTACTGTGTTATTACCATATTGCTTGACCTTCAGGACTAACAATTGGTATCATAACAGTTTTGATTTCTCAATAATCAAATATCTGCTCTAAACATGGATGTTGCTGATAATGGGTCTACTGGGAAACCACCAAGACTCACAAGAGATAACCACCCTTGTTGGAAAACTAGAATCACTCGCTATATGAATAGTTCTGATAAAAACATTCTTACTTCATGTTTAAATGGACCATATGTTCTAATGAACTTTATTAGAGGACTTCTAGCTATTGGTAGTACTCCTGCTATCCCGATAGATATGAGATTAAAGCTGAAAAATGAAGATGACCTTAAAAAACTTGCCCCAACATATGTATGTATGTATGTGTGTATGTATATATATAGCTATATATATAATATATACATAAAATATAAAAATTTGTCAACATAAGTCATGCATTGAAAAACATCGCGGTCTCTTATATATATAAAATAAATATACATAAAATATACAAATTTCTCGACATAAGTCATGCATTGAAAAACATCATGGTATCTTCGGCTTGTCATAAAGATGTTCGATTGGATCACAAGGAGGGATGGCGAACTGGCTATCGACTGGGTAAATTGGTTTTCGAATACTGGTTTAAGGTAGGAAATCTTTGGTCAGATGTGGGCTCTCGATCTATGCCGGTGGGGAAGAAATCGAAGAATTTCTTGGGAATCCTACAAGATCCGTCCTTGTGTGTAGAGCTGTTGTTCAGTGTCGTTGCGGCTACAGTGGCGGCTTAATGGTTTTGAAATTGCTGTAACAGCGGAGCGGGGGTTTTGTCGGGCCTTTATCTTCAGTTTGTCTCTCGCAAACGGTGGTTTTCTTATGCCTCTGGTCTGGTTCGGTTTGTCGCACGACTGGTTTTTTATCTTTTTCCCTTCTGTTTGTGTCTGTTGCTTGTTCTTGCTGGACCTTCTGTTCTTGGGTTCTTTGGTAATAAAATTTATTATTTGCTGTTAAAAAAAAATCTTCGGCTTGTCATGTTCCATAAGCTTGAGGTTTGACCTCGTTGTCGTGCCACACCTCATGCCAGGGACGAACCTAACATATGGAATATGGTGGTACGTGCCACAATATTATTTCTCCGCCGAAAGGTTAAAATTTTTACGTTTATGAAAGGTGCAATCGTATCGTTTTAAAAGGTGCCACCATATGATATTCAAAAGTTCGAGAAGGTGCAACCGTACCTTGTAATCAAACAAAACCCTACAAAAACTCTTGAAATCAACCCCAAAAACCGAAAAAGTCTCTCGAAATCGAGAAAAAAACTTAAATTTTTTTCGAAATCAAGCAAAAAGCTATAAAAATTCCTCGGAACTGTGGAATTAGGCTAAAAACATATCAGATGATATTGAACATTGGTAACACGTCGATAAAAAACGTGCTTAATGTAATTATTTTTTATTTATATTATATAGTGCCATCATATGAAAAAAATTCTAGGTCCGTCCTTGCTTCCCGCTATTTTGAAAATTTACAAAAATATACAAATAATCTATGTTATATTATCAGTATGTATAAAAGAAAACGAGAAAAATAATAAGCTTACTACAACTATAATATATAAATTATTTTGGTTTCATTTTTTTAATTTAAATTGAAATCAAACTATATATATTGATAGGGGTGTAAATGATGCGAATAGAGCTCGAGTATCATTATACTCGACTCGAACTCGAAACTCGATTACCAAGCTCGAACTCGACTCGAAAACTCACGAGTACTGAAAATACAAACTCGAATCGAACTCGAAACTTGATTACCAAGCTCGAACTCGACTCGAAAGCTCACGAGTACTAAAAATACAAACTCGACTCAAACTCAATAACCAATTTCCAAACTCGAACTCAAACTCGTTTCAAGCTCGAATCAAAGCTCAAAAACTCGAATCAAACTCAAACTCGAGCTCGAAAACTCGAATCAAGCTCGAACTCGAGCTCAAAAACTCGAATCAAGCTTGAACCCGTTTAATGTGCAAAAGAACTCAAGGTGAACTCGTTTTCATGGGATACTCCTATTAAAACAATTACATAGGCTCAAGCCCTAAGACTCAAACCATTTAGCAAAAGCAAATAATGTAAAAACAAGGTAGGGGAAAGGTCTATATATAATGGAGTTCAAAACATTGAGTTCTATATCCCACCAATGTCGGATGGATTAGGCACACTCTCAAGATTTCACTCATATCTTTTACACCATCATTTTCCCTAAAAAAATTAAAAAAACTTATTATTATTAATTGTTGGGTCATCTGAAGATTTGAAGATGACCTCCCGATCTTCTATTTTATATCATCATACTTAGAATATTTTGAGATTCTTTTAGCAGCTTGGTTTTTATACGAATGTTCGGTGAAGTCGAAGATCAGCCGAAGAAGACAAAGAAGGAGTATCTCTCAAAGCGGATTGAAGATAGACTCCTCAGCCTAAAGCCAAATATGCCTACTTGATCAACACCATTGGCCAGGATGGTGCCGATCTCAAGTCTTCGGCTCCTGAAGACTGAGTCTTCAGAAGCCGAAGACCTCTCAGTCTTCAGGAGCCGAAGACCTCTCAGTATTCAGGAGCCAAAGATTTCTCAATCTTCAGGAGCCGAAGATTTCTTAATCTTCAAAGCACGAAGATCTCTCTTACACATTGTACTTTTCTGACAAAGTATATTTGTGATATCTTGCATTGACGTGGACCTCATCTGAAGATCAGAAAAAGTATGTTTTGTATTTTACACTCTTTTAAGGAAAGATCTCTACCATCCTCTGCAGGTCAACACTTCAAGCCAAAACACCTCAAGACAAAAGGTACATCATGTACCTTGCTGAAGACCTGTGTCCATCCTTTGCTCAACAGGTGTCCCATGCATTTAATGCATGAGGCACTATAAATATGGAGGATGGTTCAATATGCAAGATAACCAGTTCTACAACCTTCAAGTTCTCTAAGTGCCTGGCAACTTTCTCTCTACGAAGTTCAATTGTTTTCTAAGTGTTTTACAATTGTTCTTCATTCTCTTTGTGTAAGATTGTTTGAATAGATTTCATCTATTCTCTTCCGCAACAATCAAAAGTTTTCTATGTGTAATTCTTGATTTCAAATCAATAAGAATTAAATTAAGTGAAAAAACTGTGTGTATTGTATTCAACCCCCCATTCTACAATACTTTTCTTGTTTACTTACTGCTATTTGGGACCAACAAGTGGTATCAGAGCGGTTTAGTTTAACTCAATAAACTAGATCCGCAATGGCAGCCTCTTCTTCTTCTTCTTCTTTGAACAATGTTTCTTCTCAAAACACCACTGTTGTTTCATACGATAATGGCTCTATAGCCAAACCACCAAAGTTTAACCCCAATAACTTCTTCTTGTGGAAAAGTCATATGATACTCTTTTTAGAAGGAGTTGACAGCAGATATCCTACTATCTTACATGAAGGTCCTTTTCTTCCTAGAGTTTGGGACCGGTACAATGCCAAAAAGGCAGATAAGGGAAATGCTGATGAGGACTTGGAAGAAAGAACTCCAACAAATGGGAGATACATTGTAAAGGATCCCAACAAATATAATGATGAAGATAGACGTCTTATAGCTCTTGATACTAAAGTTAGAGCCATCATTGCTCTTTCTCTGCCTGATGAGGTCTATCACTCCCTTGTTAACTTTTGTTCTGCTAAAGAAATGTGGTCCACTCTGTGTGTTCTTTATGAAGGTACGTCTAAGGTGAAAAAGAGCAGAAAAATTGTCGTTAGAAAGTATGAACTCTTTTCGTATGAAGAGGGGGAATCTCTCTCAGGCTACTACAATCATTTTAACTATCTTCTCAATAATCTAAAACTTGTGGGTCGCATTTATGATAATGAGGAAGTCTTGTGCAAGTTCATGGATTGTCTTCCCGAGTTTTGGGAAAACATTTGTACTTGTATCAAGTCTCCCAAGGATCTTGACTTTATGTCACTCACTGCTCTTTATGGCACTCTCTTCAACTATGAGCAGACTAAACTGCTAAGGAAGTCCATCACAAAAGACATTAAAAGCTCTTCTCTAGCTCTTGTGAGTGATTCTTCCAAAAATACTGTGTGTGTTCCTAGAATCACCTATCACTCCGATTCTGACCGTGATAGTCAAGAGGACCCTAATGATCCTTCAGAAGCCTACCTTAGTGAGGCTGATGATAAAGGTGAGGAAACTTCCAGTAACCCTCGATTCTCTTCGGAAAATCCAAGTTTTCAAGAAAGTCCTCTTCTACTTTTTCAAAAACCACCTCTTTTGACAAGTACAATGAGAAATGTTATGTATGTGGGAGGAAGGGACACTTTGCTTCTGAGTGCAAAAGCAAACATTCTGATAAATCCAGACTACCCTCCTCTAATCGTACCTCCTATAGGTCTGTCAAAACCATGTCTGATTCTTACCAACCCTCTTTTCAAAAGTCAAATATGTCTGTCTCCTCAAACTCTGACCGGGCTGAGAAATACAAGGCAAAATATAAGAGAGAGAAGGAGAGAAATGAAACCTTGCTCAAAAAGGAAAAAGGTCAAATGACTGAAACCCATGATTGGGCAGATGAACCCACTTCTGAAAGTGAAAAAGAAATGGCCAACCTTTGCTTCATGGCTAAAATAGATGATGTTGATGACAGTGAAGCTCAATCCTCCTCTATGGCCCTTGTATCTACTGAGTGCTCTACCTCATCTACCCAGGATCAAATACCTTGTGATGACAAGTCTGGACTAGGCTTCGGGAAATCTGATCTTGAACCTCCTTCTGATACCCATGCTCCTTTCTTTCTTCCCTCATTTTATGAATCTTCTGAAGAGAACTCGGCAACTCTTCATGTGATGATGATGAATTAAATTGGTGGATTTCATCATGTGTTGATGAAGATTCTCAAAATCCTTCATCTAGCTCAAATCCATATGTTCCTTTCTCCTCAAACACATCTCATCATAATGGTAACCTACCTATCTTCTCATCTCCAATCCCTGATCTTCAGATAGTCTTCTTTGAATAGCAAAATCCCTCCTTTAACTCAACCTAAACATTCCTCCATCATTACATTTCACACCAGTCTTTCCCATTTCTCATCATATCACTTATCCTTCCTTCATCATTCCCATCTTCCTCTCAACCTCAAAATTCACCACAAATCATCCCACCTTCTCAACCAACCAAACATTCTTTCTTTACCTATTCCTGCCGATCTTCCATCTCTCTTTCCTGAAGAAGTCTATGTGAAACAGCCCCCTGGCTTTGAAGATCCAGTCCATCTATGTGTACAGGTTAGACAAAGATCTCTATGGTCTAAAGCAGGCTCCCCGTGCCTGGTATGACACTCTTGCTAACTTTCTCCTGAAGAACAAGTATTCAAGAGGTAAATTTGACAACACTCTGTTCATCAAGCAAACCTCAGGTAATCTTATTCTTGTTCAAATTTATGTGGATGATATCATTTTTGGTGCCACTGATGAGTCACTGTGTGATGAGTTTGCCTCTCTCATGAAAAGCCAATATGAGATGAGTATGATGGGGGAACTCACCTTTTTCTTAGGGCTTTAAGTAAAACAATCTTCAGAAGGAATCTTTATAAATCAAAGTAAATACATTCGTGACCTTCTGAAAAAGTTCAATTTTGAAAACTCCTCCCCTATGAAAACTCCCATGGCACCACCTCTGAAACTCCATGCTGATCCAGATGGTGTATCTGTGGATATCACCAGCAACCGAGGATTGGTCGGCTCTCTTCTCTATCTTACTGCTAGTAGACCAGACATTATGTTTGTTACTTGCCTGTCTGCGCATTACCAAGCCAATCCGAAAGAATCTCATTTGGCTGCGGTTAAACGCATTTTTCGGTATCTCAAAGGTACCATGAATCTGGGTCTTTGGTACCCCAAAGACTCAGGTTTTGATCTAATAGGGTATTCAGATTCTGATTTTACAGGCTCTAAGGTTGATAGGTAGAGCACCACTAGCAACTAGGGGTGTACGCGGGTTGGGCGGGTTGGGACGTTTTTACAACTCAACCCAATTATGACGGTTTGAAAAATCTCAACCCAACCCAACCCTTGCGGGTTATGGCGGATTGGGCTGGCGGGTTAGTAATATACATAAATTTGCCGATTGAAATACGATAAATAATACTAAAATTATTCTCAACAAAGTTATTAGTTATTACAATTAGGGCTTGTTCGTGTTCGTTCGTTTAACTTAACCGGACAAACGAACGAACACGAACGATAAACGAATGAAATTTTTTTAGACCAAAGGGCCTTTGGCCTAGCGATAAAAGAGCCTTTGACTTCCTAGGAGGTCAGAGGTTCGAACCTCACCAAAGGTGAGGAGGGTGTGTGAGTTTTTTTGTTGCATTTTGCCGTATATAAATATTATATACTTAAAAAAATGAAATTTTTTGTGTTCATGTCATTCATTAAGAAAATGTGTTTGTTCGTGTTCGTTCGTTAAGATGCTAAACGAAAATAAACGAAAATAAACGAACTAACATAAATGGACTTAAACAGACATAAACAAACGAACACAAACATAAACGAACGAACATAAATAAATTTAAATGAACATAAACGAACAAACATAAATGAACAAAAAACAACCACCATTACTCATCATTCCATTCCTAAAAACTAACATAACAAAATGAAAAACTGTGTAAACTTATGAGCGATAAAAAAAATTCTAAAAATTCAATTTACTTAATGATTTTACATATTAATGTCACAATATATAAATATATTTATATAATAAACAAACGTAAACGAACATAAACAGACGTAAACAAACATATACGAATGCAAACGAACGAACATTAACGAACATAAATGAACGAACGAGACCATTGTTCATGTTCGTTCATTTAACTAAACGAACAAAAAAATGTGTTCATGTTCGTTCATTTATTAAATGAACGAACATAAACGAACTTCCCGCCAAACGGTTCACGAACGGTCCACTGAACGTTCGGTTCATTTACAGCTCTAATTACAATCATCTAATTATAAATTATAATCCATAAGTCTTAAAGTTAATTTGGGTTGTGAATAAACTGCATATATATATATATATAATATATAATTTTATAAAAAAAATTAGCGGCGGGTTGACGGTTTGGGTTGGGTTGAGTTTTCCTAACCCAATTTCAACCCTTCTAATTAGCGGTTTCGCGGTTTCGCGGGTTGGGTTTAATTGGGTTGGGAGCGGGTTGGGTTGGTTGGGTTTCGCGGGTTGACGATTTTATGTACACCCCTACTGGCAGCTGCCAACTCCTTGGTGGCAAGCTTGTTAGTTGGTCCAGCAAGAAGCAGAACTCAGTCTCCACCTCTACTGTTGAGGCTGAGTATGTAGCTGCTGAAAGTTGTTGTGCTCAGATTCTTTGGATGAAGAATCAACTAAGGGACTACAATCAACTGTACTCCCACATCCCGATTCTGTGTGACAACTCAAGTGCGATCGTCATCGCAAACAATCCGGTGTTGCATTCTCGTTCCAAGCACATCGACATCCGATATTATTTTATCCAGGATCACATCTCCAAAGGTGACGTCGAAATTCATTTCATTCCAACCGATCTTCAACTGGCAGATCTCTTCACCAAGCCTCTCGACGAAGCTCGGTTCAAGTTCCTAATTGGGGAACTCGGTATGCTAAATATCGATTCTTAATTTAAATGTTGTTTCTCAAAAAAAAATAAAAAAAAGAAAAGAAAAGAAAAAAAATGAGAGAAAAGAAAAATTAGAAAAAGGAGAGAAAGAAAAGAAAAGAAAAGAAAATAATAAAAAAAGGAGAGAGAAAAAAGAAAAGAAATTCAAAAAAAATCAAAAAAAAGAAAGAAAAGAAATTTAAAAAAACGTGTGTTTTTTTGGCTCTCTCTCTCTCTCCCACTTTCGGTCTCTCTCTTTCTCTAACCCCCCTCTCTTTCGATTTCTCTCTCTCTCTCCTCCCTTCTCTTTCGGTTCCCCTTTCTCTCTCTCCCACCCCCTCATTCCACCCAAGCCACCGAAGACCCCATCTTCGACCGCACCGAAACCCCCTTCCCCTCTCCCTCTCCCCACCGAACACCCCCTCCCCTCTCCCCAACGAAACCCCCCTCCCCTCTCCCCATCGAAACCCCCTCCCCTCTCCCTCCTCCCCTCCCTTCCCCTTCGGCTTCTCCCTTCCCCTCACCTCTATCTTTTTTTTTCGGCTCTCCTCACCCCTAACACCGAAAACACCCACTTATACCAACCACACCCCAACCGAAACCCACCCTCTTTCTTTTTACTCTAAACCGAAAACACCTCCCCCACTACATTTTTTTTCGGCTACCTTCCCCCTCCCCTACAACCCATTCGGCCGACCTCCCCTTCCCTCCCCTCCTCCCCCCCTTTTTTTTGTTTTGTCCTTTTCCTAACCTTCTGTCCTTCCTTTTTTTCCTAACCTTCTGTCCTTCCTTTTTTTTTACTCTTTCCTTATATCCCATCCCATTTCCTTTTTACTTTTTCCCAATCTTTTTGAAATCTCTTTTCTTTCTAGACACTCTTCCCACCTATCCCATCCCATCCTACTACCTTTCCTTCTTTTCCCTTCCATATCTTCTTCCTTCCCCATTTGTTCCTCCTTTATCCCATCAATCTCTTCCTTTCTTCCCCTCCTTCTCTTTTTTTTTCCTGTTTAAAAAAAAAGAGCCCCAAAAAAATGGGCCACTGAATTTATGAATTCTTCATGTCTTGTCATTTTTCTGAGTGTCAGTACCATTTTTTTCTATGTGTTAGTGTCATCATCAAATAGGAGGAGAAAAATTGTTGTGTCACAAATTGATTTGGTGATAACTTTCCTACCAACACTTGAAAACTCAAGAATATCTCTCTCAACAAGGGCTCTCTATCCACCAATCGAGCTCTCAACCAGGTATGTTTTCTTTCATAACCTCTCCCGATCTATAATGGGTTGATGCTCTCGACACTCCGGTGTCCAAGGCCCCCTCATCTGTAGTGGCCACTTCTGCCTGTCCCAAGTGAAGCCGACTAGTAAAAAAAAAATGGGCCACTGAATTTATGAATTCTTCGTGTCTTGCCATTTTTCTGAGTGTCAGTACCATTTTTTTCTATGTGTTAGTGTCATCATCAAATAGGGGGAGAAAAATTGTTGTGTTACAAATTGATTTGGTGATGACTCTCCTACCAACACTTAGAAACTCAAGAATATCTCTCTCAACAAGGGCTCTCTATCCACCAATCAAGCTCTCAACCCACGTATGTTTTCTTTCATAACCTCTCCCGATCTACAATAGGTTGATGCTATCGACACTCCAGTGTCCAAGGCCCCCTCATCTGTAGTGGCCCCATCTGTCCCATCCCAAGTGAAGCCGACTAGCAAAAAAAACCTCAAAAGCTTCTGGCACCTCCGCACTTCTTCAATGACCATACGACCGAAAGAACTTTCGATTGTTACCCTGGTCACATCTCTCTCTTCAAAGCAGAGGCACTCATCTTCTCCCCCCCCCCTCATCTCAAGAGGCTAAGGAAGGTTTCAAGGGACAAGCCACCTACTCCACCCACCGATTCTCTACAATCGGCAGGTGTTGAATTTTTCCCATCTGGGCCCGGGGACTCTGCTAAACCCAAAACCACCTCCTTTGTATCCTCACAAAAGGATACAATTGTAAAATCGGGGACCCCTACTATTCTCTCATCAACCTTTTCCTTGGTTGATAAGGATGACTTGGACACCTCCCTAATCCAAGGTGCTTCTTCTCCACCTCACAGCCTATCACCCGGGATTCTCAGTCCCGATGCTTCTGCACGATCCAAGGATGATTATGCCTTTCCACGAGCAGGTTTGGAGGATCCCAAAAATCTTCTGACTTCTTACTTTCCGACACCATGAATTAGTTGAGGGGGAGCAACTTACCACTCATGCTTAAACTCTGTTGAAATCTGTTTTGCGATGGACTGTGTGATCAAACCCATCAGACATTAGTTGAGAGGGAGTATAAATTGAGGGGGAGCAACCACTCACTTAAGTTCAAACAATTCCGGCTACTGTCTTCTGTATCTTTGTATATATTTTTTTCTTTCTCATTCTTTATTCATTGTATTTATTTATTCGTTTGTATAGCTATATTTTTTCATTCATTTGTAAATGTCAGATATACCAAAAAAAAAGAATGGTTTATGTGAAAAGAACTCAAAAAGAGTAAAATTGGGTCAAAATGAATTATTCAGTATACTCTTAGTTTTTATTCTTTAGTATGGATGTCATCCTCAAATAGGGGGAGATTGTTGGGTCATCTGAAGATTTGAAGATGACCTCCCGATCTTCTATTTTATATCATCATACTTATAATATTTTGAGGTTCTTTTAGCAGCTTGGTTTCTATACGAATGTTCGGTAAAGTCGAAGATCAACCGAAGAAGACAAAGAAGGAGAATATCTCTCAAAGCGGATTGAAGATAGACTCCTCAGCCTAAAGCCAAGTATGCCTACTTGATCAACACCATTGGCCAGGATGGTGCCGATCTCAAGTCTTCAGGAGCCGAAGACCTCTCAGTCTTCAGGAGCCGAAGATTTCTCAATCTTCGGAAGCCGAAGATTTCTCAATCTTCAGGAGCCGAAGATTTCTTAATCTTCAAAGCACGAAGATCTCTCTTACACATTGTACTTTTCTGACAAAGTATATTTATGATATCTTGCATTGACGTGGACCTCATCCGAAGATCAGAAAAAGTATGTTTTGTATTTTACACTCTTTTAAGGAAAGGTCTCCACCATCCTCTGCAAAGTCAACACTTCAAGCCAAAACACCTCAAGACAAAAGGTACATCCTGTACCTTGCTGAAGACCTGTGTCTATCCTTTGCTCAACAAGTGTCACATGCATTTAATGCATGAGGCACTATAAATATGGAGGATGGTTCAATATGCAAGATAACCAGTTCTACAACCTTCAAGTTCTCTAAGTGCCTGACAACTTTCTCTCTACGAAGTTCAATTGTTTTCTAAGTGTTTTACAATTGTTCTTCATTCTCTTTGTGTAAGATTGTTTGAATAGATTTCATCTATTCTCTTCCGCAACAATCAAAAGTTTTCTATGTGTAATTCTTGATTTCAAATCAATAAGAATTAAATTAAGTGAAAAACTGTGTGTATTGTATTCAACCCCCCTTCTACAACACTTTTCTTGTTTACTTACTGCTATTTGGGACCAACATTATTATTATTATTATTATTATTATTATTGTCATTATCATTAATTAAATTAAAATATTATTATTAATTATTATTATTTTGCTTATCGAATATCTCACGAGCTTATCGAGTCGAGTATCAGGTCGCTCGACTCAACTCGTTAGTATCTCGAGTCGAGCTCAAGCTCGAGTCGAGCCTATTCGAGTTGAGTGTTGACCGAGTTTTGATCGAATCGATCTCGAGTAGTTCGCGAGTTGTCTCGTCTCATTTACACCCCTATATATTGAGAAACCAAACTATCAAGAAACAGTCTTAAGCAGATCGAAAAAACTCGAACAAATGAAATGAAAAATAACAACTCAATCAGACTTGCCTAGAGTTGAATTGGTGACAATACTGACGAGTATTATTACTCTTCGTGCAATCGTAGGTTTGGGAAGGAAGGATTTCGAGGAGGGTTTTTGGTCAAAGTTATAAATGAGTACATTACAACAAATGTAAGGAAATTATCAAAATGTCTCGCAATTATGCAAAACTATGTAACAACATCACATTTGCATGGTAAATCAAATATTTTATGGGAATATATGTAGATAATATAAATCGATATATTATGAGTTACGACAAAACAATTCTCATAATACACCTCATGATTATAATCATTAGTCTCACACATTTCTTTTATCATTTTGAGCCAATTACAAAGTTTGATGATGTAAAACTTATTAATTAATTATATATATCAAAAGAAACAATCAAGGATGATGAAACAACTTCATATCAAGTGTAATATCGATTCATATTAGTTTAATATATGATATGTGATTATCGCCCATTTAACTTCAATATTTTCAAAAAAATGATCGTCACCGTGCAATGCGCGGTGTCGAACACTAGTAAATATATTAATAATCTAACGAATCATGAATCATGAATCATGAATTAATGTTATAGTTCATATGACGCTGTATTTATATTGTTGATGAATATTTATTGATCTTTCTAATTTATTTTTCTTTAATTAAATTGTAATACTTTATTAATTAGTTAAATATTTTATGAAATTTTATAATAAATTAAATACATGTTTCAAAAGAAAAACATTTTCTATATTAGGGGGTGTTTTGGGATTGCTTATTTGAGGTGCTTTTTAAGTTATTGCGATTTTGCACCGGAGATAAGTACTTTTGAGTGTTTGAATGAGGAAAAATTAAAATGGCTTATAGCGGTGCCAAACCGCTGAAAAACATTTTTTGATAAGTAATTTGGTTTTAACTTATCAACTTATTTGAAAAGTGTTTATGACTTTTTTTAGTTATTTTATATGTATAAGCAATCCCAAACACCTTTAAATAACAACTTATTAACTTATTACGTTTTGGTACCACAATAAGCTAATCAAAACACTTTTTTAAAAACTCTAGTTTAACACCGCATAAATTAATAAACACTTTTTAAAATAAACATAATTTGTTTTAAATAAGCAATCCCAAAGACCCCTGAAAATTCAGAACAAAAAGTGTTCCTCCACAAGGTCCACAACGCATCTGCGCCAACTTCTAGGGCTTATAACCTGCCCACTGATCTCTTCATTTACTCCTGCAACCTACAAATTCCATTTTCTCATCAACTCTGCACACTTCTTCGATGGCGCCACCGCTTGGCCCTTACTCCGGTACCAACACTCTCGCTTTGGTATAACTCTGCACTGCCTTGGTTTCATCTATTTACTCAGGAAATGTATATTTTGGTGCAAAATGGTTGATTTTATTGCTTACCTCAACGTTCAGTTTATTTGATATGCAAAGTATATGTTACAATTTGGATGATCTGTCTTTGGATAGATTATCATAAGTTTAGGGTTTCATTTATCGTTAAATCTTCAATTTATGTGATCGTGTTTGCTTGCATTTTGTTTTTCAGATTTGGAATTATTGTATTTTTCAAGGAGTTAGTAACATTTGAAACATCGAAATTGACGTTTTGTTGTAAACAAACATTGTTCTTGTGAAAAAGATTAAAAAAATATCCTTTTTTATGAGAAGGGTTTTGGATGGCTGATGAAAATGTAAATCCACATTGTACTTGGGTACTTTTTGTTTGAAATAGAAAGTCATTATTTGTAACAGATTGTTCTTTTTACATTGTTCTTGTTATTTGAAGGCAATAAAAAACCATTGGTATGGTTGCAATGAAAACCAAGTACTTTGGTAATTGCTCATTTTTGCAAGGACATTATGATTGCTTATCTGTGATATAATTGCTTTTGTGTTTCTTGTCTTTGAATCTGTTTTTTTTTTCATGTCATGGGATTAATCTGGGTTTTGATATTACAGGTGGCTCGTGTGTCAGCCTTCTCTGCTGGATTATTTTATGGAAGCATCAAGCTCAAATACCTTAAGGTACTACCACCTTCCTTATCAATTAGTTTGATGTCTCACTATTATAATTGAACTGATTGTATCAATATTAATTCTTGCTAGTTGGGCTCTTATTCTAGACTAATGTTTGAAAATTTGATTTGAGTTGATAACTAAGAGTACATTGTATTTGGATTTTTTTTCATTGCTGGTATTTGCATGCTCAACATCATAGGATTTTGTTGTCTTCTTTTTTGTTAGATTCTATAGAAAATTAGTCGTTTTGGAACTTGATTCTGGGTGATAACAACATATTATGTTCATTTTGGACCTTGATTAGAGATACTTGATCACCGACCAAGAAAGATGATCGTAATATGTGGACCATTAATTCCATGAATGATACTCTGCTACTTTATTGGTATCACTCTTTGAATGGAGTCCTTGGATTCAAAAATTCTAATTTATAATGCGTTTGAGTTCATTATAGTGGTTTAGGTCTTATTTTAGGTCACAAGTGCATCAATAAAAGACCAAAAAAGATTACATTGAACATCTTACCTGTCTTTAGAACGATATCAATGCTCACAAATAGAAAGCATAGTTGCTGGATGATTTCTTGATGACGTCATTTGCTTTCATATACCATTTGATGTTTTTATTTGCTTTACTGCCATGATTTCCTTCATTACTTTATGTCAACCAAGTATGTCTCATGGAGTTCAAGTTAGGCATTTATTAGGCCTGAATTGTTAACATTTTCGTTTTATGGGTTTCACTTGTATGCAAAAGAAATGAAGCATGATCAAGGCTACCATTTAGTGTTTTTTTATGCAAAAGAATTTGAATTGAGGGGCACATGATTGAGGGTTACAAGGGGGTGGGGAATGGGAATAAAATAAAAAAAGAGTGCTTGTTTTGATATAATATAATGGACCATTCCCTGTTTTTGGATAATATTCCATTCCCAACAAAAAATGGGGGAAATGAAAATTCATTCCCGCCTTTCCTCCCGCCCCCTACATTTCACTCTTTCCACTTCCCAAAATTGCAAATTTCTGCATTTCTATCTCCATCTGCTCCTCCGCCTATCAATTTCTGCATCTTCATCTCCAATAGCTCTTCCGCGGCTCCGCCTATGAATTTCTGCATTTCCATCTGTTTCTCCTCTTCCCTGCAAATTTATTCTCTGCCTGCAAACAGCAACAATGATGGCGTCACCATACACCTGTTCAGTATGTATGGTGTAAAACCTTTTCATGGATGATGGAGTCACCATACACATGTTAAGGATTTTGCTTATTTAACCAACACCATGAAACCCTTTGTATGGTGGATGATTTTCTTGAACAAATTTAGTGTTAAAGGTTACATTTTTATGGTAGTGTGGGTTAAGAAATTAGTAATGTAGTTTTTATTATTTGTTGTTAGATAAAGATCCTTTGCATTTGTTGAACTTTTCTATTCGATGTGATGATAAATTTTTGATTATTGGGTGTTAGTTTGATATCTTGAATGGCTTCTGAAATAATGCACACCAAATGTTTGATGTCATGTTAGTTGCCTTTATTTCTCAATTTACCGCAATGGACATTTTCAATTCCATTCCTTAGAATTCCTATTCCATTCCCTTTCCCATTCGTCTACTTGAACAAACCAGACTCTGAATTGCTATAATCTTTGATAATGTTGAAGAAGAATTTACAAGAGTAGAACATTTGTTACCTGATCCATTGCTGACTAGCAACACTATCACTTGGCTACGGGTTTAAGTCAAATGCTCCAAAAGATATGTTGATTTGTCCATGAATGAGATGAAGATAAAAGGGAGATTCGAAAATGGTAGAAGACAAATGGAACCTTGTAATATTATGAACTTCAATTAGAAACCTGTGAATTTACAGATTTCCACAAAAGTAAGCATCATGCAATAGCATTTTTACCTAAGATATCGTGAAGTAGACGATCCAATCCAAATTTTCATCTAATGAGACTATGAGAGTAAAATTTTCTGATCTGATTTTGATGCTATGAGAGGAGCATCTCCTTGGTGTTTCTTTGGGAGAGGCCCCATTGATTTGTTTGGAATTGACCATCTTGAAGAAGAAATTGGGAGTATTCTAAAAGAATTTGGGAGGAGGATTATTACTTTATTATTTTAGAAAAATGGATATGTACAAGTAGTAGCATTATATACAAACATAAATAACTAACTGTAATCACTTGCATAACTAACTTTGCTGAATTGGAAAATAGAAAACATGCAAAATTAAAAATAAATAGGGAAATACAATTATTTTTGAAATATATAATATTTATATATGGCAAATTAAAATCACACACACTTACCACGTTTGGTGAGGTTGGAACCCTTGACCTGTAGGAAGGTTGAAGGTTGGGTTACTGGATACCGTAGGCCAAAGTCCCCTTTGGTGAAAATACAAATATTCTTAGCTACTACTAATGTCCGAGGTAATTTTAACAATCTCCACTCTCCATTTTATGGGTTCTATCTCACTTCTCCTTTGGTTAAGTAAATTAGATTCACAATCACATCTTCATATCTACTCACATTATATAAAAATAAGATGAAAAAGTTGAATGGTATAGGACCTAAAGTTACTTTCATTAGTGTATTTGTTTCTTGAAGTTGCTTCTCTGGCATTTGTGGCTTGATGTGATGCCAACGTGCAGGGCTGGTCCTGAGGCTTTTGGTGCCCAGGACAAAGACACTGAAAGTGGCCCAGTTTAAAAGGAAAAACACTAAAAATATTTGTGGTTTGTAACAACATTGAAAATGATGTTAATAAGCAAGAAATCCACACAATGGCATTTGGGATAACATAAAAATCTTTTCTCAGTGGTTTCTAATTCTTAAAACTTCATATAAATGTAAAGTAGCAACCAATCAACCATATTGTCAAGAAACCATTTGAAATGAATCGAAAATAAACTATATTTGCATATAATAGAACATGGTACATGCTCATGTTAGAACGACATTCTATATTGATTTTTTTTTTGTAAAGGAGTATCCCAGACCACTTTGGGCCCGGACTAATCTCCTGGAAAACAGGCCTATGGCCCGCGGGCATTCATCCCGTGGCCACAATGCTGCGAGTGGGGCTCGAACCCGGGCAACCGCTATGAAGTCCCCAGGCTCTTACCACCACGCCACAACCTTGTGGTTATTCTATATTGATTGCTTGTAGAGTAACTTGGTAATGGTGTACTCAATTGCTCTTTGAAGCCAATTCTCAAATAGGTTTTAAAAGAGTAATTTTTATAGCAAATTCATATAATTTATTAATAACTAGAAACAAACCCGAGTGTGAATGTGCAATAGATTCAGCAACAAAAGATAACTTACCAATTCCCTGTATAAACATTTATGACAATCATACATAGACTATGATGTTACAGTGGTCAAAGTATCGAATCGTGGTCAGTACTGTGATTTGAAATACCGGTTATCGTGGTGGTAAACGCGGTCCAAAAATAGCGGTTCATATAAATATTTAGAATTATATACATAATATATATATATATATTTATTATAAAATATAAATATAAAAAATAGATTCAATAATAGAAGGGGGCGTTTGGTTTGATGGAATGTTTTTGAGGGATTTGGATTTCATGGAAGGATTTGGAATTGGAGGGATTTGGGATTTTTGGTGTGTTTGGTTTGCAGGATTTCAATTCCATTATTTATAAATTATAAATAATTTATTAGAAAAATTATAAGTAATTATAAATATAATTAAATTATCTTTTTATTAATTAATTATTACAAAGATATGTTTTTAACATATTTTAAAACATTATTACAAACAAATCCTACATAATCCTGTGAAATACCAACCACACCCGTGGGATTTCAAAATCCTATGTTTGTGGGATTTCAACGAAATCCCGGCATTTCAAATCTAAAAAATCCGTCAAACCAAACACGGGATTGGAATGGAATTCAATTCCGAATCCCTCCAATCCAATTCCACAAATCAAACGGGACCTAATAGTCCCAAAAAAAGAAACTCATTAATAGATTAGAATGATGATGGAAGGATTTAGGAAACGTGGTTGAATGCTCGATGATGTTGAAAACCTAAATTTTATAATCGTTGACCGTAAAGATAAATAGATGGATTAAATGATATAAATTATTTTAAAAACAAGTCCAAGTCCAAAATAAAAGCCCAAATCATTTAAATAGGTCCAATATAAGCTGGTTAGACAAAAAAAGAAGCCCAACCACAAATAGCGGTTATGCGGACATCTATTTTGTGTAAAAAACGTCCATTTAGCGGTAAATCGCACCGCAATTCTCAACATTGCTATTTAGGACCGCAATTTAACCACCGCAATTCCTTCCACGACCACGAATTGCTATTGCACCACTATTAACAACATAGTACATAGAGCAAGAATATAAGTTTTCAAGTATTATCATGAAGTTTAAAAAAACCATACAAAGTATTAATTGTTAGATGTAATTAATTTTGGTTAGTTTTTATTTTACTTAAGATAGATTATGTGTTGGTATGACATCGAGACAAAAAATGCGACGAGTTTTAAAATCGATAGGACGAGAGAAGGAAGGGAATAAGAAGGAAAGTAGTAAAATCAAAATGGGGACAGAAAATGAACCAAAAGCAGCAACAACCTAGTGGTAGAGTTGTGCATGACCGTGCGTGAGGGTCCGAGTTCAAGGCTCGTTGCTGCACTTTTCCTTTATTTTTATAGTAGTAGCAGTAGCATGGTTGGGCCTAATCTCTCAACAGTTTAGTCTAGTACATGGCCCGATCTGTGACTTGATGTCCCTTGGGCCTGTGATGCCGCCCATCCCTAGGGTCGGGCTGTGATGCGAGTATAAACTGGTATGGTTTTATTACTCACAAATGGAATTGAAACACAAATGATGAACACACTGGCTTTCGAGAAGCCAGAGTCTCTCCCAAGAGTTTTCACTCAGTTACAAAGTAACAACAAATCAGAATGAATCCCAAAGAGTCGAGAACCTCCCATGAAGACTCAAATTCGGACATTCCCTTCCGTTTAACCGGCACCTCCAATTGGCCCGGGTCATCACTAGCAATTGGACGCATATCAGTGATATCTTCAGGAATTGATTGCAGCTCTAACTCCTCAGTAAGTTGTATAGGAATTTCCTTTGTAGCGACACAGTTACCAATAGCTTGGCGGAGTTGGGACACATGAAAAACTGGATGGATGCGTGCTGTATCAGGAAGCTCTAGACGATAAGCAACTGTCCCAATTTTTTCGATGATCTTGTAAGGCCCATAGAACCTGGCCAACAACTTAGGACTATTGCCATTGATCAAGGATCTTTGACGATAGGGACGAATCTTTAAAAACACCCAAGTACCAACTGAAAAGTCCACTTCTTTCCTCTTCAAATCCGCTTGTTGTTTCATACGACATTGGGCCTTTAAGAGGTGCATTGGAACTTCGTCCAAAATTTCATCTCGTTCCAACAAGTCTTGTTCAACTGTGAACAATTTAGAAGAGGTGGGTTTGTACCTCAATAATGGTGGTGGATCTCTTTCATACAAAGCTCGAAAAGGAGAACATTTAAGAGAGGTGTGGTAAGACGTGTTATACGAAAGTTCGACCCAAGATAACCACCTACTCCATCGTTTAGGTCGATCGGAAACCCAACAGCGCAAGTATTGCTCTAGACACTTATTCACCACCTCAGTTTGCCCATCAGATTGCGGGTGATAAGCAGTACTGTACTTCAGTTTCGTACCCTGTAACTTGAAGAGCTCTTTCCAGAAATTACTCAAAAAAATCTTTGTCTCTATCAGAGACAATAGACTGAGGAAAACCATGGAGTTTAACAACACCATTAATGAATACTCTGCGACGGATTGAGCTGTGAAAGGATGCTTTAATCCACTGAAATGAGCATACTTGCTAAACATGTCGACAACGACCAATATAGAACTCATACCATTTGATTTAGGAAGACTTTCAATGAAGTCCATTGAAATTTCGTCCCACACCTTACAAGGAAGTGACAAAGGCTGTAAGAGACGGCTGGAGATCCATGAACATTCTTGTTCCTTTGACATACTTCACACCCTTTCACCATATTAGCGATGTCTTTCCGCATACCAATCCAAAAAACTTCGGAGGCGATGCGTTGATAAGTACGATCTTCCCCACAACGCCCTCCCATCGGAGATCCATGAAACTCCTCAAAGATGAGAGGGATGAACCGAGAGTTTTGAGGAATAACCAAGCGGTTTTTATACAACAGTAAGGGGCTGTTTGGCAGTTGTTGAATGGTTTAGTGCAGAATGATTAAGTGGTCTGAATGATTAAGAGGTTTTTATGATATAGTGTAAAATGAAATATGGTTGTTTGTTAATTGTTCATAATGAAATAAGGGCTCTTAATGGTTAAGGGAGGGTCAGGGTACAAAATCATTAAGAGGATTTTGGAACCATTAAGAGGCAACCCTTTTTTTTGCCAAACAGGATTTACCTCTTAGCGATTCAGAGGTTGCCTCTTAATGGAACCATTAAGAGTTAAACAAACAACCCCTAAGCCATTTTGGAATTCGAATCCTTTGTGACAGTTGCTGTCATTCTCCAAATCAGAGGTCAACTTCTTTAAAAAATCATCCGTGTTGAGTTCCTCCTTCAAAGTATCCCACTGCCTCCAATTAGGACCTCCCATCACCGAACATTCGATAGATTCTGACTTGTGTGATAGAGCATCAGCTGCACTATTAGTACTCCCAGGTTTGTAGATTATAGAAAATCATAACCAAGTAGCTTGCGTACCCATTGTTGATACTCTGGTTCGATTACTCTTTGTTCCAAAAGAAAACGAAGGCTTTGTTGATCGCTCCGAACTATGAAATGTCTCCCCAGCAAGTATGGACGCCATTTTCTTATTGCCAACACAATGGCCATTAATTCCTTTTTCATAAACTGACTTCTGCTTGGCTCGTACCCCTAAAGCTTGACTAAAATAAGCTATAGGTCGATCCTCTTGCACAAGGACTGCCCCTAACCCATAGCCTGAAGCATCCGTTTCTATAACAAAACTTTTGCTAACATCTGGTAAGCGTAAAACAGGGGCTGAAGAAAGTAGCCTCTTTAATTCTAAAAAAGCTAATTGAGCCTCATTGGACCAATGGAATTGGTTCTTTTTAAGCAGTTGGGTAAGGGGGCTGCGATCGAGCCGTACCCTTTAATAAATTTCCTGTAGTAACCAGATAAACCCAGAAATCCCCTGAGCTCAGTGATGTTTTGCGGTGTTCTCCAATTCACAATAGCCTTTACTTTGGACTCATCTACTTCCACTCCAGCACTTGAAATCACATGTCCCAGATACCCCAGTCTTGCACGATTAAACTCACACTTTTTTCGATTAGCGTAGAGCTTATGATGGGCAAGGATTTCAAAAACTAAACGTAAATGATCATGATGTTCATCTAATGACTTACTATACACTAGTATGTCGTCAAAGAAAACCAAAACAAATTTTCTCAGAAACTTCCGAAATACCTCATTCATAAGACTTTGGAATGTTGCCGGTGCGTTAACTAATCCAAAGGGCATTACTAAGAACTCTTAATGCCCTTGATGAGTTCTGAATGCTGTCTTTTGCACATCGCCACTCGCCATCCTTATCTGATGATAGCCTGATTTTAGATCAAGCTTCGAAAAGATTTGTGACCCGTTCAGTTCATCCAACAGCTCGTCAATAACGGGTATTGGAAACTTGTCCAAAACAGTAGCCTTATTCAAAGCTCTGTAATCGACACAAAATCGCTGTTCCCATCCTTTTTTTTTAACTAATAAGACTGGACTCGAAAACGTGCTGGCACTATTCTGAATTATTCCGGCTTCCAACATTTCGGTTACCAACTTTTCTATTTCATCTTTTTGGTAATGGGGATACCGATACGAACGAACATTGATTGGTTCCGTCCCCTCCTCAAGCACAATCTCATGCTCCCTGCCACGTATCGGGGGCAAACTTGAGGGCATGTTGAATATATGATCGAATTCCTTTAACAACAGCTCCAACACAACTTCACTGTCAACTTCAGCACTGTGATCAACCACACACTCACTCAATTCGACCAAAACAGCGTGACTCTCTTGCTGAATCACCTTTTTTTTTTGGTAACCGTGGGTTTCCGGGCCAGCTTACGCGCACCGACTAATCCCCGGGCGACCACGAATGGCCTGGAGTCGTCGCAGGTGAATGCCACAAGGGCTTTGGCAACGCCTGGATTTGAACCTTGGTAGATGAATCACCTTACCCAATGCTTTCAATGATATCATCGATCTCCCTAAAGAAGGATCACCACGTAACGAAACTGATTTTCCTCCGATGGTAAACTTCATTACCTGCTTCCAATTAACGTGCGTGGATCCAAGTGTTTCGAGCCACTATATCCCAAGTATGACATCACTATTCCCCAACTGAATCGGAAGGAAGTCCTCACGAACCTCTAATCCTTGAATAAACAAAGAGATGCCCCGACAAACACCTTCCCCTTTCAGAATGTTACCTGTTCCCATAGTAATCGTGTATTCTTTTGTTAATTCCACCCCCAACTTCAATCGATCAACTACGTCCTTTGCGATGAAATTGTGTGTCGCCCCACTATCTATCAGTACCACCACCTTTTCTAATGGCACCTTCCAGTTTCATCGTTTTAGGATTCGATAATCCTACTACAGAATTCAAATGAACTTTGACTTTCTGACCAACATCTACGACATCAACAACGTTCAAAGTTTTCTCCTCTTGCTCCTCTGTTTCCCCATTCTCCCCTTCCTCTTGCACTACTAACATGTTGACTTCCTTTTTACTACACTTGTGGCCCGGAGCGTACTTTTCATCGCACCTGTAACAGAGACCAAGAGCTCTCTTCTGATGTACTTCGGCGTCAGAAAGTTTCCTGAATTCTGATCCTGTCTTACACTTGTGTTGGAAGATGTCGTCTTGCTCTTGGATTCAGAATTGAAATTGTACCCCTTCTTGCTTAAATACACCGATTTTTCGTGACCTATTAATCTGTTTTTCACTTCTATCTTCGAAGATAATTCCATCGCTTAACGTCAATGGATTTAGAAGACGTAGTTCCGCTTTAATCGAAGCCTCCAATCCAATGATGAATTGACTTAGAAAGATCTCTTCTGGAATTCCATCCAGAGGTGCAGCAAACTCAACGAATCTCTTTCTATAATCATCTGTTCCTGTCTCATAGCCAAAAATTGCTCACAAAGCGATCTGGCTGATAACGATCTGAACTGACGCAGAATGAGTTGCTTCAAATCCTCCCACCTTGTAATTGGGTGACGCTTATTCTCCCATTGAAACCACTTAAGCGCATCACCTTCAAAAGCGATGAATGATACGTCGATCTTCTCCTGAGTCAGACGATTCAGAGCAAAGTATCTCTCTGCTCTTAAGATCCAACCATCTAGATCTCTCCCATCGAACGTAGGAATCTTGAGTTTCCACCCTTTCTACTGCCAAAAATCGAGATGAATCGCGTCCGTCCCTATTTTCTTTTTCTTTATCGCCCGATCCAGATGCGTCTTCACTATCAGACATCGCCGGATTACTAGCCTTACTAGCCGCTTCCTCTTGATGTTTGATAATACGATCCATTCTTTCCATCAACGTCTGCATCCCTTTCTCGATCGCACCAACGCTACTCTCCAGATCTTCTACTCAATTAGTCATACTCCTAGTCGCCATTTCCCTGGGATTGAAACCGCTCTGATACCAATTTGGTATAAACTGGTATGGTTTTATTACTCACAAATGGAATTGAAACACAAATGATGAACACACTGGCTTTCAAGAGGCCAAAGTCTCTCCCAAGAGTTTTCACTCAATTACAAAGTAACAACAAATCAGAATGAATCCCAACAACAGCCTTCCCGCTCAACTAATACGCTCCCCTAACAAACAAATTGAGGAAATACCCAAACTACCCCCAACTCACTTATTTGACTAAAACAAAGATAAAGAACAACATATAAAGGCTCCACTAATTATTTCCCTCTCCTACTGTAAGTAAAGCGCACTGGGGGTTTACCGGATGCCGCCCACCCCTAGGGTCGGGCCTGCCAACATGTAAAAATATGATCTTGGCGTACGACAATCATATCATGTATATTACTCATTTTTTACCGGTTGTTGGAGTCCTACATCTGCCTACACTTAACCATCTCTTAATATATGTTTTGTAACCTCCCTTCTTTTCGCAAGGGTTTCTTTGGAGAGTAATCTAATGGATTCCACATATTCTCACATGATATCAGAGTCGACGTCCACCACTCCTTGGACTCGACACTCTAGGACAACCTATGCCCGTGTAGCCTCCTTTGGAGGGAGCTTGTTAGAGTCCCTCGTCGGTTAGATTGGATCATTTCTCTTTAATATAGGAACCTCCCTTCTCTCCTCAAAAGGGATTTTTTTTTGAAAACCAATTTAACAGGGTTCCACATATTCTCACAGTTGCAGCTTTACTACTTAATAAAACACATCCTACTTGTAGAAATTAATAATGATCATTGGGTAGTCCTTCATTGAGATCTCATTATGTGTAACCGACTCTCCTTTTTTTTAAATTGTGGAATCTTCACAATCTGTATGACATTTTATATACTCGAATGATATCATCCTACGCCCAAGCCCTACCTCCGAATAACTAGTGTATTAGATCATGTAATTCCATCCGCCATTGGCATTGATGTCTAAATTCAAAGTTTATGATTCGTGATTGAATGCATCATCTGTCAATGTCTTTATGCTTTGAAAGAAAAAAAAAGTTAATTGTAGATGGCAAACTCGATCTTCAATCTTCCCGTTGTTTGATTTGTGTTGAAGTTTGATTTGAGTTGTGGTTTGGTTTTTTCAGGCAAAGGTGAAATCGCAACGAAAAGCCGAAGCCAAGGCACACCACTAGGAGCAATGAAATGTTGGAAATAATTCTTGAGTACATCTTTGCTCAGATCTTCAATTTTGTTAAGACGTTTTGGTGTGTTCTTTGATTCGACCATGAGAAATGGTAAAATACAGTTTGGAGGTAGCTCAACTGTTGAGTTTGATTCCCATTGGTCACCGGTTCGAGTCTCCTTAGTGTCACTGAAGGTTTGCTCAACCATTAACTTCATGTCTTCTGGGATTAGTCGAAATACGTACACGTTACTTCGTAGGAACAAAATTGTTGCCCAACGATGAGATCGTTCAGGTTGCATGAGATTTATATAGCGATGGTAAAACAGTTTAACTGTTACGATTCTACTGGTGCTATGATCTTTATCATGATCACAATTTTTTTTTTCAGAAGAAGTTTGTCATTAATGATTAATCTTGGTTGACCAAAGGTTTAATGCCATAATTAGTAAAAGGAAGTGGTCTAAAGGTATGATATATTAAAATTAATGGAACATTTAAAGATGAAATTATGAACTATTTTTCTCTTGCCATGGCTATGGTAGCAACCTTTGCTTCATTGCCCATGGATCAACCTTCTAATTCTTTTTAGTATCTAGGAATTTTTTGTCTTTAAAAATAGAAAAAATGCCTCCTTTTGGCTTTAAAAATTTATAGGCAAGTTGGTAAATGGACTTTCCAAAGGTGGATCTAGGAAATTTTCACAGTGTGTGCACCAAATTACTAGTAAAATATAAGATAAAAATTAAATATAGTTTCATTAAAAGATTTTTTTGTTTGTTTGTTGGGAAGGGTGTTCTAGGCTATGCCTAGATTAATTCCTTGGTAAATTATGACTGTAAGACATCAGTACTGATTAAACCTCAGTGGCCACAATTGTTGTTTACGCCTGGATTCGAACCCTGGACAAATGGGATATTTCACCATATTCTCCAGGACCTTAACCAGTACGTAACAACCCTTGTTTGTGGTTCAGTTTCATTAAAAGATGGTTAACAAGTTACCTTCTTTATCTTTTGGAATTGGTTAAGTAAATCTTTGTATTTTTTTTATGTCACGAAGCATTCACAAATTCATCGAAATTTAATTAACAGAAAAATAAACCCAAAATATAAATAAATTAATCCAAAATATAAAGAAAATATCCATATAGGTGAATGTTCAAACGAGAACACCATGTTTTGCAAACTGGGAGAACAGTTTTGTGCGTCCAACTTACTTAACCCATAATTAAATTTAGAATAAATAAAAAGAAATCATTGAGGGTAGTAATGTAATTATCTAATTTTCATAATTTTTATGTTGTTTTAATTAATGGTAATTATCCCATAGTTTTAGAACAGATTCTAAGATTTGTGATACATTTAGTTCATCTAATAACTTAGTTTGATGTTAATGGAACTGTGATAATTGTGATAAAACTGTAATACACAATCAATGTCTACTCTAGTTCAACCTAATTGAAGTGTCCTTTTATGTGAAATCAATGTGATACACAACCATAAAGTAATCGACCTCTGATAATTGTGATAAAAATGTGATACACAATCAATTTGGTAATCAAACTGTGATAATTTTGTGATACACAATCATGTTATTGTCTACTCGATGTTGCCGAGATTGTGTTAATCATCGAACCGTAATAAGAATTTTGATATATGTTTGATACACATACAGGTTAATGTCTATTCGAGTTCACATTCTGGTAATCAAAAACAATGACAAATGTATGATACATACGGTGCTTAAATCATGTGAGGGTAAAAATTGACTTTGCCCTAGTCATGTAATAATATAATTGTGATAATCGTGTGATATAGAAGAGAAAATCCCCGTCTCTTAATTATTCGTATTCAATATATGTTGAATATGTGATAATGTTGTGATATTAACCACATACCTCTATTTATCTTCTTCCTCGACGCCTCCAAAATCGAACGCCTGCTTTCTGTCGCCCTAAACAATTCGCTTCTTGTGATAACCATCGTCGACGATTACATGATTATCACTTCCCCGATGATCAGAATAATCTTGACATGTTATTTGAATTTTTGCACTTCAATTTCCAATTTTACCCTGCACGTCTTTTAATATTTTTGAAAACTTTTTAATATTAATTTTAACTTTAAAAATTCCATAAATCATCTTAAACCATGATTTAAAACACAATACATGGCTTAGACACTGTTCTCGCGTTTTCGTAAATCATAGGGGTTCTCATTTGAACCCTTCCCTATCCATATATATATATATATATATATATATATATATATTTATATTGTTAACCACCCATTTCTTGTTAACTTTATGAACCTTGCTCAACCAATAGAAATACAAGGTTGATTGTTGTTTAATTTGTGTATATATTTAAGAGTGAATTGTGGATTTGGTCCTGTGGTTTTGTGATTTCTGTGATCATGGTTCTCATTCTATGTTTATTGTGGATATAGTTCCTGTGATATGCAATATATTGTGGTTAGGGTCTCTAAACACTAACACCTTAACTTTTAAAGGTTAAAGGCATCATGTGCCTTGCACAGTATGGGTATAATAGTCATTTTACTTTTCTTTTTAATTTATTCTATACACCTTTAAAACAAAGAATAATAAATTGTGGATTTGGTCCCTATGCATCACTCATCATCTTTAAAACACATTTATCATCTCTCTTAATTTTTTTCATCCAATCTTCATTGTCAAAGTACAAAAAAATCCATTTGTTAAAGTGCAAAAAAAGCATTACTTGCATTTAAAAATAACAATTGTTTGAACCCAACACTACATCCTAAAAAAGACAACCTATCAAAATAACAAATGTTTGAACCCAACACTACATCCAAAAAAAAATAACCCATCAAAATGACAATTGTTTTATATCAACATTACATCTCGAAAAAGTAAACCCATCAAAATAACAATTGTTTGATATTAACATAACATCCTGAAAAAGAAAACTCATCAAAATAACAATTGTTTGATATCAACATAACATCTCGAAAAAAAACCATCCATCAAAATAACAATTGTTTGACCTTGTTTTTAGCTCTCACGTGTCTATCCCTTACAAGTTCTTGAGTTGTGACCTTATTTTTTGCATTTCACACATCTCACTGTCTTCCCCAGCCTTGATAGTTTACTTCCTTTCCTAATTGCTTGACTTAACTTTTTTGCTTGGGAAGACGGTGAGATGTGTGAAATTCAAAAAAACAATGTCATAACTCAAGAACTTGTAAGGGACAAACACGTGGGAGCTAAAAACAAGGTCAAACAATTGTTATTTTGATGGGTTGTTTTTTTTCGAGATGTTATGCTGATATCAAACAATTGTTATTTCGATTGGTTTTCTTTTTCGGAATGTTATGTTGATATCAAACAATTGTTATTTTGATGGGTTTACTTTTTTTCGGGATGTAATGTTGATATAAAACAATTGTCATTTTGATGGGTTTTTTTTAGGATGTATTGTTGGGTTCAAACAATTGTTATTTTGATAGGTTGTCTTTTTTAGGATGTAGTGTTAGGTTCAAATAGTTGTTATTTTTAAATGCAAGTAATGTCTTTTTGCACTTTAACAAATGAATTTTTCTTGTACTTTGACAATGAAGATTGGATGAAAAAAAATAATTAAGAGAGATGATAAATGTGTTTTAAAGATGATGAGTGATGCATAGGGACCAAATCCACAATTTAATTCTTTGTTTTAAAGGTGTATAGAATAAATTAAAAGGGAAAATTAAAATGATCATTATACCCATAGTGTACAAGGCACAACACATTATGCCTTTAACCCTTAAAAGTTAACGGTGTTAGTGTTTAGGGACCCTAGACACAATATATTGCATACCACAAGGACTATATCCACAATAAACATAGAATGAGGACCATGGTCAAAGAAATCACTAAACCACAGGAACCAAATCCACAATTCACTCTATATTTAATATAAAAGGGTAGAAACGTCATTTTGTAAGTAACCAATATTTCATTAATTTTATTGGGGGTTACAAAAATGAAGATTCCATAATTATATTGTATGTTACGATTGAATTATTTTTTTCATTTTCAACATATTTTTGAAATCATATCAATATTACCAATGTCTTCCGGTTCATATGTTTGTTAAAATCTTATAGTCGTTGTTTTCAAAAAATTTATCCGATATTCATTTTAATTCAAAAACATATGAACATCCTTGAAATGAACGTAACAACGATGAACATCAATAGAGATGAACATCCCTGAAATGAACGCAACATCCCTGAAATCTATCCGGTATTCATTTTAATTTTATAGAAATGAACACATATGTTCATCTCACAAACATTGATAGATGGGAACATCGATGAACACGTTACAAACATAAAACATTGCATAAAACACATATGTTCATCTTTAATTTTGAATTTCTACCCTTTCGCCATGAATGTTCATCGATTACAAATTGTGGTGTAAGGAAACACTAATGAGCCTTTTTAATGAGTTTTAAAAGAATGAATGTTTTAATCCTCAAACAACCCTTAACCACAAATGTTCACATATCTATTTAATAAATAAAACCTATTTTATTAATTAAAAATCTTGTTTTAATCTCAACCATCCATTGTTAAGATTGATGGTTTAGATTAGTTCATATAGTTAACAACAAAACTAAGGTTAACAAAAGAACCTAACCTCTATCTATATAGGGTTGAGTTCTTTTGTTTACCATAGTTTTGTTGTTAACTTTATGAACTAATCTAAACCCTTCATCTTAACATTGGATGGTTGAAATTAAAAGTAAATTTCTAATTAATAAAAGAGCTTTATTTCTTAAATGGTCATGTGAACAACAGTGGTTAAGGGTAATTTGGGGAATTAAATCTACCATTGTTTCAAATGCTATTAAACGCCACATTAATGTTCCATGTTTGACTTAATCTATAGAGTTGATTATCAGAATGTAAAGTTGCAATCCTTTTAATCCATGTTTTTTATAGAATTAAAATATGAAATCATACAACGCTCTTGCAAGAAACATTGACATAAAATAAGTAGGTGCAAACTGACATAAATTTGAACATGGGTTAATCAATCTATAAAAACTCTCAATAACAACATATGGAACATAGATGAATCTTTTATTTTGAACCTAAATATTATAATGTGTAATATTTTACACACCTTCACGGACATGAACATTGATGACCCCTTGAAAACAATGTGAAATATTTTGAACCCTTGAAAACAATGTGAAATATTTTACACACTTCATGGACATGAACATTGATGAACAATATACCAAATTCACAGATATGAACACTGTTTTGATGTAGTTGTAATGTAACTGTTTTGATTTAGCTGTAATGTAACTGTTTTGAAGGTGTGTTCAACAATGAAACATATTTGTAGGTGTTCATGAATGTTCATCATTTGCAATCCTTTTAATCCATGATGAGAGGAAGAGTTCTCGTTGTAATGTCCACATATCTCAATGACAAATTAGACCCATGTGTTGTACACAATTTAATGGCAGTCGACTCAAGTATTTTTTTATAATATTTAGATTCAAAATAAAAGATTCATCTATTTTCCATTTGTTGTCATTGAGAGTATTTATTGATTGATTAACCCAGGTTCAAATTTATGTCAGTTTGCACCTACTTATTTTATGTCAATGTTTCTTGCAAGAGCGCTATATGATTTGATATTTTAATTCTATAAAAAAAACATGGATTAAAAGGATTGCAACTTTACATTCTGATAATCAACTCTATAGCTTAAGTCAAACATGGAACATTAATGTGGCGTTTAATAGCATTTGAAACAATGGAACATTTATGTGGCGTTTAATAACATTTCAAACAATGGGAGATTTAATTCCTCAAATTACCCTTAACCACTGTTGTTCACATGACCATTTAAGAAATAAAGTTTTTTTATTAATTAGAAATTTACTTTAATTTTCAACCATCTAATGTTAAGATGAAGGGTTTAGATTAGTTCATATAGGGTTGAGTTCTTTTGTTAACCATAATTGATATGATAGTCTATTGTGATTTTATTAATTATTTAAATTAAATAATTATATGATATTGTATTATATTTTTTTTAACTTATTAAAGGAATTAAATAAGAAATTAGGATATCTAATCTAGACTTACAGGTTTTTTTCTTTAAAAAATAGATAAAATTTTATTTGTTTTCTTTATTAACTATTTTTTTTATTTAATATATTATCATATTAGTTTTATTTTAGTTCAAAATCATTTAATATCAATTGATCTATTACAAACTTTTTATTACTTTATTAATGTTATTTGTTATTTATTAGCTTATTTTATTAGGTGTGTTTAATTTAATTGTTAACTCGAAGCGTACTCGCGCAATGCAGCGAGATAAATCACGATTTTAATGTTTTATTTTATTTTTTTGTCGATTTACAGTACGATTTTGGATGGTTTGGAGAAAGTGATAATGTTTTTTTTATAAATTTGTTTAATTTAGGCTTAATAATATAATGTTTTTTATGTAAAAAATTAAGTATTTTGTTAGAATTCAATGATTATCTTATATATTTTAATGACATTTAGAAAAAATAACCAATTACATATTTAATAATATAATTAAAACAAAATTATAGTAATATAATATATTAATTAATAGTGATACATGAAAATGTCTGCATAAAAGGAAGACCCTGCACATACCAAATTGATGGGTGTTAGAAGTCTGCAGTTGTAATATGTATCTTGTGCTTTGATACTTGTAAATTAAGAGATTTTTAAAATCTTGCATAAAATGATGGTACCTTGTGCCTAATAATTTGTATCTAAGAGTTTTTTATCCGTGCTTTATAATATAGTATAGATATCATTTATTTACATTAGTATAATTTATTTAAAATGTTTATCTTATTCAAATGTTTATTTTAATTAATAATTGCTATAATTTAAATGCTTATCTTGGTTATGAGTTCCTACTCATAAATTTCAATCTTATAAATTATCTTTAGAATTTACATTTCCAACCCCCATAATTTTTGTTATTTTGCCAAAAGCTCCAAAAATAGCATGAAAATGTTAAATTCAAATGTTTTATCTTGATTGTGAGTTTCTACTCATAATTTTAAATTATATAATTAATTTTTGGAAGTTACACTTCCAACCCTATATATTTTGGTCTTTACCAAAAGCTTAAAAAATACTATTAAGATATTAAAATATTAAATTTGGCTTCATTTGCCAAACTCATAGTCATTTTGGACTCATGCCAAATTATCTATAATTAACAATGTTATATTTAAACTAATAAATCACAAGATATCGACTGAATTTTGTCAAACGGGTGTAAATAGCCCTAAGGTTTGTAGGGACTTAAGAAATCCATTTGATTCCCCTACTACCTGGAAATCCAATAGATTGAGTGATTTCTTTTTTCGCAAATTGAAATATTGATGAAGTATTATCAACAAAATGTAAGCATACAAAAATCCAATATTGTTATGATAACGAAATTTCATACATAAATTAATAATTATAACCATAATCCACTGTCTTATCAAACAAAAAATCATATATTATCCCTTATATATGTAAATGGTTGAAACAACTTATCCCGAAATCAACGTCGTAAACTCAAAAGAATCTGAGTACCATAAATGAGTATATAAATCTCATTTTGAAAGGTACAAGAAAATACTTAAAGTCCATTAACTCTCTATTGACCCTAAAACCAACCTCTTGAAAAGGTACAAGCAAATACCCTCATGTTTTGAGACGACATATAAATCCTCACTTTCATACTAATACCTTTACTAGAAACCCCCAAGAACCGTGGAATGTCCCAAAAGTGAGAATCGGGAGTATTCATGAATATGTACTTCCCGAACTAATCGTATAGTGGAATGAAACCTACTTACTCGATTACAAAAAGGTAACTGATTTCAACAAAGAAATGTTATATCCAAAACGCGTCTCAATCTCTGTGGAAAGGAACTCACAGAAGATGACATGATTCCTAACATTATTTCCATCTTTCATATATCAGTAAACATTAATGAACCAATATAAGTTGGAATGTAACCTTTAGACAAACTCATCAATCTACTGCAAGTGGTTGAGAAACACAACAAGGTTCTTTCAAATAACAACAACAAATATGTCGGGACAAAGAGAATTCCCGAGATTAATAATGAAAGTATTAGAGGTGGAAACAACTCTAAAGAATAGTAAGTGAAAGACAATTTCTCACACGTGGCATCTATGTACCACGTGGACAAGACCGTGGAAAGGGTCAGGGTCATGATAATAGTTGGAAGGATTTTCCAATCCTTGGAGCAGAGATGCAACTACTGCCCAGTTGATATTGGATAGTCAAAGAAGAAATACATTAATTACCAGTCATTTCGAAAAGGGAACAAGTTGAAAAGAAACTATATCATATCTAAGATTGGTTGAGCATAATTTTATTTGAATGTGTTTGAACTATCAAATTAATTGCTTTTGCAAATATACACCCGAGTTTATAACAATTATAGATGTAAAAAAATACATCAAAACAAATACAAAACTCTCAATATTCTGTGTTCCGTGTAAGAATGTATCGAGGAGAACATGAGTTTTTTGTAGGACATTTTACACAATCTAAAGAGAGAGACTAATAATTATTCGTCCAACCAAAATACTTAGATGATGTACTGTCATTTTCTTGTTGGTACAAGATTAATAGTCACTAAAGCACTATATTAATATAAACCTTGTTAAGATACTCGTATCAACTGGAAATCATAATATAAGAATGGAAATGGGTATATATACATCAACTCTATGATATGAAATGAACATATATTAGAGAAATTAACGTGTCACATTAGTGGATTATCTAGTTCATATAAACATATTTTGTAACTGATAACCCTCATTCCTGAGTGTTATTTATCACTCTTTTCTGTGTCTTATTTCCCAGTTATACCCGCTTTTTGTTCCGTAGTTTATTTTCTTACTTTGCTCTTACTTTATTTATATTCATGCAAGTAGTTAATTTTCATTTTTACTTTATTGTTATGTCTTCCATTATTAGCATGAGCTAAGCACCTCTTGGGTGTGGGTGTGAGCTAACTTGAGACTAGTAGGCAACACTTAGGTATGACCATTATTACTAACTCTTAAGCTTGGTCACTTGAGTCGGGACTTAAACTCAACGCGGATAAACCGATCACTTTAAAGTGTTAATATTAGATCTTGACCTCGAGAGGGGCGGATTCGAAATACGGCTTAAGTGATGCACAAATATTTGAGAAAGTCTTTGATAACCATGTAGAGATACGGGTTTTGTATGATTTACTAAGGTTCAAACGTCGGAGGAGATTTATATCACAAAGAGATTTGGGTATAAATCTCCGTACCGGTAGAACTTGATTTTTATCAACTTAGTTAAATCGGCAAGATTAAGAGTTGGTAACGATGGACACTTTACGAGCATTTTATAGGACCGGTCTTTAAAAATCCACTTTCGAGAGATCGGGCTTTTTATAGACTTTCCGTACTACAAAGCGCCCGACCATTTTGTTACTACATTTGTCTCAAGGAATGCTTACACCCATACCCATTCTTTAATTATAAAAAGTTCATTTCGCATTTTTAGAATTAATTCACCAACCAAACAAATATTTTTCCCAACTCGGAACTTGTGCAAGAAGTTCATGAAAATCTGTATTTCTCAGTAAGTCCAGTCTCTGTGGGTACGATACTCGGTACTTGTACCATTGTATTACTTGTAGCGATCCCAGTGTTGATGTATACTTGTGTCCACGCTGGGAAACTTAGTGTCCACGGTTTGAGTGCACGTTATTTAGCTACCAAGTTTTTGGCGCCGTTGCCGGGGACTGGCACGATTTTATATCCTGAGATCTTGATTTTCATTTGATCCTGTGTCACTTGTTTCATTTTTAAAACAATTTTTCGTGTTGTATGCCACAGCTACAACACGGAGAACTCGTACCTCTTGATCTTGAAATCGAAAAGACTTTTAAAAGAAGAAGAAGAGGTAGAGGAAATCGGCAAAACCCAATTTTAAATCAAACCATGGCGGAAGAGGCGGCAAATCCTCCACCTCCGCTTGTGGAAACAACGATTAAAATTGCCGATGATAAAGAAAGGGGAATACGGGACTATGCAACACCCGAATTTGATCAACTCAAGTCGGGTATTCTTAGGCCCCACATTACTGCGCAAAATTTTGAACCGAAACTGGTAATATTTCAAATGATCCAAGCAATGGGTCAATTTGGAGGATTACCTTCGGAAGATCCGCACTCTCACTTAAAATCATTTTTAGAAATGACGGATCATTTTCTCATTCCCGGAGTTTCCGCAGAAGCCTTACGGTTGACACTCTTCTCTTATACATTGAGAGATAGAGCCAAAGCCTGGCTAAATTCTCAGCCACCTCATTCAATTGACACTTGGACGAGTTTAGCTGAAAAATTTCTAAAGAAATACTTTCCTCCCACTAGGAATGTAAAATTTAGAAATGAGATTTTAATGTTTAAACAAGAGGAAGATGAGGCAGTATCAGATGCATGGGAGAGATTCAAAGATTTAATTCGAAAATGTCCTTACCACGGAATCCCTCACTGCATCCAATTAGAAACCTTTTACAATGGTCTTTCTAATTCTGCTAAAATCATCCTCGATGCCACGGCTGGTGGCGCTTTTACTTCAAAAACGTACAACGAGGGGTATGACATTTTGGAAAAGGTTGCCAATAATAACACTGATTGGTCAAACCCTCGTGCTATAATTCCTAAGAATGCGTCAGGAGTTCGTGAGATTGATGCCATCTCCGCTTTAAATGCACAAATTGTAGCTTTAACTAAATTGGTTAAAAACAATTTGAACCTTAATGGAGAAAAGAGTCAAGTACAAGCCGGTAATCCCGCAGCAGTAAACTATGTTGGGAATCACGCTAAAAATAGCCCGTTTTCCCAAACATACAACCCGAATTGGAGAAACCATCCAAACTTCTCATGGTCGGGAAATCAAGGACTTCAACCCCCCGGGGCAAGTCAAGTCCAAAACCGACCACAAAATCCCCCGGGGTTTCATCAAAGCCACCCTCAAAATTTTCAACATGGACAATCTTCACAATCACATGCACCTAGGAAACAAAACGCATCGGACGGTAATGGTTCAATCGAATCATTACTTAAAGGTTTTATAAACCAAACCAATGCAACCTTGAGGGGTTTTGAAACCCAACTTGGACAATTTGCCATCGAACTCAAGAATAGGCCACAAGGGACTTTGCCGAGTGACACCGAAAATCCTAAAGGCATCCATAAGGAACATGTCAAGGTTGTGAGCATAAAAGAAATTGAGAGCGTAGAAAAGTCTAAAAAGGTCGAGAAATCATCGCTCTCACCAATTTTGGAAGAAAACTCGCACCCCTTTGATAGTTCAAAATTTCCAGATCTGTTCCCAACTCCTAAGACAGCAGAAAAACCAGAAACTTCGACCCAAGCATCAGGCCCAATTATTTCATGCAGCCCAACCCAGCTTGCCCACCGCGGGCAGGCTGTGCCCACTCCAGAACCAATACTTCCATGCATTCTTGAAAAGAACAAAGCAACCCAGATTTGCGAGAACTACCTTTTCCTGAGAGATTAAAAAACAAAAATGTGGATGAGCAATTCAAAAAGTTCTTGGACATTTTCAAACAACTCCACATTAACATTCCTTTGGTAGAGGCTCTCGAGCAAATGCCAAGTTATGTTAAATTTTTGAAAGATATTCTCAACAAGAAACAAAGGCCGGGTGAATTTGAAACTGTTGCTTTGACCAAAGAATGTAGTGCACTTCTTACTTGCAAAATCCCGCCAAAACTAAAGGACCCGGGAAGTTTCACCATCCCGTGTTCTATTGGGGGACAAGAAGTAGGACATGCTCTATGTGATTTGGGAGCAAGCATAAACCTCATGCCTTTGTCAGTTTAAAAAAAAATAGGAATTGGTGAAGTTCGACCCACCACAGTCACTTTGCAACTCACAGACAGATCTTTGGCATATCCGAAAGGAAAAATTGAGGACATTTTGGTAAAAGTCGATAAATTCATCTTTCCGACTGACTTTCTAGTTTTGGACTACGAAGCAGATAAGGATGTCCTCATCATTTTAGGCAGACCATTTTTAGCGACCGGTAGAACCTTGATAGGCGTGCAAAAGGGTGAGTTAACTATGAGAGTGAACGACCAACAAGTAACTTTCAACGTTTTAAAATCCCTTAAGTTTAACGGTGAAATTGAGGATTGTTCTTGCCTAAATGCCTTGGATGATGAATTTGAGTTGAGGTTGATTAGTTGTTTAGCGGAAGATATTTTGGAAGATGATTTGGTTGAGGTGGTAGATGCATTTGAGCAATTGGACTTTAATAATAGGACGACCCAAGTTCCCTCTATAATTAAGGCACTCGAACTCGAATTAAAGCCACTTCCTACTCACCTTAAGTATGCTTATCTCATGGAAGAAGAGAAATTGCCCGTCATTATTTCTTCCAACTTAAGTAGTGAGCAAGAGGTAAAATTAATAGAGTTGTTAAAAGATCACAAGAAGGCCATAGGATGAACGATAACTGACATCAAAGGAATTAGTCCATCTCTTTGCCAACATAAGATAATTTTGGAAGATAATAGTGTTGGCAAAGTGCAACCTCAAAGAAGACTTAACCCAATCATGAAAGAAGTCGTCAAGAAAGAAATTTTAAAATGGCTTGATGCGGGTATCATTTACCCCATCTCAAGTAGTGGATGGGTAAGTCCGGTGCAATGCGTACCGAAAAGGGTGGTACAACCGTTATCACCAATGAGAAGAAAGAGCTTATCCCGACCCGAACTGTTACAGGGTGGAGAATTTGTATGGACTATAGACAACTCAACCTAGCCACCAAAAAGGACCATTTTCCTTTGCCCTTTGTTGATCAAATGCTAGATAGGTTGGCCGGAAAGGAATTTTATTGCTTTTTGGATGGATATTCGGGGTATAACCAAATTCACATAGCACCCGAAGATCAAGAGAAGACCACCTTCACTTGTCCCTTCGGAACTTTTGCTTTTCGACGAATGCCATTTGGTCTATGCAATGCACCCGCTACTTTTCAGCGTTGTATGATGTCAATTTTTTCGGATATGATTGAAAATTCCATGGAAGTTTTTATGGATGATTTTTCAGTTATTGGCACATCATTTGAAAATTGTTTGGAAAATTTGAAAAAGAACTTGGAAAGATGTGAAACACACGATTTAATTTTAAACTGGGAAAAATGCCATTTTATGGTACAAGAAGGAATCGTGTTGGGTCATATGGTTTCCAAAAAAGGTTTAGAAGTGAATAAAGCTAAACTTGAAGTAATCATGCAATTACCCGAACCTAGTTCGGTTAAAGGTATTCAGAGTTTTTTAGGACATGTAGGGTTTTATAGGCGGTTTATAAAAGTTTTTTCAAAAATAACAAAACCCCTTTGCAACTTATTGCATGTCGATCAAACTTTCGACTTTACTTCCGAATGTGGAAAAGCTTTTGAAACAATCAAAGTCACCCTTGTCTCGGCACCCATAGTTATAGCACCGGATTGGACACTACCTTTTGAGGTAATGTGCGATACTAGTGATTGGGTAGTGGGTGCTGTTTTGGGACAAAGACGAGAAAAAATTTTCCACCCCATTTACTACGCAAGTAAAACTCTCATTGAAGCTCAAATAAACTACACCACAACTGAGAAAGAGTTACTTGCCGTAGTATTTGCTTTTGACCGTTTTCGATCCTATTTGATTGGCACAAAGGTCATCGTTCACACCGATCACTCCGCTATTAAGTATCTCTTTAGCAAAACCGACGCAAAGCCGCGACTTATTCGTCGGGTCCTTTTGTTACAAGAATTTGATATAGAGATACTTGATAGAAAAGGAGTTGACAATCAGGTTGCCAACCACCTTTCTAGGATTGAAAATGACGTATCAAGTGGTGGAAATCATGAGATAAAAGAAGTTTTTCCGGATGAGCACATCTTGGCTATCCAACATCATTTTGACAAAAATATCCCATGGTACGTTGATATTGCAAACTATCTTGCTAGCGGAATCAGGCCGTACCATATGCGAGGACAACAATTCAAAAAGTTCATTCATGACTGTAAACACTACTTTTGGGACGACCCATTTTTGTATAAATTAGGTGCAGACCAAGTTTTGCGAAAATGTGTCCCAAATTTAGAAATGAAAAATATTTTGAATGATTGTCATGCCTCACCTTACGGTGGCCATTTTGGTGGACAACGTACGGCGGCAAAAATCCTGCAAAGCGGATTCTTTTGGCCCACATTATTCAAAGATTCTTTTGAGTTTGTCAAAGGTTGTGACCAATGCCAAAGAACAGGAAATTTGTCCCAACGCAATGAAATGCCCCTGAATAATATTTTGGAAGTCGAACTTTTTGATGTATGGGGCATTGATTTCATGGGACCATTTCCAATGTCTTTTAATAACCAGTACATTTTGGTTGCGGTTGACTACGTCTCCAAATGGGTAGAAGCAATAGCGTGTCCTCGAAATGATGCTAAAACAGTGATTAACTTTCTCCATAAAAATATCTTTGTACGATTTGGTACACCCCGAGCTTTAATTAGTGATGAAGGGACACATTTCGTGAACAAAATGTTAACCACTGTTATTGGCAAATATAATATTCAACATAAGGTTTCCACGGCATACCATCCACAAACTAATGGTCTGGCCGAACTTTCGAATCGGGAAATAAAATCAATTTTGGAAAAAGTAGTTAAACCCGATAGAAATGATTGGTCACTTAAGTTGGATGACGCGCTATGGGCTTACAGAACAACTTTTAAAACCCCATTAGATATGTCACCGTACAAACTGGTTTTTGGAAAGGCATGTCATTTACCTTTGGAACTTGAATACAAGGATTTTTGGGCAATAAAAGAGTTGAACTTAAACGAGGATGCTGCAGGTAAGAAGAGAAAACATTAATTGAGTGAATTAGAGGAGCTGAGATATCATGCCTACGAGAATGCAAAAATTTACAAAGAAAAAACTAAACTTTGGCATGATCGTAGGATAAATCAACGAACTTTTGAAAAAGATCAGCAGGTACTCCTCTTTAATTCGCGGTTGAAGCTTTTCCCGGGAAAATTGAAATCGCGTTGGTCAGGACCATTTACTATTGTCGAGGTCGATCGGTTTGGTACAGTTGACCTTTTGAATCCTCAAGATGGAAGCACATTTAAGGTCAACGCACATCGGGTCAAGCACTACACCCCTGATGCGGTGCCCAAACCTACCAATCAAGATAGTTAGTGAAGAAATGTTCGATTTGTAAATAAATTGTACAGTTTGATTTTTGGTCTTTTGTCTTGAAATTTTGCGCAGTGCCCACTGAAGATTCAGAGTGCCCACAAGATGTTTTGGGCGGGAAAGTGTACTAAGAAAGATTTTGGATATCTTAATCTTTTTTTTACTAATCATTGCTTTTTAGTACCTGGCAGACACTTGGCACAATGGGGTGCGGTGAGATCTTTCATCTTAAGATTTCTTGTACTTTTTTTTAAGGATAAAATAATTAAAGGGTTTCTTTTTCATATTTTTAAAACCTTGGTTGTTCTTGGGGGAGCCGATTTTCTTTAGAAAAATAGGGAGAGTGGTTTGATTTCTCCGATTGTCATTTCATCTTCCCCAAATCTTTACTTCCTAAAAAGAAAGCAAAACCCTCTTTCATATTCTAAAATGGCAAGAATGAAGAAACTCACACCAAACCCCAACCCTGTACCCTCTCGCCGGAGTAGAAGACAGCAGACCGCCGACGCCGCTACCGGACCACCACCTGACACCACTGTCACCACCGATACCGCTGTCGCTCAACCACTTGTCGTACCAGCACCATCGTTTTCCGTTGGGTCGTCGACTGTTGGTGTTCAAAACCTCGCCGGATCTTCCATGGTTAGCACCGATGAATCTCAGGCTCAATCCTCCTCCCTATCGTTTTTTATCCATAGCTATCATGAGATCCATGAGGTTCTAACAAAAGTAACCTACCCCCTACAGTCCCACCACCATCCGTTGTCACCGCTGCTACACCGGCGACCGCCCACGACGAAACAAACCCTAAACCTGAAATAAACCCAAAACCCTTTTTCCTAAACCTAGCGATTCCCACCACCACCACCACCATCTCTACCCCTCCTACCCTTATCACAACAGAAACACCCCAAATAACCACAAATCTATCCCTAAACCCTATCCATACACCCCTCACCATTTTGATTTAAATGAGACAGAGGACTTGGATGATGGGGCGTACGAAAACATTTTGGAAGGAAAGATCACCTTCGATTTTGAGGAACACCAGGAAGGTAACCACCAAGATGATTTCCCCTTCTTTTCCCAACCACCCACTTCGGCGACTTCTGGTTTGAGTACGCCTGCGATTTCACAGCCCCTCTCTGCCCTCGGTGGGGAGGTTGTGCCCACTCCATAATATTCACCAGCTATGGGTCATTCCAGTAGCCATACTGAGGGGGGGACAACTCATCAAATACATCAGAGGATTCTTCATCTTCTGACGAAGTGCCCCCTCCAAAGAAGCCGAAGAAAGCAACACGTGACGATGACAGTGATTTCATACCAGACGAAGCACTGCCCGTACAGGAAAGGAGCCCGCGAAAACTAAAGGGAAAAGGCTCGCTGACAGCAAAAAGGAAATCCACACATAAATCATAGGGGAAAAGGTCTAGCTCAAGAATCAGAAATGCAAAAGGTAAGGAAAAGGCATCCGACGAAACCGTATCCGAGGAGGGCGAGCTGGGGGAGGCAGTGCCCACGGCAGCGCATAAAATAGAAATTGTTGTCAGGTATGGTGTTATCAAGAACAGTAGACCACACTTTGAACGCCCATTCGACCCAAAATTGGTTGAATCGGCCATACACTTAAAGCACACCTTAACGGCCCATAGGTGGGAACGTTTGATTGGTCTCCCGTTCGAGGCCAATATTTCGTGGGTCAAAGAATTTTTTGCCACCATTGGGGTGTGCAAGCAAGGTGTGGTCATGATTAGAGGAAAACAGGTAGACTGGCAAGGAGCAACCATTAACAAAGCAATGGGGTTACAGACCCCATTCATTTGCTCCTTTAACCAAATGGTTACTAAAGAGACGGTTGTTTCGGATGAGGAAATAGCAGCCTTGATAGCACTGCCCGGTCATGGATGGTCCCGATAAAACAAGAGACTGATTATCACAACCGGGGATCTCAACCAGAATGCATCCCTGTGGTTCCAGTACTTAAGGCATAACATCATGCCTAGTGCTCACGACGGCACTCTTTCGCGAGAAAAATGCTTCCTTCTCTACTGCATCATGAAAGAACTATCCATTGATGTCGGTCCTATTGCCCATGCCGCTCTGGAGTACGCAACATCGAGGACTATTTCTCGGCTCATTTTTCCGTCCCTTATTACTCAACTGATGAAACTGGCTACTGTACCACGATACAAGACAGATCAAACAATGCAGGTTGCCAATCTAATCAGTATGGAGACTCTTGATAGGCGGAGGCGGGAATTGAAGAGCATACACCGAGAACGTATTGTTCCTACTCCAGTGCCCACTACAAATGTTTCTGGTTCAGTGCCCATTGCCAGTGTCGCAGGTTCTGCAGTGCCCACTCCAGCAACAACCCACACAACTACTGCCACCCCGCATCATCTGCTTTCCCTATGCATCCACCCTCTGACACTGCTTATGGGTCAGAGGTTTGGATGACTCTCATTGCTGGCCAAAACGAAGTTGTTCTTGCCAAACTGCAGGTCTTGGAGACCCACCACCGCGAGTTCCGCGAGCACGCAGTTCGCATGTGGACCTACCAGAGAGATTGGGACTCGGCGTTTCGGCGGATCTTACACCCTTTAAATCCCACCATGACGGCTACTTTACCTCGATTCCCCAGTGAAGTTCTAGCGGCACTCCCAACGATCATACCGCCAGTCTTTGCACCACCTTCCTCGGAGGGCATAACTGCCACGACTACTACTCCCGGTGACCAGTAGTGGAGGCATCTGTGGTACTTTTGAAGTTATTATCGTGTCCTTTCTTTGATTATCTTTTGGTTGCGCTATTTTGGGTACTCCAAACTTTTAGGCTCGTTACGCCTCTTTTGTATGTTGTTTAAACTTCGTGGCGTTTATTTTAATCCGTAGATGTTGATCATTTTGCTGTTTTCTCTAGCATATTCTTTTCAGGTACATTTCTACATTCATGACTTTAGTTATTGATGTGATTAAAAGGACGTAGGCCGTCCCTTCATTCCAACCCATACACCTACCCGTTGATACCTCACCATTCCAGATTATTTTTTCCATCGATGGGGACATCGATAATCTCAAGTTTGAGGAAGGGGGAGTACAAAATGATCACCGTCAAAATAGCATGATCATTAAAAAAAAAGTACTAAAAGGGGTGGGGGATAAAATAAGTCTTCGGAAAATTGGGAGACACGCACAACCCAAAGGCATAGAACAATTGATAAAATCACAAGTCTTGGGAAATGCGATAAAAAAAAAACAAAAACAAAAACAAAAACAAAAATACTCAAAAGTGAAAAATAAAGAGAGACATAAAACCCTTTTGTAGTATCACTCAAGTTTGAGGAAGTTAGTAAATTTTTGTACCCATCAAACACTAACCCTTAAGTCCTACTGATTAATTTCATCGGAACCTAAGTCAAGGATGGAAGAATGTACACCACTCCCGCTAAAGAAAGATCAACGGTCCCTCCGTAGGTGGTATTTTTTTTTCTTTTCTCTTTTCTCTATCGTTTTCTTTCTTCGTAAAATTTTCTTTCCTAGTTTTTGGTTACTTGAGGACAAGTAACAGTTCAAGTTTGAGCATGTGATAACCCTCATTCCTGAGTGTTATTTATCACTCTTTTCCGTGTCTTATTTCCCAGTTATACTCGCTTTTGTTCCTTTCTATCTTCTTTTGGTCTATAATTAAAGTAAGTTATGATAATGGCATCAAAAGTAATTTTTGTGCAGAAATTGGGAAAACTGTCGGAGAGGGCAGTAAGTGCCCGCGGTGGGCACCCGAATATCCATGGGGCAAAGGCTTTATTCGAATTTAGTGGGCCCTTTTGGCATACTCAACAATGGTTGGAAGCATGAGGTCAGCATTGGAGAATGTGAAGATAATAGGAATATCCATTGGACAAAGGCATTACCCAATAGGTATTCTCCATCTCTTTGGCTATTTAAGAAGGGCTTTGGTGCCTCATTCTAATCCATCCATCAATCCACCAACAACAATTCCATCATCAAGCTATCCATCACTCTCTCTTCATTCTAAGTTCTTCTCTCCAAAAAGAGAGAACTTAGCTTTGAAGATTAGTTTAGTTTAAATTATTGTCTTTAAATTCTTGTACTTTATTTTCATGTATTAATTTTCTAGCATTTTCATTTATTGCAAGTTTAACTTCAAGTATGTTAATTTCTTGCTCTTTAATTTTAGTACTTTAATTTTTTGTCTTTAATTCTAGCATTTTAAATTCCGTAGTTTATTTTCTTACTTTGCTCTTACTTTATTTATATTCATGCAAGTAGTTAATTTTCATTTTTACTTTATTGTTATGTCTTCCATTATTAGCATGAGCTAAGCACCTCTTGGGTGTGGGTGTGAGCTAACTTGAGACTAGTAGGCAACACTTGGGTATGGCCATTATTACTAACTCTTAAGCTTGGTCACTTGAGTCGGGACTTAAACTCAACGCGGATAAACCGATCACTTTAAAGTGTTAATATTAGATCTTGACCTCGAGAGGGGCGGATTCGAAATACGGCTTAAGTGATGCACAAATATTTGAGAAAGTCTTTGATAACCATGTAGAGATACGGGTTTTGTATGATTTACTAAGGTTCAAACGTCGGAGGAGATTTATATCACAAAGAGATTTGGGTATAAATCTCCGTACCGGTAGAACTTGATTTTTATCAACTTAGTTAAATCGGCAAGATTAAGAGTTGGTAACGATGGACACTTTACGAGCATTTTATAGGACCGGTCTTTAAAAATCCACTTTCGAGAGATCGGGCTTTTTATAGACTTTCCGTACTACAAAGCGCCCGACCATTTTGTTACTACATTTGTCTCAAGGAATGCTTACACCCATACCCATTCTTTAATTATAAAAAGTTCATTTCACATTTTTAGAATTAATTCACCAACCAAACAAATATTTTTCCCAACTGGGAACTTTTGCAAGAAGTTCATGAAAATCTGTATTTCTCAGTAAGTCCAGTCTCTGTGGGTACGATACTCGGTACTTGTACCATTGTATTACTTGTAGCGATCATGTATACTTGTGTCCACGCTGGGAAACTTAGTGTCCACGCTTTGAGTGCACGTTATTTAGCTACCAGTAACCAATAAAGAACTTTCGGACAATGACACATATATGTTTCGACATGACCATGTGGGACACCATGGTCAAGACATAGTGATTCGTGTATTGCAAAATACACATAGACACATTCTCTTTCGAGTGAAAGGCAAAATGAGGCAAATTGCAACTGTTGACTTCTGTAGCATAAGAAGCAACACCACCATCATAATATGCCCTATCGAATACCTAAAACTTTGTATACCCTGATCCTTAGCCAAGACATGAATGAGACCATCCTAAAGCTAAGGACATAATACAAAAATATTTCATTGTTACAATAAATACAAAGTGATACTTATAAACATAAACATCCAGAATGTGGGACATTAAAGTACTTTATGGTTCTGGTTTCGACACGATGAACTCATGTTGTATTATTGTCCACATGAAATACTGCACTTCTAGCACTAGCTATAAGTGTAAGGGCTCACCACCCTAATTATTTCATCAAGTCTACATGACTTGGAATGTTGGAGAATTTACATCATAAGGATTTGATGATTATTGCATATATATTGGGATTGATGTAGAGTTTCCTATACTTCATGTGATATATAAAATGGTCTCATAGAAGTTGTTATTAAAAGAATATGATGGTATCTAGGGTATTGGTAATGATCACCAATTTACCCACATCTACTTGGGGTTATGCAATTATTATATGCACTTTTTTTTTCGTTTTTAGACCCACTACTAGCTAACCAACCTCATGCGTACCAGTTGGTAACTGGATATAAGCCTGATATTTTACATTTACGCATGTTTGGTTGTGTAGTATATATGTGCCAATTGCTCTCCCACAATGCATCGAAATGGGTCCTTTAAAGACGATTTGGTATATGTTGGATATGAATCCCCAACAATTATCCGCTAACTAGAATCCTTGACTAGTGATCTCTTTACCACTAGATTTGCGAGTTGTCACTTTCATGAGACAGTCTTCCCGTCGTTAAGGGAAGGTAGAAAAAAGGATTTTCCAAGGGAACGACAGGAAATGTCATAAAATATTCCCACTCTGTTTCATGTTGATCCCCAAACTTAACAATGTAAAGTTGAAGTCAAACAAATTGGACTCGATACCTGATTCATTTAATGTTATTCCAGAAGTGACAAGATCACATATACGAGCTGCAAATATACTCGCAAGGTCAAAAGTCCCCAAACAAAGGCACAATGTCGCTGGAAAGTGAGTTGCAATCACACATGGTAGAGATGTGGTTGAGGTCGTAACTCCCAAAAGAAAATGGGGGAAGCTATTTGGTTCGATAAATACTCATCTAAAGGAAGAGAAGAGCAAGGCACAACTATTTATCATCAATACATAAACCTTTCATGAGATTGTCTCTGATTATAACTATGTCTATGAATCATTACTAGAGGACGCTTCGAAGTTAATATTGATTCCAGAGATCAATGAAATCTCAAATGAATTATGAGAGCGCATATGAGTCGATGGACATATCATACATACTCATTGATGATATATTTCACATATATTGTTGCTTATGAGATGATATATCACATTGACATCGAACCATGCTCAGTTGAAGAATATCAACAAAGAGAAAATTGGCCTAAATGAAAAGAAGCAATCTAGGAGAATTATATTATTTGACAAATGAACGGGTATTTGGTTTGGTAGTGCTAACCCACCAAGTGTAAAGCCTGTAAGACATAGATAAATCATTTGTCATAAAGCGTAATGAGAATAATTTAAGTCATAATGTATAAGGCTCTTCTTTGGTGCAAGGTTTCTCACAATGCCCTGGATTGACCACATGAAGACGTACTCTCCCATGATGGACGTTATAACGTTTAACTAATTAATTAACCTAGTAGTTTCTGAAGGACTGCAAATGCAGCTTATGAATGTGATTACCACATATCTTTACGGGGATCTAGATTCAGAGATATACAAAAGTGCTTGATGATTATACATTACCAAAATCAAGTAACTCCAAATCACAAAATGCATTTGCAATAAAATTGAAACGCTCACTTTATAGATTAAAGTAATCTATGCGGATGTGGTATACCCGCCTAATGAATACTTGATTGGGAAAAGATATATAATAACGATGAACTACGCCCTTGCGTATTTATTTCAGGAAAACAAGTGCTAAATTTTCAAAGCAGCTTTATATGTCAATGTTATAAACATAATAGGCACCCTTGATGAAATAAGAGAAACCACAAGCTACTTGAAATCTAAATTTTGAAATGAAAAATCTTGGAAAACTTGGTTTTGTCTAGCTATTTGAGCTTAAACACCGACTTTGTGAAATATTAATTCACCGATCACATATGTCCAGAAAATAATAAGACAATTTAATATGGACAAAGCGCATCCAGTTAGTACTCCCATGATCGATCGGTCAAAGTGTTGGATATAAGGAATGATCCATTTCATCTAAAGGATGATGATGAAAAAGTGTTGAGAGTTGGAATTCCCTATACAAGTACAACATGCGCATTATCGTACTTAGCATAATACACTTGATCGTATATTGTATTTCTCAGTGAACTTGTTAGCTAGATTTAGGTGAGCGCCAACGCAACGTCATTGGAATTATATCAAGTTAATCTTTTGGAACCATTGACATGGGCTTATACTTTCCCTATAGAAATAAAAATGAGATTGATAATGGAAGTTCAATACCTACATAGAATGTAAGCAGCAAAAATACTAGCTCTTATAGAAAAACACCAAACAATATCTTGTTACGTCTTTGCTGATATTATGTATTTGTCTAACCTATATAAAGGTTGTTCCCAAACTGGATAAGGAATTACCACAAGGAACACGTCGATTGCTTGGAAGTAAGCTAAGTAAACCCTTGTAACTAACTCCTTGAACTAATCCGAGAATATTTCTCTCTATGAGATAATTAAAGAATGTATATGATTAAAGATGTTAGAACATATTTTATGTTCTATTTAGAAGTTTTATAAAGTAATCAACATATAAATGTATTGGGCCTTGTAATGGGTTTGGTCTTACAATGTATACAAGGGATATGGGGTATATATAAGAATCTTGTAGTTATGTTTTAGGTTAACTTTTCATTTTTGTGTAATCTTCCATCCTTCACAATGTAGACATACGACTACTGTGTTTCTCTCAGTAGTTGTAGTTTTCTGCTTTCAATAATAAACCTACTGATTTCTATCCCTAATCCTTGTTATCTTCTCAATCAATACCAATCATGATCTCAAATGGACCTATCAAAGGATTATCATTAGACATATTTGATGAGCTAGTATTTTGAGTTCAACCAGTATCCTACTTGCATATATGGAAATAATGCATCATGTATCAAATAAATGAAAGAAAGATACATCAAGGATGATAACACAAAGTATATTCTGCTTAAGTTTTATATAATCAACAATAACAAAACTCTCTTCTAGATTCAAGTGAATCAAGTAAGATGTTAGGTGAACATGATACATTTTACCAAATTATTACCTAAATCCATATTTTGGGAAGCATGTAGAAAGTAAATGTAAATGTTTTCCAAACTCCCTTGATTAATGCACGAATCAGGGGGAGTAGTAGACAAAAGGGGGAGTCTACTATATATGTGAAATTTATATGTTGTGCTCTTTCCTTCAACCAATGTTTTATTTTTCCTATTGGGTTTTGTTCCTTGGTGTAAGGTTTTAGTGAGACAACTGTTTATATACCATCATGTTTTCCTAACTCTCTTGATTAATGTACGAATCTAAGAGAAAACTAGACTGAAGGAAAAGTCTATGTATTGCAAAGAAACTGGTGTGTTATACACTTTCCTTCGTCCTATTTTTTTCCACTGGGTTTTTATTTTGGCGTAAGGTTTTAACGAGGCAACAATTGTGCATCACCCCTCCTTGGACTTGGCACAAGGGGGAGTGTTGTAGGATAAATGTGTCATCGTCTAAATGATATGTCGATAGAGATAGAGATAAATATATCAGAGATAGATTAGAACTGAAATATCTCGTAGTTATCTACTTGTAATTCATCCCCTATTTAAAGGGCTTATGATTAACGAAAATTACATATTTCATTATCTTTATTTTACTGTTGTTCTTTTTCGTTTTTTCTTTAACTAATAAAAACATAATAGTATTTATTGCAATTTATTCTTTTATAAAACAAAATAATAAGGGTAATACCTAACATAAAACTTGATGATTTTAAAATGTATTGTAAAAGAAAAAAAATATTTTTATTAGTGGATTATTTGTTTGGTAAGGGAATCCAAATTTATTGAATGGATATAATGCTTTTCTTGGGGGACATGTAACCAATAAGCTCAGAACAAAATTTAGGTTACATGATGCATGATGGGTCCATGCTCAATACTCCTTTTCCTTTTTATGTCAACTTCCGCCACTAAAATAGGATGTACAACTTTTTAATTCTAAAAATGCAACTCATTAATCATAATTGTATGTTCTTTTAAAAACTATGAATTTTATTATGAGTGTTTGTATCCGTTTGTACCTTTTTATTAAGGCATGGTTTGGTAAAAATAAGCTATCTTATAAGTTAGGTATATGTTTGAATGGATATAAGATAACTTATAAGTTAGTTTTTTGATAAATTACTTGGAGTAGCTTATAAAGAACTTTTTGTGATTATTCCAATTATGCTCTCATTAATATTTATTATTATATATTAACTATTAATTATAAATAAATATTAATTATTAAAATTTATTATTATTAATTAATAAACATTAATTAATATTATCTGAAAATTATAACATAAATTTTAATTATACATTGATATTAATTTTTTACTATTTAGAATTATTGATAATTATATCAATCTTTTTAATATTGATCAATATATTTTGGCTATCAGTTATTATTATTCTTGATATTATTATTTGATTATTTTTTTCATAATATATGTAACGGTTATTTAATATCATAAGCTAATAGATTTTTTTTTAAAGTTGGTTTAAAATTCAAAATTTATAATATATATAATAATAAATTTTAAATTTTTTTAATTAACATAATATATTATTTACTACTTTATTTGTATTAATATTAATATATTATATTACTATAAATATGTTTTAATTATATTATTAAATATTGGAATTGATCATTTTTTCTATATATCTTTTTTGGTAATTTTACATGCTTATTATAAGCTAGTTTTTGACAAACGTGACTTTTTCATCAACTAGCTTATCAACTATCAGCTAGCTTATCAGTCACCAGCTAGCTTATCAGCTAGTTTGCCAAACATAGCATAATTTTATGGAATTCTCAAATTAAAAGTATGATAAATTATTATAATAAAATTAGGTTAATATAACGTTAAACATGCATGTTTTATTATTCTAATAAATTGATTTATATGACTTAAATTTATAAAAACAAATATTTGTATGTCATATTTAAAAGTGTTACAATAACACAATAAGTTTATATGACGATTTTAGGAGTATTATCAAGTTTTCTAAAACACTTTTGAAATAAAACTTCATATTAATGTTTCATATTTGACATTATTTGAAAATGTCTTATAAAAACAAGGACCTATAAAAAATTGTGTTTATAGCACATTTATCCAAATTTTCCTACAAAAAGTTAATACGACATTTTATTAAAAAGTGTGGAAATTTTTTGTTAAGACGTCCAAAAACGACTTATAAACTTATTGTAACACTTTTACATAGGATACATAATTGTCTGGTGATGTAAATTAGAACACTTGGGTGCCGTTTGTTTTTTAAGAGATCTAAAGTCTGAAGTCTTATTTTAGTTATGATTAATAAGAGGTGGTGTGTAAAAAGGTCTGAACGATTTAGACGAACCATTAAAAGTTTTTTTTAAAAAACAAACAATCCCTTGGTATTCTATAAACCTAATTTTGTTATGATAAACCGTCCAGTGCCTTTGAAGGGACTTAATTAAAATGTTGACCTTTCAGAAGCAAACATAAAGTCTTAGAGCATCTCCAACAGCATTGCTAAATTTTTTCTAAAATAGAGAATGAAAAGTCAAAATCTCTAAAAATATTTTCTTCTAACTCCAACAGTTTTTCTATTTTAGAGAATCAATCATTATTTATATTATTATAATATTCCATAATTTATCATCCCAATACACTTTTTAAAAAAATCTTAAAATAAAATGTTAAAATTGAATCTTATTGGTTGGATTGAATAAATAATATTTTCTCTCTACAATTTAGAGATTTAGATAATTCTCTATATTTAGAGATTTTTGATCTTTCCCTATTTTAGCAAACCATATAGCAAAGCTGTTGGAGAGGAATAACAAAGAAAAAGCCAAAATTTTCTATTTTAGCAATGGTGTTGGAGATGCTGTTAGCCATCGAGCAACTCTTTCAAAATTCCACTAGGGTTTACGTCCATTGCCACCAATCGAGGGATTCAAAAGTAGGTCTTCCTTCGAGTGTCACATGTACTCAAACCGAGTAAAATTAAAACACCATGTTTATGAAAAGCTGACATAGAAAATAATAGCATTTAACAAAATTACTTAGAAGCGTACTCGCGCAATGCAACGAGATACATTACGATTTTAGGGGCCGTTTGGTTCATTTAAATGAATGAGAATGAAAATGAAAATGGGAATGCAGGAGAATGGAAATAGAAATGGGCATTGCATTGATGCTGTTTGGTTCAACCAATATAATTAATAAAAAAATATTTTATATAGTATTTTTAATACAAATATGTTACATCCAACATGAAAATAAAAAAATGTTTTACATTCAACATCGACAAATGAAGGAACGCATGAGAAAAAGATGACTGAGCGGGAATAAAATTTCCATTCCCCCCAATTTGGTCAGGAATGAAAATTAATGGGTTTAGGATAATGTGTCCATTATATTATATCAAACAAAACAACAGTTTTCATTATCATTCACATTCCTTACTCCTCAATACCCCAACCAAACACCCCCTTAATGTTTCCTTTTATTTTTTATTTTTTTTACAGTACGATTTTAGATGGATTTGAGAGAGTGATAATGATTTTTTTTTTATAAATTTGTTTAATTTAGGCTTAATAATATAATGTTTTTTATATAAAAAAATTAAGTATTTTATTAGAATTAAATGATTATCTTATATATTTTAAATTCTTTATATTTAAATTGAGATGTTCATCCAGTTTTGATTATGTTTATCAGTTAGTTATGAATTCAAACATATAACTTTAGAAATTTGTACTCATGCATCATGACTTGTAATCTTGAATTTTAAGTAATGTGTATCAATAAATAGTACTTAATGTATAAAAATTTGTTTTTAAGAGTTTTTTCGATAGTTTAATAATAATGTAATTTATTTTAGGTTTAATAATATAATATTTTTTTATAAAATAAATATTAAATATTCTCTTAGATTTTCTTAATTATATTTTAGATTTTTTATATTTAAAATTTGATTTTTATTCTGTATTTAGTTATGCGGGGAGTGAATTTAGGGGAGTGATTTTAGGGGAGTTAAAATGGTTAGAGATAATGATTGAAAAGTTAATGAATAACATTAAATGTAGTACATAAAGCTTTACCGGTTGTTTTTAAAATATTTTAAGTAATTATCATTAAATAGCGATATATTAAGCTTTAACAATTATTTTTAAGAGTTTTTTATAAATGCTTTATAATATAATATAGATATCCAAAACTCTTTATTTGTAAATAGGGGTGTAAATGATGTGAGCCAAGTTCGAGTATCATTATACTCGACTCGAACTCGAAACTCGATTATCAAGCTCGAACTCGACTCGAAAACTCGCGAGTAGTGAAAATACAAACTCGACTCGAACTCGATAACCAATTTCCAAACTCGAACTCGAGCTCAAATCGCAACTCGAACTTAAGCTCGAAAACTCGAATCGAGCTCGAACTCGAGCTCGAAAACTCGAAAATGAGTTTGTTGTTATTATTATTATTATTATTATTATTATTATTATCATCATCATCTTCTTCATCAATTAAATTAAAATAATATTACTAATTATTATTATTATTTTGCTTATATATCGAGTATCTCACGAGTTTATCGAGTTGAGTATGAGGTTGCTCGACTTGACTCGTTAGTATATTGAGTCGAACTCGAGTTCGAGTCGAGCCTATTCGAGTCGAGTGTTGACCGAGTTTTGACCGAGTCGATCTCGAGTAGCTCACGAGTTGTCTCATCTTATTTACACTCCTATTTGTAAATTAATAAATGATCTGATAACTATTTTTTAATAAATTTATTATTGGAGAAGGTTAGCACTAAAATTAGGTCATTAGGTCCCACGTGATCTTAACGAACAAAGAGTGTGCGATCGTCTGTTTGTTTGTTTCTTCAAATGTATTGCTTGTTTACGACTTAGTGGCTAATAAAGCTTTGGAATATATTATTATTATTATTATTATTGCACTTTTAATACCCTTTTTGCCCTTTGAAATGAACTTTTTATCTTCTCAAAACACATGTCATTTAATATTCATTCTTGACTAAGTTACACTTTTGGTCCCTATAGGTCATCGTGGTTGCCCTTTTGTTTCGGATTTGATCCCTTTGATCAATTTCTGTTAAAAAAGTTCGTTAACTGTAGGGCACTTTGTTTTTTTTCCTAATGTTTGATTGAAAAATTCAATAAATATATTATTGTTATTATTATATTGTATTATAATAATAATTAATTAAACATTGTTTAAACCAAAAGTCAAATAAAACGATCTAAGGTCGGGACATTTGGACAACGACTAAAATTTGCAGGGCTGGTCCTGAGATTTTGGATGCTCATGGCGGAAAAGCAAAAAAATGCCACTAATATTAATATAGGGTTGGGTTCCGGAGAGAAGTTGAGTTAATGGTGAGAAACGTGAGAAGTGGTTATCGACAGTTAAATGAGAAATGGACGCACATTAGGATGAGATGCATCGAGATAAGATACATCGAGATGCACCCGATCAATTCTCTTCTAAGGTGCAATTCATGGGAGAACTTGAGATTAAAAGAGATCAACGGTTCAGATCCACTTCTCACGCTTCACACCGTTAACTCAACTTCTCACACGATCCTTCGCCTATTAATATATATATATAGGAAAATAATCGTGTAAGAAGTTGAGGTTAACGTTAGAAGCGTGAGAAGTGCATCTAAACCATTGATCACTTTTAATCAAATGTCTCCCATGAATTACGGCATAGAAGGGAATGAATTGATCTGGTGCATCATGGAACATAATTAATTTTATACATATATTTGGATAGTGCTAAACCAAATCAAATGAACCTTATACTTCACTGGAAATAGGGTCTTTAGAGTGAGAAATAAATATACATAAATATTTTATCTCCCACAAATAATAAAGTTATTTTTTTGTTAAAAATTAATGCTTAAGGCAATTTGATAGTATAGATAAATTCCAATTATCAAATAAAGTAATTAATATTATTGAAATTAAAGAATATTAAAAAAATATGTATAATTTTAGACAAAAAATCTGTTAAAATTCTAATAACATAAATTAAATAATCTATATCTATATTAAAGAAGAAATCACGTTCATGACGTGGCCTCTTCTTAGAGCAAGAAAATGCTTTATCTATTTTCTCCTTCACTCAAGCTTCTTCACCTCAATATTTTAGGAACACCATCCTTAAAAGAGAAACTGAAAAGTCCATCATCCCAAGAGACGCTTACGTTTAATTATTATTTTGCTTCTTCTTTCTCATTTTCTTTTCTTCACGAGAATCTATTCCAAAGGGTAGACCAGAGGCGATTGAGGAGTCATTTCGCTCTGTTAAAACTGAAGGTATCTGGGGAGGGAAATTGATTACATGTGAAAAGTTAAATGGATCAAGGGCATCTTCTTTTTTATGCCGGTCAAGAGAAACGCAAACTGCAGAAACAGAAGAATTTGTAAGCCATAATAAAGATTGCTGAGAGAATTTCAGTAGAACTGAGGGCGGAGATGGACAACACATTCATCCCGAGAGAATTGGAAAGGGGATGCCATTGATCGGTGCTGATAAAGAAGAAAACACGGTATCCGAAAGCCTTAAAGCTTTTTTTCCTTCTTCTTTCCTCTACTTTTTCCAGCAATATTCACATTAAACGTAAAAAAAATTAAGCCCTTTCATTCATCTTTTGTTCCTCTGCAACTAGATTTTCATTTTCCAAATCAATCAACTGCAAGATCTTGTTGTCTAACAAGTAGGCGGAGTTGATTTGGGGACATGAGCAGAGTACTTCACTGCCTCGAGCATGGTATTCACGTTCGTATCTTTTTTCCTCTTCCCCAAATTTTCAATCAATGGAATTAATCATAGATTTGTTGTTTCTATTTAGGATTTATCCCCATATATATATATATATATATATATATATATATATCTTGATCTCCATCTCTCAATCTGTTCTTAGTCATAATAAGAGGCCTTCTGATTTAAGGGTTTGAGGAGCAGTCTGAAACAGAAAAGAGTTGCTTGACCATTGACACGAGGTATAATTTTCAAATGAATTTTATGTATATATAATACATATTCATTATCCTGATTAGATACCTAAGATTCAATTATGTTGGTATTCACAACTACAAGCACATGATAAAGATACTAATAGTCAAAACCAAGACCATTCAAATCACAACTGATGTTTGTATAGGGCGGTCGACTTGGTAGTCAAGGATGCATATATTTTAACTGTTTGAATTCTAACATTTTTCAATTGGGTGACATTAAAATTCGAGAAATCTATAGTTTGTTTTAGTGTGGCATTTATGATTGAAGAATGAATTCTTTTGTAAAAAAAAATTATTTCGTGCACACAATGAATATTTTGTTTCTAATTAAACAATGTTTGTAAAAAAAATATTTCGTGCACATAATGAATGTTTTGTTTTTGATTAAACACCAAAAATTAATATGTTGGTATTCAACATATTACAAATAATATTGTGCTTTATATTAGACTCATGATGTTGTTTTTGAGTTTCTTCAAACCCTTGCTCATATGGTAACTTCCATTGTCCCCGGTCGACCCCGTTAAAATCAGAATGTTTTGAAGCCAAAAAAATCAACTGTGAGTTTTACAATATGGGAAGATGTGGAAGATCAACCTAGGATCATGTTGTTATAAACAATAGAACCTCAAACGGATCGTATGGTATCCATCCATATTTCTTGATGTTTTTCTCCATAATTCTTAAGTTTTTCAGATTATCAATTTGAATTTCCTTAGTTTTATAGCATGAGCTTGAAATGGAGGATATATTTATAGAATCAACCTGTGCCCATGTCCGTTGAAACAACAGTACCTCAAAAGGATCTTATGGTATCCATCCATCCATCTTTGTTTATGTTTTCCCCCTAATTTTCAAAATCTTATATTATAAATTTGAATTTCATTAGTTTTGAAACCGGAGGTTGAAATGTCGGATACATTTGTAGAACGAGTTGTTGGTATCCACATTTCCGACACCAAAAGTCCCGTTGTTGTTGTTGAATATATTAAGGATCTCAATGCTCATTACACAAAGATGGAGGTTAGCAACCATTTTGGTGTTAAAAAATGGATACCCACATGAACAGACCACTACTTTGATGGTGATATACTAAATTCTGGTGTTAAAAATGGACACACATGAAAAAGACCATTAATTCCATGTCTATATACTAATTCGGTTATGGTTTTTATGAATGGAATGGCTTGAAGATTGACACTAGGTTTTTTCGGAATGAATTTCATGTTTTGATTTTGATGTCTACATTTATGTCTCTTCCATTCTTATTTATCCTCTCCTAATCGACGGATCAACACACTAAAGTTTCCATCCCCTATTCTCTTTTCACCTTCCGAATCTATCAACCCTAAACTTCGTCCTCTCTAACAGTGAGTTAGCAAAAGAAGCTTAAATGAAAGACACAACAAATTGGCAAATTTGAACCAGAGCAGACAACACCCCTGGTGTTGTCCAACGAACTTGGCAGATGAAACTCTTAAGGAAAAACACCATCAGCTGGTGGATCTGAATCGGAGCAGTAACAGTTTGGTAAAAGAAGAAGGACCATTAAGTAATTGCCTGGTAACATATCCGTGAGCAACCATCATCGATAGGCTATGGGGTTTTACTTTCGATACTTGAGTGGCAGCGAAATAGAAGAAGGACCAACATGTCAAAACCATCGGCCTGTAAGGCATTTTACGGTTTATTGGCCTAGGTTCTTTTTCATAACTTATATCTTCAACATTTTATGGGATTTTATACTTTTGTTCCCCTTTTTCCAGAGAGCATTTTTTCGATATAATGACAACATCATAGCAGTCATCATTGAGAGGCCTTCAGGTACATTTTGTTTTATGGTTTATTGTCATCCCATGAGAAAGTAAATGAGGGAAGAAAATGTGATGTTGTTCACTCAAACCTTTTAATTTGTGTTTTGTTCTGTTTGGGGAGTTAAATTTTCATTGTTAATTTTACATTAGTTGTTATGGGGCATAATTTGTGCAGCAGAGATGGGTTGGTTTTAGCTTTTATCATCTACTTTTTCTAGGTTTTTATACTTTTGTGTTCTTTTTACAAAGACAATGTTAGGATTGAGAAGTAAAGCTCTAGAAGCCTTCGATCGAGAGACATTGTTTTTAGAAAAAACAACCATTTTCACATATCAAGATATGGGTTAGGCCTATAACAACAGGATCTCGGTTGATCTAAAGTTGCTTAGAGTTTCTTTGAGGCGGAGATATTCAAGGCTATAGATTAGACTTCAGAATTCAATTCATGGTGTTCCAAAGAGCTATACGAAGAACATAATCATGAGCCTTTTATTCCCAGGTAAAAGGTATATGTTGATTTTATTCTCTAAAAAGATAAATGGACATATGATATTCCTGCTATAAAGTTGTTAACCCTAAGATGTTAACCAGAAATTTTGAGTTCTTAAATGATGATCGAGATCATATGCAAAATAAAATAGTAGTAAGAAAAAGATATGACGTCCTCCAAATTTGTTGGTAGTTAAATCATAAATGAAGTTATGTTAATAAGCCATTTTTTTCAATTAAAAACCACATTTGGATACAAAATTGGATGCAGATAGAAATTGCAATTCAATGTTTCTTAAAATTATGGTGTTCTCTATTTTAACTTGCTATTGTCTCAAAATAAGTGTCCACAATAAAAATTACACATAATTTTAGTCATGTATAATTATTACATTTTAATTAACCAAATGACAACTTTACCCTTAATTACTTTATTTATCTTATCAACTCTTAAATATTTGTTCATTATTAAGGGTAGATTTGGAAATTTAGTAATTCTCTTTTTTTTTTAAATGGACATTTATTTTGGGACAAACATAGATAGATTGAATTTGGGTTTGGTATTAGTTTTGCTAATTGAATTTTTATATGTCTAGATTGGAAACAATTTCCATCCGTAGCATGGAGTAAACATAATGATAATTTGTAACTTTTCTATGTAATGGTTACAATAAATTGTTATATTGATGGGGAGCATGCATTTCATTAGAAATCTAGGTGTTGAGCTGTTTATATTTGTACAGGTATAGTTGGAGACATCTTTTACGTTACTATTTCTATAACGACCACTTTTAATAGCATTTCTGAGAAACTATTTGTCAATCATCTTAATGTACAACATAGTGAATATCAAACTGATGAAGAGGCAAATGGCCAACTTGATGAGGCAAATGGGATCAGAGAACATATTGTTGGTCCTGGATGATGTGCGATTCAAATCTGAATCCCTCATTTAGGATCACAAGTCAGGATCTCGATTGGGCTGAAGATATTTAGAGGTTATTTGTGATGGAGCAATTCATGGTTGTAGATAAGACTCTAGGCTCCATGGTGTTTCAAAGAGCTATACGAAGAACATAATTATAAGCTTTCTATTCCTAGGTAAAAGGTATATGTTGATTTAATGTCATGAAAAATGGGATGGACATATGATATTCTTGCAATAAAGTTGTTAGCCATTAGATGTTAACCGGGAGTTTTGACCTCTTAAATGATGATCGAGTTAATATGAAATAAAGTAGAATAAATTGTTTCTGTTTTTGTTTTGGGCCTTAAATTTGCATGGTCGGTTTTACATTAGTTGTTATGGGGCTTAATCCCATGTAACATAAATGGTTTTACATGATTGATTTTAACTTCTATCTTCGTACTTTTTTTTGGTATACTCATGTGTTCTCTCAGCATTGAGAAACCATCGTTTAGATGCCTTCGGTTGAGATGACAAAAAATCGAAAAAATCTTTGTTTTTTTAGAAAAAAGACAAATTGTTTTCACATTTGGAGATATGAAGTAGGCATATAACAATGGGATCTCGGTTGAGCCAGAGATGTTTAGAGTTTTTTTTAATGATGGAGCTATTCATGTCTATATATAGAACCCCATACTCCATTGTTTTCTAAGGAGCTATATGAATACTGTAATCATAAACCTTCTATTCCCATGTAAACTAATTTGGAGGAACTTTTGTAACACCACCAATTTAATTCTTCTACTTTTTATGAATCAATTAAATACAATTTATTGATTACTATATATTTATTTTTATGGACAATATATATTATTACCCAAATTACGCATGCTACTGCGCAACGCGTGATTCTCATGCTAGTGGAAAATTAATAGAAGAGTTCTAGACTTCTAGGTTTATAGCTATGCTCCACTTCCGCATTTTATTAAATTATTTTATGTCTTTTTAAGCCTTGGTTTCCTCCTACCAAGTTTTTCTTTGCTGCCCCTTTGGCCTTGATGCCCATGGCCCCTACCATCATGGCCATGGGCTAGGGCCGGCCCTGAAAATTTGTAACTTTGAACAAATAAACAATAAAGAACAAGAGAATTTGGTGACGCGGAAAATTCCGAAAGACAAAAAAAAAACGAGGGTGGTCGTGAGACACATTGTGTGACTAGTGATCAGTGACACCAAACAGGGGTATCGTCCTTTTACAATAGTGCAGTATGTACAATCTGTTTGTGAGAAACTAAAGACAGTCGTGAGTCATGGTTCGTGAGTAACTACAAAGAATGTTCTAGAGAGGATTTGTAGATGTCCACTAAGACCAAAATCCTCCTCCGTTGACTTGAGATCTCTATATTTATTATTTCGACTCCTAAGTTACATTTATGATAATTAATGTCATAATTATCAATCTTTTTGAATATTAATTGTTACTATTGTATTGTTTAAATGTTGTAACCTCTCCATTTATGAAGATTGATTATTAATTTAAATAAGATGGTTTATTTTTGAGTGATCTTAACTATCTTGGTCTTAGGACATGAGTTGAATGTCGGTCGCATGATCTGGCGATCTTATGATTCTTACCGTGATGATCTTATGATCCTCTGGTCTTTCTTATGTTGATCATGTTCGGTTGACGTGTGTCGCAAGACGTGTAATTGATCATGGTCGTGTGATCATGAACAAGCGACAAGTGACAAGCGATCGTTAGTTGTAGTATATCTTAGAGATTGTCTTTAGATACATAGTGACAAACGTTGTGGGATGTTAAGACATCGTCTCAAATGACACATGACTTCCTATTGTCGTTAGTTCCATTGTTGTTTATCGAGAGCCTTCTTACGTTGGTCATAAGAATTAACAGATGGTCATAAGATGTGAACTTTTTACCCAAACACATTATTTCAATATATATATAGGGGTAGTTTCATTTGGAAACCACCTTAATTTTGAAAACCATGGAAACAATCGATTTCATTGGTTAGGTTTCATGAATTTGTAAAATTTGATAAATTTTTTTATATAATTCTTTTCTTGATGAATGTAGATCCCAGTACAGTGCAATCACGAACAGTTATATCAATGAAGAACAATAATATAGCCACAACCTCTAGTCATATGATTAATATTCAATGAAAGGGTATAGGTTTACAGAAAGAATATCTGATCAGAGAAAGTAATCCTATTGACTAGAGAATTATGAATAATGACTAAACAGATAGTGAAACTAATAATGCCTTTATATACTTAGGCTTACAGCTTAATGGGCTTATGGGCTTTAGGCCCAATTAACTAATAAAACTATTAATGAATTACATTTTACCCCCTTATAAATGCTTTAATCAACTTTCAACGCACAGGACTTTCAGTCCTAACAATCTCCCCCTAAAGTTGAATAAGGCATTTATCTTCTTGAAAACTTCAGGCATTGATCTTCTTTCAAACTTCAGAATTGATCTTCTTTCCCTCTTGAATCTTTGAAGAACTTTGGTGTTGCATGTCTTCATTTGTTTCCAAGCTCCCCCTTGAATAAAGCTCTTGGTCTTCATAATTCAACTTTGTAACCAGATTCAATGTACAATAGCCTCGACTGAATGCACTATCAAGCATCTTTCAACTGTAGAAACTCAACACATCAGATCAGCACACAAGAAATATAACGTGCGAGTTACTTGACATTCCATGGTGCAACTTCAGTTTAATAACAAAGAATCTGTCTTTGAACCGCGAGTTGAATTAACTTTCAGCTTAAGAACTTGTTTCAATCAGCTCGTAGGAGGAACAAACTTATAGCAAACACCATATGATACAGGATAGAAGAAATACAATCTTTGAAATCTTCAACTTTGAAAATTGAAACAATAATGAATCATTATTTCTCCCCCTTTTTAATGATTGTGAACATCATGATCATCAAAACTCTTCAATTTCAACACATTCTTTGATTTCCCCCTTTGTAAAGACTAACAATTTCCCCTTCATAATAATTGACATTCTCCGCCCGTTGATCTGATTATCCGTCAATTCATGAAATGTATATATCCGAATCTTTTCAAGTTCAGACATAATGAACAATGTAACCCTGATTCAACAGATGAAACAATTAGTATGCCTGTAAGTAGCACGGAGCCACTTTGTACAACGGATGTACATTGGAAAGGAGCTTTTGTGATATTCACTCCCCCAGGGCTTCCATTTAATCATCGAAAATCCACAAAGGAATTTTCTATGAATGTTATGACAAGAAAACTCATTCCTTGTGTGTACGTGCAAGTGTAGAATGATTGTAGCTACTTAGCTTTCTTAGGCTCAAAAATGTGTAAACTGTTGAGACAACAACAAATATTACACGGACTCAATGTGCATGAAAGAGGTGCGAAGGTGGGGCAACTTTCCTTCTTTTTCAATATCTAAATCTTCCGAGTGAAGACTATATAGCAGATATGCTGCATCCCCAATGAAAATGAAACATTTCTTTTTCGAGAAAGAAACGAGTGGTTGGTGGGGTAATTGCAAGAGTTGGCATGGGCTCACTGCCTTTTTCAATGATGATCACCAAAGAATGTGAACCAATCAGTAGATGTGGCTGCCCGACTTAGAAAGTGTTTGGTGCAGAGTTTTCAAATTCTTTTAACTCTGTTCTCACACCCTCTTTCTTTTTGTCATTGTTAAGTCCAAATATTGTATCCAAAATTTAATAGGAAAGTCAATGATGTAAAAGTCAACATTGTCTAAGTCAAAGGTGTTTTAGTTTCCTTAGCCTTTAAGGCTTTGTAATAGATAGATGGTATAAATAGGTTGTCTTTAGTAATCTTGTAAAAACGTCTAGAGGATTATGCTTTATTGTAATATTTAGTAATTGTGGAATACAAGATCTACTTTCTCTCTCTAGATTCTCTCTCTAGTTCTTGAGCATATTAGATAAATCTTGAGTAATTGCTTGTTGTGATTGGGATTTTATGTTTATCAATTGGTATCAGAGTTGAACCAAACTATTCAGAAATGATTTGATCAATGATTTGAGTTGAAATTTGGATTTTAGATCGAAATTCTGAATTTTTCGAAAGTTTTTCACAAAAACGAGTTCGTTACTGTTCATTCGATTTTTTGTGGAAAATCGTTTTTATTTGCAAGATAATGGTTTCTTTGGATGCGAATTGTGTTTTGGATTGATTTTTGTTTAGATTCCATATCGAAATTCGTTCAAAATCGATTCCAATTTTCGATTTTGTTTTTAGTTTTTCTTGAACACGAGTTCGGTATCTGTTCTTGATCGAATTCGTGTAATTGGTTGTTTTAATCGAAAATTGATTGCATGTGTGAGTTTAGAACTGTTTTTCGATGATACTGACAAATTCTTGAGATCAATTGTGCAGGTTTCGATCGATTTAAGTTTGTATCTGTCAAGAAATCGACTTTGTGCTTCAATCATACACTTTGCGCTTCAATCATAAGGGTTGCGTATCATTGTTGAAACGCAAAGTTCACATCTGCGTATCTTTCCTGCAACGCAAAGTTCAACCCGCAAAGTCCATCTTTGCGCATCTCTCTGTAAACGCAAAGTGTTACTTTGCGTGTCTTTCAACACCCGAAAAGTATGCTTTGCGCCTCTATCTGGAAACGCAAAGTGTCATTTGCGCATCAAGGCAAATACGCGAAACCCTACTTTGCGTTTCTCTCAGGACCTGAAAACCTTCTCTTGCGCTTCAAGTTAAAAACGCAAAGTATCATCTTTGCGCTTCAAGGCTCACACGCAAACCTACTTTGCGTCTCTAGTTGGAACCGAAAATCTTGGTTTGCGCTTCTCATTACATACGAAAGACTCTACCTTGCGTCTTAACTTTTTGTTTAAAAAAAAAAAAGTCTGGAATTTTTTTTTGTATACGTCATCTATTTTTAAAAAAAAAAACTTTGTGTCATAACAAGTGTTTTTCATATTTTCATTTTTTAATATTTCTCGAAAATTTTCATTTCAATCTGATTTTTGATTTTCTGATATATAGTTTGGAACAATCATTCATATTAAGCCAATTACTCATTAATCATGGGATTTCTTTCAGATCTTGAAGAGAAGAATAGAAAGCTGAAACTAGAGAACATTAATCTGGCTCATGCAGTTGACTTTCATTCACAAAAGTCAAGAGAGTATTTTACTAAAATCATATTACTGAAAGAAGAAATCAGTACCTTATAGAATATCAGTGCTGGGCAGAATGAAGAGAAGATAAAGAGATTGGAATCTGAGAATTCTGAGCTAAGAAAGAGTTTATCTGATTTTGAAAAACAGCTTGATGATAATAAAGCTAATTTTGATGCTGAAAAGAAAATTTTTTCAAAGAAATTCTCAGATTTCTCAAAGAAATGTTTTGAAGAGAAAAAGTTAGTTGAGCTTAAATGTATCAAATTTTCTCAACAAATTTCAGATTTTGAGAAAGTGCTGATTTTGGAAAGAGAGAAATTTGATAAAGGAAAAAAGGCCATAGAACAGAAGAATGTGGGATTCTTTAAGGAACTATCCGACCAGAGAAAGGATTCAGAGAAAGGGTTTGAAGAAGAACGATCAATATTTGAAACTGAAATCAAAAGGCTGACTTCCAAGTTGTCTGAATTGTCTGCCACTGCGCTGAAAGAACAAAGAACGAAGTCTGAATTCAAGACAAAGATTGACTTGCTTGAGAAAGAAAGAAACATTTTTGCGTCAAAGATCAAAGAACTTGAAAAATCTGTTTCAAGTTCAAATCATAAATCTGTCTCTTCAAACAGGTCAGTCAAATCATTTAATCAGATTCGTCGAACTAACCTTTTCTATGATGAATTTGTAGATGGTTCAGATTCTTTTCAAAGGAGAAAAAGTTTCAAGAAAGAGAAACTGGTCTGGATGAAGAAATCAGTCAAAGATGACAAGACTGATGAGCTGAAAGAGAAGACATCATGTGTACATCCTCATCAAGCAAAGAAGAATAAAGAGTATAAAGGTAAACCTGATCTCAAATACTCAAAAGACCAATTACTCAGGTTTTCAGGTACTAAATATTATTGTTCTTACTGCTGTACATATGATCACATTCACAAGACCAGTGATCATTTCTGGTATGGTTCTTACTCTGTATCCCCCACACGAACTGCAACTAACATTTCTGGACCCAAATACCAGTGGGTACCAAAGAAGAAAACTGATTCTTTGTTGCAGGCAACACAAGTCAAGGGGGAGTAAGAAAGATAATGGCTCTTGAATAACACAGTTCAAGACCCGCACCTCAATGTCAAGAATATGGCTTCTAAGCATATCAGCTTAGGACCCGGTTTTCAAAGGAGTTTGACTTCTAAACAAAACAGTTTAGGACTCGGACCTCAGCGATCAAAAAGACCTTACTCCTGTATGCTTGCATCCGATGGATATTGATGGTCTTCATCCCAAGAGAATTGATCTGATCTCTATCCTATACTTTTTCTTTGCTAGATTTTTCTGATATTGATGGTCTAACAATTCAAAAGGGAGTGTTTGATCTCTATCCTATTGTACTTGTAATATTTCAGATGCTTAATTTAAGGGGGAGTAAAGGTGATGGATTTTGATCACATGACAGATCAGGACCCATTTTTCAACGTTCAAAGAAGGATATTATGCTAGTATCCAGGGGGAGCTCAAAAGACATATATCATTATATCATGTTTTGAGGGGGAGCTTAAAGGTAAATATCTTCTGTCCTAGATCTCGGATTGTTTGAAAGAAGAACAACTTTCGAACATGAAAAACAGTTACTTAAATGTTCAAACCACTTCTTATTCTCAAAAGATTTCATGAATTCAGAAGTGTGACTTTTAAATGTTTTTCAATTTTTTGCGCTTTATTGTTTAACTGACCGTATGTTTCCAAAGATCAATACTTGTGTATTATCTTGTCCATATACTGTCAAGTATTCACACACACCGGTTCAGTCTTTCATTTGAATATTTTATTACCACGTCTCATAAAGAAACAATTTTTCGATGGTAATACCCCCGTTTGAAATTCAAAGTTGTTGAGCATCATTCATCTTTTTCATATTTGTGCTTTCATTGATAAATTGTTTATATTTGTTCATATAAACAAATATCCAATTCTTTGATACTCTAACCATTTGATTTGATCTGTTTAATTCATTGTCAGATTCTCAAAACAATTCTCTTGACTTCATTTCATTCATTCAATATTCTTGTTTTGAGAAATCTTCAAAGTTCAAATGCTCAAATTTCATTTCTGATTTTTGAGGAGCATACATACATTGACATATGATTTCTTGTCATTTACATGTCAAGAAAATCATTGACCAGCATGTACTTTTAGGAACATGGGATTCAGTGTGAGTGCTTAATAAATCTTCCATGGATTCACGATAACCAGTGTTTCCTACGCCGGAAGAAATCATTTGAGTGATAGAGAGGAGAGGGGTCTAAAAGAATTGAGTGTGGGAGTGAGCAGAGGTAAAATGGAAATGAGAGATTGGTTAGATGTGAGCTTATATGTTTAAAAGAAAGAGGGTGTGAGAACAGAGTTAAAAGAATATAAAAACTCTGCACCAAACATCTTTCTGAGCTGGGCAGCCACATTACTGATTGGTTCACATTTCTTTGGTGACCATCATTGAAATAGGCAAATAGCCCATGCCATCTCTTGTATACAACCCCACCAGCTACTCATTCTTTTCTTAAAAAGAGAATGTTTCACATTTTCTGGGGAAGCAGCATATAATCTATCGGATCTTCTTTTGGAAGATATTGATATTGAAAAAGAAGGAAAGTTGCCCCACCTTCGACCCTTTCTCATGCACATTGAGTCCATGTATAATCATTGCTGTCTCAGTGATTTACATACTTTGAGCCTTTATGAAACACAATCATTGTGTTAATTCTTTCATACACAAGCACGAGCACACAGAAAATGTGTTTTTCTGTCAGAACATTCATAGATAAACCTTGTGTTTTTCAATGATTGAATGGAAGACCTGGGGAGTCAACATCAAACCAACTCCTTATATTGTACATTCGTTGTACACAGTAACTTTGTGTTACTGACAGACATTTCTAACTGTTTCATTTGTTGATTTAGGTTTACCTCGTTAATTATGTCTGAATTTGAAAAGATTCGGATGTATAATTTTCAAGAATTGACGGCTCTTCAGATCAAAGGGGAGATTGTTAGTTGATCACAAAGGGGGTAATCAAAGATTGTACTGAAATTGAAGATGTTTTGATGATCATGATGCTCACATCATCAAAAAGGGGGAAACATTTTATAAGGATTCAATTTCAGATTCAAGTTCAAAGTTCAAGTCAGAATTTCAAATGCTTTTCAAAATGCTTCCGCTGATTCAAAGTGAAAAGATTCTGAAAAGAAAATTCAAAGATTCAAGAAGGTTTGTTCTTCCAAAGATGGTTCAGAGATCAAAGTGATGAAGATACTTGTTTGTCAAAGATTACTTTACCGTCAACATTTCAAAGATGTTTCAAAGATAAACAAAGGATTCAGAGATCAAAATGCGCGTTCATGACTTGTTGACTTTCAAAGCTTCAAAGAGAAAAAGACTTTCCAAGATTATTCAAGAGCTGAAACATTAAAGATTGTGAAAGCTTCAAAGAGTCAAAAGCTGAAGAATCAAGAGCTGAAGATCTGCATCAAATTTTTATTAAATCTTGAATACAAAGGGGGAGATTGTTAAGTCCAAATATTGTATCCAAGATTTAATAGGAAAGTCAATGATGTAAAAGTCAACATTGTCTAAGTCAAAGGTGTTTTAGTTTCCTTAGCCTTTAAGGCTTTGTAATAGATAGATGGTATAAATAGGTTGTCTTTAGTAATCTTGTAAAAACGTCTAGAGGATTATGATTTATTGTAATATTCAGTAATTGTGGAATACAAGATCTACTTTCTCTCTCTAGTTCTTGAGCATATTAGATAAATCTTAAGTAATTGCTTGTTGTGATTGGGATTTTATGTTTATCAGTCATTAAAGCTCACTTCTAACCAAACTCTCATTTACATTTTACCGCTCAACACAATGAGAAAAACTCAACCGGATGAGTTATCTCCCTCACTCTTTGATTTAAGACCCCTCACCCCTCAATCACTCAAGGATAACTTCTGGGGTAGGAAACACTGGTTAACGTGAATCCATGGAAGTTCTGTTTAAGTTCTCACACAAATCCCATGTAAGTCCTAAAAAGAATAGTTGCTCAACAGTTTAACTGAACAATTAAGTACAAAATGTATGATAACATTGTCAAAATGTATGCTCATGATATTTGAGCAATTTAACTTTGAAGATTTCTCAAAACAAAGATATTGAATGAATGAAATCAAGAGAATGTTTTGAGAATCTGACAATGTATCAATCAGATCAAATAAAATGGTTAGGGTATCAAAGAAGTGGATATTTTGTTTATATGACCAAATATAAACAATTTAGCAATGAAATCACAAATTTGGAAATGACGATTGATGCTCAACAATATTTGAAAGCAAACGGGAGTATTACCATCGAAAAATTGTTTCGTTATGAGACATGGTAATAACAAATTCAAACGAAGTACTGAACCGGTGTGTGTGAATACTTGACAGTATATGGACAAGATAATACGCAAGTATTGATCTTTGGAAACACACGGTCAATTAAACATTAAAGCTCAAAAATTGAAAAACATTTAAAATCACACTTCTAAATTCATAAAATCTTTTGAGAACCAGAAGTGGTTTGAACATTTCAGAAAATGTTTTTCATGTTCGAAAGTTGTTCTTCTTTCAAACAATCAGAGATCTAGATCAGTAGATATTTACCTTGAAGCTCCCCCTCAAATCATGATAAAATGATTTAAGTCAAACTCCGTTGAAGTACAGGTTCTAAGCTGATTTACTTAGAAGCCTTAGTTCTTCTACTCCCCTTGACAGTAGGTGTCTGCAACACAGAATCAATTTTAGGCTTTGGTACCCACTGGTATTTGGGTCCATGAATGTTAGTTGCAGTTCGAATGGGAGTAATAGAATAAGAACCATACCAGAAATGATCACTGGTTTTGTGAATAGGATTATGTGTACAACAATAAGAACAATAGTATTTCTTACCCGACAACCTGATTAATTGATCTCTCGAGTAGATATGATCAGGTTTACCTTTACGTGCATCGTTCTTCTTGACTTTGTGTGTATGTACACATGATTTCTTTCCTTTCAGCTCATCTTTCTTCTCATCTTCAACTGGTTTCTTCTTCCAGACCAGTTCCTCTTCTTTATATCTTCTTATTCTCCTTCTTTGTGTACCTGAACCATCTACATTTTCATCAAAGAAAATGTTAGTACTGCGAATCTGATCATATGATTTAACTGACCTTTTTGATGAAACAATTTTCAGATGTGAGCTTGAGGCTGTCTTTTTGAAGTCAGCTGAATTATTTCTAGGTGTGTGGATTTGTGACTCTGGAGTCGTTTGCTCAGTCACCACTACCTTGGAAACAATCTTTTCAAGCTCTTTAATCTTTGAAGCAAAACTGTCTCTTTCTTTAACAAGCAGGTCAATCTTCTCCTTTAATTCGGACTTCGCTTTCTGCTCTTTCAGTGCATTCTCAGATAGTTCAGATAACTTGACAATCAGCTTTTTAATCTCAGTCTCAAACATGCTTCTTTCTTCTTCAAATCCCTTCTCAGCATTGTTTCTCTGGCTGGATATTTCTTTGAAGAATCCAACATTTATTTGTTCAATGATCTTCTTCTCTTTGGCAAACTTCTCTCTTTCCAAGATAAGTACTTTCTCAAAAGTAGAAACTTTCTGAGAGAGATTGATACATTTCAGCTCGACTGCTTTCTTTTCTTCACAACTATTTCTGGAAAAATCTGAGAACTTCTTTGCAAAAGATTTATCTTTAGTCTCAAAATCGGATTTGTCTTTTGCAATCTTTTGCTCCAAATCAGAGATCTTTCTTTTAAGCTCAGAGTTCTCAGATTCCAATTCTCTTCCTTTTAAAATCACATTTGGCCCTAACATCAACCATTCAGTACAATCCCACAACTCTTTTCCTGTCATTTTGTAATAATTTATTTGATCAGAAATTTCACTGAAAATGTCACGGAAAAGGTCACAAGAAATACTCTTTGTCATAAAATATCGAGCTATATTATTAGCCCTCTGTCTTTTCTCCTGTTCCACAGCTGAAGCTTCAGTTGGAATTTGGGACTGCATCTCTCCTTCAGTCAATGATAATCTGATATAATGACCCACCTCATGTTCATCCACAAAATTCAAAAAATAAACTTTCCACTCTTCATATTCTCCTTTGGACCGCAGCCTTGGTGGGTTCATCCTTTTTAATCGTATCGAATAGAATTAATTCGATCTGGCTTTGAAAGGCTTGACAAGAGATGAAACTTGAACGGGTTTAAACTTTAATCTTAACTGCACTGTAGTGATCGTGAGACAAACAAGATGATCCAAAAACAATATATATAATAAACAGGACAAGGACCGGTCGAGCAAGGACCCGGTCGAACAAGGATACTGGTCAACAAAGGGTATCGGTCAACAGGGTACCGGTCCACAAAGAGTATCGGTCGACCGCTGAGTATCGGTCAACCAATATACCGGTCAAGGCAAAGAACCGGTCGAACAAATATCGGTCGAACAAGTATAGGTCGAACAAGTATCGGTCAACAAGGTATCGGTCGAGTCTAGGTACCGGTCACAGACGGGCACCGGTCAAGATAATATACCGGTCAAACAATATACCGGTCTACACTGTACCGGTCAAGCAGGGTACCGGTCGATAGGGCCGGTCGATAATGAACAGATAAACACAAACAGATCAACTTAATGGCCCGATAAAATCGATGATAACTGACCGATAAGCTCGATGAATCTCAAGAACAATCGACCCATAAACAAATCAATCAACCCAGAAATTCAATCAATCGATCAAACAGTAGATTAAATCAGAAAATCCAAGAAATCAATCTATCAACTTATCGACCGAATGAATTAATTTTCCAGAAAATCGACCGAGAGATAAACAACCCAGAAAAAGAAATTTATTTTTCAAGAACACAGACCGATAACACAACCCAGAAAAAACAGACCGATAAAAAAAATTTAATTTTTAAGAACACAGATCGATCGACTACTGTTTTTCCAGAAAGAAATCGATTTAATTCAAAAACAATTAAGCAGAATTAAGAACACTATCGACTTAACTTAAAACACAGATCAATATTACTGCAGATAAACACAATGAACACGATAATCGATTAAAGGGTTTTAGACAAACCTTTTTGGATCAAACCTTCAGTCTATTCGCTCTGATACCAATTGTAGATCCCAGTACAGTGCAATCACGAACAGTTATATCAATGAAGAACAATAATATAGCCACAACCTCTAGTCATATGATTAATATTCAATGAAAGGGTATAGGTTTACAGAAAAAATCTCTGATCAGAGAAAGTAAACCTATTGACTAGAGAATTATGAATAATGACTAAACAGATAGTGAAACTAATAATGCCTTTATATACTTAGGCTTACAAGCTTAATGGGCTTATGGGCTTTAGGCCCAATTAACTAATAAAACTATTAATGAATTACATTTTACCCCCTTATAAATGCTTTAATCAACTTTCAACGCACATGACTTTCAGTCCTAACAATGAAATTGTTTCATATATTTGTGTTTTTTTTTGTAAAAATGAAAAAGTTTCATCAGAATGAGAAAATGCATGAAACAATTTCATTTTTACATAAAAAACACAAATATATGAAACAATTTCATCAACAAAAGAATTATATGACACAATTTCATCTAATTAAACAATTTCATGAACCAATTTCATTAACTGAACAAATGAAATCGATGGTTTCCACGGTTTACAAAATTAGAGTGCTTTCCATTTGATCTCTCCCTTATATATACATATATACATATATACATATATATATATATATATATATATATATATATATATATATATATATATATATATATATATATATATATATATATAGGGGCCTAATCAAATGAGAACTAAGTAGTTTGTGGTAAATGTGAGATCCAATATGAGCCACACATTTAGAATAATTAATATTAATTTTAAATAAATAGAAAATGATATTTTAGTAAATTTGTTTAATTCCAAAAATATAACCTAATTCCTAAATTTTCTTATTTCCTTTTACAAAAGGGTATCACAGTGTACTATCACGTATTTTTTATGTTTACAAAAGGGTATCATAGTGTACTATCATGTATTTTCGATCTTTACAAAGTGTATCACAGTGTGCATCACTTATTTTCGATGTTTTTTCGATCTTTACAAAGTGTATCATGGTGTGCTATCACGTATTTTTGATGTTTTTTCGAGGTTTACAAAAGGGTATCATAGTGTGCTATCATGTATTTTCGATGTATTTTCGATCTTTACACAGTGTATCACAGTGTGCATCATGTATTTGCGATGTTTATAAAGTGTATCACAGTGGGCATCATGTATTTGCCGGAATAATATTTGTTGGATAGAGGAGAGAGAAGAGAGAGGAGATCAAAAATACCTAAAATTCCTTTAATAAAAAATTTTAATTAAAATTACCAAAATTATTGATTTCCTAATTTATCTTCTGATTTGTGGTTAAGATTGGATCTCACGGTTACCACAGATAACTGAGTTCTCCCTTGAATGGCCCCATATATATATATATATATATATGGCCTAGTTCTTTTGTTAACCTTAGTTTTGTTATTAACCATGGTTGAGATTAAAACTGAATTTTTAATTAATAAATGAGGGTTTATTTCATTACTGGTCATGTGAACATATGTGGTTAAGGGTAATTTGGGAAATTAATCCCCCATTCTTTTACATCACATTAATGTTTCCTAAAACAAAAATTGTATCCGAAGATTCTTGAACGGATTTAATGCATTGTTCAAACAAATTTAATTCTTACTACATGAACACGTGTCTTCATACATTGCCTTTCAAGAACCCTACATAAGAACATTTGTGTGTTCACACGTACATGCAACATTTGTTCGTCTCTGTTTGTTCGTTTATGTTTATCTACGTTTATTTATGTTCTTTCGTTTATGTTCGTTTAGCATTTTAACGAAAGAATGTGAATGAACACGCAAACACATGCTTTAATGAACGAACATAAACACAAAAAAGTTTATTCGTTTAGTATTCGTGTTTGTTCCTTTGTTTGATTAATTTAAACAAACAAATATGAACAAATCCTTGTTCGTTTAGTCTTCGTGTTTGTTCGTTTGTTTGATTAATTTAAACAAACAAATATGAACAAATCCTTGTTCGTATTCGTTCGATTCATTTATAGTCCTAAAATTTATACAACCGTATTTCAAATCTTCCAAGGGCAAAAGTTATTGATAGTTATTTTAATTACGTAAAAACAAGTATTCAGTAATTAAAACACCAAACTTGAAAAGGAAGAATTTGATAAACATAAAAAACTAAAGTCAAATTCACATGAGGTATTCTCTACATGAACACGTGTGTTCATACCCATCTGCCTTTCAAGAACACAACATTTTAACATCTGTGTATTCACACGTACATTCATACGTTTTCCAATTTTGTGCAGTGTGTTCACATATGTTCAATGCCCACATTTAATAAGGATGAAGACATGGATGACCACTGAAAAAAAACCACATTTAACAATGATTCACGATCATTAATTACTGGTGGTGAATTTTTTGTTTTAATGAAAACATTGATGAACTAAATAATGAAAAAAACTCGAAAACATTAAAAAAACTTACCAATACAAATTATGTTATTTGATTCGACTATGTCTACGGTACATATACCGCTGCTCTCATTTTCCTGTTCGTGGTTTACGAGTTGTTTTTTATTTCCTTCATCCATATTTTGTGTTTCCGAATTCGAAAAAGTTTCATCAATCGAACCTCTATCGACGTCGTTAAGGAGTCTGGAATTCATAATGTCAATGGACGTTGTTGTGTTCATTGTCGGGATGTTCATGGAATTTTCTAAATTAAAATGAATACTGGATAAAGTTTTTGAAAACAAACCACTATACGATTTGACAAAAATATGAAATCACACTTTGAAAATGTTCATATGATTTTAGCATTAAGTTGAAAATGGGAATTTTTTTGAAATCAAAACATAAGCTATAATCAAGGAACATTTATTCTTGTAACTCCCAAAAAACTATATGAAATATTGGCAAATTTAGAATTTATCTTTCTACCCTTTAGCATTAAATATACAAACAATCACAACAACACTCAATGATGCATTTCTATTGATTGGAATAGGTTCATAAAGTTAACAACATTTTGTTGGTTAACAAATGATCCTTGCTCTCTCTCTCTCTCTCTCTATATATATATATATATATATATATATATATATATATATATAGCCATAGGTTCAAATGAGAAATGCTAAGTGTGTGAGAAATAGAGAAGTAATCCTAGCGCTTCATCTAGTCAACATGTGCGACTTTGACTGTGAAGCAGTGTGTTGGGTCATCAAAGATTTGATGATGACCTCTCCTTCAGTTTGCGTTTGTTCTTCTGTAAATGATTGTACGTACTTATACTTAGAAAATATCATGGTTCTTTGTAATAGCTTAGTTATGCTCTAACAGATCGGTGAATCGAAGATCAACCGAACACAACATGAAACAAGTCTATTGATGCTGATCAAGATACACTTCATTTGGAAGAGTAAGCCTCTACTGCCGAAGATTAGTAAAACCTTCGGCAGACTCTTTCTCTGCCGAAGATTCCTTAAATTCGGCAGACCTTTCTCCTTGCCGAAATAGGAAATCCTCATGCCGACTTCTTGGCTACACCTTCTTCTGCCGATCCCTCTTAGTCGGCAAAAAGCCCTTGTGCCGATCCTTCTCATTTCAGCACTCATATATGTCAAATCCTCACGATTTAACATATTTCCTCATTCCCAATGATCCTCTGACATAAGGGAATGGAAACTTCTATTGCATAAAGGATATTCACTTATGTTCTGATCTGATTGAGACTTTCTCTTTTCTAGATCTCAAAAAGATTTGAACTAAGTATATTATATTCAGATATTGTACTTCATAGTACAAAAGTTACCTTTTGTTTTTTGAAAGGTCTTTTCACATATCTTATATTTTATTGAAAATATCCATGCCTCCATTCATCAGATGACAAGTGTCATTTGTATTCAATGCTTTGGATAGTATATAAAGGGTGAGGATGGCAACATGCAGAGTACGCTTTCAACTCAAGATTTTAAGTGCAAAATTCAGCAAGTTTGTTAGCAAGTATTTCTCTCTCTAAGATTTTTGTCTCTGTGTTAAAAAGTCTTCTTAGTGTTAGATTGTTAGAATAGTTTTTAGTGTTCTTTTCTGCAACAATCTTTGTTTTTCTAAGTGTAATTATTTGATACTCTTATCAACAAAGAATTAAAATTAAGTAATTTTCGTGTTTTGTATTCAACCCCCCTTCTACAAAACCTTGTTTAACTTATTTGAGACTAACAAGTGGTATCAGAGCGGTTGGTTTAATATAATAAACCAAATCCGCGATGACATCTTCGTCCAATACAAAAGTTGATTCCTCCTCTCAAAACTCTTTCCACCCTGATAATGGTTCTACTGTCAAACCTCCTAAGTTCAATCCGAACAACTTTTCTTTATGGAAAAGTCGGATGATGCTATTCTTAGAGGGGGCTGACAGCCGTTTTCGGACTATTCTTCGTGAAGGTCCTCTTGTCCCTAAAGTCTGGGACAAATTTATTAAAACTCCTAAAAACAAAGAAAAGGAAAAAGAATCTCTCTTCCAAGTTTCCGATGACTCATCTGACGAGGAACGTAACTCTGCTACTGGTCGGTATGTTCTGAAAACCGAAAAAGAGTACATTGAGGAAGACAGGCGCACTATTGGGCTCGATTCCTATTAGAGCACAGTCTTATTGGATTCAAGATCATCCAATCCGAAGATCGCAATCCGAAGCTAAAAGCTGACAAGTCACTCTCAACAATAGTCTAGGGTCAGTTTGTAAAAAATATCAAATTTGTTTTTAGTATTTTATTATTGTCCTAAATATCTAGATATTATAATTTAGATATTAAGTTAGTTTATTAGTTTTATATTATCAACTTGTAATGTTGAGTGTTAGAGAAGCTAAGTGAGATATCAGATCACACAACTCTCTCAATATACAACACTCAGAACACATATCGGTCAATATAGAACACACACAACACACACAAAAAAGGTGTAAAAGAGAGAGAGCTTAAACAGTGAAGAACTCAACCTTGTAATCATCGTTTGTTATCGAATCAGGTTGGTTTATCATCTATATGTTTGTTGTTTCATAAACACTGTGACATCGATCAAAAACTCCATTTTGTGGTTGTTTTTGAAATCAAAGTGTTGGAACCTGTTGTAGTTGATAAGTCAATCATAGTGTCAAAATATTGGGCTGTAATTCGAATCCAAGGTTGGTCAATTTAGCAGTTACAGGGCCGATCTATCGAGAAGAATACCGGTCGACCGATATAATCACCAAGTTTCAGTTCCGGTCGACCGATAATACATTATACCGGTCGAGAACTTTAATCCGGTCGACCCACCTCCATTTTATCAGTCCTTTGTTAAAACAACATACCGGTCCAAATTTTCTTATCGGTTGACCTACATTATACCGGTCGGTCAAGAAAAAGCTTATATCGGTCGACATCATTACCACCGGTCGACCATCTATTGAACAACATACCGGTCGAACTCCTCCTCACTGTTAATATATCGGTCGAACTCACAAGCCAGCACCGGTCGACACTATCACTACCGGTCATTACAAATCTATCGGTCCACACTTCATCTACCGGTCAAGCATCCAAACAAGCTAGTACCGGTCGAGAAATCTCATTCCCGGTCGACCTCATTCCCTTAGATCCCGATCGTATAAATCTCACCGGTCACCTCACAGCTCTCCGGTCGAAAAATTCTATCGGTCGATAGCATTCTATCGGTCCTTACATATTACCGGTTCAAACTTTTTATCGGTCCAAGAAAGGAATTTCTGAAAAGCATTTCTCTTCCATTCATTTTCGAAATCAAAGAATTTCAGAAAAGCATCTCCCTGGACACGTGGCAGCCTTTCAATTAGGGTTTGCAAGCATCTCCACGTGTCCATTTTCCACCATGCACAACTCTAATTCCACATGCACAACATTACAAAGTACCGGTCGAAGAAACTAAATAGAATACCGGTCCACTATTCATATGTCACCAACTATTCTTACCAGTCATACTCTATTTTTTCCCGGTCCTACACTACACCGGTCATTACATCTTACCGGTCAATACCTACTTTGCGCGACTAACGTCTCGCGCAAACCTTAACTTCGCGCGATCTTCACCTCGCCCAAATCTCAGTTCGCGCCACTTAAGTCTAGCGCAAATCTCAGTTCGCGCCACTCAAGTCTAGCGCAAACCTCCAGTTCTTGCGACCCGATTCAAACGCAAAGTCCATTTTTGCGCCAAAACCTAATTTGGTCATTTCTGATTTGTTTTTAAATTTGTACTTATTTTATCTGAACTAACAAATTCGAATCAGGTTTTTATTTCACATTATCGAATCAGAATGACTTCCAGAGAAGCACTCGCTATCAGAACCGACTCAAAACCACCAGTACTTTTCAGGGGAGAGTATGAACAGTGGAAGGATCAGTTCATGGACTTTATTGAAAGACATGAGTTGGGTGAATTCATCAGGAAATCGATAGAAGAAGTGGTTATGAAACCCGTTATGACGACTCGTATGGTTGGAACTGTGCCGACACAGTATGAACTTAAGTATCATGAGCTCTATGATGATAACCTAAAGAGAGCAAAAGGTGATAGATTAGCAAAATCATACATTCTACAAGGAATTCCAAACAAAATCTATGTAAAGATTGACATCTATAAAGCTTCGGGCAAAGAGATGTGGGATCAGCTAGAAAAGATGATGCTAGGTTCAAAGGTTGGGAACCAGCTCAAGATTTCCAACTGCCTAAACAATTATGAAGAATTCAAAAGCAGAGTTGGAGAGTCACTAGAAGGAACATACGACAGGTTTGTGATCTTGCTAAATGAGTTGAGCAAGAACAAGTTCAACAAATCACAAATCGAGCTGAATGTCAAATTCCTCAACATCCTACAGCCTGAATGGAAGAGGTATACCAGGCAAATGAAGCAGACCAAGGATCTAAACGAGATTCCACTTCACGAGGTGTATGAAATACTCAAACAAAATGAAGAAGAGGTGGATGAAATACTGGATGAAAAGAGGCAGATTGGGAAGACAATTGATGACTCAGTTGCTCTTGTTGTGAGAAAGAAAAAGAAGAAGATGCTTATGTCTGAACCAGAAGAGATTGAAGATGAAGCGAACTCTGACTCGGATGACTGTGAACAACTGAAGCAGGCAATGCTTATGTTGACAAAGGCTTTTTAGAAGAAGTTCTACACAAAGCCGAGCTCAAACAGTCAGAGATATTCCTCTGGACCAAGCAACTATGTTCATAAGGAGAGGGTTGAAGGAAATAGATTTGAAGGGAAGAGAATAGAGGAGAGGAAGCCTGAAGAAATGAAGTTTAAAGCTGAAGGATCTAGTCAGTCAGAACCTCCAAAGTGCTACAACTGTGGTAGACTTGGACATTTTGCAAGAGACTGCCGAAAACCGAAAGTCAGAAACTCAGACTACTACAAAAACAAAATGCTTCTAGCCAAGCAAATAGAGGCTGGAAAGGCATTAATGGCAGAAGATGAGTACTGGCTTGAACACTCTGACGAAGAAAAGGAGGATGAAGAGAAGGATGAAAAAGCACATCTATGCTTCATGGGCAAGATGGAAACAGATGCTGAAGCTGATTCAGATGATGAGGAAAATGAGGTATGTGATTTAACTCATTCATATTTCCTAAATCAAATGAATGTCATGTTAACTAAACTCGAAGAATTAGAGTCAAAGCTTAAACGAGAAAAAAGGTGTCATTCTTGAACAAAACCAAACAATACAGAAACTTAGCAATGCTGTTGCTGAGAAGAAAGTATTGGTTGACACCTTACACAAAAACATTGACACCAGCGCCAAAGAACAGACTATAATTCTTCAAGAAATTACTGAAACTAAGACTAAATGGAGAAAGAGTGAGTTTGATTTCATCGAGCTTACAAAATTGCATTCTTCAACTTCCAAAGAAAACATTTCTTTACTTGCTAAATTAAAAAGTTTGGAAGAGAAGTTATACAAATTGGGTCAAAGTGAACAAACTATTCATCTGAACAAACCCAAAGAGGAAATAGAGAAATGGGGACTCGGGGAGAATCCTCATTATCTTAAAAACGGTATATCTGAAGTGCCTGCACTTTATGATTTTACGTTCTTAAGACTCTCTCGACGATGCCCTGAACTTAAAGTTTTCTGGACTGGACTGTCTGAAGAGGATGAAGCCAAAGAAACAGAAAAACGAAAGAAATCATCTAAAGTTCACCTTCCATTTTATTATGCGAAGCTGAATAATAGTTATAATGATGATCCGTTATATCAAAAGAAATCTCTTTCAAATGACTTTTTTCAAAGTTATTCTGTCAAAGAAATGGAGGCGAAGCCTATTAAAGGTAAACTATATGTCCCTCCTCTCGTTTTGGAAAGTAAAATTTCTGAATTCGAGAACTCTTTAACAGATGAAAGACTTTTGATTGAGATTGAACAAAAGATTTTTTCAACTGTGCTTAAAAATGTTGTTATTTCTAAGGCTTTAAAATCTAAAGATAGTTTTGGTCTAACAAATGAAGGGTTTGATTTCCTAAACTCTGACGGTGGTTTGGATGATTGTTTGGATCAATTTGACTTTAATGCGAAACTTCCTAACCATTCATCTTTTATTGTGAAATCATTGGGAAAAACCAGTATGTCTGTAAAAAGTGTAAAATCAACGAAAGTTGATAAATCAGTTTCTGTGAACTCTAAGAATGCTAAAGGCAAGAATAAATCTCAGCATTCACAAAAACCGATCAATACTGGTATTCCAAAGAAGATGCATTCAGTTGTTTCTCAGAGATCTAACTCACTAGTTACAAATGTTTCAGATCTGAGCAAGCAAAAGCCAGAAGTTAAATCTCAATGGCAACTAAAACGGAAGAATGACAAGACCGATAAATCTTTTTGTACTGTTAATTGTAATAAGACTTCGCCTAGTAAAGTTGTTTTAATTGCTGATGTTGGTATTTGGAAACCAAAACTAGTTGTTTCTCGCAAACAATATTCTATGAAGCAATTATTTCAGTTATCTTTATCTGCTAGAAAGTCTTCTTTTTATGATACACACGTGTCTACTTCTTGTCAAGATTCTGAGGTTTGGTTTGGAAATTATCATGTGCACTTATAGCATTCTAATGATTTAAATGAATTTCAAATGATAAGCGGACCCAAATTTAAATGGGTACCAAAATCTTGTGCTAACACAGTTGGACCCAAATACCAGTGGGTACCAAAAGCTATATCTGTGTTGCAGACACCCAAAGTTTAAGAGGGAGCATAGAAAATTAGGTTTTTGAGTAAATCAACTCAAGACCCGGACATCAATGTCAAATTAGGCTTTTGAACAAATCAGTTCTAGACCCGCGCTTCAATGTTCAAAAGTGTTTATTCCAATTTTTGTATTATGGCTATCTAAATCTTGTGTTTCGTCATTTTTCTTATGCAGGAACGTCATATGTGGTACTTGGATAGCGGGTGTTCCAAGCATATGACAGGGCAGAAAGAGATGCTGTCCAATTATACAGATAAATATTGCGGGACAGTTAGATTTGGGAACGACCAGTTTTCACCAATACTTGGATATGGTGATATGGTACATGACAATGTCACGATCAAGAAGGTGAGCTATGTTGAAGGCTTAAGATACAATCTGTTCAGTATCGGCCAGTTCTGTGACAAAGTCTTAGAGGTCAATTTCAAAGGCAAGAGGTGTTCTGTTCGCACTGAAGAAGGCGAGGGACTCTTGGTCGGCACTCGAAAGACCAACCTCTACACAATCAATTTATCAAAAGTCCAGACTGACAAGGAAGTGTGTCTTCTATCTAAAGCATCGATGCAACAAAGCTGGTTATGGCATCGACGACTCTCTCACCTCAACTTTCGGTACATTAACAAACTGGTCAGTGGGAAGTTAGTGAAAGGACTTCCAGAGCTCAAATACGAAAAAGAACACTTATGTGCAGCGTGTGAAAAAGGAAAGATGAAGAGAGCTCCACATACACCAAAGCCTGAACCGAGTACAAGCGCTCCGTTAGAGTTGTTGCATATGGATCTCTGTGGTCCGATGCGAACACAAAGTCTAGGCAGAAAGAAGTACATACTAGTTATCGTGGATGATTATTCGCGATACACTTGGGTCAAGTTTCTACGTTCAAAAGATGAGACACCAGATGTTCTCATTACATTCCTGAAGACGACCCAGGTGAATCTGCAGAAACTGGTCCAACTTCTAAGAACAGACCACGGCATAGAGTTCAAGAACAAAACAGTTCAAGAATATCTCGAATCTGTCGGGATTTCACATCAATACTCTGTTGTTCGTACACCTCAACAAAATGGAGTGGTCTAAAGAAGAAATCGTACGCTAGTCAAGTCTGCTCGTACTATGCTAAGTCAATCAGACTTACCTCTATTTTTGTGGGCTGAAGCTGTATCGACTGCGTGTTACACTCAGAATCGATCCATGATACACTGCAGATTCAAGAAGACTCCTTATGCGTTAATCAACAACCGAACACTGACAATCAAATATTTCCATATATTTGGGTGTAAGTGTTTCGTGCTAAACGATAGAGAGAGTCTGAACAAGTTCAGCGCCAAGGCGGACGAAGGTATCTTCATTGGTTATTCCTCTACATCAACTGCATACCGTGTATATCTGAAGAAGTCAAAGACGGTTATTGAAAGCGTCAACGTTTCGTTTGATGAAGAGTTGGCTTCTGAGCACATTCGTTCAGAACCCGTAATAACCGGAGTACTAACTTATGGGCAATACAGTCCAGAACCTGCGTCTCAAAAGAATAAATCAGATGAAGCATCAACATCTTCTAACCATTTATCTGATTTAGACTTATTATTTGAATTGTTTTATGATGAATTTCTTGGATCTAATGTAAAGAAATCTGTTGTGGTTGACAGGATGGAAGACTTAACGACTACTCATCCAATCAGTTCAGATATTCCTATTGAATCTAACTCTCAGATTCAACAAGAAATTCCAGTTCAAATGCCAACTCTGACAGTTGAAGCTGTGATAAATAACGAAGCTACAGAAGTTGCTGAATCAGTAGGTTGTTCTATACGGACTGATCTACAGCCTCTCCAAGCTGTACCTACTGAGCCTTCTGTACCATCTACTTCAACTGAACCCCCCATTCCTTTTTATATTGATCTATCTACATATAATCCACTCCCTCATGAACAAAAATGGACCAAAGAGCACCCGAGAAGCCAAGTCATTGGTGATCCATGAAAACCGGTGCAAACTAGGTTAACTTCCATGAATATGTGTATGCATGAATCCTTTCTGAGCAAGATCGAGCCATCTCGCGTATCCGAGGCTCTAGCCGATTCAGACTGGGTGACTGCAATGCAAGAAGAGCTGAATCAGTTCGAAGCACTTCAAGTATGGAGACTCGTACCCAAACCTCAAGGTAAAACCATCATTGGTACGAAATGGGGTTTCAAGATCAAGAAAGATGAAGATGGTACTGTTATCAGAAATAAAGCACGACTTGTTGCCAAGGGATACAGGCAAGAGGAAGGAATCGACTACGACGAGACATATGCTCCTGTGGCGCGTTTAGAGGCAATTCGAATGTTTCTAGCCTACGCAGCCCACAAGAACTTCACGGTCTTTCAAATGGACGTGAAGACATCATTTCTGTATGGCGTTCTCAAAGAAGAAGTCTACGTCTCACAGCCAGAAGGTTTTGTCAACCAAGAGAAACCAAATCATGTGTACGTTCTCGACAAAGCTCTTTATGGTCTGAAACAAGCTCCTCGCGCCTGGTATGAGGTATTATCTAAATTTTTCGTCAAGTTTGGTTTTACAAAAGGTATAGTAGATACCACTTTATTCCTGAAAAAGGACAAAGCCGATATCATTCTAATTCAAATATATGTAGATGATATTATTTTTGGCTCTACTAATCCTAAATACTGTAAGAATTTTTCAAACCTTATGGTGTCAAGATTTCAGATGAATATGATGGGAGAGATGAATTTCTTTCTCGGATTACAAGTCAAACAATTTTCAACTGGGATTTTTATCAATCAATCAAAATACATTATGGATATTCTTCGGAAGTTCAAAATGGAAAATTCTAAACCGATTGGTACCCCAATGGCACCTGGTACTAAAATTAGCACCGATCCTTCGGGAAAGGCTGTTGATGCTAGGACTTATAGAGGGATGATAGGTTCTTTAATGTATCTCACTTCAAGTAGTCCAGATATAATGTTTTCAACATGTTTATGTGCAAGATATCAGGCTAATCCTAAAGAATCCCATGTGTCTGCCGTTACGCACATTTTTAGGTATCTGAAGGGGACTGCAGATCTTGGTCTGTGGTATCCTAAAGATACTAGTTTTGAACTAACAACATATACAGATGCAGATCATGCTGGTTGCATGTTAGACAGGAAGAGCAAGTCTGGTCATGTACAGTTCATCGGTGATAAACTCGTCAGTTGGGCTTCGAAGAAATAATTATGTGTCTCAACTTCAACGGCCGAAGCAGAATATGTAGCTGCTGCTAGCTGCTGTTCTCAGGTCTTGTGGATGAGAACTCAACTGCGAGACTATGGTTTTCACTTCAACCATATCCCGATATACTGTGACTCGAAGAGCACCATTGCGATAACTGCTAATCCTATTCAGCATACAAAGACCAAACACATCGATGTCAGGTATCACTTCATAAAAGATCATGTAGAAAAAGGAACAATTGAACTTTACTTTGTAAAAACTGACTATCAGCTTACATATTTGTTTACCAAACCCTTAGACGAAAAGAGATTCAATTTTCTTGTCTCTAAGCTTGGTATGCTAAATCTTAAGACCTAATCGGTAGTTACCTATTAAAGTTTCTTATTGTAAAATTTTCATCATTTTCTTCATTTTCCGCATGATATCTGTACATTAACAATCTGTTCATGATCAAAGGGGGAGTATGAGAAGACATTGACAGATGGTCAATATTATTATGAGGGGGAGCTCATAAATTCTGCATTTACCTTTTATGTAATTTTTTTTGTAATGCATGATTTTAGGGGGAGCTCGTCAAGTCTAAGGAGTATGGATATGACTTCTGATTATTTCTGATCAGAACTCGTACTTTCATAGTTTTACTACTTTTTGTCTTTTCAATTTAAGTGAATAAATTTTTGCTTTGACTTAGACATAAGACTTTTGCAGTTTGTGAGAGATACTTACAAGATCATATCTTTATGAATTTAAGCTTTACTTCATGAGATGTAAGATCGCATGTACAGATATCATTCCTTATCTTCATCTCACATATGGTTGAAAGGAGGACAACTTTCAATCATAGAAAACATTGTTCTTAAATGTTCAAACCACTTCCCGAATCTTAAACCATTTTCATGAATTGGAAGTGTGACTTTAAATGTTTTCAAGATCTACATTGTGCTTTAACTGAAATAGTTAAACCATTCTGAGCATCATATGCATCATAGGAAAACTGATTTCTTTGTGCTAGGACTTAATTGAACTTCTATGGAATCACGTTAACCAGTGATTTCTACCCAAGAAGTTAATCCATAGTGATTGAGTGTGAGAAGTCGAAAATAAATGAGTGTGATTAGAGTGAGCTTAATGTTTAAAAGAAAGAGGGTGTGAGAACAGAGTTAAAAGAATATCAGAACTCTTCACCAACTTTTTCTGAGCCGGGCAGCCACATTACTAGTGTTTCACAATTTCTTTGGTGAACATTATTGAAACAGGCAACTAGCCCATGCCAACTCTTGATCAAACCTCACCAGCCACTCATTTTCTTCTCAACAAGAAAGTGTTTCACATTTTCAAAGGGGAAGTAACACATTTGCTATCTGATTTTCATTTGGAAAATCTGGATATTGAAAAGAAGGAAGTCTGCCCCACCTTCGCACTTCAATCATGCACATTGAGTCTGTGTTTAACTTACTGTTGTCTCAGTGGTTTACACAAAATTTTGAGCCATATAAGCAATCATCCGTGCTTAATTCTTTCTATCACTTGCACGAACACACAAGGAATCTGTTTCTTTGTCATAACGTTTATATAAATTACCTTGTGGTGTTTCGATGATTAAATGGAAGCCCTGGGGGAGTGAACATCACAAAAGCTCCTTTCCAATGTGTATTCGTTACACACAGTGACTTAGTGTTACTGACAGACATGTTAACTGATTCATTAGTTGATTCAGGTGTTACACGATTATTTTGTCTGGATTTGCAAAGATCTGGATGAATATCTTTTGAATTGATGGATCAGGGGCTCCAACTGAAAGACATTTCTTACTCCGAGTTTTGATGTAGTCGTTGCACTTTTCATCAAAAAGGGGGAGAATCTAAAGCTTGAAGAAATGCGAGAGATCAAAGTATTCTGAAGACATGCTGATTTTAGATAAATTTTCTTTGAAGATACTTTGCTCAAGCATTCTGAAGCTAAATCTGAAGAGAAAGAAAGAGATTGCATCTTCTGAGCTGAAAGAGAAGATTAAATTGCTAAACCATTTTAATAATGATCTTGATACAAAGGGGGAGATTGTTAGAGCACAGTCTTATTGAATTCAAGATCATCCAATCCGAAGATCGCAATCCGAAGCTAAATGCTGACAAGTCACTCTCAACAATAGTCTAGGGTCAGTTTGTAATAAATGTCAAAGTTGTTTTTAGTATTTTATTATTATCCTAAATATCTAGATATTATAATTTAGATATTAAGTTAGTTTATTAGTTTTATATTATCAACTTGTAATGTTGAGTGTTAGAGAAGCTAAGTGAGATATCAGATCACACAACTCTCTCAATATACAACACTCAGAACACATATCGGTCAATATAGAACACACACAACACACACAAAAAAGGTGTAAAAGAGAGAGAGCTTAAACAGTTAAGAACTCAACCTTGTAATCATCGTTTGTTATCGAATCAGGTTGGTTTATCATCTATATGTTTGTTGTTTGATTATCTGGTAACGATCACGGACTCACAACTCCAAAGTGCGAGCTATTATTGCTCAATCCCTTCCAGATGAAGTGTACCACTCTCTTGTTAACTACTCTACTGCCAAAAAGATGTGGTCAACTCTATGTGTTCTGTACGAAGGTACAGATGAAGTTAAGAAATCTAGAAAAATCTCTCTTGTTCGAAAATATGAACTTTTCTCTCACGAAAAGGGAGAATCTATCTCCGACTACTATAATCGTTTTAACAGTCTTCTAAACGATCTCAAACTTCTTGGAAAGCTTTATGACAATGAGGAAATCTTGTGCAAGTTCATGGACGGTCTTCCGGATTTCTGGGAAACCTTAGTACTTGTATTAAGACAACCAGGGATTTGGAAAGCCTTCCCCTTACTTCTCTCTATGGAACTTTCTTTAACTATGAACAAACTCGTCTCCAAAGGAAGACCATCATCAAAGAAATAAAAGCCCCTTCTATGGCTCTTATTAGTGATGGTTCCAAGAAAACTTTGTGTATTCCTCGTATCACTTATCTTTCTGATGACTCAGACAGAGAGAATCATGATGACTCGGATCACCTTTCGGAGGCATATCTTAGTGAAACCGATGATGAAGGTGAAGATACCTCTGTCGATCAAATGACGGATCCAAGTTTAGGAAAAACTCCTCTTCCAACCGATTTAGAGTCAACCGAAAATTCTCTTCCCCTTCCTCTAGGAATTCTGCAGACAAATCCAAGGAGGAATGCTATGCGTATGGCAAGAAAGGCCATTACGCTTCTGAGTGTAGAAGCAACCCTCCTAGGACGTCCAAATCTAACTCCTCAAATTCTTCTAAGGGAAGGAAATATAGATGTATTTCTACCGGTAGATCTCGTCCTAAAAAATCCTCCTTCTCTTCTTTCAAAGATCTTTCTGACAGAGCTGATAAGTACAAAGCAAAATACAAAAGAGAAAAAGAAAGGAACGTAAACTCTCGTCAAAGAGGAAAAGGCTTGATGGCTGAAGCTGTCGATTGGGCAGATGAGCCTACGACCGACAGTGAGAAAGATATCTCAAGCAAATGCCTTATGGCAAAACTTGATGATGAAGTCAAAGGCTCCAGCTCAAGAATGGAATTTTCTACTGAGTGCTCCTCTTCCTCCTCTCAAGTACATCCCTTCTACTCTCTTTCTAATGTCGAAAAGATGGAAGCATATGACTCTTTAACAGTACTCTATCACAATGAAAAAGATGCTAAGAAAAAAGCCAATGCTCAAATCAAGTCTCTCTCTTCCCAACTCCAAGTCTGTCTATCTCAACTAAATCTTTTTGATAAAGTAAAAGCCGAGATAGAAGACTTAAAAACCATAAATTTTGTTCTAGCAAAAGAAAAGAATAAACTTTTTAAGCGTCTTCAAAAGGAAAAGGAGATAGTGAATAAATGGAACACCTCCTCCAAAAATTTGGAAAATATTTTCAAAGACCAAGTTATTGGTGATGACAAATTCGGCCTAGGTTATTGGAAAGAGGATGCTGACTATACTTCCTCTCAAGACATTCCTTCTTCTTCTCTTAACCCTCCTTCCTCTTCCAAACTTCCCTGACATAGACTCAGGAGATTCTGCTTCTGTATACTCCATGGATCTTCGTGACTCAAGAAAGTTTGGAATTTTTGTCTCCGCCAAACAATCCAAATCTCTTCCTGAAGAAGATCAAAGTTCAAATGATTTTGTTAAACCTGTAAATGATATTTTGAAAACCTTGAACCTTGAAGAAGCTTCTTCTTCTTCCTCTTCTTCAACGAAGCCTTCTCTCCCTGTAAAAGGAAAGGCTATTGCTGTTGATCCTTCCTCAAAAAGAAAGATTCCTACTTCTTCAAAAGACAAGTCTCATGTTTCTTCAATAGAGTTCATTCCTAGATCTGTAAACCTAAAGAAACCAAAAGGAATCTCTATTTCTTCTCTTCCATCTTCTAAAAAAGGTATTTTAGGACCTATGCCTAATATTCCTTCCAAGTCACCCATTCTTCCGAATACTTCCAAATCTCTCAAACCCAAGTCTCAAAGAAAAGTCAAAGCTCCTTCTCATGAACCTAAGACTAAGTTCATCTAGCGAAAATGTTATAACTGTGGTGACACTTTTCACTTAGCTAAAGACTGCCCAAAAGAACACATTGACAGATACAGATAAAATGATCTCTCTTCTTCTTCTACTTCTAACCCTAAAGGATCCACCTCAAAATGGGTTCCAAAGGACTAATTTTTTTGTGTTTTCAGGTCATTGGGTATCATCATTCATGGTATCTTGATAGTGGGTGCTCACGTCACATGACCGGGAACAAATCTCTTCTTTTAAACTATGTGAACGAAAAAGGACCGACCGTAACTTTTGGTGACAACTCTCGTGGTTCCACTAAAGGTTATGAGACTCTTTCTGATAGGTCCATCACTTTCAATAAAGTCGCCTATGTGGAAGGACTAATGCACAATCTTTTAAGTATTAGTCAGCTATGTGATTTAGGATATTATGTAACTTTCAGAATTGACGATCGTCTCATTACTGACAGAAATTTTCACATAATCTTATCTGGCTTCAGAAAGGACAATGTTTATGTCATTAACATGAGTCATAAATCACAGATGAAAAGAGCATATGTTTTATCTCTGAAGACTCTGAAAAGAAAAATTGGCTCTGGCATAAATGTCTCTCTCATCTCAACTTTAAGATGTTAAATGCTCTGTCCAATAAAGACCTAGTCATAGGACTGCCGAAAATCTCTTTTTCCAAAGATAAAATATGTGTCGCTTGTGAAAAAGGCAAGCTGACCAAGTCATCCTTCAAATCTAAGCAATGCTTCTCTATCACTACCCCTCTCCAGATGCTACACATGGATCTTTGTGGGCCTGTCAGCACACCAAGTCTTGGTGGAAAAAGGTACATTATTGTTATTATTGATGAATATACACGTTACACTTGGGTATCTTTTCTCAGGTACAAAAGTGATACATCTGAAGAGATCATCAATTTTATAAATAGGCCCGAGGTGCTGAATGGTCAATTTGTTCAATCTATCAGAAGTGACAATGGCACCAAATTCCAAAATGCTACCTTAGAAGCCTTCTTCAACTATAAAGGCATTTCACAAAACTTTGCTGCAGTTAGAACTCCATAACAAAATGGTGTGGTGGAAAGAAAGAACCAAACTCTGTGTGAAGCTGCAAGGTCTATGCTGAGTGAATCAAACCTTCCTACATACTTCTTGGCTGAGGCTGTCAACACAACTTTCTTTACTCAAAACCGATCCATTATTGTGAAAAGACACAACAAGACTTCCTATGAAGTCTTCTATGGCCGAAAACCAAATATCAGCTTTCTTCATGTTTTCGGCTGTGTGTGCTTTATCCTAAATGATCGGGAACATTTTGGAAAGTTTGAACCAAAAGCTGATGAAGGGATACTTATGGGCTATTCTTCTTCCTCTAAAGCCTATAGAGTCTACCATCTTCGAAGAAAATGTATTGATGAATCAATACATGTAAAATTTCATGATCACAAGTCTTCTTCTTTATCTTATGATGATAATGAACTTCATGAGTGGATCACCTCTTGTGCATGGGAAGTGTCCTCTAATCACATTTCGGCAGGAGCTCCCTCTATTCCCTTTTTAGCATGTTCATCCTCTACAAACCATATTTTGGCAGGGTTCCTACCCTCTGTCGAACCTGCTGCAACTGCCGACTCGACTTCTCAACCTACCACTATAATTCATACCGAACCTACTTTCCACTCTACCCCTCTTCATCATACTCATACCATTCCTACCGATCCATCATCCTCATTTTCTCCTAGCCCATTTCATGCACCTCTCCCACCAGCTCTAAAATGGATCAAGGATCATCCAATCGATCAGATTATCGGTGGAAACATTTGCCTCTATATGAATTTTCTCTCTATCATAGAGCCTAAGAAAATTGAAGAAGCTCTAGCAGATCCTTGTTGGATCACTGCCATGCAAGAGGAGCTGTCTCAATTCGAAAGAAACAAAGTGTGGAGACTTGTGCCTCGTCCTTCTGGCAAGACCATTATCGGCACTAAGTGGGTCTTCAGAAATAAGATGGATGAAGAAGGCACTATCATCAGAAACAAAGCCATGCTTGTTGCTCAAGGATACAAACAGGAGGAAGGAATCGATTATGATGAAACCTTTGCTCCTGTTGCTAGACTTGAAGCAAAAAGAGTTTTTCTTGCTTATGATGCTCACAAAAACTTCCGGGTCTTCCAAATGGATGTTAAAAGTGCATTTCTCAATGGAGAACTCGCTGAAGAAGTCTATGTGAAATAACCTCTAGGTTTTGAAGATCCAACTCATCCTGACTATGTGTTCAGACTAGACAAAGCTCTTTATGGTCTGCAACAAGCTCCTCGTGCCTGGTATGACAATCTATCAGACTTTCTTCTCTCCAACCGATATACCCGAGGTAAAATTGACAATACTCTCTTTCTCAAGAAAACCAGAGGTAATATCATTCCTGTCCAAATCTATGTGGATGACATCATTTTTGGTGCTACTGATGAATCTCTTTGTCAGAAGTTTGCCTCTCTCATGAAAAGCAAATATGAGATGAGCATGATGGGTGAGCTCAATTTCTTTCTTGGTCTTCAAATCAAACAGACTTCTGAAGGAATTTTTATAAACCAAAGCAAGTATATTCGTGATCTCCTAAAGAAGTTTAATTTTAAAATTGATCTCCCATGAAAACTCCCATGGCACCACCTCTCAAAATTCATGCTGATCCAGCTGGTAAACGAGTTGATATCACGAATTATAGAGTAATGATTGGGTCTCTTCTTTATCTTACTGCCAGTAGACCTGATATCATGTATGCTACGTGTCTCTGTGTGCGTTATCAAGCCAACCCTAAGGAATCTCACTTGGCTGCTGTAAAACGCATCTTTCGGTACCTAAAAAGTACTATGAATCTAGGTCTTTGGTATCCCAAAGACTCAGGTTTTGATCTAATTGGTTATTCAGATTCTGACTTTGCAGGATCTAAGGTGGATAGAAAAAGTACAACTGGGAGCTGTCAATTACTAGGTGGAAATTTGGTCAGCTGGTCTAGCAAAAAGCAAAATTCCGTTTCTACCTCTACTGCTGAAGCTGAATATGTTGCAGCTGGCAGTTGCTGTGCTCAGATCTTGTGGATGAAGAATCAACTTCAAGATTATGACAAATTCTACTCTCAAATACCCATACTATGTGACAACTCCAGTACCATAGCAATTGCTAATAACCCTGTGTTGCACTCAAGATCAAAGCACATTGATATTCGTTATCACTTTATACGAGATCATGTCTCTAAAGGTGATATTGAACTTCATTTCATTCCCACAGACCTTCAACTTGCAGATCTCTTCACTAAACCTCTGGATGAGACTAGATTCAACTTCCTTGTTGGATCTTTAGGTATGTTAAATTTTGAGTAAAAAAAACCTTGTTTATACTTTCGTACCCTTACTTTTTACTTCGGTACGCCTCTCGCCTACCGAACTCTCTCATACCGAAGAACATTCTCTCTCTTTCAGTATACTCCCTTTCGGTACGAAGTCCATTCCTAACATTCGGTAAGAATCCCACCCACTGATTTTCTCCACTTAGTATACCGAAGGTATTCTTCTCTCTTCGGTAAGTGTTAGTGCACATATTTGTTGGATACAAGATCATAAAGTCTGAAGACTGAAAGTCAAGCAAGTCAAAGCTCAAGTCAACTCTCAAGCAGAAAGTCAAAGTCTCATTTGTAATAAATGTCAAAGCTAGTTGTATGAGAGTTTAGTGTTGTGAGTGTTTTTCTTTTTGTGCGCGTATTGTAGTGTGAGTGTTTTGTCCCTGTGTTTAAATAGGGACGTAGCTTGTGTTGTGCGTGTAGATCTATCAGAGTGTTGTACGCATATATTGTAGAGAGAGAAAGTTTGAGAGAGCAACTTTGTATTCAAATTTTAGTTTGAAATAAAATGGAAATTGAGTGAAATTGTTGACTACATCTTGTTATATACACTGTTTCTGGGATTAATAATTGGTATCAGAGCAGATCAAAATTCAGAAATCAGGATTGAATTTGAAGATTTTGTATTCGACAGTATCAAGAACACGCAAGACGACATGGAAATAATTGATTTATGCTTTTAGTGTTGTTTTTGTCTTAGATCTTATACTGTGTTACTCAAATTATTGTATAGAACAAATTGTATGTGTATCGATTAGCATAATTCACTTCAAAATCATGTGAATTCTGATTTTTCTTGAAGTTTAGTTCGAGTCGAGAAAAACGCACTGTGGCAGATCAAATTTTGTAATTTTAGTGTTTGTTTTTGAAATTCACTTGTTGTAATTGATACGAAACATGTATTAGGAGATTCCTGCAAAATTTCAAGCTAATTGGTGAAGAATTTGAGTGTAATCAGTGAAAGACTTGAGTTTCTATTCGAAAACTCAAGAACTCGTAAGATTCAAAGTACACGCATCTCAAGAACACGCTAAGGGTAGAACTCGCAAGGTTTGAAGAACACGCACAAAGACAAAACTCGTAAATATATGAAGAACTCGCACGCTGTGTTGTGCTAGAAGTAAAAACTCGCAAGACTCTTTATGCGAGTTTATACCGTTCACTCTTTTCATCGTGCGCAAAGTTGATCTTAGAAATATTTGCGCGTTTTCATTTAGCGCGAAGTTCTTTTTAGAAATTTTTTCTAAGTCCTAAACTCTCAAGAGTTTTGCGAGAAGTCTTTTGCGAGTTTGCATTTAGTGCGAACTAGAAAATTTTCAATTTTCTAAGTGTTGAACTAGCAAATCTTTGTGATAAGTATTTAAAACTCGCACAGTGTAGTGTGCGCGAAAGAGGAACTCGCACAACCCTGTGTGCGAGAAGCTAGTTTATTCTGTCTTTGTTGTGCTTGAAGTACAAAAGCGTATAACCCTGTTTGCACGATGTTTTATATCCATTGTTTTGCGCTTTCCATACTTAGAATAATTTTTCTGATTTTTCTGAAATTTGACAAAATTTGATTTTTGTAGATCCAGTTTTATTTCTGAATTTTGACGATCATTTAAAGCAGTGTAAAGACAAGGATGACTTCCAAAGGGGAATATGAAAAGTGGAAGAACCGATTCCTCGATTTCATTGACAAACATGCTAATGAGAAAAATATTCTGATGTCTATCTTGGAAGGTCCAATGGTACCCCCTACTATGGAAATACCTGATGAAGAGTCATCGGACAGTGATGATGGAAATGTTTATAGAGCTCAAAAGACAAACACTGTTCCGAAGGATTTTTCTCAATATACAGAAGAGCAGAAAAGCAGATACAAGGCTGATAAGCAAGCAAGATCTCTACCCTTATAGAGCATTCTGAATGATATTTACATCAAAATTGACAGCTACAAAGCCAATGCAAAGAAGATGTGGGATCAACTCCAAAAGATGACGATGGGTTCAAAGGTTAGAAACCAAATGAAGGTAGCTAACTGCATTAACAACTACGAGGAATTTAAGGCTAAGGAGAATGAGAGCCTTGAGGATACTTATGAGAGATTTGTTCTTCTCCTGAATGAGCTTTCAAAGAACAAAGTTAAAAAGATACAAATCGAAAACAACGTAAAACTCCTCAACATTCTCCAACCAGAATGGAAGAAACACACAAGGAGAATGAAGAAGATGAAAGACCTCAGTGACATTCCATTGGATGAGGTATATGAGACATTGAGGCAGAATGAAGAGGAGGTAGAAGAGAAAAGAAGTGAAAAGAAAAGGACTGAGAAAGTTGTAGATCCCATAACCTTAGTAGCTGGTCAGAAAGAGAAGGAGAAGAAAGAAAAGAAAAGAAGAAGAAGAAAGTTGTGATTCCTAGTTCTGATGATTCTGCGAATTCAGACTCTGACAGTGATGATGGAGAAAATCTGAAGCAAGCTATGCTACTGCTAACCCAAGCATTTCAAAAGAAATTTTACAAGAAGCCAGGTTCAAACAGTCAGAGATACTCATCTGGATCTAAGAATCACGAGCATAGAGAAAGAGTAGAAGGAAGAAGATTCGAGGAGAAGAAGTTTATGGATAAAAGGTCTGAAGAGAAGAAGAGATTTGTAATGATTATGGTACTGAGAAGAAGAGTGATGATTTGATAAAGTACTACAACTGCGGAAAGGTTGGTCATTATGCCAAGGATTGTCGAAAGCCTACCATCAGAAACTTCGACTACTACAAGCACAAGATGCTGCTTGCTAAACAGAAAGAAGCCGAAAAAGCTCTAATGGCTGAAGACGAGTTTTGGCTTGACCATTCTGATGAGGACGAAAAGGAAGAAACAACACACATGTGTCTGATGGGCAAGGATGTAAAGTATGTTGAGACAGATGAAGAGACATCTAATGAGGTACTAAATTTTTCTGAATCTGATTTTGTAACTAAAATGGAAGTCATGATGATCGAGCTTCAAGACCTTCAATCTAAATTGAAAAAGGAAAAGAGCAGAGTTGCAAAGAAACGTCAAACTATTTTTTATCTTAACAAGCAAATTGTTGGGAACAAAAGTCTGATTGACTCTCTAAACAAATATGCTTCTGATTTTAAACTTCAAAAAGATTGTTTTGAAAATAAGATTTCTGATATTGTTTATAAACTTTCAAAGTCTGATCTTGAGAAACAAGAATGTATTCTAAAAGCTCATAAATTGCAGGTTGAAAAAAAGAGTTTAGAGAAAAAGGTATATGGTTTGGAAGCCAAGTTATATACTAGAGGACAAACAGATCAAACCATTTTCTTAAACACACCTAATGAGGAAGCTGATGTTAAAGAGAAGTGGGGACTCGGTTACGATAACCCACATTATCTAAAGAAAGCAATAAGAAAACAGCCAGCCTTGTATAATTTTGATTTTCTACAAGCTGCTACTAAACATCCTCATTTGAAACCCAAACTTGTTATCAAATCACCTGATGAGGTAGAGTCCAAAGAAGATGAAAACAGAAAGAATATAAAGAAAATGCAACTACCATTCTGTTATCAAAAGCTGAATGATAGTTATCTTTTAGAAAATCCAAAGTTTCTTTCAAATGATTATTTTGCAAGTTATTCTACTACAGAGTTGGAGGCAAAACCGATTAAAGCAAAAATTTATGTTCCTCCACTTGTGTTAGAAAGCAAAATAATTGATCTTGAAAATGCTTTATATGATTAAAGAATTTTGGTCGATATTGAACAAATTGTATTTTATACTGTAATGAAGAACACTGTTTTTCAAACTGAATCCAAAGAGTGTTCAACATCTTCTAAGGCACCTCAAACTTCTAAAGTTGATTTTCATGACTTATTTGCGTCTGCAAATGATTTTCTAAATTCTGATGATGGGTGTGTTGAGGAAAGTATTGATATGTTTGACTTTAATGCTAAACTTCCAGATCATTCTGCTTTTATCATTAACTCTGAAGCTTTACCAAATGTGTTTGAAGTAGGTGAATCATCAACCAAGGTTGGTGAATCAGTTTCTGTGAGTACTGCATACTATGAGAAAGGTAAGAAGCAAAAGAAACGGCGCTCATAGAAAGGCCAAGAGGTGTTCTGTGTGTACTGAAGACGATAAGGAACTCTTGGTCGGCATGCAAAAGTCTAACCTCTACACGATTAATCTATCAAAAGTCCAGACTGACAATGAGGTATGTCTACTGTCAAAAGCCTCGCTGCAACAAAGTTGGTTATGGCATTGAAGGCTTTCTCACCTAAATTTTCGTTACATCAATAAACTAGTCACGGGAAAGTTAGTAAAATGACTTCCCGAGTTTAAATACGAGAAAGAACATCTGTGCGCACCATGTGAGAAGGGTAAGATGAAGAGAGCTTCTCATAAGCCAAAGCCTGAGCCAAGTACAAGTTCTCCACTTGAATTGTTGCATATGGATCTCTGCGGTCCTATGCGAACACAAAGCATAAACAGCAAAAAGTATGTTTGAGTGTCCCTGAATCTAGTTTCTAAACAAGATTAATCAAACAAAATAAGATTTCACAAAACAATTACCTGTGTGATTTCAATTCAATTTCAAGATTACAAGATTCTCTCTCTACAATCTCTCCAACGAACTCTCTCTCTCTCTCAAACTTTCTCTCTCTAGAATACAACTGAATGATATGCTCTCTAATTCATATATATAAAAATACAAAGAAAGGAAACTCTTTATACAAATACCTAATACAAGAAAACAACAAATACAAAATACATTGACTTATTAAAAATAGACTTTGACTTTGAATGAGATTTGACTTTCTTCAGCTTTGACTTTCTCAACTTTGACCTTCAGTATTCATGATCTTGTATCCAACAGATTTATGCTCTAACAATTTCCCCCTTTGGATTCAAGATCACTGTTGTAAGATCTAGCAAATCAGTCTTCACTTTAAGCTCTGTCAGTACAAAATCCCCTTTTTCTTTATCAACATTCTTTCCAAACTATCTTCAAACAATGAATAATCTCCCCGAAGCTTTCACACAAACGCTTTCAGACTTTGGAAATAATTTATCTTCAAATTCAGCTCAGATTGCTTCAGCGAATAATCTTCAAAGAAAATTTCCTCAAATCTTCAGAAATTATTTGAAAGTCTTCAAATCTTTACTTTGAACTTTCTGACTTGGATATTTCAGAAAATCATCTCCCCCAAACTTGAAAAAACTTTAACATTTCTTCATACCATCTCCAAACTTTAATATTTCTTCATACCATCTCCCCCTTTTTTGATGATTTGAACATCTATATCATCAAAACTTTTTGTTCAAGAAATGTCTTTGACCATTCTGATATATCCAACTGAGCCTATGATTCTGTGATTCAGAACAAGATATTCATCTAGATCTTTTCAAATCCAGACAAAAATAAGAACAGGTAACTCCTGAATCAACAGATGAATCAGTTAAAATGCCTGTCAGTAACACGAAGTCACTGTGTGTAACAAATACACAATATAAAGGAGCCTTTTGATGTTCACTCCCCCAGGGCTTCCATCCAATCATCGAAATACCACAAAGGCAATTTCTATGAATGTTATGACAAAGAAACAAATTCTTTGTGTGCTCGTGCATGTGTAGAAAGAATTAAGCACGATGATTGCATTTAATCAGAGATGTGTTTAAAACTGTTAGAGGATGGACTCTGTATGAAAGGAGTGGAGTCTATGAATTGGCCTTGGATACTTTTCACATGGAATATTACTTGGTGGATAGGGTCTACAATCACACACGTCTAAAGCTTCATGCCATGTTAAAGAAGAAGCTGGGTTGTGCACCAAATTCAGAAATGGCAAAGTATCTAATTCAGAGAACTATCAATCAGAGCATGGGACTGGATCCTAACATGGGACTGGATCAATGAAAGTTTTGGAAGCATCTGAAGAACTTGACTTCTCTTTCTAAAAGTCAAGTTAGGGGGAGATTGTTGGGAACTGAAGATGTAACCAAGTCATTAATGCTGCTAGTTCAGAGTTAGTACTGCCAGAGGATCTCAAAGTTAATACTGCTAGGTATTACTACTTCTAGTAGAATTAATACTGCTAGTCAAAGTTAGTGCTGCTTGAACAAAGTTAGTACTGCTTAGCTAGTTAGTACTGCTAGTGGTTAGTTCTGCTTAGTAGTTAGTGCTGCCAAGACTCAGTTAATGCTTCCAAGGTGATCAAGATGATTAATGCTGCTTCTAAGATAATGTGAAGATAATGCTGAAGAGATTGCGTCTGGAGATAAACATGGAAAGCTTGGAGATAATTATGAAGATTATTTTGAAGATCTTTTTAAGTTTTGTAATTATCTTTATTTTCAGTATATGTATAGAATTGTTTAAAATAGTTAGAATAATTATTCATTCTGAGTTTTTGTTCTAGAAAAAATCAACCTCAAGGCATCGTTTCTAATTCTAGAGAAGTAGAATTCGTCTTGAAAGAGCCTGTTCTTCAAGATTGAGGTTGTGAGTGAAAAGCTTGTAACTTGAATCATTAAATAAAGTTTGCAAGTTGTGATTCATACTGTTTCTTTCTGTTTATTGAATATTAAAGTGTTTTTCCGCAACTTCTTTAATATTGTTTCTGAGTATTTATAATTCTTGTTAAGAATTCGATCCTGACATATTTGGTGCAGAGTTTGATATTCTTTTACTCTGATCTCACACCCTCTTTCTTTTAATCATTAAGCTCACATCTAACCAAACTCTCTTTTCCATTTTACCTCATCACACCCATACTCATTTCTTTTAGACACCTCACACTCAATCTCTATGGATTAACTTCTTGGGTAGAAATCACTGGTTAACGTGATTTCATAGAAGTTTAGTTAATTCCTAGCACAAAGAACCCATAGTTCCTATAAATCATGAGTTGCTCAAGTGGTTTAACTATAGCAGTTAAATCTCAAATACAAATGTCAGATAAATGGATGCTCAGATAATATAATCATGAAAATTTGAGCATTTGAAACATGGAAGTATTTTCAAACAAGTATATTGAATGAATGAACATGAATGCAAAAGACTTGTTTGAAAAAAAAATCTGACATTGTATGAAAATGATCAGAAATGAAATGATATATCAATCAAAGCTTAAGGTCAAGAATAATGGATATTGTCTATATGAACCAAAATATAGACATTCTTGAAATGACGTTTTGAAATGAAATGACGCTCAAAATTCTTTGAAGTACAAGCGGGGTGTCTTACCATCGAAAAATTATGTTTCAATATGAGACATGGTAAGAACTATTTGAACAAGAAATCAAACCAGTGTGTGTGAATACTTGAAAGTATATGAAAAGACAATACACAAGTATTAATCTTTGGATAACACACGATTTGTTTATCAATGAAACACAAAAATAAAATGAAAACATTTAAAATCACACTTCCAAATTATAAAATCTGTTTAAAATTCGAGAAGTGGTTTGAACATTTAAGAACATGTTTTCTATATCTGAAAGTTGTCCTTCTTTCAGATACATGTGAGATTAAGATAAGAAGTTTACCTTTTCGCTCAATCTTAAATCTCAGAAAATCAAGCTGTAGTCATTTAGATATGATCTTATCAGCTTTTCTCATCCTGCATAAGTCTCAAAGTCTAGTCAAAATTTATTCACAAAAATTTATTCAAAAATAAAAGACATAAAGCAGTAAAACATTTAAAAAAAAAAAAAACGAGTTCTGATCATAAGTAATCAGAAATCATAATCTTACTCCTTTTGATTTATAAGCTTCCCCTAAAATCATGGTATATTTATCTGTCAGTCCAAGTATGTGCAGGACATTCTAACCAAGTTTGGTTTCTCAGACTCAAAGCCTGCCAGCACACCTATGGAGACACACAAGCAGATAACAACAGATCTTGAGGGGGAGGATATGGATGTTCATCACTACAGATCCATGATTGGCTCTCTCATGTATCTTACAGCCTCTAGGCCAGATATAATGTTTCCAGTCTGTGTGTGTGCAAGATTTCAAGTTAGGCCAAAACAATCACACTATCAAGCTGTTAAGAGGATATTCAGATATCTCAAAGGGCAACCTAGATTGGGACTTTGGTATCCTCATGACTCATCATTTGACCTACTTGCATACTCAGACAGTGACCTAGGTGGAGCAAACTTGGACAGAAAATGTACTTCTGGAGGATGCCAGTTTTTGGGTGCAAGACTAGTATCATGGCAGTGCAAGAAACAAACCACAGTGTCTACATCTACAACAGAAGCAGAGTACATAGCAGCTGCAAGTTGCTGTTCTCAAGTCTTATGGATTCAGAATCAAATGCTGGACTATGGGGTAACCTTTCTACACACTCCAATCTTTATTGATAATAGCAGTGCTATTAGCATTGTTAATAATCCTGTCAAGCACTCAAAGACAAAGCACATTGAGATCAGGTATCACTTTATAAAAGATTGCAATGAAAAGAAGCTTATTCAAGTTATAAAAGTTCATACTGATAATCAGTTTGCTGATCTATTCACCAAAGCTTTTGATGTGGGTAGATTCACTTTCTTGGTAACAAGTGTGGGAATGATCAACTCTGAATAAGCTCCTACTTAAAAAGTGGTTCAATACCTGTATATAGTTTATGCTTGGTGTTAATAATCTTCTTTCTCAGGAAATGTATAGCAGTACTCAGTTCATCACAAGCTTAAAAGTGTAAGTATGGTTAATACTGCTAGTGCAATTTTAATACTGCCAGTGCAATTTTAACACTGCCAGTGCAATTTTAATACTGCCAGTGCATTTTTAATACTGCCAGTGCACAGTTAATACTGCTAAGTAGTTAATACTGCTAGTTAGTTAATACTGCTAGTGGTTAACACTGCTTTCAGTTAATACTGCTAGTTAGTTAATACTGCTAGTGGTTAATACTGCTTTCAGTTAATACTGCTAGTGGTTAATACTGCTTTCAGTTAATACTGCTTTCAGTTAATACTGCTAGTTAGTTAATACTGCTAGTGGTTAATACTGCTCTCAGTTAATACTGCTAGTTAGTTAATACTGCTAGTGGTTAATACTGCTTTTAGTTAATACTGCTTTCACTAAACTTTTAGGGTTAATACTGCTTATAATCCACAAGCTATAAATACCCTTTCCCCGCCTAAACGATCATAACGACTCTTTGTCTACTGTTCATCTTCTCTCTCACTCTTTTCTCTCAAGTATCCAGTGCTCGCTAGTCAAGAATCCTTGCGTACAGATGGCTTCAATGGTGTTTATTGATGAGCACAACGAGATAGCCATGCTCCAAAAGCCAAAACAAGCCGAAGGTTTTCACCAGATAGTCGACTTCCTGAGGTCAAGCCACATCGCTCATACTCTCACGGTGTCTCCTACCATCTACGTAGAGCATCAAAAGGAATTCTGGGCCAATGCCACTACTAGCACTGAAAACGGAGTGCCATGCATCAAAACAAGGGTTTGTGACAAACCCTTGACAGTTACTGAGGAGACCATTCGCATCTGTCTACGTCTAGACGATGCTTCAGGTATATCTTCTATTCCAAATGAGGATTTGTTTTCAAACCTCACCAGAATGGGGTATGAAGGCCAAATTGGGATTTTCAAGTTTTTCAAAGCTCAATTTTCACTCCAATGGAGGTTCTTTGTTCATACCCTGATGCACTGTGTTTCTAAGAAAACTACTGGCTGGAGCCAATTCAGCAGTCCCATTGGCTATGCTTTGGTATGCTTATCTACTGCTAGAAAATATAACTTTTCTTTGATGATCTTCAATGATCTTGTCTCAAACCTGTTCAACAAGAAGACTTTCTTCATGTATCCCAGGTTTGTACAGGCAGTTATAACCAACGAATTGACGGATATACCTCACTTTGATGAGGTATATGTACCTAAACCCCCTAAAGGCAAGGTCTTCTCAAACATGAGAAGATCTGCTAGGGACTCGGAAGGAGTTGACACCCCATTGTTCTCAACAATGATGGTGGTGTCCCAACCACAAGAAGGTATGGCCTCAGGGTCAAGGCCCTCATTAGACCAACCCACTGAGAACCAATCCCAACCTTCCCTCTCTCAAATTTGTCCTCAGTTCTTTGCTGCTAAACCCACTCCTATGATAACCAAGACTTATGTCAAGAGAAAGGTACACAAGGCTCCTTCCCCTGTTGTCCCTACTATTAATCAAGAGAAAGCCCTATTGGAGCATTCTCCAATAGAGAATATCCAAAGGGAATCCAATAAAGTGTCTCCCAACCCTGAGGAGGTGCTCTCTAAGGAGATGGATGAGCATATGGGTGAGAAGGCTGCCAGTACTTCTGCTAGCACAGAGAAGGACAGTGGTAACATCTCTAAGACCTTCCCCATGGAAACTTTGGGTGAGAAATCAACCAAAGGACCCCGGTGCCAAGAAACCAAGGGGGTAGTTGGTGCTTTTGCTAGGCAGAAGGCCACTACTACAAGATCCAAGGATCCCTCAAGGATGGGCAAACATCCGAAAAGGGTGAGGACAGATCTGAAACTGATGAATTGATGGCAAACTGTTCCAAGGATCCTTCAAGGGTGGGTAAAACACCTATAGAAGGTGAGGATAGCTATACTTACTTGGAATTGATGGAAACAATAGCCAACATCAATGTTGATGTGGTTAATCAAAGAAAGGAAATCAAGGCATTGCAGCAAGTGGTCATCTCCCAACAACAGCAAATTTCTAAACTCAAGCAACTGGTGAGAAAGCTCATTGCCAAGAAAAGAAGAAAACAGTTTGTTCTAAGGAGGAGAAAGGGGGCAACCAAAAAGGAAAATGAGAATGCTTCCAAAAAGGGGGAGAGTTCAAGCTCAGAAAAGTTAGATCAACAGATTGAAGGGGAGTTTGTTGAAGCACAAGGAGAGTTTGTTGAAGAAAAAGCTGAAGGTGTAATAGAAACAGAAAGTGCCAAAGCAGCAGAAACAACACCAGAAGCAGTAACAACCCCAGCAGCAGAAACTGTTAGTGCTGCTGAAACTACACAAGCAGCAGTAACAGGGTTAACACCTGAAGAGGTTGAGGTAGCTGAGATGCTTGTAAAAGCAAAGAATGACACTTCCAAAGCAAAGGGAGTGGTCATAAATGAAGGGGGAGCAAAGATAACAGAAAAGAAAGACATGGCTGCAGATGCAAAGAGAAAAGGGAAAGAAAAGATGATAGAATCTGATCAACCAACCAAAAAGCAAAAGATGGTTGAGTCAGATGAAACATTAGCCAAGAAAATGCAAGAAGAGTTAGATCAAGCAGAGAAAGAGCAGGTTGAGAAAGACAGAGAGATAGCCAGAGCACTAGCAAATGAATTAAATGAAGCATTTCAGAAAGGGTTGGAAACAGAGAAAGCAAAGCAAAGAGCAATAAGCTTGAGAAAGGCTATGATGGCCAGATCAAGTGCAAAGAAGAGAAGGCCTTCACAAACTTACCTTGCAACTCAGGAAAGAAACAAGATGATAACTTTCTTGAGGAGTGCAATTGGTGTGAAGAAAGAAATGTTTGTAAAGATGACTTTTGATCAAGTCAAGGGCTTATATGAGAAAGAAATGGGAAAACTGAAAGGTAATGAAAAGGACAGAGTGGAGTTTGAAAAGAAAGCCAAGGAGAGGCATGATGTGAACATTAATCAACCCTTCCCTGAAAGTGAAGAGGGAACTCCAACAAATGAAAAAGCAGAGATTAAGGAAGAAAAGAAGAAGGAAGCTACTATAGGGCAAAGTCAAAGGATTCTGAAGAGAACTAAGATGATGGCTAAAAGAAAGAAAACTGACAAGAAGCCTAGAGTAGAAGAAGAGAAAAAGGTTGCTGTAGAAGAGGAGGCACCTAAGAATGAAGAAAAGAAAGCTGAATTTCAGGAAGTACCACAGAGTTCAGATGTTAATATGTACATGGTGGTAATGGATAAAATTCCAAAGCCTATCACAGCTGAACCTGTTGGATTAAAACCTCCTGAAGTTACCCACTGGGATACTATGGAGGTGGATGGTAAAGAGTATATCAGATTGAAAAGAAAGGATGAGAAGTACTATGTGTTTGCAACATGGAACAAAATTGTCAGAGAATGTTCGAGATCTGATTTAGAGGAGATGTATGAAGTTGGTATGAAGTTACATGCAGATCAGTTGAAAGCTCCAGGGTTACCAATTGTGAAGATGGTTATGGAGTATTTGTGCATGTTATTCAATCCAGAAGCAGTAAAGCATTTAATCAGAGATGTGTTTAAAACTGTTAGAGGATGGACTCTGTATGAAAGGAGTGGAGTCTATGAATTGGCCTTGGATACTTTTCACATGGAATATTACTTGGTGGATAGGGTCTACAATCACACACGTCTAAAGCTTCATGCCATGTTAAAGAAGAAGCTGGGTTGTGCACCAAATTCAGAAATGGCAAAGTATCTAATTCAGAGAACTATCAATCAGAGCATGGGACTGGATCCTAACATGGGACTGGATCAATGAAAGTTTTGGAAGCATCTGAAGAACTTGACTTCTCTTTCTAAAAGTCAAGTTAGGGGGAGATTGTTGGGAACTAAAGATGTAACCAAGTCATTAATGCTGCTAGTTCAGAGTTAGTACTGCCAGAGGATCTCAAAGTTAATACTGCTAGGTATTACTACTTCTAGTAGAATTAATACTGCTAGTCAAAGTTAGTGCTGCTTGAACAAAGTTAGTACTGCTTAGCTAGTTAGTACTGCTAGTGGTTAGTGCTGCTTAGTAGTTAGTGCTACCAAGACTCAGTTAATGCTTCCAAGGTGATCAAGATGATTAATGCTGCTTCTAAGATAATGTGAAGATAATGCTGAAGAGATTGCGTCTGGAGATAAACATGGAAAGCTTGGAGATAATTATGAAGATTATTTTGAAGATCTTTTTAAGTTTTGTAATTATCTTTATTTTCAGTATATGTATAGAATTGTTTAAAATAGTTAGAATAATTATTCATTCTAAGTTTTTGTTCTAGAAAAAATCAACCTCAAGGCATCGTTCCTAATTCTAGAGAAGTAGAATTCGTCTTGAAAGAGCATGTTCTTCAAGATTGAGGCTGTGAGTGAAAAGCTTGTAACTTGAATCATTAAATAAAGTTTGCAAGTTGTGATTCATACTGTTTCTTTCTGTTTATTGAATATTAAAGTGTTTTTCCACAACTTTAATATTGTTTTTGAGTATTTATAATTCTTGTTAAGAATTCGATCCTGACATATTTGGTGCAGAGTTTGATATTCTTTTACTCTGATCTCACACCCTCTTTCTTTTAATCATTAAGCTCACATCTAACCAAACTCTCTTTTCCATTTTACATCATCACACCCATACTCATTTCTTTTAGACACCTCACACTCAATCTCTATGGATTAACTTCTTGGGTAGAAATCACTGGTTAACGTGATTTCATAGAAGTTTAGTTAATTCCTAGCACAAAGAACCCATAGTTCCTATAAATCATGAGTTGCTCAAGTGGTTTAACTATAGCAGTTAAATCTCAAATACAAATGTCAGATAAATGGATGCTCAGATAATATAATCATGAAAATTTGAGCATTTGAAACATGGAAGTATTTTCAAACAAGTATATTGAATGAATGAACATGAATGCAAAAGACTTGTTTGAAAAAAAAATCTGACATTGTATGAAAATGATCAGAAATGAAATGATATATCAATCAAAGCTTAAGGTCAAGAATAATGGATATTGTCTATATGAACCAAAATATAGACATTCTTGAAATGACGTTTTGAAATGAAATGACGCTCAAAATTCTTTGAAGTACAAGCAGGGTGTCTTACCATCGAAAAATTATGTTTCAATATGAGACATGGTAAGAACTATTTGAACAAGAAATCAAACCAGTGTGTGTGAATACTTGAAAGTATATGAAAAGACAATACACAAGTATTAATCTTTGGATAACACACGATTTGTTTATCAATGAAACACAAAAATAAAATGAAAACATTTAAAATCACACTTCCAAATTATAAAATCTGTTTAAAATTCGAGAAGTGGTTTGAACATTTAAGAACATGTTTTCTATATCTGAAAGTTGTCCTTCTTTCAGATACATGTGAGATTAAGATAAGAAGTTTACCTTTTCGCTCAATCTTAAATCTCAGAAAATCAAGCTGTAGTCATTTAGATATGATCTTATCAGCTTTTCTCATCCTGCATAAGTCTCAAAGTCTAGTCAAAATTTATTCACAAAAATTTATTCAAAAATAAAAGACATAAAGCAGTAAAACATTTAAAAAAAAAAAAAACGAGTTCTGATCATAAGTAATCAGAAATCATAATCTTACTCCTTTTGATTTATAAGCTTCCCCTAAAATCATGGTATATTTATCTGTCAGTCCAAGTATGTGCAGGACATTCTAACCAAGTTTGGTTTCTCAGACTCAAAGCCTGCCAGCACACCTATGGAGACACACAAGCAGATAACAACAGATCTTGAGGGGGAGGATATGGATGTTCATCACTACAGATCCATGATTGGCTCTCTCATGTATCTTACAGCCTCTAGGCCAGATATAATGTTTCCAGTCTGTGTGTGTGCAAGATTTCAAGTTAGGCCAAAACAATCACACTATCAAGCTGTTAAGAGGATATTCAGATATCTCAAAGGGCAACCTAGATTGGGACTTTGGTATCCTCATGACTCATCATTTGACCTACTTGCATACTCAGACAGTGACCTAGGTGGAGCAAACTTGGACAGAAAATGTACTTCTGGAGGATGCCAGTTTTTGGGTGCAAGACTAGTATCATGGCAGTGCAAGAAACAAACCACAGTGTCTACATCTACAACAGAAGCAGAGTACATAGCAGCTGCAAGTTGCTGTTCTCAAGTCTTATGGATTCAGAATCAAATGCTGGACTATGGGGTAAAGATAAAGATAAAGAAAATGATGAAAAATAACAATTCGTAACTTTAGTAGGTAACATCCGATTATGTCTTAAGATTTAACATACCAAGCTTAGAAACAAGAAAATTAAATCTCTTTTCATCTAAGGGTTTGGTAAATAAATCTGCAAGTTGATAATCTGTTTTTACAAAATAAAGTTCAATTGTTTCTTTTTCTACATTATCTTTTATGAAATGATACCTTACATCAATGTATTTGGTTTTCGTATGCTGGACAGGATTAGCAGATATGGCAATCGCACTCTTCGAATCACAGTAGATTGGAATTTTGTCATACTTGAATCCATAGTCTCGTAGCTGTGTTCGCATCCACAAAACTTGAGAACAGCAATTGGCAGCAGCTACGTATTCTGCTTCAGCAGTCGATGTGGAAACGCATAATTGTTTCTTTGATGCCCAACTAACGAGCTTGTCTCCAAGAAATTGAACGTGACCAAAAGTACTCTTTCTGTCCAATATGCAACCTGCATGATCTGCATCTGAATATGCAGTCAGTTGAAACCCTGTTTCCTTAGGATACCAAAGACCAAGATCTGCAGTCCCCTTCAGATATCTAAAAATCCGTTTGACAGCAGCCAAATGGGATTCTTTGGGAGCAGCTTGATATCGAGAACATAAACATGTTGAGAACATAATATCTGGTCTACTCGATGTAAGATACATTAACGATCCTATCATACCTCTGTAAGTTCTAACATCTACACTTTTACCCGAAGGATCAGTGTGGATCTTAGTATCAGGTGCCATCGGGGTTCCAATTGGTTTACAATTTTCCATTTTGTACTTCCGAAGAATATCCAAAATGTACTTAGATTGATTTATAAAAATCCTCGTAGAAAACTGTTTAACTTGTAATCCGAGAAAGAAATTCATCTCTCCCATCATACTCATTTGAACACGTGACACCATGAGGTTAGAAAAGTTTTTACAATATTTTGGATTAGTAGAACCAAATATTATATCATCAACATATATTTGAATAAGGATAATATCAGCTTTTTCCTTCTTTATGAATAAAGTGGTATCAATCTTACCTTTGGAGAAACCAGACTTGACCAAGAATTTGGATAAGACGTCATACCATGCTCGAGGAGCTTGTTTTAATCCATAAAGGGCTTTGTCCAAGATATAAACATGATCTGGCTTATCTGAATTGACGAACCCTTCAGGTTGAGACACGTACACTTCCTCTTTAAGAATGCCATTCAGAAAGGTTGTTTTCACATCCATCTGATAAACTGTGAAATTCTTATGAGCGACGTAGGCTAGAAACATTCTGATTGCCTCTATACGCACTACCGGAGCATACGTCTCATCGTAATCAATGCCTTACTCTTGCCAGTAACCTTTGGCAACAAGTCTAGCTTTGTTTCTTATGACGACACCATCTTCATCCTTTTTATTCTTGAATACCCATTTAGTTCCTATCACGGTCTTTCCTTCCGGTTTTGGAACTAATCTCCAAACCTTTAGTGCTTCAAACTGATTGATCTCTTCTTGCATTGCAGATACCTAGTCCGAATCAGCAAGAGCCTCAGATACTCGTGTTGGCTCAATCTTGCTGAGGAAAGAGTCATGCATACACTGATTAAGAGTCGCTGACCTCGTTTGGATAGGCTTGTCAAGATCTCCAATTACTTGATGTAATGGATGGTCTTTGGTCCAACGATGCTCATGAGGAAGTGGAGTAGATGAATTCTGAACATGATCATCATCTTGAAATCCACTTTCAAAATCTTCAGTTTGAATTACAGGAGGGGGGTTGTCATTTGAAGTTTCATGTGCAGAAGTATCAGTTGGAACAGCAGAATCAGGCTGTTGAGTAGACAAAGTAGTACACCCAACTGAAACAGTTACTTCTGGCTCAACATTAACTTGTGTATCTTCAACTGTAGGAGTAACAATAGGAATATGAGTTTCTGTCTGAACTGGGGATGCTTGTTCAGTAATAACTTTTGAAGTGACTGGATGATTGCAACTTGTGTCTTCAGACCTGTCAGTCACAACAGATTTAGGTATATTAGAACCTAGAAACTCATCATAAAAGAATTCAAATAACAAATCTAAATCAGATAAATGTGAAACTGAAGTAGAAGCGTTATCCGAATTTTTCTCTGTAGAAACAGGTTCTGGACTGATCTTCCCAGAAGCTAATACTCCAGTAATAACGGGTTCTGAACTGATTTGATCAGAAGCCATATCTTCATTAAATGTGACATTAACGCTCTCAACAACTGATTTTGACTTCTCCAGATAAACACGATATGCTGCTGATGTTGAAGAATAACCGATAAAGATGCCTTCGTCCGCCTTAGCACTAAATTTATTCAGACTCTCTCTGTCATTAAGCACAAAACATTTACACCCAAATATGTGAAAATATTTGATAGTTGGTGTTCTGTTGTTGATCAACTCATATGGAGTCTTCTGAAAACGTCGATGTATCATAGACCGATTTTGAGTATGACATGCAGTCGACACAGCTTCTGCCCACAAGAATAGAGGTAAGTCTGATTGGCTAAGCATAGTCCGAGCGGCCTCGACTAGCGTCCGATTTCGCCTTTCGACTACTCCATTTTGTTCAGGCATTCTAGCAGCAGAATACTGATGTGAAATCCCAACTGATTCGAGATATTCATCAACAATCTTGTTCTTGAATTCTGTGCCATTGTCAGTACGAAGAAATTTGACTGATCGCTGCATTTTCACCTGGGTTGTCTTTAAGAAAGTAATGAGAACTTCCGGTGTCTCATCTTTTGAACGAAGAAATTTGACCCACGTGTATCTTGAATAATCATCCACAATAACCAGCACGTATTTCTTTCCTCCCAAACTGTGAGTTCTCATTGGACCACATAAATCCATGTGTAACAGTTCTAACGGAGAACTAGTGCTTGGTTCAGGCTTCGGTTTGTGGGCGGCTCTCTTCATCTTACCCTTTTCACATGCTGCGCATAAGTGTTCTCGTTAATATTTCAGCTCAGGAAGTCCTTTGACCAATTTCCCACGAACCAGCTTGTTGATGTAACGAAAGTTCAAATGAGATAAACGTCTGTGCCAGAGCCAACTTTGTTGCGTTGAAGCTTTTGTCATCAAGCATACTTGATTGTCAATCTGTACTTTGGAAAGATTGATGGTATAGAGGTTTGTCTTTCGATGTCCACCTAAGAGTTCTGTTCCGTCTTCAGTACGAACTGAGCAACTCTTAGACTTGAAGTTGACCTCTAACCCTTTATCGCAGAATTGACCTATGCTGAATAAGTTGTGCCCCAAGCCTTCGACATAACTCACTTTACTGATCGTTATGTTGTCTTGAATAATGTCACCATATCCTAAGATAGGTGAAAGCTGATCGTTTCCAAATCTGACATTTCCACTGAATTTCTCTGTATAGTTAGACAATAAAGCTTTTTGCCCAGTCATATGCTTGGAACATCCACTGTCCAAGTACCACATATGTCGGGTCTGCAAGAGAAATCAGGAGACAATAACTTTAGGTACCCATTTAAAAACGGGTCCTAACAGATTAGCACAAGATTTTGGTATCCATTTGAAAATGGACCCTCTGTTCTTTTGAAAACCTTTAAAAATATTTGATCTTGAAGAATACACATGATAAGATCCGAACCAATCAGAAGAATTATGAGAGTAAGCAAAATCATTTCTCCGATAATGATAAGATGTAGTAGAAATAGGAGATAATTGAATCAATTGCTTTATTGAATATCGCTTGTAAGAAGTTACAAGGTTTTGTTTATTTGAAGCAAATTGATCAACTACATCAGTATCACTACTAACTAATCTATTACAAGAATTATTAGAAACTGATTCAGCTTTCTCATCACCCTTCCTTTTTGGTCGCCATTCAGTTCGAGCTTTCGACCTTTTCTTGCTTACATCTGAAACAAAAGATTTAGATTTATTAGGAAAAGCAGATTTCTGAGACTAAGTTTTCTTTTGAGTACCAGTGTGTTTCTGTTTTTGTAATCGCTGTTTCTTATGTTTCTTACCTTGAGAAAAATAATCAGCAATTACAGAAATCGATTCACCAACTTTAGTTGATGATTTAGCAGTTTTAAGAACACTTGGTAACACCTTTTCATTTATAATACAAGTAGAATGATCAGGAAGAGAAGCATTGAAGTCAAACATATCAATTTCGTCTATGCACCCATCATCAGAATTAAGAAAATCATTTGCAGACTCAAATAAGTCATCAAAATTATCAGACGAAGTTTGAGGTGCCTTAGAAACTTTAGAACACTTTGTAGATGTAGATTGAAAAATCGTGTTCTTTAATACGGTAGAAAATACACTTTGTTGAATATCAACCAAAAGTTTTTCATCAGATAAAACATTTTCCAACTCAACTATTTTGCAACTGCAGGTTTTGCCTTCAACTCAGAAACAGAATAGCTCGTAAAATAGTCATTTGAAAGAACTTTTGGTGTATCTGAAAGATAACTATCATTTGACTTTGCATAGTTAAATGGTAGTTGCATTTTCTTAACATTCTTTCTATTTTCAGTTTCTTTGGCCTCAACTTCTTCCGGTAATTTGGTAACAAATTTGGGTTTTAAATGAGTATGTTTACCAGCACAAGCAAGAAAATCAAAATTATATAATGCTGGTTGTTTTCTGATGGCTTTCTTTAAGTAATGGGGGTTTTTAAAACCAAGTCCCCATTTTTCCTTAACATCAGCTTCTTCATCAGGTGCATTAAGAAAAATGGTTTGATCTGTTTGGCCTCTTGCGTAAAGTTTGGCTTCCAAACCATTTACCTTCTTATTCAAAAGCTTGTTCTCAACCTGCAATTTATAAACAGTTAGTGCAAATTATTTCTTCTCAAATTCATACTTAGAAACTTTAACTTCAAAATCAGAAATCTTCTTTTCAAAACAATCTACTTGAGATTTAGAATCAGAAGCAGACTTGCGTAAAGAATCAATCAGATATTTGTTCCCAATAACCGACTTATTGAGTTCAAATATCTTATTGTTTCTTTTAGCAACTCTGTCTTTTTCTTTCTTCAGTTTTACTTGAAGATCATTAAGCTCAACCATCATAGTTTCCATTTTGGTTACAAAATCTTTTTCAGTTAAGTTTAATACCTCATCAGCTGTCTCGTTATCTGATTCATCATACTTGACTTCTTTTCCCATGAGACTAAGATGAGCTATTTCTTCTTTCTCTTCATCATCACCGTCGGAATGATCGAGCCAAAATTCGTCCTCAGCCATTAAAGCTACTCCCGCTTCTTCTTCATTCTGCCTCAGAGTATCATATACCTCATGTAACGGTATGTCATTCAGATCCTTCATCTGTTTCATCCTACGTGTATGCTTCTTCCACTCTGGTTGTAGGATGCTCAGAAATTTGACATTGTTCTCAAGTTGCTTCTTTTTCACCTTATTCTTGGACAACTCATTCAGAAGCAAGACAAACCGTTCATAAGTATCTTCTAAGCTTTCATTCTCTTTGGCTTTGAATTCCTCATAACTGTTGATGCAGTTAGCCACTTTCATCTGATTCCCGATCTTGGATCCCATCATCATCTTTTGCAATTGATCCCACATCTTCTTAGCATTTCCTTTGTAACTATCAATCTTGATGTAGATCTCATTCGGAATGCTCTGAAGAAGTAAGGATCTTTCTTGTTTATCTGCTTTGTATCGGCTTTTCTGTTCTTCAGAATACTGAGAAATATCCACTGCCACTGTTTTCATCTTTTGATCTCTTTCCTCAGTTTCATCTTCACTATCAGAGGAGTCAACATCAGGTATTTGAACTGTTATTGGTGCCATAGGACCTTCGGTGATAGACAGAAGAATATTCTCTCCATTTGAATGCCGATCCACGAAATCCAGAAATCTATCCTTCCATTGCTCGTACTCTCCTTTGAATAGAACAGGAGGCTTTACATCGGTGCCAATTGAAAGTGCATCTTTGGATGTCATCTTGTTTAATCCTGTTTGAAAAATATATCAATAAGAAACTAGAACTGATCGTTAGTCCAAATGAAACAATCAAGAAAATACAGAAAACTATGAAATATAAAATCAGAAATTTTAATCACAAAAAGAACTATGTCCCCCTAGGCAGACTTAGCACAGGGGTCCCGCTACCCGGTTAGCGGGTGGAGTCAAGGGGCAACGCCCTTGCGGGGGTATGGGAGAAGCGCCCCTAGAGAAAAAAAAATTTGACATTTAAAGGGCGTATTACAATTTCGAAAAATTCTCAGAGAAAAAAAAATATTCCAAGTTTTTCACGCTATGCGCGTCACTCAGGAAACACATTCATCAACTATGCGTGTCTCACATGAACCGCATATCACACTATGCGTGTCGGGTAGGAAACGCACATTTTGCTTATCCTTCTACTTTGTCAACTATGCGTTTCTCAAAGACAAACGCACACCTCTTTTGTGCGTGTCACAAAGGAACCTCTGTTGTGCGTGTCTAGAATCAATATGTTCGTGTCACAAAGGAAACGCATTTCAAACTATGCGTGTCAAGTTACACCCGTATATCGAACTATGCGTGTCAAGAAGCAAACGCATTTTAAATTGTGCGTGTCACTTTATGCCCGCAAGACACACTATGCGTGTCTAGTTACACCCGCACAACACATTGTGCGTGTCTCGTTGCACCCGAACAACTCACTGTGCGTGTCTCAATACATGAAAAACACGATTCTCAAATGACTTTACACCCGCACAATCCGATTCTTCTGACTTTGAATGACCCGTATTCTTCTGAATAACTTGTACACTTCTTGATGATAGACCCGCACAATCTGATGAGTCAAACGCACATCTTATGAATCATCCGCATACCTCGATGAACACCCGCATACCTTGAAAAACGTTCAAATTCACCAAAAACTCATTTATACCTTGAAATCAGACTCGAAACTTCGACAATTTGATCTTCTAAACAACTCGAACACAAAGCTATCACTAATATTCGATCAAATACACCAAAATTACAATTATGATTCAAGAACAGTGTCAAGAACTCGTGTATACCAAAAACCACAAAATTCGAAAATTCGAATTGTTTACAGTGCAATAGACAAATCTTTCTATACAAACTCAATCGACTTCACTTTCCTAACAACACTTAATCGATTACAACTCCAAAAAAAAATCGCTAAAACTAAAAAAATCGATCTGGACTTGAAGAACACAGAACGAAATTTCTGGTTTTCTTGAAATTTTGATTTGGATCGGCTCTGATACCAATTGAGTGTCCCTGAATCTAGTTTCTAAACAAGATTAATCAAACAAAATAAGATTTCACAAAACAATTACCTGTTTGATTTCAATTCAATTTCAAGATTACAAGATTCTCTCTCTACAATCTCTCCAACGAACTCTCTCTCTCTCTCAAACTTTCTCTCTCTAGAATACAACTGAATGATATACTCTCTAATTCGTATATATAAAACTACAAAGAAAGGAAACTATTTATACAAATACCTAATACAAGAAAACAACAAATACAAAATACATTGACTTATTAAAAATAGACTTTGACTTTGAATGAGATTTGACTTTCTTCATCTTTGACTTTCTCAACTTTGACCTTCAGTATTCTTGATCTTGTATCCAACAGATTTATGCTCTAACAATGTTCTAGTGATTGTGGACGATTACTCACGGTACACTTGGGTTAAATTTCTGAGAACAAAAGATGAGACGCCCGAAGTCATCATTACATTTTTAAAGACTACCCAAGTGAATCTGCAAAAGCCAGTCAAGCTTCTTCGTACAGACAACGACAAAGAATTTAAGAATAAAGTTGTAGAAGATTATCTCGAATCGGTCGGGATAACACATCAGTATTCTGTTGCCAGAACGCCTGACAGAACGGAGTTGTAGAAAGACGGAACCGAACGCTAGTCGAGGCCGCTCGAACTATGCTTAGTCAATCGGATCTACCTCTATTTTTATGGGCTGAAGCTGTATCGACTGCTTGCTACACGCAGAATCGCTCCATTATACACCGCCGGTTTGGTAAAACGCCATATGCTTTAATAAATAATCGTACACCTAACAGTAAACACTTTTGTTGGATCCCAGATTTAATCTTATGACAATGATATAAACAATAATAATAATAAGAACAGCGGAAGCAATACAGTTTTAATATCAAAGCAGATTTAAATAACACAGTTCATAAACAGATATGTAAAAACGTACAAGATCTTCTTTTGAAATACTTTCAATATATTCAAAGATTTTCCAGATACAAAATATATCAAAAGCACACTTTTGTACATGGAGTGATGGTCCTATTTATAGTTACATAAAGTGAATAGTGTACTATCCTGATAATAGAAGCATGCTTGAACAGTGTCTTATCTAAAAGGTAAGCTCAAGACTTGCATGAACAGTGACCTACATTAAAAAATAAATCTTATCACTAATGACATGTCATCTGTTCTTGTGTTAATACTTGTACAAGTCTCTTGATCTTCACAGAGAACACCTTCAGAGCTCTGAACTAGAGCTCTGATGAAGATATCTCTGATGTCTTCCCGTCTGAAGTGTCTGTCTCTGAACTGACTTCAGAGATAGACTTGGTTTTCTCTGCTGATGTCTCTGAATGTTTTCAGAGGAAGACTTGAACTGTTTTCAATACTTTTACAATTCAGAATTGGGGCTAACAATCTCCCCCTAAGTATTGAAAATAAAAATTTGCAAGAATAACATAGAAATTTAATCTAGAAAGCGAAGAGGAGAAAGTCACCCTCTTTAAATATTACTTCTCAAAACATTTGGAATTTCAAAATAGAGAAAGTAATAACAAAACATACAGAAACAAACTAACACCTATCACTAGAACAGATCCCATGGAACTTCATAACAAGCTCTCTGAAGTTAATTATTGAGCCAATCTCTAAGTCTAGTTTCGCCAATAGATCTGCTCAGTGTCGTTCTTTCTTCACATGTATCATCTTCTGTACACCTCTTAAAGTCTCATCAGAGTACTTCGATACTTCTGAAGCCAGGAAAATTTTCTTCATCAAGTTGACTCTGTAGACAAAACCCAGAGGCTCTACGATTATTGATCCAGTCTTATATGTCTCAAGATTCTCTATTGTCTCCTTAGGTTCAGTCACTCCTAATCTTTCTGCACCCAGATTCAGAGCAATCTGAAAGTTAAGTCTTGCTCTGAGTTTGACATAGGCTTCCATTGCACGTCTGACTTCATAAAGGACCTTTCTGAATGGCCTTCCATGATCGTACTTGGCTGAGCAGTAGGCATAGAGATGAGGTAGATCATAAGGGTTTAGATTTATGAGATCATTGTCATTGAACTCATAAACCTTCCCATCAGAGCGAATTACCTCATAATGCCTATAGATGATTTTGTTGTAGGCAAACGTATTTTCAGAGACTTTGTTGACTTTTGTTATCGCATGATCTGAGAGAACCTGTGCTCTCAGACTAGTCTTGTCTCTGATGAACCTCTACTCGTAGTATGGCATATTCTCTCTGATTCTTGGATTCAGAGGAATAACTTGAGTATCTTCCAGATTGAATTCGCAGTAGATGTAACGTAAGTGATCCTCTATTGAATTCTCTGGCTTTGAGGCAAGAAATGTTGGAGGTTGAGTGAAGATGACTTTTGCTGGTAGACCAATGCTTGTCTTCTAAACAAGATCCTCTGGAGGAGCCTGTTCATCGACAACCCTGGTTGTTTCTTCAACAGACAACATATTTGTCTCTGATTCCTTTGCCTGTGCTTTTGAAGATGATTGAGGGATTTCAATGGTGGTTTCAGAGATGTAACCATCAATCTCTGGACTTTCTCTTAGCTCAGCTTTTGTTGAAGTGTGAAGTGGTTGGGCATTTTTGTAGACATATTCTTCTATGTTAATGACTTCAATTTCTTATTTTTCAGCAACTTCTTCTTTTTCAGATTCTGATTTTTCTTCTTTTTCAGATTCTGATCCGAAAGCATCTCTCATCACAATTTGTGGCCTTTCGGGTGATGAGAATGCATCTTCAGTTGTTGCGAAGTACACCAATTACTCATCTTCATCTTCATCCAGAGCCCCAATTGTCTCTAGTATAGCATTTACGATTGGAATGGTTGGTGCCTTTGAAGTTGATGGTGCTGAGAGTATAAGAGGTACAAGAGATGCTTAGATTGTCTGGTTGTCTTCAGCAGAGGTGGAGTGCCTCTCTGGTTCCTTTGCTTGAGCTCCTCTGTTAGTGGATGTTGGTGGAGCAGAGCCACTTGTTTTTGCAGGTTCAGAGGGTGTAGCTTCAAAGAGATGTCATGTTGTTCCTCTGATCTCCCCCTTTTGAGATTCAGAGGCACCATCCTCGTCAGAGCCCTCTAAATCATAAAATCTGAACCTTTTAGCTGCCCCACTACAAGTGTCACCCCCAAATTTTCTTTTGTACTTCGGACATTCTTGTTCAGCAACTCCCTTTCCCTTAGGGTCGAGTGTAGCCTGTCTGATGGATTCTATTGCCTCTGAAGATGAGTTAAGGAGTTCAGTTACCTGATCCTCTGTATTGAATCTGTGGACTTCCAACGTAGCATTAACCTGTTTTTGGGCAACAAAAGAGATTTTGGAGGAGCAGATCAACATTCTGCTCATTATTCCCTCTTTGAAGGATGTCAGATCACTCTTGGAGATAAGGTCTTCAGCAGTTCTAACAGGTGGAGGTGGGATCTCTGAAGTTGCGGCTGTTGTTGGAAGGGAGGCTTGAATGGTAGACTTGATGAGGTCAAAGATAGAGGCCATTTGTTCTAATGATAGTGAAGTTGATCTGGTGGCCACTACCTCTTCCCTGAGTTCCTTTACCTCCCTCTACGCATCTGCAATTGAGGAAGATTGACTCTGAAGGTTGGCAACTTGGGCTTTGAGAGCTACAATCTCCAGAGAAGAAACCTCCTTTTTCTCAAAAAGTTCTCGTTCTAGCCCCTGAATTCTGTTAGTGGAATTCAGAAGTTGGGTCTTCATAGTAGAGACCTCTGCTTTGAGGTTGTCATTTTTAGAGCACAGTATAGAGCCCTCTCAGCCGTCAATTCGTTGAAGATTATGCCCACTCATGGAGCCTCTAACTTCCTCACAAAATCTTTTGAACTCTGACCTAGTGAGAATGTCAGAGATAGGTACATTGGCAACAACACATGTTGCCAATTTTTCCTCAAGTCCAGAGGAGCCTTCTTTCAGAGATGTTTTGATGTTGTCTCTAGAAGGACTTCCGCTCGGTCCTCTATGTTCCGGAGAATCATCTCTGAGCGTTTTGTTCACATCCAATTCCCCCTCCTCAGATTCAGAGGACTGGAAGTGAATGTGGGAGTTGACCATGCGATCCAGGCAAGTCAATCCTTGGTCTTGAAGGTTCAGCCAATGTCCCTGAGTTGGACAGTTCCTACGAGAGAATCTAAATGGTGAGAGATGAGCCATAGAGGCATCATCGTGTGTAGGGATATCTGTCGTACTCTGAGGCAACTGAGTACTTATGTTATTGGCTAAATCCTGTTGAGTGGACTTATCCAGAATGTAGGTTTCCTCAGTTTTATGAACTTCAGAGGTAGAAAAATGCACCTCTGAAGTGGCTTGCTGGGTTGGGTTCGAGGTGTACACCTCTGTTTCAATAACCATTGCCTCTGGATCAGGCTGGTTAGATGGTGTGGTTTCACGGGGATAGGGGGGAGGAGTCCTAAAATAGATGTGCTTTCTAGCATCTTGTTCAGAGGATGGGTGAGAACTCTCTGGTTTTTCTAAGTCCATAGGGGACTCACTCGTCTCACTCTGAGAATCTTTAGAGCTAGTCTCTGAAGATTCATCCTTACTTTCCTCAGAGTTAGTAGAGCTACTCTCTTCACTAGCTTCTGAAGGGTCTTCCCTTACGCCCTCGTTGACAGCCCTTTCTAGTGCGCTGTCATCTCTTTGTACTTCGCTATCTCTGATAGGAGTACCCTCTGGTTCACTCCTCAGAGAGGTCTGAACTTCAGGGTCCTCTGATCCCTCTGAAGTAGAGTTGCTCTGACTCTCCATTTTGGGCATAGGACCTAAGTGTGTTGGGGTTCCTAGTACTGGCTCTAGTCCTTGGGCAACACGGAGATAAGAAGTTAGGGCTCCAGATTTAGAATTTACCTGATCGAGCATATGGTGAGGGATCCTCCTTACGCCTGGGTATCCTTCATAAAGAATGGTTGGTTTGAAGCTGTTCATTATGTAGAAGGGAGTCTTGCGTTGATCAGAGTGGGTCAGAATGTGAAGTTTGTTAATTGCAACTTGAATGATCAAGGCAAGAAATCTTGGAAAGGTGATTGAAGAAACTTTGGAGGATTGGGTGGTCTGTTTGGGGTCCTTGGTCAGACACTTGTTCTTCTTTTCAATTGAAGTCAGAATGAGTTCATAGATGATTCCTGCCATAACAATGTCGCGATTAAAGAATAAACCATACATGATAGACAGAATCTCTGGTGTGGCTTGGTCCATGCTAATGAGTTTGCAGGTTAGGCTTCGGTTCAGTAAAGAGAACATAAAGTTCCATATTGGGGGTATGTGTTCTCTTCTGAAATTGCTCAGCCTGGTGATTTCAGTATTGTAACCAAGCATTCGAATAAACTGGAGTAGGGTTTCAGAAGAAAATCGTTTTTCAAATCGAGCATTTGAAGTTCTTCAGTGGTGAGGAATGGGATTACTTCACGTAGAACAACAGGGTTGATGGCAACTCTACACTTCACAGTTTGAGAGATGTCAAACTCTCCAATGATTCCATCGTGTTCTTCGTTGTAGTGACTGGAGGAGTACCATTCTTGGACGAACGTGAGGGGGCATTCAGTGGTGGATGCAATTAGGGCCTGAGTGAGTTCACAGTTTGAGAAGAACTCGCATATGATTCGGTATTGTTCCTCAAACTTGGGAGAATCAAGCTGTATCATGTGATTATTGTCCTTGATAGGAAAACGATACACTCTTGAAGGTTCACCAGTTTTGGGAAAAAGCTTGCACCAATCCAGTGAAGACGCCATTTGAGAGTTGGAGCGAAGAAGATGAAGTTCAAATTCTTTTGGGAGAGAGAAATTGCTCGAGAGTAATTTGTAAAAAATGGATATCCGGATTTAAAATTACTTTTATATCCAAATTTAGAAAAGTTACACTCGAGTGCATAAGGTGAAACGACAGTGATTAGACCCTTTGGTTGAGGCCGTTTGACCTTTCACTTATCCCGGTGGTGACACGTGATTTTGGTAACCGTGGCACTTATGTGTGTAGTTTCCAAGAAAATAGGAATGGGTGCCAATTATCAATATTTAAATGGAATAGTTATTTTTCCTGACTAGACAAATCTTTCACCTTGTGTTCTGAAAGAATAATTTGATTGTGAAGTAATCTAAGATATCATAAGTGTGAAAAAGGATTAAGAAAATCTGAATTTTCATTTTCAAATGATATTAAAGATTGCTAAACAAGTAAAAAGATGCAGAAGTTCTGATAGGTAGTCTACTTTTTAAACTTCTCCCCCTAGACTGAAGAATGTCTAGTCTAAACTTTATATACTCCCCCTTGAATGATGCATTGATAATTTGAGAGTCAATGGTAAATATCAGAGAACAGAGAAAAGACTCTGATATGACTTATCAGAGAAAAGATCAGAGACTCTGATATGACTTATCAGAGAAAAGATCAGAGACTTTGATGCTTCCAAAGTTCTAAAGCTCCCCCTTAACAAATGAAAGGTATTTTTCTTTTGCTCCCCCTTAACTGATGATGAGTAAGTTTCGTTTGCTCCCCCTTGATAGATGCTTAGAGACAAAAAGGATGATTAAAAGTCTCAAAGGCTCTGGGTTGAAACATGCTACTTATGTCAGAGGCTCTGATGTGTTGATTAGAGACTTTGATGTTTTTCTTTGTGCTAGGTAGACATGTTCAACATTCGCAACTTGCTAATTAAGAAATTGAACCTTCGTTCATCTAAAGCTTTTGTGAAAATATCAGCAAGTTGGAGATCAGTTGGTACAAAATACATCTCAATTTTTCCCTTTTCAACATGATCTTTCAGAAAATGATACCTGACATCAATGTGCTTCGTCTTAGAATGATGTACTGGATTGGCAGAGATGGCTATGGTACTTTTGGAATCACACATAATGGGATTTCTGTCATATTGTAAACCATAGTCTCTGAGTTGAGTTTTCATCCAAATGACTGGGAGCAACTACTGGCAGCATCAACATATTCTGCCTCTGCAGTAGAAGTTGAAACACTGTTCTGCTTCTTGGATGACCAACTTACTAGCTTGTTTCCCAATAATTGACAGCATCCAGAAGTACTTTTTCTGTCTAGTTTGCACCCTGCATGATCTGCATCAGTGTATGCTGTTAAATCAAAACTAGAGAGTTTTGGCTACCAGAGACCCAAAGAAGGTGTGACTCTGAGATATCTAAATATTCTTTTGACAACAGACAAATGAGATTTTTTTGGATTTGCTTGATATCTAGCATAGAGACATGTTGCAAACATTATATCAGGCCTACTTGCAGTTAAGTATAGAAGTGATCCTATCATGCCTCTGTAAGTCTTGACATCTACAGATTTTCCAGAAGGATCAGAGTCAAGTTTGACTCCTGTGGCGATAGGTGTTTTCATAGAAGTTGAATCATTGAGTTTCTACTTTTTCAAAATATCAGAGACATACTTAGATTGACTTATAAAAGTACCCTCTGAAGTTTGTTTTAGATGTCAGCCCAGAAAGAATGTTAATTCTCCCATGAGACTCATCTCAAGTTCACTCTTCATCAACTCTGAAAACCTGTCACAATACTTTTGATTTGTAGAGCCAAAGATAATGTCATCAACATATATTTGTACTAAAAGCATCTCCTTTTTGTACCTCTTGATGAACATAGTAGTATCAATTGTACCTTTTTCAAAACCATTATTAATCAGAAATGTGGACAGAGTAGCATACCAGGCTCTTGGAGCTTGTTTAAGTCCGTACAGAGCTTTATCAAGATAATAAACATGGTTAGGAAACTCTGTACATTCAAATCCAGGTGGTTGTTGGACATAAACTCATTCATTCAATTTACCATTTAGAAAGGCAGATTTAACATCCATTTGATATACTTTGAACCCATTGTGTGCATCATAGGCTAAGAAGATACTAATTGCTTCTAGCCTAGCCATAGGTGCAAAGGTTTCATCATAATCATTACTTTCTTCTTGGCAGTATCTGTTAGCGCACAGATCTATTGGATTCAAGATCATCCAATCTAAAGATCGTAATCTGAAGCTAATGCCGAAAAGTCGCTCTCGTTAATATAAGTCTAATGTCAGTTAGTAATAATTGTCAAAGTTGTTTATTGTATTTTATCTATATTCTAAATATCTTAAAAATAGATATTTAGATATTAGTTTAAGTTATTATATTAGTTAGATATTTAGTTTTAGTTTATTATTCTTATTATTGCAAGTTGTTTTGCAAGTAGTTGGTGATAGTGTGTTAGAAAATCTATGTGAGATATCAGATCTCACAATCTCATACAACACATACACTCACGGTGTAAACTTAGAGAGAAAACACAGAGAGCTTCAAATCGAACAAAGATCAAACCTTGTAATCGTTGTTATTAATCAAACAGGTTGGTAATCGTTTATGTGTTTGTATCTATAAGAATTTGATAGTATTGTGGACCGACAATTGGTATCAGAGCTTTGAAATAGATTCAAAATCAAGTTTAAAACCATCGACTCTGTGTTCTTCATTTCAAAATCATTTTCGTGATTTAAGGTGTTTTTGGGTTAGAAATCGATCAGGTTGTGATCGATTAGGGTGCTAGATCGAGTTGTTATTGTTTAATTTCAGTATAACACTGAAATCGAGTCCAATTTTGTGAAAATTGTGTCTGAGTTCACGTTCGAAAAACGCACTGTTCCATCGATTGGATTTTCTAAAAGTGTTTGTTTTCGAGATCAAAGGGTTACAATCTGTTCTAGATAGGTTAGTGGTCATTTTATTACAATTTGGGACTGCTAATCGTGGAAAAACAGGGTTATTTAAGACAAACAGATCATTTTTTCGAGAACAGGGACGAACTCGCGCAAAGTTCAAACTCGCGCCAGTTCATAGTCAGTTTTGCGCCATCAACTATTTGCGCAAACTTGACTTTTGTGCCATCAACACCTCGCGCAAAGTTCGTTTCGCGCGACCAACTTCTCACGCAAATCTACCTTTGCGCCATTCACGCCGGACGAGAATAGCATCTCCACTTTGCGCCAACAACTATTAGCGCAAAGTTCGCTTTTGCGCCATCAGTTCAATCGCGCAAACTCAAATTCGCGCGACCTTCATCTAACGCAAACCTCAGCTTGCGCCAACTTTTCCTCACGCAATTCTCAGATCTTAAGTTCACACAAAGTTCATAACGCAAAGTTGACTTTTGCGCCAACTCCTTGTAGCGCAAACCATCTTTTGCGCCAACCTCTTCTAGCGCAAATCGTTACTTCGCGCCACGTACACCTCACGCAAAACTCATTTGCGCCAGCAACTATTAGCGAAAAGTTTGCCTTTACTCCAATTCCAAACTTAGTCTTTTTCAATCAAAATGACTTCAAGAGAAGCTCTAGCAATCGGAACTGACTCAAAGCCACCAGTACTCTTCAGGGGAGAGTATGAACAGTGGAAAGATCGGTTCATGGACTTTATTGAAAGACATGAGTTGGGTGAATTCATCAGGAAATCGATAGAAGAAGGGGTTATGGCACCAGTTTTGGAGACTCGTACGGAGGGAACTGTGGCAACAGAGTTTGAACTTAAGTATCATGAACTAGAAGGTGATAACCTAAAAAGAGCAAAAGGTGATAGATTAGCAAAGTCTTATATTCTTCAAGGAATTCCAAATGAAATATACGTGAAGATAGACAGCTATAAGGCCTCAGGAAAACAGATGTGGGATCAGCTAGGGAAGATGATGCTAGGTTCAAAGGTTGGGAACCAACTGAAGATATCCAACTGCCTAAACAATTATGAAGAATTCAAAGGCAGAGTTGGAGAGTCACTAGCAGAAACATACGACAGGTTTGTGACCTTGCTGAATAAACTAAGCAAGAACAAGGTCATCAAATCACAAATGGAGTTGAATGTCAAATTCTTAAGCATTCTCCAGCCTGAATGGAAGAGGTTTTCCAGGAAGATGAAGCAAATCAAAGATTTAAATGAGATTCCACTTCATGAGGTGTATGAAACCCTCAAACAAAATGAAGAAGAGGTGGATGGAATACTCGATGAAAAGAGGCAGACTGGGAAGACAATTGATGATACAGTTGCTCTTGTTGTGAAAAAGAAGAAAAAGAAGATGATTATGTCTGAACCAGAAGAGATTGAAACTGAAGTGAACTCTGACTCGGACGACTGTGAACAACTAAAGCAGGCTATGCTGATGTTGACTAAGGCTTTTCAGAAGAAATTCTACAAAAAGCCAAGCTCAAACAGTCAGAGATATTCTTCTGGTCCGAGCAATTATATTCACAAGGAGAGGGTTGAAGGAAATAGATTTGAAGGAAAAAGAATAGAGGAGAGGAAACCTGAAGAGAGAAGGTATAAAGCAGAAGGATCCAGTCAGACAGAACCTCCAACGTGCTACAACTGTGGCAAAATAGGTCACTTTTCCAGAGACTGCCGAAGACCCAAAGTCAGAAACTCTGACTATTACAAAAACAAAATGCTTCTAGCCAAGCAACAAGAGGCTGGAAAGGCATTGATGGCAGAAGATGAATACTGGCTAGATCATTCAGACCAGGAAGATGACGATGAAGAAAATGACGAGAAAGCAAACATGTGCTTAATGGGCAACATAGAAGCAGAAGCTGACTCCGATGAAGATGACAATGGCGAGGTATGTGATTTAACTCAATCTGATTTCATAAATCAAATGCAAGCATGATGTCAAAACTTGAAGAGTTAGAGTCGAAGCTTAAGAGAGAAAAGAGTGTCATTCTTGAACAAAACCAATCAATACAGAAACTTAGCAATGTTGTTGCTGAGAAGAAAGTATTGGTTGAGACCTTACACAAAAACATTGACACCAGCGCCAAAGAACAGACCATAATTCTTCAAGAAATTACTGAAACAAAGACTAAATTGATAAAGAGTGAGTTTGATTTCATCGAGCTTACGAAATTGCATTCTTCAACTTCCAAAGAAAACATTTATTTACTTGCTAAATTAAAAAGTTTCGAAGAGAAGTTATACAAATTGGGTCAAACTGAACAAACCATTCATCTGAACAAACCCAAAGAGGAAATAGAGAAATGGGGTCTCGGGTATGAGAATCCTCACAACCTTAAAAAGGGTAAATCTGAAGTGCCTGCACTTTATGATTTAACATTTTTGAAACTAGCTCGAAGAATCCCTGAGCTTAAAGTTTTCTGGACTGGATTGTCAAAAGAGGACGAAGCTAAGGAAACGGAAAAACGAAAGAACACAACTAAAGTTCAACTTCCATTTCGTTATGCGAAGTTGAATAATAGTTATAATTATGATCCTATATATCAAAAGAAAACTCTTTCAAATGACTTCTTTCAGAGTTATTCTGTCAAAGAAATGGAGGCGAAGCCTATTCAAGGTAAACTATATGTCCCTCCTCTCGTTTTGGAAAGTAAAATTTCTAAACATGAGAATTATTTAATAGATGAAAGACTTTTGATTAATATTGAACAAAAAGTATTTTCAACTGTGTTTAAAAATGCTGTTCTTTCTAAGGCTTCAAAATCTAATGATAGTTTTGGTCAAACTGATGGAGGGTTTGATTTTCTAAACTCCGATGGTGTTTTGGATGATTGTTTTGATCAATTTGATTTTAATGCGAAACTTCCTAACCATTCATCTTTTGTTGTAAAATCCTTTGGATCAACCAGTATGTCTGTAAAAAGTGCAAAATCAACGAAAGTTGATAAATCAGTCTCTGTGAACTCTAAGGATGCTAAAGGTAAGAATAAATCTCAGCATTCATAGAAACCGATCACTACTGGTAACCCAAAGAAGAAGCATTCAGTTGTTGCTCATAAGTCTAACTCACAAGTTTCAACTGTTTCAGATCTGAGCAAGAAAAGGCCAGAAGTTAAATCTCAATAGAAACCAAAATAGGAGACTAACAAGACTGATAAATCTTTTTGTACTGTTGATTGTAATAAGACTTCGCCTATTAAAGATGTTTTAATTGCTGATGTTGCTATTTTGAAATCAAAACTTGTCGTTTATCGCAAGAAATACTCTATGAAGCAATTTTCATAAAACATGTTTATGTTTCTTGTCAAGATTCTGATGTTTGGTATGGAACTTATCATGTGCACTCTAATCATTCTAATGCTTCCAATGAATTTCAAATGAAAAACGGACCCAAATTTCTATGGGTACCAAAATCTTGTGCTAACACAGTTGGACCCAAATTCCAATGGGTACCAAAAGCTAAATCTGTGTTGCAGGAACCCAACGTTTAAAGAGGGATCATAAAACGTAGGCTTTTGAACAAATCAGTTCAAGACCTGCACTTCAATGCTCAAAAGTCTTTACATCAAACTTTGTTTTATGAAAATCTAAATCTCTTGTTTCGTAATTTCTCTTGTGCAGATCCGTCATATGTGGTACTTGGATAGAGGATGTTCCAAGCATATGACTGGATAAAAAGGTATGTTGACCAACTTTACAGAGAAGTATTGCAGAACAGTTAGATTCGGCAACGACCAGTTTTCACCAATACTGGGTTATGGTGATATGGTACATAACAAAGTCATGATCAAGAAGGTGAGCTATGTTGAAGGCTTAGGACACAACCTGTTCAGTATAGGCTAGTTCTGTGTCAAAGGTTTAGAGGTCAATTTCACAGCCAAGAGGTGTTCTGTTCGCACTGAAGAAGGCGAGGAACTCTTGGTCGGCACGAGAAAGTTCGACCTCTACACAATCAATTTGTCAAATGTCCAGACTGACAAGAAGGTTTGTCTACTCTCTAAAGCCTCGATGCAGCAAAGTTGGCTATGGCATCGACGACTCTCTCACCTTAACTTTCGATACATCAACAAACTGGTAAGTGGGAAGTTAGTGAAAGGACTTCCAGAGCTCAAGTATGAAAAAGAACATCTTTGTGCAGCATGTGAAAAGGGAAAGATGAAGAGAGCTCCACATAAACCAAAGCCTGAACCGAGTACAAGCTCTCCGTTAGAGTTGTTGCATATGGATCTCTGTGGTCCGATGCGAACGCAAAGTCTAGGCAGAAAGAAGTACATACTAGTTATCGTAGACGATTACTCGCGATACACTTGGGTCAAGTTTCTACGTTCAAAGGATGAGACACCAGATGTTCTCATTACATTCCTGAAGACGACCCAGGTGAATCCGCAGAAACCAGTCAAGCTTATACGAACTGACAACGGCACAGAGTTCAAGAATAAAAAGGTTGAAGAATATCTCGAATCAGTCGGGATTTCACATCAATACTCTGTTGCTCGTACACCTCAACAGAATGGAGTGGGCGAAAGAAGAAATCGTACACTAGTCGAGGCTGCTCGTACTATGCTAAGTCAATCTGACTTACCTCTATTCTTGTGGGCTGAAGCTACATCGACTGCGTGCTACACTCAGAATCGCTCCATGATACACCGCAGATTCAAGAAGACTCCTTATGCGTTAATCAACAACCGGACACCGACAATCAAATATTTCCATAAATTTGGGTGTAAGTGTTTTGTTCTAAACGATAGAGAGAGTCTGAACAAGTTCAGTACCAAGGCGGACGAAGGCATCTTCATTGGTTATTCCTCTACATCAACTGCATACCGTGTATATCTAAAGTAGTCAAAGACGATTATTGAAAGCGTCAACGTTACTTTTGATGAAGAAATGGCTTCTGAGCACGTTCGTTCAGAACACGTAATAACAGAAGTACTAGCTTCTGGGAAAATCAGTCCAGAACATGCGTCTCAACAGAACAAATCAGATGAAGCATCAATGTCTACTAATAATTTATCTGATTCAGATTTATTATTTGAACTGTTTTATGATGTATTTCTTGGATCTAATGTGAAGAAATCTGTTGTGGTTGACAGGATGGAAGACTCAACGACTACTCATCTAACCATGTCAGATATCCCTATTGAATCTAACTCTCAGATTCAACAAGAAATTCCAGTTCAAATGCCGACTCCAACAGTTGAAGCTGTGACAAATAATGAAGAGACAGAAGTTGTTGTATCAGTAGGATGTTCTGTACAGACTAATCTACAGCCAGAACAAGCTGTACCTACTTAGACTTCTGCACCTACTACTTCAACTACAACCATAATTCCTCCTGAACTACCAGAAGCAGGTACCAGTGGATTCTTAGATGATAATATTGATATATATATATTCATATAATCCACTACCTCATGAACACAAATGGACCAAAGAGCACCCGATAAGCCAGATCATTGGTGATCCATCAAAACCAGTGCAAACTAGATCAGCGTCAATGAATATGTGTATGCATGAATCCTTTCTGAGCAAGATCGAGCCTACTCGCGTATCAGAGGCTCTTGCCGATTCAGACTGGGTAACTGCAATGCAAAAAGAGCTGAATCAGTTCGACGCACTTAAAGTCTAGAGACTCATACCCATACCTCAAAGTAAAACCATTATAGGTACGAAATGGGTTTTCAAGATCAAGAAAGACGAAGATGGTACCGTTATCAGAAACAAGGCAAGACTTGTAGCCAAAGGATATAGGCAAGAGGAAGAAATAGACTATGACGAGACTTATGCTCCTGTGGCGCGTTTAGAGGCAATTTGAATGTTTCTAGCCTACGCTGCCCACAAGAACTTCACGGTCTTTCAAATGGACGTGAAGACTGCCTTTCTGAATGGCATTCTAAAGGAAGAAGTCTACGTCTCGCAGCCAGAAGGCTTTGTCAATCAAGAGAAACCGAATCATGTCTACATTCTCGACAAAGCACTCTATGGACTGAAACAAGCTCCTCGCGCCTGGTATGATGTCCTATCTCAATTTTTCGTCAAGTCTGGTTTTACAAAAGGTACGGTTGATACCACTTTGTTTATTAAAAAGGAAAAAGCCAATATCATTCTTATTCAAATCTATGTGGATGATATTATTTTTGGCTCTACAAATCCTAAGTACTGTAAGAATTTTTCAAACCTTATGGTGTCAAGATTTCAGATGAATATGATGGGAGAGATGAATTTCTTTCTCGGATTACAAGTCAAACAATTCTCGATGGGTTATTTTATCAATAAATCAAAATACATTCTTGAAATTCTTCGGAAGTTCAAAATGGAAAATTCAAAACCGATTGGTACCCCAATGGCACTAGGTACTAAGATTGGCACTGATCCTTCTGGAAAGGCTGTTGATGTTAGGAATTATAGAGGGATGATAGGTTCTTTGATGTATCTTACTTCTAGTAGGCCAGATATAATGTTTTCAAGATGCTTATGTGCAAGATATCAGACCAATCCTAAAGAATCCCATGTGTTTGTAGTTAAGCGCATTTTTGGGTATCTGAAAGGGACTGCAGATCTTGGGTTGTGGTATCCTAAAGATACTATCTTTGAACTAACAGCGTATACAGATGCAGATCATGCTGGTTGCATTTTAGACAGGAAGAGCACGCCAGGTCATATACAGTTCATCGGTGATAAATTCGTAAGTTGGGTATCGAAGAAGCAACTTTGTGTATCAACTTCAACAGCCGAAGAAGAATATGTAGCTGCTGCTAGCTGTTGTTCTCAGGTCTTATGGATGAGAACACAACTGCGTGACTACGGTTTTCACTTCAACAAAATCCCGATTTACTGTGACAAAAAGAGCGCGATCGCGATAACAGCGAATCCTGTTCAGCACACCAAGACAAAACATATAGATGTCAGGTATCATTTTATCAAAGATCATGTCGAAAAAGGCACAATTGAACTTTTCTTTGTAAAAGCTGATTATCAACTTGCAGATTTGTTTACCAAACCCTTGGACGAAAAGAGATTCCTTTTTCTTGTCTCTAAGCTTGGTATGCTAAATCTTAAGACGAAAAGAGATTCCTTTTTCATCATTTCTTCATTCTTATTTTCTGAATGATATCTGCTCTACAAATATTTTGTTCATGATCAAAGGGGGAGTATGTGAAGACATTCATTATGATTTTAGGGGGAGCTCGTCAAATCAAAGGAGTATGGATATGAGTTCTTATTATTTCTGATCAGAACTCGTACTTTCATAGTTTTACTGCTTTTTGTCTTTTCCATATAAGTGAATGAATTTTGCTTTGACATTGACATAAGACTTTTGCAGATTTTTGAGAGATGCTTACAAGATCTTATGTTTATGACTTTAAGCTTAGCTTCATGAGATGTAAGATCGCACGTTAAGGTATAATCCTTTATCTTAATCTCATATATGGTTGAAATAAGGACAACTTTCAATCATTTAAAACATTGTTCTTAAAAGTTCAAACCACTTCCCGAATCTCAAACCGATTTCATGACTTGGAAGTGTGATTTTAAATGTTTTCAAGATCTACTTTGTGCTTTAACTGATATAGTTAAACCATTCTGAGCATCACATGTTTTATAGAAAAACAGGATTTCATTGTGCTAGGAATTAACACAACTTCTCTGGAATCACCTTAACCAGTGATTTCTACCCACGAAGTTAATCCATAGTGATTGAGTGTGAGAAGTCGAAAAGATTGAGTGATGAGTTATACATGAAAAAGAGTGTTTGGTTAGAGTAAACTAAATGTTTAAAAGAAAGAGGGTGTGAGAACAGAGTTAAAAGAATATCATAACTCTGCACCAACTTTTTCTGAGCCGGGCAGCCACAACTCTAATGTTTCACAATTCTTTGGTGAACATTATTGAAACAGGCAACTAGCCCATGCCAACTCTTGATCAAACCTCACAAGCTACTCATTTTCTTCTAAACAAGAAAGTGTTTCACATTTTCAAAGGGGAAGCAGCACATTTACTATCTGATTTTCATTTGGAAAATCTGGATATTGGAAAGAAGGAAGTCTGCCCACCTTCGCACTTCAATCATGCACATTGAGTCTGTGTTTAACTTACTGTTGTCTCAGTGGTTTACACAATTTTGAGCCTATAAGCAATCATCCGTGCTTAATTCTTTCTATCACAAGCACGAACACACAAGGAATTTGTTTCTTTGTCATAACATTTATAGAAATTGCCTTTGTGGTGTTTCGATGATTGAATGGAAGCCCTGGGGGAGTAAACATCAAGAAGCTCCTTTCCAATGTGTATTCGTTACACACAGTGACTTAGTGTTACTGACAGGCATTTTAACTGATTCATTTGTTGATTCAGGTGTTACACGATTATTTTGTCTGAATTTGCAAAGATCTGGATGAATATCTTTTTGAATTGACGGATCAGAGGCACCAAATGAAAGACATTTCTTACTCAGAGTTTTGATGAAATCGTTTCTCTATACATCAAAAAGGTGGAGAACCTAAAGCTTGAAGAAATGTCCATTCAATTACAAGATTAAAGAAGAGAAAAGCTAACCAAGAAATGCGATAGATCAAAGTATTCTAAAGACATGCTGAATTGCAAGAAATTTTCTTTGAAGATACTTTGCTACAACAATCTGAGCTACAACTAGAGATAATTTCTTCCCAAAATCTGAAAGAGAGTTTATCTACATCAAAGGGGAAGGTTGTTACATTCTGAAGACTAAAGAAGGAGATTGCATCTTCTGAGCTATAAGAGAATATTGAATTAAACAGATCTATTGGATAAATCTTTTTAGAATGATCTTGATCCAAAGGGGGAGATTGTTAACGCACAGATCTATTGGATTCAAGATCATCCAATCTGAAGATCGTAATCTGAAGCTAATGCCGAAAAGTCGCTCTCGTTAATATAAGTCTAATGTCAGTTTGTAATAATTGTCAAAGTTGTTTATTGTATTTTATCTATATTCTAAATATCTTATAAATAGATATTTAGATATTAGTTTAAGTTATTATATTAGTTAGATATTTAGTTTTAGTTTAATATTCTTATTATTGCAAGTTGTTTTGCAAGTGGTTGGTGATAGTGTGTTAGAAAAGCTAAGTGAGATATCAGATCTCACAATCTCATACAACACACACACACTCACGGTGTAAACTTAGAGAGAAAACACAGAGAGCTTCAAATCGAACAAAGATCAAACCTTGTAATCGTTGTTATTAATCAAACAGGTTAGTAATCGTTTATGTGTTTGTATCTATAAGAACTTGATAGTATTGTGGACCGACAATATCCCGTAGCAACCAATCTAGCTTTGTTTATGATTATAATGCCATCTTCATCCTTTTTATTTCTGAAAACCCATTTAGTTCCTATTGCAAATTTTCCTTTAGGAAGGGGAACTAGGGTCCAGACTTTGTTTCTCTCAAACTCTTGAAGCTCATTCTACATGGTAGTGATGTAATGAGGATCTTCAAGAGCTTCATTTACCTTCTTTGGTTCAATGATGCTCAAAAAGTTTACAAAATAACATTCATTGATTGTGGCAGATCTGGTTTTGACTCCTTCAGAAGGTGATCCAATGATCAGATCATGGGGATGATCCTTTGTCCATCTTGTTATTGGAGCATGAATGTGAGGTGGAGTTTGAGCTTCTAAGATGGCAGTTGGTGACATATCTGTTGTGCTGTTCAGAGGCTCTGAAGTGGGCTCCAGATACGGTGAAGCAGGCTCTGAGGTCTCTTCAAGAGATGTCTCTGGAGATTCTTCAGATGCCTCTTGTTCATCTTCTGCTTCTGAAGAGATTTGTTCTTCAATTTGTCTTGATTCATTGCTTGGACTAGTATTTAAAGAAGCAGAAGTTGTGATTTCAGAGGGACAAGAGAGAGTTGTACCTGTATTTTTGAGGTTCCTCTGAATTTGCTCTGTGAATATCTCTGAAAAGAAATTCTGAGTTATCATCATCAAAGAAATCTTAGAATATATTGTTTAGTTCAGATTCTCTCAACTTTGATGATTCAGAGATATTTTTGGCTGTTGGGTTGATATCTCTGTTGGCAAGGCTTTTGGCATCATCAAAAGACACATTGATACTCTCTTGGATTGTTCTTTTTCTCATATTGAACACTCTGAAGGCTTTTGAGGCTAATGAATATCCAATGAATTTGCCTTCATCTGCTTTCTTATCAAACTTTCCAAGAGACTCTATATCATTCAAAATGTAACATCTGCATCCAAAAACATGAAAATATTTAACATTTGGTTTCCTATTGTTAACGAGTTCATAAGATGTTTTCTTGAATCTTTTGACAATGGTAGCTCTGTTTTGAGTAAAATAGACTGTAGCTACTGCATCTGCCCAAAAGTTTGTTGGAAGATCAGATCTTGCAAGCATTGTTCTTGCAGCTTCAATAAGTGTTCTATTTTTCCTCTCAACAACACCATTTTGTTGAGGGGTTCTTGCTGCAGAGAAGTTGGGAGTTATGCCTTCCTCTAAAAATAGGAATTTATTTTGGCATTTCTGAATTTTGTCCCATTGTCACTTCTAAGCTTCTGAACTTTGTTGTTGAACAAAACCTGCAATTTTTTTAACAACCTTATTAAGATATCAGGTACATCAGACTTGGCTCTGATGAATTCTATCCAAGTATATCTAGAGTATTCATCAATCAGAACCAGAATATACTTTTTACCTGATAGACTCTTCACAGAGATAGGACCACAGTGGTCCACATGAAGCATATGCAGAGGTCTTGGACAATCATTATCACTTTTGGTCTTATGGGAAGATCTTTTCATTTTTCCCATTTCACAAGCAGAACAAAGATGATCTTTGTTGAACTTCTGAGATGGTAATCCCTTGACCAGATTTAGTTTGACCAATTTATCAAGTGAAGAAAAGTTCAGATGAGAGAACTTTTTATGCCAGAGCCAAACATCTTTACTGTTCAGAGATACTAGACAAAGTTTGATAAACATAAAATCCCAATCACAACAAGCAATACTCAAGATTTAGACATTATAGATCAAGAACTAGAGAGAGAGTCTAGAGAGAGAAAGTAGATCTTGTATTACTAATCACATATCTCTGAATATTACAATGCAATGCTCTAGATGTTACTACAAGATTACAAAGACAAACCTATATATACTACCTAACTATTACAAAGGCTTAAAGGCTAAGGAAACTAAACATGCTTTGACTTAGACAATGTTGACTTTTACATCATTGACTTTCCTATTAAATCTTGGATACAAAATTTAGACTTAACAATCTCCCCCTTTGTATTCAAGATTTAATAAAAATTTGATACTGATCTTCAGCTCTTGATTCTTCAGCTTTTGTCTCATTGAAGTTTTCACAATCTTTACTCTTGCAGCCTTTGAAGAATCTTGAAAAGTACTTTTAAACATTGAAGCTCTGAAAGTCAACATGCCTTGAACAAAACTGGAAACTTGAAACTTTGAAAACTTTAACTCTGAAAAATCTTTCGACTTTGATCAAACTTGTATCTTCATCACTTTGATCTCTGAACCATCTTTGGAAGAACAAACTTTCACGAATCATCTTGATTTAACTTTGAACATTCTTCCTTCAGAATCTTTTGGCATTGAATTTCTTTATCAGACTTGAACTTTAAATCAGCGGAAGCAAATTAAAATTCTGACTTGAACTTTGACAAACTTTGACAACTCTTCATAACTTTGAAATTGATCTTTGTAACATTCTCCCCCTTTTTGATGATGTGAGCATCATAATCATCAAAATATCATCAATTTCAGCACAGACTTTGATTTCTCCCATTTTGATCAACTAACAATCTCCCCTTTGACAGATGCTAGACTTTTATCTGAGTAGCCGAATCATGAACTGTATATATCCGAATCTTTTCAAATTCAGACATAATGAGCGTGTAACCCTGATTCAACATATGAAACAGTTAGGAATGCCTGTTAGTAATACAAAGTTACTGTGTTCAACGAATGTACAATATAAGGAGCTTGTTTGATGATGACTCCCCAGGACTTCCATTCAATCATTGAAAAACACAAGGTTTATCTATGAATGTTCTGACAGAAAAACAAATTTTCTGTGTGCTCGTGCTTGTGTATGAAAGAATTTTAGCACAATGATTGTGTTTCATAAAGGCTCAAAGTATGTAAATCACTGAGACAACAATGATTATACATGGACTCAATGTGCATGAGAAAGGGTCGAAGGTGGGGCAACTTTCCTTCTTTTTCAATATCAGTATCTTCCAAAAGAAGATCCGATAGATTATATGCTGCTTCCCTAGAAAATGTGAAACATTCTCTTTTTAAGAAAAGAATGAGTAGCTGGTGGGGTTGTATACAAGAGATGGCATGGGCTATTTTCCTATTTCAATGATGGTCACCAAAGAAATGTGAACCAATCAGTAATGTGGCTGCCCGACTCAGAAAGATGTTTGGTGCAGAGTTCTGATATTCTTTTAACTCTGTTCTCACACCCCCTTTCTTTTAAACATATAAGCTCACATCTAACCAATCTCTCATTTCCATTTTACCTTTGATCACTCCCACACTCAATTCTTTTAGACCCCTCTCCCCTCAATCACTCAAAGGATTTATTCCGGGGTAGGAAACACTGGTTATCGTGAATCCATGGAAGATCTATTAAGCACTCACACTGAATCTCATGTTCTTAAAAGTACATGCTGGTCAATGATTTTCTTGACATGTAAATCACAAGAAATCATATGTCAGTGTATGTATGTTCATCAAAAATCAGAAATGAAATTTGAGCATTTGAACTTTTGAAGATTTCTCAAAACAAGAATATTGAATGAATGAAACGAAGTCAAGAGAATTGTTTTGAGAATCTGACAATGAATTAAACAGATCAAAACAAATGGTTAGGGTATCAAAGAATTGGATATTTGTTTATATGAACAAATATAAACAATTTATCAAAGAATGAAAGCACAAATATGAAAAAGATGAATGATGCTCAACAACTTTGAAAGCAAACGGGGGTATTACCATCGAAAAATTGTTTGAATTTGAGACATGGTAATAACAATTTCAAATAAAATACTGAACCGGTGTGTGTGAATACTTGACAGTATATGGACAAGATAATACACAAGTATTGATCTTTGGAAACACACGGTCAGTTAAACAATAAAGCGCAAAAAATTGAAAAACATTTAAAAGTCACACTTCTGAATTCATGAAATATTTTGAGAATAAGAAGTGGTTTGAACATTTAAGAAACTGTTTTTCATGTTCGAGAGTTGTTCTTCTTTCAAACAATCCGAGATCTAGAACAGAAGATATTTACCTTTTAAGCTCCCCCTTAAAACATGATATAATGATTTATGTCTTTTGAGCTCCCCCTGGATATTAGCACAATATCCTTCTTTGAATATTGAAAAACGGGTCCTAATCTGTCATGTGATCAGAAGCCACTTTATTCAGAACATTTATTAAAAAATAAAAGACAGAAAGCAGTAAAACAGTTTATAGTATGAGTTCTGATCTGAAGTAATCAGAAGTCATCACCTTTACTCCCCCTTAAATTAAGCATCTGAAATATATCAGTTATAACAGGATAGAGATCAAACACTCCCTTTTGAATTGTTAGACCATCAATATCATAAAAATCTAGCAAAGAAAAGTATAAGATAGAGATCAGATTAATTCTCTTGGGATGGATACCATCAATATCCATCGGATGCAAAAACACAGGAGTAAGGTCCTTTTGATCGCTGAGGTCCGAGTCCTAAACTGTTTTGTTTAGAAGTCAAACTCCTTTGAAGTCCGGGTCCTAAGCTGATGTGCTTAGAAGCCATATTCTTGACATTGAGGTGCGGGTCTTGAACTGTGTTATTCAAGAGCCATTGTTCTCTTACTCCCCCTTGGCTTGAGATGCCTGCAACACAGAATCAGATTTCGGCTTTGGTACCCACTGGTATTTTGATCCAGAAATGTTAGTTGCAGTTCGTGTGGGGGTAACAGAGTAAGAACCATACCAGAAATGATCACTTGTCTTATGGATATGATCATGTGTACAACAAATAGAACAATAATATTTCTTACCGTTAGGTGCTTTGTTCTTCTTTGCTTTGTGTACAGGTACACATGATTTCTTCTCTTTCAGCTCATCAGTCTTGTCATCTTTGACTGATTTCTTCATCCAGACCAGTTTCTCTTTCTTGAAACTTTTTCTCCTTGGATAAGTATCTGAACCATCTAAATATTCATCAAAGAAAAGGTTAATGCAACGAATTTGATTAAATGATTTGACTGACCTGTTTGAAGAGACAGATTTATGATTTGAACTTGAAACAGATTTTTCAAGCTCTTTGATCTTTGACGCAAAGATGTCTCTTTCTTTCTCAAGCAGGTCAATCTTTGTCTTGAATTCAGACTTCGTTCTTTGCTCTTTCAGCGCAGTATCAGACAGTTCAGACAATTTTGAAGTCAGTTTCTTGATTTCATTCTCAAAAATTAAACGTTCTTCTTCAAATTCTTTTTCTGGATCATTTCGCTGGCCAGATAATTCTTTAAAAATCCTACATTTTTCTGTTCTATGGCCTTTTTCTCTTTAGCGAATTTTTCTCTTTCAAAAATCAGTACTTTCTCAAAATCGGAGATTTGTTGAGAAAGTTTTAAGCATTTAAGCTCCACTGACTTCTTTTTCTCAAAACACTTCTTTGAAATGTCTGAGAACTTCTTTGAAAAAATTTTCTTTTCACTTTCAAAATCAGCTTTACTGTCTACAAGCTGTTTTTCCAAATCAGATAAATTCTTTCTAAGCTCATCATTCTCAGATTCCAACCCCTTTGTCTTCTCTTTGAAAGTCTTCAACTTGTTTTGAAGCTCAACGGATTCTGCTTGTAGCTCAGGAGATCTCTGTTCAGTTGTCTTCAGTTGGCTTTGAAGAGTTATAATCTCTCTCTCTCTCTTTTATCTCTTTATCCTTCTCATAAAGAATATCTGAAAATTTAGAATGATTATTAGTACACTATAGACATTCAGGAGTTTTAATACAGTTGAACAATTTAAGTTACAACTCCTGAATTCTTTTGAGGTATTCTGAATTTTTCAATTTCAGATCATTTCGCTCAGCTTCAATACCAGATATATCAGATCTGTAGTAAATTGACATCTTGAAAAAGCTTGATAGGAAAGATCATTCCCAAACTATATATCAGAAAAATCAAAAATCAGATTGAATTGAAAATCTTAAAAAATATTTCGTAAAAATTGAAAATTTGAACAACACATGTTATGGCGCAAAGTTAATTTTTTTTTTCCATATATGACTAAAAAAAAAATTCCAGTGGGATAAGGCGCAAAGTTGAGTTCTCGGAATCAGTAGGATACGCAAAGTAAAGTTTTCGAATGAGTCTTGATGCGAAAAGTAAGGTTTGCGTGTGTAAGCAGAAGCGCAAACTAGAGCTTTGCGTGTCAGCCTTGAAGCGCAAGATGAGCTTTGCGTTTCAGCCTTGAAGCGCAAGATGAGCTTTGCGTTTCAGCCTTGAAGCGCAAGATGTACTTTCCGTGACAGGTTCAATACGCAAATGAAACTTTGAAACTTGCGCAAACCATATGATAGAAGCGCAAACCGTATGATAGAAGCGCAAACCGTATGAAAGAAGCGCAAAGTTGATTTCTTGGCTGTTTCACACTCAAATTGATTCAAACCTGCGAATTTGAACTCAAAAAACTTGTCAGCATCATCGAAAAACAATTCTAAACACAAATTTACAAACAAATTTCGATTCAAAACATCAAATCGAATATTTTCAATCAAGAACAGTGACAGAACACGTTTTCAAGAAAACATCAAAAATCAAAAATTGGAATTGATTTTGAATGAATTTCGATATGGAATCTAAACAACAATCAATCACCAACATAAATCGATCACAATGAAACCAATTTCTTTCATTAAAAACAATTTTTCACTCAAAATTCTAATGAAACAGTGAAGAACTCGGTTTCTTGAAAAACTTTCGAAATTAACGAATTTTCGATTAAAATCTCACAAATTTCAATTCAAACTCTGATCAAATCATTCCCGAAAAGTTTGGTTCAGCTCTGATACCAATTGATAAACATAAAATCCCAATCACAACAAGCAATACTCAAGATTTAGACATTATAGATCAAGAACTAGAGAGAGAGTCTAGAGAGAGAAAGTAGATCTTGTATTACTAATCACATATCTCTGAATATTACAATGCAATGCTCTAGACGTTACTACAAGATTACAAAGACAAACCTATATATACTACCTAACTATTACAAAGCCTTAAAGGCTAAGGAATCTAAACATGCTTTGACTTAGACAATGTTGACTTTTACATCATTGACTTTCCTATTAAATCTTGGATACAATATTTAGACTTAACAAAGTTTATCTGAGTCAGTTTTTATGTGTTTGGTAAAGTTCATTCTATATAAGTTACCTTTTCTGTCTGCTCTGAGCATTTCTTGACCTGTTTTTGAGTGAAGAAGAGAACAATATTTTTCTTCAAATTTCACATCAAAACCATGGTCACAAAGTTGACTTGTGCTGATTAAGTTGTGTTTTAACCCATCAAGATAAGCAACTTTTGATATATAAACATTACCTCTGGTTAGCTCACCATAACCCTTAATCTGACCTTGCATATTATCTCCAAAAGTTACTGCTCCTCCTGATTTAGCTTTGAAAGAGGATAACAACTTCTTATCTCCAGTCATATGCCTTGAACATCCATAATCTAAGTACCAAATTGGCATAGACTGTTTCTGTATGACATATTAGAGTTTCTTAGGTACCCATCTCATTATGGGTCATTTCTTGTTAGATTTCTGAGGATTTTGATGAACATTTACCATTTCATCTTTTGATGTTTTGGCAGAATTGTTCGTTTTCTTTTAAGGCTTTGTCTTCGAATTTTTGTTCAGAGACTGATTTAGAAAACAATGAGAACCTCTAAAATGATTTTTCAGTTTTATCAAGAGTTGAATGCAATTGCAATTAACAGAGCAAGAAGAAGTAGGAGCAAAGTTTCTCATTTCTTTGAATGCATTTGGTACACTTTGATTCTTTTTCAAACAAGCACTAGGAATATTACAAGTATTCCTAACTACTTCCTTCTTTTTGGCATGAAAGACAACCTTCTTTTCAAGTTGCCTTTTCTTGTTCAAAAACATCTTCTTCTCTTTGTTGCTCACTGCACAAACAGGATCAGAATGGTTAATTTCTTGCCTTTTTTTCAGGAGTAAGTTTGATTGGCTTATAAGTGTAGAGTTGAGAAGTGTTAGTTTTATTCTTGGCCTTTTTTTTAACTCTTTTCAAGATCCAGAGAAGTTTTTACCTGTAGACACATGTCTGCAAAATCAGGATATAATGGTATTCTGAGTTTATTTTTCAAAATAGGAACAGGAATGTTCAAAATTCCAGAACCAACAGTCTTTGTGCTTTTATAGAATATCTGTTCATCTACCTCTGGATCAGATTCAGAATCAGAGTCAAGAAAGTCTCTTTTAGCCTTGTCAGAGATAACTACCTCTGTAGTTTTCTTAATTTCCTTAGGTCTAGAGACTTTAATGATTCTTTTCATGCTTTCTTTCTTTTTCAAATCATCTATGACATTTTCTTTATTGATTCTTTTAATGTCATCCTCAAATGTAGTTCTGATGCATTCATCTGAAATTGGTGAATAAGAGGTGCATCTGAATTGAGTAAACTCTGAGGTTCATCTTCAGAAGTACTTGTTTCAGAGGTACTTGTTTCAGATGTCTCTGATTCTTTTGTGATAAAAGCATCAAACTTGAAAATTTCTCTAGGATCATTGCTCTGAGGTTTTGTGAAGAGTACCTCTGAAGTCTCTTTTACTATCTTTAAGACAGGCTTTGGAAATGTTTTTGCTTCAGAGTATAAGACACTTTTAAAATTCAGAGCTCTTGCTTTTGATCCTTCTGAGGTTTTTGTTCTTTTGAAATTGTTCAGAAATAGAAAGTCAGAGCTCTGGACCTTTCCCATACAGAAAGTGGAAGAAAGTGAAGTTTTCTTCAATCCGATGAATGGATCCAATTCATTGAATCCCAGTCCTTGAGTGTCCATTTGATAATTTATTTTTATATGTATATCTTGAGCATCTAGATAGCTTTTGATTTGAAGTTCTTTCCTTTCCAGAGATTGATGTAGGATTTCTCTTTCCTTTTGAAAAAAGTTAGTTAAGGCAACATAATTGAGCCTTTCATACTTAGATCTTTTAACTTCCTCTTCTTTGACATTTAACACTTTTTCCAATTCTTTGAGTTTCTCAGAAAAAGATTTTTCCTTTTGTCTCTGAGCTTTTTCAAGTTCAGATTTTTCAATAAAAATTTCTTTCTTTTCTGACTCAAGAAGATCCTTTTCTTTTTTATAAAAATTTAGATCTTTTGTCATTTGTCTTCTCTTTTCTTTTTCTTCAAAGAGTTTTTGCTTTAAATTCTGAAACTCATCTGTTAGTTTAAGAACATCCATTTCAAGTTCACTTTCAGAGGTGGAAGGAGAATTTACCTTTTCAGAGCAGTCCTCTGATGATCCATCAGTCTGATCATCTGCAAATGCCATACCACAGAGATTGGTAGGCTCTTCCTCTCCATCACTTGTAGAGTCTGATAGCCAATCTTCCATCTCTGCAACAAGTACTCTTTCTTTGACATTGTACTTGTATTTGTTCTTGTAGTAGTCTTTATATTTGACAAGTCTACCTCTGCAATTTGCAGAGAAATGACCTAGCTTTCCACATCTGAAACATCTTCCATCATTTTGATTTGGTGGAAGAGCAGCAACAATTTCTATTTTCTGAGCTTGAGGTTGGGGCTGAAAGTATCTCTGAGGTTGAGGATACTTGGGTTGGAATGGTTGATGAGTTCTTGATTGTTGTGCAACATCATGGTTGTTGAAATTTGTACCCTTTTGATCACTATGTGGAGTGAATCTGTCTCTTGTTGAAATATTCTTTCTGGGTTTCTCCTTTATTCATTATCTCTCCTTCCTTCAATGACTTTCTTGCCAAATTTCTTGTTAAATTGATGAGTAATTAATGCAAGAGATTTGGCAAAGGCATAGATGTCATCATCTGAGTCTAAGTCTGAATGTTCATCTTCTTCAGCCATTAAAACCTTTCTAGATTTCCTTTTTGGTTCCTTTTTCAAACAGTTCTTTGTTTCTGCACTACTACCTTCTTTTGACACACCTTTTTGTTTTGAAATGAGGGCAAGTGGTCCACCTAAAGAGGTTTTTGACTTTTGTTTAACAACTTCTTTTTCCTGTGCAACAAGAGTGCCATAAATGTCAGTCAATGACCATGATTCAAGATTCTGATTGTCCTGTATTGACATGGACAATTGTGACCATTCTTCATTTAAACTTTTAAGGAAAAGAACATTGTTTTCTTCTTTTGTCCTCATAACTCCAAACTTTTTGCATTTGTTGATGAGAATGTTGAATCTTGAATACGTTTGGTGCAAGGTTTCTTCAGGTAGTGCATGAAAGTCATGATACTCATTAATGCAAAGATTTCTTCTATTTTTCTGATTTTATAGGCCACCTTTCAAGTTGGTTTAACAACTGATCCCATATCTCTTTTGCAGTTACACAAGAATCAAGTTCTTGAAAGATATCATTGGGAATGGCCATTATAAGTAATCTAACAGCTTTTGAGTCATTTTCCATCATTCTAGTTTCTTCATCACTGAAGTTTGAAGTTTTCTTTTCATAGTATGTAGGTATTTCAACAGTATCTGCTGTTGCTGGAACTCTTGGTTGGATACAAGATCATAAAGTCTGAAGACTGAAAGTCAAGCAAGTCAAAGCTCAAGTCAACTCCCAAGCAGAAAGTCAAAGTCTCGTTTGTAATAAATGTCAAAGCTAGTTGTATGAGAGTTTAGTGCTGTGAGTGTTTTTCTTTTTGTGCCCGTATTGTAGTGTGAGTGTTTTGTCCCTGTGTTTAAATAGGGATGTAGCTTGTGTTGTACGCATATATTGTAGAGAGAGAAAGTTTGAGAGAGCAACTTTGTATTCAAATTTTAGTTTGAAATAAAATGGAAATTGAGTGAAATTGTTGACTACATCTTGTTATACACTATTTCTGGTATTAATAATTGGTATCAGAGCAGATCAAAATTCAGAAATCAAGATTAAATTTGAAGATTTTGTATTCGACAGTATCAAGAACACGCAAGACCACATGGAAATAATTGATTTGTGATTTTAGTGTTGTTTTTGTCTTAGATCTTGTACTGTGTTACTCAAATTATTGTATAGAACAAATTGTATGTGTATCGATTAGCATAATTCACTTTAGAATCATGTGAATTCTGATTTTTCTTGAAGTTCAGTTCGAGTCGAGAAAAACGCACTGTGACAAATCAAAATCTGTAATTTTAGTGTTTGTTTTTGAAATTCACTTGTTGTAATTGATTCGAAACATGTATTAGGAGATTCCTGCAAAATTTCAAGCTAATTGGTGAAGAATTTGAGTGTAATCAGTGAAAGACTTGAGTTTCTATTCGAAAACTCAAGAACTCGTAAGATTCAAAGTACATGCATCTCAAGAACACGCTAAGGGAAGAACTCGCAAGGTTTGAAGAACACGCACAAAGACAAAACTCGTAAAGATATGAAGAACTCGCACGCTGTGTTGTGCGAGAAGTAAAAACTCGCAAGCCTCTTGATGCGAGTTTATATTGTTCACTCTTTTCATCGTGCGCGGAGTTGATTTTAGAAATATTTGCGCGATTTCATTTAGCGCGAAGTTCTTTTTAGAAAATTTTCCTAAGTTCCAAACTCGCAAGAGTTTTGCGAGAAGTATTTTGCGAGTTTGCATTTAGCGCGAACTAGAAAATTTTCAATTTTCTAAGTGTTGAACTCGCAAACCTTTGCGATAAGTATTTAAAACTAGCACAGTGTAGTGTGCGCGAAAGCGGAACTCGCACAACCCTGTGTGCGAGAAGCTAGTTCATTCTGTCTTGGTTGTGCTTGAAGTACAAAAGCGTATAATGCTGTTTGGGCGATGTTTTATATCCAGTGTTTTGCGCTTTCCATACTAATTTTTCTGATTTTTCTGAAATTTGACAAATTTTGATTTTTGCAGATCCAGTTTTATTTCTGAATTTTGACGATCGTTCAGAGCAGTGTAAAGATAAGGATGACTTCCAAAGACGCACTCTCCATTGGTACTGATGTCAAACCACCTATTATGTTCAAAGGGGAATATGAACAGTGGAAGAACCGATTCCACGATTTCATTGACAGACATGCTAACGGGGAAAATATTCTGATGTCTATCTTGGAAGGTCCAATGGTACCCCGTACTATGGAAATACCTGATGAAGAGTCATCGGACAGTGAAGATGGAAATGTTGACAGAGCTCAAAAGACAAAGACTGTTCCGAAGGATTTTTCTAAATATACAGAAGAGCAGAAAAGTAGATACAAGGCTTATAAGCAAGCAAGATCTCTACACTTACAGAGCATTCCGAATGAGATTTACATCAAAATTGACAGCTACAAAGCCAATGCAAAGAAGATGTGGGATCAACTCCAAAAGATGATTATGGGTTCAAAGGTTAGAAACCAAATGAAGGTAGCTAACTGCATTAACAACTACGAGGAATTTAAGGCTAAGGAGAATGAGAGCCTTGAGGATACTTATGAGAGATTTGTTCTTCTCCTGAACGAGCTTTCAAAGAACAAAGTTAAAAAGAAGAAAATCTAAAACAACATCAAATTCCTCAGCATTCTCCAACCAGAATGGAAGAAACACACAAGGAGAATGAAGAAGATGAAAGACCTCAGTGACATTCCATTGCACGAGGTATATGAAACATTGAAGCAGAATGAAGAGGAGGTAGAAGAGAAAAGAAGTGAGAAGAAAAGGACAGAGAAAGTTGTAGATCCCATAGCCTTAATAGCTGGTCAGAAAGAGAAGGAGAAGAAAGAAAAGAAGAAGAAGAAGAAGAAGAAAGTTGCGATTCCTAGTTCTGATGATTCTGCTAATTCAGACTCTGACAGTGATGATGGAGAAAATCTGAAGCAAGCTATGCTACTGCTAACCCGAGCATTTCAAAAGAAATTTTACAAGAAGCCGGGTTCAAACAGTCAGAGATACTCCTCTGGATCTAAGAATCACGAGCATAGAGAAAGAGTAGAAGGAAGAAGATTTGAGGAGAAGAAGTTTATGGATAAAAGGTCTGAAGAGAAGAAGAGATTTGTAAATTATTATGGTACTGAGAAGAAGAGTGATGATTTGATAAATTGCTACAACTGCGGAAAGGTTGGTCATTATGCCAAGGATTGTCGAAAGCCTACCATCAGAAACTCCGACTACTACAAGCACAAGATATTGCTTGCTAAATAGAAAGAAGCCGAAAAAGCTCTAATGGCTGAAGACGAGTTTTGGCTTGACCATTCTGATGAGGACGAAAAGGAAGAAACAACACACATGTGTCTGATGGGCAAGGACGTGAAGTATGATGAGACAGATGAAGAGACATCTGATGAGGTACTAAATTTTTCTGAATCTGATTTTGTAACTAAAATGGAAGCCATGATGATCGAGCTTCAAGACCTTCAATCTAAAATGAAAAAGGAAAAGAGCAGAGTTGCAAAGAAACGTCAAACTATAAAAATTTAAAAACAATACAAATGAGATTCTACTTAGTAAAATATCACAATAAAATCCATCAGATGAAATCAAATGTATGTATTTGGATACAGAAACAAGTTTCATTGCATATCAAGTTAAGACATGTTCAGTTTCAAAAACTTTCATCAATCTATTCAATATGCTCGCATGTGAACTCCGATTAGCTTCAAGAAAATGCAATTCTAAAAATATAATAGAGAACTTTGCATGTAATCATACTAATCCATCAAGAATTTAGACTTTCATAAATTTACAGGTTTATTGCAACTCAAACATATCACCAAGTATCATGATATGTGTGCTCATTGGCATCTTTTAGCAGTGTGCACAATGGCATCTTCACATGAGTGTGCTCTTTGGCATCTTTTAAGCTTGTGCACTTTTGGCATCTTTTTAATCAACAATTTATTAAGTAAAGAACATGCCGTAAACGTAACTTTCTATCTGACCCTATTGTAGGATTTGGGTCAGCTGCTCCCAGACCAGTTGGCCTTAGGGGACTAGGTGTCAAGCACCCCTTGGAACTTACTTTCCCAGATCAGAAAGGCTACATCGACACATCTTAAACCCATTCATACCACTAGAACACGACTTTCGATCTGATTCTATAGAAGGATTTGGGTTCGATCACTCCCAGATCAAATGACCTTAGGGGACCAGATGACAAGCATCCCACAAAACTTACTTTCCCAAACCAGAAAGGTGTGACACCTGTCAAATTCTGAATATTAAGGTTAGCACCCTTAGATTATATTATAAGTCTTGTCACTTCTAGATTTTTATTTAAAAACCTTTAAGACAAAAAGTTCCCGAAAAATTTAGAAGTTGCGTTAAAAATACGGAACAGTTCCGCATCTGACCGTCACTGTCCAGAAATGCCAAATACGTGAATAAAAGTCCAAAATCCTTAAACTATAAAAATCAATATGTTAATTTCTCTTGCATTGCAAAATTTTCAAATTTGACATTTATTTAGCAAATATTGAGAATCGGGTATTTCGGTTCTCAATTATATCTGATATTTTATAAATTAGACTAGTAATTTAATTAATAATATTAAATTAAATTTTTTTATGATGATGAGTCATTAGGACACTTGTCTTAATGGTAATATATTCTAATTATTTTAATTATTAAAAACAAATTAAAAACAAGATTTACATTCATTTTTCAATTTCAACTTTTCATCTCCTCTCTCCCTCCTCTCTCTTGTTCGGCCGAAGAACACACCACCACCACCACCATTTCAATTTTTTTTGTTACTCAAAAACAAAATACAATCAAGAATCCATCAACAAATTGAAGATAGAATCAAGTTTCCTTCTCAAATCTTCAAGGTAATCTCAAAAACTACATTCTTTTTATGCATGTTCTCATATTTCGAATTTTGGGTTGAGGAGCAAAAGATTTCATCTAAATGTGGTATAAATTAGGTTTTGTTGATAAAATAGCTTTCAAATTATGTTCATATATTCAAAAATGAGTTTTTGATTCTTGTTTCTTCAAAGAAAACTTGTTTATCATCAAGTTTAGAGTTTATGGTATAAATGTTGAATTTGGTATCATAAACCACTAAAATGTTGGTATTATTGAAATTATGATTATGTTATCATAATGAAATGTTAGTATAAAAAATGTTCTTATGAAGGAATTTCCCAAATTCCACATGATTAAGAACTTAGTAATAATGATAATGTCATTTATTTGGTGTTGTGTTCATGCATGCATTTGGATGAGCATTTTGATTGCAATGAATCCATGATACATAAGTTAGCTTATCATGTAATGAGGAGTGAAGACATGGTTTATAATCAAAAACCATGTCTAATGATCATCATTTTTGGTTTAAAATAGTATTTACTTCATTTTAGAATCTGTCCAGAAATTGGACTTCACTTCTAGCTTGCGTAACTCACAAACTACATGTCCAAATTTGGGGTTTTTGCTTCTAAACTTTAATTTAGAGTGTTATCTTTCTAAAAAGTCCGAAAACACTGAATTTGGAGTTGATTTGGGCACTTAAATGGAATTTATAAGAAAGGGGTGCAATCTGTCCAATGAGGACAGAATCATACACCCAACTTGTAAAGACCATAACTCCCACATTATTCATCCAAAATAAGTGAATCTTTTTCCAAAAGATAGGATTTTGAGTTAGGTTTGCATCCATATAAGGATCACTATCTAATTCCAAGAATTGATACCCCAAAAGTCTGTTACAAGTGAGGTATGTCACTGATCCGAAAATCAGTGACACCCTGTTTTGTAAAAATTATTTGAGGTATCAAAAGTTATTCAAAAATTATAAAAAAATGCATATTTACTCTAAACATATTATAGTATCATCACAAAATTTATGATTAAATAATTCTCTTGGGAAGTTAAGCTTCCGTGTTGATTTTATCGAATAACTTTCTGGACAGCGCTATAGTATTAGTGGATAGCGCTATTTGGTGTGACAAACCCACCTTAATGCTGACGAGCAGGGGTGCACTATACTAGAGAAGATGACTAAACATGTGGCTCGAACCACCGCTGAGTTAGTTCATCGGGGGCGTTGAAATTGGTCAGGGACGGCTTAGTAGTGGCTCAACGTAATATTTATCATTGCATACCTCTTGTCATATAAACTAAGTTATGATACTCATGAATCAAAGAAATTGAAGTTTGGTGTAAACTTATGTTTTACAAATGATAACTTGCATATAAATTGATTTGTGCATATCTAAAACCTGTGAACTCACCAACTCTTTGTAGTTGACCTTGGTTTTTATTCATGCTTTTCAGGAATCGAGAAGGTAATTCCATGATGTTTTAGCAGTGCACTTCATATTTTGAAGCAAGATTATTATGTTTTATGCGTATCGATATATTTTAAGTTTGGGAATTGTAAACAATGTCAATACTACGTTCTTAAAAATGTAATGTCTTTTGAAAGTTAAATGAATGTTGGTATGTTTATAATCTTGTGCTATGACATCGGAGCTGTTATGCCTCGTGTTTCCGCTTTAGCGGGGTGTGACAGATTTGGTATCAGAGCCACAGGTTATAGGGAATACCTGTTTTATTTCCGAAAACCTTACACTATAACCTTTTACAAATAAAGTTTTCAAAATTAAGGTGCGCTGTTAGTATAATTAAGATGTGTCTCACATTGATCATATTTTAACTTGAACAAAGCTTGATCACCTTTGTTTAATTTAAGTGTGTATAAAGGGGACATGGATTGGCTATACTAGGAATTACTAAAAATAGAAACTTTTTGATACAAAAATGAAAAGCATGACTGTTATGTGAGTTTGCATGGTATTTTTGGTTTTTCATAAAAATTATAGCATGATTGACAATTAAACTTTATTAATTATCGCAGTTAATATGTCACGATCACCATCTCACCGAGATCAGTCGCCTGACGAATCAGGCTACCTCACCTACATACCTAGAGGAAATACTCCGACGAGTGATGATTTTGACCCATCTGAGCATGGTTACTCAGATTCCGATCGGCCACTGGAAAGATCGGTCACACCTACATCGGAGTCGACTCCACCTGCCACATTCGAGCGAGAGAATACACTTGTCCCACGTAGGGACGAGGCGGGGCCTTCTCGACTTAGGGGTCGGAGGGTATCACCACCACCGTGTGCTGGAATACCGGTATCTCAATCAGCCGGTATGACAGTGTTAGAAAACTACTGGGTCTCGGGTATGGCTCGAGAGGTGGAGAGAGTTAGAATGGAGATATATCATCATGAACATTCCATCGATGCACTCATGATTATAATGAATTCAAGTGATCGGATTTTAAATGGACTTATATCAATGGTAAGTACGGGTGATCAAACTATGAGTGGGATTATGAGGGAGCTGGTGGAAACTAGGGCGATGGTAGCATGGCTGCACTCTTGTTTATCTGTGATGATGGGACTTTTGGTGATTGTGATAGCATGGGTGATGATGATGTTTTTCAGGCATCAATAGTGTGGTTCATTGTTGGATATTTGGATGATTAACTTTCTTTTTGGAGTTATGTAACTCGTCGTATTAAAACATTATTAATCAGCATGACTATTACTTTTGGATGAATGTTGAATATTTGACGTAGTATTTTATTGACTTTGGATATGTTTATGTTATATTGTTTATGTTTACTTATAAATTGTGAATTTTAATACTATGAGGTTGATGTATGATATATTGGATGTATGAATAAACAAATATAATTTATATTGTAGGATAGAAATAAGGGAAATAAGAATATGGAATTAAATATTGACGAGGCTTTAAAATAAATTGTTATATTAGAATTATGCCGCCAAGAAGAGAAGATCCTGATATTGCACGACTCGTATCCGAGCAAATCTTAGCCACACTTCCTAACATAGTCAGTCAGATAGCAGCAGGTCTAAATGCTAACCAACCTAATCAACCAAGAGTCGGTGCAAATATAGAAAAAGAATGTACATATAAGACTTTTAGGTCTTGTAATCCAAAAGAATTCCTCGGTACCGAAGGAGCGGTTGGGTTATTATCTTGGATTGAAGGAATGGAATCCGTTCTCCACATAAGTAAATGCTCGGAAGCAAACAAAGTGGAATTCGCAGCTTGCTTATTACAAGGAAGAGCACTGACGTGGTGGAACACTCAAGTGCAGACTCGAGGAAGAGAAGCAGCTAACAAACTTACTTGGGATGAGTTTAAGGAAATGCTTAAGGAAGAATATTGTTCAAGAAGCGAAATGCAGAAATTACAAGCAGAGCTATGGGAGCATGAAATGAAAGGAAACGACATAGATACGTACACGGCACGATTTCACGAGTTGGCGAAGATGGTGCCACATCTGGTTACACCAGAAGAGAATCGGGTAGACAGGTATGTCTGGGGTTTAGCTCCAGAAATCCGAGGGGATGTGACTTCGGGTAATCCAAAAACCATTCAGGAGGCGGTAAATCTGGCAACCAAGCTCACCAATAATGCCAATCGATCGGGACTTTTCTCTTACGATAAAGTCAAAGGAAAAAGAAAGGTCGAGGAAACTTCAAGGAGACCGTTTGACAGAAGAAGAGGAAAGGAACAGAGAACAGTGGGTAATTATGGGATTCAGACTCAAACAGCCGATAAAGGAAAGGAAGTATATCCAAGATGCGGCAAGTGCAACAATCGTCATTTCAGAAACTGTGTTATTTGTCTCAAATGCAACAAAGGAGGTCATTATGCGAAAGATTGCAAGAATGGGGGAAAACGATCTTGTTTTGAGTGCGGGAGTCAGGATCACTTCAGAAACGCCTGTCCCAAATTTATCAGAAAAATGAACGCAAATCAGACTCGACCAGTCAATCAGAGGAATCAAAGAGGTCAAGCACGAGGCCGAGTATTTGAAATTAGAGCGGAAGAAGCGAGACAGGATCCGGATGTGATCACAGGTATGTTTCTTTTAAATAATCATCGTGCATCTGTATTGTTTGATTCCGGAGCAGATAGAAACTTTGTGTCATTAAGTTTTAGATCAAAAATTAATCAAATGCCCCAAAAGCTAAAAGAAACTTATGTCATTGAGTTCGCTAACGGACAAGAGATTAGGGTTGGAGATGTATTTTCGAATTGTACCCTAAGTCTAGCTGAAAAGGAATTTAAGATAGATCTAATTCCAATAAAGTTAGGAAGCTTTGACATAGTTGTGGGCATGGATTGGTTGTCTAATAACCAAGCGGAAATATGTTGCTCCGAAAAGACTCTTCGAATTCCGTTACCGAAAGGAGAAGTACTTATAGTACATGGAGAAAAATCCAAAAGGAAGTTAAGAATAGTGTCCTGCATGAAGATGCAGAAGTATTTAAGGAAAGAATATATTGCGTTTTTAGCTCATGTAGTCAATAAAGAGACCAAGGAGAAGTGTTTGCAAGATATTCCTGTAGTTCGAGACTTTCCTGAAGTATTTCCTGAAGACTTACCCGGACTACCTCCACCGAGACAAGTCGAATTCCGCATTGATTTAATTCCGGGAGCTGCACCAGTGGCTAAGACACCATACCGTTTGGCGCCATCCGAAATGCAAGAACTGTCTGAACAACTTCAAGAGCTGCTTGACAAAGGATTTATCAGACCCAGTTCTTCGCCATGGGGAGCTCCAGTTCTTTTTGTTAAGAAGAAAGATGGAACATTCCGAATGTGTATCGATTACAGAGAACTCAATAAGCTAACCCTCAAGAATCGATACCCACTTCCTCGAATTGACGATCTGTTTGATCAACTGCAAGGCGCAGCGTATTTCTCAAAGATTGACTTGCGATCTGGATATCATCAAATGAGAGTCCGTGAAGAGGATATTGATAAGACGACATTTAGAACTCGATATGGACATTATGAGTTTCTAGTTATGCCCTTTGGATTGACGAACGCACCAGCAGTTTTCATGGATTTGATGAATAGAGTTTGTCGTCCGTATTTAGACAAGTTCGTAATTGTATTCATAGAAGACATTTTGATCTATTCGCGAAGTAAGGAAGATCATAAGAAACATTTGAAGTTGATCTTAGAACTACTCAAAGATCAGAAGTTGTATGCTAAGTTTTCCAAATGTGAATTTTGGCTTCGAGAGGTACATTTTCTGGGTCATGTGGTTAATGAAAAAGGAATTCATGTTGACCCGGCAAAAGTTGAAGCCATTAAGAAATGGGAAACTCCAAGGACACCAACAGAAATTCGTCAATTTCTTGGTCTGGCAGGTTATTACCGAAGGTTCATAGCGAATTTTTCAAAAATCGCTCAACCGCTGACAACACTGACTCAAAAAGATAAGAAATTTATCTGGGAAGAAAAACAGGAGGAAGCATTTCAAATGCTTAAACGCAAGTTATGTGACGCACCAATTCTTGTGCTACCGGAAGGTACGGATGATTTTGTGGTGTATTGTGACGCATCACATCAAGGCTTGGGATGTGTATTAATGCAGAGGAATAAGGTTATAGCTTATGCGTCAAGACAACTCAAAGTTCATGAAAAGAACTACACCACTCATGATTTGGAATTGGGAGCAGTGGTATTTGCATTAAAAATCTGGAGACATTACCTTTATGGCACTAAATGTACCATCTATACTGATCACAAAAGTCTTCAGCATATTTTTGATCAGAAAATGCTAAACATGAGACAGCGGAGATGGGTTGAGCTGCTTAATGATTATGATTGCGAAATAAAGTATCATCCTGGTAAAGCTAATGTGGTAGCAGATGCATTAAGCAGGAAAGAAAGGGTAAAACCAACAAGGACACGAGCTTTGGGAATGTTGGTTCAATCAAACCTTAAGACACAAATTCGTGAAGCCCAAGAGAAAGCATTGAAAGAAGAAAATCTTTGTTGCGAAGCCTTGCATAATTTGGAAAAAGAGTTCGAATCACAATCAAATGGAGTACGATATTTCAAGAATAAAGTTTGGGTACCAAAGGTTGATGATCTGCGATCGACTATTTTGGAAGAAGCTCACCGATCGAGGTATTCGGTTCACCCAGGAGCCGATAAAATGTACAAAGGATTGAAGGAATATTATTGGTGGCCAGGAATGAAGAAGGACATTGCTAAGTTTGTAAGCAAGTGTTTGACATGTGCGAAAGTTAAAGCAGAACATCAAAAACCTTCTGGACTTCTTCAACATCCTGAGATACCTCAATGGAAATGGGATCAGGTATCTATGGATTTTATCACCAAACTACCCAGGACTGGAAAAGGGAACGACGCAATTTGGGTCGTTGTGGACCGACTTACGAAATCAGCGCATTTTCTTCCTATAAGAGAGGATTTCAAAATAGAAAGATTGGCACAGTTGTACATAGACGAAATTGTCTCTCGGCATGGAGTACCCCTATCTATCATTTCTGACAGAGATAGTCGTTTTACTTCCCGATTTTGGCAAACATATCAGAAAGCGCTGGGTACCAGGTTGGATCTGAGTACTGCATACCATCCACAGACAGACGGACAAACGGAAAGGACCATTCAAACTTTGGAAGATATGTTACGCGCTTGTGCTATAGATTTTGGAGGAAGCTGGGATAAGCATCTGCCGTTAGTTGAATTCTCTTACAATAACAGCTATCACACCAGCATTCAATGTGCGCCGTACGAAGCTCTCTATGGACGTAAGTGTAGATCTCCACTCAGTTGGGTGGAAATTGGCGATAGTCAACTGATTGGGCCTGACATTATACAAGAAACCACGGATAAAATATCAACCATCAAGGACAGACTCAAAGCTGCAAGAGATCGTCAGAAAAGTTATGCGGATAACCGCAGAAAACCGTTAGAATTCCAAAAAGGTGACAAGGTTCTTCTGAAAGTATCACCATGGAAAGGATTGATCAGATTCGGGAAAAGAGGTAAACTAAGTCCAAGATATATTGGCCCGTTTGAGGTACTGGAAAGAATTGGATCGGTAGCCTATAAGCTGAGTTTACCTCAAGAGTTAAGTGCTATTCATGACACTTTTCATGTGTCAAATTTAAAGAAATGTCTGATAGAAAAATCAATGATCGTGTCCCCAGATGAAGTAAAAGTTGATGGGCGCCTGTGTTTTAGAGAGGAACCTATCGAGATTCTTGACCGTGAAACTAAACGTCTTAGGCGCAGTAAAATTCCAATTTTAAAGGTCCGTTGGAATTCACGTCATGGACCTGAATATACTTGGGAAAGAGAAGATTTCATGAAACGCAAGTATCCTCAATTGTTTAATGAAAAGCCTGTCCAGAAATAACAGTTATAAACTTCGGGACAAAATTTTTCGAAGAAGGGGAGACTATGACACCTGTCAAATTCTGAATATTAAGGTTAGCACCCTTAGATTATATTATAAGTTTTGTCACTTCTAGATTTTTATTTAAAAACCTTTAAGACAAAAAGTTCCCAAAAAATTTAGAAGTTGCGTTAAAAATACGGAACAGTTCCGCATCTGACCGTCACTGTCCAGAAATGCCAAATAAGTGAATAAAAGTCCAAAATCCTTAAACTATAAAAATCAGTATGTTAATTTCTCTTGCATTGCAAAATTTTCAAATTTGACATTTATTTAGCAAATATTGAGAATCGGGTATTTCGGTTCTCAATTATATCTGATATTTTATAAATTAGACTAGTAATTTAATTAATAATATTAAATTAAATTTTTTTATGATGATGAGTCATTAGGACACTTGTCTTAATGGTAATATATTCTAATTATTTTAATTATTAAAAACAAATTAAAAACAAGATTTACATTCATTTTTCAATTTCAACTTTTCATCTCCTCTCTCCCTCCTCTCTCTTGTTCGGCCGAAGAACACACCACCACCACCACCATTTCAATTTTTTTTGTTACTCAAAATCAAAATACAATCAAGAATCCATCAACAAATTGAAGATAGAATCAAGTTTCCTTCTCAAATCTTCAAGGTAATCTCAAAAACTACATTCTTTTTATGCATGTTCTCATATTTCGAATTTTGGGTTGAGGAGCAAAAGATTTCATCTAAATGTGGTATACATTAGGTTTTGTTGATAAAATAGCTTTCAAATTATGTTCATATATTCAAAAATGAGTTTTTGATTCTTGTTTCTTCAAAGAAAACTTGTTTATCATCAAGTTTAGAGTTTATGGTATAAATGTTGAATTTGGTATCATAAAACACTAAAATGTTGGTATTATTGAAATTATGATTATGTTATCATAATGAAATGTTAGTATAAAAAATGTTCTTATGAAGGAATTTCCCAAATTCCACATGATTAAGAACTTAGTAATAATGATAATGTCATTTATTTGGTGTTGTGTTCATGCATGCATTTGGATGAGCATTTTGATTGTAATGAATCCATGATACATAAGTTAGCTTATCATGTAATGAGGAGTGAAGACATGGTTTATAATCAAAAACCATGTCTAATGATCATCATTTTTGGTTTAAAATAGTATTTACTTCATTTTAGAATTTGTCCAGAAATTGGACTTCACTTCTAGCTTGCGTAACTCACAAACTACATGTCCAAATTTGGGGTTTTTGCTTCTAAACTTTAATTTAGAGTGTTATCTTTCTAAAAAGTCCGAAAACACTGAATTTGGAGTTGATTTGGGCACTTAAATGGAATTTATAAGAAAGGGGTGCAATCTGTCCAATGAGGACATAATCATACACCCAACTTGTAAAGACCATAACTCCCACATTATTCATCCAAAATAAGTGAATCTTTTTCCAAAAGATAGGATTTTGAGTTAGGTTTGCATCCATATAAGGATCACTATCTAATTCCAAGAATTGATACCCCAAAAGTCTGTTACAAGTGAGGTATGTCACTGATCCGAAAATCAGTGACACCCTGTTTTGTAAAAATTATTTGAGGTATCAAAAGTTATTCAAAAATTATAAAAAAATGCAGATTTACTCTAAACATATTATAGTATCATCACAAAACTTGTGATTAAATAATTCTCTTGGGAAGTTAATCTTCCGTGTTGATTTTATCGAATAACTTTCTGGACAGTGTATGCTGAATCCAGAAAGGTAATCTTCTTAAGTCTAAATTTTGTTTTATTGTATTTTGGAACTTTGTATAGTTTAAAAATGGATATGGACTAAGGAATTTATATAATGGCATTTCATGGGACAATTGGACATATTGGTTGGACATCGGAATAGGGCATTAATGTGTTTCTCTATGGCAACTCTTGTATAGGGAAACTAAGGGCGTGGCAAATTCCATAAGTATTAAAGTAAAGTTTCACCCGTTCCATTCGTTAAGGTGAGTATTCACAGCCCCACTTTTATCGTTTTAACTGATTTTGGGGTGAAAGGCATGCTTTATTTGCGTATTTAAAGATTCATTAGAATTGTTTGAAAGTATTGCGAATTGGCAATTTATAAGGCTTTGCTAAAAGCGTTTGGAATTATAAGCTATATGATAAGTATGCAATTGATGTGTTGAGTATTAAATGTTAAGACCCCGTGACACTACTATTAACTCGAAGAAAATCGGGCCTATAGTATTAGTGGATAGCGCTATTTGGTGTGACAAACCCACCTTAATGCTGACGAGCAGGGGTGCACTATACTAGAGAAGATGACTAAACATGTGGCTCGAACCACCGCTGAGTTAGTTCATCGGGGGCGTTGAAATTGGTCAGGGACGGCTTAGTAGTGGCTCAACGTAATATTTATCATTGCATACCTCTTGTCATATAAACTAAGTTATGATACTCATGAATCAAAGAAATTGAAGTTTGGTGTAAACTTATGTTTTACAAATGATAACTTGCATATAAATTGATTTGTGCATATCTAAAACCTGTGAACTCACCAACTCTTTGTAGTTGACCTTGGTTTTTATTCATGCTTTTCAGGAATCGAGAAGGTAATTCCATGATGTTTTAGCAGTGCACTTCATATTTTGAAGCAAGATTATTATGTTTTATGCGTATCGATATATTTTAAGTTTGGGAATTGTAAACAATGTCAATACTACGTTCTTAAAAATGTAATGTCTTTTGAAAGTTAAATGTATGTTGGTATGTTTATAATCTTGTGCTATGACATCGGAGTTGTTATGCCTCGTGTTTCCGCTTTAGCGGGGTGTGACAAAAGGTCACAGGTACAAACTTTTAAACTTAGAGATTTCTGATTTATAAGAATTTAATAATCATCTCAATCATAATGATTTACATCTAAGTGCTTAGCCCATATTTTCATTACGATCCAAAATTCCAACTTTTTAGGTTTTCTAAGCATTGTAAACTATAAATATTTCGAATCACACAACTTTAAAGCAATATCAAAAGCTACAAACATGTTGTTGACTTTTCGACTGTTGTTAGACTTGAAATTTGAACATATGAAAACTTTAATATAAACAAAGCAACTTGAAAATTTATCCTAGACACACATTTTATTCAAAAGAAAGAAAAATTGTAAAACTTTTACTTTATAGAATAAAATTTGTAAAGGTTTAAACTTTTAAAACAACATGCCGAGATTTAAAAAAATAAACATTTGATCGGCAAGTCTCTATTCAGTTGAAACAAAATATAAGTCAATAATATTATCTTTCACACAATGTATAAAGAATATGTGTCTCATTTGAAAAAAAAATTGGGTTGAACAAATTCAGGAGTTGAATTAAAATGCTCATATTCTTTTAAAAGCATTTGAGAAAACTGGAACAACATCATTATCAGAGATAAATGCAGCGGAAACTAAGTAGATGTACTCACAGTTTCTCATTAGTCAGAAGCTTAAGGCATTGAAGAACGAGTCCTAGACTGACATGTCTAGAAGTCATAGACCGTTGAAGTACGGGTTCTAAGCTGATGTACTTAGAAGCCAATTTTCTCTTACTCCCCCTTGACATGAGATGCCTGCAACTTAGAATCAGTTTGAGATTTTGGTACCTACTTGAATTTGGGCCCATGTTTGTTAGTTGCAGTTCTTATGGGGATATATTTGTTAGATTTGACAGTTAAAGCAGGAGAAAGATCATCAGAATAATAAGCATAATCATCAGAAAAAGACAAAGCATTATCATCTGAACTAGAATCCGAGGAAGAGCATGAGACATGTTTTGAAATTCGAATCATTTGCTTTATAGAGTATTTTGAAATTTTATTACAAGTAGCAAATGAATCACTTTTATAAAGTTTGTCTACACATCTATCCTCATCAGTCGTAGAATCATCTGATATTCACTTGGCTCTCCAAATCTGCTTGATAGTTGTGCTCAAAGTCCTATCTGAAAAATTTGAATAAGAAGAAATAGAACTGTCAGAAAGAACTTTATCTTTTTTCTTTGACTTCTTTGAGCTTCTTCTTTTACGCTTTGGTTTATAATACTGATCATTTAGCGTAAAAGATTCATCAAGAATTTCCGAATTAATATTTAAATCAGAAGAAATAATTTTACCTAAGCAACCAATCTGATCAGACAATAAATCTGAACTTACCTCAGAGACAGAATTATTTTGAGAAAAGATATCAGATTTAGAAACTTCCTTTTTGTTTAATTGACAATCAGAAGAAAGGCTAGAAATATAATCTTGTTTTTGAGAAAATAATTTTCTTCAAAACTAGACGTCATGAAAGAAAAAATAATATCAGATTCAATTTCTTTTAAAATATTTTGATCTTCCATCTTATCTTCAAGATCAATGATTTTGCCTTCTAATATTAAAGGAGGAGTATATTTCTTAGAATCATAAACGATTGGAGAAATATTTTCCTTATCAGATTTATTGGCAAAAATATCAATAAAATCATCAGATACTTAAGACTTGATGAGAGATATTTCATTAAAACCTTTTCTGCCTTTCCTGGATTTATCAGGAAAATATTTTGCATTTTCATACGTATAAACAAAAGGAATTTCCTTTTTCTTGTTATTCGTCCTTTTCTCATTTTCGATTTCTAATACTTGCTTCTCATTATCCAATCAATTTTAAATTGAGGAGCATATTGAGCAAGTGTTAGATAATCGTATTTGTATAAAGTAGGGGATTTTTCAATCGCATTGTTTAAACAATGTGGATTTTCAAAAACAAGTCCCCATTTTTCTTTTAAAGCTTCATCACTCCTTGGTTTATTCATAAAGATTGTTTGCTCAGATTGGTTTCTTCGATATAACTTTTCTTCTAATTTATTAATTTTATCCGAAAATTTGTCTTTTAACTCGGCCATTTCTGTCAAAGATTCAAGATAAGACTTATTTGATTTTTCCAAATCATCTAATTTCTTTTAAAAGATGTCTTTTGTATTTTTCAAAATAGATTTTTCATCTTTCAAAGAAATTTTCAATTTGTCAATCAAATCTGACTTTTCTGAATTTAAGTTCTTTTCAGATAATAACTTTAAGCGTAAATCATGTATGACAGTAATAAAGATATTCATCTGAGAAGATATGAATTTATAGTCAAATTCAGAAGGTACCTCATCAGCATCGATTGAGGAGTCGTCATCATCATCAGATTGATCATCTCCAACAAAGCATACAGTAGCAGTTTCAACTTTGTCAGCTTCATTGTCGGAGGGATCAATCCAGTACTCCTCTTCAGCAAGTAGAGCAGTTCCATTCTCTCTCTTTTCGGCTATCTCCAATTTCTTTCTGTAGTATGCCGAATCTCGAACCACCTTTGCTCGACACTCCTTTGAAATGTGCGCTGACTTTCCACAGTTAAAACATGCAGCATCTTTCTTAGCCTTGGACACTTTGACTCTTGTACCGGAAGTGAAGCGAAGATTGTTTGAACCCGATTGATGATGGAACTTTTTCTGATAATGCTGAGAGAGAAGGATCATCGCTTTCTCGAGTGCCTTGCCATCATCATCAGTTGACCCGTCATAAGCATTATCAGACAATGCTTGATTAGCCAGATGGCTCGTTAGAAGAGCAACCGGGTCCACTGATTTCTTGTTCTTCTTCTCCAGTTTGGCCTTCTTCTCAGTGACTATGCATTCATCTGTCAGCAAGATCTCAAACATTTCTTGGATTTGCATGGAAGAAATTCTGACATCATTCCTCAAGCGATGGCAAGATTTGTTCCATTCAGGTTGAAGTGCATTGGGAATTTCAGATTTGTCTCAAGCTCAGTCTTTTCCACTTTTATTTTTCTCAGATCATTGATCACGACACAGAATCTGTCATATACAGTTTTCAATAGCTCCCCATCCTTGGCTTTGAATTCTTCAAAGTTGTTCATATAATGAGTATGTCGGAGTTGAGTAGCAACTGAAGAACCAAGCATAATCTTTTCAAGCTGTTGCCACATAAGATTCGAATGATTTTTGAAACAATCAATCCTGTTGTAGATAGAGTTTGGCAAGGCTAGCATCAGATTTGCCTTTATATCACGATCAGCTTGATACTCTGATAACTCATTAGGTGAATATTCTTTGGTAGGCTTATATAATCCAGAAGCCAACTTGGGTTTCTCAAAAGGTCATTCTGATAGAATATTCATCATGTCATTTCCGTTCTTTTGACGCTCAATAAAATTCAGAAACCTATCTTGCCACTATGTAAACTCGTTTTCATCAATCAGCACTGGAGGACGATTTTCTGAACCCATTAACATCATGAGATCATTTTTGTAGAACTGAGATTGATAAGCAAACTTTGCAGAATCCATATCTTCAGAAATCCAGAAAAATTCTAAGTCTTGATTGAGATGACGCAAACTTGAGGTTTGCGTGAGAGGTAAATGGCGCAAACTATGATTCTCGCGAGCAGATGATGACACAAACTATATTTTGCGTGAGAAGGCAATTGCGCAAACTTGATTTGCGTGAAGTACTAATGGCGCAAACTTAAGTCTGCGTGAGGAGAGACTGACGAGAATCTGACTTTACGTGAGTTCTTGAAGGCGCAAACCAAGCTTTGCGTTTAATGAATGTGGCGCAAAGCAGACTTTGTGTGAGAAGTGCAAGACGCAAACTGAGATTTGCGTGAGTCGCTAGTAACGCAAACTGAAACTTTGCGTGAGATGATGGCACAAACTGTTTCTCGTGAACTGAGGAATACACAAAGTATCTTTGCGTGAGCTAAAGGGGACGCAAACTATACTTTGCTTGATGCACGGGAGACGCAAAGTTCACTTTGCTTGATGAACACAAAGCGAAAAGCTGAACTTCTCGAGAAAACACCCTGAAGACGCAGATGCACTGGATGACCTCGCGCAAACCAGATGAACTCTTGCAAACCTGAGATGAACTAGCGCAAAGTTCAAATCTGGCGCAAACCGCTGAAAATCAAGAAAAACTTGCAAAAATCGATTATAGCCATGAAATTAATAAAACTAATTCACACAGAATTGATCGAAAACAAGTTTATAACACTTTTCAAACAAAAATTTCAATCAAAAACCACAATTTCGAAAAATCGTTATATGAACAGTACGTTAAAAACAGTTTTCCAGAAACTTCAAAAATCTCAAAATCGACAATCAAAACTTGAATTTCTTGAAAATCGATGTGAATCAAAAGTGTTTAACAAACAAAATCGAATCTAACAAACCAATTTTCACAAGAATTCGTTCAAAAACACATTCAAATTTGATGAGAAATCTAAAAACGAGATTTTCTTGAAAAATTCAAGAAAATCAATCAAATTTTCAGATTAAACTACAAATTCAGAATTCGAAAACAATTTTCTCAATTCTCTCAAGATCTAGATAAGCTCTGATACCAATTGATAATCCAAGATCTCTAAATCTTTGAGAGAGAAAGTAGAGAGAGAGCAAGTAAGTGCAAAGTATGTTGATTCAATGTAATGTGCGAGAAAGACTTACAAGACACAAAGACCAAAGGGACTTAAATACCCTTGGTCAATACAACACAGTATACGACTCTAAACACAGTATTAGACCAAGCCTATAAATACAATTATTACTATAAAATCAGACTTAACAATCTCCCCCTTAGTAATCATTGGCGCTGTGGTCTTCAAAATCAATCTTCTAAATCAGCACGGACCATCTAAGCGACTTTAAAGAAGCAGCTTTCTGACTTAAAAAAAAATTCTTCTCAGAATCTTTCAGATTGAGTTGTCTTTGCTGTCTTGACAAGACTGGACCAGTTTGAATAAGCTTAAAGGAACAATTGGTTCAACAACTTGTGCTCTAGACGATACACCTCTTTTAAATGAACTTGAAGAATTTGTGGTGATCGGAGCTTGAACAGCAAAAAGACAAATATTGTTGAAGAAATTAGAATCTTGAGCGAATCTTGATCAGCAGATAAACTTTGGAGCTCTTTGTCTCTTTAACATCTCCTTAACTTCTCCCCCTCATGACCTTGATGATCGGGATCAACTTGGTCATGCAAATGTTGGAGACGAGACAGCTTAAGATCTGCAAAAACAAAGTAAAGGAGAAAAGAAGAGGTTTGCGCTACATGTTGGTGGCGCAAAGTGAGATTTGCGCTAACAAAGAGAAGCGCAAAGCTTGTTTTACGCTAGCCAAAGGAGGCGCAAAGCTAGTTTTGCGCTAGAAGTTGTTGGCGCAAACTAAGCTTTGTGCTACCAACTGGCGGCGCAAACATGACTTTGAATCTGAAAAATTTCACCTGATTAGCATTTTGACTCGCCCTACACAAATGCACTAAATTTGACAATTCAAGTTAGCATTCATATAGAATATCAGATACAACACAGTATACGACTCTAAACACAGTATATTTTTCTTTTTACACTTGGTCAATACAACACAGTATACGACTCTAAACAAAGTATTAGACCAAGCCTATAAATACAATGATTACTATAAAATCAGACTTAACAGTTTCAAAATTTATATTCAGTATATTTTTCTTTTTACACTGATGTTGTTATGTTTGTGTATCTATATCTTTGTAAATTGGTCTGTGCATTTTTCGAGGGGGGGTGAATAAGGAGAATATTCTGAAAGATCATATCTCATTTCGAGGGGGAGTATTTGATTTTCTATATGAATGCTAACTTGAATTGTCATATTTAGTGCATTTGTGTAGGGGGAGTCAAAGAGCTTAAAAGGTGATTATTTTATGTTTTTAAGTCAGATTTGCGCCAACAGTTGGTAGCGCAAAACTCAACTTTGCGCCTCCTACAGGTAGCACAAAACTAAGTTTGTGCCACCAACATGTAGTGCAAACCTTCCTTTTCTCCTTTATTCTGATGTTTGCAGATCTGAAGCTGTCTCGTGTTGGATCATAAATTGTATTCAAGATTAAAGTTAAATTAGAGGGTCTAAATTGTATTTGTTTGAAAGTTAATATGGATTAGTTTGTAAATGGGACTCAAGCCCATTAGGAAGCCCATTTAAGCATTAAGCATTAAGCCTATATGGCTTATCATATATAATGTGTTAATTATTTAGTTTTAGGGTTAGATACCTCATAATCATAATTAGCCGTACGTATTTTCTCTGTATTCAAGGTATCAATAACACACAAGGTTTTCATTGATTAATCAAGGGATTGTGGTATGTTATTCTGATCTTATTATCTCTTGATTTATATTGTGTTGTGTGTTAATTATCAACTAGATTATCTGGGTTTAACAAGTGGTATCAGAGCCAAAAGAATCAAGTTTATTGGATTATACTGTGTTCATCGATTTTTTTTCACTGGGTAGAAATCGATTCCTTGATTTAATGTGTTTTTATGCATAAAATTGATTTGTCTGGATGCGTTTTATGTTATAGGATGCTATCTGATAGTTTAATTGCACCTAAAATCATCAATTAGTTGGTTTTTTGATAATTCTTGGATCTGGGTTCGACATAGTCATTGAACTTTCGACCACTGTGTTGTCAAAATTGAAGCACAAAAGTTGGTTTTTATTCATTGATTTTGATTGTGATTCGATCGATACATGTTTATGGACTCAAAAAGTTTGATATTTGCATTCAATTTCTGTGTTCGTTGTGATTTCTGGGTTGAAATTCAAGTTTCTGGGTCGAACTAAGAACATACCGGTCGATCACGGTTCACTCCGGTCGTCCGGTCAACACATAGTCCATCCCGGTCTCCTGATACCGGTCGTCACATACCGGTCAACTCACATTGATCCAGTCACACTTAATCCTGGTCTCACCATACCGGTCACTCTACACCGGTCTCCTCACAATACATCGGTCAATTGATACCGATTTCACCACTTCGGTCTATACCGGTCGAGTCACCCCTGTCATAGTATCCAGGTCGACACCGGTCGTGAATAACGGTCGACACATCGATCCGGTCCCGGTCGCATACCGATCAATATATCTGTTCGGTCGACACACAATATCGGTCGACACTCTTGTCCGATCGAACAAGATATCGGTCGAAGACCCATCCCGGTCGACACAAGTCCGGTTGGACAGAACACCGATCGAGCGAGATACCGGTCAAGCAACAACCCGGTCGATCTCTCTTTGCGCCAGTGCCTGTTCGCGCAATCCTCACTTTGCGCGACCTGCCTCTCGCGCAAACCGTCCTTTTTGCGCCAGATTCTCTGATTATTTTATCTGTGAATTATACTGTGCGAGTACTGCATTTATTTATTTTTGGGAAATTTATTTTTATGAAAATTTTTGAGTGTAGTTTTTATCCAATACTTGATTCTAACGATCTCATCTAGTTGATTGTCTTGGTACAGATTAGTTTGATTACTAACCATACAGCTAAGATGTCGAATCAGCTTCTCTCAATGGGCTCTCAGTCCAAACCTCCTGTCGTCATGGCTGATGAATATCAGCAATGAAGAAGAGAATGATCCAGTTTCTGAATCACAAGAACAGAGAATACATGGAATCAATCATCAATGGTCCAATAAATCTAATGATCAGAGTACCTGGTCAAGCATAAACTGAAACCTCTCCAGAGATTCCTTATAGATTTGTCCCGAAACCGTACCAGTACTTCAGTGAAAAGGAGAAAGAGTTGTACAAGATAGATGAAGAGGCTCTCATTTATCTGACAATGGCTATTCCAAATGACATCTACAACCGTGTAGATAGTCGGAGCTCAGCTAAAGAAGTATGGGATGAATTATCAAGACAGTTTGAAGGAAGTGAAGCCTCAATTCAAGCAAGGCAGAATCTTTGCATAAATGCCTATGAGGGGTTTTACGCAAAGGAAGGAGAGACGCTGCTAGAGACCTACAACAAATATAATATCAATATCAATGACTTGCGGAGGAACAATATCTCTAAATCAGCTTCATAGATAAATTATAAGTTCATCAAGAATTTGAATCCTGAGTGGAAGAACTTTGCCATCAACCTTCAGATGTCAAAGAATATGGCTCAAGAAAATGTCACTGATATATTCTCTACTCTTTCTCAGCATGAGGATGAGGTGAGAACCATCAATAATGAGTCCAATAAACTGAAGGATTCAGTGGCTCTCATAGCTGGCAAAGGTCCTGTATCCTCTGCAAGGTCAATGAAAAAGGTGTCTAAAGCTCTTGTTACGGATTTTACTGAGTCCGATTCTGCTTCGAGTGATGAAGAACTGGAGATTGATTCTGATCCAGATATACAAAAGTTCTCTGAGGACTTGGCTCTAATTACTCAACGATTAAAGAAGAGCTTTGGCAAGAAAAAGTACAACTCAAAGCCAAAGTATGATGGTTACAAGAAAGTGAAGTCTGAGATGCGATACAAGCAAAGGCATGGAAAAAGAGAGGAAGGTCGAGAAGACAGGAAAGAAGATAGAAGAGAAGGAAAGAGAGAAGAGAAGAAAGAAGAAAGAAAGGATGAACCAAGCAGATGCTACAACTGTGGCAAATTTGGGCACTTCTCCAGAGATTGCAGATTCAAGAAAGTCAAGAATTCAGAATACTATGCAAGGAAGTCACTCATTGCTAAGAAAGCTGAAGAAGGAAAGGTGCTTATGGCTGAAGAAGAAAACTGGTTGTTCCAAATTTCTGATGACGAGGAGCAGGCACACTTCACCCAAGTTTCCTACATGGCAAAACTGGATGGTGACGATGAAGATTCTGAGGCACATTCTCAAGATGCGAATTCTGAGGTAAGTGATAATTCTGAACTTATTGAATCTTTAATGGCCCAAATAAATAGTATGAAGGATGAATTTGCTTTACTGAAAGGTAAACTTAGCTCTGCACATCAATCAGTTTTAAGTTTTCGTGATGAAAACGCACTGTTAAAAGTTGTTGTGGAAGACAAAGAAAAAGAAAAGGATGGTTTAAAAGCTGAAAAAGAGTCTTTAAAAAGAAAAATATCTGGCTTAGAAAAGGATCTTGTAAATCTTAATGCTGAAAAGGGTGAGTTTAAAATCAAATTCGAAGTCTGTTTTCAAGAAAGAAATGAAGCTTACACCAAAATCAGACAATTGGAGGATATTAACATGAAACGAGGTCAGACTGAGCAGACATTAAATCTGTTGACCAATAAACTCTAAGATGAAAGGTTTTATAAACTTAAACCAGGTTTGGATGTGCCAACTAAAGAAATTTTGAAAAAGGCACCGGAGCATTTATATAATTTTGATAAATTTGGCTCCGCAATCAGACTCATTCCTAACATTCGTGCAACCTTTGTTGAAGCAAGTACTTCTAAACCTTTTACAGAGACCAAAGGTCGAGAAGAAATAGGGAAGGACAAGTCTTGTGAAACTGATTCTCAAAATTCTTTTAAATCAGTTGGTTTTAAATACAGTGATTTGAACAAAAGCTATGAAACTCAAAAGATCGAATTAACTGAGTTTGATTCACTGTTTACCACATCTTCAAAAGAATCAGTCAACAATGACACGGTTCCACCTGAGACTGCATGCAAATATGATGAGTATGAATCGGATGTTGATCCATCTACTATACCATCAGTCTCAAATCCCATTGCTTCTAAACCTTTACTTGTTGAAGAGGTTGAAGAAGAATCTGTCATCACGAATGGATCTTGCTCTAAAAATGATAAAATGGAGTTTATTGAGTCCATGACTGAAGAAAGGTTTTTCTGAAATAATGAATGCCTCAGATTCTGATCCTGTTTCTACTGCAAATGAGTCAAATTATGTGAGTGATCATGCATCTGAATTGATGAAGCAAATTGATATGTTGCAACAGTCTCTTGATGAGGTTGTAGATGAAAACTTTGATCTTAAATTTAAACTTGAAAAATCTTTGAAAGAAAATCAAGAGCTTTGCACAGAGATCAATGATTTGAAAATTACTTTGTTTAAAAATGCTTCAAATGAAAACCAGATGTTCAATGATCCAAGCTGGAAGGTAAGAACTAATCCAAAATTTGATGCTCCTACAAAACCCTCAGTTGTTTACTCTGATTGTCCTGAATATCCACCTAGTATTTTTGAGAAGGGTGAGACTTCAAGTAACTCTATAAAAGAACCACCCTCTAAGATAGAGACTAACAAGGCTCCTGTTTCTGTTTCAGATATAAAAGGAAATGGAGTTGGGAGGAGTAAGAAGAATAAAGATACTAGTTTGAATAAAAATGATAGTTTAACTTCTAGTGAATCTTTTGTTACGAATAGTTGTATTTCAGACAGTGTTATTTTGAAAAATAATTCTTTTGCTGGACATGAATGTAAGATTTGTTCCGATAAATCTAAGTTTATGAATTTTGCTCGAAAGAATCTATATTGCAAACACTGCTGGGATAATTCATTCAAATACTACTCCCCTCCTAAGTCCAAAAAGAGTAAAAGAAAAGCTAAGATGAACCTTAAGTCTAATTCTAATTCTAATTCTTCCACACAACCCAAAGTGTTTCGTGCTAAGGTTGCCAATCCTAAATCTAAAAAGCATTTTCAGGAATTAAATGTCAAAACAGTTTGGAAATGGGTTCCAAAACCCAGATATGAATGGAGAGTGAAAGTTAAACCTGCTGATATTCCTGAATTGCTTAAAGCTAACAGTGAAGGACCCATTCTGATATGGGTACCTAAGCAAAACTAATTGTTTTTGTGCAGGCCTGTCGACTATGGGATAGATTCCGGATGTTCACGCCACATGACAGGATTCAAGCACCTCTTGCATAACTATGTGGAGGAGCCTGCCGGAGCAGTTCGTTTTGCTAATTCTGAAGTGGAAGGACACGTCAGAGGATATGGAATGCTGGATAATGGAGTTGTGAATATTCAAAGAGTGTTATATATAGAAGGGCTTGATCATAACTTGTTTAGCACCAGTCACTTCTTTGACATGAAATATCAAGTCCGCTTCACAACAAATCATTGCTAGAAGTCTCAGTATCAGAAACTTATGTACAAGATGTCCCGAGTACATTTATGGAGCTACCTGCCATGCATGATGAGAACGATGCATCAAATACGCAACAAACAGTTGAATCCTTACCAAGCACATATCATTGTACTAAGGATCATCCCCTGCATAACGTGATAGGTGACGTACAATCTGGTATCACGACACGGTCTGCATCAGCAAATTTCTGCATGTTTTCAAGCTTCCTTAGTTCCCTAGAACCGAAGAAAGCATCCGAAGCTCTACGTGATCCCTTCTGGATTTCTGATATGCAAGACGAGCTTCTGCAATTCGAACGGAACAAGGTATGGCGCTTGATCCCACTACCTAAAGGTAAAACTGTCATTGGAACTAAGTGGATTTTTAGAAACAAGAAAGACGAAGCTAGAGTAGTTGTGAGAAACAAAACTCGCTTGGTTGCAAAAGGGTACTGTCAACAGGAGGGCATTGACTATGACGAAACATTCGCCCCTGTTGCAAGGATCGAAGCCATCAGACTCTTCTTAGCATATACAGCGCACAAAAACTTTACAGTCTATCAAATGGACGTAAAGTCAGCTTTCCTGAATGGCGTTCTGCATGAGGAGGTCTACGTGGCTAAACATGAAGGTTTCGTTGATCCTCATCACCCTGATCATGTCTATGTGTAAGACAAAGCGCTTTATCGCCTTAAACAAGCACCAAGAGCCTGGTATGAAACTCTCACTAAATTTCTCTTACCTTCTGGTTTCAAGAAAGGTACGGTTGATACTACCTTATTTCTTAAAAGGCAAGGTGAGGACTTGATTCTCATTCAGATTTATGTTGACGACATAATATTTGGGTCGACAAATCATAAATTTTGCAAGAACTTTTCGAAAATCATGGAAACAAAGTTTGAAATGTCGATGATGGGTGAGTTAAATTTCTTTCTTGGTTTACAAGTAAAGCAATTACCCGAAGGCATATTCATTAATCAAGCTAAATATATAAAAGACATGTTAAGAAAGTTCAATATGTCAGACAGTTCAATCATGAAAACACCAATGGCTACTGTTAGACTGAAATTGTATTCAAGATTAAATGAGGGTCATTATTGTATTTGTTGTTTGTGTGTCTGTTGTAATTGTGCTTAGAAGGTTTGACCTTGCTTGGTCATGTTGACCTATATATAAGCAAGTCTTAGTGTTGGTTTCATGATTGATTGAAGTCATTGTAGTAGTTGTAGTAGTGATTGAGAGAGAAGATAGAACACATAGTTGCACACTGTGAGAACACACACAAACACTCTGTATTGAAAGGATTATCACAAATAGGTATATGGCTTGATGTAATCTGTGTGATTAAATAAACAAAAGTGTTTTGTGTAAATCTGGATGTGTTTATGCTAGTAATTCTTAGGCCACAATTGGTATCAGAGCCAAATCCATTTTAAAATCAATTGGTATCTGAGCCAAATCCATTTTAAAATCAAGAAAATTTTGAGTCGGCACTGTTCATCGTCACTGTTCACGAAGTCAGAATCATTTTTGAATTTTAGTGAAAATTTTGAGCTGTAATTGATCAGGTTATGATCATATAGTGAAATTGATCGAGACTGTATCATTTAATTTTTGAATTGCATTTGAATTGATCATCGATTTTGCAGTTTTGTTGTTTTTCAAGTTCACGAGTTCATCGTACTGTTCTTGAATCAAATTGTCAATTTGTGTGTTTTTAATTGAAATTCCTTGTCAGAATTAGATTCTAGATGTTTAGGTGAGTGAATTGTCAAGTTTTCAGATCGAGATTCGAGGTCTAAAGTGATTTTCTGTGCGAATTTATTCGAGTTTAGAGGTTTGCGTGAGATCCAAAGTTTGCGCAAGTTTGTCATACGTTTGCGCGAGTTCATCTCGGTTTGCGCAAGTTCTTCAAGAGATTTATCAAGTGGTTCATCTGAACTTTGCGTATTCAACCAGAATCGCAAAGTGTACTTTGCGTCAACAATAATTGATGTTTGCGTATCAATAGTTAACGAGAAGTTAGCTTTGCGTAAGTAACTAATCACACAAAGTTTGTTTGCGTCACACGCTGGACACGCAAAGTCAGGTTTGCGTCACACAATGGACACGCAAAGTCAGGTTTGCGTAACACGACAATCACGAAAAGTAAGGTTTGCGTAACACGACAATCACGCAAAGTTGGTTTGCGTAACACTCTGGTCACGCAAAGTAAGTTTTGCGCCATACTCTTCTTACGAGAAGTGTAGTTTGCGCTACAGCATGTTAACGCAATCTTCTATCTTGCGCTACATACAGTGTTATACTTGAATTTTTTTTAGTTTTCTTGATTTGTTGGATTTAAAGATCTTTACTAGCTAATATTTTTCATCTTGTAGGTTTATACATCTTTCAATCATGGCGAATGAATTACTCTCTATGGGATCTCATCTGAAGCCTCCGGTCTTGTCTATCGGAGAATACTTACAATGGAAGAAAAGGATGACTCAGTTCTTGAATCTAAAGAACAGAGATTATATGGAGTCTATTTTAAATGGTCTGATCGAGCCCAAAACGCATGTACCTGGACAAGCAGCTTCAGCTACATCTCCAGAAATTCCGAACAGATATGTGCCAAAACGATATGAATACTTCAGTGAAACTGAAAAGGCAAGACATAAGATAGATGAAGGCACTTACCTATCTAACCATGGCAATTACCAATGACATCTACAATCGTGTAGACAGTAGGGAATCTGCAAAAGCCTTATGGGATGAACTGGAGACAGTTTCAGGGAACAAAGAAGTCAATTCAGACAAAGCTGAATCAAAGTATAAATGCGTATGAAGGCTTCCATGCAAAAGAAGGAGAGACTTTGTTGGAGACATACACACGTTTCAATGTGATTCTGAATGATCTAAGGAGAAATGGAATGAACAAGTCAGTATCAGAGATCAATTATAAGTTCATTAAGAACTAGAACCCAGAGTGGAAAAGCTATGCTATCAACATTCAGATGACTAAGGACATGGCTCAAGAAGAAGTCAATGATATCTTCACAACTTTGTCTCAGCACGAGGATGAAGTAAAGTAGCTGAGTGCTGAAAAGAAGGTGGTCAAGGATTCTCTAGCCTTAATGTCTGAACGAAAGAAAGGGTCAAGTTTCAAGTCCAGTTCTTCTTATAAGACAAAGTCAAGGAAATCCAAATCTCTCCTCACTGAAGTCACTGATTCAAGTACTGATGAATCTTCTACTGAAGTTGAAGAAAATTCAGATGAGGATATTCAACGATTTGCTGAAAATCTGGATCTCCTAACAAAGCAGTTTCAGAAAAGCTTTGGTAAAAACAGATTTTCAAAGCCGAAATATGAGAGTTACAAGAAAGACAAGTACAAACCAAGGTCTGAAAAGAAGTTTGAGAAAAGAGGAGAGAAAAGAGATGAAAAGAGAGAAGAGAAAAGAGAAGAGAAGAGAGAAGGAATGAAAGAAGAGTCTGAGCCGAAATATGGACGATGCTATAACTGTGGAAAACCAGGTCATTTTTCAAAAGATTGCAAGTTCAAGCGAACAAAGAATTCATAATACTATGCTCGGAAATTACTGATTGCAAAGAAGGTGGAAGATGGTCAAAACTTAATGGCAGAAGAGGAAAATTGGTTCTACAAGAGTTCTGATGATGAAAGCGCACACTTTACTCAGGTGTGTATGATGGCCAAAGTGGATGAGGACACTGAATCATCTTCTGATCATTCCGACTGTGGTTCTGAGGTACGTACTTTGTTTAAAAATGAACTTGTTCAATCTTTAAAAGCTAAGATCCAATTCATGAAAGAAGAGTTTGATAATTTGAAAGTCAAACTTAGTCATGAAAGACAAACAATGTTGAATTTTCGCGATGAAAATGAAATGTTGAAAGATGTTGTTAAGGAGAAAGAATCTGAGAAAGGGATTTTGAAAAAGGACAAACATGTTTTAAAATCAAAAATATCTGAGCTTGAAAGAGATCTTGTAAATTTAAATGCTGAAAAAGGTGAATTTAAAATCAAGTTTGAAGCATGTTTTCAAGAAAGAAACGAGGCATATTGTAAAATCAAACAACTGGAGGATTTAAATCTGAAAAGAGGACACACTGAGCAAATATTAAATCTTTTAACAAACAAACTCCAAGATATCCGATTTTATGATGTCAAAAAAGGTTTAGGTTTTGAAGCAAATAATGTTTTGAAAAGAGCACCAGAAAATTTGTATAATTTTGATAAGATGGGCTCTACTCCTACAAAACCTGATATTCGTGATACTTTTGTTACTTTTCTTAAAGGTAAAGTCGTGAATGATGATAACACTTCATCTTGTGCTGATTCAATGTCAAGTTTTAAATCTGTTGGTTTTACTTATAAAGATTTGAACGAAAGTTACAAAACAAGAAAGCCAGAATTTAGTGAATTTTCATCACTATTTTCTCCTTGTTTACCAACAGAGTCAGCAAAGGTTGAAGCAAATAGTACTGAATCTCAGTGTCAGTATGATGAATCTGATTCAGAAACTGATGTTAAGAATCAAATTGATTTATCTGATTCATTCACTTCTAATTCCTCAAAAGAATCAAAAGATAAAAATATCATGAATCAAAACCTTAATTCTGATTTTTCAAAAATAATGACTGAGGAGATCTTTACAGAAATGATGAATGCTTCAGATCCTGTACCTAGAATAGAAAACATGGAATCAAACTCTGAGGTGAATCAGCATCTATCTTTGAGAAACAAATCACAGATCTTCAAAAGACGATTAAAGAGTTAGAAGATGAGAACGTTGATCTCAAATTCAAACTTGACAAGTCTTCTGAAGAAAACAAAGAACTCTCTAGAGAGTTAACAGTTTTAAAAGATGATTTGTTTAAACAAAATCTAAAAGAGAAAAAGATGTTTGAGTCTCCAAACTGGAATGTTCATTCTAATCCATAGTTTGAGACTATTAATTCTAAAACTTCAGTTGTTTATACTACTACTCCTGAATATCCTCCGAGTATTTTTGAAAAGGGAGAAGCTTCTTGTACTTCAAAGTCAGAATCATCTTCTAAAAAGAAAGCTAACAAGATTCTATTTCCTGTTTCAGATATAAAAAGGCAGAATGATAAAGGAGAATGGATGAAGAATGTGGAGGAAAATAAAGTTGCTAAAAATAAATGTAGTATCAGTGATAGTGATAGTTTGATTTGTAAAAATTCAAACGTTTCCAAATGTCAAAGTTGTATGAATGCTTGTACTTCATTGTATAAATCTAAGCTTTTGACATTTGCACGTAAGAATTTTATCTGCAAACACTGTCATGATAATGCATTTATCATTCATTCCATTTATTCTAAATCTAAAGTTTCCAGAAAAACATCTCTTGTCAAATCAGTTTCCAAATCCTTGACACATCAGGCTAAAGTTTTTCATGCTAAGATTGATCATTTTTCTAAAAAGAAAAGATTTCACGAGCTTAATGTGAAAATGACATGGAAATGGGTACCTAAGCCTCGCTATGAATGGCGAATTAAGGCTAAGGTAGTTAATATTGATAAATTGCAAAAAGCTAACAAGGAAGGACCCATCTGGATATGGGTACCTAAGCAGAAATAATTTGTTCTTTTTGCAGGCCTCACATACATGGTATATAGATTCAGGATGCTCGCACCATATGACAGGATTTAAGCATCTACTTCACAATTATGTTGAGGAACCTGCCGGTACTGTAAGTTATGCAAATTCTGAGCTTACTGGACATATTCGAGGACACGGATCTTTAACAAATGGCATCGTAACGATCAAGAGAGTACTATACGTAGAAGGACTTGATCATAATCTTTTTAGCACAAGTCAGTTCTGCGATAGTAAATTCCAAGTTCGGTTTACTGATATATGCTGTTATATTGAAGATAAAGATGGTCGTGCAGTTTTTAAAGCTAAGCGGAATGCAAATCTTTATTCTGTGAATTTTCCAACTCTTTCTGCATCAAGACCTGTTTGTCTGATTGCAAAAGCTTCACGAGCTGAAAGTTGGATATGGCATCGGCGCCTGTCTCTCAAAATTTTGATGCGATAAATCAGTTGGCGAGACATGGTATTGTCAAAGGTCTACCTAAACTAAGGTTTGAGAAAAATTCTCTTTGTCCCACTTGTGAAATGGGAAAGATGAAGCGAAGCTCTCATAAAGCAAAGATAGAATTCTCATCCTCAACACCTCTTGAATTGATACATATGGACCTTTGCGGCCCGATGAGGACTCAATCTATCAACGACAAGAGATATATTTTGGTCATGATAGATGAGTACTCCAGATATACTTGGCTGGAATTTCTAAGGAACAAATCAGATGCAACAGAGCTCATCATTGCGTTCATAAAGAAAATCCAGGTTCGACTACAATTGTCGGTTAAGTCTTTGAGAAGTGACAATGGCACGAAATTCAAGAATGAAAAGCTTTAGAGTTATCTCGTATCTGTTGGGATCTCTCATAACTTTTCTGCTGCCTACACTCCTCAGCAAAACGGCGTAGTTGAAAGGAAGAATCGAACACTGGTGGAAGCTGCGAGGACAATGTTAGCCTATTCTGAGTTGGCAATGTTTCTGTGGGCTGAAGTCGTAGCCACTGCGTGTTTCACACAAAACCGCACGATTGTCATCAAAATACATAGAAAGACAGCGTATGAACTAATTAATCGTCGAAAACCGAATATTAAATTTTTTCGTACCTTTGGTTGCAGGTGTTATATTCTCAATGATCGCGATAATCTTGGAAAATTTGACAAGAAGGTTGACGAAGGATACTTCATTGGTTATTCGTTAATGTCTAAAGCCTATCGGTTCTACAATAGACGAACCAAGACGATCATGGAGAGCATTAATGTGTCTTTCGATGAATCATCAAAGTTGACTTCTGAACACAGCAGTTCAGAACTCAAGCTTAAGCAGAACATTTCTATTCAAGACGGAATAGAACCCGCAATCATACATACTAAGTCTTCTGATTCAAATAAAGTTACATCTGAATTAGACTTATTATTTTTTGATGCTTTTACGGATATCTGTGCAGATTTTGAAAATTCAAGCATATCTGCATCAAATTCAGAGGTTCCAATTATAATAGAAGAAATTTCAAGACCTTCTGAAAATGTCACGATATCAACCTCATCAGGTACATCTACACATATATATTCTGAAGATACTAATATTGAATCTGTGCTTGCAGATCTAAATTCTGGAACAGAAGTCCTGAGCACTTCTTCTATTGCTCCGGAAATTTTTATTTCAGAAGAGGTTGTACAAGATGTCCTGAGCACATCTGGGGTTGATCAAGATTTACCTGCAGTCTATGATGAATATGAGGAAGATAATACTCAAGCTCATGTTCATCCACTTCCAAGTACAATGATATGGACACGAGCTCACCCACTTCATAATATTATTGGTAATGCACAGTCTGGTGTACAAACGCGGGCAGCATCTGCTAATTTTTGTCTATATTCAAGTTTTTTAAGTTCCCTCGAGCCGAAGAAAGCTTCAGAAGCCTTGCGTGATCCAGATTGGATACTGGCAATGCAAGATGAACTTCTGCAATTTGAGAGGAACAAAGTTTGGCGACTTATAACACTTCCAGAAGGAAAATCCGTTATTGGAACAAAGTGGGTTTTCAGAAATAAGAGAGACGAATCTCGAGTTGTAGTTCGAAACAAAGCTCGTCTTGTTGCAAAGGGTTATTGTCAACAGGAGGGGATTGATTATGAAGAAACTTTTGCTCCTGTGGCACGACTGGAAGCTATACGAATCTTCTTATCTTATGCAGCTCATAAAAAATTTACGGTCTTTCAAATGGACGTAAAATCTGCATTTTTGAATGGGATATTGCATGAAGAATTATACATTGCTCAACCAGAAGGATTCGTTGATCCAAAGAACCCTGATCATGTCTATGTCTTAGACAAAGCCTTATATGGACTCAAACAGGCACCAAGAGCTTGGTACGATACTCTAACACAATTCTTACTCGCTTCAGGATTCAAGAAAGGTACAATCGATACTACTCTCTTTCTGAAAAAGAAAGGTGATGATATGATTCTAATACAGATTTATGTAGATGACATAATTTTCGGTTCTACAAATCTAAAGTTTTGTAAAAACTTTTCAAGAATAATGGAATCGCTTTGAAATGTCAATGATGGGCGAACTGAATTTTTTCCTTGGTCTTCAAGTGAAACAGTTACCCGAAGGCATTTTCATTAATCAATCAAAATATATTCGAGATATTTTAAAGAAATTTAACATGACTGACAGTTCAGTGATGAAAACACCGATGGCAACGGGCACACTTTTGGATGCAGATCTTTCTGCCAAATCAGTAGATCAAAAAGTGTACCGTAGCATGATTGGTTCACTGCTGTACTTAACTGCAAGTAGACCGGATATTATGTTTGCTACATGTTTCTGTGCTAGATATCAGGCCAACCCGAAGGAATCACACCTCGTCGCTGTTAAACAGATTCTTAGGTATCTTAAAGGTACTACCGAGTTAGGCCTTTGGTATCCTAAGGGTTCGTCCTTTGATCTAACCGCCTATACAGATGCTGATCACGCAGGATGTAAGCTGGATAGAAAGAGCACCTCTGGTTCATGTCATTTCTTAGGTGATAAGTTGGTTAGATGGACGTCAAAGAAACAAAATTGTGTTTCTACATCCACTGTCGAGGCTGAATATGTAGCTGCCGCAAGCTGCTGTTCACAAGTCCTCTGGATGAGAACACAGTTAAAAAATTTCAGATATACTTACCAACGAGTCCCTATCTACTGCGACTCCAAGAGTGCCATTGTGATAACAGCTAATCCAGTGCAACATTCCAAGACGAAACACATCGACGTGCGTTATCATTTTATAAAGGATCATATCGAGAAGGGCGATATCGAGATGCACTTCGTGACTACAGACTACCAGTTGGCTGATCTTTTCACCAAGCCGTTGGATGAGAAGAGGTTTAACTTTTTAGTTAGCAAACTTGGTATGTTAAACGCCACTTCATGATTCTAGGGGGAGTTTTCTAGTCTTATGCTTTATTTGAAGATATCTTGGATATTTTATCACATGCTGACTGACTAAAGCGGAATCGTTTTTATAATGATTACCAAAATCTTTTTCTTGCAGGATATTTTATGTGACAATGGCTTTTGGACAATTCAGTTCAAAACCCGTATTGAAATGTTTTCTTCTGAAGGATGCTTTCATGATTACTTTTCAGGAAGTTTTTCGTTTAAAAGGGAGTTTAGAAATTATATTATTATATTTTTTTCTGATAAGTTGACTGTTTCAGATATCAAGGGGGAGGATATCTATTGTTTGTCAAGGATGCTTTAACTGCTATATTCATTCCAGAGGGAGTTAAGGATTCTGATCTACAGGTATATCATTCTAATCCCTATACTCTAACACTTGTGAAAGAAGAACAACTTTTACTTGTGAAAAATGTTTTTAAAATGTTCAAACCACTTCACATTCTTAAACTGTTTTTATGATTTGAGAAGTGCGAATTTTAAATGATTTTTTTTGGATACTTAAATGACTATCTGACCGTGTGTTCTTTAAAGAATAATACTTGTGTATTTTCTTTTCTATATACTTTGTCAAAGTATTCATACACACACTGGTTCAGTACATTCTTTTGACTTTGTTATTACCATGTATCAAATGTTTAATCTTTCTATGGTAATACTCCCGTTTGATATTCACAGTTGATTGAATCAAACGTCATTTCATCTTTAATGTGCTTTCATTGATAATATGTTTATATATTGTTCATATAAACAACATACGTCTTTGAATTCCCAAATATTTTTTTCTTCATGATAATTTGATTTGATCTTAATCATTGTCAGATTCTCAAAATATTTCTATTCTTTCATGGTTATTCATTCATATAATGTTTTGAGAAATCTTAAATGTTTAAAAATGCTCAAATTTCATTTCTGATTTTTGATGAGCATACATACACTGACATATGATTTCTTGTGATTTACATGTCAAGAAAATCATTGAACAACATGTACTTTTAGGAACATGGGATTCAGTGTGAGTGCTTAATAGATCTTCCATGGATTCTCAATAACCAGTGTATCCTACCCCGGAAGAAATCCTTTGAGTGATTGAGGGGAGAGGGGTCTAAAAGAATTGAGTGTGGGAGTAAGCAGAGGTAAAATGGAAATGAGAGATTGGTTAGACGTGAGCTTATATGTTTAAAAGAAAGAGGGTGTAAGAACAGAGTTAAAAGAATATCAGAACTCTGCACCAAACATCTTTCTTAGCCGAGCAGCCACATTACTGATTGGTTCACATTTCTTTGGTGACCATCATTGAAATAGGAAAATAGCCCTTGCCATCTCTTGCATACAACCTCACCAGCTACTCATTCTTTTCTTAAAAAGAGAATGTTTCATATTTTTCTGGGGAAGCAACACATAATCTATCGGATCTTCTCTTGGAAGATACTGATATTGCAAAAGAAGGAAAGTTGCCCCACCTTCGACCCTTTCTCATGCACATTGAGTCCATGTACAATCATTGTTGTCTCAGTGATTTACATACTTTGAGCCTTATGAAACACAATCATTGTGCTAATTCTTTCAAACACAAGCACGAGCACAAAGATAATTTGTTTTTCTGTTAGAACATTCATAGAATTACCTTGTGTTTTTCAATGATTGAATGGAAGTCCTGGGGAGTCAACATCAAACCAACTCCTTAAATTGTGCATTCGTTGTACACAGTAACTTCATGTTACTGACATGCATTTATAACTGTTTCATTTGTTGATTCAGGGTTACAACTCATATTCATTTGAATTTGAAAAAGATTCAGATGAATACATTTGTGAATCAAAGGACAATACAGATCAGATGTCAAATTGTCTATTTCTTCACACTGGGGGAATTTGTTCTCATATTATCATAAGTGGGAGATGAAAGCTCATGAAGACTGTACTCATTGGTTATATGGGGGAGATTATTCAATGACAGATATGACCTTGAAGTGTTTTAATGATTTTGATTCTTACAAATCATTAAAAAGGGGGAGATTAATCAAAGTTCAAGATCAGATTGAAGTTTTAAAGATTTCAGGGGAGATAAATATTTTTCAGATGATCAAAGTCAAAGGTTAAAGAAAGTTTGTCAAAGAGAAAGTGAAAGAAAGTCAGAGTTTGAAAGTAAAGTTGTCTATTCAGAATATTCAAAAGCTAATCCAAAGGGAAAGACAAGTTTGAAGAATTGTCAAAGATTCTACAAAAATGTAAAAAGACTTGAAGATGTCAAAGTTATGGAAGAGCAAAAGCTGAAAGCTGAAGACAATCCTGAAGATAAGAAGACCTGAAGATTATTGCTAATTTTTTTTTAATCTTGAATCCAAAGGGGAAGATTGTTAGACTGAAATTGTATTCAAGATTAAATGAGGGTCATAATTGTATTTGTTGTTTGTGTGTGTGTTGTAATTGTGCTTAGAAGGTTTGACATTGCTTGGTCATGTTGACCTATATATAAGCAAGTCTTAGTGTTGGTTTCATGATTGATTGAAGTCATTGTAGTAGTTGTGGTAGTGATTGAGAGAGAAGATAGAACACATAGTTGCACACCGTGAGAACACACACAAACACTCTGTATTGAAAGGATTATCACAAATAGGTATATGGCTTGATGTAATCTGTGTGATTAAATAAACAAAAGTGTTTTGTGTAAATCTAGATGTGTTTATGCTAGTAATTCTTGGGCCACAGCTACTGGTACACTCTTAGATACAGATCCCTCGGGTAAACCTGTTGATCAAAAGGTGTATCGTAGCATGATTGGTTCCTTACTTTATTTGACTGTCAGTCGCCCAGATATAATGTTTGCCACATGTTTTTGTGCTAGATATTAGTCTAATCCTAAAGAGTCACACTATAATGTTGTTAAGCGAATCCTTAGATATCTCAAAGGCTCTCCTAATTTAGGCCTTTGGTATCCAAAGGATTCTCGTTTTGAACTAACTGTCTTTACAGATGCTGATCATGCAGAATGTAAGCTAGACCGGAAAAGCACCTCTGGATCATGTCAATTTATAAGTGATAAACTAGTGAGTTGGACCTCAAAGAAACAAAACTGTGTTTCAACATCCACTGCCGAGGCTGAATATGTAGTTGCTGCTAGCTGCTGTTCACAAGTTCTCTGGATGAAGACACAGTTACGGGACTTTGGGTACAACTACAAGCGCATCCTTATTTATTGTGATTCCAAGAGCGCAATTGCCATAACAGCTAATCCGGTTCAACATTCGAAGACCAAGCATATAGATGTACGCTATCACTTCATCAAGGATCATCTAGAAAAAGGTGATATCGAAATGCACTTTGTTCAAACTGACTTCCAGTTAGCTGATCTTTTCCCCAAGCCGTTGGATGAAAAGAGGTTCCTGTTTCTAATCAGCAAACTCGGTATGTTGAACATGACTTCTTAGACCTTACTCTTGATTTGAGGGGGAGTATTTAGAATTCTAATTTTGTGCATTACTATTCAACTGTTGCTGACAATCGCGGAATCATTTTCACAAATGATTACCATGATTTTTTCTATGTACAGGTTTGTTCAAGTGACTATGGCTTCTAAACACATCGGATTAGAACCCGCACTTCAGTGCTTTATTTTTCTGCTTTCTGTTTAATTGATTAAAAAAAAATCACTTAAGTTGAGGGGGAGCTTAATTGTCAAAGAGCTTAATCGAAAAACTCCTTTAGAGCTTAATTTTGAGCTTAACTTTCAAACTCTTTTCAGTTTGAGGGGGAGAATCGTATTGTCAAACATCTTCTGTTTTGACTTCTCCAAATTTTTATTCTTCATGTTTGTATTCCTTTGTGCTTTCATGTACAAAAGACTGTTGAACAGGATGTTATTTTAGGAAAATACAAGGGATTCAGTGTGAGAGCTTAACAGAACTTCCATGGATTCACGATAACCAGTGTTTCCTACCCAGGAAGTATTCCCTGAGTGATTGAGGGGAGAGGGTTAAAAGATTGAGTGTTGATGAGTGAAGAGGTAAAATGAAAAAGAGAGATTGGTTAGATGTGAGATTTAAAAGATTAAAAGAAAGAGAGTGAGAGAACAGAGTAAAAGAATATCAAACTCTACACCAAACTTCTTTCTGAGCCAGGCAACCACATTATCTGATTGGTTCAAATTCTTTGGTGACCATCATTGAAAAAGGCAACTAGCCCATGCCATCTCTTGCACACAACCCCACCAGCTACTCATTCTTTTCTCAAAAAGAGAATATTTCACATTTTCTGGGGACGCATCACTTAAGCTATTGGTTCTTCATTTGGAAGATACTAATATTGAAAAAGAAGGAAAGTTGCCCCACCTTCGAACCCTTTCTCATGCACATTGAGTCTTTGTATAATTTGTTGCTGTCTCAACAAGTTTACATACTTTGAGCCTATATTGAAAAGCAATCATCGGTGCTTAATTCTTTCATACACATGCACGAGAACACAAAAATTTGTTTTCTGTCAGAACATTCATAGATAATCATATGTTATTCGATGATTGAATGGAAGTCCTGGGGAGCCAACATCAAACCAGCTCCTTATATAGTAACTTTGTGTTACTCAGTGACTTTGTGTCACTGACAGGCATTCCAAACTGAGTCATTTGTTGATTCAAGGTTACCACATTTATTTTATTTGAATCTGAAAAGATTGAAATAATCACTTTCTCCATTTGGAGAGACTGCTCTTATTTTCACACAGGGATCCGTACATGAAGACAGTGCTAAATTGGAGTCTATAAAGTCATGGGGGAGATTGTTTTGATATGTTTTGATGATGATGATTCTCACCACTCATCAAAAAGGGGGAGAATAATCAAAAAGAGAGAATATAATCTAAAGACTGCTGAAAATTTTCAAAGATATCAAAGTGTCTGAGCTAATTTGAAGTTTATTTGAAGATTGATTGAATATGATTATCAGAAGGACACTTCATTTAAAAGAAGATAAAGATGAAGACTGTTTCTGAAGTTTTCAAGAAAAGTGAAGACCCGAAGATAATTGCCATTTTTTTTTTAATCTTGAATCCAATAGGGGAGATTGTTGGATCATAAATTGTATTCAAGGTTAAAGTTAAATTAGAGGGTCTAAATTGTATTTGTTTGATAGTTAATATGGATTAGTTTGTAAATGGGACTCAATCCCATTAGGAAGCCCATTTAAGCATTAAGCATTAAGCCCATATGGCTTATCATATATAATGTGTTAATTATTTAGTTTTAGGGTTAGATACCTCATAATCATAATTAGCCGTACGTATTTTCTCTGTATTCAAGGTATCAAGAACACACAAGGTTTTCATTGATTAATCAAGGGATTGTGGTATGTTATTCTGATCTTATTATCTCTTGATTTATATTGTGTTGTGTGTTAATTATCAACTAGATTATCTGGGTTTAACATCTCGTCTCCAACTTAGGCATGACCAAGTTGATCCTGATCATCAAGGTCATGAGGGGGAGAAGTTAAGGAGAAGTTAAAGAGACAAAGAGTTCAAACGTTTATCTGCTGCTCAAGATTCGCTCAAGATTCTATTTTCTCAGCTATACTAGTCCTTTTGCTTTTCCAGCTCCGACCACCACAACTTATTCGAGTACATTTGAATGAGGTGTGTTGTTTAGAGCACAAGCTGATGAACCAATTGTTCTTTCAAGTTTATAACAAACAGGTCCAGTCTTGTCAAGGAAGCAAAGGCAACATAGATTGAAAGATGCTGAGAAGAATTTTTTTTAGTCAAGAAGCTTCACGAAGATGCTTAGCAGGTCTAATTAGAGTTCGAAAATGGATATTACAGTTTACATTGAAGACCGGAGCGCCAATGATTACTAAGGGGGAGATTGTTAAGTCAGTTTTTATAGTAATCATTGTATTTATTGTCTTGAGCTAATACTGTGTTTTAGAGTGCTTGTATGTCTTGTATTGGCCAAGGGTATTTAAGTCCCTTGTAGCCTTAGCTTTGTAGAACACTTATTGCATATTTTGAATATTCAAGACTTTGGCGCACAATTCTCTCTCTCTACTTTCTCTCTCTAAGATTTAGTTGATCTTGAATTATCAGATCTTAACAAGCAAATTGTTGGGAACAAAAGTCCTATTGACTCTCTAAACAAATCTGATTCTGATTTTAAACTTCAAAAAGATTGTTTTGAAAATAAGATTTCTGATATTGTTTCTAAACTTTCAAAGTCTGATCTTGAGAAACAAGAATGTATTCTAAAAGCTCATAAATTGTAGGTTGAAAACAAGAGTTTAGATAAAAAGGTAAATGGTTTGGAAGCCAAGTTATATACTAGAGGACAAACAGATCAAACCATTTTCTTAAACACACCTAATGATGAAGCTGATATTAAAGAGAAGTGGGGACTCGGTTACGATAACCCACATTATCTAAAGAAAGCAATCAGAAAACAACCAGTCATGTATAATTTTGATTTTCTACAAGCTGCTACTAAATATCCTCATTTGAAACCCAAGTTGGTTATCAAATCATCTGATGAGGTAGAGTCCAAAGAAGATGAAAACAGAAAGAATATAAAGAAAATGAAACTACCATTTCACTATCAAAAGTTGAATGATAGTTATCTTTTAGAAAAGCCAAAGTTTCTTTCAAATGATTATTTTGTAAGTTATTCTACTACAGAGTTGGAGGCAAAACCGATTAAAGCAAAAATTTATGTTCCTCCACTTGTGTTAGAAAGCAAAATAATTGATCTTGAAAATGCTTTATATGATGAAAGAATTTTGGTTGATATTGAACAAATTGTATTTTCTACTATAATGAAGAACATTGTTTTTCAAACTGAATCCAAAGAGTGTTCAACATCTTATAAGGCACCTCAAACTTCGGAAGTTGATTTTGATGACTTATTTGGGTTTGCAAATGATTTTATAAATTCTGATGATGGGTGTGTTGAGGAAAGTATTGATATGTTTGACTTTAATGCTAAACTTCCAGATCATTCTGCTTTTATCATTAACTCTGAAGCTTTACCAAGTGTGTTTGAAGTAGGTGAATCATCAACTAAGGTTGGTGAATCAGTTTCTGTGAGTACTGCGTACTATGAGAAAGGTAAGAAGCAAAAGAAAGGGCGTTCACAGAAACGGACTAACACTGGTAAACTCAAAAAAAGACAAACTCAGAAATATGATTTTCCTAACAAATCTAAATCTTTTATTTCAAGGTTGAAAAAGAAAAGGTCGGAAGAACGAACTGAATGGCGACCAAAACAGAAGGTTGATGAGACAACAAAATCATGTCCTGTTAATGTTTGTAATAGACAAACTGGCAGTATTTCTGATGTAATTGGTACTGTTGCTTCTACCAAACAAAACCTTGTAATTCCTTACAAGAAATATACAATAAAGCAATTACTCCAATTATCTCGGTCTGCTACTAAGTCATCTAAATATAGACGGAATGATTTTGTTTATCGCCAATATTCTGATGATTGGTTTGGTTCATATCATGTTTATAATTCTAAAGCTTCTCATGTTTTTCAAAACAAAAGAGGATCCAAATTTATATGGGTGCCAAAATGTTGCGCTAATATGAAAGGACCCACATTTAAATGGGTACCTAAAGTTATTGTTCCCTGATTTCTCCTGTGCAGATCCATCATATATGGTACTTGGATTCTAGTTGCTTCAAACATATGACCGGGCAGAAAGATTTTTTGCCTAATTATACAGAGAAATACTGTGGGAATGTGCAATTCGGGAACGACCAATTTTCACCAATTCTGGGCTATGGTGACGTGATTCAAGATAATGTGACGATTACGAAGGTGAGCTATGTTGAAGGTTTAGGACATAACTTGTTCAACATTGTCCAGTTCTGTGACAAAGACTTAGAGGTTAATTTTAAGGCCAAGAGGTGTTCTGTGCGTACTGAAGACGGTAAGGAACTCTTGGTCGGCACGCGAAAGTCTAACCTCTACACGATTAATCTGTCAAAAGTCCAGACTGACAATGAGGTGTGTCTACTGTCAAAAGCCTCACTGCAACAAAGTTGGTTATGGCATCGAAGGCTTTCTCACCTAAAGTTTTGTTACATCAACAAACTGGGCACGGGAAAGTTAGTAAAATGACTTCCTGAGTTTAAATACGAGAAAGAACATCTGTGTGCAGCGTGTGAGAAAAGTAAGATGAAGAGAGTTGCTCATAAGCCAAAGCCTGAGCCAAGTACAAGTTCTCCACTTGAATTGTTGCATATGGATCTCTGCGGTCCTATGCGAGCACAAAGCATAAACGGCAAAAAGTATGTTCTAGTGATTGTGGACGATTACTCGCGGTACACTTGGGTTAAATTTCTGAGAACAAAAGATGAGACGCCCGAAGTCATCATTACATTTTTAAAGACTACCCAAGTGAATCTGCAAAAGCCAGTCAAGCTTCTTCGTATAGACAACGACAAAGAGTTTAAGAATAAAACTGTAGAATATTATATCGAATCGGTCGGGATAACACATCAGTATTCTGCTGCCAGAACGCCTAAACAGAACGGAGTTGTAGAAAGACGGAACCAAACGCTAGTCGAGGTCACTCGAACTATGCTTAGTCAATCGGATCTACCTCTGTTTCTATGGGCTGAAGCTGTATCGACTGCTTGCTACACGCAGAATCGCTCCATTATAGACCACCAATTTGGTAAAACGTCATATGCTTTAATAAATAATCGTACACCTAACATTAAACAATTTTGTTGGATCCCATATTTAATCTTATGACAATGATATAAACAATAATAATAATAAGAACAGCGGAAGGAATACATTTTTAATATCAAAGCAGATTCAAATATCACAATTCATAAACAGATATGTAAAAACGTACAAGATCTTCTTTTGTAATACATTCAATATATTAAAAGATTTTTTAGATACAAGATATATCAAAAGCACACTTTTGTCCATGGAGTGATGGTCCTATTTATAGGACCATAAAGTGAACAATGTACTATCCTGACAATAGAAGCATACTTGAATAGTGTCTTACCTAAAAGGTAAGCTCAAGACATGCATGAACAGTGACCTACTCTAAATAGTAAATCTTATCACTAATGACGTGTCATCTGTTCTTCTGTCAATACTTGTACAAGTCTCTTGATCTTCAGAGAGAACACCTTCAGAGCTCTGAACTAGAGCTCTGATGAAGATATCTCTGATGTCTTCCCGTCTGAAGAGACTGTCTCTGAACTGACTTCAGAGCAGGACTTGGTTTTCTCTGCTGATGTCTCTGAATGTATTCAGAGGAAGACTTGACCTATTTTCAATACTTTTACAAATCAGAATTGGGGATAACAACTTTTATATTTTTGGATGCAGGTGCTTCGTGCTGAACGATAAAGAGAACTTGAACAAGTTCAGTCCCAAGGCTGACGAAGGCATTTTCATTGGTTACTCTCAAATATCTGTTGCCTATAGGGTCTATTTGAAGAAGTCAAAGATTTTCATAGAGAGCGTAAATGTTACATTCGACGAAGAGTTGGCTTCTGAACACACCAGTTCAGAACCCGTACTTACAGTAGTGTTAGCTTCTGGATAGATCAGTCCAGAACCTGTGGTTAATGTTACTGATTTTGATAAACCATCTACATCTACATCTCATTTATCAGAATTAGATTTATTGTTTGAATTGTTTTATGATGAGTTTCTTGGATCTAAATTGCCTAAATCTGTTATGATTGACAGACCTGAAGAGTCAATTGGTCATCATCCAATCACTTCAGATGTATCTATTGAATTCGTTCCCTCGATTCAGCAAGAAACTCCTGTTCAAGCAACTACTCCAACAGTTGAAGTTGTGAACATTCATAAAGAGCCAGAAGTTGCTGAATCAGTTGGCTGTACTGTAATGACTACTCAACAGCCAGATGATGTTGCACCAACTGATGCTTCTACACCAAATACTTCAACTGAACTCCTCCCTGAACAAGAAGAAACTAAAAGTAGATACTTAGATGAAAATCATCATCAATCTACATCAAATCCACTCCCTCATGAACATAAGTGGACCAAAGAGCACCCGATAAGCTAAATCATTGGAGATCCATCCAAACTGGTGCAAACTAGGTCTGCTACATTAAATATGTGTATGCATGACTCATTTCTGAGCAATATAGAGCCAACACGCGCATTTGAAGCTCTAGACGACTCAGATTGGGTAACTGCAATGCAAGAAGAGTTGAATCAGTTCTAGGCATTAAAAGTCTGGAGACTTGTGCCTAAGCCTGAAGGTAAGGCTATTATCGGCACAAAATGGGTATTCAAGAACAAGAAAGACGAAGATGGTATTGTGATCAGAAACAAGGCAAGACTAGTGGCTAAAGGGTATAGGCAAGAGGAAGGTATTGACTATGACGAGACTTATGCTCCAGTGGCGTTCATCGAGGATATTCGAATGCTTCTTGCATATGCCGCTCACAAGAACTTCACCGTCTACCAGATGGACGTGAAGACTACCTTTCTCAACGACATCTTGAAGGAGGAAGTGTACGTCTCTCAACCTGAAGGTTTTATCAATCCAGAGAAACCGAATCACGTTTACATTCTGGACAAAGCTCTTTACGGTCTGAAGCAAGTCCCTCGAGACAGGTATGAAGTGTTATCTAAATTCCTAGTCAAGTCTGGCTTCTCGAAAGGTAAGATCGATATTACTTTGTTTATCAAAAAGGAAAAAGCCGATATCATTTTAATTCAGATTTATGTGGATGACATCATATTTGGCTCAACAAATCCAAAATACTGTAAGAATTTTTCTAACCTCATGGTGTCCAAATTTCAGATGAGTATGATGGGAGAGCTGAATTTCTTTCTCGGATTATAAGTCAAACAATTTTCAACGGGGATCTTTATTAATCAATCAAAGTACATTTTCGATATTCTTAGAAAATTTAAAATGGAAAATTGTACACCTATCGGAACCTCGATGGCACCTGGAACTAAGATTGACACTGATCCTTCGGGAAAAGTTGTCGATGTTAGAAACTACCGAGGGATGATTGATTCTTTGATGTATTTAACATCTAGTAGGCCAGATATAATGTTCTCTACATGTCTATGTGCTCGATATCATGCTTCTCCAAAAGAATCCCATTTGTCTGTGGTAAAAGAATTTTTAGATATCTGAAGGGCACTGCAGATCTTGGTCTGTGGTATCCTAAAGATACAGTTTTTGAACTGACAGCATATTCAGATGCAGACCATGCAGGTTGTATGCTTGACAGGAAAAGTACGTCGGGTCACATACAATTTTTGGGCGATAAACTCGTGAGTTGGGTTTCAAAGAAACAACTCTATGTATCTACATCAACAACTGAGGCAAAGTACATTGCTGTGATGAGCTGCTGTTCTCAAGTGCTATGGATGAGAACACAACTCCGAGATTATGGATTCACATACAACAAGATCCCGATTTACTGGGATTCAAAGAGCACGATTACCATATCTGCGAATCCTGTTCAACATACCAAGACCAAACACATTGACGTGAGATATCACTTTATTAAAGATAATGTCGAAAAAGGTACAATCGAACTTTATTTTGTAAACACTGATTACCAACTTGCTGATTTATTTACCAAGCCTCTAGATGAAAAGAGATTTAATTTTCTCATTTCAAAACTTGGTATGTTAAATCTCAAGACTTAATCTGTGATTACCTACTAAAGTTTTGTTATTGTTATTTTTCTTCATTTCTTTATTTTTATTCTGAAAGATATATGCACTTAAGTTTGTTCATGATCTCAGGGGGAGTGTGAGATGATACAAGATAAGATGATCTACATACATTTGAGGGGGAGTTTATATATTTTGCATATGTTTATCACTGATAATTTTGCTGATGCATATTTACAGTGGGAGTAATAGATTAGGAGTACGGAATATGACTTCTGATTACATCTAATCAGAACTAGTAATTTCAAAGTTTTATTGCTTTATGTCATTTTATTTTCAATAAATTTTATGAATAAAGCTTTGTACTTTGACAGACTTGTGATTTTTGCATAATTGAGAGAGAGCTTAAACGATCATATCATATATGACTTAGAGGTGACTTGATGAGATTTAAGACTGAGCGAAAAGGTTTATTTCTAATCTTAATCTCATACGTGTCTGAAAGAAGGACAACTTTCAGATATGAAAACATGTTCTTAAATGTTTAAACCACTTCTGATTCTTAAAAAGATTTCATGAATATAGAAGTGTGATTTTAAATGTTTTTATGTTTCATGTACTTTCATGATTAACAAACTGTGTGTTTCCAACGATTAATACTTGCGTATTATCTTTTCTATATACTTTCAAGTATTCACACACACCGGTTTACTATTTTGTTGAATATGTTATCACCATGTCTCAAATTGAACAAATTTTTCGATGGTGATACACCCCGCTTGATATTCAAAGTTTGAGCATTGATTTCATTTTGAAACGTTTCTTTCAAGAATTGTCTATATTTTGATTCGTATAGACAATATCCAATTTTTGTTGTCCTAAGCCTTAATCGATAAATCATTCCGATTTTGATCTTTTTCATACAATGTCAGATTTTCAAACAAGTTTCTTTTATTTATTTCATTTATTCAATTCTCTTGTTTGAAATATCTTTAATGTTTAAAAATGCTCAAATATTCATGATTACATCTATGAGCATCCAGACATCTTACATGTCTTATGTGCTTTAATTGCAAAGTTAAACCATTTCGAGCAACATGTTCTTTTAGGAAAACAACATGGGTTCATTGTGTGAGAACTTAACAGAACTTCTATGGATTCACGTTAACCAGTGTTTCTTACCAAAGAAGTTAATCCTTGAGTGATCGAAGAGTGAGGAGTCAAAATATCTGAGTGTGGGTTTGTGTGATGAGGTAATTGGAAATGAGAGTTTGGTTAGAAGTGCGCTCAAAGATTAAAAGAAAGAGGATGAGCGATCAGAGTAAAAGAATATCAAACTCTGCACCAAATTTTTCTGAGTCGGGCAGCCACATTGCTGGTGTTTCACAATTCTTCGTGAACATCATTGAAACAAACAACTAGCCCATGCCAACTCTTGATAAAAACCCCACCAGCTACTCGTTTTCTTCTCAACAATAAAATGTTTCAATTTTTCTTGGGGACGCAATATATAATCTATCTGATTTTCATTTGGTAAATATGGATATTGAAAAGAAGGAAGTCTGCCCCACCTTTGCACTTCGATTATGCACAATCGAGTCTGTGTTTAACTGTTGTTGTCTCAATGGTTTACACAATTTTGAGCCTATAAAAGCAATCATCTGTGCTTAATTCTTTCAAACACAAGCACGTACACACAGGAAATTTGTTTTTCTGTCAAAACGTTCATAGTTTAACCTTGTGTTATTCGATGATTGAATGGATGACCTGAGGCAGTGAACATCACAAAAGCTCCTTTCCAATGTGTATTCGTTACATACAGTGACTTTGTGTTACTGACATGCATTTTAACTGATTCATTTGTTGATTCAGGTATTACACTCATAATTTGTCTGAATTTGAAATGATTCGGATGAATATCTTTTTGGATCAATCGATGGTCAGAGGCTCGTTGGAAAGATCAGTGGTCAGATCAGAATTGTAAAAGACATTTCTTGTGTAAAGTTTTGATGATTTCAGTTCTCCAATCATCAAAAAGGGGGAGAAGCGATCAAGAAATGATTGAGTCAGAAATGTTAAAGTTGAGAGAGAAGATCAAGAAATGTTTGAGAAGTGATCAAGAATTGTTGGTTTGATAAAGAAAAGTTGGAAGTAAAAGAATAACTTTGTGTCAAGACAATGAATTTGAAGAAAGTTTGTTGAAAGAAGAAAGAGCAAATTCAAAGAATTCTGAAGACAAGCTGAATTTTACTGAAATTTTCTTTGAAAACAATTTGCTGAAGCAAACTGAGCTGAACCTGAAGATAATTTCTTCCCAGTGTCTGAAAGAGGTTTTACAACCTTGGGGGAGAATTTTATTGTTCTTAAAGACAGACTTTGGGGAGATTACAAAAGTTTTTGTAGACAAGTTTATAAAACAAAGGGGGAGATTGCTCAAATGTTTGTCTTTCTGAAGATTATCTGAGATGATAACAAGTCTACAAGAGGAAGAAAAGTTGTTAAAGTTCTTAAATGCAACGAAAGGGTGAGATTGAATTGCAAAATCTTTTAGAGATGATCTTGGATCCAAAGGGGGAGATTGTTAGTGCACATATTTGTTAGATACAAGATCATAAAGTCTGAAGACTGGAAGCCAAGCAAGTCAAAGCTCAAGTCAACTCTCAAGCAGAAAGTCAAAGTCTCATTTGTAATAAATGTCAAAGCTAGTTCTATGAGAGTTTAGTGTTGTGAGTGTTTTTCTTTTTGTCCGTGTATTTTAGTGTGAGTGTTTTGTCCCTGTGTTTAAATAGGGATGTAGCTTGTGTTGTGTGTGTAGATCTATCAGAGTGTTGTACGCATATATTGTAGAGAGAGAATTTGTGAGAGAGCAACTTCGTATTCAAATTTTAGTTTGAAATAAAATGGAAATTGAGTGAAATTGATGACTACATCCTGTTATACACTGTTTCTAGGATTAATAGTAAGTCTTACACATACCGAATTCTTCTCTCTTCGGTAAGTCTTTCGGTATACTCATTACTTACCGATAGTGTGCTGACTCACTGTTCTTATCCAAACCCCCTACCGAAACATATATTCGGCACCTCCGCTGCATCAAATGACAGTGTGCCACATGGCATGATGTGACTAGTGGGTCAGGGAAAGGACGACTTGTGTCACCCTACAGACATGCAAACGCCGTTTTCGGCAATTCCACTTCCCCACGTTTCCACTATCATCATTACCATTTATTTTTCGAATTTCCCTCTCAAACCTGCCCTATATATCTTCCTTTTTTCCTTCTTCCTCATTTCTATTTTCCCTCTCTTTCGATTATCTTAAAACCTGCAACTTTTTCTCTCTAAATCTCAACTCCATGGCTTCCTCCAAATCTTCAAAAACCAGCAAGAACACTCCACTGACTCGGGAAACTCTAGCATTTCCTGCTTGCAACCAACTAGCTCGTCTCTCTACTGATGTTGACCATCCAGAGTTCAATCAGATTTCGATCTTCCTTCAACGATCTCCTCTTCCACATGTTCTTAATACATCTACCAAGATGAGCAAAATGCTTCTTGGAAGCTTCTGGCTTACTTGTTCCTACAATGAGGACTCTCATCAGGTATCTGCCTCCATTCTCTCCTCTCATGAACATCCCGGCCTTACTTTTGGGGCTGAGGATGTCCGCTCGATCCTGCGGATTTCTGAATATGAGGCTTATGCTCCATTTCCCACTGGTAGGGAACATAACGAAGTTGTAGCTACACTCAACTACACCCACAAAGGCAAAAGCAAGGGTTCTGGTACTCTTATTCGAAAGAACATGGGCGTTATCTGGAACTTCTTCTTCTCGTACCTCATCTACTGCATCTCCCACAAAACCTCTGGGTGGGACTAATCTCCCGCTTTTATCACTCGATTGGCACATGCGCTCATTTTCATGTGACGCATTGATTTTTCCCAGGTGATCTTTGATTCTATTGTCACTGCCATCACCCCTCGTACTCACAATGTGGCTCTTCAGTGGTTTCTCCCTCTCATCATCAACGAGAAACTGGCTGGACCGCTACGTGTCGATGCCGATTTGCCCGAGCCGACAGTGGTGTATGACTTTCCGTCTTCTCAGATTAGCAAGCAAACACTTCACAAACCCTTGAAGTCTACCGACACTACGCTTCCTGCAGGTATAATTTCTCTCATCACATCTCCCAATCTGATTTGGGGTACTCTTTCCGAAAGTGGTACCGAAAGGACTCCACTTTCTGAAAGTCCATTCAAATCGGTGGACCCTATTCCCCAAAAGTCTACCTGAACCAAATCAGTGGCGATTAGAAAGAAACATGCCATCGGTACTGCCGCACTTGTCTCTATGACTATGCCTCCGAAAAAGCCTTCGGCGGCTACCCAAGTCATCTCCCCTTCTTCACAAAAGCGGCAAGGTTCAAAATCCCCACCGAAGTCTGGTCCTAAGAAACTTCGGAAATCTGTACCGTTCGAAACACATACTCCTTCTACCGATTCTAAAAAATCGGCAAAAGTTGAACTTCCCCCTATTAGGCCGAGGGGATCTGATAAACCCAATCCTACCTCCTCCAAATCCTCCCAAAAGGCTTTGGATGTAACATCGGAGTCCCATGTTCTTCCTTCCCCTCAATATCAGTTGAGAGACGAAGATGAGTTGGTTTCCTCTCCGGACCAATGATCCTCTTCCACACCACAGAGCCTGACACCCGGGGTCACACCCGATGATGCTGCACAATTCGGTAGCAATACCGATGATATATTTGATCTACTATTCTCTGATGTTGGGAAGGGCTTGCCATCACCTCCTCCTCAAGATCATTCGGAAAGCCCTGTCCATACCGATAAATCACCACCCAAGTCATCCTCACCACGATCATCACCCAAGAAATCACCACCCAAAACTTCACTCTCACCGAAACACTCCCCTTCCCCAAAACCATCACCCTCCCCTATACACTCACCTCTTTCCTCCTCTGATTCTCCAACAGATATCCCACCAAAAAGGACACCCTCACCTATTCACCGAACCCTCCCTCACGACCCTCCATCCCCCATCGCTGATCGGGTTGGCCCTTCGACATCTACTCCTCCACTGCCGACTCGTGGTCAGTCGCCGATCTCTCTCTCCGCCGACATGCTTGCCGAAATTCTTGATACTAATCGGCAGGTGCGCTTTCTTGGCACTCAATTCAAGTTGCTACGAAAGTCCATACGTGATCCTGAGCTCTCTACCTCCCTTGACAGGACGAACCAATATATTCAAGGTCTTCTTCAGCTACTCAAAGATCAGAATACTTAGTTATTGGCTGTCCATAAAGACTTCTACCGCTGCATGGATGCCTTAGATCAGGACATCAAAGATCTTCGTGTTCCTCTGTCTGATGCTCTTGATGCAGTTCTCAAAGAAGTTATCAAATTAATTGATAACAACACCTCGCTCACTATCTCCATGGCAACTCTAAAGGCCGCCTCGGACGCTCGGGATCAGGAGCTTGCTCAGCTTCGGCAGAGAGCTAATGATCAAGATTCTATCAACTGTCAGTTTTTGGGTGCTCTGCAGACGATCAATGGTAGGCTTGACTCTCTTCCTGCAGATGTGGCTCACTATTGTGCTGGGTGCTTGGATATTGACATCACCTACTCGGCTTTCACTCCTGATAATCGCCGAACTCTTCACCGACTGGATCGTCGTCTTGGACGTGTGTCGGATAAGGCGGGTCTTTCTTCCCCGACACGTACTGAGGGGGAGAGAACATCTTAGAGGGAGCTCATTACCCCTCAGATAAAAATTACCAGCACGCATCGGGAAGAAACCTCAACTGATGCTGCTACAAAGGGAAAGGATTCGGAAGCAAAAATTGCCGATGATCCCACCTCTTCTTCTTCTACCGACATGATCATGGAGGAAAGGGCAGAAGCCGACAAGGAGGAAAAACAAACAAAATCAACATCTGCTGATAAAAAGGGTACCGATGATGTCATCAAAGGTGAAGGCACCGATCATGCTAAAGTGGTCGAAGAATCTAAGGGGGAGCCGATACCGTAGAAAGACAAAGGCAAAAAGAAACTTACTCCAAAGGAAATGGCTGCCGAAGAAATGCCTCTTAAAGATGCTAAAATCAAGAAAGTTGCTGATGGCGATGGAATCCATCTTCCTCCTCCCTCGAAGATTATGTTGGGAATTCAAAATTATACAAGTATGGTTAATGCTGCTAGCACTAAATGGTTACTACTTTTGAAGTTACTACTGCTGAGAAAGATTAATGCTGCTAGTCAAGATTAATACTGCTAAGCAATTTTAGTACTGCTAGTAGTTAGTATTGCTAAACTTAATACTGCTCAAAGTATTAATGTTGCTCAAGACTTAATACTGCTTATGAGATGAAGACTTCATATGGCAAGGATGACAGCTGTACTGAATGGAGATAACTTTGGAAGATTATACTGAAGATCTTTTATTCCTTGTAATTATCGTTTATCTTCAGTATATGTATAGAATAGTTTGTATCTTTAGGATAGAGAATTATTCTGAGTTTTTAGTTTTCTTAGAGAGAATCAACCTCAAGGTTTATAATCCTAGTTCTAGAGAAGTAGAATTCGTATTGGTGAGCCTGTTCATCAATATTGAGGTTGTGTGTGAAATCTTGTAGCTTTATAACCATTCAATAAAGTTTACAAGTTGTTATTACGATTCACTGTTTCATTGATCTTTGAATATTAAAGTGTTATTCCGCAAACTCCTTTAATATTGTTTCTGAGTGTTTATTCTTGTTAAGAATTCAGATCCTGACAAGTGGTATCACAGATAGTATTCTCAGAAATCTTATTCATCATGGAAAACACAGTTGAATCAAACAGTACTCTTGTCTCAAAGGTTCCAATGCTCAGATCCAATGAATTTGACATGTGGAAGATTAGAATCAAGCAATACATTCTCCTCACAGATTACTCCATGTGGGACATCATTGAGAATGGCCCATCTGATGCAGGAAAGATTGGTGCAGATGGAAAAAGGACCCCAACAAAGACAGATGTAGAAAGGAAGACAAGACAGACAGAGATGAAAGCCTTGAGCACACTGCTCTTGGCTATTCCCAATGAATATCAACACCAATTCAGCAATTGCACTGATGCACATATGCTCTGGAATGCTCTAGAAAAGAGATTCTATAGTACCAAAAGTACCAAGAGAAATCAGAAGGCAATATTGAAGCAACAATATGAAAACTTTATGTCAACTAAAAATGAGTCCATGACTCAAACTTTTGACAGGTTTAACAAGCTGATTGGTGAACTAGCTACTATGGGAGTACAGATTGATCAAGATGATGTAAACAGAAAGTTCTTGAGGTCCCTTGGAGATGAATGGACCATGTACACTGTTTCGTTCAGACAGAATGAACAATTGGAAGAAAAAGAACTTGATGATCTGTACAATGACCTTAGAGTATTTGAAGCTGAGGTGGAGGCAAAGAAGAAACCATCTGGATATATTCATAATGCTGCACTTCTATCAGCATCAATTGATTCTAATACTAACCCTGAATCAGTTAATGCTGCTAATGGAGCAAATCAAGAAAAAGGCACTGAATCTGTGTTTGAAGCCTTTCTTTCCAGCCATGGAAATTCCTCTTTAATTAATGATGACTTGGAACAACTTCATCCTGATGATCTTGAAGAGATAGATATTAAATGGCAGATGGCCATGCTTTCCATGAGGGTGAAGAAGTTCATAAAGAGGACTGGGAGGAACAACTTCTCCCAAAGAAGAGAAGATGGAGCAGGATTTGATAAATCAAAGGTGGAGTGCTATAAATGTCATCTGAAGGGACACTTTGCCAGGGAATGCAGAAGTGGTGTGTCTCACAACAACCACCACCAACAAGCTCACTCTGGAAGCTTCAATCACAACAGAAACTCTGCTCAAGCCCTTGTTTCTCAACAAGGAATGGGGTTTGACTGGAGTGATCAAGCAGAAGAGGCTATCCAAAATCAAGCTCTTATGGCAGAAGTATCTGATCTCCCAACTGAGGTAAGTTCTACTCTCTGTTCTAAAACTTGCATAGACACTGTTAAAAGGTACAGAGATCACAATCAGAACATGAGTGATGACTTTAAGAGGTTAGCAAAAGATATAAAAGACTATGTGAGAATTGTTGAGAGGTTTGAGGAACAGATTAAAGGTTTTCAAGCCAATGAACTCCAACACTCATATGATACTAATTACTGGAAGTGGGAGAAAAAGGATCTAGAACTCCAACTGACCAAATCTAAAAAGGAGAGTGAAAAGTTGAGAGAGTAGCTAACCAAGGTTAAGGTTGATGTGGAAAAGTTTTCCAATGCTTCTAAAGCAATGGACTCTTTACTACAAACTCAGATTCATGACAAATTGAGAAGAGGAATTGGGTACAATACCACACCACCACCATACAACAACAACTACATTCCTCCTACGTCAGATTTGCTACAAACCAAAGATAGGAAGGACTTGCCTGAGGGAGCCACTGAGATAGATCCCTTAGATGAGGTAGTTGTTGAGGATAAGACTGAGAAAGAGGTTGGTAAGAGTAAGGAGAACAATGTGAGTGGTGAGATTCCCCTAGAGAATCACATCATTACCAATGAGGGGTGTGGAAAGATTTGGGTCAAATCAAAGGACATAGAGAAGATAGAGGGAAAGTCTGGTAAGGTCCATTACAAACAGACCACAGTTGTGAATCCTGTTCCTTGCAAACAGTGTGCATGCAAGAAATCTGAGCCCCTAAAACATGATAAAAAGAGGGGAAATCAAAGAAACTGGAATAATCAGTGGGCACAAAAACAAGGGGTTGATCTGAGTAAAATCAATAGACCAAAACCTTGTTTTATCGGTGGCAAATTGAATCATCTTGCCAAATACTGTTATTTCAATCCTATAAACCAAAGGATGAATTTTCAAAGATCTATGCAAAAACCCTTGGGTTATAGGAAGAAGGAAAGGAACCATGTGGCTATGTTAAATCTAAAAGCCACATGAAGAAAAAGACTGTTAAAGAAAGTGTCAATATGTGGGTTCCTAAATGCACTAAAACAGTTAGTACTGCTACCCCAAATAGTACTGCTGACAATGATAGTGCTGCTAGAAGCAATACTACTGCTACCAATGTTAGTGCTGCCAAGAGTATTAGTACTGCTAAAACTAACATGGTTAGTACTTCTTCAAATGTTAATACTGCTAACTCTGTTAGTGCTTCTAACAAGGTTAGTACTGCTAAACCTGTTAGTGCTGCTAACTCTGTTAGTACTTCTAAAGTTAGTACTGCTCCTAGTGTTTGTACTGCTAGACCAATCATATTGACAAAGTACTCCAATAAAGAGTGCTCTGTGTTTAAAAATCTCATCAAAAAGGAATGTAAGTACTTTGATGAGAAAGGGAGACCCAAGACCACTTTGGCTTGGGTTCCCAATCAATACTAACTATTTAATCTTATGTGCAGGGCAACCAGCAGCTCAAGGGGAAGAGCATCTGGCATGTTGATAGTGGTTGCTCTAGGCACATGACAGGGAACATGTCATGCCTCAAGAATTTCAAGAAAATTGATGGTGGGCATGTTGCCTTTGGTAATACTCCAGATCGAGGTAAAATCAGTGGTAAGGGGGATGTAACAAAGGTAAAATGACCTTTGAAGATGTATTCTATGTTGAGTAGTTAAGGTACAACCTGTTAAGTGTATCACAGGTTTGTGACAAACAGCATAGTATATTATTTACTGATTCTGAATGCATTATCCTTGCTTCTGGATTCAAGGTAGTTGATGAAAAGAAGATACTACTAAGAACTCCAAGAAAGGATAATGTATATTGCTTAGATATGGAAAGTGTTTCAACTGATTCAACCCTAAAATGTCTTGTTTCAAAAGCTTCTTTGGATGAATCATCACTTTGGCACAGAAGGATGTGTCACATGAACTTTAAAACAATGAATAAACTTGTTAAAAACAACCTTGTAAGAGGTTTACCTTCCAAAGTCTTTTCATGTGATGATCATTGTGTTGCCTGTCTCAAAGGCAAACAACACAAAACTTCTCATAAGTCTAAAGAGTTGAACACAATCTCTAGTTCTCTTCACTTGTTGCATTTGGATCTGTTTGGTCCTACAAATGTTATGAGTATAGGTAAGAAATCATACTGCCTAGTTATTGTTGATGATTACTCTAGATTTACTTGGGTATATTTTCTAAGGACTAAGGATGAGACAAGTGGACTGATCAAATCCTTTATCCTAAGAATTGAAAACCAAACAAATCAAAAGGTAAAAGTCATTAGGTCAGACAATGGTACTGAATTTAAAAATCATGACCTAAACACCTTTTGTGAGGAAAAAGGAATTGAGAGGCAATATAGTGCTCTTAGGACTCCACAACAAAATGGTGTTGCTGAGAAAGGAATAGGACACTGATTGAAGCTGCTAGATATCTGTTAGCTGATTCCAAACTTCCAATTACTTTCTGGGCTGAAGTAGTTAATACTGCTTGCTATGTCCAAAACAGAGTTCTAGTAGTCAAGCCTAAAAACAAGACACCTTATGAGCTTTTAAATAACAGAAAACCATTTATTGGATTTTTCAAACCTTTTGGGTGTCCTTGTACCATTCTCAATACCAAAACTCACTTAGGAAAGTTTGATAGCAAGGCAGATGATGGTTTTCTTGTTGGTTACTCATCTCAGAGTAAGGCTTACAGAGTTTTTAATTCTTCTTCTAGAATAATTGAGGAAAGTGACAATGTCAAATGCAATGAGAACACAACAAATCCTATTGGGTCTGGTCCTCAGTGGTTATTTGACATTGATTCACTAACTAACTCTTTGGGTTTCAGTAGTGATTATCATGCAGGGTCAGGAAGTGGAGGATCAGGGGATGAATAAGTACAAGTACAAGACATTATTCCTCAGTCTGTGATTTTTTCCATACCTCCAATAGAGCCTGTTGATGTCTGTGAAAAGGAGAATGCTACTGAACAAATTCAGAGTGAAGAAGAAAGAAGAGATGAGGAGAATCCAGTGTATGAAGACCCAGAAACAGCTGATGAGATCCCCTCAGCTGACTTAAATGATTCCAATCTAGATGTGGGAATCAATGAAGAACCTAGTCATCAGACTAGAACTCAAAAGAACCATCCTCCAGAGCTGGTCATAGGAGACATCTCTTCTCCTATGATAACAAGGAATCAAAGCAGACTTCAAGAGCTGCAGGATCAGCAACACACAGTACTCTCTTTCTTTCTATCTCAGATTGAGCCTAAGAAGGTTTATGATGCAATGAAAGATTCCAGTTGGATAGAATCTATGCAAGAAGAGTTACTGCAGTTCAAATTGCAAAAAGTTTGGGACTTGGTGGACCTTCCAAAAGGTCATAGAGCTATTGGAACCAAGTGGATTTTCAGAAATAAAAAGGATGAGAGAGGAATTGTGATCAGGAACAAAGCAAGTCTTGTGGCACAAGGGTACACTCAAGAAGAAGGCATAGACTATGAAGAAGTGTTTGCTCAAGTGGCAAAGGTAGAGGCAATTAGGTTATTTCTAGCCTATGCCTCATACATGAAGTTCAAGGTATACCAAATGGATGTGAAGAGTGCCTTTCTTTATGGTACAATTGATGAAGAAGTATATGTCTGTCAGCCCCCTGGATTTGAAAATCCATCATATCCAGACAGAGTATACAAACTGAAGAAAGCACTTTATGGTCTTCATCAAGCCCCAAGAGCATGGTATGATACACTGTCTACCTATCTCTTAGAGAATGGGTTTGAAAGAGGAATAATTGACAAGACCCTCTTCATTAAAAGAAGTAAGAAGGACATCCTACTTGTTCAGATCTATGTGGATGATATCATCTTTGGATCCACAAATGATCAGATGTGTAGAGACTTTGAAAAGTTGATGCACAAGAGCTTTAAAATGAGTTCAATGGGTGAACTTACCTTCTTCCTTGGGCTTCAAGTGAAACAGAAGAAAGGTGGGATCTTCATAAGTCAATCAAAATATGTGAAAGACATCCTGGATAAGTATGGTTTAACAGACTCAAAGCCAGCAAGCACACCTATGGAGACTCATAAACAGATCACTGCTGATCTTGAGGGGGAGGATGTTGATGTCCATCTATATAGATCAATGATTGGATCTTTCATGTATCTCACAACCTCAAGACCAGACATAATGTTTCTAGTGTGTTTGTGTGCCAGATTCCAAGTCAAGCCAAAGCAAACACATCTTCAAGCTGTTAAAAGGATTTTCAGATACTTAAGAGGGCAACCTAGATTAGGTCTTTGGTATCCTTATGAATCCAACTTTGACTTGATTGCATACTCAGACAGTGACTTGGGTGGTGCTAATATGGATAGAAAGTCAACTTCAGGTGGATGTCAAGTTTTGGGTGCAAGACTAGTATTTTGGCAGTGTAAGAAACAAACCACAGTGTCCTTATCAACAACAGAAGCTGAGTTTATTGCTGCTGCAAGTTGCTGCTCTCAGGTTCTATGGATTCAGAATCAAATGCTGGACTATGGGGTAACCTTTATTCACACTCCAATCTTCATTGACAATAGCAGTGCTATAAGCATTGTTAACAATCCAGTCAAGCACTCCAAAACAAAGCACATTGAGATCAGGTATCACTTTATTAGAGATTGTAATGAAAAGAAGCTAATTCAAGTTGCTAAAGTTCATACTAACAACCAGTTTGCTAATCTATTCACTAAAGCTTTTGATGTGGGTGGATTCACTTTCTTGGTCACAAATGTGGGCATGATCAACTCTGAATGAGCTCATGTTTTTAAAAAGTGTTTACATACCTGGTATTGGTTTATTCTTTGGTGCTACTAGCTTCTTTCTCAGGAAGTTATTACCTTGCTCAGAGTACCTCAAGCTTCAAAAAGTGTAAGTATAGTTAATGCTGCCAGTGCAGTTTTAATACTGCCAGTGCAAGGTTAATACTGCTCCCAGTTAATACTGCTAGTTAGTTAATACTGCTAGTGGTTAATACTGCTCTCAGTTAATACTGCAAGTTAGTTAATACTGCTAGTTAGTTAATACTGCTAGTTAGTTAATACTGCTTATGTCCCGAATCGTATAAATACCCTTTTTGCCCGCCTAAAAGTTCATAACGACTCTTTGATTTCTATTCATCTGCTCTCTAACCCTTTTCTCTCAAGCACCAAGTGTTTCAGTCCAGAATACTCAAGCTCGATGGCAGCTATGGCGCTCATTGATGAACATAAAGAGATTGCAATGCTACAGAAGCCTAAACAAGCTGCTGGATTCCATAAAATTGTGGATTTTCTCAAGTCCAGCCACATTGCCCATGCTCTTACAGTGTCGCCAATAATCTACATAGAGCATCAAAGACAATTTTGGGCAAATGCCACTGTAGTCACAGAAAATGGTGTGCAGATAATCAAGACAAGGGTGTGTGACAAACCCTTGTCAGTTTCTGAAGAGGTGATTCGCATCTGTATACGTCTAGACGATGCTGCAGGTATTACTTCTATTCCTAATGAGGAATTGTTCTCAAATCTTTCAAGAATGGGGTATGGAGGCCAATTGGGTGGTTTCAAATTCTCAAAAGCTAAATTTTTTACCCAATGGCGTTTTCTTGTTCATACCCTTATGCATTGCATTTCTAAAAAGACTACTGGATGGAGTGAGTTCAGTAGTACCATTGCTTATGCTTTGGTCTGCTTGGCCACTGCCAGAAAGTACAATTTTTCAAAAATGATTTTCAATGACCTTGTGTCAAACTTGGGAAACAAAAAGAGTTTTTATATGTACCCAAGATTTGTCCAGGTAGTTATAACCAATGAATTGATGAATATGCCTAACTTTGATGAGGTATATGTACCAAAAATCCCCAAAGGTAAGGTCTTTTCAAATATGAAGAGATCTTCATTGGACTCGGAAGGAGTTGACACCCCATTGTTCTCTACAATGATGGTGGTGTCCCACAATGAAGAAGATATGGCTTCAGGGTCAAGGCCCTCATTAGACCATCCCACTGAAAGCCAATCCCAAACTTCAATCACCATATCAATCCCACAGTCCCTTATTCAAAAACCCACTTCTCCAATCACCAATACCTACATAAGGAAAATGGTAAAGAAGGCTCCTTCCCTTCTTGTACCTTCACCCACAGAGCCTTTAAGCCCTCTAATGGAGAATTCTCCATTAGAGAATATCTATAGGGAAACCACAGGGGTGTCTCCCAACCCCAAGGAGGTGCTCACTGAGGAGATGAATGAGCATATGGGTGCAAAGGCTGCCAATACTCCTGCTAGCACAGAGGAGGTTAGTGGTAACATCAATAAGACCTTCCCTATGGCAACTTTGGGTGAGCAATCATCCAAAGGTCCCAGGTGCCAAGAAACCATGGGGGTAGCAGGTGCTTCTGCTAGGCAGAAAACCTCTACTACAAAAAGATCCCATGATCCTTCAAAAGGGGGTCACACTCCTAGAGAAGATGAGGACAGATATGACTATCTTGAATTGATGGAAACAATGGGCAACATCAATATGGATGTAATCAAGCAGGGAAAAGACATAGAAGAGCTGAAACTGATAATTCTGTCTCAACAAGTACAGATTACCAACCTGAAGAAAATGGTGAAGAGATTGGTCCAGAAAAAGAAGAAGAAACAGTTTGTGCTCAGAAGAAGGAAACCAGTGACTGATGCTCCCAAAAAGGGGGAGTTTGATGGGGTTAGTGGAGATAAAGTACAAGCAGCAGAAACAGAAAGCATAGCAGCAGTAAAAGAGAAAGCAGTAGAAACAGAAAGTGTGTTTGAACAAGCAGCAGAAACTGTTAATACTGCTGAATTCAATGAAGCAGCAGAAATGGTGCAAGAAGTATTAATAGACCTTGAGATAGCAGAAACTTTAATCAAGGATAAGCATGATACACCCAAGGTCACTTCAAAGGCCAAAGGAGTTATCATCAAAGAAAAAGGTGAAGTGATCAAGAAAGCAAGTATTGAGAAGGTAGTAAGCAAAGACAAAGGCAAAGCAAAGTTAGTGGAATCTGATCAACCAATTAAAAAGAAAAATTTGGTTGAGTCAGATGAAGCTTTGGCCAAAAAGATTCAGGCTGAACTTGAGCAAGAAGAAAAGGCTCAAGTGGACAAAGATAGAGAGATGGCTAAAGCTCTAGCTGCAGAGCTAAATGAAGCTTATCAACAAAGTTTGGCAAATGAAATAGCACAGAAGAAAGCTGCAACCCTAAAGAAGTTTGTGTTGGTCAAAATGGATGCAAAGAAGAGACAACCTTCATAGACCTACCTTGGTACTCAAGAGAGAAAGAAGATGATTACTTTTCTCAAAGGTGCGGTGGGAGTCAGAAAGGAGATGTTCTCAAAGATGACTTTTGAACAGATCTAAGGGTTGTATGATTCAGAGATGACAAAGCTTCAAGGGAATGAAACAGCCAGAGTTGAAATGGAAAAGAGGATGAAAGAAGGTAATGATTTTCTGATAGAAAAACCTTTCCCTGATGAGCAACAAACACCAAAGAAAGAAGCAACTCTAGGTGAAAGTCAGAGGACTTTAAAAATAACTAAAATGATGGCAAGAAGAAAATCAGCCAAGAAGCCTAGAGTGGATAAAGAAAAAGCTGAGAAGGTTGCTGAAGAAGAAGGGGCACCTAAGTCAGTTGAACAGAAAGAACCATCAAGTACTGATGATGTGAATCTGTACATGATAGTGATGGACAAAGTTCCTGAACCTATAACAGTTGAACATGTTGGTGTTAAGCCTCCTGAGGTCATTCTATGGGATACAATGAAGGTTGATGGAAAAGAGTATATCAGGCTCAAAAGAAAAGATGAGAAGTATGAAGTGTATAATACTTGGGCCAAGATTGTCAGAACATGTTCCAGGTATGATCTAGAGGAGATGTTTGAAATAGGAATGAAGTTGTATGCTGATCAATTAAAAGCTCTAGAGATTTCAATCACAAAACTTGTGATGGAGTATCTGTGTATGATGTTCAAACCAGAAGAAGTGGCGGAAGTTATCAGATATGTGTTTCAAAAAGTTAACAATTGGACTCTATATGAAACTAGTGGAGTGTATGCACTGACTATGGACATAAATCACATAGAATACTTCCTGGTGGATAGAGTTTACAACCACAACAGATTGAAGTTGCATGCCATGTTGAAGAAAAAGCTTGGTTGTGCACCAAATTCAGAAATGGCAAAGTATTTGATCCAAAGAATAATTAATCAAAGCTTGGGGTTGGATGCTAATACAGGGATATGAAGAATGGTGTTTTGGGAGCATCTGAAGAACTTGACTTCTCTTCCTAAAAGTCAAGTTAGGGGGAGATTGTTGGGAATTCAAAATTATACAAGTATGGTTAATGCTGCTAGCACTAAATGGTTACTACTTTTGAAGTTACTACTGCTGAGAAAGATTAACGTTGCTAGTCAAGATTAATACTGCTAAGCAATTTTAGTACTGCTAGTAGTTAGTACTGCTGAACTTAATACTGCTAAAAGTATTAATGCTGCTCAAGACTTAATACTGCTTATGAGATGAAGACTTCATATGGAAAGGATGACAGATATATTGGATGGAGATAACTTTGGAAGATTATACTGAAGATCTTTTATTCTTTGTAATTATCGTTTATCTTCAATATATGTATAGAATAGTTTGTATCTTTAGGATAGAGAATTATTCTGAGTTTTTAGTTTTCTTAGAGAGAATCAACCTCAAGGTTTATAATCCTAGTTCTAGAGAAGTAGAATTCGTATTGGTGAGCCTGTTCATCAATATTGAGGTTGTGTGTGAAATCTTGTAGCTTTATAACCATTCAATAAAGTTTACAAGTTGTTATTATGATTCACTGTTTCATTGATCTTTGAATATTAAAGTGTTATTCCGCAAACTCCTTTAATATTGTTTATGAGTGTTTATTCTTGTTAAGAATTCAGATCCTGACAGATTACCTCTCCAGACTTGGGCCTATCTGAAGAGGAAATTAGAGCTGCCAAAATCGTTCAGATAACTCTAGACAGAGATTCCGAACTTGCTCAGAAGTTAGCTGAAGAGGAAGCCGAGAAGGCAAAGGGCTCTACCGATCCGGTAGTTTCCCAACTAAGTGCTCTAGAGAAATCGGCTAAAAAGAAGGAGGAAATCGAAGCTATGTGCATCGATTGGAATCATTTGGCTCTCAACAACTGAAGACGTCTTGGAAAAATTTATGATATAAATATCCTCAAACCCTCTAAAGATTGTGAATCCATTAGGCTTGTCATCACAAGGGATGATCTTAACAGGTCGGTTGAAAGGCTTGATTCTTTGGTTCGGCATGGGGTATCCGAATGGATAGAGATCATGATATGCCTAGAGAATAGGAGAAATTCTCTCAAACCTGATATTGAAAAATATATCACTGATCTCCAAACCAAATTTGGTATATACCGAAGAACCTACAAGATTACACACACTCCTGCCGAAGAAAAGTTGATAGAAATCATGAAAGCCAACCTCCTTCCTCGCTTCAAAACCATGTCAAAGTCTTCTAAGAAGGAAGATGTCTTTGCTCAGATGGCCAAGGAAGGAAAAGTTCCAAATGTTTCCAACCTTGACCTATCCATACTGACTGTGGTTCCTCATCCCTCTACAATGGTACTTCGTGAGCCGATTGAAGGAATCTTCTTCAACGATGCCTTCGATCAAACTTGCTTCTTCAGATCAAGAGACATACCCATTGTCGATCTCACCTTTCTTAAAGGAATTGCTCAAATAATTCCTATCTCAGCAATGGGTATCTGTGTGGCCGTAACTGATGAAATGAAGAGAAGGAGTGTTGTTTCTTAGTTATTCGTTTAATCTTTTGTAATTTTTTTTCTCTATTGTTGAACTTGTATTGTAATCTTTTTCAAAGATTAATACAACGTGCAATTTTAGTTTGAAGTAAATACCTTGTAAATTTTCATTCTTTCATTTGTTTATACTTGTAAATGTCAGATACTCCAAAAAATCCAAAAAGAAACAAAAAGAATGGTCTATTTGAAAAAGAACCCAAAAGAGTATAAAAAGGGTCAAAATGAATTATTCATGTTTTTAACTCTTTTATCTAAGTATGAGTTGTCATCATCAAATAGGGGGAGATTGTTGGGTCATCTAAGATTTGAAGATGACCTATCCTTAATGGTTCTTTGTAATAGCTTAGTTATTCTCTAACAGATCGGTGAATCGAAGATCAACCGAACACAACATGAAGCAAGTCTATTGATGTGGATCAAGATACACTTCATTTGGAAGACTAAGCCTCTACTGTCGAAGATTAGTAAAACCTTCGGCAGACTCTTTCTCTTCCGAAGATTCCTTAAATTCGGCAGACCTTTCTCCCTGCCGAAATAGGAAATCCTCTTGTCGACTTCTTAGCTACACCTTTTTTTGCCGATCTATCTTAGTCGGCAAAAACCCTTGTGCCGATCCTTCTCATTTCGGCACTCATATATGTCAAATCCTCATGATTTAACATATTTCCTCATTCCCAATGATCCTCTGACATAAGGGAATGAAAACGTCTATTGCAAAAAGGATATTCACTTATGTTCTGATCTGATTGAGACTTTCTCTTTCTAGATCTCAAAAAGATTTGAACTAGGTATATTATATTCAGATATTGTACTTCATAGTACAAAAGTTACCTTTTGCTTTTCGAAAGGTCTTTTCACATATCTTATATTTTATTGAAAATATCCATGCCTCCATTCATCAGATGACAAGTATCCTTTGCATTCAATGCTTTGGATAGTATATAAAGGGTGAGGATGGCAACATGCAGAGTACGCTTTCAGCTCAAGATTTTCAAGTGCAAAATTCAACAAGTTTGTTAGCAAGTATTTCTCTCTCCAAGATTTTTGTCTTTGTGTTAAAAAGTCTTCTTAGTGTTATATTGTTAGAATAGTTTTTAGCTGTTCTTTTCCGCAACAATCTTTGTTTTTCTAAGTGTAATTCTTTGATACTCTTATCAATAAAGAATTAAAATTAAGTAATTTTCATGTTTTGTGTTCAACCCCGCTTCTACAAAACCTTGTTTAACTTATTTGGGACTAACACACTGGCTAGTTCCTCGCATGGTCTGCAGAAGATAGAGGGGTAGTATCGTAACTTCTACAAATTGGTGGCAACAATGTTCATATGTGAACCTGTGTGATTTACATGTGAACTATATGTTCATATGTGAACTCCTTGATTAGTTCACATATGAACTATTTAAATGATTCACATATGAACATACGGGTTCATATGAGAATTAGTTCACATGAGAATCAGTTAATTAGTTCATATGTGAATCTTTTAATTAGTTCATATGATTCACATATGAACCTACGAGTTCATATGTGAATCACAAGTGTTCATATGTAAATCAGTTAAAATATAGTTCGTATGTGAATCACACAGGTTCACATATGAACATATAGTTCATCTGTGAATCACACAGGTTCACATATGAACTTTATTCCCGCCTATTTGTAAACGTTACGACACTATCCCTATATTTTTGGTATAGCCGCAAATTTTGATCAGTTAAAGCCCCAATTCTTGACCAGTCAAAGCCACAAATTTCAACTAGTCAAATCCGATCTTAACCATATGAATGGTTAGGATTACTTCTCTATTTCTCTCACAATTAACATTTCTCATTTGAACCTCTCCCTATATACACACACATATTTATAATAAACACTCCTAACGACAAACAAACATACCATACCAAAGACTCCCTCACCCTTACACTCTTCCCCCAATCTTCTTTTTTTCAGCAAGTAATCCAAAATCTAGTCAAAATCTAACCTAAAGCTAGCGAACCCATAACCCCACCTAAAATCAAATGCCAAATAAAATGCTAAAATTCAAAACTAAATAAAACCCCAAATCATACCCTAAAATAAAAAAAACTAAATCTAACCCTAAATCAAAAACTCAAACTGACGCCCAAAATCAAATGAACCATAGTTTTTAGTCGATAGAAACAGTTAGTTTAGGTCACGAATCTAAGTTAATGATGGTTGTTTGTCACCATGATTCCTCCATGTGATCATTTTCTCCATATATGGAGTGAGTTTAGGTCAGAAATATGGAGAGGTTGGTGGTTTTGACGATGTCTTTTGGTTGGAAAGATAAAGATTCATGAAGGTTGAAGGTGTATGGAACAAAGGAGGTGGTAGAAGGGTGGATCAAAGGATGGAGAACAAAGATGGAATGGTGGTGGAAAGGTGTAAACTTTAGAGCTTTTGAGAACAATATTTGGTTGGTTTTATTCCATAACCAGAGACCCCTTTAAATAGGGAATACAAAAGAAGATAAACTTTAGGAAAGAACAACCCTAAAGGAAACACTATCTTGAAAAGAAACTAAAACAGGGAATGATAATCAAGATAAATAATAGCCTCTAAAATTCCTTAAATCATGGAGATCATTATAACTTCCTTTTTGAACCTGGATATCTTCGATTACCCCCCCCCCCTTAAGTTGGAGCATGGGGATTGGAAATGCCCAACTTGGAAAGCATAAGATCAAAATTGGATTTGCCAAGAGCCTTGGTGAAAATGTCAGCTAGGTGCTCGTCGGTTGTCACAAAAGAAGGTTCTATCATGCCATCAAGAATCGCGTCACGAACAAAATAACAATCAACTTCAATATGTTATCGTGCGTTCATGGAAGACCGGATTTTTAGCCAAGTGAAGTGTGGATTTACTATCACAAAATAGAGGAATGGATTTGGGATGATTGATTCCAAGGCTCAAAATTAGTCCATTTAACCATTTGAGTTCGCATGTTACGACAACCATAGAGCGATATTCGGCTTTTGCAGAAGAGCGTGAAACTGTATGTTGCTTCTTAGTTTTCCATGAGATGGGAGAATGACCAAGAAAAACTAGCCAGCCAGAGAGAGATCGGCGAGTAATGGGCATGGATGCCCAGTCAGAGTCACACCATCCTTGCAATGACAAGTCATTATCGGAGCGTAAAAGAATACCTTGATGGGGAGACCCTTTTAAGTAACGAACAAATCTTAAAGTTGTGTCCCAATGCTCAACCCGAGGAACTTGCATGAACTGCGATAAAATATGTAGGGAATAATAAAGATTCGGGCGAGTAACAACCAAGTAAATAAGGAGACCAACAAGTCCACAGTATTGTTCGGATTCGGCAAGTACATCTCCTGTTACGCGACGAAGTTTATGATTTTGCTCAATAGGAAAACATGATGGTTTTGCACCTAACAGACCTGTTTCGGAGATTATGTCAGAGTGTATTTGCGTTGGGACATGAAAATTCTAGTGGAACTACGAGCCACTTCTATGCCAAGAAAGTACTTTAAGGTACCGAAATCTTTCATTTTGAAGCAATCACTGAGATAAGCCTTAAACGTTTGTAATGCAGCAGAGTCGTTTCCGGAGATAAATAAATCATCAACATAGACAAGTACATTGACTTGAATGTTGCCAATTGTATAAGTGAACAAGGAATAGTCCGAGTAGGACTGTAAGAAGCCATAATTCTTCAAGGCCGTGACAAGTTTAGCAAACCAACATCGTGAGGCTTGTTTTAAGCCGTACAAGAATTTTCTCAACCGACATACAAGATTCGGATTAGAGTTTTGAAATCTGGGAGGAAGTTTCATGTAAACTTCTTCTTCAAGATCACCATGCAAAAACACATTGTGCACATCTATTTGGTGAAGTTCCCAGTTTTTGGAAGCAGGGATGGCAAGAAAGACTCGAATTGTTGTCATTTTGGCAACCAGAGCAAAAGTTTTGGTGTAATCGATGCAGACTTCTTAATGATTTCCAAGGACAACCAACCGATATGTGAGACGCTAGATGTTGCCATTGGAAAGATATTTGATACGATACACCCATTGACAACATAAAGCGCGTTTGCTGGGAGGAAGCTGCTCAAGAGTCTACGTGCCATTTTCTTCTAAATCTTGGATTTCTTGTTGCATAGATTTCTTACGATTATCATCTTTCATTTCCTCCTTGAACGTCCTTGGCTCATGAACCGATGTGATAGCTGCAAGAAAGCTTTGGTGTGGCCTAGAAAACTTATTGAAATTTATATAATGTGTTAGAGGATATGGAGCACCTGATGGGCCGAGTGGATATGGGGTGGCGAGGGATGGACTTTTCGGAGAAACTGTATAAGTGACATAGTCTTTTAGATAGACCGGGGGAATTATATTGCGCAAACCACTACCTAGGGGTTGATCAGTGGATGAAACAGATGTGTTTTCAACTTCAGACTGTGTTGTTGGAGAAGCTGATTCGGGTTGGGCCAAGGATTGGGACTGATCAGTGGACGCTGGACACTGATCGGGCTCGTCTACTACGTTTGGATTTTCAGGGTTTGATGAATTTTCATCCATGGAGTGTTGCTCAGTAGAAGAAACAATAGAGTCCATGTCGATCTCGGTTTCATTATAGCGGAAGTCTTCATGAACATCAATATTATGAGGAACGACATTTTCCGGCATAATGTTTTTAGATTCACGATCCATGAGCGGGTAGGTATCTTCAAAGAATTTGACATGTCGTGACACGAGAAATTTTTTGGTGTCCAAGTCAAATAAGTTCCATCCTTTCTTGCCGAAGGGATAACCGACAAACAAACATTTGCGATTTCGACTTGCAAATTTATCACCCTTGGCTTTTTGGTTATGAGCAAAACACAAGGATCCGAACGTTCCTATAACGGAGCTTTCTCATACACAAGTTCGTAAGGGGTTTTGTTGTTGAGCAAAACAGATGGGGTCCGATTGATTAGGTGGGCGGCCGTGAGGACAGCTTCGCCCCAAAAGAAAATGGGAGTACTTGCTTGAAAAAGAACAGCACGACTAACATTGAGAATGTGTCGATGTTTTATTTCAACGCTCCTATTTTGTTGCGGTGTCCCAACAAAAGAGGTTTGAAAAAGAATTCGCAGAAAAGTAGTCTAGCAAACAATTGATTCGGTGCCGTTATCACTTTGAACTATTTTAACAGTTTTAGAAAACTGACAATCTATCATGGAAACAAAAGACATAAAAGTTCGAAAACTTCGGTCTTGTCCATCAACAAATAGACCCAGACAACACGTGAATAGTCATCAACCAAAGTTAAGAAATATCGTGCACCACACGAGGAGGTATGTTAATGTATTATTTTAGAAAGTGTTGGAAAGTAAATAGTTTTGAAATATGTTTGTAAATGTAATTGGGCCTATTGAGCTTACTTGTATTTTATGGGCTTGGGCTTAATGATGTAACAAGATAGTAGGTAGTAATGGACTATAAATAGATGTCATTAGCTGGTAATTGTTTCATAATTCAATATTACAAAAATGTAGTCCTTAAAGCACTCTCTCACTCTCTAAATAAATAGTTCATTCCTATTCAATTCTTGTTACACAAACACTTGAGATGTGAGAGATCATGGACCTAGCAAGTGGTATCAGAGCCAAACGATAAAATCTTATCGAAACGATTATTAGATCTCGACATTTCGTGTTTTTTAGCCCGATCTACATGTAAGTGCCTTCATATCTCATTTGCTCTTGAAGATTTTCTCCTTATATAATTACAGATCTACTACAATTTTTGGATTCGAATTATGTTGAGTTTTGAGGTTTTTCAAAAGTTTCGTTCGGAATTTTCGGTGTTCTTCACGTCAAATTTTTCGATCCGAAATTTTTCTTGCATGAGACAATTTGATTTACATAGATCTGTTCGTTATCGAATTTCGAGTGTTGTACAACTTTTAGATTTGAATTTTGATGAAAAACGAGCTAGATATGAGCTTCGAAAGTGTGTTCGCCGGAAAATATAGATCTGACCGAAATCTCGCCGGAAAATTGAGGTTTGAGCTTAAACACTGTCATATATCATTCCAGATTTGTTCTACATGTTAATATTGATTATTTGATGTATTTTGAGCATAAAAATCAAGAAGTTTTGATCTGTGAAAACCACTCGCCGGAAAACAACTTTGCCGGAATGTTACTGTTCATTGCCGGAATTTCGAGTTTATGCTATGATTCAGTGAAATTTTCGATCTAGATTGGTTTGTATGTTAATGTCGATCACATTTGCATGTTGTTTACACGATTTGAGCATGAAATTCACGAATTTTTGAGTTGTTGTAACAGCTCACCGGAAAAACGTGAGCTGCCGGAAAATACACAGATCTCCCTGGAGTTTTTTGTAAATTAATCAAGATCTGTTTATTTACATTATATTGATCATTTGGCACATGAATTGCAAAGTATTCAGCATGTAATTGTGAGTTTTGGAGCTGTTTTGATTGTTTAAAGTAGATCTCGCAAGAAAATATTGTTGAGTTGCCGAATTTAATCTGTTACATGGTCGGCCGCTACTGTTCACGATGTATGTTGATTAATTGATGTTTTTTGAAGTCATTGGATGCAAGTAGCAGATATTTGATTGTGATTTCATAAAAGCTATAATTTGTATGATTTCATGTTAAAGAAGACAATGAATAGTAACTAACAGACTTCCGTTAGTCCCGTTAGTTTTCTAACATTTTTGGTCCAAAATCTGTTAAATTTGTCCAAAATTATTCCTAATTCCCTACTTTAAAGTGTGTGAATTATTGTTCCCTCTTCGAGCATCTCATTTACGACTCTCAAGTCGAATTCCTACTCGACTCGCGGTTAACGACGGTTCCTTTGTTAAAAACTAAGGATGCACTCGGTTTGTCACGTCAAATTCACTCGTTATCATTCTTGTGGGCTTATCGGAACGAGTTGGGTTTCTACATTTCGAGATGTGTATCGTACACTTTGTCGAGCTTATGGTGTACATCGGATCCGGTTTTAAAGTCGAAAACGTGAAGAATGAGAAAAACTTTCAAGGGAGAGCCGAGACTACAATTGTTAATGCATGCACTAAAGTTTTTTCAAGAAAATCAAGGGGGAGAGGAACTTAAAGCTTGAAGATGATTTACTTTCCAAAGCTTTAGGGGGAGAATGTTAATGTATTATTTTAGAAAGTGTTTGAATGTAAATAGTTTTGAAATATGTTTGTAAATGTAATTGGGCCTATTGGGCTTACTTGTATTGTATGGGCTTGGGCTTAATGATGTAACAAGATAGTAGGTAGTAGTGGACTATAAATAGATGTCATTAGCTTGTAATTGTTTCATAATTCAATATTACAAAAATATAGTCCTTAAAGCACTCTCTCTCTCTAAATAAATAGTTCATTCCTATTCTATTCTTGTTACACAAACACTTGAGATGTGAGAGATCATGGACCTAACAAGTTATGTTTGTAGGGTCCCCACAAATCACAATGTATTTCCTCAAAAATTCGACTTGTATTAATCAAAGAAAATGTATCTCTACTATGCTTGGAACGAAAACAAGTGTCACACGCTTTGTTTAAACTACTCGTCGTAATGGTAACCGGAGGGAGTAACTTCACCACTTTTTCATAAGGATGCCCCATTCTTTTATACCAAAGTTCCAAGATTGAAGTTGCTTCATCTAGTGTAATATGTTGAACCGAACCTTCTTCTCCAAAGTAGTAAAGTCCATCCCGCCTAATCCCCGTTCCAATCAGCTCCTTCGATCAGTCCTGTATAACACACATAGAAGAGTCAAACTGAAGAGTGCACTTCAGGTCATCATTTAACTGAGAACACAAAATTAAATTGCAAGTAAGTTGGGGAACTAAAAGAACATGCTTGAGAGTAACTTTCTCCGACAAGCGAACGCTTCCTTTATGGGATGCAACAACAGTCTTTCCGTTTGGAAGACCAACCAGACAACCAACAATTTCTTTAGGATCAATTAACCAAGAGGCATTACCTGTAACGTGATGAGTAGCCCCTGAGTCAACTATCCACAAGTTTTTATTAAAAGAACCATTCAACTGATTGTTCGAAGCTTTTGTATTACCAATGAGTCCCGTCAGACTTTTCCACTGTTCAGTCGAGAAAACATTCAGAATTTCTTGATTTGCAGCCGTGACTGCATTTGTTCGAACAATGTCGCGACCTCATTCTCTTGATCGTCCTCGATTACTGGTGTTGCTTCCTACTTTAGTTCGATCTTCCCATTACCATTCAGGATAACCGACAAGTTCAAAGCAATAAGATGCTTCATGTCTAGTTTTCTTGCAGTGCGTACATGTAAGGTTTGCTCGATCAAAGTTTTCTCCTTGGCTACCATGACCTCTTCCTCCGCTGGCATGGACAGCGAAGCCAACTACATATGTTGGTTTTTCGTCAATAGTTTTTGCTAGATGAACTCTCTATTCTTGTGCTACCAATTGAATGGCCCGATCCAAAGACGACAACGGATCTTGAGATAGAATGCTCGTGCGAAGGGTTCCATAATATTCAGAATATAAACCCATTTAAAATTCGTGGAGCGTAACGTTTTTGCGTCGTTCTTCATGTTGCTTTCCGACCGAGCATTGAGTATAACAGGAATATTCGATGAGTGGTTCATGATTGTTCAATTCTTCTTACGGGGCTGACAACTTTCCAAAATACTCGGCACCGGGCATGAGTTTGGTTTTTTCACACTTTGCATTCGAAGTCTTCAGTTGTTGAATTCTTGGTCCATTGACTACAGCATATCGTGATTTCAACGTTTCCCACTGTCTTTTTGTATCCTTGTATTTGGAGAGATAACACTTTACTTTTGGATAAATGGTGTCCATCATCCATGACACCAACATGGCATTAATTATGTTCCAATCAGATTGCGTGCACGGCGGTTCGGGTTTGGTAATGGTTCCGTCTAGGAACACAAACTTCCTTCGTGCTTCGAGAGCTGTTCGCATATCGTTGGCCCAGTCGTTATAATTATCGCCTTTGAGACGCGTCGATGTGATAAACTCTCCTGGTCGATTTTGAGGACTGAGAAAGAATGGAGAGCTTGTTTCAATTTTTGTCGGTGGTGGTGGAGGTGCTTCTTCTCCGCCGGACATGACGGTGGCTTTGTTTTCTAGTCGTCACTGCTCTGATATCATGTAAACTTTAGAGCTTTTGAGAACAATATTTGCTTGGTTTTATTCCATAACCAGAGACCCCTTTAAATAGTGAATACAAAAGAAGATAAACTTTAGGAAAGCACAATCCTGAAAGGAAACTAAAACAGGGAATGATAATCAAGATAAATAATAGCCTCTAAAATCCTTTAAATCATGGAGATCATTATAACTTCCTTTTTGAGCCTGGAGATCTCCGATTAAATGGGTGGTCGTTCTTCAGAGTGCAGATGGTGGCTCCCGAGGATTATCAGCGGTTAGTGGTTAGAAAGTTAGGGCGAATATGGGAGAAGATTTGTAAGTTGGGATCGGGGTTTTGATTTGTTGATTGGACAAGGTACGGGGGCCGAAAATGGTTGTTCGTCAGAGATGGAGCTTCCATGACGGTGACCAGGTAATGTAAGGGATGATGTGGAGTGTTGATATATTTACATGTATTTATAATAATAATAATAATAATAATAATAATAATAATAATAATAATAAATTATATTATGATAATAATGTATTTGTTTTATTTTTAATAGAAAATTAGTTAAATGATAGAAAGACCAAAATACCCCCTTAGTTAACGAGTTCTGTTAACAAGAGTTAGCCAAAGGGACGAAATCCGAAGCAAAATGCAACTACAATCACCGAAATTGTAATTAATTCAAAATAGAAATGGTAGTTGATAGTGAGTGACAACAATAAGGACCAAAGGTATAATTTATTCTTTATTCTTTATTCCTTTTCCTTTCCTATCATATATTTTGGTGTTTGGTTGTAACTTAATCATCATTTTTAATGCCAAAAAAAGATTTTAATTTACTGGTTAGCCTTAAAAGTGTTTGTTTTTTATAAACGATAATGATTTCTTTTAAGTTATATCAAAAATGGCTTTCCATAGGTATATGTGTTGATTATTTGCATGTTAAAATATTATATTCTTTTAAGAAATAAAGAGTACGACATTTGGTTTTACTTACAATTCAATAAAACATTTTAATGGCTTACACGTAAAATTATAGTTCAACAATTACAAGATAATACTGTCATGTCAATCAAAACTGTTAGCTCCATCCACCATGTTTAGAAGTGTTGAAAAATAGGCTAAGTATAGAAACTCCTACTGTCTCGAAAGTCTCCGCAGAAGATACAAAGCTCAGAAGACTTCTCCGCAGAAGACGTTCCCGAGGTCAAACCTGATAATGATACTCAGATCATAGAGCCTCTGTGAAGGCTAACCTCTGGAGGTCAGTGTTGGAATTGTGCAGGATGGCTCAAGACAAGACCACGTGTCGAGCACGTGAGACCTATTGTACGAAGATTCGCATGATCATGTAATGGGCGTCCCACGATGTTTACTTTATAGGTGGCATTCCTTATGTGGAATGTCAGTCTTGTAGTACTAGGTGCACGCTGCTTGTATTATATATGAGCACCTCGTTCTTTGTCTTAAGATGCGAGCACACACGCATTAGAAAATAAAGTTAGTAATCTTCCAAGAGAATATTTGCACACACCAGTGCGTGTTCTTGGTGTTCTACAGTAATCAATGAAACAGTTCTTTGAGTAATTTTCTTGCAATATTTTACTTATTGTTTATTGATTACTTGTGTGTTTACTACCTTGAATGTTCTATCCTTTCTACACATATTGAACGCTTCCGCACTCTATTTAAATCAATCCGTGTGTAATAAAAGGTCAAATCAAGTTAAAGAACATCGAAACTGGGATCAACAAAAACCAATACCATTAAAATCTTGCTTGATTGGTATCCAAGATTTTAATTTGCATGAGGTATCGCGTGAAAACAATATCAAGCCTTAAGTTGACGTTTGGTTCGTAAAATATTTTTGGATGAAATGGAATCTGTCAAAAGAATTTGACTTTGAAGGAATTGGAATAGAATGTTGTCAGGTTTGACTACCTGTTTGGTTGACATAATTGGAATGGAATATGTTAAATGTATTGGAATATGTCTGTTTGGTTACAGAATGTAGCTTTAGAATTGAAATGAAATATTGAAAAATGACCAAAATACCCTTTTTGATAATTTTAACTTTTTAAAACAAAAAATGCATTAATAAAATAGCCATTAAAAATACTTTATTTGAAACAATGGTTCAGATTGGTGGTGGTCAGTAGTGGTTTAGAACGATGGTTCAGATCAAATGTGGTCGAAGTAGGTTCAAATAGGCGGTGGTCAGTGGTGGTTCAGATCAACAGTGGTCGGTGGTGGTTCAGAACGACAGTGGTCAGCGGTGGTGTTTGGTGGTGGTCTAGATTGGCGGTGGTTAGTGGCAGTTCAGATCGACGATGTTTCAGATCAGCGATGGTCGGCGGTAGTTCAGATCGACGGTAGTTGGTGGTGGTCGGCAATGGTCAGTGGTGGTCGACGGTGGTTCTGATTGACGGTGGTCGGTGGTCGACGGTGGTTCAGATCGGCGGTGGTCGACAGTGGTTTAGATCAGCGCTGGTCCGCGATTGTCGGTGTGGTTCAGATCGGCAATGTCGGCAGTGGTTCAGATCGGCGGTGGTTGGTAGTGGTTCAGGTCGGCGGTGGTTTATAATGGCTGTGGTCGGTGGTCGTTAAGGTCGGCGGTGGTTTAGATCGGCGATGGTTCAGAATGGCGGTGGTTCAAATTGACGATGGTCAGCGGTGGTTAGTGGTGGTCGACGGTGGTTCAGATCGATGGTGGTCGATAATGGTTTAGATCGGCGGTGGTCGGCAATGGTTTAGAGAAGGAACCGATGGAGACATGTTTTAATGTAACACTGTGAGTTCCAGATTCAAGCAACACATTCAATTAAGCACACAATTAAGATCAAATCTAGAGAGACAATGTAGAGAGAGAGTTTGCCATATATCTCACAAAAGTTTAATAGTTACAAGTCTTACGAACTCTTTCTTACACACTTAAACTCTACTCTAAGGTATTTATACGGTCAAAGGACTGTAGATCCCAGTACAGTGCAATCACGAACAAATCAATAATAATGAATCAATATAGAACAATATTTAAGCCACAACTGCTAGTCATATGATTATATGAAACACTCAAAGGGTTTAGGTTTACAGAGAGAATATCTGATCAGAGTATGTAAACCTATTGACTAGCAATCTAATAATGACTTGTGTTTTTTGACAAATGAACTAATAACGCCTTTATATACCAGGCTTACAAACATAATAGGCTTATGGGCTTTGGCCCATCTAACAATTAAAACTATTAAAGAATAACATTTCGAACCCTTATAAATGCTTTTTACAACTTTCAACACACAGGACTTTCAGTCCTAACAATCTCCCCCTAAAGTTGAATAAAGCATTTAACTTCCTGAAAACTTCATGCCTTGATCTTCTTTCCCTCTTGAATCTTTGAAAGACTTTGGTGTTGCATGTCTTCATGTGGCCCAACAATTACTAGCATAAACACATACATATTGACACAGAACATTTTTATTGATTAATCACACAGATTACATAAATCCATATACCTATTTGTGATAATCCTTTCAAGACAGAGTGTTTGTGTGTGTTTTCAAGGTGTGCAACTATGTGTTCTATCTCTCTCTCTAATTACCACACTCTTCTAGAAACCAACACAAAGACTTGCTTATATATAGGTCAACATGACCAAGCAAGGTCAAACCTTCTAAGCTCATTTACAACACACACTAACAACAATTAAAATAATGACCCACATTTAATCTTGAATACAATTTCAGTCTAACAATCTCCCCCTTTGGATTCAAGATTAAAATTTTTTTTGGCAATAATCTTCAGGTCTTCTTTTCTTCATAAATGTCTTCAGCTTTCAGTTTTTGCTCTTTCTTAACATTGACATCTTCAAGTCTTTTTACACTTTTGTAGAATCTTTGACAATTCTTCAAACTTGTCTTTCCCTTTGGATTAACTTTTGAATATTCTGAATAGTCACCTTTACTTTCAAACTCTGACTTTCTTTCACTATCTCTTTGACAAGCTTTCTTTAACCTTTGACTTTGATCATCTGAAAAATATTTATCTCTCCTGAAACCTTTAAAACTTCAATCTGATCTTGAACTTTGATTAATCTCCCCCTTTTTAATGATTTGTAAGAATCAAAATCATTAAAACATTTCAAGGTCATATTTGTCGTTGAATGATCTCCCCCATATAACCAATAAGTACAGTCTTCATGAGCTTTCATCTCCCCCTTATGATAATATGAGAACAAATTCCCCCTTTGTGAAGAAATAGACAATCTGACATCTGATCTGGATTGGCCTTTGATTCACGAATGTATTCATCTAAATCTTTTCAAATTCAAACGAATATGAGTTGTAACCCTGAATCAACAAATGAAACAGTTAGAAATGCCTATCAGTAACACAAAGTTACTGTGTACAACGAATGTACAATTTAAGGAGCTGGTTTGATGCTGACTCCCCAGTACTTCCATTCAATCATTGAAAAACACAAGGTAATTCTATGAATGTTCTGATAGAAAAACAAATTCTCTGTGTGCTCGTGCTTGTGTTTAAAAGAATTAGCACAATGATTGTGTTTCATAAGGCTCAAAGTATGTAAATCACTGAGACAACAATGATTGTACATGGACTCAATGTGCATGAGAAAGGGTCGAAGGTGGGGCAACTTTCCTTCTTTTTCAATACCAGTATCTTCCAAGTGAAGAACCAATAGATTATGTGCTGCTTCCCCAGAAAATGTGAAACATTATCTTTTTAAGAAAAGAATGAGTAGCTGGTGGGGTTATATGCAAGAGAAGGCATGGGCTATTTGCCTATTTCAATGATGGTCACCAAAGAAATGTGAGACAATCAGTAATGTGGCTGCCCGGCTCAGAAATATGTTTGGTGCAGAGTTCTGATAGTCTTTTAACTCTGTTCTCACACCCTCTTTCTTTTAAACATTTAACCTCACTTCTAACCGATCTCTCATTTCCATTTTATCTCAGCTCACTCCCACACTCAATTCTTTTAGACCCCTCTCCCCTTAATCACTCAAAGGATTTCTTCCGGGGTAGGAAACACTGGTTAATGTGAATCCATGGAAGATCTATTTAGCACTCACACTGAATCCCATGTTCCTAAAAGTACATGCTGGTCAATGATCTTCTTGACGTTTTAAGCACAAGAAACATATGTCAGTGTATGTATGCTCATCAAAAATCATAAATGAAATTTGAGCATTTTTAAGCATTTAAGATTTCTCAAAACTTTATATGAATGAATAACCAAGAAAGAATAGAAATGTTTTGAGAATCTGACAATGATTAAGATCGGATCAAATTATCATGAAGAAAAAATATTTGGCAATTCAAAGACGTATGTTGTTTATATGAACAATATATAAACATATTATCAATGAAAGCACATTAAAGATGAAATGACGTTTGATTCAAAAAACTGTGAATATCAAACGGGAGTATTACCAAAGAAAGATATATCATTTGATACATGGTAATAACAAAGTCAATTTGAAAATACTGAACCAGTGTGTGTATGAATACTCGACAAAGTATATAGAAAATAAAATACACAAGTATTATTCTTTAAAGAACACACGGTCAGATAGTCATTTAAGTATCCAAAAATCATTTAAAATTCACACTTCTCAAATCATAAAAAACAGTTTAAGAATGTGAAGTGGTTTGAACATTTTAAAACCATTTTTCACAAGTGAGAGTTGTTATTCTTTCAAAAGTGTTAGAGTATAAGGATTAGAAATTTATACCTGTATTGCATAATCCTTAACTCCCCTTGGAATGAATATAGCAATTAAAGCATCCTTGTGAAATAATAGATATCCTCCCCCTTGATATCTGAAACAATCAACTTATCAGAAAAATATAACAATATAATTTCTAAACTTCCTTTCAAAGAAAAAACTTCCTGAAAAGATATAATCATGAAAGCATCCTTCAGAAGAAAACATTTGAATACGAGTTTTGAACTAAATTGTCCAAAAGCCATTGTCACAAAAAATTTCCTGCAAAATAAAGATTTTGGTAATCATTATAAAAATGATTCCGCTTTAGTCAGTCAACATTTGATGAAATATCCAAGATATCTTCAAATAAAGCATAAGACTAGAAACTCCCCCTAGAATCATGAATTGGCGTTTAACATACCAAGTTTGCTTACTAAAAAGTTAAACCTCTTCTCAGCCAAGGGCTTGGTGAAAAGGTCAGCCAACTGGTAGTCTGTAGTCACAAAGTGCATCTCGATATCGCCCTTCTCAACATGATCCTTTATAAAATAACAACGTACATCGATGTGTTTCGTCTTGGAATGTTGCGCTGGATTAGCTGTTATCGCAATTGCACTCTTGGAGTCACGGTAGATAGGGACTCGTTGGTAAGTATATCCGAAATCTTTTAACTGTGTTCTCATCCAGAGGACTTGTGAACAGCAACTTGCGGCAGCTACATATTCAGCCTCGGCAGTGGATGTAGAAACACAATTTTGTTTCTTAGACGTCCAGCTAACCAACTTATCACCTAGGAACTGACATGAACCAGAGGTGCTCTTTCTATCCAGCTTACATCCTGCGTGATCAGCATCTGTATAGGCGGTTAGATCAAAAGACGAACCCTTAGGATACCAAAGGCCTAACTCGGTAGTACCTTTAAGATACCTAAGAATTCATTTAACAGCAACGAGGTGTGATTCCTTCGGGTTGGCCTGATATCTAGCACAGAAACATGTAACAAACATAATATCCGGTCTACTCGCACTTAAGTACAGCAGTGAAGTAATCATGCTACGGTACACTTTTTGATCTACTGATTTGCCAGAAAGATCTGCATCCAAAAGTGTGCCCGTTGCCATCGGTGTTTTCATCACTGAACTATCAGTCAAATTAAATTTCTTTAAAATATCTCGAATATATTTTGATTGATTAATGAAAATGCCTTCGGGTAACTGTTTCACTTGAAGACCAAGGAAAAAATTCAGTTCTCCCATCATTGACATTTCAAAGCGAGATTTCATAATTCTTGAAAAAAATTTACAAAACTTTGGATTTGTAGAACCGAAAATTATGTCATATACATAGATCTGTATTAGAATCATATCATCACCTTGCTTTTTCAAAAAAAGAGTAGTATCAATTGTACCTTTCTTGAATCCTGAAGCGAGTAAGAATTGTGTTAGAGTATTGTACCAAGCTCTTGGTGCCTGTTTGAGTCCATATAAGGCTTTGTCTAAGACATAGACATGATCAGGGTTCTTTGGATCAACAAATCCTTCTGGTTGAGCAACGTATACTTCTTTATGCAATTTTCCATTCAGGAATGCAGATTTTACATCCATTTCAAAGACCGTAAAATTTTTGTGAGCTGCATATGACAAGAAGATTCGTATAGCTTCCAGTCGTGCCACGGGAGCAAAAGTTTCTTCATAGTCAATCCCCTCCTGTTGACAATAACCCTTTGCAACAAGACGAGCTTTGTTTCGAACTACAACTCCAGATTTGTCTCTCTTATTTCTGAAAACCCACTTTGTTCCAATAACGGATTTTCCTTTTGGAAGGGGTATGAGTCGCCAAACTTTGTTCCTCTCAAATTGAAAAAGTTCATCTTGCATTGCCAATATCCAGACTGGATCACGCAAGGCTTCTGAAGCTTTCTTCGGCTCGAGGGAACTTAAAAAACTTGAATATAGACAAAAATTAGCAGATGCTGCCCGCGTTTGTACACCAGAATGTGCATCACCAATTATATTATGAAGTGGGTGAGCTCGTGTCCATATCATTGTACTTGGAAGTGGATGAACGTCAGCTTGAGTATTATCTTCCTCATATTCATCATAGACTGCAGGTAAATCTTGATCAACCCCAGATGTGCTCGGGACATCTTGTACAACCTCTTCTGAAGTAAACATTTTCGAAGCAATAGAAGAAATGCTTGGGACTTCTGTTCCAGAATTTGGATCTGCAGGCTCAGATTCAACATTAGTACCTTCAGAATATATATGTGTAGATGTACCTGATGAGATTGGTATTGTGACATTGTCAGAAGGTCCTGAAATGTCTTCTATTATAACTGGAACCTCTGAAAGTTGATGCGGATATGCTTGATTTTTCAAAATCTGCACAAATATCCATAAAAGCATCAAAAAATAATAAGTCTAATTCAGATGTAATTTATTTGGATCAGAAGACTTAGTCTGTTTGATTGTGGGTTCTATTATGTCTTGAATAGAAACCTTCTGTTTAAGTTTGAGTTCTGAACTGCTGTGTTCAGAAGTCAACTTTGATGATTCATCGAAAGACACATTAATGCTCTCCATGATCGTCTTGGTTCGTCTATTGTAGACCCGATAGGCTTTAGACATTAACAAATAACCAATGAAATATCCTTCGTCAGCCTTCTTGTCAAATTTTGCAAGATTGTCGCGATCATTGAGAATATAACACCTGCAACCAAAAGTGCAAAAAAATTTAATATTCGGTTTTCTACGATTAATAAGTTCATACGCTGTCTTTCTATGTCTTTTGATGACAATCGTGCGTTTTTGTGTGAAACACGCAGTGGCTATGGCTTCAGCCCACAGAAACATTGGCAACTCAGAATGGGCTAACATTGTCCTCGCAGCTTCCACTAGTGTTCGATTCTTCCTTTCAACTACGCCGTTTTGCTGAGGAGTGTATGCAGCAGAAAAATTGTGAGAGATCCCAACAAATATGAGATAACTCTGAAGCTTTTCATTCTTGAATTCCGTGCCATTGTCACTTCTCAAAGATTTAACCGGCAATTGCAGTCGAACCTGGATTTTCTTTATGAAAGCAATGATCAACTCTGTTGCATCTGATTTGTTCCATAGAAATTCCAGCCAAGTGTATCTGGAGTACTTATCTATCATGACCAAAATATCTCTCTTGCCGTTGATAGATTGAGTCCTCATCGGTCCGCAAAGGTCCATATGCATCAATTCAAGAGGTGTTGAGGATGAGAATTCTGTCTTTGCTTTATGAACGCTTCGCTTCATCTGTCCCATTTCACAAGCGGGGCAAAGAGAATTTTTCTCAAACCTTAGTTCAGGTAGACCTTTGACAATACAATGTCTCGCCAACTGATTTATCGCATCAAAGTTTTGATGAGACAGGTAACAATGCCATATCCAACTTTCAGCTCGTGAAGCTTTAGCAATCAAACAAACAGATATTGATGCAGAAAGAGTTGGAAAATTCACAGAATAAAGATTTGCATTCCGCTTAGCTTTGAAAATTGCACGACCATCTTTATCTTCAATATAACAGCATTCATCAGTAAACCGAACTTGGAATTGACTTGTGCTGAAAAGATTATGATCAAGTCCTTCTACGTATAGTACTCTCTTGATCGTCACGATTCCATTTGTTAAAGATATGTGTCCTCGAATATGTCCAGTAAGCTCAGAATTTGCATAACTTACAGTACCGGCAGGTTCCTCAACATAATTGTGAAGTAGATGCTTAAATCCTGTCATATGGCGCGAGCATCCTGAATCTATATACCATGTATGTGAGGCCTGCGAAATAAGCAAATTATTTCTACTTAGGTACCCATATCCAGATGGGTCCTTTCTTGTTAGCTTTTAGCAATTTATCAACATCATCCACCTTAGCCTTAATTTGCCACTCATAGCGAGGCTTAGGTACCCATTTCCATGTCATTTTCACATTAAGCTCGTGAAATCTTTGCTTTTTAGAAAAATGATCAATCTTAGCATGAAAATTTTTAGCATGATGTGTTAAGGATCTGGAAACTGATTTGACACGAGATGTTTGTTTGGCAACTTTAGATGTAGAATGAATGGAAGAAATGGTAAATGCATTATCATGACAGTGTTTGCAGATAAAATTCTTACGCGCAAATGTCAAAAGCTTAGATTTATCTAATGAAGTACAAACATTCATACAACTTTTACATTTGGAAACGTTTGAATTTTTACAAATCAAACTTTCACTATCACTAATACTACATTTATTTTAGCAACTTTATTTTCCTTCACATTCTTCATCCATTCTCCTTTATCATTCTGCCTTTTTATATCTAAAACAGGAAACAGAATCTTGTTAGTTTTCTTTTTAGAAGATGATTTTGGCTTTGATGTACAAGAAGCTTCTCCCTTTTCAAAAATACTCAGAGGATATTCAGGAGTAGTAGTATAAACAACTGAAGTTTTAGAATTAATAGTCTCAAACTATGGATTAGAATGAACATTCCAGTTTCGAGACTCAAACATCTTTTTCTCTTTTAGATTTTGTTTAAACAAATCATCTTTTAAAACTGTTAACTCTCTAGAGAGTTCTTTGTTTTCTTCAGAAGACTTGTCAAGTTTGAATTTGAGATCAACGTTCTCATCTTCTAACTCTTCAATCGTCTTTTGAAGATTTGTGATTTGTTTCTCAAAGATAGATGCTTGATTCACCTCAGAGTTTGATTCCATCTTTTCTATTATAGGTACAGGATCTGAAGCATTCATCATTTCTGTAAAGATCTCCTCAGTCATTATTTTTGAAAAATCAGAATTAAGGTTTTGATTCATGATATTTTTATCTTTTGATTCTTTTGAGGAATTAGAAGTGAATGAATCAGATAAAGGAATTTGATTCTCAACATCAGTTTCTGAATCAGATTCATCATACTGACACTGAGATTCAGTACTATTTGCTTCAACCTTTGCTGACTCTGTTGGTAAACAAGGAGAAAATAGTGAAGAAAATTCACTAAATTCCGGCTTTCTTGTTTTGTAACTTTCATTCAAATCTTTATAAGTAAAACCAACAGATTTAAAACTTGAAATTGAATCAGCACAAGATAAAGTGTCATCATCATTCACGACTTTACCTTTAAGAAAAGTAACAAAAGTATCACGAATATCAGTTTTTTGTAGGAGTAGAGCCCATCTTATCAAAATTATACAAATTTTCTGGTGCTCTTTTCAAAACATTATTTGCTTCAAAACCTAAACCTTTTTTGACATCATAAAATCGGACATCTTGGAGTTTGTTTGTTAAAAGATTTAATGTTTGCTCAGTCTGTCCTCGTTTCAGATTTAAATCCTCCAGTTGCTTGATTTTACAATATGCCTCGTTTCTTTCTTGAAAACATGCTTCAAACTTGATTTTAAATTCACCTTTTTCAGCATTTAAATTTACAAGATCTCTTTCAAGCTTAGTTATTTTTTATTTTAAAAAATCTTTGTCCTTTTTCAAAATCTCTTTCTCAGATTCTTTCTCCTTAACAACATCTTTCAACATTGCATTTTCATAGCAAAAATTCAACATTGTTTGTCTTTCATGACTAAGTTTGACTTTCAAATTTTCAAACTCTTCTTTCATGAATTGAACCTGAGCCTTTAAAGATTGAATAAGTTCATAGTTAAATAGAGTATGTACCTCAGAACCACAGTCGAAATGATCAGAAGATGATTCAGTGTCTTCATTCACTTTGGCCATCATACACACCTGAGTAAAATGTGCCGTTTCATCATCAAAACTCTTGTAGAACCAATTTTCCTCTTCCGCCATTAGGTTTTGATCATCTTCCACCTTCTTTGCAATCAGTGATTTCCAAGCATAGTATTCTGAATTCTTTGTTCGCTTGAACTTGCAATCTTTTGAAAAATGACCTGGTTTTCCACAGTTATAGCATCGTCCATATTTCGGCTCAGAGTCTTCTTTCTTTCCTTCTCTCTTCTCTTCTCTTTTCTCTTCTCTCTTTCCATCTCTTTTCTCTTCTCTCTTTTCATCTCTTTTCTCTCCTATTTTATCATACTTCTTTTCAGACCTTGGTTTGTACTTGTCTTTCTTGTAACTCTCATATTTCGTCTTTGAGAATCTGTTCTTACCAAAGCTTTTCTGAAACTGCTTTGTTAGGAGATCCAGAGTTTCAGCAAATCGTTGAATATCCTCATCTGAATTTTCTTCAACTTCAGTAAAAGATTCATCAGAACTTGAATCAGTGATTTCAGTGAGGAGAGCTTTGTATTTCCTTGACTCTGTCTTATAAGAAGAATTGGACTTGAAACTTGACCCTTTCTTACGTTCAGACATTAAGGCTAGAGAATCCTTGACCATCTTCTTTTCGGCACTCGGCTGCTTTACTTCATCCTCGTGCTGAGACAAAGTTGTGAACATATCATTGACTTCTTCTTGAGCCATGTCCTTAGTCATCTGAATGTTGATAGCATAGGTTTTCCACTCTGGGTTTAAGTTCTTAATGAACTTATAATTGATCTCTGATACTGACTTGTTCATTCCATTTCTCCTTAGATCATTCAAAATCACATTAAAACGTGTGTATGTCTCCAACAAAGTCTCTCCTTCTTTTGCATGGAAGCCTTCATACGCATTTATACTTTGATTTAGCTTTGTCTAAATTGACTTCTTTGTTCCCTGAAACTGTCTCTCCAGTTCATCCCATAAGGCTTTTGCAGATTCCCTACTGTCTACGCGATTGTAGATGTCATTAGGAATTGCCATGGTGAGATAGATAAGTGCCTCTTCATCTATCTTATGTCTTGCCTTTTCTGTTTCACTGAAGAATTCATATGGTTTTGGCACATATCTGTCAGGAATTTCTGGAGATGTAGCTGAAGCTGTTTGTCCAGGTACATGCGTTTTGGCACAATTGGACCATTTATGATAGACTCCATATAATCTCTGTTCTTGAGATTCAAGAACTGAGTCATCCTCTTCTTCCATTGAGAGTATTCTCTGATAGACAAGACTGGAGGCTTTAGATGAGATCCCATAGAGAGTAAATCATTGGACATGATGAGAAGATGTATAAACCTACACACGATGAAAAATATTAGCTAGTAAAGATCATTAAATCCAACAAATCAAGAAAACTTTCGAAATAAAAAAAATAACACCGTATCTAGCGCAAAATTGAAGATTGCGTGAACAGGTTGTAGCGCAAACGTGATTTGCGTTATGGGTTTATGGCGCAAACTACACTTCTCGCTAGAAGGGCATGGCGCAAACCGAACTTCGCGTGACCAGTGTGTGACGCAAATCTGACTTTGCGTGATCAGTGTGTGGCGCAAAGCTATCTTTGCGTGACCTTAGTCTAGCGCAAAGTAAACACTTTACAATTTGAATTTTGTGCGAAAACAAGATAACGCAAACACTGATTTTCTTGAGTAATGTATGACGCAAATTGGGATTCGCACGAAGAACTGATGATGCAAATAACACTTTGCGTGAAGTATGATACGAATCTGATATGAACTGACGCAAAGCACTGATGAACTCGCGCAAACCGTGAAGAACACGCGCAAACTTTAGATCTAGCACAAATTGACTGTTTCGATCATATCTGCACTAAAAAACAATCTAGACCTCGAATCTCGATCTGAAAGCATGACAATTCACTCACCACCACGTCTAGAATCTAATTCTGACAAGAAATTTCGATTAAAAACACACAAATTGACAATTTGATTCAAGAACAGTGCGATGAACTCGTGAAATACAAACTCAATCAAAAATCGAAACTAAAACTCAATTACAGTGCAATTCACAAATCAAAATACACAATCTTGATCGAAAATGATAAACGAACACAAATCAATCAATTACAACTCGAAATTTTCTCTAAAATTCAAAATTGATTCTGACTTCGGTGAACAGTGACGATGAACAGTGCCAACTCAAAAAAAAATTTTGATTTCAATTTGGATTTGGCTCTGATACCAATTGTAGCCCAACAATTAATAGCATAAACACATACAGATTGACACAAAACATTTTTATTGATTAATCACACAGATTACATAAATCCATATACCTATTTGTGATAATCCTTTCAAGACAGAGTGTTTGTGTGTGTTTTCAAGGTGTGAAACTATGTGTTCTATATCTATCTCTAATTACCACACTCTTCTAGAAACCAACACAAAGACTTGCTTATATATAGGTCAACATGACCAAGCAAGGTCAAACCTTCTAAGCTCATTTACAACACACACACTAACAACAATTACAATAATGACCCACATTTAATCTTGAATACAATTTCAGTCTAACACTTCATATCTTTCCCAGCTCCCCCTTGAATAAAGCTCTTGATCTTCATAGTTTCAACTTTGTAACCAGATTCAATGTACAATAGCCTTGACTGAATGTATTATCACGCAACTTTCAACTGTAGAAACTCAACACATTAGATTAGCACACAAGAAAGATAATGTGCGAGTTACGTGACTTTCCACGGTGCATCTTCAGTTTAAAACAAAGAATCTGTCTTTGAACCGCGAGTTGAATAAAATTTCAGCTTAAGAAATTGTTTCAATCAGCTCGTAGGAGGAATTGACTTGAAGCAGACACCACATGATACGGGATAGAAGAAATACAATCTTTGAAAATTGAAACAGCATTAAACTCATATCTTCACCTCTTTGATCTCTAGACTGTCTTCAGAAAAACACACTTTCACGAATCATCTTCATTCAGAAATTGATTCATTATGGAATGATTTCTTTTCACCAATCTTGAAAAACTTGAACTTTTTTTCTTTATAACTTTGAAATTGAACTTTGTAAAATTCTCTCCCCCTTTTTGATGATTGTGAACATCATGATCATCAAAACTCTTCAATTTCAACACATTCTATGATCTCCTCCTTTGTGATGATTTGACATTCTCCGCCCTTTGATCTGAGTATCCGTCAATTCATGAAATGTATATATCCGAATCTTTTCAAATTCAGACATAATGAAAAATGTAACCCTGATTCAACAGATCAAACAGTTAGCATGCCTGTAAGTAGAACGAAGCCACTTTGTACAACAGATGTACATTGGAAAGGAGCTTTTGTGATGTTCACTCCCCCAGGGCTTCCATTCAATCATCGAAAAACCACAAAGGAATTTTCTATGAATGTTATGACAAGAAAACGCATTCCTTGTGTGCTCGTGAAAGTGTAGAAATGATTGAAGCTACTTAGCTATATCAGGCTCAAATTGTGTAAATTGTTGAGACAGCAACAGATATTACACGGACTCAATGTGCATGAAAGAGGTGCGAAGGTGGGGCAACTTTCCTTCTTTTTCAATATCTAAATCTTCCGATTGAAGACTAGATAGCAGATATGTTGCGTCCCCAAAAAAAATGAAACATTTCTTTGTTAAGAAAGAAACGAGTGGCTGGTGGGGTTATAGCAAGAGTTGGCATGGGCTCACTGCCTGTTTCAATGATGGTCACCAAAGAATGTGAACCAATCAGTAGATGTGGCTGCCCGACTCAGAAAGTGGTTGGTGCAGAGTTCTGATATTCTTTTAACTCTGTTCTCACACCCTTTCTTTTTAACATTAAAGCTCACTTCTAACCAAACTCTCTTTTCCATTTTTCCGCTCCACACACTGAGAAAAAAACTCAACCGGATGAGTTATCTCCCCCACTCTTTGATTTTGACCCCTCACCCCTCAATCACTCTAGGATTACTTCTTGGGTAGGAAACACAGGTTTACGTGAATCCATGGAAGTTCTGTTTAAGCTCACACACGTATCCCATGTAAGTCCTATAAAGAATGGTTTGCTCAACAGTTTAACTTGAACAGTTAAATACAAAAATGTATGATAACATTGTCAAAATGTATGCTCATGAGATTTGAGCACTTTAACTTTGAAGATTTCTCAAAACAAAGATATTGAATGAATGAAATCAAGAGAATGTTTTGAGAATCTGAAAATGTATCAATCAGATCAAATAAAATGGTTAGGGTATCAAAGACTGGATATTTTGTTTATATGAACAAATATAAACAATTTAGCAATGAAAGCACAAATTTGGAAATGATGATTGATGCTCAACAATATTTAAAAGCAAACGGGAGTATTACCATCGAAAAATTTGTTCGTTATGAGACATGGTAATAACAAATTCAAATGAAGTACTGAACCGGTGTGTATGAATACTTTACAGTATAAAGACAAGAGAATACGCAAGTATTGATCTTTGGAAACACACGGTCAGTTAAACATTAGAGCTCAAAACTGAAAAGCATTTAAAATCACACTTCAAAATTCATAAAATCTTTTGAGAACCAGAAGTGGTTTGAACATTTCAGAAACCATTTTTCATGTTCGAAAGTTGTTTTTCTTTCAAACAATCAGAGATCTAGATTAGAAGATATTTACCTTTAAGCTCCCCCTCAAATCATGATAGAATGATATAGATCAGATAAGCTCCCTCTGGATATTTGCAAAATATCCAAGTCTGAACATTGAAGAACGGGTCCTGATCTGTTGTAATCAGAAGACAAACTATGTTGAAGTACGGGTTCTAAGCTGATTTACTTAGAAGCCTTGGTTCTCTTACTCCCCCTTGACTTGAGGTGCCTGCAACACAGAATCAGTTTTCGGCTTTGGTACCCACTGGTATTTGGGTCCTGATGTGTTAGTTGCAGTTCTTATGGGGGTAATAGAATAAGAACCATACCAGAAATGATCACTGGTTTTGTGAATAAGATCATGTGTACAACAATAAGAACAATAGTATTTCTAACCTGACAACCTGATTAATTGATCTCTCGAGTAGATATGATCAGGTTTACCTTTACGCGCATTGTTCTTCTTGGCTTTGTGTGTATGTACACATGATTTCTTGCCTTTCAGCTTATCTTTCTTCTCATCTTCAACTGGTTTCTTCTTCCAGACCAGTTTCTCTTCTTTGTATCTCCTTCTTCTTTGATGTGTACCTAAACCATCTATATTTCTATCATAGAAAAGGTTAGTACTACAAATCTGATTAAATGATTTACCTGACCTCTTTGATGAAACAGTTTTCTGATTTGAACTTGATGCTGTCTTTTCAAGCTCTTTAATCTTTGAAGCAAATATGTCTCTCTCTTTAATAAGCAGGTCAATCTTCTTCGTTAATTCAGACTTCGCTTTCTACTCTTTCAGTGCCTTCTCAGATAGTTCAGATAACTTGACAGTAAGCTTTTTGATCTCAGTCTCAAACATGCTTCTCTCTTCTTCAAATCCCTTCTCAACATTGTTTCTCTGTCCGGATATTTCTTTGAAGAAACCAACATTCTTTTGTTCAATGGCCTTCTTCTCTTTGGCAAACTTTTCTCTTTCAAGGATGATTACTTTCTGAAAATCAGAAACTTGCTGAGAAAGTTTTATGCATTTCAGCTCAACTGCTTTCCTTTCTTCACAACTATTTCTGGAAAAATCTGAGAACTTCTTGGCAAAAGATTTCTCTTTAGTCTCAAAATCATATTTGTGATTAGCAAGTTGTTGCTCCAAATTAGATATCTTTCTTTTCAGCTCAGAATTCTCAGATTCCAGTTTTCTTCCTTTTAAAATCTCATTTGGCCCCAACACCAACCATTCAGTACAATCCCACAACTCTTTTCCTGTCATTTTGTAAGTATTTATTTGATCAATCATTTCACTAAAAATGTCACGAAAAAGTTCACAAGTAATACTATATGTCATATAATTTCGAGCTAAATTATTAGCCCTCTCTCTTTTCTCCTCTTCCACAGGCGAAGCTTCTGTCGGAATTTGGGATTGCATCTCTCCTTCAGTCAAAGATAATCTGATATAATTACCCACCTCGTGTTCATCCACAAAATTCAAAAAATGAACTTTCCACTCTCATATTCTCTTTTGAGTTTTAGCCTTGGTGGGTTCATCCTTTTTAATCGTATCGAATAGAATTAATTCGATCCGGTTTTGAAAAGAGATGAAACTCAAAAGTGCAAGGACCAAAAGTGAAAAAGTCTGAATCTTGAAAGATTAGGGTCACAAATGACAAACTACTGAAACCTTGAAGTACGGGGGCTGAAAGCGACTCAAACAGAAACTACTAACTAGAGGGACTAAAAGTGTAAAAATTAAAACTTCTAACGGACTTAACTGAAAACTAACGGAAAAAAGACTAAAACTGAAATAAAACTAAACAAACTAACAAACTACCAGGACTAACTGAGACTTAACGGAAAAGGACCAAAAAGTAAGAAAATTAACCGTCACTTAACGGAAACACTATTCATCGTCTTCCTCGTTGAGCCAACCTGTAAAGCTTCGAAACGGTTAGAAATTTTCAATGCAAAACAATCGTTAAAGCTCCCTGATCAGTCCTCAACAGATTAAAATTCAACCGGTCAACCCACGATCACAAACGAACCAACCGAAAACTTTTCGGAAAACGATCGAAAAATTAAAAAGTCAGTATGGGATAAAACTTTTCGACCAAAAATGATCGTTTATGTTCCCTTAAGCTCCCTCAACTGATTAAATCTCGAAACAGTCTCTCAAACTCTCGAACGAAGCAACCGAAGATTTTTCGGAAACCGAACGAGAATTTAAAAACTTGATATGGGTGAAAATTTATCGATCAAAAACGATCGTTTAAGCTTTGTAAACAACCCTTACCAGTTTAAAACTTGAAAAACTTTGTTCACGATCGCTACCGAATCAACCTAAATGATTTCGAAAAACAATCGAAAACCTCAAAACATGTTCGAAGTTGGTTCGCTGGACACCGGGAGCCGCAAGGCACCGGTCGGGGAAACACCGGTCGATGGAGGGGACGAGCGACAAGGTACCGGTCGAGGGATGGTCCGGGCGAGGTAACGGTCGAGGAGAGACCGGTCGCTAGATACCGATCGGTCTTGGTACACACCGGTCGACTTGGTATGAGACACCGGTCCTTTTGCAAGGCACCAGTCGGGAGTTGAGGTATCGGTCGAGAGTTGATGTACCGGTCGGGAGTTGATTAAATATGAGATATATATTTATATATAAATATATGTATGCTATGAACAAACAACATCTCACCGACCCACTATATTGAAGAGAATTGATCAAGAGAATTAATCAGATTTTTGCAATCAAACTTTAAACAACCGCCGCGGTAAAAATTTATTTCAACAGCCGCTATCAACGATTGATTGAATCAAAATGGAACCACCGATGTAGCAACCAATCAGAAGTTGATGCAATTGTAGGATACCAGTCAACAAATGTAGAATACCGGTCAAAAAAAAATATCAGCCAAGGCCATGTACCAGTAGAACAAGGTACTAGTCGACCTCAGATTACCGGTCCAACAAAGCACCGGTCACTTGAGTTTGGTCGAAGATAGAACTAATCAAATTAACAGATAACTTAAAGAACCGATAAAATCGATGAATCTGAGTCGATCGAAATCAACCAATCGACCCAGAAATTCAATCGATCAATCAACAAATTAGCAGATCGATTATCAAACCCAGAAAACTCAAACCAAAATTTTGAACTTTAAAAACACAGAATCGATCAATTGAATTAAATTTCCAGAAAACAATCGACCGATAATAACTCAGAACAAAATCGATCGAACCCAGATTTTAATCAATCGCCCTGTACCCAGATTGAACACAGATTGATACAAAATTTGATTTTTAAGCACACAGATCGATCAAAACTTCAACCCAGAAAACTGTATATAATCGATTTTGCAAAAAAACCCTTAACTCAGATATCAATAGAACACTATAAACAATATTAAACAAATATTCGATTAAAGGGTTTTAGACAAACCTTTTTGATCGTATCGAATAAAATTTATTCGATTCTGCTCTGATACCAATTGTAGATTCCAGTACAGTGCAATCACGAACAAATCAATAATAATGAATCAATATAGAACAATATTTAAGCCACAACTTTTAGTCATATGATTATATGAAACACTCAAAGGGTTTAGGTTTACAGAGAGAATATCTAATCAGAGTATGTAAACCTATTGACTAGCAATCTAATAATGACTTGTGTTTTTTGACAAATGAACTAATAACGCCTTTATATACCAGGCTTACAAATATAATGGGCATATGGGCTTTGGCCCATCTAACAATTAAAACTATTAAAGAATAACATTTCGAACCCTTATAAATGCTTTTTACAACTTTCAACACACAGGACTTTCAGTCCTAACAAGGACCATGTACAATTACAAGGTAAACAACATTGACTAACAAGACTTTGACAATATTGGACTTTTCAAGACTTTGACTTTTACACATTAAATCTTGGATACAATAATACACTAACAATCTCCCCCTTTGTATTTAAGATTTAAAAAAAAAATTGACAACAATATTCAGCTGTTGATTCCTCAAAGCTTTACCTCTGACGACTATAAACTTTGAAGCTATAGCAATCTTTAAACTCTGATGATTTGAAGAACTTTGAAAAGTCAATCACTTTTCTTTGAAAAGTCTTGAACTTGAATTTGAAATATTTGAAACTCCTTGAAACTTCATAAACTTAAAGCTTTGAGGGATCTTTGGATAGCTTGTAACTTCAGTCTTTTGTTCTCTGAACAGTCTTTGAAAAGCAAACTTTCTCAAATAATCTATGAACATTTTCTTCTTTGATCTTTACAATTCTTTTCAAAGTTCTGTATCTCCCCTTTTTCTTCAGAATTCTTTTGAAGTTCTCCCTTTTTGATGAGTTTATCTCTTTTCAAGAGTATCTCTTGAAATAACTTTCAAAGCCCCTGGAGTTCCTTATCATTAAAGAGAAGTCCTCGATAGAAAACACCTTTAGATACTTGTATTGTGAATACAACTCGGAGGAAAGACTTGCTTTTCCTCTAAACCCAATAATCAGAGAAGGCATGGATGAAATAGAGAAGAGATTTATTAGAGATAAAACAAGCCAAAGAAGAGATATTCTTTTAGAGCTACCCATCCTCGAAATCAACAAGATCTCTGAGAAGTAATATGGCTACAACAAAATCTTCTACATGCACTATGAAGTCATTCATTCAGATCATGAAGATTACCAATTTGTCGATCCAAACTCTCTCAGTGATTTGATAAAGACCCTCTTTTATACTTAGTGAAAATTACGTTTAATAATATGTATTAGTGTTTCATCGTCAGCGATCAGACTGAGTCTGTTCAGTTATCACTGATGATCTTTCTTGTAAAAATTCATATATATTTGTGTTTCACTATCAGCGGTTAAATACTGAGTATGTTCAGTATCGCTGATAGTTTCTGATGTAAATAGTTAGACGAAATCCTTGAAGACAAGTTTCGCGTTAAAAGTTGTTCATAGCTGAATCGAAGACGAAGTTGCTGAACAAAGACAAGTCTACTAGTGACTGATGCGGATATCAGTGAAGCAAAGACAAATCTACTCACGCGAAGAAACCTGAGGAAAAGCTTCAGCGATAGATGAACTTTTTTGTATCTCTAAAGGAAGAGATAGTCAGCGATCGATGATCACTTAGCTTATGCCTCAAGTCTCTTTTGTCTTTCCCTTGCACACCCAGTACGATGTGTCAGAACGGACAAACCTCTGCCACAAATCGTACAACAACTCTGTCAACTAAACTGTTCATGATATGGCCGAAAGCATGTCTCCCAAAGTCAGACCCTCACAGCCAATCAATGATGGACACGTGTAAAGTGCTTTGCCCTGAATTTAATGTATGGGGTATAAATAGAAAGATTACAACTCTATCTGAGAGTTGCCCTAAGCCTTCAACTTTTTAAAATATAGAAACCCTTGTTTTCTATACTTCTCAAATCTCCCATTCTCTATATTCTTGTGCAACCATCTTAGTCTTTTCTTAAGTTTGTTTAGATTAAGTTCTACTTAATCTTATTCTGCAACAGACATGTAAATTGTGTTTGATTTATCAATAAACAATTTATTAAACTTTAAATTTTGTGTTTGTATTCAACCCCCCCCCCCCCCTTCTACAAACTTGTTAAGAACCTTCGGGAACAACAAGTGGTAGCAGAGCAGACTGTTTAATCTAATAAACAAGATCTTCCTTTATTCTCTTCCTTGCTTTTCTAAATGGCACTTAACACAAACACAAACTACTATGATAATGGTTCACTCTCTAAACCTTCTCGATTTATTAGAGATAACTTTGCTCTCTAGAAGAATCGAATGATGCTATTTCTTGAAGGTGTAGACCTTATTATACCTGATTACGTAGCACATGGACCTTATGAACCTTTCACTATCATAAGCGTCGTTCCTGCTACTGCCACCACTCATGCTGTTCCTAAGCGCTACGCTCTTAAGGAGATAAGACAGTGGAGTGATGAAGACAAAAAGAAAGTAGGACTAGATGCAAAGGCAAAAACCATTATCTCTATGGCTCTGCCTGATGAAGTTTTCCATTCCATTATGCATCTTAAAACTTCTAAAGAAATGTGGGAAACAATATGTGTTCACTATGAAGGCACCACTGAAATCCAAGAAACTCGAAAGATTAACTTGGTAAGACAGTATGAAAGTTTTATCGCTGGTAAGAACGAATCTCTTTCTGATGTTCATCGGCAGTTTAACTGCTTAATCATTGATTTAAGAACCGTCGGTAGGACCTATTCTAACTCTGAGGTCTTAACCAAATTCCTAGAATGTCTTCCTGAAAGTCGGGACAGTTATTCAATATGTCTCAAGCTCACAAAAGACTTAAATTCTCTTTCTCTCAGCACCTTGTATGGAATATTTCTCAACTATGAGCAATCAAATCTCCTGAAGAAAAATCTTGTAAAATATTCTAAAGACTCCAAAAGCACTCCTGTTGCTTTAGTCTCTTCAGAGATAATTCCATCTCAACTTTAATTTTTGGCTTTCAATGCAGATATCTGATCTTCAAAAGCCTTTAACTTGTGTTGAAGCTCAACTGATTCATCTTTTAGCTCTGATAATTTCTGTTCAGTTTTCTTCAGTTGGCTTTGAAAATTCGCAATCTTTTTATCTTTCAGTTTGATTTCTTTTTCACAAGTTTTGATAGTATTTTCTTTTAAAGAAATCATTTTCTCTTTCTCTTTAATCTCCTTCTCTTTTGCACTGATGATACCTGCAAAATCAGATTTAGCATTATCAGTACATTTTGCACAAACAGAAGTTTTATCAGAATTTGACAAATTTTACTTCAACTCTTGAATCTGTTTAAGAAGCTTTGAATTCTGATTTTTCTGTTTCTCTCTCTCTGCTTCTATAACAGGTATCTCAGGCATGTACAAGATAGCAAGATCTCTCCCTGATAGTATTGTATTTCCTTTCTCATCTGTAATTGTCATTTTGAATGATTAATCAGCTTGATATGAATAATCGTTCCCAAACAATTCAGAAAAATTTGACTGAAAGTCAAACTTAGATCACCACTTTTAAAAAAAATATTAAAAAAAATACAAGTATAAAACTGGAAAAGGAATTAAACTCGCAAAGCAATTAAACTCGCAAAACACTGAAACACGCAAGTCACTGTTCACTGAGAAACTCGCTAAACGCTTTATGCGCGTTTATGATTCGCGCAGAACACTACTTGCGCGTTTTGAAGAAACTCGCTAAAGGGATGTGCGCGAAGATGCTTCTCGCAGAGTATGATGTGCGCGAACTAGACTTAGAATAAATTCGAACTCAGAACTTCTCGCAAAGTAATGCAAACTCGCATGACACTAGAACTGACTCTTTTAGAGGAAAGTTTGAAAGATCAAGTCATTGTTAATGAAATCATCAGCATAGAACGCAAACAAGCCATCGCTACTCTAAAAGCAGAGAAGGCTACTGTTGAAGGATGGTGCAAATCCACAACAAAGATCACTGAGATTATAAGTGCTCAGATCCCTGCCAGTGATAGAACTGGTCTTGGTTTTAGGAAACCACAGGATGAGCCTAAAGAAGATAGTTACATGCTTAAGTTTGGAACGTTCGTCTCTTCTATACCCGAAACTTCTTATGCTCAGTGCTTTTCTTCATCTTTTGCTAATCCCTTCCCTGAGGAAATACCTAAAGGCTCTAAGCCTGTAGATAAAAGAAAATCCATTTTCCATCCTCATAAGGCCACCAAGAAAGCAAAGCTGAAAGTTCCTTCTAAACATTCAGTAAATCGATCCTCTAGCTCTGTGATAGATATCTTTGATCTCTGTCCTCCAAAGATGAAGATTGATCTTAAGCCTAGGAGATCTGAAGAAATGAAAATTACTCCCAGATCTCATGCTAAAGGCATTCTTGGAGCCGGCCCTGCTCATCTAAAATTCTCAAAATCTGCTACTCATGGTCCTAAAACCACCTTCAAATATAGAAAATGTTATCACTGTGGATTTACTGACCATATTGCTAGCAAATGTCCAACTACCACTAAAGCTGATAAAACAGTTAAAGTGAAGATGAATGCCTCCAAGGCTGAGAAGGTCACCAAAGCTGAGAAATCGACCAATGTGAAGAATACCACTAAGGTTAAGAAATTAACCAAAGTGAAGGTTACCACTGAAGCTAAATCTTCATCTGCTGTGAAGATTGTTGAACCTTCCATCTCCAGTAACCCTAAAGGACCCATTGAAAAGTAGTTACTAAACAAAGCTTAATCTTCCTTATGTTTGCAGGGATCAAAGGGCATCTGGTATCTTGATAGTGGATGCTCTCGACATATGACAGGACAAAAAGACCTGCTCAATGAATACAAGGAAGAGAAAGGTCCCTCAGTGACCTTTGGTGGAAATGGAAAAGGATATACCCGAGGGTTTGGTGTCCTCAGCAATGGGACAACAACCTTCAGAAGAGTCGCATACGTAGATGGACTGAAGCACAATCTTCTGAGCATCAGTCAGCTATGTGACAAAGACTATGAGGTATGCTTTACCAAAAAAGCATGTTCAGTGGTCAATGAGAAAGGGAAACTTGCTCTCAATGGTTATCGTAAGGAAAATGTCTATGTAATAGATATGGACTCTACTACCACTGAAAACGTATGTTTTCTTTCAAAATCCTCTTCTGATGTGAACTGGCTATGGCACAAAAGGCTCTCTCATCTAAACTTCAAAACCCTGAATTCTCTCTCATCTAAGGAACTGGTTTCTGGTCTTCCTCAGTACTCATATGCTAAGGAATCTCTATGTTCAGCATGTGAAAAAGGAAAACAGACAAAAGATAGTTTCAAATCTTGAAAATGTAATATTCCCAGATTCCAAGCAATTCAATCTAAATCAAGATGTAAAGATTTGACAATTATGAACAATTTCTAGAGAGAGAGTAGAGAGAGAAAATATAACAATTGTATATCTCATAAGGTATTACAATGAACTCTTAGACCACACTTTACAATAAACACTTACAAGCTATATATATGGTCAAAGACCATATTCACACAATGTAAACAACAAAAACTTTCTAGACTTTGACTATGTTTGACTTTACAAGACCTTGACTTTTTCTATTAAATCTTGGATACAATTATACACTAACAATCTCCCCCTTTTTATTCAAAAAAATCAATTTCAAAAAAATCAATTTCTAAAAGATCAATTTCAAAGTCATGAAGAGATGTCAAAGTGAAAAAGACGGAAAGATATACTGAAGGTTTCAAATTAATCAAGTCAGGTGAATATTTTCAAGTCAGAGACATTCTTGAAAGAAGATTAACTCATCAATCCGGAAGATAATATTTCGAAGATGATTCAAGAAAGTTTGTTTTCCGAAGATGATCCAGAGATCAGACAGATGAAGATACGAGATCAAAGATTCCTCAAAGTTGTTTTAAAGTTCAAAGAAATTTCAAATTTTCAAATTTGTTGATCAAGATTTGTTGTTTTTTTTCAAAGACTTTGTGAAAGACTATTCAAGATTCTTCAAAACATCAGAGATTGAAGATTGTCAGAGCTATCAGAGTCAAATTTTGAAGAAACAAGCGCTGAACACGATTGTCAAATTTTTTATTAAATCTTGAATACAAAGGGGGAGATTGTTAGTGTATTTTATTGTATCCAAAATTTAATGTGAAAAGTCAAAGTTTGTATGGTCAAAGTCTGTAAAGTCAATGTTGTATAAGTTTTTGAGAGAAGTCTTGTTTAGAGAGTTTAAACTTGTGAGAGAAGTGTGCGACCTATAAATAGTGATATGTCTTGTGAGTGTTTGTAAGAATCTTGAAGCATTGTGATTGTCAGATATCAATATACATACGACTGATTTTCTCTCTCTACTCTCTCTACTCTCTCTCTCTAGACTTCATTCTTAATTGTCAAATCTTGAATGTTTGGGCTTTAATCTGGGATCATACATTTTCAATTGGTATCAGAGCGAGACCAAAATTATTCAGATGGATTGAATTACACTTGTTTGATTGAATTTTTGATTTTTGAAGAACACACATCTCGTCTTTCTGAAATTCACTGTTCAATCAAAAAATTTTGTGCTCAGACATTTTTAATGCAAGAAAATGAGTTTATGATGTTCGGTTATAGTTTTAGGAACTTTCTTGTTTAGATTTTTTCACGAATTGATCACGAAATCAGATCGAATTTTTGAATTTTTAGAAATTTTTTTCGAAAAAGTTCGAACACTGTATTGATATGGATCGCACTGTAATTTCTTGGTTTTTAGCATTTTCAGTGTATTAGAAAAGTGTTTAGAGCATAATTTCGATCATATTGGAGCATTATTGGAATCAATTTACAGGTTTACATCGATTTGGATCGACTACGTGAGTACAAGTGTCAAACGCGCAAGATCCAAAGAACGCGCTAACGAAGAACACGCACGTCAAAGAACGCGCTAGCAACCAAGAACACGCACGAAGAAGAATATTTGATGTTTCATGTGATATGCGAGTTCTTGACAAACGCGCAAATAGTTATATACGAGAAGTCAAAACGCGCACGATGTTGTTTGCGAGTTTCTGATTTTCTATTCCTTCAATTTGCGAGTTTGTGTTTCTTTGCGAGAAGTTCAAGTGTTCAAAATTTTCTAAGTCCAATACGCGCACGAAGTACCTTGCGAGAAGTCACTTTGCGCACAACGTTATTAGCGAGTTTCTCAAAACGCGCTAACAGTAGTGTGCTAGTTCTACAAACGTGCATAAAGCATTCAACGAGAAGTTCATTGAACAGTTACTTGCGAGTTCCAAGGGTGTGCGAGTTTCAGTTGTATGCGAGTTCTGGAGTTAGAATATTTTTTTGATCTTTTTCAAGTGTTGTTCAAGTTTGATTTTAAAGTCAAATTTTTATCTGAATATTTTGGAAACAATCATTTCAAACATACATTTAATATACACTTAATAGCGGGACCCCCGTGCTATGTCTGCGGAGGGGGACATACTTCTGATAGTGATAAAAAGTTTTCTGATTTTTGACGATCTTTTTGAAGTAATTTTTTTATATCAAGATGTCTACTATTTTGTCAGGGAGAGACTGTGCTATCATGTACATGCCTGAGATACCGACAATAGAAGCTGGAAGAGATAAACTGAAAAATCAGAATTCAGTTTTTCTAAAACAAATCAAGGAGCTTACATCTAAATTGTCAAACTCTGAAAAAACTTCTGATTGTGTCAAATGTGCTAATCATGCTAAATCTGATTTTGCAGGTATCATTAGAGCAAGAGAGAAAGAAATCAAAGAGAAAGAGAAGAATATTGCTTTAAAAGAGAATACTATTGAGACATGTGAGAAAGAGTTAAAGCAGAAAGAGAGAAAGATTGTGAATCTTCAAAGCCAACTAAAGACAACTGAACAAAAATCATCGAAGATGCAATCTGAATCAGTTGATCTTCAACAGAAGTTTAAGGCTTTTGAAGAAAAGATATCTGCATTGGAAATAAAGAATGTTGAACTGATAAAAATCCTCCAAGCAGATAAAGAGAAATCAAATCTAGAGAATGTTTCTACTCAACAGATGTCTGATCTTTCTAAGAAAGCTATTCAAGAGAAAAAGGATCTTGAGCTTAGATGCATTAAACTCTCTAAGCAAGTATCAGAATTTGAAAATATTTTAATTACAGAAAGAGACACTTTTGCCAAAGAGAGAAAAGTTCTTGAAGACAAAACTGTTGAACTTCCCAAACAAATCTTTGCATTACAAGACTTACTTGAAAAAGAAAAGAAATGTTTTCAAGAAAAGAAAAAGTCTTTTGAGCTTGAAAAGAAAAATGCTGAGAAGAGAAATGTTGGGCTTTTCAAAGATATTTCTGAACAAAACAAGAACTTAGAAAAAGATTTTGAACAAGAACGTCAAATCTTTGAATGTGAAATATCTAAGCTCACATCCAAGATATATGTTCTGTAATCAGATGGCCAAAAAGAACAGATGGCAAGATCTGATTTGAAACAGAAGTTTGATACACTCATTGCTGAAAGAAACATTTTATCCAAAAAGATAAAGGACTTGGAAGCTGCAAACATTGATTTGTCAGATAAAGTTTCAACTGATGTGATTGTTCAATCACCTGTTGATAACTCAACAGAATCAGTCTGTTCTTTCAAAACAGTTTCAAGTTCTATTCATGGGAAAAATATTTTCAAAAAGAAAAGTGTCAAACCAAACAATATCAAATCAAATCATATTCGTCAATCTAATCTGTTTTATGACAAATCTGTTGATAGTCCAGCGAGTTTCTATGTAAAATCTCTTGGAAAGCATTCTAAGAAAGAACAGATGGTCTGGAGAGTTAAAGGTTCTTCGGATGAGAAGAAGAAAGGCAAAGCATCTGCTTCCACATCAAATGCCAAAAAGAACAGTGCACACAAAGGTAAATCTTTTGGTAATTCTGATATGTTTTATTCTACTAATCATTTGATCAGGATTGCTCAAAAGAAAATTTGTTGTTCTTACTGTAGAACACATGACTTTGTAAGTAATAATTTTGTCAATTACTGGTATGGTTCTTACTATGTTACTGTTAGGTCTAAATATTGTATCCAAGATTTAATAAGAAAGTCAACATTGTAAAAGTCAACATTGTCTATGTCAAAGCTAGTTTAGTTTCCTTAGCCTTTAAGGCTTTGTTATAGATAGATGGTATATATAGGTTTGTCTTTGTAATATTGTAGTAAGATTCTAGAGGATTATGCTTCATTGTAATATTCAGAGTTGGTGTAATACAAGATCTACTTTCTCTCTCTAGATTCTCTCTCTAGTTCTTGAGCACATTAGATAAATCTTGAGTAATTGCTTGTTGTGATTGGGATTTTATGTTTATCAATTGGTATCAGAGCTAAACCAAACTTTTCAGGAATGATTTGATCATGATTTGAATTGAAATCTGTGTGTTTTGGATCGAATTTTTGAATTTTTTCGAATTTTTTTCAAGAAAACGAGTTTTTCACTGTTCATCTGAATTTTGTTGATAAAATCGTTTTTAATGCAAGAATTTGGATTCATTGCATGCGATTTATGTTGGTGATTGATTCTTGTTTTGAATTCTTATCGTAATTCGTTCATTTTCAATGTCAATTTTCGATTTTTTGAGTTTTTCTTGAAAACGAGTTCGAACTCTGTTCTTGATCGAATTCGTGTGATTTTTTGTTTTATTCGAAAATTGATTGTGTTTGTGTGTTTAGAACTGTTTTTCGATGATGCTAATAAGTTCTTGAAATCAAATGTGCAGGTATCAATCGATTTGAGAAAGATTCAGTCAAGATCCACGGTTTACGCTTCATTCATATGGTTTACGCTTCATTCATAAATAGTTTTCGGATATATTTGGACATGCAAAGACTCTCTTGCGCGTCTCTCTTCAAACACAAAGTCTTACTTTGCGCGTCATTCGTCACCCGAAAAGTTGCACTTTGCGCTTCTCACTTCACCCGCGAAGTATTAGTTAGCACTTCACACAGGACCCGAAAACCATTCTTTGCGCTTCAAGACTCATCCGAAAACAATACTTTGCGTTTCACGTTAGACACGCAAACCATCATTTGCCCATCCTTAAGCACACGCAAAGCTTCCTTTGCGCTTCAAGGCTGACACGCAAACCTTAGTTTGCGCATCTCTCTGCATACGCAAATCTTTCTGTTTGCGTGTGTTCCTGACTTTGTTTAAAAAATAAAAAATAAAAATTTAAACTTTCTGTTTGAGTCTGGAATTTTTTTTTTTGTGTGTGTCATCTATTTTTTTTTTTAAACTTTGTGTCATAACTAGTGTTGTTCAAATTTTCAAATTTTCATATTTTTCGAAAATTTTCAATTCAATCTGATTTTTGATTTTCTGATATATAGTTTGGAACGATCATTCACATCAAGCTGTTTACTTTTTCAAGATGTCAATTTACTACAGATCTGATATATCTGGTATTGAAGCTGAACGAAATGATCTGAAATTAAAAAAATCAGAATACCTCAAAATGATTCAGGAGTTACAACTGAAATTGTACAATTGTGTTAAAACTCCTGAATGTATAAATTGTACTAAAAATAGTTCTAATTTTTCAGGTATCCTTTATGAGAGGGATAAAGAGATAAAAGAAAAGGAGAAAGACATTATAACTCTTCAAAGCCAACTGAAGACAATTGAACAGAAATCACCTGAGCTACAAGCAGAATCAGTTGAGCTTCAAAACGAGTTGAAGGCTTTCAAAGAGAAGACTGAGGGATTGGAATCTGAGAACGCTGAGCTTAAAAAGAATTTATCTGATTTGGAAAAACATCTTGTTGCAAATCAAGCGGATTTTGAAAGTGAAAAGAAAAAATTTTCAAAGAAGTTCTCAGATTTCTCCAAGAAGTGCTATGAAGAAAAGAAGTCGGTGGATCTTAAATGCTTGAAATTTTCTCAACAAATCTCAGATTTTGAGAAAGTTCTGATTTTAGAAAGAGAGAAGTTTGATAAAGAGAAAAAGGCCATAGAACAGAAAAATGTAGGATTTTTTAAAGAAAAAGGGTTTGAAGAAGAAAGATTAATCTTTGAATCTGAAATCAAGAAACTGACTTCCAAGTTGTCTGAACTATCTGCTGCTGCACTGAAAGAGCAAAGAACGAAATCTGAGTTATTAAAAAAGATTGACCAACTTGTGAAAGAAAGAAACACATTTGCTTCAAAGATCAAAGAGCTTGAAAAGTCTGTTTCAAGTTCAAATCAGAAATTCGTCTCTTCACAAATGTCAGTCAAATCCTTTAATCAGATTCGTCGAACTAACCTTTTCTATGATGAATATTTAGATGGTTCAAATACTTATCCAAGGAGAAAAAGTTTCACGAAAGAGAAACTGGTCTGGATGAAGAAATTGGTCAAAGATGACAAGAAAGATGAGCTGAAAGAGAAGAAATCATGTGTACCTGTACACAAAGAAAAGAAGAACAAAGCACCTAACGGTAAGAAATATTATTGTTCTATTTGTTATACACATGATCATATCCATAATACCAGTGATCATTTCTGGTATGGTTCTTACTCCACTTCTCCCACACGAACTGCAACTAACATTTCTGGACCCAAATACCAATGGGTACCAAAGCCGAAAACTGATTCTATGTTGCAGGCACCTCAAGCCAAGGGGGAGTAAGAGAACAATGGCTTTTGAACACAGCAGTTCAAAACCCGCACCTCAATGTTAAGACTATGGCTTCTAAGTACACAGCTTAGGACCCGATCTTCAACGGAGTTTGACTTCTAAACACAACAGTTTAGGACTCGGACCTCAGTGATCAAAAAGACCTTACTCTTGTATGCTTGCATCCGATGGATATTGATGGTCTTCATCTCAAGAGAATTGATCTGATCTCTATCCTATACTTTTTCTTTGCTAGATTTTTCTGATATTGATGGTCTAACAATTCAAAAGGGAGTGTTTGATCTCTATCCTGTTTTACTTGTTATATTTCAGATGCTTAATTTAAGGGGGAGTAAAGGTGATGGCTTCTGATCTCATGACAGATCAGGACCCGTTCTTCAACAATCAAAGAAGGATATTGTGCTAATATCCAGGGGGAGCTTAAAAGATTAAAATCTTTATATCATGATTTGAGGGGGAGCCAAAAAGGTAAAAATCTTCTGTTCCTAGATCTCTGATTGTTTGAAAGAAGAACAAATTTCGAACATGAAAAACAGTTTCTTAAATGTTCAAACCACTTCTTATTCTCAAAAGATTTCATGAATTCAGAAGTGTGACTTTAAAATGTTTTTCAATTTTTTTTGTGTGCTTTATTGTTTAACTGACTGTGTGTTTCCAAAGATCAATACTTGTGTATTCTCTTGTCCATATACTGTCAAGTATTCACACACACCTGTTCAGTATTTTATTTGAATTTGTTATTACCATGTCTCTAAAAGAACCAATTTTTCGATGGTAATACCCCCGTTTGAAATTCAAAGTTGTTGAGCATCATTCATCTTGCTTGATATTTGTGCTTTCATTGATAAATTGTTTATATTCGTTCATATAAACAAAATTTCCAATTCTTTGATACCCTATCCATTGATTTGATCTGATTGATTCATTATCAGATTCTCAAAACAGTTCTCTTGACTTCATTTCATTCATTCAATATCCTTGTTTTGAGAAATCTTCAAAGTTCAATTGCTCAAATTTCATTCATGTTTTTTAATAAGCATACATACACTGACATAAGATTTCGTGTGATTTACATGTCAAGAAAATCATTGACCAGCATGTACTTTTAGGAACATGGGATTCAGTATGAGTGCTTAATAGATCTTCCATGGATTCACGATAACCAGTGTTTCCTACCCCGGAAGAAATCCTTTGAGTGATTGAGGGGAGAGGGGTCTAAAAGAATTTAGTGTGGGGGTGAGTAGAGGTAAAATGAAAATGAGAGTTTGGTTAGATGTGAGCTTATATGTTTAAAAGAAAGAGGGTGTGAGAACAGAGTTAAAAGAATATCAGAACTCTGCACCAAACATCTTTCTGAGCCAGGCAGCCACATTACTGATTGGTTCACATTTCTTTGGTGACCATCATTGAAATAGGCAAATAGCCCATGCCATCTCTTGCATACAACCCCACTAGCTACTCATTCTTTTCTTAAAAAGAGAATGTTTCACATTTTCTGGGGAAGCAGCACATAATCTATTGGTTCTTCTCTTGGAAGATACTGATATTGAAAAAGAAGGAAAGTTGCCCCACCTTCGACTCTTTCTCATGCACATTGATTCCATGTACAATCATTGCTGTCTCAGTGATTTACATACTTTGAGCCTTATGAAACACAATCATTGTGCTAATTCTTTCAAACACAAGCTTGAGCACACAAAATATTTGTTTTTCTGTCAGAACATTCATAGAATTACCTTGTGTTTTTCAATGATTGAATGGAAGTCCTGGGGAGTCATCATCAAGCCAGCTCCTTATATTGTACATTCGTTGTACACTGTAACTTTGTGTTACTGACAGGCATTTCTAACTGTTTCATTTGTTGAATCAGGGTTACACGCTCATTATGTCTGAATTTGCAAAGATTCGGATATATACAGTTCATGATTCGACTCTTCAGATGAAAGTACAACATCTGTCAAAGGGGAGATTGTTAGTTGATCAAAATGGGAGAAATCAAAGTCTGTGCTGAAATTGAAGATGTTTTGATGATAATGATGCTCACATCATCAAAAGGGGGAGACTTATACAAAGTTCAATTTCAAGAGTTCTTGTTCAAAGTCCAAGTCAGAATTTCAAATTGCTTCCGCTGATTTTAAGTTCAAGTCTGATAAAGAAATTCAAAGCCAAAAGATTCTGAAGGAAGAATGTTCAAAGAAAATTTGATGATTGATTCAAGAAAGTTTGTTTCTTCCAAAGATGATTAAGAGATCAAAGTCATGAAGATACAAAGTTTGATCGAAGTCGAAAGATTTTTCAGAGATAAAGTTTCAAGTTTACAGTATTAGTTTCAAGACATGTTTGACTTTTCAAAGGTTCAAAGAGAAAAAGACTTTCCAAGATTCTTCAAGAGCTGAAAGTTTAAAGATTGTGAAAGCTTCAAAGAGACAAAAGCTGAAGAATCAAGGGCTGAAGATCTGTATCAAATTTTTATTAAATATTGAATACAAAGGGGGAGATTGTTAGGTCTAAATATTGTATCCAAGATTTAATAGGAAGTCAACATTGTAAAAGTCAACATTGTCTATGTCAAAGCTAGTTTAGTTTCCTTAGCCTTTAAGGCTTTGTTATAGATAGATGGTATATATAGGTTTGTCTTTGTAATCTTGTAGTAAGATTCTAGAGGATTATGCTTCATTGTAATATTCAGAGTTGGGGAAATACAAGATCTACTTTCTCTCTCTAGATTCTCTCTCTAGTTCTTGAGCATATTAGATAAATCTTGAGTAATTGCTTGTTGTGATTGGGATTTTATGTTTATCAGTTACCCCCACAAGAATTGCAACTAACACATTAGGACCCAAATACCAATGGGTACCAAAAGCTAAATCTCTGTTGCATGCACCCATAGTTTAAAGGGGAGCAAGAACAAAGGCTTTTAAATAAAACAGTTCAAAACCCGGACTTAAATGTCAAGGATTATGGTCTTGAATAACACAGTTCAAGACCCGTGCTTCAATGTCAAGAATTGTGGATTCTGATTATAACAGATCAGGACCCGTTCTTAAAAGTTTAAGAACAAGGATAGTATGCAAATATCCAAGGAGGCTTATTAGAATATAAATCATTTTATCATGATTTGAGGGGGAGCTTAAAGGTAAGTATCTTCTGATCTTAATCTCTGATTGTTTGAAAGAAGAACAACTTTCGAACATGAAAAACTTTTTTTGAAATGTTCAAACCACTTCTGATTCTTAAAAGATTTAATGAATTGAGAAGTGTGATTTTCAAATGTTTTTCATACTTGAGATTTAATGTTTAATTGACCGTGTGTTTCCAAAGATTAATACTTGTGTATTATCTTGTCTATATATTGTCAAGTATTCACACACACCGGTTCAGTACTTCATTTTAATTTGTTATTACCATGTATCAAAAGTTTAATCTTTCTATGGTAATACTCCCGTTTGTACTCTAAATTGTTTGAGATCAGACGTCATTTCTTATCATATGTGTTTTTATTGTTAGTATGTTTATATATTGTTCATATAAACATCTTACATCTTTGATTTCCCAAATATTATTCTTCATGAATTTTGATCTGGTTTTAATCATTGTCAGATTCTCAAAACTTTTCTATTCTTTTATGATTATTCATTCATCCAAAGTTTTGAGAAATCTTAAATGTTTAAAATGCTCAAATTTCATTCTGATTCTTAATGAGCATACACATACTGACAAATGATTTATTGTTCTTAAATTGTCAAGAAAATCATTGAGATACATGCTTTTAGGAAAAATACATTGGATTCAATGTGAGTGCTTAAAAGAAATTCAATGGATTCACGATACCCAGTGTTTCCTACCCAGAAAGTATTCCCTGAGTGATTGAGGGGAGAGGGGTAAAAAGATTGAGTGATGGTGTGCGAAGAGGTAAAATGAAAATGAGAGATTGGTTAGATGCGAGCTTAAATGTTTAAAAAGAAGGAGGGTGAGAGAACAGAGTAAAAGAATATAAACTCTGCACCAAACTTCTTTCTGAGTCGGGCAGCCACATTACTGTTCTTTCACATTTCTTCGTGAACGACATTGAAAAAGGCAGTGAGCCTATGCCATCTCTTGCATATAACCCCACCAGCTACTCATTCTTTTCTTTAAAAGAGAATGATTCACATTTTCTGGGGAAGCAACACATATGCTATTGGTTCTTCATTTGGAAGATACTGATATTGAAAAAGAAGGAAAGTTGCCCCACCTTCGACCCTTCATCATGCAAAATTGAGTCTATGTATAATCATTGATGTCTCAATGATTTACATACTTTGAGCCTTATGAAACAACAATCTTTGTGCTTAATTCTTTCATAACACAAGCACGAGCACACAGAAAATTCGTTTTTCTGTCAGAACATTCATAGAAACCTTTGCACCTGTAGCTAGGCTAGAAGCAATTACAATCTTCTTAGCCTATGTTGCACACAAAGGGTTCAAAGTATATAAGATGGATGTTAAATCTGCCTTTCTAAATGGCAAATTAAATGAAGAAGTTTATGTCCAACAACCACCTGGATTTGAAAATACAGAGTTTCCTAACCATGTTTATTATCTTGATAAAGCTCTATACGGACTTAAACAAGCTCCAAGAGCATGGTATGCTACTCTGTCCACATTTCTGAAAAATAATGGTTTTGAAAAAGGTACAATAGATACAACCTTGTTCATAAAAAGGTACAAAAATGAGATGCTTTTAGTACAGATATATGTTGATGACATTATATTTGGCTCTACAAATCAAAAGTATTGTGATAAGTTTTCAGAGTTGATGAAGAGTAAATTTGAGATGAGTCTTATGGGAGAATTAACATTCATTCTAGGCTTACAAGTAAAGCAAACATCAGAGGGTACTTTTCTAACTCAATCTAAGTATGTCTCTGACATTTTGAAAAAATACAGACTCAATGATTCAACCTCTATGAAAACCCCTATTGCCACAGGAGTCAAGCTTGACTCTGATCTTTCGGGAAAATTTGTAGATGTCAAAACCTACAGAGGCATGATAGGATCACTTCTATACTTAACTGCAAGCAGGCCTGATATAATATTCGCAACATGTCTCTGTGCTCGATATCAAGCTAATCCAAAAGAATCTCATTTGTCAGCAGTTAAAAGGATTTTTAGATACCTCAGAAGCACACCTTATTTAGGTCTCTGGTTTCCAAAACTGTCTAGCTTTGATTTAACAGCATACACTAATGCAGATCATGTAGGGTGCAAACTAGAGAGAAAGAGTACATCAGGATGCTGTCAATTATTGGGAAATAAGCTGGTAAGTTGGACATCCAAGAAGTAGAACTGTGTTTCAACTTCCACAGCAGAAGCAGAATATGTTGCTACTGCTAGTTGTTGTTCTCAAGTCATATGGATGCAAACTCAGCTCAGAGACTATGGCTTACAATATGACAGAATTCCAATTTTGTGTGATTCAAAAAGTGCCATAGCCATCTCTGCCAATCTAGTACAGCACTCCAAAACAAAGCACATTGATGTAAGGTACCACTTTATGAAAGATTATGTTGAAAAGGGAACAATAGAGATATGTTTTGTACCAACTAAACTTCAACTTGCTGATATTTTCACAAAAGCTTTAGATGAACGAAGGTTCAATTTCTTAATTAGCAAGTTGGGTATGTTGAACATGTCTGCCTAACACAGGAAAACATCTGTCTCTGATCCATTCATCAGAGCCTCTGACATGCGTAGCATGTTCAACCAGAGCTTCTGAAACTAATTTCAGAGCCTCTAGACTTTTCACAAATGGTAAAAATCATTCTTTTGTATCTCTAAGCATCTGTCAAGGGGGAGAAGATAAAAAGACATTATTCTTTGGTCAAGGGGGAGACAAAGAACCTTTCATCTTTCAAGGGGGAGCAAATGAGCTTCTCTGGTACTCATATCAGAGTCTCTGATCTTCTCTGATATTTCTATATGAGAGCCTCTGATCTTGTCTCTGATATTTGTATCAGAGCCTCTGATATTGTCTCTGATACTCATATCAGAGCCTCTGATCTTTTCTCATTAGACGAATATTCCAGGAAATTCTTTTTATAATAAATCTTTTGGATAACCATTCGTTTCTTTTCAAAAACCCTGCTGGCGGTTTTCTGACACCAAGCGGCTCTCCCCTACACCCCTCAACGTGTCACCTATTAATTAGGGGATGACGGAACGTCCTTTCTGACATTGGAACTCTCAATCGCCGTTTCCATAACCTCACCCCCTACCTTTTTGTCCATAAAAACCCTTTTTCTCTTCTCATTATTTACGCTCTCAGAATCCAAAATCCCAAATCTCTCTTTCTAAAGCTCTCATCTTTCTCAAAAACCTGCAACAATGGCGACTCATTCCCAAACCTCAGATAACTCCATCAAACTTGTTCCAAGCTTGAATATGGCGCAGTTTGACGTTCCAGTGAAAGGTAACAACTACTTTCTGGACGTCACCCCTACCAAATACGATGAGCAGTTTCGCCCAATACTAGACTTTTTGACCAGCTGCGAACTCAATGATGTCCTCACCAAACATGCTTCAGATATTCCTCTACGCTTTGTCCAACAATGGTGGTATTCAAGTAAATATGATGATGAAAAGGAAGGACTGGTTGGGTACATTGACCTAGGTGAACAAAGCATGAACATAAGAATCACCCCACAAACCCTAACTCGCCGATTCAACCTGCTCACAAAAACTGATCTTCAAATAGAAACCTTTGAGAAACCACCAACTCAAGAAGTTCTTCTTCAGTTCCTCCACCACTTAGGCTACAACAAGGAGATCACACGCCTAAGTCAATTCAGACGTCAGTACTTGCCTCCCAAGTGGAACTTTATGTTTAGTGTTCTCAACCGAACAATTACCTGCAAGATTGGAAGCCAGGATCAGACCCATCCAGCGATTCTAGCCATAATGTATGCTCTCTTCTTCAACAGAAGCATAAATATGGCTCACATTCTCTTCTGTGAGATGCTGACGGCGGTGGACAAGAAGAACAAAGACTTGGCCAAAAGAAAACAACCAATTTCGGTACTGTTTCCCAGATCCATCTCTGTGGTCATTCAATGAGCAATGGAGAAATTCTCCATCACTAAGGAGGGTCCAAGGACACCTCTGTTTATCATGAACTCGTTCAAAGCTACAGAGGTTCCTCCTTATCCAAATGACCGACGTTTCCCACACACCATGATTGAGGTAATTCCTGCTGACTCTACTACCCACCTCCTACTTAGTCGTGTTTCCCAATCATCAGAACCGATGATGGGATCCCCAACACACTTAGGTTCTGAGCCTGAGTCTGAATCAGAGAGTGACATCTCTGATACTTCTCAAAACGTTAACAGAGCGCAACCAGAGGGTGGCTCTGTAAGAGTAAGGGAGAAAAGACAAGAGAACCCTCCCTCTGACGAAGAGAATAACTATGTCAGAGCACAGGAAGGTGAGGAAGAGAGAATTCCATAGGGTGAGTTTCTAAACTTAGAATCCGAGGGCGGAGAGGTAGAAAAAGATGTCCTTGTTGGCACACATGAGCGATTCCAAAGCCCAAATCCCCGTGCAAACACATTTACTGTCCAAGGTGGTCCAACATCAGTGGACATTGAAATAGAGGTGCACACCTCGAACCCTTCCCATCCTAGCCGCTCAGAGGCATATTGTTCTGCCTCTGAAGCACGCACCAAAGGGGAAACCTCTTATACGACTAAGTCCTCCCAACAGGACTTAGACCAAGATAAAAATACTCATTCACCCCAGAGTATGTCACCTCGTCACACACATGATGCCTTTGTGGCTCATAAAAAGTTGGACCGTCCCTTAGATCAGGAGAGACCTAAGATCTCTCGTAAGGATTGCCTGTCAGAAAAAGAATGGCACGACCTTCTTGCACATGGACTCCTTAGCCTGGACAACAAGGTTTCCACCCACATTCGGTTCTCATCATCATCAGATTCTGACTCTGATGATCAGAGACCAATCGGAACAATTATAGGGAAATCCTTGAAAAAGGGTCCCCAAGGATTAATGGGAAGTCCTTCCGGAGTCAATATCAAGCCAACTCCGAAATAAGGCCCCTCTGAACTCGAGGGAAACTTAGAATCATGTGTTGATCCTAAGGTCACCCCCTCTGATTACGTTACCAAAGAGGAGTTCAGAATTTTTGGTGATGAAATCAGAGAATCTCTGAAAGAGATTTAACTTCAAATAGAGAAGACCTCAGAGGCCTATGCCTCTCACTCTGAAGTTGCAAAGCTCACTTCAGAGGTCTCTAAGCTACGCATGACCATTATCTCTCAGAACGATAAACTGGATGCTCTAGAAACCCTGGTCATCAAAAATGACTCGGTTCTATCCAGAGAAATTCAGAACTCCACAACAGAGCTCCTCAAGGCGATTCCAACTCCCTCTGCCCCCACTCTAGCACATGCAGACTTTTCTCAATTCAAAGAGGAAGTCATGCGTTCTTTGGCAGAGGTGATTGCAAAGATGTTGGGTCTGAAATATGCCAAGGATGGATACTACTGCTGAATGTGTTAATACCGCTAGTTCAACATGGTTGCTAGTTGAAGTTAATGCTGCTAGTTGAAGTTAATGCTGCTAGTTGAAGGTTAATGCTGCTAGTTGAAGTTAATGCTGCTAGTTGAAGTTAATGCTGCTAGTTGAAGGTTAATGCTGCTAGTTGAAGTTAATGCTGCTAGTTGAAGGTTAATGCTGCTAGTTGAAGTTAATGCTGCTGGAACAAAGTTAATACTGCTCTTCAAAGTTAATACTGCTGGAGTTACTACTGCTAAGAGTATTAATGCTGCTTATGATTAATACTGCTTATAAGATGGAGATCTGTATGGAAAGGATGACAGCTGGATAAACTGAAGATATTCATGGAAGCTTAGAGATAATGATGGAAGATATTCTGAAGATATTTTATTAATTGTAATTAGCTTTTATCTTCAGTATATATATTGTATAGTTTAGAATAGTGATATAACTTTTGATAGATTCAATTCCAAGTTTTTTGTTTTAGAGAGAATCAACCTCAAGGCATAGTTCCTAATTCTAGAGAAGTAGAATTCGTCTTGAAAGAGTCTGTTCTTCAAGATTGAGGTTGAGTGTGTAATCTTGTGATTTTAATCATTCAATACAAGTTTACAAGTTGTTAATCATACTTACTGTTTGTTTACTGTTACATTGAATATCAAAGTGTTATTCCGCAACTTCTTTGATATTGTTTCTGAGACTTTATTCTTGTTAAGAATTCGATCCTGACAAAAGATCCCTACCTCCTCTGCTGCTGCTCCTGCTACATCCGAACTTGTTACAAAGGCTGACCTCACCAACTTCTCCAAGAAGATCACCAGCAATGTAATGAATATCTCCAGCAAGTTCGTCTCCAAAACCACTCAGCAAAACAAAAAGATTGAAGACCTTCTGAAGAATGTCAAATCTTCAGAAGGATCATTAAAGAGGAAGGAACCAGAGGTCGCATGCTCTGCGGAAGCCCGAAAAAAGGCTAGGTATGAAGACTCTGATGACCATGACGGTCAACCTCAGGGGTCATTAGATCTTCATAAGGGGGAGAAGACTCCAACACCAAGAACTGCTGAAACACAAAAGAAGTCCACTCCCTTTAAAACAAACCGAGGCAAAGAGAAAGAAACAGAAAGACGCTCAACCTCAACCTCTGCTGAAGATAACTAGGCCACTCTAAAGTCGCCAGTACCTGTTATCTTTCTAGCACCATCTACTTCGAGTGCTCCAATAGTTCCAATAATAGCTGCAACTCCAGAAACTATTGGAGCTCTGGAAGAAGATGAAGAGCAACTAGTAGACTTCTCTACATCAGAAGATGCATTCTTATCACCAGAAAGACCAACTTATGTGATGAGAGATGCTTACGAATCAGAGGCTGAAAGAGCAGAACCAAAATCAGAAAAAGAAGAAAAATCAGATTCTGGAAATGAAGCTGCTGAAGAACAGATTGAAGTAACTGATGTTGAAGAGTATGTATTCAAGAATGCTCAACCACATCATACTTCAACAGCAACAGAGATGAGGGATTCACCAGAGATAGATGGCTACATCTCTGAACCTACAACAGAAGATCCTCCACAGACAAAGGAATCAGAGACCATGGTTGCTGATGAACAGGCTCCTTCAGAGAATCCTGTTCAGAAGGCAAGCATTGGTTTACCAGCCAAAGTGTTTACTCAACCTCCTACATTCCTTGCATCAAATCTCGAAGCTTCAATAGAAGACCACTTCAGATACATCTACTGTGAGTTCAATATGGAAGACACTCTAGTCATTCCTCTGAATCCAAGGATCAAAGAGAACATGTCGGACTATGAGCGAAGATTTGTCAGAGATAAAACCTCACCCATAGCACAAGTCCTCTTTGATGATCCAATCATCAAAATCAACAAAATCTCAGAGAAGACCTTTGCTTACAACAAGATCATCTATAGGCATTATGTGGTAACTCGATCTGATCAGAAGATTTACGAGTTCAATGATAATGATCTCGTAAATCTAAATCCATATGATTTACCTCATTTGTATGCCTATTGCTCTGCCAGATATGATCAGGGAAGAAGGGAAATCAGGATGGGCATGGTTGAAGTCAGACGGGCAATGGAGGCCTATGTCAAACACAGAGCAAAACGTGACTTCCAAATTGCTTTGAACCTGGGGGAAGAAAAGCGGGAGGTAACTGAACCTGTGGAGTCGATCGTTAATCTTGAGGCAAAGAAGACTGGATCAATCATTGCAGAACCTCTGGGTTTCGTCTACAGAGTAAACCAAGTAAAGAAGATCTTTCTAGCTTCAGAAATTTAGAAGTACTCTGATGAAACCTTGAGAGGTATAAAGAAAATGATCCATGTGAAGGAAGAAAGGCACAGAGCAGATTTACTTTCAAAGCTTGACTTAGAGATTGACTCGATGATCAACTTTAGAGCTCTAATCATGAAGTTCCATGGAATCTGTTCAAGTGACAAATTTTAGTTTGTTTCTTTATTTTTGAATATTACTTTCTCTGTATTAAACTTCCAAATGTTTAAGAAGTAATATTTAAGAGGATAATTTTCTCCTCTATGCTTTCTAGTTTAAATCTTCTGTTCTCTGCTATTTTTGTATCTTTTATTTTCAACACTTAGGGGGAGATTGTTAGCTCCAAATCTTTTGTTTGTTGAAGTGTTGAAAATACCTAAGTCCTATTTTAGAGGACTTCTAAAGATAGACTTCAGAGGACATAGACTTCAGAGGACAAACCTGCCTCTAAAGTACTTATCAGAGATTGCAGCTTTCAGCAGAAGACATCAGAGATGGCTTCATCAGAGGCTCTGAAGATAACATCAGAGCTCTGAAGACATTCTCTCTGAAGAAGGCGCTGAAGACTTTCCTGAAGTATCAGAACAAATAACCAATCACTTAGTGATAAGATTTACTTTTATAGAGTAGGTTACTGTTCAAGCGTCTTGAACTTACCTTTTAGGTAATACACTGTTCAAGCATGCTTCTATTTGTCAGAATAGTACACTGTTTACTTTATGGTCCTATAAATAGGACCATCACTCCTTTGACAAAAGTGTGCTTTTTGATATCTTGTTTAAGAAGAATCAACTGAATATATCTCACGAAGATCTTGTTCTTTCTACTTGCTTTATATATATGAACTGTGATATTTGAATCTGCTTTTGATATTAAACTATATTGCTTCCGTTGTTAATACTCTTGTTGTTTATATCATTATTGTTATAAGATTAAATCTGGGATCCAACACCAAGATTTAATGTGAAAAGTCAATGTCTGTATGGTCATAGTCTGTAAAGTCAATGTTGTGTAAGTCTTTGAGAGAAGTCTTGTTTAGAAAGTTTAAGCTTGTCAGAGAAGTGTGCGACCTATAAATAGTGATATGTGTTGTGAGTGTTTGTAAGAATCTTGAAGCATTGTGATTGTCAGATATAAATATACATACGACTGATTTTCTCTCTCTACTCTCTCTCTAGACTTCATTCTTAATTGTCAAATCTTGAATGTTTGTGCTTTAATCTGGGATCATACATTTTCAAATCTAAACAAGTTCCTTAGTGACAAGTCCTCTTCAACTCTTGCATATGGATTTATTTGGCCCTGTCAATATGCAATCCATAGCTAGAAAGAAATATACACTTGTCATTGTAGATGAATACTCTCGCTACACCAGGGTTATCTTTTTTCGCTGCAAGAGTGATACTCCAGAAGAACTAATATCTTTTGTTAAAAAGATGGAAGTGTTGAATAATCAAACTGTTCGTTCAATAAGAAGTGATCATGGAACTGAATTCAAAAATAGTTCTCTGAACAATTTCTTTGAGAACAAGGTAATTTCTCACAACTTTTCTTCAGTAAGAACGCCTCAGCAAAACGGAGTCGCTGAAAGAAGAAACAGAACGATCATTGAAGCTGCTAGATCAATGCTCAGCAATTCTCACCTCCTTACTCAATTTTGGGCTGAAGCTATGAATACTGCATGCTTTACTCAGATCAGATCGCTGATAGTAAAGCGATTTGGAAAGACAGCTTATGAACTATTTCCTAGAAGAAAACCCTCTATCAGTTTTATTCATATCTTTGGTTATCAGTGCTTCATTCTAAACAACAAAGATCTACTTGGAAAGTTCGATCCAAAAGCTGATGACGGAATATTTCTTGGATATTCCTCTATCTCCAAAGCCTACAGAGTCTTCAACAAGAGAAGACAAACTGTGGAAGAAACAATTCATGTCACCTTAGATGAAACTCGCTCAGCGAACTCTAAACCAATCGCTGACAATGAAGAGCTAAATGCTTTGATGTTTTCTCATTACAGAGAAACCGAACCCTTCTTCTCAAACCATCAGCACACAGATCCTCCAGTTGCTAATGATGATCCAAACATCATACCTCTTAACGCTGAATCCACCTCATGGGTTTCAGCTGAGCCTCTCAACACACTCCATCCATCAGATCCATCTTCGCCTGAAAATCTCTCTGAAAACAATGGCCTGTCTGACACTCAACAATTAATAGATGATGAACCTCAGGCTTCTTCATCAGTGAACATTCCTATTGTTGATCCAACTCCTGAAGTGAGCGACCATACTCCAGCTCAACGATGGACCAGAGCTCACCCCATAGATCAAATTCTTGGTAATCCCGACTCAGGTATTCAGACTCGACGAAGTTCAGGTAATATCTGCCTCTTTGTTAACTTTATTTCTTTAATAGAGCCAAAGAAGACTGATGATGCCCTCAGAGATCCAAACTGGGTCAGCGCTATGCAAGAAGAGCTGACTGAGTTTACTCGTAACAAAGTTTGGAAACTCGTTCCTAGACCATCTGATAAAACTGTTATAGGCACCAAATGGGTGTTTAGAAACAAGTTAGATGAACATGGAACTGTAACCCGTAACAAGGCTAGACTTGTTGCTCAGGGATACAGACAAGAAGAAGGCATAGACTATGATGAAACCTTTGCCCCTGTGGCTAGGCTCGAAGCAATTCGACTCTTATTAGCTTATGCAGTTTACAAAGACTTCATTGTATATCAAATAGATGTAAAATCAGTGTTCCTAAATGGAAAGCAGAATGAATAAGTCTATGTAGAACAACCCCCAGGGTTCTATGACCCTAAGCATCCAAATTATGTTTATAAATTGGGTAAGGCTCTCTATGGTCTAAAACAAGTCCCTCGTGCTTGGTATGACACTCTCTCATCTTTTCTTATCTCTGAAAATTTTGAACGTGGTAAAATTGATAATACTTTGTTTTTCAGAAAGATAAAAGATCATATTATCCTTGTGCAAATATATGTTGATGACATAATATTTGGTTCTACTAACCCATTCTATGTACTTGTTTCGCTGAAAGAATGAAGAAAGAATACAAGATGAGTATGATGGGCGAATTAACATATTTTCTTGGTCTTTAGATTAAACAATCTGAAAAGGTACTTTTATTAACCAAGGTAAGTATGTTAAAGATATGTTGAAGAAGTTTGATTTAACTCAAACTTCAGCGATGAAAACTCCTATGGCACCTCCTCTGACAATAAACAAGGATCCATCTGGAAAACCTGTAAATGTCACTGCCTATAGAGGAATGATAGGCTCGCTGCTATATCTTACAACGAGCCGACCTGACATTATGTACTCTACCTGTTTATGTGCACGCTATCAATCTGAACCCAAGGAATTCCATCTGATTGCTGTCAAGCGAAATTTCAGATATCTAAAAGGAACTCCTAACCTCGGTCTTTGGTATCCCAAAAACTCAGGGTTCGATCTAATTGGATATTCAGATAGTGATTTTGCAGGTTGTAAACCCGATAGAAAGAGCACCACTGGTGGATGTCAACTCCTAGGAGGAAAGTTGGTAAGCTGGACAAGCAAAAAGCCAAACTCTGTGTCCACTTCCATAGTTGAAGCTGAATACGTAGCCGCTGGAAGTTTTTGTGCTCAAGTCTTATGGATAAGAAATCAACTATTAGACTATGACCTTCATCTATCAAAAATTTCAATTTATTGCGACAGCACTAGTGCTATCGCTATAGCAAATAATCCAGTTCTACATTCAAAGATAAAATACATAGAGATCAGATATTATTTTATCAGAGATCATGTGATGAATGGTGATATTGAACTTCACTTTATCCCCACTGACTATCACCTAGCTTATTTATTCACCAAACCTCTTGATGAGACAAGGTTCAACTTTCTCATCAGTGAGCTTGGAATGCTGAATCTTGAAGAGTGATTCTTCATCTTTCACGCATTATGTCAGTGACTCTACGTTCCCCTTTATCACTTAATCTCTGAACAAATATCTGACTCTCAGGTATGTTCTCTCACTCTCAATCATTGAACGTTCATTTAGTAAGACGGTTTTCAAAATCAAAACTTTAATCACTGATTATTCTTCAAATGATTAAAAGCTTTTTGATAAACCAAAATCTATCACTGACATTTCTCATCAGTGATCCTTTTGAAAAGAAAATCAATCTCTGACTTTTATCAGAGGTTCTTTCAAAAAGAAAATCTATCTCTGACTTTTCTTCAGAGATAATTGCAAAATGGACAAATGAAACGTTTTTTTTTCTCTTTCCTATGACGTCATTTGAACCAACAATTCACGACATGCCTTTTTCTCTAACACGTTCGCCCGTTGCCCTTCTATACAATCAACTTCGTAGGACGTGTCCATATCATGATGAGCATTTGTTTTCCCGCCTCTCTCATTCTCTTTCATTCTCTCTCTCTCTCCTCATATAAAAATAATGTCTTTTTCATTCTTATCTTTTTACGCTTTCTGAAAAACTTCTCAAGCAAGAAAAACTCTCTCAAGGCATTCAAGCAAACAAACACCATTCCAGTCTTTGAATCTTCATCTTTTTCAAGATCAACAGGTTTTTGTTTCTCATATTCTTAACTTCTTAAAATCCTGCATATTTCTTTATCATTGATTTTACAAGTTTTCTCAACATTAAAATCATTTCTTTTGACTTTATCTTGTTTAAAAACTTTTGGTTTTTGGGCTCTAAACCTTTCCATCTATTCTATTTTTCTTTCTATATTCAGAAATGGCTCAAGCTTCACTTATTGCTTCAAATAATGTCAAGTTCAACATCTCTGAATCCGAGGTCCCAAAGAACAACTATCTCGCAAGGTTGGACTTTGAAGCTGACAAATACCCACACTTGGTGGAAGCTGTTGCATTTCTGAAGCAGTCTTGCTTGGCCTATGCTCTCAATGTGGACCCAAAACCTTCCAAGACTCTTCTACAACAGTTTTGGTTCACAGCTGATGAAACCACCATCACCAACAAGAAGGGTGAAGTGGTTCCTGCTATTTCATTCTCTACTGAACTAGGATCAGGCATTCTCACTGCCTATGGTCTTAGGAAGGCACTACGACGCCCTGAGAAGACAAAAGTTGGATTCGATGCCCTCCCTACTGATGTTGAACTCATCTAATTTTTAGATGACATGGTGTACTGTTAGGACAACAAGCCCTGCTCCACCATCCCCAACAAGCGCCTAACAAAGATCCAGAAGGCAAACATGCCTTCTCAATTGAACTACATCTTCTCACACATCATTCAATGCATGAGTGGGAAGATTGGCTCCCTGGATCAGGCGAGCAAAGTTCAGCTCCAGTGGGCATTTCAGTCATCGCTGGCAAACATTTCGACTACGCTCGCGCTATCTTTGATGACCTTAAGTCAAAGATAGAGAAGACGGAGAGAGATCCCAAGATCCCATACGTACGCTTTATCTGTGTGTACCTACGGTTTCTCTATGCTGACAAGTACCCAACTTCTCAAGATGGTACTTTTTCAAAGGTTGGTCAGCGATCACTGGTAGTCAAGTCGGTCACCAACGAGGTAACTCTCTCAACCCTACGTACTCGTCTCTCTCTCCACTCTTCGCTTTCAGCGGCCACGCAGGGGGTTCCTTCTCCTGCTATCCCTGCTGCTACCACCTCTCACAAACGACCATCAGCTAGTCCTCATGGTCCTTCAAAGAAGGCCAAAAAGACTAAGGAGACCGCCACTGCTGGTTCAATGCCTGAAGTAGTTTCTCAACAAACTACTTTGGATGCTTTTGTAGGTATCTCCTCCACAACTTCAGCAACCACTACATCATCCGTGCCAGCGATGACAATCGCTGCCACAACAACAGTGCCGCCACCCATCATCTCAGTTCTTCAACAACCTCCTGAGGTAACTTCCACCATCCACATTTCTTCTATCCCCATTACTCATCCTTCTATTTCTTTGGTCTCTAACCCTCCATCTCTTTCATAGCAACCTCATGTTGCATACCTAGGACCTGAAAATCAAACGTTTTTGAAGAATCTATGCACTTCTACAACATGTTTGAAAACTCCGGTACTCCTATTACCCCAAACACCACTCGCATCTCACCATATAAGCCTGAGCATCGTTGTGCTCATCTGCTAACTTTACTTGCAGGTCCTACTTTGGCCACTGTTGACGCTCATGCCAACACTCTAGCTGAAAAGGTGGAGACTCTCACCACCTCTGTCAATGAATCCACTGGCGCTGTAAATCTTGCTGGTGTAGAGCTGAAAAGGTTGACCACTGCCTCTTCTACCAAGGCCGATTTCTCCCAAATGACAGTTGTTTAGGAGGACATCGTCAAGATCAAGGAAGACCTTGGTGGAACTCATCAATAGGTCCAACTCCTTCAGGGACTCTACGGAAACCTCCACAATGATGTTTGTGACCTGACAAAGAAGGATGACACCTGCATCTCAATGCTTCAGCAGGTGCTTGTCAAATTAAGTGAACCAGCTCCAACGCCCACGCCTTCCTTTACAGAGAATGATCGTACATCTCTGAACATAGACGTTGAATTTATTCATCAGGCTACTTCAGAGATTCCTGTTATTGAGGGTCGTCTCGAGCGCTTGGAGGCTGAAGTCCGATCACTGGAAACTGCAAAAGCTACACCTTCAACCACTGAACTCCCTATTGCTGATAATGACAAGAGGGGGAGAAAGAGCTTATTGAAGAAAATATCGAGGAAGCTACTGCCGAAGTTCAGACGGAAGAACCTCCCTCTCTTGTTGAGGGGGAGAAGGTTGCTAACAAAACTCTTCCCTCTTCTACACTCACTCAAATTCTCGATGAAGAAGAGGAGGAAGAGGATGAAGAATATGATGAAGAACTTGATCTTCAGAAAGAGCAACAAGTTGATGACGACGACAACAATGAAGAGGACCAATCTCTTTGGTTCTCAGCGGCGAACATCTCTTCAGCGACAACTTCGAAAGAAGTTGTCACAGCAGGGGGGAGAGGTGAAACTTTTCAGGTTCTCCTTCCCAAGGCAAGCAGAAGGGTATAGCTGCCGAGGGAAACCTGAACATAGTCTCACAATCTGATGGGGAGAATCCTTCTCGGGTATGTCTTTCTATTTTACCCATATATTTCTATACCTACCACACGCCTGTCTCTTTTTAAGCATTTTTCTTTCTCTTCCCTAAATATACACTAACTCCTTTTTACTTCTTGACCAGACAGCTCTCTCCCTTGCTTAAGGGAACAGAACTCCAAATAATCCCAGCCTCTAGAGCTGAAGAACAAATAATCCCAATCTCATTCAGTGAGATTGATGAGCAAGAAGAAGAAGAAGAAGCCCTGCTCCACCCAGGAAGGCCCTCCAGACCAGCTCATTGGTCAGAGGAAGAACTGAACAGAAGAACAGAGATGATCTCTCATCTGGAGAGTCAATGGCAAAAGATCCCTCTTCAAACTCCATCTACAGAGCTTGATTTCCTAACTGAAGTTGAAATTGAAGAATCTGTCAGAGTTGAGAAACTGATTGGTGAATGTCAAAAAGATGAAAATCTAGCTCTCAAGATTCATTCCTCTCAGGTCAAGGACAAGAAACTAAAGAAAAATCCAGTGGAAGTTCAGGCTGCTCTACTCAAAGAAATTGAAGAGGAGCGCTCAAAAGAACAAGTGGTCAGTGATAACACTGTCGATTGGTGTAAGCATAAAGTCAACTATCGCTCCGACCCATTAAAGATAACAACCATTGTCATCTCTGGAAGAAAGAAGAAGGACCGAATTTCTGTCACCATAGAGGTAATCAGAGAGGATGGAAGCTCAAAGGCTATGTTCATTTCAAAGCTTGAAAGTTTTGGCTACATGGAATGGCTAGAGTTCAAAGATGCACTAAAGAAATCCAAGTCAACCTACAGAGGCTATGTCGAAGGCATCCTAGAATCCCTCATCAACAGAGTCTCTGTAGTCTTAAACGTGCCATCTGCTCTTCCTTCTAAACCAACACAACTCAAAAGAAAGCCTGCTTCTTCCTCCTCTGAAAACGTCGTTGCCATCAGAAACGACACCTCCATCAAATTCTCAAAGGAAGCATTGTTTGGTCCTCCTCTTGATCTCTCAGTTCTAGATCTATCCCTGTCTCCTGGTGAACCATATATTCCTGGGAAAGTACTTAAAGATTCTTTTGGAATTTTTTTCAGAAATGACAAGGAACAGCTCAGATTTGAAAGAGTCTCTGAGATTTCTATCTGTCCTTTTAATCATATCAAAGATCTCTTGTGCTTATGGTGTACCTACTCTCCTCTAGATGAACCGATCATAACAATCATCAAAAAAGAATCAGCTGATGGAAGGCAAAAAGGAGAAGAAGTACCTGATTACATGATCAAGGTCTTGCAATCTCATCTAGATAGTTGATAGATTAATTTCTTAATTCTTGTAATCTATTAGTTAGACTTACAGTAGTTAGTTCTTCACTTGTACTTTATATTTTCATATCTTGTAATTCTCTCTCAGTGATTTGATAAAGACCCTCTTCTATACTTAGTGAAAATTACGTTTAATAAATATGTATTAGTGTTTCATCATCAGCGATCAGACAGAGTCTGTTCAGTTATCACTGATGATCTCTCTTGTAAACATTCATATATATTAGTGTTTCACTATCAGCAGTTAAATACTGTGTATGTTCAGTATCGCTGATAGTTTCAAATGTAAACAGTTAGACGTAATCCCTGAAGACAAGTTTCGCATCAACAAATGTTCATAGCTGAATGGAAGACGAACCTACTTAACAAAGACAAGTCTACTAGTGACCTGATGCGGATATCAGTAAAGCAAAGACGACTCTACTCATACGCGAAGAAACCTGAGGAAAAGCTTCAGCGATAGCTGAACTTCTTTGTATCTCTGAAGGAAGAGATATTCAGCGATCGATGATCACGTAGCTTATGCCTCAAGTGTCTTTTGTCTTTCCCTTGCACACCCAGTACGATGTGTCAGAACGGACATACCTCTGCCACAAATCGTACAACAACTCTGTCAACTACACTGTTCGTGATACGACCGAAAGCATGTCTCCCAATGTCAGACCCTCTCAGCCAATCAATGAATGACATGTGTAAAGTACCCTGTCGTGCATTTAATGCATAGGGTATAAATAGAAAGATTAACTCTCCATCTGAAGAGCCAAGCCCTAAGCCTTCATCTTTCTAAAATATAGAAACCCTTGCTTTCTATTTTTCTCAAATCTCCCATTCTCTATATTCTTGTGCAACCATCTTAGTGTTTTCTTAAGATTGTTTAGATTGAGTTCTACTTAATCTTATTCCGCAACAGACTTGTAAATTGTATTTGATTTATCAATAAACAATTTATTAAACTTTTAAATTATGTGTTTGTATTCACCCCCCCCCCCCTTCTACAAACTTGTTAAGCACCTACGGGACCTACAGTATTTGTATATAATGTACACACGCGCATAACAGAGATCATATTTACACTGTAAAAAGAACACACACACAGCGATTGAGAGACTTATGCAACAAATAGGTATAAGAATCTATGGAGCTGTTGTGATCTTTGATCAATCAATAAAGAACAATTTCTACATTGATTGTGTGTGATTCTGTTGAGTTAGGAACTAGAAAAACAAATGGAAGGACATATTTCTAGATTTCATTGACAGACATGCAAATGGTGAAAACATTAAGAAGTCTATTGAGTAGGGTCCAATGATTCCTCTCACTATGGAAATTCCTGATGATGAATCATCTGATAGTAGAGATGGGAATCAACCAAGAGAACAAAGGACAAAGAGGGTTCCAATGGATATCTCTCAATATTCTGAAGAAGAAAAAGAAAGGTATAAGGCTGACAAACAGGCTAGATCTCTGTTGTTACAGAGTATAACAAATGAGATCTACATCAAGATTGATAGTTACAAGGCTACTGCGAAGAAAATGTGGGATCAGTTGCAAAAGATGGTGATGGGATCAAAAGTTGTTAATCGGATGAAAGTGGCCAACTGTATCAATAATTATGAAGAGTTTAAAACCAAATCTGGAGAAAGTCTTGATGAGACATATGAAAGGTTTGCTTCTTTGTTGAATGAGCTAGAAAAGAACATAGTAAAGAAGGAACAGATTGAGAACAATGTAAAGTTTTTGAGTGTATTGCAACCAGAGTGGAAAAAGCATACAAGGAGAATGAAACAGATGAAAGATCTAAGTGAAATTCCCTTACATGAGGTTAATGAAACTCTGAGGAAGAATGAGGAAGAGGTAGAAGAGGAAATAGAAGAGAAAAAGAAGAGTGAAAAGAAAGTTGAAGATCCATTGCATTGGTGGTGAACAAAAAGAAACAGCAAGAGAAGAAGGACAAAAAGAAGAAAAAGAAAATAGTGATATCAAGTTCTGATAGTTCTGATAGTGACAGATCAGATTCTGATGATGGAGAGAATCTCAAACAAGTTATGATTCTGTTGACCCGAGCCTTCCAGAAGAAATTTTACAAGAATTCAGGTTCCAACAGCCAGAGGTACTTATCAGAATCAAAGAACTTTGAACACAAGGAAAGAGTGGAAGGAAGGAGATCTGAAAGCAAGAATTGTGTGGAAAGGAATCCGGACGAAAATAGAATGTATGTGAATGAGTATGGAGAGAAGAAGACTGAGGAGCCAGTCAAGTGCTACAACTATGGCAAGATAGGCCACTTTGCCAAAGACTACCGAAAGCCGATTGTTAGGAATTCTGAGTATTACAAGAATAAAATGCTTCTGGCCAAGCAAAAAGAGGCAGGCAAAACACTGATGGCAGAGGATGATTTCTAGTTGGATCATTCAGACTATGAGGAGGATAAAGAAGAGACTGCTCACATGTGCCTAATGCGAAAGGAAGTCAAATATGATGAATCCGATGAAGAAAATACCTTATATGAATCTGATTTTTTGAAGCAAATGGAAACTATGATGGTCGAGCTTCAAAACTTACAAGCTAAGCTCAAAAAGGAGAAAAGCAAAGTTGCGAAAAAGCGTCAAACAATTTTTTATCTCAACGAGGAACTTGCTGGGAACAAAAACTTGATTGACTTTTTGAACAAATCTGTTACTGTTTTTGAAAAACAAAAAGCTTGTTTTGAAACTCAAATTTCTGAAACAGTTTCTAAGTTTAATAAGTCTGATCGTGAGAAAGAGGAGTTTATTTTAAAAGTTCACAACTTGCAGATTGATAATAAAAATTTGCAGAAAAAGATTAATGGTTTGGAAGCAAAACTTTATACTTGAGGTCAAACTGATCAAATCATTTATCTAAACAAACCAAAAGAAGAAACAGATTTTAAAGATAAGTGGGGTATTGGTTACGATAACCCATATTATTTGAAGAAAGTGTTGATACATGTTCTCTATGTGATTTGATAAAGACCCTTTTCTACACTTAGTGAAAATTACGTTTAATAAATATGTATTAGTGTTTCATCATCAGCGATCAGACTGAGCCTATTCAGTTATCACTGATGATCTTTCTTGTAAACATTCATATGTATTAGTGTTTCACTATTAGCTATTAAATAATGAGTATGTTCAGTATCCTTGATAGTTTCTGAAGTAAACACTCAAACGTAATCCTTGAAGACAAGTTTCGCATGAACAGATGTTCATAGCTGAATCGAAGACGAAGCTGCTGAACAAAGACAAGTATACTAGTGACCTGATGTAGATATCAGTGAAGCAAAGATAAATCTACACACGCGAAGAAACCTGAGGAAAAGCTTCAGCGATAGCTGAACTTCTTTGTATCTCTGAAGGAAGAGATAGTCAGCGATCAACGATCACTTAGCTTATGCCTCAAGTCTCTTTTGTCTTTCCCTTGCACACCCAGTACGATGAGTCAGAACGGACATACCTCTGCCATAATTCGTACAACAACTTTGTCCACTACACTCTTCATGATACGGTCGAAAGCATGTCTCCCAAAGTCAGACCCTCTCAGCCAATCAAAGAAGGACACGTGTAAAGTGCCCTGCCATGCATTTAATGCATAGGGCATAAATAGAAAGATTACAACTCTATCTGAGAGTCACCCCAAGCCTTCATCTTTCTGAAATATATAAACCCTTGTTTTCTATACTCTCTAATCTCCCGTTCTCTATATTCTTGTGCAACCATCTTAGTGTTTTCTTATGTTTGTTTAGATTGAGTTCTACTTAATCTTATTCCGCAACAAACTTATAGATTGTGTTTGATTTATCAATAAACAATTTATTAAACTTTAAAATCTTGTGTTTGTATTCAACCCCCCCCCCTTCTACAAACTTGTTAAGCACCTTCGGGACCAACAAGTGGTATCAGAGCAGACTGTTTAATCTAATAAACAAGATATTGATTTATTCTCTTCCTTTCTATTCTAAATGGCACTTAACACAAATACAAACTACTATGATAATGGTTCACTTTCTAAACCTCCTCGATTTATCAGAGATAACTTTGCTCTCTGGAAAATCGAATGATGTTATTTCTAGAAGGTGTAGACCCTACTATACCTGATTACGTAGAAAATGGACCCTATGAACCTTTCTCTATCATAGATGTCGTTCCCGCTACTACCACCACTCCTGCTGTCCCTGAGCGCTATGCTCTTAAGGAGATAAGACAGTGGAGTGATGAAGACAAAAAAAAAGTAGGTCTAGATATAAAGGCAAAAACCATTATCTCTATGGCTCTGCCTGATGAAGCTTTCCATTCCATCATGCATTTTAAAACTTCTAAGGAAATGTAGGACACTATATGTGTTCAATATGAAGGCACCACTGAAATCCAAGAAACTCGAAAGATTAACTTGGTAAGACAGTATGAAAGTTTTATCGCTGGTAAGAACGAATCTCTCTCTGACGTTCACCAGAGGTTTAACTGCTTAATCATTGATCTAAGAATCGTGGGTAGGACCTATTCTAATTCAGAGGTCTTAACTAAATTCTTAGAATGTCTTCCTGAATGTTGGGACAGTTATTCAATATGGCTCAGGCTGACAAAAGACTTAAATTCTCTTTCTCTCAGCACCTTGTATGGAATATCGCTTAACTATGAGCAATCAAATATACTGAAGAAGAATCTTGTAAAAGATTCTAAAGACTCCAAAAGCACTCATGTTACTTTAGTCTCTTCAAAGATAATTCCATCTTACCGATCTACTCTCACTATCACTGAGTTAGATTCTGAATATAAGGAACTATCAGACACTGATCTTTCAGAGTTTGATGAGTCCTTAGCACTCTTGACAAACTCTTTTAAGAGATTTGCAAGAAAGAGAAATTTCAAAAGAAATAAACCTCTCTCTCTCACTGACAAGCCAAAATCAATCCTTGTTGATAAGGCTACTGCTACTTGCTTTAACTGGGAGAAGATTGGACACTTTGCAAGTGAGTGCAGGTCGAAGAAAGTCTTCAAACCTTCTACCTCCAAAAGGTCCAGCGATGATAAATACCTTAAACTGAAAGAAAAATATCAAAAGTTGAAGAACTATAAAAGAAAAGATAAAGGACTTATCGCTGAACAACATGACTGGGCTGAATCAGAAGAATCAAGTTCTGATGAAGAAGAAGTCGCTAATCTCTGTCTCAAGACCGAGATTAAAGAAGAAGTGGAAGAATATCCATAAACTTCCATGAGTTATATATCATCTCAGGTATCTATCTTTATTAATCCCTCTCTATCTGAAGCAGAGAGAAGTCGCGTTGTTGATGTGCTGACGATTGATCTATACAATGCTCTAAACGGAAAAACTCTAGCTGAGAACAAAAATATTGATTTAACTGAACAACTAGAGAAATGGAATGAAAAGATCAAAGAACTAACTCTTTTAGAAGAAAGATTGAAAGATCAAGTCATTGTTAATGAAATCATCAGCATAGAACGCGAACAAGCCATCGCTACTCTAAAAGCAGAGAAGGCTACTGTAGAAGGATGGTGCAAATCCACAACAAAGATCACTGAGATTATAAGTGCTCAGATCCCTGCCAGTGATAGAAATGGTCTTGGTTTTAGGAAACCACAGGATGAGCCTAAAGAAGACAGTTACATGCTTAAGTTTGGAACGTTCGTCTCTTCTATACCCGAAACTTCTTATGCTCAGTGCTTTTCTTCATCTTTTGCTAATCCCTTCCCTGAGGAAATACCTAAAGGCTCTAAACCTGTAGATAAAAGAAAATCCATTTTCCATCCTCATAAGGCCACCAAGAAAGCAAAGTTGAAAGTCCCTTCTAAACCTTCAGTAAATCGATCCTCTAGCTCTGTGATAGATATCTTTGAAGAAATGAAAATTACTCCCAGATCTCATGCTAAAGGCATTCTTGGAGCTGGCCCTGCTCTTCTAAAATTCTCAAAATCTGCTACTCATGGTCCTAAAACCACCTTCAAATATAGATAATGTTATCACTGTGGATTTACTGACCATATTGCTAGCAAATGTCCAACTACCACTAAAGCTGATAAAACAGTTAAAGTGAAGATGAATGCCTCCAAGGCTGAGAAGGTCACCAAAGCTGAGAAATCGACCAATGTGAAGAATACCACTAAGGTTAAGAAATTAACCAAAGTGAAGGTTGCCACTGAAGCTAAATCTTCATCTGCTGTGAAGATTGTTGAACCTTCCATCTCCAGTAACCCTAAAGGACCCATTGAAAAGTAGTTACTAAACAAAGCTTAATCTTCCTTATGTTTGCAGGGATCAAAGGGCATCTGGTATATTGATAGTGGATGCTCTCGACATATGACAGAACAAAAAGACCTGCTCAATGAATACAAGGAAGAGAAAGGTCCCTCAGTGACCTTTGGTGGAAATGGAAAATGTTAGTGTAGAAATTGTATCCAAGATTTAATGTGAAAAGTCAAAGTCTGTAAAGTCAACAATGTAAAAGTCTTTTGAGAGTTTTTATGTCTTGAGTGTTTAGTTTCTTGAGAGAAGTAGCATGAGTGTATATAAGCATGTAGCCTTGTGAGAGTTGTAAGTAGAAGAGTTCATTGTACATTGATATTGTGAGATCTATGACGCATACGTTTTCTCTTTCTACTCTCTCTCTAGAACATAAATGTTAAATCTTGAATCTTGATTTCTTGAATTGGGAAATTACATTTTCAATTGGTATCAGAGCGAGACCAAAATTATTCAGATTGATTTTGATATACTTGATTTGATTAATTCTACAAAATTTGAAGTTCACGCAAAACGTTTCTGGAAAATCAGTTCAATCAAATTTTTCGTGATAAATCGCTTTTAGTGTAAGAAAATGAAACCATAATGTTCGATTTATGTGTCAGAATGATTCTTGTTTTGATTGTTTCACGAAATTCACACCTTTTGGCACTCAATTTTGAATTTTTGCCGTTTTCGGTTTTGAAACAGTTCGAACACTGTTTGATTTGATTTCATATGATTTTGTTGTTTTTAGCCTAAAATTAGTGTTAGAAATGTGTTCCTATTCTCATTTTGATCAATCTTGTGCATTCTCAAGTTTTGATTGCAGGTATTAAAGATTTCAGATCGAATTCGTGAACACGGATGAAGAACATGCAAGATTTAGACTTCGCGCAAACTTCAAAGTGAAGAACACGCACGAAGAAGATTTGAGATATTATCTAGATTGCTGCGAGTTCGTGTCCAAAACGCGCTAAGTGTTGTATGCGAGAAGTATAAACACGCACGAAGTTGTTAGCGAGTTTAGTTTGCAAGTTTGATTTGCGAGTTTTGATAGTCTGCGAGTTTGTGTTTTGCGAGAACTTAGAGTGTCGAAAAGTTTCTAAGTATAGAACGCGCAAAGGAATCAAAACGCGCAAAGGAACCAAAACGCGCACGTCCTATCTTGCGAGAAACCAAAACGCGCATAACGTTGTTTGCGCAAACCCTGAAATGCGTACGTAGTATTATGAGAGAACCTGAAACGCGCACCTAATGTTTTGCGCGAAGTTGAAATGCGCATAAGCCTTTCTGCGGGAAGTGGTGTACACAGTGTTTTGCGAGTTCATTTGGTTTGCAAGTTTTAGACTTAGAAAATTTTTTTCAAAATTTTTCAAGTGTTTTTCAAGTTTGATTTTCAAGTCAAATTTTTATCTGAATATTTTGGGAACGATCATTTCAAGCATACATCCAATGCGAAGGGGGACATATTTCTTATAGTGATATAAATTTTTCTGATTTTCGTTAACGACCATTTTGAAGTTAATTTTTCAGATATCAAGATGTCTAAAGATGTACTATCAGGGAGAGATGTTGCTATTATGTACATGCCTAAGATACCGGCAATTGAAGCTGAAAGGGATAAACTGAAGATTCAAAATTCAGTTCTTTTAAATCAGATTCAGGAGTTGAAAGATAAATTTGTTAATTCTGATAAAACTTCTGAATGTGCAAAATGTATTAATCATTCTAAATCTGATTTTTCAGGTATCAACAAGGCAAAAGAGAAAGAGATTAGATAGAAGGAGAGAGAGATAACTAAACTTCAAAGCCAATTGAAGTCAACTGAACAGAAATCATCAGAGCTGAAAGCTGAATCAGTTGATCTATATAGCAAGTTAAAGGCTTTTGAAGAGAAGATATCTGCATTAGAAGCAAAGAATGTTGATCTGATGAAAAATCTTAATGCAGATACAATTAAAGTTGATCTAGAGAAAATCTATGCTCAAAAGCTATCTGATTTTTCTAAGAAAGTTATCCAATAGAAAAAGGATTTGGAGCTAAGATGCATTAAACTCTCCAAGCAAGTATCAGAGTTTGAAAAGATTATTATTACTGAAAGAGATACTTTTGCAAAGGAGAGAAAATTTTTTGAAGAAAAAGTTATTGAATCTCCCAAACAAATCTCTGTGTTACAAGACTTACTTGAAAAAGAAAGAAAAGCCTTTCAAGAAATGAAAAAGTCTTTTGAGATTGAAAAGAAAAATACTGAAAAGAGAAATTTTGAGATTTTCAAAGAAATTTCTGAAAAGAACAAGAACATGGAAAAAGATTTTGAGCAAGAACGTTTAAACTTTGAATCTGAAATATCTAAGCTCATATCCAAGATATCTATTCTATCATCAGATGTCCAAAAAGAACAGATGGCTAGATCTGATTTGACACAAAAGTTTGACACTATCTCTGAAGAAAGAAACATTTTATCCAAAAAGATAAAGGACTTGGAAGAAGCAAATGTTGAATTATCTGAAAAGATTTCTGTTGATGTGATTACTCAATCATCTTATGACAATTCAATCGAATCAGTTTGTTCTTTTAAAACAGCTTCAAGTTCCATTCATGAAAATGTTTTCAAAAAGAACAATGTCAAACCAAACATTGTCAAATCAAATCAGATTCGTCCATTTAATCTGTTCTATGATAAGTTTGTTGATAGTCCAACGAGCTTCTATGTCAAATCACTTGGAAAGCATTCAAAGAAAGGACAAATGGTTTAGAGAGTGAAGAGTTGTCCTAATGAGAAGAAGAATGACACATCATTCACCTCCACATCAAACACCAAGAAGAACAGTACACATAAAGGTAAATCTTTTTTTACACCTGATATATTTTATTCTGTTATTCCCATATTCTAGTTCCTAAATGCAATTAATCAAAACAAACACAAACAAGAATCAATTACCTGTTTGATTACTCTTTCAAATTCCACACTTACAAACTTTCTCTCTCTAGAACTCTCTCTCTCTCTACATATTTCTCTCAAACGTATTCTCACTCTAAAAATGTATTCTGTTAGTTACCACTTCTAAAAACAGAAAATTACAAAGCTATTTATATCTACAACTAATACAAGGAAACAAACAAATACAAATACAACAACTTTAACTTTTATTACAAAAGACTTTGACTTTAATGAAAGTTGACTTTCCTCAGCTTTGACTTCTTGAACTTTGACTTCTTGAACTTTGACTTTTGTCTTCTTGATCTTGTATCCAACTATTTCATGCTCTAACAATCTCCCCCTTTGGATTCAAGATCACTGTTGAAAGATCTAGCAATTCAGTCTTCACTTTTAAGCTCTGTCAGTACAATCTCCTCTTTTCTTTGACGGTATTCTTTCCAAAACTGTCTTCAAATGATTAACGATCTCCTCAAAACTTTCACAAGATACTTTCAGACTTTGGAAAGAAATTATCTTCAGAATCAGCTCGGATTGCTTTAGCAAATAATCTTCAAAGAAAATTTCTCAAAAATCAGAAATTCTTTGATCTTCTTCAAATCTTTACTTTGAATCTTCTGACTTGGACATTTCTTTAAAACATCTCTCAAAACTCTATCATTTCTTGATACCATCTCCCCCTTTTTGATGATTTGAGCATCTATATCATCAAAACTTTTCCAAGAAATGTCTTTGACCATTCTGATATGTCAAACTGAGCCTCTGATTCTGTGATCCAAAACCAAGTATTCATCTAGATCTTTGCAAATCCAGACAAAATAAGAACATGTAACTCCTGAATCAACAAATGAATCAGTTAGAATGCCTGTCAGTAACACGAAGTCACTGTGTGTAACGAATACACATTAGAAAGGAGCTTTTTGATGTTCACTCCCCCAGGGCTTCCATCCAATTATCGAAACACCACAAAGGCAATTTCTATGAATGTTATGACAAAGAAACGAATTCCTTGTGTGTTCGTGCAAGTGTAGAAAGAATTAAGCACGAATGATTGCTTTTATAAGGCTCAAAACACAGACTCAATGTGCATGATTGAAGTGCGAAGGTGGGGCAGACTTCCTTCTTTTTCAATATCCAGATTTTCCAAATGAAAACTAGATAGATTATATGTTGCGTCCCCTTGAAAATGTGAAACATTTTCTTTTTGAGAAGAAAATGAGTAGCTTGTGGGGTTTAGTCAAGAGTTGGCATGGACTACTTGCCTGTTTCAATAACGTTCACCAAAGAGTTGTGAAACGCTAGTAATGTGGCTGCCCGGCTCAGAAAGTAGTTGGTGCAGAGTTTAATATTCTTTTACTGTGTTCTCACACCCTCTTTCTTTTAATCATTAAGATCACTACTAACCAAACTCTCTTTTCCATTTTACCTCATCACACCCACACTCATTTCTTTTAGACTCCTCACACTCAATCTCTATGGATTAACTTCTTGGGTAGAAATCACTGGTTAACGTGATTTCATAGAAGTTCAGTTAATTCCTAGCACAAAGAACCCATATTTTTCCTATAAAGCATACGTTGCTCAAAATGGTTTAACTGTATCAGTTAAAGCTCATATACAAATGTCAGATGTAAATATGCTCAGAAAATAATCATGAAGATATGAGCGTTTTTAAGCATTGAAGTATTTTCAAACAAGTATATTGAAAGAATAGATATGAATGCAAAAGACTTGTTTGAAAATCTGACATTGTATGAAAATGATCAGAATGAATGATATAACAGTCAAATCTTAAGGTCAAGAATAATGGATATTGTCTATACGAAACAAAAATATAGACATTCTTGAAATGACGTTTCGAAATGAAATATCGCTCAAAATTCTTTAAAATACAAGCGGGGTGTCTTACCATCGAAAAATTGTTTCAATTTAGAGACATGGTAAGAACAATTAGATCAAAAAAATTAAACCGATGTGTGTGAATACTTGAAAGTATGTAGAAAAGACAATACGCAAGTATTTATCTTTGGAAACACACGGTTTGTTTATCAATTAAGCACAAAAATAAAATGAAAACATTTAAAATCACACTTCCAAATTATAAAATCTGTTTAAGAATCGGGAAGTGGTTTGAACATTTCAGAACATGTTTTCTATATCTGAAAGTTGTCCTTCTTTCAGATATATTTGAGATTAAGATAAGAAATTTACCTTTTCACTCAATCTTAATTCTCATAAAGTCAAGCTGAAGTCATTAAGATATGATCGTGTCAGCTTCTCTCATCCTGCACAAGTCTCAAAGTCTAGTCAAAGCAAATTTATTCACAAAATTTATTCAAAAATAAAATGACATAAAGCAATAAAACGATTAAAGTACGAGTTCTGATTTGAACCAATCAGAAATCATAGTCTTACTCCTTTTAAAATGACATATAAGCTCCCCCAAAAATCATGCATTACAAAAAATTTGTCATTTAAGTAAAATGCAGAAATTAGTTATGCTCCCCCTCAAATGAATGTAAATCATCTAAAATCTTCTCTTACTCCCCCTGAGATCATGAGCAAACAATTAAAGTGCAGATATCCTTCAAACATAATGATAAAGAAAATGATGAAAAATAACAATATGTAACTTTATTAGGTAACAACCGATTATGTCTTAAGATTTAACATACCAAGCTTAGAGACAAGAAAATTAAATCTCTTTTCACGTAATGGTTTGGTAAATAAATCTGCAAGCTGATAATCTGTTTTTACAAAATAAAGTTCAATTGTTCCTTTTTCGACATTATCTTTTATAAAATGATACCTGACATCAATGTGTTTGGTTTTCGTATGCTGGACAGGATTAGCAGATATCGCGATTGCACTCTTCGAGTCACAATAAATTGGAATTTTATCAAACTTGAATTTGTAGTCTCTTAGTTGTGTTCGCATCTACAGGACTTGAGAGCAGCAACTGGCAGCAGCTACGTACTCTGCTTCAGCAATCGATGTGGAAACGCATAATTGTTTCTTTGAAGCCCAGCTAACGGGCTTGTCTCCAAGAAATTGAATGTGACCTGAAGTACTCTTTCTGTCCAACATGCAACCTGCATGATCTGCATCTGAATAGGCAGTCAGTTGAAAACTAGTATCCTTAGGATACCACAGACCAAGATCTGCAGTCCCCTTTCAGATACCTAAAAATCCTTTTTACAGCAGCCAAATGGGATTCTTTGGGAGCAGCCTGATATCTAGAACATAAACATGTTGAAAACATAATATCTGGTCTACTCGATGTAAAATACATTAACGATCCTATCATACCTCTATAAGTCATAACATCAACACTTTTACCCGAAGGATCAATGCTAATTTTAGTACCTGGTGCCATCGGGGTTCCAATAGGTTTACAATTTTCCATATTGAACTTCCGAAGAATATCCAAAATGTACTTAGTTTGGTTAATGAAAATCCCCGTTGAAAATTGTTTAACTTGTAATCCGAGAAAGAAATTCATCTCTCCCATCATACTCATTTGAAAACGTGACACCATGAGGTTAGAAAAGTTTTTGCAAAATTTAGGATTAGTAGAACCAAATATTATATCATCAACATATATCTGTATAAGAATAATATCAGCTTTTTCCTTTTTGATGAATAAAGTGGTATCAATCTTATCTTTAGAAAAACCGGACTTGACCAAAAATTTAGATAAAACGTCATACCATGCTCGAGGGGCTTGTTTTAAACCATACAGGGATTTGTCCAAGATGTAGACATGATCTGGCTTATCTTGATTGACGAACCCTTCTGGTTGAGACACGTATACTTCCTCCTTAAGAATGTCGTTTAGAAAGGCTGTTTTCACATCCATCTAAAAGACTGTGAAATTCTTATGAGCTGCGTAGGCTAGAAACATGCGGATTGCCTCTATACGCGCTACTGGAGCATATGTCTCATCGTAGTCTATGCCTTCCTCTTTCCGGTAACCTTTGGCAACAAGTCTAGCTTTGTTCCTTATGACGATACCATCTTCATCCTTTTTATTCTTGAATACCCATTAAGTGCCAATCACGGATTTACCTTCCGGTTTCGGAACTAATCTCCAAACCTTCAGAGCTTTAAACTGATTTAATTCTTCTTGCATGGCAGATACCCAATCCGAATCAGCAAGAGCCTCTGATACTCGCGTGGGCTCTATCTTACTGAGGAATGCGTCATGCATACATTGATTAAGAGTCGCTGACCTAGTTTGTACAGGCTTGTTGAGATCTCCAATTACTTGATGTAATGGACGCTCTTTGGTCCAGCGATGCTCATGAGGTAGTGGAATATATACTAATTGAACATGATCATCATCTAGAAATCCACTATCAGGCTCTTTAGTTTGAATAATAGGAGGAGGGTTTGCAGTTGAAGGTTCAGGTGCAAAAGCATCAGTTGGAACATCAGACTCTGACTGTTGAGTAGACAATGTATTACACCCAACTGAAACAGTTACTTCTGGATCAGCAGTTACTTGTACATCTTCAACTGTAGGAGTAGATGTTGGAATGTGAGTTTCTGACTGAACTGGGAATTCTTGTTCAGTTATGACTTCTGAAGTGACTGGATGATTTCAACTTGTGTCTTCAGACCTGTCAGTCACAGCAGATTTAGGTACATTAGATCCTAGAAACTCATCATAAAAGAATTCAAATAACAAATCTAAATCAGATAAATGTGAAAGTGAAGTAGAAGCGTTATCCGAATTGTTCTTTGTAGAAACAGGTTCTGGACTGATCTGTCCAGAAGCTAAAACTCTATTGATAACGGGTTCTGAACTGAGTTGTTTAGAAGCCACGTCTTCATCAAATGTTACATTGACGCTCTCGGCAACTGTCTTGGACTTCTTCAGATAAACACGATATGCTGCAGATGTTGAAGAATAACCAATGAAGATACCCTCGTCCGCCTTAGCACTGAATTTATTCAGACTCTCTCTGTCGTTAAGCACAAAACATATACACCCAAATATGTGAAAATACTTGATTGTTGGTGTTCTATTGTTGATCAGCTCATATGGAGTCTTTTGAAAACGGCGGTGTATTATGGACCGATTTTGAGTATGACATGAAGTTGACACAGCTTCTGCCCACAAGAATAGAGGTAGATCGGATTGGCTAAGCATAGTACGAGCGACCTCGACTAGCGTCCGATTTCGCCTTTCGACTACTCCATTTTGTTCAGGCGTACGAGCAGCAGAGTACTGATGTGATATCCCGACAGATTCGAGATATTCTTCAACAATCTTGTTTTTGAACTCTGTGACGTTGTCCGTTCGAAGAAACTTGACTTTTCGCTGCATTTTCACCTCGGTCGTCTTTAAGAAAGTAATGAGAACTTCGGGTGTCTCATCTTTTGATCGAAGAAATTTGACCCACGTGTATCTTGAGAAATCGTCCACAATAACCAACACGTATTTCTTTCCACCCAAGCTTTGTATTCTCATCGGTCCACACAAATCCATATGCAGTAACTCTAGTGGAGAACTGGTGGTTGGTTCAGCCTTCGGTTTATGTGCGGCTCTCTTCATCTTACCCTTCTCACATGCAGCACATAAATGTTCTTTCTCATATTTCAGCTCAGGAAGTTCTTTTACCAATTTTCCACTAACCAGCTTGTTGATATAACGAAAATTCAGATGTGATAGTCATCGGTGCCAAAGCCAACTTTGTTGCATCGAAGCTTTTGATAATAAGCAAACATGACTGTCATTCTGAATCTTTGAAAGATTGATGGTGTAGAGATTTGTCTTTCGCTTGCCTGCTAAGAGTTTTGTGCCGTCTTCAGAACGAACCGAACATCTCTTAGCTTTGAAGTTGACCTCTAACCCTTTGTCGCAGAATTTACCGATGCTAAACAAGTTGTGCCCTAGACCTTCGACATAACTCACCTTCTTAATCGTTATGTTGTCTTGAATGATGTCACCATATCCTAAGATTGGTGAAAGCTGATCGTTTCCAAATCTGACATTTCCACTGAATTTCTCTGTATAATTAGACAATAAAGGTTTTTGCCCAGTCATATGCTTGGAACATCCACTATCCAAGTACCACATATGCCGGGTCTGCAAGATAAATCAGGAAACAATAGATTTAGGTACCCATTTAAAAACGGGTCCTAACAGATTAGCACAAGATTTTGGTATCCATTTAAATATGGATCCTCCTTTTCTTTGAAAACCTTTAAAAACATTTAAACTTGAAGAATACACATGATAAGATCCAAACCATTCAGAAGAATTATGAGAATAAGCAAAATCATTTTTTCGATATTGATAAGATTTAGTAGTAATAGGAGATAATTGAATCAATTGCTTTATTGAATACCGCTTGTAAGAAGTTACAAGGTTTTGTTTATGACAAGCAAGTTGATCAACTACATCATTATCACTACTAGCTGATCTATTACAAGAGTTATCAGAAACTGATTCAGCTATCTCATCATCCTTCCTTTTTGGTCGCCATTCAGTTCGAGCTTTCGACCTTTTCTTGCTTATATCTGAAACAAAAAATTTAGATTTATTAGGAAAATCATATTTCTGAGATTGAATTTTCTTTTGTGTACCAGTGTATTTCTGTTTCTGTAATCGTTGTTTCTTATGTTTCTTACCTTGAGCATAGTAATCAGCAGTTACAGAAACTGATTCACCAACCTTAGCTGATGATTCACCAATATTAAAACCACTTGGTAACACTTTTTCATTTATAAGACAAGTAGAATGATCAAGAAGAGAAGCATTGAAGTCAAACATATCAATTTCTTCTATGCACCCATCATCAGAATTAAGAAAGTCATTTGCAGACTCAAATAAGTCATCAAAATTATCAGACGAAGTTTGATGTGCCTTTGAAACTGTAGAACACTTTGTAGATTTAGATTGAAAAATAGTGTTCTTTAAAACTGTAGAAAACACACTTTGTTGAATATCAACCAAAAGTTTTTCATCAGATAAAACATTTTCAAGCTCAACTATTTCGCTTTCAAGAATGAGTGGAGGAATATAAACCTTTGCAATTGCAGGTTTTGCCTTCATCTCAGAAACAGAATAACTAGCAAAATAGTCGTTTGAAAAAACTTTTGGTGTTTCTGAAAGATAACTATCATTTAACTTTGCATAGTTAAATGGTAGTTGCATTTTCTTTACATTCTTTCTATTTTCAGTTTCTTTGGCCTCATCTTCTTCTGGTAATTTGGTAACAAATTTGGGTTTTAAATGAGTATGTTTACCAGCACAAGCAAGAAAATCAAAATTATAAAGTGCTGGTTGTTTTTTGATGGCTTTCTTTAAGTAATGGGGGTTTTCAAAACCAAGTCCCCATTTTTCCTTAACATCAGCCTCTTCGTTAGGCGCATTCAGAAAAATTGTTTGATCTGTTTGGCCTCTCGCATAAAGTTTGGCTTCCAGACCATTTACCTTCTTATTCAAAAGCTTGTTCTCAACCTGCAGTTTATGAACAGTTAATGCAGATTCTTTCTTCTTAAACTCATATTTAGAAATTTTAACTTCAAAACCAGAAATCTTCTTTTCAAAACAATCTACTTGAAGTTTAGAATCAGAAGCAGACTTGCGTAAAGAATCAATTAGATCTTTGTTCCCAATAACAGACTTATTGAGCTCAAAGATCTTGTTGTTTTTTTTAGCAACTCTGTCCTTTTCTTTCTTCAGTTTTACATGAAGATCATTAAGCTCAACCATCATAGCTTCCACTTTGGTTATGAAATCTTTTTCAGTTAAGTTTAATACCTCATCAGCAGCTTCATCATCTGACTTGTCATATTTTACTGCTTTGCCCATTAAGCAGATATGAGCAGCTTCTTCTTTCTCTTCCTCTTCACCCTCTGAATGATCCAACCAAAATTCGTCTTCACCCATTAATGTTATGCCTGCTTCTTGCTGTTTGGCCAATAGCAGTTTGTTCTGATAATACTGAGAGTTTCGAACCTTCGGCTTTCGACAATCTTTAGCAAAATGTCCAATCTTACCACAGTTGTAGCATTTGATCAGATCATTAGCAGTCTTCTTTTCAATACTTGGGTAGTCATTCACAAACTTCTTCTTTTCTTCCGGATTCCTTTCCACATACCTGTTTTCTTCATGTCGCTTTCCTTCAACTCTTTCTCGATGCTCATGATTTATAGAATTGGATGAAGAGTATCTATGAGAATTTGATCCCGGCTTTTTGTAGAATTTCTTTTGGAAAGCTCGGGTCAATAATAGCATAGCCTGTTTGAGGCTTTCTCTATCATCTCCATCTGATTCTGAGTCTGATTCAGAACTTGTAATCACTTTCGTCTTTTTCTTCTTCTCTTTCTTTTCTTTCTTCTTCTCTCCAGCTACCAATGCAATAGGTTCAGAAACTGTCTCTGCCTTCTTTTTCTCAGCTCTTTTCTCTTCCACTTCTTCCTCATTTTGCCTCAGAGTCTCATAAACCTCATGTAATGGAATGTCATTGAGATCCTTCATTTGTTTCATCCTACGAGTATGCTTTTTCCACTCTGGTTGTAGGATGCTCAGGAATTTGACATTGTTCTCAAGTTGCTTCTTTTTCACCTTATTCTTGGATAACTCATTCAGCAGCAAGACAAACCGTTCATAAGTTTCTTCTAAGCTCTCATTCTCTTTGGCTTTGAATTCCTCATAACTGTTGATGCAGTTTGCCACTTTCATCTGATTCCCTACTTTGGATCCCATCATCATTTTCTGCAACTGATCCCACATCTTCTTAGCATTTGCTTTGTAGCTGTCTATTTTGACGTAGATGTCATTCGGGATACTTTGAAGAAGAAGAGATCTTGCTTGCTTGTCGGCTTTATGTCGGCTTTTCTGTTCCTCTGAATATTGACTATACTCTACTGGAACTGTTCTCATCTTCTGTTCTCTTTCCTCAGTACCATCTTCCCTATCAGATGAGTCATCATCAGGTATTTGAACTGTGATTGGTACCATAGGACCTTCCATGATGGACAAAAGAATATTTTCTCCATTTGTGTGTCGGTCCACAAAATCCAGAAATCGATCCTTCAACTGCTCGTATTCCCCTTTGAACAGTACAGGAGGCTTGACATCAGTGCCAATGGAAAGAGCATCTTTAGAAGTCATCTTTTTTAAACCTGTTTGAGAAATTTATGCAATAAGAAACTAGAACTGATCGTTAGTCCAAATGAAAGAATAAGAAAAATACAGAATATTAAAACCAAATGTAAAATACAGATATTCACTAAGGATCGAAGTGCAAAAAGAATCACAAAAAATATTCTAAGTAAACCACGCTTTGCGCAACACACGGATTACGCAAACCACAACTTTGCATGACACACTGCTTGCGCAAACCAGAACTTTGCGTGACACACTACTTGCGCAAACCAAGACTTTGCGTTATGTGGTGCTAACGCAAACCACACTTTGCGTGATGAACGTCTTACGCAAACCTCTCTTTGCGTGATGAACGTCTTACGCAAACCTCTCTTTGCGTGATAAACTGGTTATGCAAACCTCACTTTGCGTGTTGAAGGGCTTACGCAAACCAATACTTTGCGTGTCGAGAAGCTTACGCAAACCACACTTTGCGTGTCGAGAAGATTTGCGTGATGAGAGACTACCGCAAATCTGACTTTGCGTATCAAGTTACTTGCGCAAAGCTAACTTTGCGTGACAAGAGTATTACGCGAAGCTAACTTGTCGATCTGAACTCAATTACATCAGCTTTTCGTAACCCGTTTAAAACGCAAACCTTATCTTGCGTCTCCTGTTGAATACGCAAACCTCAGAATCCTTTTCTGTTGATCACGCAAACCTTAGGAAAAATCACGATGAGATTATTTGATGAACTTGCGCAAACCTCGGATGAACTTGCGCAAAGTTTGGATCTTGCGCAAACCTCTAAACTCGAACAGATCTTCACCAAAAACTCATCTAGACCTCGAATTCTAATTCAAAACTTTATCAATTCGATCGTCTAACCATCTAGAACCAAAATCTATCACTTAATTTCGATCAAAAACACAAATCAATACAAAATGGATCGAATACAGTGTGTGACAACTCGTGAACTCCAAACTCAACAAAATTCAAATTTAACTATTGATTACAGTGCAATTCTTGAAACAAACTATACAGACTCGATCGATTTCACTAAAAGAACAACCCTGAACGATTACAACTTCTAATTCGCACTAAAACTCGAATTTCGATCTTGCACCGTCGAACACAGAGTCGAACATTCTGTATTTTCTTGATTTTCGATTTTAATATGCTCTGATACCAATTGTTATTCCTAGATTCTAGTTCCTAAATGCAATTAATCAAAACAAACACAAACAAGAATCAATTACCTGTTTGATTACTCTTTCAAATTCCACAATTACAAACTTTCTCTCTCTAGAACTCTCTCTCTCTACAGATTTCTCTCAAACGTATTCTCACTCTAAAATGTATTCTGTTAGTTACCACTTCTAAAAACAGAAAATTACAAAGCTATTTATATCTACAACTAATACAAGGAAACAAACAAATACAAATACAACAACTTTAACTTTTATTACAAAAGACTTTGACTTTAATGAAAGTTGACTTTCCTCAGCATTGACTTCTTGAACTTTGACTTTTGTCTTCTTGATCTTGTATCCAACTATTTCATGCTCTAACAAATTCTACTAATCATTTGATCAGGGTTGCTAAGAAGAAGATTTGTTGTTCTTACTGTGCAAAGAATGACTTTGTTCAAAGAGAATCTGCACATAACTGGTACGGATCTTACAGAATAACTTCTCATAATTCTGATTTTAAAAGATTTAAATCTAATGAGAAGTGGATTCCTAAATTTAATCTACCAGGACCCAAATACCAGTTGGTACCAAAACCTGTCAAATCTGTTTTGCAGGTACCACAGGTGTAGGGGGAGCATAATGTATGACTTCTAGACAAAACAGTTTAGGACTAGTACCTAAATAATTATGGCTCTTGAATATTTCAATTCAAGACCTGGACTTCAAAGTTAAAGGACTATGACTTCTAGACAAAACAGTCTAGAACTCGGACTTTAATGTTTAAAGATAAGGATATTTTGAAAATATCCAGAGGGAGCTTAAATGTAAGTATCTTCTGATCTTAATCTCTGATTGTTTGAAAGAAGAACAACTTTCAAGCATGAAAAACGTTTCTCTTAAATGTTCAAACCACTTTTCTATTCTCAAAAGATTTCATGAATCTAGAAGTGTAATTTTAAATGTTTTTCATTATTGAGCTTTACTGTGTTTAACTAACCGTGTGTTTCCCAAGATCAATACTTGTGTATTATCTTGTCTATATACTGTCAAGTATTCATACACACCGGTTCAGTACTTTATTTGAATTTATTATTACCATGTCTCATAACGAAACACTTTTTCGATTGTAATACCCCCGTTTGTAATTCACTGTTGTTGAGCAACAATCATCATTTTAACTTGAGCGTTCATTGCTAAATTGTTTATATTTGTTCATATAAACAAACTATCAAGTTCTTTGATACCCCAACCATTTCTTGTTCATATCTTATGATATTTGATCTGATTGATACATTGTTAGATTCTCAAAACAATTCTTTCGAATTCATTTCATTCATTCAATATTCTTGTTTTGAGAGATCTTCATTGTTCAAATGCTCAAATTTTCATTCATATGTTTGATGAGCATATATTTTGACAATGTTATCATATTTTGTGCTTAACTGTTCAAGTTAAATTATTGAGCAACCATTCTTTAGGATAAAATTACATGGGATCAGTGTGAGAGCTTAACAAAACTTCCATGGATTCACGTTAACCAGTGTTTCCTATCCAGGAAGTTATCCTTGAGTGATTGAGGGGTGAGGGGTCATAAATCAAAGAGTGGGGGAGATAACTCATCCGGTTGAGTTTTTCTCAGTGTGTGGAGCGGAAAAATATAAAAGAGAGCTTGGTTATAAATGAGCTTAAATGTTCAAAAGAAAGAGGGTGTGAGAACAGAGTTAAAAGAATATCAAAACTCTGCACCGACCACTTTCTGAGCTGGGCAACCACATCTACTGATTGGTTCACATTCTTTGGTGACCATAATTCAAAAAGGCAGTGAACCTATGCCAATTCTTGCAATTACCCCACCAACCACTCGTTTATTTCTTGAAAAAGAAATGTTTCATTTTCTTTGGGGACGCAGCATAACTGCTATCTGGTCTTCACTCGGAAGATTTAGATATTGAAAAAGAAGGAAGTTTGCCCCACCATCGCACCACTTTCATGCACACTGAGTCCGTGTAAAACTTGTTGCTGTCTTAACAGTTTACACATTTTGAGCTTGAAAAAGCTTAAGTAGCTTCAATCTTTCTACACTTTCACGTACACACAAGGAATATGTTTTCCTGTCATAACATTCATAGAAAATTCCTTTGCGGTTTTTTCAATGATTGAATGGAAGCTCTGGAGGAGTGATCATCTCAAAAGCTCCTTTCCAATGTACATCCGTTGTACAAAGTGGCTTCGTGCTACTTACAGGCAATCTTAACTGTTTCATCCATTGAATCAGGTTTACAAAGTTCATTATATCTGAATTTGTAAAGATTCGGGTATACATTCATGAATTGACGAATACTCAAATCAAAGAGCGGATATTGTCAAATTACTATAAAGGGCGGAGATTGTTAGTTTTTCACAAAGGGGGAGATTATTATTCAAAGACGGTGATGAAATTTAAAAGAATTTTGATGATCATGATGCTCACAATCATCAAAAAAGGGGAGATATTTTGAAAGTTTCAATTTCCAAAGACAAAAGATTTGTCAAAGTCAAGAAGTTCGAGATAACATGATAAAGATGTTCCGAGATGATTAGAGATGATTCGTTGTTCAAAGACAGACAATTCATAGATCAAATAGATGAAGATACAAGCATTGAAAGATTCCTCATAGTTCAATGTTCAAAGCCACAAAGATCAAAGTTTTCAAATTCATGTTCAAGACTTGATGACTTTACAATGCAAAGTGAAAGACTTTTCAAGATTATTGAAAGCATCAGAGATTGAAGATTGCTAAAGCTTCAACGTGTAAAGCTGGTAGAGTAAAAGTTTGAAGAATCTGCATCCACATTTATTCATTGCCAAAAAGAACACTGCACATAAAGGTAAATCTTTTGGTAAACCTGATACATTTTACAATACTAATCATTTGATCAGGATTGCTCAGAAGAAGATTTGTTGTTCTTACTGTGGAGCAAATGACTTTGTAAGTAATAATTTTGTCAATTACTGGTATGGTTCTTATTATGTAACCCCCACAAGAACTGCAACTAACACATCAGGACCTAAATACCAGTGGGTACCAAAATCTAAATTTGTGTTGCAGGCACCCAAGGTTCAAGGGGGAGCAAGAACAAATGCTTTTGAACAAAGCAGTTCAAGACCCGCACTTCAATGTCAAGAATTGTGGCTTCTGATTACAATAGATCAGGACCCATTCTTAAATGTTTAAGATAAGGATATTATGCAAATATCCAGGGGAAGCTTATTAGAATATAAATCATTCTATCATGATTTGAGGGGGAGCTTAAATGTAAGTATCTTCTGATCTTAATCTTTGATTGTTTGAAAGAAGAACAACTTTCAAGCATGAAAAACGTATTCTTAAATGTTCAAACCACTTCTCTATTCTCAAAAGATTTCATGAATTAAGAAGTGTGATTTTCAAAGGTTTTTCATATTGAGCTTTAATGTTTACTGACCGTGTGTTTCCAAAGATCAATAATTGTGTATTATCTTGTTAATATACTATCAAGTATTAACACACACCGGTTCAGTATCTCATTTGAATCAGTTATTACCATGTATCAAAACTTTAATCTTTCTATGGTAATACTCCCATTTGCTATTCATTGTTGTTTGAATCAGACATCATTTCTCATTATATGTGCTTTCATTGTTAACATGTTTATATTTTGTTCATATAAACATCTTACGTCTTTGTTTTCCCAAAATATTATTCTTCATGAACTTTGATCTGATCTTAATCATTGTCAGATTCTCAAAACATTTCTATTCTTTCATGATTATTCATTCATACAAAGTTTTGAGAAATCTTAAATGCTTAAAATGCTCAAATTTCATTCTGATTTTTGATGAGCATGCATATACTGACATTGATTTCTTGCACTTAAATGACAAGAAAATCATTGAGCAACACATGCTTTTAGGACAAATACATGGTATTCGATGTGAGAGCTTAACATAACTTCTATGGATTCACAATAACCAGTGTTTCCTACCCCGGAAGTATTCCCAAGAGTGATTGAGAGGAGAGGGGTCAAAAGATTGAGAGTGGTGTGTGAAGAGGTAAAATGGAAATGAGATATTGGTTAGAAGTGAGCTTACATGTTTAAAAGAAATAGGGTGTGAGATCAGAGTAAAAGAATATTAAACTTTGCACCAACTTCTTTCTGATTCGGGCAGCCACATAAACTGTTGTTTCACAATTCTTCGTGAACGACATTGAACTAGGCACCTAGCCCATGCCATCTCTTGCATACAACCCCACCATCTACTCATTCTTTTCTTAAAAAGAGAATATTTCACATTTTATGGGGAAGCAGCACATAATCTATTGGTTCTTCACTCGGAAGATACTGATATTGAAAAAGAAGGAAAGTTGCCCCACCTTCGACCCTTTTTCATGCACTTTGAGTCTATGTATAACATTTGTTGTCTCATTAGTTTACATAATTTTGAGCCTAATCAACAATCATTGTGCTAATTCTTTCATAACACAAGCACGAGCACACAGAAAATCTGTTTTTCTGTCAGAACATTCATAGAAAATACCTTGTGTTTTTCAATGATTGAATGGAAGTCCTGGGGAGTGAACATCATCTCAAGCTCTTTACATTGTACATTCGTTGTACACAGTAACTTTATGATACTGACAGGCATTCCTAATTGTTTCATTTGTTGATTCAGGATTACAACTCATAATTTGTCTGAATTTGAAAAGATTCAGATAAATACATTCATGAATTGACGGCTCATTATCAGATCAATTGGGGGAGAATGTTCATACTTTACCAAAAGAGATCATGAAGATTTTACTACATTGATTAACTGGGGGAGAAGTTTCAAAGACCGAGCTGACTTTGAAATAAGTTTTGATGATAATGATTCTCACAATCATCAAAAAGGGGGAGAAATTTTTGAAAGATCAATTTCAAAGTCATAAAGAGATGTCAAAGTGAAAAAGACTTGGGGAGAAATTCTGAAAGTTCAACTCGATCAAGTCTGATGAAAGTTTATTAAAAAGGGGGAGAAAATATCAAAGACAAAAGAAAGTTGTTTGTTCAAAGACTGTTCGGATATTATAGAGATGAAGATACAAGTTTTGAAAGATACCTCAAAGATCAAAGAAGTTTCGAGAATTTAAAGTTTTGCTCAAGACTTGATGACATTGTGAAAGAGTTTGTTAAAGACTTTTCAAGATTTTTCAAAGCATCAGAGATTGAAGATTGCTAAAGCTTCAACGTGTAAAGTTGTTAGAGTAAAAGTTTGAAGAATCAAGCGCTGAAGACGATTGTCAAATTTTTATTAAATCTTGAATACAAAGAGGGAGAATGTTAGTGTATAAATTGTATCGAAGATTTAATGTGAAAATTCAAAGTCTGTAAAATCGACAATGTAAAAGTCTTTGAGAGTTTTTATGTCTTGAGTGTTTAGTTTCTTTAGAGAAGTAGCATGAGTGTATATAAGCATGTAGCCTTGTGAGAGTTGTAAGTAGAAGAGTTCATTGAACATTGATATTGTGAGATCTATGACACATACGTTTTCTCTCTCTACTCTCTCTCTTTAGAACATAAATGTTAAATCTTGAATCATGATTGCTTGAATTGGGAAATTACATTTTCAGAAAAGGATATACCCGAGGGTTTGGTGTCCTCAGCAATGGGACAACTACCTTCAGAAGAGTCGCGTACGTAGATGGACTAAAGCACAATCTTCTGAGCATCAGTCAGCTATGTGACAAAGACTATGAAGTTCGCTTTACTAAGAAATCATGTTCAGTGGTAAATGAGAGTGGAAAACTTGCTCTCAGTGGTTATCGTAAGGAAAATGTCTATGTAATATATATGGACTCTACTATCACTAAAAACGTATGTTTTCTTTCTAAAGCCTCCTCTGATGTCAACTGGCTATGGCACAAAAGGCTCTCTCATCTAAACTTCAAAACCCTGAATTATCTCGCATCTAAGGAACTGACTTCTGGTCTTCCTCAGCACTCATATGCTAAGGAATCTCTGTGTTCAACATGTGAAAAAGGAAAACAGACAAAAGCTAGTTTCAAAACTAAACAAGTTTCCTCAGTGACAAGTCCTCTTCAACTCTTCCATATGGATTTGTTTGGCCTTGTCAATATCCAACCCATAGCTGGAAAGAAATATACACTTGTCATTGTAGATGAATACTCTCGCTACACCTGGGTTATCTTTCTTCGCTGCAAGGGTGATACTCCAGAAGAACTAATATCCTTTGTTAAAAAGATGGAAGTGCTGAATAATCTTACTGTTCGTTCAATAAGAAGTGATCATGTAACTGAATTCAAAAATAGTTCTTTGAACAATTTCTTTGAGAACAAGGGAATTTCTCACAACTTTTCTTCAGTAAGAATGCCTCAGCAAAACGGAGTCGCTGAAAGAAGAAACAGAACGATCATTGAAGTTGCTAGATCAATGCTCAGCGATTCTCATCTCCCTACTCAATTTTGGGTTGAAGCTGTAAATAATGCATGCTTTACTCAAAACAGATCGCTGATAGTAAAGCGATATGGAAAGACAGCTTATGAACTATTTCATGGAAGAAAACCCTCTATCAGTTTTCTTCATATCTTTGGTTGTCAGTGCTACATTCTAAACAACAAAGATCTACTTGGAAAGCTCGATCCAAAAGTTGATGAAGGAATATTTCTTGGATATTCCTCTATCTCCAAATCCTATAGAGTTTTCAATAAGAGAAGACAAACTGTGGAAGAAACAATTCATGTCACCTTTTATGAAACTCGCTCAGCGAACTCTAAACCAATCGCTGACAATGAAGAGTTAAATGCTTGGATGTTTTCTCATTACAGAGAAATAGAACCCTTCTTCTCAAACCATCAGCACACAGATTCTCCAGCTGCTGATGATGATCCAAACATCATACCTCCTAACGTTGAATCCACCTTATGGGTTTCAGTTGAGCCTCTAAACATACTCCCTCCATCAGATCTTCCTTCAACTGAAAACCTCTCAGAAAACAATGGATTGTCTGACTCTCAACAGTTAATCGCTGATGAACCTCAAGCTTCTTCATCAGTGAACATTCCTATTGTCGATCCAACTCCTGAAGTGAGCGATCATGCTCCTGCTCAGCGATGGACAAGAGATCACCCCATTGAACAAATTCTTGGTGATCCCGACTCAGGTATTCAGACTCGTCGAATTTCAGGTAATATTTGCCTCTTTGTTAACTTTATTTCTTTAATAGAGCCAAAGAAAATTGATGATGCCCTCCGAGATCCAAATTGGGTCAGCGCTATGCAAGAAGAGTTGATTGAGTTTACTCATAACAAAGTTTGGAATCTCGTTCCTAAACCATCTGATAAAACTGTTATAGGCACCAAATGGGTGTTTAGAAACAAGTTAGATGAACATGGAACTGTAACCTGCAACAAGGTTAGACTTGTTGCTTAGGGATACAGACAAGAGGAAGGCATAGACTATGATGAAACATTTGCCCATGTGGCTAGGCTCGAATCAATTCGACTCTTCTTAGCTTATGAAGTTTACAAAGACTTCATTGTATATCAAATGGATGTAAAATCAGCGTTCCTAAATGGAAAGCTGAATGAATAAGTCTATGTAGAACAACCCCCAGGGTTCTCTGACCCTAAGCATCCAAATTATGTCTATAAATTGGATAAATCTCTCTATGGTCTAAAACAATCCCCTCGTGCTTGGTATGACACTCTCCCATCCTTTCTTATCTCTGAAAATTTTGAACGTGGTAAAATTGATAATACCTTGTTTTTCAGAAAGATAAAAGGTCATATTATTCATGTACAAATAAATGTCGATGACATAATATTTAGTTCTACTAACCCATCTCTATGTACTCGTTTCGCTGAAAGAATGAAGAAAGAATACAAAATGAGTATGATGGGTGAGCTAACGTACTTTCTTGGTCTTCAGATTAAACAATCTGAAAAAGGTACTTTTATCAACCAAGGTAAGTATGTTAAAGATATGCTGAAGAAGTTTGATCTAACTCAAACTTCAGCGATGAAAACTCTTATGGCACCTCCTCTGACATTAAACAAGGATCCAGCTGGAAAACTTGTTAATGTCACTGCCTATAGAGCATTGATAAGCTTCTTGCTGTATCTCACAGCAAGTCGACCTGACATCATGTACTCTACATGTCTGTGTGCACGTTATCAGTCTGAACCCAAGGAATCCCATCTGATCGATGTCAAGCGAATCTTCAGATATCTGAAAGGAACTCCTAACCTCGGTCTTTGGTATCCCAAAGACTCAGGGTTCGATCTAATTAGATATTCAGATAGTGATTTTGCAGGATGTAAACTTGACAAAAAGAGCACCACTGGTGGATGTCAACTTTTAGGAGGAAAGCTGGTAAGCTGGACGAGTAAAAAGCAAAATTCGGTGTCCACTTCCACAGCTGAAGCTGAATACGTAGCCGCTGGAAGTTGTTGTGCTCAAGTCTTATGGATGAGAAATCAACTATTAGACTATGACCTTCAGCTATCAAATATTCCAATCTATTGCGACAGCACTAGTGCTATCGCTATAGCAAATAATCTAGTGCTACATTCAAAGACAAAACACATAGAGATCAGAGATCATGTGATGAATGGTGATATTGAACTTCACTTTGTCCCTACTGACTATCAGCTCGCTGATTTATTCACCAAACCTCTTGATGAGACAAGATTCAACTTTCTCATAAGTGAGTTTTGGAATGTTGAATCTTGAAGAGTGACTTTTCATCTTTCACGCATTATGTCATTGATACTAAGGTCCCCTTTATCACTTACTCTCTGAACAAATATCTCTGACTTTCAGGTATGTTCTATCATTCTCAATCACTGAATATTCAATCAGTAAGACGTTTTTCAAAATCAAAACTTTAATCACTAATCTTTCTTCAAATGATTAAAAGTTTTTTGATAAACAAAAACTATCACTGATATTTCTCATCAGTGATCCTTTCAAATAAAAACCGATCTATGAATTTTGATCAGCGATTCTTTCAAAAAGAAAACCTATCTCTGACTTTTCTTCATGGATGATTTCAAAAAGGACAAATGAAACGTTTTTTTTCTCTGTCCTATGACGTCATTTGAACCGACAATCCACGACATGCCTTTTTCTCTAACACGTTCGTCCGTTGCCCTTCTATCCAATCAACTTCGTAGGACGTGTCCATGTCATGATGAGCATTTGTTTTCCTGCCTCACTCATTCTCTCTCTCTCTCTCTCCTCATATAAAAAGAACGTTTTCTTCATTCTTATCTTTTTACGCTTTCTGAAAAACTTCTCAAGCAAGAAAAACTCTCTCAAAATATTCTAACAAACAAAAGTCATTCCAGTATTTGAATCTTCATCTTCTTCAAGATCAACAGGTTTTTGTTTATCTCATTCTTATCTTCTTCTTAAAATCCTATATATTTCATTTTTATGGATTTTAAACTATTTTAAACAATAAAATCATTTCTTTTGATTTTATCTTCTCTAAAACGCATGTTCTTTCTTCTTTACAAAGAACACTATTTTACTCCAGTAATAATTTTTTCTATGTTTCTTTCTCAATACAGAAACTGGTTAATTTTTTTTTTTTGATTATGTTGGACCCTAAACCTTTCTCTCCAATCTATTTTCTTTCTATATTCAGAAATGGCCCAAGCCTCGCTCATTGCTTCCAAGAACGTCAAATTCGCTATCACTGAATCTGAGGTCCCAAAGAACAACCATCTCGCAAGGTTGGACTTTGAAGCTGACAAATACCCACACTTGGTGGATCCAGCTGCATTTTTGAAGCAGTCTTGCTTGGCCTACGCTCTCAATGTGGACCCAAAACCTTCCAAAACACTTCTGCAACAGTTTTGGTTCACATCTGATGACACCACCATCACCAATAAAAAGGGTGAAGTAGTCCCCGCTATTTCCTTCACTACTGAACTAGGATCAGGCATGCTCACTGCCTATGGTCTCAGGAAGGCACTTCAACTCCCTGGGAAGACTAAAGTTGGATTCAATGCCCTCCCCACTGACGTTGAACTCATCCAGTTCTTGGATGACATGGAATACTGCTGGGACAACAAGCCTCACTCCACCATCTCCAACAAGCGCCTGACAAATATCTAAAAGGCAAACATGCCTTCCCAACTAAACTACATTTTCTCACACATCATTCAAACCATGAGTGGGAAGATTGACTCCCTGGATCAGGCGAGCAAAGTTCAGCTCCAGATGGGCTATTCAGTCATTGTTGGCAAACACTTTGATTACGCTGGCGCTCTATTTGATGACCTTAAGTCAAAGTTAGAGAAGACGGAGAGGGATCCCAAGATCCCATATGTACGCTTTATCTGCTCGTACCTACACTTTCTCTATGCTAACAAGTACCCAACTTCTCAAGACGGTACTTTTTCAAAAGTGGGTCAGCGCTCGCTGGAAGTCAAGTCGGTCGCCAACGAGGTAAGTCTTTCAACTCTCCGTACCCGTCTCTCTCTACATTCTTCGACTTCAGCGGCAACTCAGGGGGTTCCTTCTCCTGCTATCCCTGCCGCTACCTTCGCTCTCAAACGAACATCAACTGCTCTTCCTGGTCCCTCTAAAAAGGCCAAAAGACTATGGAGATCACCCCTACTGGTTTTATACCGGAAGTAGTTTCTCAACAAACTACTTTGGATGCTTTTATGGGTATCTCCTCCACAACATCAGCAACCACCACATCATCTGTGCCAGCGATGACAATCGCTGCCACAACAACAGTGACGCCACCCATCACCTCAGTTCTTCAACAACCACCTGAGGTAATTTCCACTATCCAAATTTTTTCTATCCCCATTACTCATCCTCCTTTTTCTTTGGTCTCTAACCCTCCATCTCTTTCACAGCAACCTCAAGTTGCATCTATAGGACCTGAACATCAAACTTTTGAAGAAGACATGCACTTCTACAACATGTTTGATAATTCAGGTATTCCTAAAAACATATACACATCTCCCATCTCACCATATAAGCCTGAGCATCGTTATGCTCATCCACTAACTTTACTTGCAGGTCCTAATTTGGCAACTGTTGACACTCACGTCAATAACCTGGCTGCCAAAGTGGAATGTCTCACCACATCTGTCACTGGATCCACCACCACTGTGAATAAAGCTGGTGAACCACTGTGAATCCACCACCACTGCCTCCTACGCCAAGGCTGATTTCTCCCAAATGACAGATGTTCAGGAGGACATCGTCAAGATCAAGGAGGACCTTGCTGGGACTCATCAACAGGTCCAACTCCTTCAGGGACTCTACGGCAACCTCAACAATGATGTCCAAGACCTGACAAAGAAGGTTGACTCCTGCACATCCATGCTTCAGCAAGTACTCATCAAGCTGAATGAACCAGCTCCAACGCCCCCACCTTCCTTTACAGAGAATGATCATACCTCTCTGAATATAGCCGTTGAATTCATTCATCAGGATACTTCAGACATTCCTGTCATCGAGGGTCGTCTCGAGCGTTTGGAAGCTGAATTCCGATCCCTGGCAAATGCAAAAGTTGCTTCGCAAACTGCTGAACCCTCCCTCGCTGATAATGACAAAGAGGGGGAAAAAGAACTTATTGAAGAAAATATTGAGGAAGTTGTTGCCGAAGTCCAGGAGGAAGAACCTCCCTCTCATGTTGAGGGGGAGAATGTTGCTGACATAGTCCCTCCATCTTCTATACTTGCTCAAGTTCTAGAAGAAGAAGAGGAGGAGGACGAAGAAGATGATGAAGATCTTGATCTTCATGATCAAGAGAAGGAGCAACAAGCTGATGATGATGATGACGACGATGAGGAAGACCAATCTCTTTGGTTCTCAGCGGCGAACGTCTCTTCAGCGACAGCTTCGAAAGAAGTTGTCACAGCAGGGGGGAGAGGTGAAACTTCCTCATGTACTCCTTCCCAAGGCAAGTAGAAGGGTATAGCTGCCGAGGGAAACCTAAACATAGTCTCACAATCTGAACCAATGAAAGTATTGAAAATAACTAAGTCTTCATCTAAAGACTTTCAAGGGATCACAGCAAGTCTATCTCTGAAGTCAATTCAGAGTCAGTCTGAAGAAAGCAAGTCTGTCTCTGAAGTCAGTTCAGAGTCAGAGAAAGTTGTCTGTCTCTGAAATCAGTTCAGAGACAGTCTCACGGAAAGACCTCAGAGAGTTCCTCATCAGAGATCCTAGTTCAGAGCTCTGAAGATGATCACTCTGAATCTCTTGACAAAGAAGAACAGATGACACGTCACCTTGTGATAAGATTTACTTTCTAGAGTAGGTCACTGTTCAAGCATGTCTTGATCTTACCTCTTAGGTAAGATACTGTTCAAGCATGCTTCTATTTGTCAGATAAGTACACTATTTACTTTATGGTCCTGTAAAAAGGACCATCACCTTCATGTTCAATGTGTGCTTAAGAAGTCTTAAAAACTGATAATATAAGTTGAATATTTTATTAAAGAATATCTTGTTTATCTATTATTTGCTTTATGAACTGTGATATTTGTATCTCCTTTGATATTAAACTGCTTCCGCTGTTATTACTCTTATTGTTTATATCATTGTTGTGAGATTAAATCTGGGATCCAATAATTGGTATCAGAGCCTTCTTTGTTTTCTAAACAAAGAAAGATCGCATCTGCATACTCGGATAGATTTACATCTCATTGATTCTAACTTTCAATATTTGTGCATGTTCAAATAAACCTGGTTTATTAAAGAACACCATATGCTCAAGATTTGATAGTAAATCACTGTTCAATACAAAAAGCATCAGCTCTTTAAATATTCATCTTTTTCTTCAAAAATGGCAAACTCAAGCATAAGTGCCATTTATACTGCTGGGTCATTAACAAAACCTCCTACACTTTTAAGGGATGAATATCCCCAATGGAAGATAAGGATGGTAAATTTCTTAGAAGGCATGGACAAGGATCTCTTTAGATCAGTGAACGTTGGACCTCACATTCCAATGGTGTTGGTACCAAGAGTTCCTGCAACAGTAGATACTGCTGAAATCCCTGCATATTATGAAAAGAAAACCACAAACTTCACTGATGAAGAAAATAATATGATGGATAATGATTCAAAAACTGTTAGATTACTTATAATGGCCATTCCCAATGATATCTTTCAAGAACTTGATTCTTGTAAGACTGCAAAAGAGATATGGGATCAGTTGTTAAATCAACTTGAAGGAGGCCTACAAACCCAGAAAAATAGAAGAAATCTATGCATCAATGAATATCATGATTTTCATGCTCTACCAGAAGAAATATTACACCAAACTTACTCAAGATTCAACATTCTTATCAACAAGTGCAGAAAGTTTGGAGTGATAAGAACAAAAGAGGAAAACAACGTTCTTTTCTTGAAAAGCTTGAATGAAGAATGGTCACAACTGTCCATGTCCATACAAGCCAATCAAGATCTTGAGTCATGGTCATTAACTGACATTTATGGCACTCTTGTTGCACATGAAAAGGAAGTTATGAAGCAAAAATCAAAACTGTCTTTAGGTGGACCCCTTGCACTTGTTTCAAAACAAATTTCGAAAGAAAACAACTGTGAAGAGTCACAAAAAGGTTTGGAAACAAAAAGAATATCCAAAAAGGTCCTAATGGCAGAAGAAAATCATTCAGATTCAGACTCAGAAGATGATATAAATGCCTTCGCCAAATCTCTTGCATTAATCACTCATTAATTTAACAAGAAATTTGGCAAGAAAGTATTTGAAGGAAGGAAAGAGAATGAAGAAAGAAGAAATCCTGAAAGAAGATTTCAACAAGAAGGTGTCAGATTTCAACAAGAACCCAGATTTACTCCATATAGTGATCAAAAGGGTACAAACTTCAACAACAATGATGCAACTCAACAATCAAGACCTCAACAATCATTTCAACCAAGGTATCCACAGCCACAGAGATACTTCAAACCTCAAGAACAGAAGCCAGAGACAAGTACTGCCACTCTTCCAACAAATCAAAATGATGGAAGATGTTTCAGATGTGGCAAGCTAGGCTATTTCTCTGCAAACTGCAGAGGAAAACTTGTCAAAGATCAAGATTACTACAAGAACAAATACAAGTACAACGTAAAAGAAAGAGTTCTTGTAGCAGAAATGGAAGACTGGCTATCTGACTCAACAAACGACGGCGAGGAAGAGCCTACCAATCTCTGTGGTATGGCTTTTTCAAATGGAAATCAAACTGATGGAGCATCAGAAGACAACTCTGAAAAGGTTAACTCTCTTTACACCTCTGACAGTGATCCTGAAATAGATGCTTTTAAACTAATTAATGAACTTCAGGATCTAGAGCAAAAGTTTCTTGAAGAGAAAAATAAAAGAGAGCAAGTGACAAAAGAGCTCATCTTTTACAAAAGAGAAAAGAATCTTCTGGAATTAGAAAAGAAAGAATTTTTTCTTGAAAAAACCAAACTTGAAGAAACTCACAAGCAAAAAGAAAAATCATTTTCAGAAGAAATAAGAAAAATAGAGAAAGTTTTAAAAGGAAAAGAAGAAGAAGTAAAGAAATCTGAGTATGAAAGGCTCAATTCTACTGCCTTAACCAAATTTTTTCAAAAGGAAAGAGAAATCCTACATCAATCTCTAGATAGAAAAATCTTCGAATCAAAAGCTATGTTAATGCACAAGGTGTTTTCGACAAAATAAAAACTCAAATGGACTCTCAAGGGCTGGGATTCAATGAGTTGAATTCATTCACTGGATTGGAGAAAACTTCACTTTCTTCCACTTTCCGTATGGGAAAGATCCAAAGCTTTGAAGGTCCATCTCTGAATAATTTCAAAAGAATGAAAACATCAGAGGGATCAAAAACAAGAGCTCTAAATTTCAAAAATACTACATACTCTGAAGTAAAAAACTTTCAAGAATCTGTGTTACAGATAAAAGAAGAAACTTCAGAGGTACATTTCACAAAACCTCAGAGCTATGATCCCAAAGAAATTTTCAGATTTGATGCTTTCATCTCAAATGAATCAGAGACATCCGAACCAAGTACCTCTGATACAAGTACTTCTGAAAATGAATCTCAGAGTTCACTAAATCCGAATGCCCCTCTGTATTCACCAAAGTCAGATGAAAACATCAGAACATCATTTGAAGATGATGTTAAAAAAATTTGGAAAGAAAATGTCATGGAGGACTTAAAAAGAAAAGAAAGCATGAAACGGATCATTAAAGTCTCTAGAACAAAAGAAATTAAAAAACCAATAGAGGTAGCTATCTCTATTAAAACTAAGAGAGACTTTCTTGATTCTGATTCAGAATCTGCTCAAGAGGTTGATGAACAATTTTTTTGTAAACCAGACAATGTAATTCACAAAAAGATAGAAACTGTTGGGTCTGGTATTTTGAATGTTCCAATTTCATTTTTGAAAACCAAAACCAGAATTCCAATAAGTCCTGATTTTGCAAATATGTGTTTACAAGCAAAAACGTCTCTAGAACTTGAAAAAGAATTACAAGAAAAGGTAAAGAATAAAACAAACACTTCTAATTCTTATACCTATAAAACAATAAAATTCTCTCCTAAACAAAAAGGCAAATGGACAAAAATAACCATATTGATCCTGTATGTGCAGTAAGCAGCAAAGAAAAGAAGATGTTTTTGATCAAGAAAAAGCAACTTGAAAAGAAGACTGTCTTTCAAGCAAAAAGGAAAGAAGTAGTTAGGGATACATGTAATATTCCTAATGATAATTTAAAAAGAAGTCAAAATGTAACAACTGCTTTTAATAAAAAGAAAAACTTTGCTCCTACTTCTTCTTGTTCTATTAATTGCAACTGCATTCATCTCTTGATCAAACTGAAAATCATTTGAGAGGATCACATTGTCTTCTGAATCAATCTCTGAAAAATATCTCAGAGACAAAAGTTCAAAAGAAGACAAGTAACGGCAAGACATCAAAAGATGAGATGCCAAAAAGTCATACAAATCCACCAAAGTCTAACATAAAAGGACCCATAATGAGATGGGTACCTAAGAAACAATAATTTGTCTTGTAGAATCAGTCAATGCCAATCTGGTACTTAGATTCTGGATGTTCAAGGCATATGACTGGAAATAAGGAACTGCTATCCTCATTCAAAGCAAAATCTGGAGGAGCAGTTACTTTTGGAGACGATGTGCAAGGACAGATTAAAGGATATGGTGAATTATCAAGAGGAAATGTTTTAGTTTCAAAGGTTGCTTATGTGGATGGATTAAAACATAATCTGATCAGCATAAGTCAACTTTGTGATCATGGTTTTGATGTGAAATTTCAAAGAAAATATTGTTCACTTCTCCACTCAGAATCAGGTCAAAAATTACTCAGAGCAGACAGAAAAGGTAACCTCTACAGAATGAATTTTACCAAGATAAACGACACTGATTCAGAAAAACTTTGTCTTGTATCTCTGAATAGTGAGGAAGTCTGGCTCTGGCATAAAAAGTTTTCACATCTAAACTTTTCCTCACTTGATAAATTAGTTAAACTTAATTTGGTTAAGGGATTACCATCTCTAAAGTTTAACAAAGATCATCTTTGTTCTGCTTGTGAGATGGGAAAAATGAAAAGATCTTCCCATAAAACCAAAAGTGAAAACAACTGTCCTAGACCTCTGCACATGCTACATATGGACCTCTGTGGTCCTATCTCTGTACAGAGTCTAGCAGGTAAGAAATACATTCTGGTTCTGATTGATGAATTTTCCAGATTCACATGGATAGAATTCATCAGAGCAAAATCAGATGTACCTGATATTTTGATAAGATTGTTGAAAAGATTACAGGTTCTATTCAGCAGCAAAGTTCAGAAACTAAGAAGTGATAATGGAACAGAGTTCAAAAATGCCAAAATCAATTCATATCTATCAGAAGAAGGCATTACTCCTAACTTTTCTGCAGCAAGAACTCCTCAGCAAAATGGAGTAGTTGAAAGGAAGAACAGAACACTTGTTGAAGCTGCAAGAACAATGCTTGCTGGATCTGATCTTTCAACAAATTTTTGGGCAGAAGCTGTGGCAACAGCCTGCTTTACTCAGAATAGAGCTACAATTGTCAAAAGATTTCAGAAAACATCCTATGAACTCATTAACAGTAGGAAACCTAATGTTAAATATTTTCATGTTTTTGGATGCAGATGTTACATTCTGAACGATAGAGAAACTCTTGGAAAGTTTGACAAGAAAGCTGATGAGGGCAAATTCATTGGATATTCATTAGCCTCAAAAGCTTTCAGAGTGTTCAATCTTAGAACAAGGACCATCCAAGAGACCATCAATATCACTTTTGATGACAATAAGAGCTCTGAACAAGAAGAAAGTCTCTCAACACCTATCTCTGAATCATCAATAGAATCTGAATTAAACAGAATATTTGAAGATTTCTTTGATGAAGATAACCCAGAAGATAACTTCAGAGATAGAACAAGAGAGAATTCAGAAGGATCACAAGAAACAGGTACAACCCTTTCTGGACCCTCTGAATTAACACCTTCTACTTCACCAAATACAGATCAGCAAAGTGAATCAGAAGAAGCTGAAGATCAAAATGAGAATGATCAAGGAGTGTCTGAAGTAACTCCAGAAACAAATAGTGAAGAAATTCGAGAATCTGCTTCACCATCTCAGGAACGAACTTCAGAGCCTCTGAACAGCACAACAGAGATGTCATCAACTGTCATCTCTGAAGCTCAAACTCCACCCCAAATTTTTGCTCCAATCTCAAGATGGACAAAAGATCATCCAATTGATCAAATCATTGGATCCTCATCAGAAGGAGTTAAAACAAGATCTGCGACAATCAATGAATGCTTCTACGTTAACTTTTTGAGCATTATTGAACCAAAGAAGGTAAAAGAAGCTCTTGAAGATCCTCATTGGATATTTGCAATGCAGGATGAACTTCAAGAGTTTGTGAGAAACAAAGTATGGACCCTAGTTCCCCTTCCCAAAGGAAAATTTGCAATTGGAACAAAATGGGTTTTCAGAAACAAAAGGGATGAGGATGGAGTAATAATCAGAAACAAAGCCAGGTTGGTTGCTAAAGGATATTGCCAAGAAGAAGGTATTGATTATGATGAAACCTTTGCACCTGTAGCTAGGCTAGAAGCAATCAAAATCTTCTTAGCCTATGTTGCACACAAAGGATTCAAAGTTTATCAAATGGATGTTAAATCTGCCTTTCTACATGGTAAATTAAATGAAGAAGTTTATGTCCAGCAGCCACCTGGATTTGAAAGTACAGAGTTTCCTAGTCATGTTTATTATCTGGATAAGGCTCTGTATGGACTTAAACAAGCTCCAAGAGCTTGGTATGCAACTCTGTCCACTTTTCTGATTAAAAATGGATTTGAAAAAGGCACAATTGATACAACATTATTCATCAAAAGGTACAAAAATGAGATGCTATTAGTACAAATTTATGTTGATGACATTATATTTGGCTCTACAAATCAAAAGTATTGTGACAAATTTTCAGAGTTGATGAAGAGTGAATTTGAGATGAGCCTCAAGGGAGAATTAACCTTCTTTCTGGGCTTACAAGTAAAACAAACTTCAGAAGGCACTTTCATAAGTCAAACTAAATATGTCTCTGAAATTTTACAAAAATACAAACTCAATGATTCAACTTCTATGAAAACGCCTCTTGCCACCGGAGTCAAACTTGACTCTGATCCTTTAGGACAATCTGTGGATATAAAAACCTACAGAGGCATGATAGGTTCACTATTATACTTAACTGGAAGTAGGCCTGACATAATGTTTGCAACATGTCTTTGTGCTAGATATCAAGCAAATCCAAAAGAATCTCATTTATCTGCTGTCATAAGAATTTTCAGATATCTAAGAGGGTCACCGTCATTAGGCCTCTGGTATCCAAAACTTTCAAGTTTTGATCTAACAGCTTACACTGATGCAGATCATGCAGGATGTAAGCTTGACAGAAAAAGTACCTCTGGGTGCTGTCAGTTACTGGGCAATAAGCTGGTAAGTTGGTCATCCAAGAAACAAAATTGTGTTTCAACTTCAACTGCAGAGGCAGAATATGTTGTTGCTGTTAGTTGTTGCTCTCAAGTAATATGGATGAAAACTCAGCTCAGAGATTATGTCCAACAATATGAAAGAATACCCATTCTGTGTGATTCAAAAAGTGCCATAGCCATCTCTGCCAATCCAGTACAGCATTCAAAGACAAAGCATATTGATGTAAGGTATCATTTCTTAAAAGATCATGTTGAAAAGGGAACAATAGAAATGTATTTTGTACCAACTATTCTCCAACTTGCTAATATTTTCACAAAAGCATTAGATGAACGAAGGTTCAATTTTTTAATTAGCAAGTTAGGAATGTTGAATATGTCTACCTAACAAGGAAGAAACTCAGAGTCTCTGATCAAATTATCAGAGCCTCTGAACCAAGTAGCGTATGTCAATATCAATCGCTAAATGTTCTCCAAAAACATGACAAGGGGAGAAAAATAAAAAGTTGTTCTTTTATCAAGGGGGAGAAAAAGAATTTTTCAAAAGTCATATCAGAGTCTCTGAATTTCCACTTAGGGTTTCTGAATTTCATCTCAGAGTCTCTGAAATTCAAAACTTTTCAAGTCATATCAGAGTCTCTGAATTTCATCTCAGGGTCTCTGAAATTAATCTCAGAGTCTCTGAAATTCAAAGAAAGGGATTTCAAGTCACATCAGAGTCTCTGAATTTTATCTCAGAGTCTCTGAAATTTTGGATTTTTTTTCAAATCATTTGTCGAGGGGGAGTCAACAACTTTCAGACCGGTCATTCCTCAAACAAGAACTTTTTAGTTAATTAGCTATTTTTTATATCATTTGAAATTAAAATTTCAGATTAAATGAACATTTTTATTACAAGTGATATCTTAAATTACTTCTTAAGGCGAAAGGTTTGTCTAGTCAGCAAAATGAAGTTATTCAATTTAATATTGAAAAATGGCGCCCCTTTCCTATTTTCTTGGAACCTACATTCGTAGGTACAACAATTTTCAAGGCCACGTGTCACAAAAAGGGATGAGTGAAAGGCCAAACGACTTTATCCAAAGGGTAAAATTACTGCCGTTTCACCTTATGCACTCGAGTGTATCTTTTTCTAAATTTGGATACAAAACCAATTTAACATCCGGATATTCATTTTTACAAATTACTCTCGAGCACTCTCTCTTTCTCTCCAAAAAGAATTTGAACTTCATCTTCTTCACTTCAACTCAAAAATGGCGTCTTCAAATGAATGGTGCAAGCTTTTTCCCAAATCTGGCGAACCTTCAAGACTATATCGTTTTCCAATCAAAGACAACAATCACATGATTCAGCTTGATTCTCCCAAATTTGAAGAACAATATGGAGTAATCTGCGAGTTCTTCTCAAACTGTGAACTGACTCAAGCCCTAACTGCTTTTACCAATGAATGTCCACTCTCGTTTGTTCAAGAATGGTATTCTTCCAGTCACTACAGCGATGCACATAACGGAATCATCGGCGAGTTCGACATATCTCAAGTCGTAAAATGTCGGATACTCATCAATCCTGCTGTTCTAAGAGAAGTTCTCCAACTCATAACAACTGAGGAACTTCAAATCACGCGTTTTGAAAAACGCCCAACTTCTGAAACCCTACTCCAGTTCATTCGAATGCTAGGTTACAACACTGAAATCACCAGATTGAGCAACTTCCGACGACAACACCTACCACCAATCTGGAACTTCATGTTCTCTGTCCTAAACCGCACTCTCACCTGCAAGCTGGGGAGCATGGATCAAGCAACACCAGAAATTCTGTCAATCATGTATGCCCTATTATTCAATCAAAACTTGGACATGGCTGGCATAATCTATGATATGATTCTGACATCAATAGAGAAGAAGAACACATGCTTGGCAAAGGACCCTGAACAAACGACCCAATCATCCAAAGTTCCTTCAATAACATTCCCTAGATTTTTGTCACTAATCATCCATGCGGCGATCGAGAAGCTCCATATTTTGATAGTCACTGAACAAACCAAAACTCCATTCTACATAATGAACAGCTTCAAACCGACGATTTTATCTGAAGGCTATCCAGAAGCAAGGAAGATCCCTCACCACATGCTGAATCAGGTAAATCCTCAATCTGTAGCCTTAGCTTCTTATCTCAGTGTTGCCCAAGGACTAGAACCAGTTCTGGGAACCCCAACACACTTAGGTCCTGAACCTGGAATGGAGAGTAAGATCATCTCGGCTTCAGAGGGATCTGAGGACCCTGAAGTAAAGAGCTCTCACAAGAGTGAACCAGAGGGTACTCTTGGTAGAGAAACCGAAGTTGAGTGAGATGACAGAGCACTGGAAGGGGCTGTCAATGAGGAAGTAATGGAAGAAACCTCATTTTCTAGTGTAGAGGATAGCTCGACTAGCTCTGAGGAAAGTGAGGATGAATCTTCAGAGACTAGCTCTGAAGATTCTCAGAGGGAAGAGAGCAAGTCTTTTGACTTAGAGAAACCTGAGAGTTCTTCCCCTTCCACACAAAAAGATGCCCCGAGGCACATATATTTTAGGACACCAACCCCATCTCCCAGTGCAACCACACAATCTAACCTACCTGATCCAGAGGTAATGGTTATTGAATCAGAGGTGCACACCTCGAACCTAATCCAGCCAGCCACTTCAGAGGTACCTTTTTCCACCTCTGAAGTTCACATAACTGAGGAAACTCAATTTCTGGATAAGCCCTCTTCACAGGACTTAGCCAATACTTTAAGTACTCAGTTGCCTCAGAGTACATCAGAAATCCTACACATGATGTTGCCTCTGTGGCTCATCTCTCACCGTTTAGGATATCCAGAAGTAGCTGTCCAACTCAGGGACAATGGCTTGACCTACAAAACCAAGGATTGACTTGCCTGGATCGCAAGATCAACTCCCACATTCACTTCCAGTCCTCTGAATCTGAGGAGGAGGACTTGGATGAGAACAGAACACTCAGAGATGATTCTCCGGAACATCAAGGATTGAGTGGAAGTCTTTCTAGAGACAACATCAAAACAGCTCTGAACGAAGGCTCCTCTGAACTCGAGGAAAAATTGGCTACATGTGTTGTAACCAATGTACCCCTCTCTGAACTTATCACTAAATCTGAGTTCTAGAGATTCTGTGAGGAATTCAGAGGCTCCATGAATGAGCATAACTTTCAGAGAATTGACGGTTCAGAGACCTCTGCTCTTCGCTCTGAAAACACAAACCTCAGAGAAGAGGTTTCCACTCTGAAGACCCAACTTTTGGACTCCTCAAACAGAATCCAAGAGTTGGAACAAGAACTATTCAGACAGAAGGCTGAATCATCCCTGGAGGTAGCCGCTCTTAAAGTTCAGAATGCTGCTCTTCAAAATCAAGCATCTACAACCATCGATGTTCAGAAAGCTCTACAAGAACTAAGGGACGAGGTAGTAGCCACCAGATCATCATAACTCTCAACAGATCAAATGGCCTCTATCTCTGACCTCATCAAAGCAACAATTCAAGCTTCTGTACCAACTGTCAGCGCACCATCAGCAACACCACAGCCACCACCCCAGACTTCTGAAGACCTCATCACCAAAAGTGATCTGGCCTCTTTCAAATCAGCAATAATGAGCAGAATGTTGACTTGTTCTTCCAAGATATCTATTATTGCTCAGAAGCAGGTCAAAGCAACTTTGGAACTTCATAACTATAAATCAAAGGACCAGATTGCTGAAATCAGAACTGCTGCTTCAGAGGCAATCGAAACCATTCAGAAGACACTTCAGGATCCCAAAGGAAAAGGAATCGCTGAACCAAGCTCTCCCAAATACAAATGCAAGTTTTCTGGTGGGACTTGTAGCGATGCAGTGAAGAAAGCCAGATTTGATGATTCAGAGGATTCAGATGATGATGAGCACTCTGACTCACAAAATAGGGAGATCAGAGATAAAACCGCGCACACCTTTAAAGATGCTCCCTCTGCACAAGTTCAAGAGAAGGAACCAGAGAGGAACACCACCTCTTCTGATGAAAATCGTACTTTACAATCATTCACAGCACCAGTCATACTTTACGCCTCATCAACACCAGGTGTTCCAATCACTCTAGTTACCGATGTAACTCCAGAGAAAATTGAAGCTCTGGAAGAGGAAGAAGAACAACTTGTAGACTTCTCTACGTCCTCTGAAGATGCATTCTCATCACCCGAAAGACAACCAATGGTGATGAGAGATGCCTTTGACTCAGAGTCTGAGAAAGAACAGAAAGATTCTGACAGAAAGGAAGAAGTTGCTGGAGATCAGATCGAAGTAATTGATGTCGAAGAGTATGTTTTCAAAAACGCTCAACCTCATCATACCTCAACAGCTTCAGAATTAAGAAAATCTCCAGAAATTGATGGATATATCTCTTAACATCCTTCAGAGATAACTCAGTCACAGCCCAAGGACAAAGAAACCATGGTTGTTGATGAACAGGATCCTCAAGAGAATCTTGTTCAGAAGACAAGCATCGGTTTACCAGCCAAGGTATTCACTCATCCTCCCATATTCTTAGAATCCACTCCTGAAGCATCAATAGAAGATCACTTTCGGCATATCTACTGCGAGTTCAATATGGGAGACACACAAGTAATCCCTCTGAATCCAAGAATCAGAGAGGATATGCCAGACTACAAACGAAGATTCATACAGGCAAAGACATCACCAAGACTGGCAGTTCTCAATGATGCTCCAATAATAAAAGTTGAGAAAATCACTGAAAAGACATTCGCCTTCAACAAAATCATATATAGGCATTATGTGGTGACTCGATCTGATCAGAAGATTTACGAGTTCAATGATAATGATCTCGTAAATCTAAATCCATATGATCTCACTCATCTATATGCCTATTGCTCTGCGAGATACGATTCAGGGAGAAGGGAGATAAGAATGAGCATGGTTGAAGTAAGAAGGGCAATGGAAGCTTATATCAAACACAAAGCCAAACGTGACTTTCAGATTGCTCTTAACTTGGGTGAAGAAAAGCTTGGAGTGACTGAACCAGTGGAAACCATCGAAAACCTGGACAAACAGAAGACTGGATCAATCATTCAAGAACCTCTGGGTTTCATCTACAGAGTGAACCAAGAGAAGAAAATCTTTCTATCTTCGCAAGTAGAAAAGTATTCTGATGAAACCTTGAAAGGCATACAAAAGTTGATTCATGTAAAGAAAGAACAGCACAGAGCAGACCTACTGGCAAAACTAGACTTGGAAATTGGCTCAATGATTAACTTCAGAGAGCTAATCATGAAGTTTCATAGGATATGTTCTAGTGATAGGTTCTGATTACTTTTTCAATATTATTCTCTTTTGTAATTCCAAATTCTTATGAGAAGTAATATTTACAGAGGATGACTTTCTCCTCTTCGCTTTCTAGTTTAAAATGTTCTATGTGTTCTTTGTTTATTTTCACTACTTAGGGGGAGATTGTTAGCCCCAAATCTGAACCAATGAAAGTATTGAAAATAACTAAGTCTTCATCTAAATACTTTCAAGGGATCACAGCAAGTCTATCTCTGAAGTCAATTCAGAGTCAGTCTGAAGAAAGCAAGTCTGTCTCTGAAGTCAGTTCAGAGTCAGAGAAAGTTGTCTGTCTCTGAAATCAGTTCAGAGACAGTCTCACGGAAAGACCTCAGAGAGCTCCTCATCAGAGATCCTAGTTCAGAGTTCTGAATATGATCACTCTGAATCTCTTGACAAAGAAGAACAGATGACACGTCACCTTGTGATAAGATTTACTTTCTAGAGTAGGTCACTGTTCAAGCATGTCTTGATCTTACCTCTTAGGTAAGATACTGTTCAAGCATTCTTCTATTTGTCAGATAAGTACACTATTTACTTTATGGTCCTATAAAAAGGATCATCACCTTCATGTTCAATGTGTGCTTAAGAAGTCTTAAAAACTGATAATATAAGTTGAATATTTTATTAAAGAATATCTTGTTTATCTATTATTTGCTTTATGAACTGTGATATTTGAATCTCCTTTGATATTAAACTGCTTATGTTGTTATTACTCTTATTGTTTATATCATTGTTGTGAGATTAAATCTGGGATCCAACAGTATAGCTGCCGAGGGAAACCTGAACATAGTCTCACAATCTGAGGGGGAGAATCCTTCTCAGGTATGTCTTTCTATCGTACCTATCTCTTTCTATACGTACCACACCCCTGTCTATTTCTAAGCCTTTATCTTTCTCTTTCCAAAATATACACTAACTCCTTTTCACTTCTTGTCCAGACAGTTCTCTCCCCTGCTTAAGGGAACCGAACTACAAATAATCCCAACTTCTACAGCTGAAGAACAAATAATCCCAATCTCATTCAGTTAGATTGATGAACAACAAGAAGAAGAAGCCCTAATCCACCCAGGAAGGCCCTCTAGACAAACTGATCGGTCAGAGGAAGAACTGAACAGAAGAACAGAGATGATCTCTCATATGGAGAGTCAACGGCTGAAAATCTCTCTTTAACAATCATCAAATGAGATTGACTTCTTTACTGAAGCTGAGATAGAAGAATCCATCAGAGCTGAGAAGTTGATTGCTGAATGCCAACAAGATGCAACTCTTGGTCTAAAGGTTCAATCTTCTCAAGTCAAATACAAAAGATTAAAGAAGAATCCAGTGGAAGTTCAAGCTGCACTTTTAAAAGAAATTGAAGAGGAACGCTCAAGAGAACAAGAGGTCAGCGATAACTCAGTCGAATGGTGTAAGCAAAAATTCGACTATCGCTCCGACCCACTGAAAATAATAGTTGTTGTCATCTCTGGAAGAAAGAAGAAGGACCAAATTTCATTTCAAAGCTTGAGAGTTTTGGCTACATGGAATGGCTAGAGTTCAAAGATGTGCTAAAGAAATCAAAGTCAATCTACAGAGGCCATGTCGAAGGCATCCTAGACACCCTCATCAACAGAGTCACTGCAGTCTTAAACGTGTCATCTGCTCTTCCTCCTAAGCCAAGGCAAATCAAAAGAAAGCTTTCTTCTTCCTCAGATACATCAACAAGTTGGTGACTGGAAATTTGGTTAAGGGTTTACCTGAGCTGAAATGCGTCAAAGAACATCTGTGTGATGTGTGTGAGAAAGGTAAGATGAAAAGAGCCTCTCATAATCCTAAGCCTGAACCAAGCACAAGTACTCCTTTAGAACTGCTGCATATGGATCTCTATGGTCCAATACGAACACAAAGCATTAACGACAAGAAATATGTTTTGGTGATTGTGGATGATTATTCTAGATACACTTGGGTCAAATTTCTAAGATCGAAAGATGGGACGCCCGATATCATCATCTCATTCCTAAAGACCATTCAAGTGAACTTGCAGAAGACAGTTAAGCTTCTTAGAACTGATAATGCACAGAATTCAAGAACAAAACAGTTAACGATTATCTCGAATCGGTCGGGAAAACTCATCAATTTTCTGCTGCCAGAACTCTAGAACAAAATGGTGTAGTTGAACAAAGAAATCGGACTCTTGTAGAGGCTACATGAATGATGCTGAGCCATTTCGATCTACCTTTATTTTTGTGGGCCGAAGTTGTCTCAACTGCATGCTATACACAAAATCGTTCAATCATTCATCGTCGGTTTGGTAAAACACCATATGCTTTGATAAACAATAAAATACCTAGCATTAAACATTTACATATCTTTGGATGCAGGTGTTTTGTGCTCAATGATAAAGAGAACTTGAACAAGTTTAGTCTGAAGGCTGACGAAGGCTTTTTCATTGGATATTCTCAATTATCTGCGGCATACAGAGTTTATCTCAAGAAATCAAAGATTGTGATTGAGAGCGTCAACATCACATTTGATGAAAAATGGCTTCTGATCAAATCAGTTCAAAACCCGTGATAACAGGAGTATTGGCTTCTAGACAGATCAGTCCAGAACCTGTGGTTAAAGTTTCTAATTATGATAAAGCGTCAATATCTACATCTCACTTAACAGAATTAGATCTATTGTTTGAACATTTTTATGATGAGTTTCTTGGTTCTAGAGTGACTAAACCTGTTGTGATTGACAGATCTGAAGATTCAAGTAATCATCTTCCAATCATATCAGATGTATTGACTAAATCAAATTCCCCGATTCAAGAAGAAACTTCAGTTCAAACACTTACTCAATCAGTTGAAGTTGCACATGAAACTGTTGAGCCAGAAGTTGCACATTCAGTTGGATGTACTGTCATGCCTATCCAACAGACATCAAATGTCCAATCCACTGAAACTTCTGCACCAGTTACTTCAACTGAACCCCAACATGAATAACATACTAGATATCTAGATTATCAACATCATCAGTCTACATCTAATCCACTCCCTTATGTACATAAGTGGACCAAAAAGAACCCTGTTCATCAAATTATTGGAGATCCATCAAAGCCGGTGCAAACTAGGTTTGCAACTGCTAACGAATGAATGTTGATTCTTTTCTGAGCAAGATAGAGCCTACCCGAGTATTCGAAGCTCTAAAAGATCCAGATTGGGTAACAGTTATGCAAGAAGATCTCAATCAATTCGAATCGCTTAAAGTCTAGAGACTCGTACCTCGACCAGAAGGAAAAAAAATTATAGGTACGAAATGGGTATTCAAAAACAAGAAAGATGAAGATGGTATCGTGGTAAGAAACAAAGCAAGACTTGTTGCTAAAGGATGCAAGAGGAAGGAATAGACTATGATGAGACATATGCTCTAGTTGCACGTATAGAGGCAATCAAAATGTTTTTAGCCTACACTGGACACAAAAACTTCACTATCTACCAAATGGACGTGAAGACTGCCTTTCTAAATGGCATATTGAAAGAGGAGGTATACGTCTCACAACCAAAAGTGTTTGTCAATGCTGAAAAACCAGATCATGTCTATATTCTTGACAAAACTCTCTATGGTTTAAAGCAAGCTCCTCGAGCCTGGTACGATGTTCTATCAAAGTTTTTAGTCAAGTCTGGGTTTTCAAAAGGTAAAATCGATACTACTCTTTTTATTAAAAAGGAAAAAGTTGATGTCATTTTAATTCAAATATATGTGGACGATATAATATTTGGTTCAACTAATCCGAAGTATTGTAAGAATTTTTCTAACCTCATGGTGTCACGTTTTCAAATGAGTATGATGGGAGAGATGAACTTCTTTCTCGGATTACATGTTAAACAATTCTCCACGGGGATTTTTATAAATCAGTCGAAGTATATTGTTGACATTTTAAAGAAATTTAATATGTCAAACTGTACTCAAATTTCAACCCCGATGGCACCAGGTACTAAAATCGGAGTTGATCTTTCGGGAAAAGCTGTTGATCTTAGGACTCATGGAGGAATGATTGGTTCTTTAATGTACTTAACGGCGAGTAGACCAGATATTATGTTCTCTACATGATTATGTGCTAGATTTCAAGTTTCACCTAAATAATCCCATCTCTCAGCTGTAAAGAGAATATTTAGATATCTAAAGGGAACTGCAGATCTTGGTTTCTGGTATCCTAAAGATACATGTTTTGAGCTAACAGCGTATTCAGACGCAGATCATGCAGGTTGTATGTTAGACAGGAAGAGTACTTCGGGACATATACAATTTTTGGGAGATAAACTCGTGAGTTGGACTTCGAAGAAACAACTGTGTGTATCTACTTCAACAGTTGAGGCAGAGTACGTAGTTGCGGCTAGCTGTTGTTCTCAAGTATTGTAGATACGAACACAACTCCGAGATTATGGCTTCCAATACAACAAAATTCCGATTTACTGTGATTCCAAGAGCGTTATTGCTATATCTGCGAATCCTGTCCAACACACGAAAACCAAGCATATTGACGTGAGATATCACTTTATCAAAGATAATGTTGAAAAAAGTACAATTGAACTTTACTTTGTAAACACTGATTATCAACTTGCTGATTTGTTTACCAAACCGTTAGACAAAAAGGGTATTAATTTTCTCATTTTGAAACTTGGCATGTTAAACCTCAAGACATAATTTGTCGTTACCTAGTACAGTTTATTTTTGTTATCTTTCTTCATTACTTTACTTTTAATCTGAATGATATTAGCACTTAAAGTTTGTTCATGATTTCAGGGGGAGTGAGATAACGATTAGATAATCAACATTTGAGAGGAAATATGAATAATTGCACATATTTTTCACTGACATATTTTGTGATGCATATGTTCAGGGGGAGTAAGGACATTGATTTCTGATTACATCTGATCAGAACTCGTTCTTAACATGTTTTATTGTTTTTATGTCTTTAATTTTTCAATAAATGTTTTTGTTTCAATAAGACTTTGTTGTTTTTTACTACATGCAAATTTTGAGGAGGAGTTACAAGATCATATCAATCATGACTTTAGAGCTGGCTTTATGAGGTTAATGATGAGCGTAAGGCATATTATACTCTTAATCTCATTGTGTTTGAAAGAAGGACAACTTTCAGACATGAAAACATGTTTCTAAATGTTCAAACCACTTCTCGGTTCCTAAACAGATTTCATGAATTTTGAAGTGTGATTGTAAATGTTTTCATTTCATGAGCTTCATTGTTTAACTAACCGTGTGTTTCTAAAGATAAATACTTGGGTATTATCTTTTCCATATACTGTCAAGTATTCATAGACACTAGTTTAGTATTTTTGTTGACTTTATTATTACCATGTCAAAAAATGAAACAATTTTTCGATGGTAATAAACCCTATTTGAACTTCATTCATATTTGAGTGTGATTTCATTCAAAACGTTTATTTCAAGAATGTCTATATTTGTTTCGTATAGACATCATCCAGTTTTTCATGACCTAAGCTTTTATTGATAAATCATTTTTATTTGATCTTATACATACATTGTCAGATTCTCAAAACATTTCTATTAATTTCACTTCATTCATTCAATTTCTTTGTTTTGAGAATATCTTCCATGATTAAAATGCTCAAATCTTCATGATTATCTTATGAGCATACATACATTCTGACATATGTATTGTGTTTTAACTGAAAAAGTTAAACCAATTGAGCAACATTTTGCTTATAGGACAATATACATGGGAATTGTGTGAGAACTTAATTGAACATCTATGGATTCACGATAATCAGTGTTTCCTACCCATGAAGTTATCCTTGAGTGACCGAGAGGAGAGAGGTCAATATCTGAGTGTGGGTGTGTGTTGAGATAAAATGAAAAGAGAGATTGGTTAGAAGTGAGCTCAATATTAAAAAAAAGGTGAGAGATCAGAGTAAAAGAATATCAGAACTCTGCACCAACTACTTTCTGAGCCAGGCAGCCACATTACTGTTGTTTCACAATTCTTTCGTGAACATCATTGAAACGAGCAACTAGCCCATGCCAACTCTTGCTTAAACCCCACCAACTACTCATTTATTTCTTAACAAAGGAATGTTTCAATTTCTCATGGAGACGCAACACATAATCTATCTCATCTTCATTCGGAAGATGTGGATATTAAAAAAGAAGGAAGTCTGCCCCACCTTCGCACTTCGATCATGCACAATTGAGTCCGTGTAATACTGTTGTTGTCTCAATGGTTTACACATTTTGAGCCTTATAAACATTCATGTTTAAATTCTTTCATACACAAGCACGAACACACAGAAAAGTCATTTTTTCTGTCGGAACGTTCATAGAATAATCTTGTGTTATTCGATGATTGAATGGAAGACCTGGTGAGTGATCATCAATAAAACTCTTTGTACAGTACATTCGTTGTACTAAGGATATGTTTCGCAAACTAGCTGATAAGCTAGCTGGTAGCTGATAAGCTAGCTTTTCAAAATGCTACTATGAGTAACTTTTCAATAAGCTAACTTATAAGCTAGTTTATGGTCATCCAAACATGTACCAAAAAAAAGCTAGCTTATAAGCTAGTTTTTTTTTTTTTGCCAAACAATGGCTAAGTAGCTTCGTGATGCTTACAGGCATCTTAACTGATTCATTTGTTGATTCAGGGTTACATTCTTATTTGTCTGAATTTGAAAATATTTAGATGAATACTTTATGAATTGACGAATGTTCAGTGGCTCGTTTTAGAAAGATCTGTGGTCAAGAAAAAGATTCATGACATTTCTTGGAGACGCTTTTGATGATTTCCATGCTCTACATCATAAAAAAAGGGGAGATGATCAAGAAATGTTTGAAGTTGAGGAAGTTACATGTTTGGAATATGGGAGAGTATTATATTCAAGAAATGAGATGATCAAGAAATGACAAAATCTAAAAGATATATTGTCTGAGTTATGGGGAGAATGGTTAGAATAATAAAGAATGTTCAAGGAATTCTGAAAGTCTGATGAAAATTTGCTGAAATTTTCCTTGAAGATTGTTTGCTAGAACAAAAGTGAGTTGAATCTGAAGATAATTTCTTTTCTGAAGTCTGAAAGAGGTTTTATTACCTTGGGAGAGATTGTTATAATTCTTGAGAAGATAATCACAGACTTTAGGGGAGATTACAGAAAGTTTAAAGACAAGTTAAAGAAAGGGGAAATGAAATGTTTATATTTGTGAAGAAGTTTAAAGGAAGACATTGAATTTGTCAAGACCATATAAAGAAGAAGATTGTTCGTGATTGTTGAAATTTGCTTTTGTTTATCCAAATGGGGAGATCATTTGTTTCTAAATCAAAGGGGGAGATTTTGTTTTGAAGATGATCTTGAATCCAAAGGGGGAGATTGTTAGTGCACATTTATGTTGGATCCAAGATCATAAAGATTGAATGTCAAAGTCAAAAGCTCAAGTCAAAGCCTCTTAAAGCAAAAGTCAAATTCAAAGTGTTAAAAGTCAAAGTCGTTGTATATGTAGGTATACAAAAGAAAAAGTCAAATTCAAAAGTCAACTAACTAGTGTTAGTTGGTTTGTCTTTGTATATGTAGGTATAAATACCTTGTTTTTGTTTGTAGACTCATATGACTAGAAGAGAGCTTAATTGTAGAGAGAGAAATATTTGAGAGCATCTTTGTAACATTGAATTCAAGATCAATAATATGGACATTGTGATTGAATTCGTTGGAATCTTGATCTGATTTGCATTTATTGGGACACACAATGTCCATATATGACATTGATATTATTATCATGTAATCTACGTGTCTAACTATTTTTGTCGGTTATTGTGTTTGATACTGAAATTCATATCAGTCAAGATGAAATTCTTTATTATTCCTCTAAAACTTGTATTTTATTCATTCGTGGCCTCTAAGATTACAAAAGATAAAGATGATGACCATACTTCATCATCAACAAAGAAGCTCAAAAAGAAAATATCACACAATAAATTAAAGCACCACTCATCATCATCTTCTTCTTCTTCTCCTCCTCCCTCCTCCTCCCCCCCCCCTTCCCCCCCCCCCCTCCCTCCCCCTCCCCCTCCCCCTCCTCCTTCTTCAATAGACACTAGTCCTCCTTCACTTATTTTTATCATTCAACCAAAACCAAAGTTGTAACATGTAACACACTAAAAATAGGGGTAAATTAAAACCTGAATAAACACAAATTACCAAGTTCTAACAGTAATTAAATTAAATCACCCAATACAATGGGGAAGGTATAACTGGAGTTTACAACCATAAAATGGACTCTTAAACAACAACCTACTAATCTAGACCAAACGTGAATCTAAATTACTGACGGGTGTGGCTAAGATCACCAAAAATGCATCTATTCAACCAAAAATATCCAAAGGTATCGTTCAAGAATTTGTCCCACAAAAGTTGCCCCAACCGGCAATTAGCATTTCACTCACAAGCATGCCACCCTGCTATCCTTAGATCCTGATATGCATGCCAAATTTAAGAAAGGTGTTAGGCTAACGCCTAATGAGAGCCAACAGTTACAATCAAAATAAAGTAAGTAACAATTTCCGGAAAATGTGGACTTGATACATTTCAAACAAGAACGCTTTCTATTTCAAATATTCTTGACACATACACATCTTGCAATGACGGTGGAGACCCGATTTCCATGTTAGTGACGGAACATAAAAGTAGTTCATACATTCATGTTCAAGAGCCTCCACTACGAGTCAATAGACAATCTATTTAATTCTAGTTTTAGCCCATTCACAAGAAATTACAATTCACGGTCATTGGTCGTTGCCCAACTAATAAGTCCATAACTATTATCCTTCTTGACCCTATGCCTATTTCTTGGTACATTACGGGAATACAAACATCCCAACAATTCCGAACAACAAGAGTCGTATCTCTAGTACACATACCTTCATTTTGCGTATACATATAAGTATATACATATCCATGTATACGCTTATACACAATGACTCTTAATAGACGAACATTAATTGCAAACACACATAACAAGTTCATCATCCCTTTTATCCCTTAAACTACCACATCTTGAGACAAATAGCATAATGGTGTAAGGACAACCTTAGTTGCCATCATTTATAACAATGACACAAATTCCTTCAAATACTCCCATAACTTTGGATTTTTCCATAAATTCAAATTAAGGTAAAATAGGAGGAAATAACCATGATAAAGCATAAATACCCCTTTCATATTACTTTGACATTAAATACTCCAAGAATCCCATTTAAAACCAAAAGCCTAGAAATATCTCATAAATCTCCGAAAAACAAGTTTTTGACCAAGAAATCAAATAAGTGTATCAAAACAAGTTTATGAGAAATCAAGTCATGAAGTTTTAGAATGTATATGGTTTGGTAAAAGAAGGACTCATAAATGCTAGGTTTTGATTAAAGCCTATGAACCACAAACTCTAGCAATGGGATGATCAAGGGAACTTGTCCAAGCCTTGAACCCCTTTTCCTTGAACACTAGCAACCCTAGATGACAAAGGTATGGGAGATCTTGGAGTGCTTAGCTTGAACTTAATGAGGAGAGAAGAGAGGTTGTTGAAAAACATCTTTACTACAGAGAGAAATCAGACCTAATATTGATTTTGAGTGAATGCCCAAAGAAAAGTCGCTCAAAGCATTAAATACCCCAAATTTGGCCGACGACGAGAGTGCCCAGCGAGAGTGCACTATGGTACAATCGTTGGCACAATCGCCAGGACTGTACCGCGGGTTCCTCCCCCGCTGCGAGAGTGACTCGCGATTGTGCCCTCTAGCACTCTCGCTTGTCACAATAGGGTGACATGTACCGAGGGCCCTTTCCCACCCACGACTATGCAATTGTGATTGTGCCCTTGGCACAGTCGCATGACACTATCGCCCAACCAATCCCCAAGCCTAAAATTCGTCCTTTTTGAGCGAGAAGCTTCCAAATCCAAAATACGCATAAGGAGGTAAGGTGACTTATCAAAATAATACAATTAAAAGTAAGATTGGGATTAGTTGAACTTACCAAAATTCTAAATGTTACAAAACAAAAGATAAGGAACAAATGAATGCTTGGCATCACCATTTTCATAACATTAATTATATCCATGGTGGTGTATAAGACCATCTCCAACAGCATTGCTAAAATAGAAAAAATTGGTTTTTTCTTTGCTATTCCTCTCCAACAGCTTTGTTATATGGTTTGCTAAAATAGAGAAAGATCAAAAAATCTCTAAATATAGAGAATTCTCTATAATCTCTAAATTGGAGAAAGAAAATATTATTTTATTCAATCCAACCAATAAGATTCAATTTTTAACATTTTATTTTAAGTTTTTTTTAAAAAAGTGTATTGGGATGATAAATTATGGAATATTATAATAATATAAATAATGATTGATTCTCTAAAATAGAAAAGTTGTTGGAGTTAAAAGAATATGATTTTAGAGATTTTGACTTTTCATTCTCTATTTTAGAAAAAATTTAGCAATGTTGTTGGAGATGCTCTAAAAGATGTGAACAATCTAAAAACAAAACACCCACAAATGAGGTAAGGATGTCAAAGAAGGGGGAGGGGTGGCAGAAAAAGTCAACGGGAGGGAAGGGGAGAGAGGGTAATTTTAGGAAATGGTTTTTTGTTTTGGGCAATGCTAATGGCACCTTTAATTATGTCAAAATCAGGTTAATTCATGCATTGAAAATGTAATTCATGCATTGGGAATGTAAAAAGCAGATTTTGATATTGATGTGTGAGGAGAAAAGTAATTATGGTGGTATCATTAGCAAAGTTAAAGGTGTCATTAGCCTTCCCCTTTTGTTTTATGTTTATTAATTGAGTTGCTTGTATATGAGCTTTACAAATTTGCACATGATCTTTCTTTTATTAAAAAGGGCAAGACAACTAATTTTTTTTAATAGAAAATGGACAAAAGACTAAAATTTCACTTAATTAACGAATGGTTGAACGTCTATTAAAATCTGGTACCATCTATAAAAGCAAATCAACTGGTTGAGTAATGATTAGAGCTATAATTAGAAGAAGGTATAAAGACAATTGGTGTAATTTAATCTTGTATAATTATAACTTATAATTATACTAAACGAACATACGTTTGTTCGTGTTCGTTTATGTTCGTTCGTTAAGATGTTAAACGAACATAAACAAACGAACATAAATGGACTTAAACAGACATAAACAAACGAACACAAATATACTTAAACAAACATAAACGAACGAACATAAATAAATTTAAATGAACGAACATAAATGAACAAAAAACAACCACCATTACTCATCATTCCGTTCCAAAAAACTAACATAACAAAATGAAAAACTGTGTAAACTTATGAGCGACAAAAAAAGAATTCTAAAAACTCAATTTACTTAATGATTTTACATATTAATGTCACAATATATAAATATATTTATATAATAAACAAACGTAAACGAACATAAACAAACATAAACGAATGCAAACGAACGAACATTAACGAACATAAATGAACGAACGTTCACAAACATAAATGAACGAATGAGACCATTGTTCATGTTCGTTCATTTAACTAAACGAACAAAAAAATGTGTTCATGTTCGTTCATTTATTAAATGAACGAACATAAACGAACTTCCCGCCAAACGGTTCACGAACGGTTCACTGAACGTTCGCTTCGTTTACAGCTCTAATTACAATCATCCAATTATAAATTATAATCCATAAGTCTTAAAGTTAATTTGGTTTGTGAATTAACTACATATATATATATATATATATATATATGTATAAAATATAATTTTATAAAAAAAATAGCAGTGGGTTGGTGGTTTGGGTTGGGTTGAGTTTTCCTAACCCAATTTCAACCCTTCTAATTAGCGGTTTGGCGGTTTGCGGTTTTGCGGGTTTGGTTTAATTGGGTTGGGTTGGTCGGGTTTCGCGGGTTGACGATTTTATGTACACCCCTAATTATAAGATTAAAGATTCTAATAAATATTATCATAATCATGTATAACTTTTTACTAAGTTAGAAATATAAATATCTATCTATCTATCTATATATATATATATATATATATATAGGGTGTGTTTCTTTTACAACCCAAGCAATTTGTACAAACTATGCAAACCATTATATTAAGAAACAATAGATATATTTATGGATAATGATTATGATTCATTAATAATGATTGTGATATATATGGAAAATGTTAAGTTTATTCATTATAATCATGATTTTAAATTTGGAAACATAATAAAATCATATATTTATTAGACTTGATGAACAGCTAAGATTGATTTGCATAGTTTGTACAAATTGCTTGGGTTGCAAAAGAAACACACCCTATATATATATATATATATATATATATATATATATATATATATATATATATATATATATAGAGAGAGAGAGAGAGGCACCTTCAAATACAAACTTTTTAATGGTGCAAACAATGCAACCCACTTATCTACCACATATTTTGTTTTTACCTTTTTAATAAAAAAATGGGAAAATAAAATATGTGGTAGATAAGTGGGTTGCATGGGTTTGCACCATTAAAAAGTTTGCATTTGAACACCCCTCTATATATATATATATATATATATATATCTTAACACATCAATTCAATCCAACTTATTTTGATTGGTTAGAGCATCTCCAACATCTAAGATGAAGAAAATAGATATTTGTGGACATTTTTTGTTCCAATTTGTTATCCAAAATGGAGAAAGTAGGAGATAAATGCTATGTTTGGCAAAAGAAGTTAGCTTATCAGCTAGCTTTTTTTCTGGTACACGTTTGGATGACCATAAGCTAGCTTATTGAAAAGCTACTCATAGTAGCGTTTTGAAAAGGTAGCTTATCAGCTATCAGCTAGCTTATAAGCTAGTTTGCCAAACAATGCCAAAGTGTAAGAGCGTTTCAAACAAATTTTCTATAATTTCACTAAAATAGAAAACCAAAAGGCAAAATTTCTAAAATAAATTATATTCAACTCCAATAGATTCTCTATTTTCGTGATATCATCATTAATTATAATATTTAAATATTCAGTAATTTTTTGTGCTACCAATACACTTTAAAGAAATTAATTTAATCTCATTGGTGGAATGAATAGAAAAACTCTTCTCCTCTACGGAAAGTTTTATGCTATGTTCTCTAATCTGGAGAGAAAAGAAAAGAAAAGAAACGGATGGAAAAGAAAGTAAAAGAAAATAATTTTTGGATTTGTCTTCTCTAAAGTAAAGGAAAATGAAGGAAATGAAAAGAAAAAAAAATTATTTCTCATGTTTTTTAATAGGATTGAAAGGAAACTAAATAAGTCATTTTACAAATATACCCTTTAAAAATTATCCTTTATAACGAAAAGTTGAGGAGTTTTTAATTTTAATAATTTTTTAAAATGATTTTAGTTTCTTTTTTTTTTCTTTTCCTTCCATTTCCTCCTAGTCCCACATTTGGGAGGAATTTTTGGGAAGAATTTTTGGGAGGAAACTTATCATTATTTTCGTTTCATTTACTTTTTACTTTTTCTCCTAAAAAGTTTCTAGAACACGATTTTTTTTATTTCCTACTCTTTCCTTTTTTTCCTAAAAAAAGTTTCGATAACAAAGCATTAGAATTTTTTATATTTGGAATTTTCTCTAAGTTTCTCTATTTGAGAGAACAAGATAGAGAGCATTTGGTGGAGCCATATATAGAATAGAAACATCATTTTCTCTGTTTTAAAAAATATATTTAAGATACTCTAAGAATCTCTAATTCTAGAAGGGAATTTAATTAAAATACCCTTTTTTAAAAAATCAGTGCCCAATATGCCCCAAATCTTGTCATTTTTGTCAAAATACCCCATATGTCCGCGTTTTTTCAAAAAACGCGGGGTGACACTGTTTGGGTCAACGTTTTGGTCTAAACGCGGACCATACCCGCGTGAAATAAACCAAACGCGGATATATGGGGTATTTTGGCAAAAATAACAAGGTTGGGAACATATTAGGTACTGATTTTTCAAGAAAGGGTATTTTAATTAAATTCCCATTCTAGAAACTCCCCAAAAATTATTACAATGAAAAAGAAGTAAATTTTTATATTATTCTCATCCACATAATACTTTAAAATTAGATTTTTATAAAGCAATAATATTTTACTTAATAAATAAAATATTTTAATTAATATTATAATATCTAGAATAGAAATTATAAAAATTGAATATATTTTTATTCTAAAAAATTTGAAGTTTCATTCTAAAAGAAATTTAAAGAATGTATTGAAAATACTTCTAAAAGAAATCAACGTATAGCGTGCTCCTTAAGGCAGCGTTTGGTACGCAGACTGGATGGGACAGGACGGGACGGGACTAACTATCTGTCTCACGTTTAGTTTAGGTTTAAAATCATATGTTTGAAAGAGAGTAATATTGTAATCTTACATTTAGTCTCATGTTATTCCACCTATTTTGGTGGAACTAAAAAACTTAAGTTTTGTCCCATGAAATCTGATTTTTAGCCCATGTTGTCTCATATGATTTTTGTCCCATGGCATACTAAACATGAAACTATTTTTTTTGTCCCGTCCTGTCCCATCCAGTCTGCGTAACAAACGCACCCTAAAAGAAATACTATAGACTTTTTGTTTGAAGATATTTGAAACTTCCAAGGAATTGAAATGAAAATTTTCTACGTAAAATGACGTCACTAAACGAGGGGTCAGATTCCCTCTAGAGATAAGGTTAGCTGAATGGCAGGTCAGGACGTCAGGTGGTCACTCTTTTTTATTTTACTTTATCTCCCGATATTTTCATTTTTACTTCTCATTATAAACCAATTTCTCCTCTTGGATTATCTAAAAGTAACATTATTATAATAAAAAAATAATAATAAGAACTTGATAAAAATATAAATAATCACGATTATAAATTAAATTTTTAAATGTGTTTCAATTAAGGAAATTGGCCCAAATGCCGAACCACGGGGAGGGATTGGCCTCCTAACCATCTCTCTCCCTGACTTGCAAAAATGTCCCAACGTACGTAATGGAGTCCAGGGTGCAAATTCGCCCCTACACATTAATCTTACTTAATGACTTGTTTTCAGTAAAAAAATGATTTGTTTTCAGTAAGATTAATGTGTAGGGGCTCCATTGCGTCCTTGCTCCATTGCGCACTGGGCTCCATTGCGTACGTTGGGACATTTTTGCAAGTCAGGGATAGGGATGGCTAAGAGGCCAATTCCTCTCCGTAGTTTGGTCATTTCGGCCAATTCCCCTTTCAATTATGGTTTGGATAAATTAAACTCACTATATAAATAAAATAATTGATTTTTGTTGTGTATTAAATAAAGGGAATTTACTTAAAATACCCTTTTTTGAAAAAATCGGTACCCAAAGTGCCCCAAATCTTGTAATTTTTGTCAAAATACCCCCTAAGTCCACGTTTTTGGCCACGTTTTTGGCCGCGTTTTTTCAAAAAACGCAGACTTTCAATTATGGTTTGGATAAATTAAACTCACTATATATGTAGTATATATGATATATAATACGTTTTATGTTTTATGGTAAAAAGAAAAATAGCATATGCATACGTTTCATACGTTTTATGTAGTACATATGATATATAATTAAATAATTAAATCCAAAAATATTCAATATTGGACTCATTTCAAAGGTTTCGAAGAGACGGTTATAATGGTGTAACTTGTTAAAATTAAAACGTATTATTTTAACGTATTTTAGTTAATATACGATTTGGTGTGTTAATATGATGAAAATGAAAAATGAAAAATAGAAAAGTAAAAGATATAAAGTAAACTAACTAAATAGTTATAGAGGTATAAAATGTAAATATATATTAAATATCACAATTCAATTAAGATATGTCCGCGTTTATCACAATTCAATTAAGATATGTCCGCGTTTAAATCCCCCATGTCCGCGTTTTAGCCCCCAACCCTGCGTTCAACAGTGGAAACGCGGACCCAACCCACGTTTTGACCCACACGCAGACCCAAACAGTACCAGTCCGCGTTTTTTGAAAACACGAGGCCAAAAACGAGGCCAAAAACGCGGACTTATGAGGTATTTTGGCAAAAATTACAAGATTTTGGGCACTTTGGGTACTGATTTTTTCAAAAAAGGGTATTTTAATTAAATTCCCTTAAATAAATATTGAGTAATCAAGTCCGAAGATAATTGAGTTTATAAAAAAAATAGATAGAAAATAGAGTACTTACATTTTTTTCCTTGTATTTTCACTTATTATCAACTTTGATCACTCTTTTAAATTAATTATAATTTCAGTCACTGCGGTTGTTATTTTGTGAAACTTTTGATCTTTCTGACTAACTTAATGTAAAAAAGTAAGTTAAATCACGGATAATTTGATCATTCTACACTCTTTTGTCTTTTTCCTTATTGTTTTATTAGAATTTAATAATACTATATGTATATTAGATTATATTTAATAGTTAATTTATTTAATGATTAAAAAATAAAACATTGTTTTTTAGTTTACCTTAAAATTTTGATATTTAATTTTTTTATAGTTCTTCAAGTTAATATTTTTAATCAATTTTTAATAGTTGGTATTTTAAGTCTAATTAATGAGTTTAGTTTTTATTATTTTTATTTAAAAAGAAAACTTTTTAAATATATGATCAATATGTGTCAACCATTTAAAAATTGACATGTTTACAAAAAAATAGATAAATTGATATACTTCATTTTATGAATAACGAGGTGGGATTAATGCCCGCGCGTTGCTGCGGATAGAAAGAAATATTAAGACCATAAATTTAAGCATCACCAATTATGAGAACAAAACATTTTGTGTCTGTTAGCAGCATGACTATAATTTACAAAATGTCCTATGAGGATAATGTGTGTGTATGATAGGAAGTGAAAATAAATTGGCAAATGGTACATTACATCATTAAACTTAAAAAAAGTTACATTGTTATTAAACCTAAATTAAATTATAATAAAAATATGAATTAAACAAATTTTACATCATTATTAAACATAAAATAAATTATGATAAATTACTTTATTAATAAATAAAAAATTGGTGCGTGAATCACCTACGACTATGTGCTTGGATTGATGGGGAAGGTGGAAGGTTTTGAGTTGGAGAAGACACAGTCATTGAGATGCGATGCATGTTAAGGGATCTTTATTTTATGCTTATATAATAAAAAATATTTTTATAATATAACTTTTATTTATTTAAATTAGAAAATGAAAAACTTATAAATGATCGAAATGTCATTTACTTAACGGTCAGGAGCTAACAACTTTTACTTTCGATGACCAAAACGTTACACAAATGCAAAATCGAAAGTGTATTTTGGAATCAACAAATTATGGGGACTAAATCCAAGAGGAAAATAAAACTATAGGGACCAAATCTGTAACTCTACAAAAAAAAAAAAAAAAGATAAAAGCTCAAGGACCAAATTTGTAACTTACTAAAAACCTCAAGGACCAAAAGTTACGACTATGTGCTTGGATTGATGGGGAAGGTGGAAGGTTTTGAGTTGGAGAAGACACAGTCATTGAGATGCGATGCATGTTAAGGGATCTTTATTTTATGCTTATATAATAAAAATAATTTTTATAATATAACTTTTATTTATTTAAATTAGAAAATGAAAAACTTTTAAATGATCGAAATGTCATTTACTTAACGGTCAGGAGCTAACAACTTTTACTTTCGATGACCAAAACGTTACACAAATGCAAAATCGAAAGTGTATTTTGGAATCAACAAATTATGGGGACTAAATCCAAGAGGAAAATAAAACTATAGGGACCAAATCTGTAACTCTACAAAAAAAAAAAAGATAAAAGCTCAAGGACCAAATTTGTAACTTACTAAAAACCTCAAGGACCAAAAGTGTAACTTACTGTTCATCTACAGTAACTTCTTCCTGATAAATGTTAGTATTCTAATAAGTTAAAATATAAAATTAATAGAATTAAATGAACAACAACATTTGAATTGCATTTATTTTAATCAAATTATTTTTTTATTAATAAGATGATGTTGTATGATAAAATTTCAAAATAAAATATAGCCATTAATTTAGTATTAAAATACCGAATAAAATGATGTTAATCTTAAATCATTTATGTATAACAAAAATAATAAGAAAAATAATTACTCATGAGCAAGTGGGAGTGTATTTTAGAAGGGAGTGTTATTTGCACCAAAAAGTTGTGGTGTTGAATGCATTGTTTTTCGTCCCAATCATTTTTAATGAAACATGTCACTTCACCTGACATATGTATATATATATATATGGGTCCTATTATTTACACTCAACCTTGGGTGTAAATTACATTGGAAACATAAAAAGTTACATTGAGAACATAAAAAGTCAAACATATGGAGTTAAGTACGAGAGGTGGGGTGGGGGTGTATATAAGGATTTGAGGGCGCCAATAAGTTTTCTCATATATTATTATTATTATTGTTTATATATATATACACATTATCTTTATATATATATATATATATATATGTGTGTGTGTGTTTTGATTTTATAAATTTTATAAATTTGTTTATAAATTTATAAAATTTGTAACTTTTGATTTGATTTTATTTTATAAATTTATAACTTTTGATTTTATTATAACTTTGTAAAATGTATTTTTCTTTATGTTAGTCACGTTCCAATATTCTCTTGTAAGACTCGGTTTTAAAAACGTATAATTATTTCTTACCTGAATTGTACCGTAATTAAAAATAGCAACCAAAGATAGTTGGGGGGTTAAACCCACCAATTAAGTAAACTCGTTATAAATATAAAAAAAAAAAGTAAAGTAAATATATATATATATAAGAGTACATCAACGCTTTTGGAGGTGAACATTGGGATATTACTTACAACACTTTAAACTTCTTTCAATCAGATCAAGGTGCACCATTTGAACACTGGATGACAATGCCTGAAATAGGTGTCTTGATTATTTTAAAATATAATGTGATATTACATGTTATAAGTATTACCGGCAGTGGGACGTACTTGCCACTTAGGTCCACTCCACCAACGTGGCATGAACATGTTTTTATAGTTGTGTAACACCCCGAATTTCGTTTGGTCGTTTGTGAAGTAGAATTTAAGGAACAGGGGTTGCCTGCGCTGGTCTACAGGGCACACGATTCAGAAATTCCGCACGGATCGTGCGCTAAGTCAGGGGCCGCGGCAGTAGGTTTCGCACGGGTCGTGCGTTCCTCCTTCAGTAAAAACGCACGGGTCGTGCGTTTTGTCAGGGGCTTCATCAAAGTGGGTTTAATGAGATTTTATTTCCAAAACTCATTCATTTCTCATTTCATCTTTCAAGTCTCTCTCTCTCAAACCTCCTCCCTCCTCATTTACTCCTCTAGGGTTTCTCCAACCACCAATCATCCCATTTATTGCTTGAATCAAGTGTTCCATTCAAGGTTTCGGGTTTGAAGCTTCACCTCCATTGTCATCTTCTCCAAGAGGTCCAACCTAGCATTTTGGGGTTTTCTTCTAAAACCTACTTGGTGAGTTCCTACTCTCATTTTACAAACTTTATACATATCAAAGCTTACATTTTGAACTCCTACATATCTCCTTGGGTTTGGATTTAAGTTTATTGCATTTAGACCTAACTTGAGTTTTGGGAGATTTGTGGGGTTCCTAATCTTTTTATGAAATGTAATGAGGCTCCATCTTAGTTGAAGGAAAATGAAGTTTTACTTGTACAATTACATAGGTTATTTGAAAGAATGTATATGAACTCATTTTATGATTTTCATTCTTATCAGCAGTTAAACTTGAAAAAGGCATTTTGGTTATAAATGTTTTTGGAAGCTATATGTTTAGCTTTGGTTGGTCACACATGTTATTGTGACAAGTTTAGACTATTACTAGTGGATCCCTAGGTTTTGAGTCGACTTATATTATTGGGATGTCTTTTCCCCCTTTTTGTAGCTATGGATGCACTTGATCCTCGGGAGCGTTTGGTACGGTTATGTGAGACCGGTTACTAGCTATGGGTCAAGTGTAGTCCTAGTGAACGAGTATGACTTGGTTTCCTCGGGGGCCCTCCCTCACATCTTAGTACGTTCCGAAGTGTTCGTGACCATGGATTCAAGTATTTAGCTCATAACTCGGGTCGTGGCCTACTTTTGTGTTCCGTCACCCCCTTGGTAAATCGGGTAGCCCCCCGTCATCGCGAGATGAATTTTTGGACCGGTTGTCCTTTCTTGATAAAGATCTTCTTTTGTGAACTAAAATTCTTGAAAAGATTTACTTATGATACAATTGTTTATACCTCTTGAAATCTATAAACTGTATGTTCTCACTAGGCTTTAAGCCTAACACTTTTTCTCAAATGATATGTATAACAGGTTCCCTTAGCGGTGGGGTGTCATGGTCGTGAGTGGCGAGCATGTCTTAGAGGCATTTTTGAGATGACTGGTAGTCGTAGTTGGGCATTGTTTAAGTCCCATGTTTTGGTGATGTTTGGATCGACAACCGATGTAATCTAGATAGATGTATTTAGATTAGTTTGTTGTTGATTTCCATACCCGTTCTCAGGTTTTGTAAAAGTTTAAGTACTATACCCCCTTTTTGGGAGTTTTATACCAAGTGCGAAGTCATATTGCCTATATTTCCGAAGTTTTATTTCACTCTGATTTTTAGGGTGTTACAAGTTGGTATCAGAGCACTAGTTTAAGTGAACTAGGCATGAATGTAAGATGTCTAGACTTAGACTGAGTATGTTAAGCATTGATTCGTGAGTTTGGGTAGAACTCCTAAGATGGGTTAGTCTTAGAGTCGACGGAAATTATGTTCATCAAGCGTTATGACGGTGGTGACGAGAGCCCTTATGTGCTATATGTTCATAATCTCACTTAGCTAATGTTATTATGAGGATATTTTACGTAAGTGTACTTAGTTGCTAATGTCATGACAATTGGTTGATGTAGTAGTATGTTTCTTTTGTGTTTGTTCCGTTAACCTTTCTCTTACCTCTTTCTCGTGCTTGTGTGGCAGCCATTTCTCAATTATGGTGAACACACGTAGTCGTCAGTTAGACGTCGAAGACCTTCGCGACGATAGTTCGCCAGAGCGGAACCAGGTGGTCAGAGTACCGACGGTTGTTCCTCCCGGTATGACGCCAATATTTACTAGGGAGGTGGAGCAGGTACCTCGGGTGGAGTTGGCATCCACCAACCCAGTTGTGCAAGTGGCGAACCCGCAAACCGACATGATGGCCAACATCATGCAGATGGTATCGACGGCTATGGAGAAGCAGCAAGAGGCATTCATGAAGGTGTTAGAGGACTGCGATGCTAGTCTCAAGAGAAATGAGACGATCGCGGAGAATGTTGTTGTTCTTGGTTCGGGCGGCGCAGACAATGGGGTTAGAACTGAAGAACACAGAGTGGTTGGTTCTCCAAGGGGCGGGAAGAGTTGCTCGTATAAATCCTTTCTGGGGTGCGGGCCGCCGGAATTCTCTGGTTCTGACGACCCTGTTTTGTGCGTGAAGTGGATTAGAGCCGTCGAGCAAGCTTTCGGCTCCGCCGAATGTGGTGACGATCAGAGGGTGCGGTTTGGCACCCAGTTGTTGAGAGATGCGACACTCACTTGGTGGGATGTTACTCAGTCCACTCTCTCTCCTACCGTCCTGGCTCAGTTGTCTTGGGCCGAGTTCAAAAGGAAGCTCATGGAAGAATTCTGCAGAGAAAGATCGATGGACCGCATCGAAAAAGAGTTTCGGTCCTTAGTAAAGGGAAGCTTGACGGTGAGGGAGTACACCCGTCAATTCATGGAGAAGCTGAGGTTGGTGGGGCATGTGGCCCCAACGGAGAAAGATAAGATGAAGGCTTATCTTAATGGCCTACCAGCGGACTTGTTATCCATGGTCCACAATTCTAAAGCTTCTAATCTCCAGGAGATGGTTGAGGAAGCTCAATTTATGGAGGAACTGTTCGCGAGAAGCAAGGCTGAGAAAGCTGTGGTGGTGCCTGAAAAGAGAAAATGGGAGAGCAATTCCGCTCCCCCTAAGAGGACTCGACCTATTGTCGGGAACCGAAGTTTCAACAACAGCAACCAAGAGGCTAAGTGGTGCCAGAGTTGCCGGTTCAAGCATCGTGGTAACTATAACTCCACTCCGCGGTTTTGCGGCAAGTGTGGTAGGAATGATCACATCGCCCGCGATTGCTCTGTTCCGGGGATGGTCTGCTTCGAGTGCAAGGCACCGGGGCACATGAAGAGAGATTGCCCGAAGCTCAAGTCGGGTAGCGCATCAGAAAAGAGAGAGAACCCATCTAGGGTTCCGGGTCGAGCATTTCAGATGACGGCCGAGGAGGCCAAGGAATCCGTCGATGTGGTATCGGGTACGTTTCTTCTAAACTTCGTACCTGCTCGTGTATTGTTTGATTCTGGTGCGAGTTTCTCGTTTATATCTTATTTATTTCGTCAAAAGATTGACGTGCCCACTACTAGTCTAGAGGATGCGTTAGTGGTAGAAATAGCAAATGGTAGTCAAGTTTTGATCCGCGATGTTCTGAAGTTGTGTACTCTCGGTATCGAGGGGAGAGAGTTCCCGATTGATTGATGCCGATGACTATCGGAGGTTTTGATGTGGTGGTCGGCATGGATTGGTTAGCGAACAATCATGCCGAGATCGTATGTTCCAAGAAGTTAATTCGACTTCCTAATCAATGTGGCGAAGTCGTTGTCATCTATGGCGAGAAGAGGAAAGGTGAAGTGGCGTTAATCACGATGGCAAAGGCACGCAAGTGCTTGGTAAAAGGGTGCTCGTCCTTCCTAGCCTACGTGATCGATGCCAAGTTCGAGAAGTCAAAGCTTGACGATGTGAAGATCGTACGGGAGTATCCCGATGTCTTTCCGGACGACTTGCCCGGGTTAGCACCCGACCGGCAAGTGGAGTTTCGGATTGATCTGGTACCGGGAGCGGCTCCTATTGCTAGAGCTCCTTACCGTTTGGCACCATCGGAGATGCAAGAGATGATGGCACAACTCCAAGAGCTTTTGGAGAAGGGTTTCATAAGACCAAGCTCGTCGCCTTGGGGAGCTCCGGTCTTGTTTGTCAAGAAGAAGGATGGCACGATGAGGATGTGCATCGATTACCGTGAGTTGAACAAAGCAACGGTGAAGAACAAGTACCCGCTTCCAAGGATAGACGACTTGTTCGATCAACTCCAAGGAGCGGGGTGTTTTTCCAAGATCGACTTACGATCGGGCTATCACCAGGTGAAGGTGAGGGAAGAAGACGTTCCGAAGACCGCTTTTAGAACGCGTTATGGCCATTACGAGTTTCTCGTGATGCCTTTCGGCCTAACTAACGCACCGGCGGTGTTTATGGACTTAATGAACAGGGTGCGCCGACCTTTTCTCGACAAGTCGGTCATCGTATTCATTGATGACATACTCGTGTACTCCAAGAGCGAGTTAGAGCACGAGCAACACCTTCGCGAAGTTCTAGAAGTGTTGAGGGATGAGAGATTGTACGCCAAGTTCTCCAAATGCGACTTTTGGCTTGATGAGGTACAATTCTTGGGTCACGTTGTCACTCGAGACGGGGTGAAAGTGGACCCCTCCAAGATTGAAGCCATGATGAATTGGGAGCCTCCCAAGAGTCCGTCCGAAATCCGAAGTTTCTTGGGTTTGGCGGGTTACTACCGAAGATTTATTCAAGACTTCTCGAAAATCGCTTCTTCCTTGATGGCTTTAACTCGGAAGAATGTGAAGTTCGAGTGGACCGAAACGCAAGAGAAGGAGTTCCGGATTCTGCAAAGGAAGTTGTGCGAAGATCCAATTTTGGCGTTGCCCGAAGGGTCGGAAGACTTCGTGGTCTATAGCGACGCTTCGAAGATGGGTTTGGGTTGTGTGTTAATGCAAAGAGGCAAAGTGATCGCTTACGACTCGAGACAACTTAAAATTCACGAAAAGAATTACCCTACCCATGATCTGGAGTTAGCGGCAGTGGTGTTTGCCTTGAAGCTTTGGCGACACTACCTCTATGGCACGAAATGTACCCTCTTCACAGATCACAAGAGCCTAAACTATGTCTTTGATCAAAAAGAGTTGAATATGAGGCAAAGACGGTGGCTCGAGTTGCTCAAAGATTACGACTGTAAATTGCTTTACCATCCCGGTAAGGCGAACGTGGTGGCCGATGCGCTAAGTCGGAAGGACTATAGCGGAAGTATTCGGGTTACCCATTCGAGAATCGAGTTAGTGTCTAGTCTTGTTGATAAGACAATACGTTGCAGGTTGAAGCATTGTTTGAAGAGAACCTCAAGGATGAAGTCATGACAAAGCAACGGTTGCTCCTAACGGAAGATAACCGTTGAGTCAAACTGTTCACTGGTCGTGTGTGGGTGCCCAAGATTGGGGGCAGTCGGGAGCTACTTCTTGAAGATGCCCACAAGTATAAGTATTCCATTCATCCGGGAAGTACAAAGATGTACCGGGACTTGAAGTTGCATTATTGGTGGCCGGTGATGAAGCTCAATGTGGCACGTTACGTAGAGCGATGTGTGACGTGTTTACAAGTGAAGGCCAAACACCAACAACCGTATGGGAGTCTTCAGTCCTTAGAGATTCCTGAATGGAAGTGGGAGCATATTACCATGGACTTCGTGACAAAGTTGCCTAAAACTCTTCGAGGTCACGATACCATTTGGGTGATAGTCGATAGATTGACAAAGAGCACTCACTTTCTAGCCATGCGCGAGACCTTACCGATGGACAGGTTAGCAAAACTGTACATTGATGAAGTGGTCTCGAGGCATGGTGTACCATTGTCGATCGTATCGGATCGCGATAGTCGGTTCACTTCGAATTTTTGGGATGGTTTTCAGAAAGAGCTAGGTACGCGAGTGAAGTTGAGTACGGCTTACCATCCACAAACCGACGGGAAAAGCGAGAGAACGATTCAAACGTTAGAAGACATGTTGAGGTCTTGTATCATCAATTTCAGGGGTAGTTGGGACTCTCACCTACCTTTGGTGGAATTTGCTTACAACAATAGCTACCACTCGAGTATTGGGATGGCACCGTTTGAGGCGTTGTATGGGCGAAAGTGTCGAACTCTCGTGTGTTGGCTTGAAGCGGGAGAGAAGCAATTTGCCGGACCTGAATCGTGCAAGAGACAACCGATAAGGTCAAGGGCATTCGTGAAAGATTGAAAGCGGCTCAAGATCGGCAAAAGAGCTATGCCGATAAGAAGAGGCGGCCGATGGAGTTCCAAGTGGGCGACCGTGTGATGCTTAAGGTGTCGCCATAGAAGGGCATTATTAGGTTCGGAAAGCGTGGGAAGTTGAGTCCCCGTTTCCTCAGACCTTTTAAGGTGCTTAAGCGGGTGGGTTTGCAAGCCTACCAATTGGAACTACCGCTGGAGTTGAGCAGAATCCACAACACGTTTCATATTTGTTACCTTCGGAAGTGTTTGGCGGTTGAAGAAAGCGTCATTCCCCTCTCCGAGTTGAGAGTGGACGAGGGTAATCGATGTGTGGAAGAACCAGACGCGATCTTAGAGAGAAAATCTAAGAAATTGCGTCACAAGGAAGTCACTTTGGTCAAAGTGCAGTGGAAGCATCATCGGGGAGCCAATGTGACGTGGGAAGCCGAGGAGGATATGAAGCGAAGATATCCTCATCTCTTTGAGTAGTTGGGATTTCGGGGACGAAATCATTCCCAAGTTGGGGAGGATTGTAACACCCCGAATTTCGTTTGGTCGTTTGTGAAGTAGAATTTAAGGAACAGGGGCTGCCTGCGCTGACCCGTGCACCCTCCTTCAGAAATTCCGCACGGGTCGTGCGCTAAGTCAGGGGCCGCGGCAGTAGGTTTCGCACGGGTCGTGCGTTCCTCCTTCAGTAAAAACGCACGGGTCGTGCGTTTTGTCAGGGGCTTCATCAAAGTGGGTTTAATGAGATTTTATTTCCAAAACTCATTCATTTCTCATTTCATCTTTCAAGTCTCTCTCTCTCAAACCTCCTCCCTCCTCATTTACTCCTCTAGGGTTTCTCCAACCACCAATCATCCCATTTATTTCTTGAATCAAGTGTTCCATTCAAGGTTTCGGGTTTGAAGCTTCACCTCCATTGTCATCTTCTCCAAGAGGTCCAACCAAGAATTTTGGGGTTTTCTTCTAAAACCTACTTGGTGAGTTCCTACTATCATTTTACAAACTTTATACATATCAAAGCTTACATTTTGAACTCCTACATATCTCCTTGGGTTTGGATTTAAGTTTATTGCATTTTGACCTAACTTGAGTTTTGGGAGATTTGTGGGGTTCCTAATCTTTTTATGAAATGTAATGAGGTTCCATCTTAGTTAAAGGAAAATGAAGTTTTACTTGTACAATTACATGGGTTATTTGAAAGAATGTATATGAACTCATTTTATGATTTTCATTCTTATCAGCAGTTAAACTTGAAAAAGGCATTTTGGTTATAAATGTTTTTGGAAGCTATATGTTTAGCTTTGGTTGGTCACACATGTTATTGTGACAAGTTTAGACTATTACTAGTGGATCCCTAGGTTTTGAGTCGACTTATATTATTGGGATGTCTTTTCCCCTTTTTGTAGCTATGGATGCACTTGATCCTCGGGAGCGTTTGGTACGGTTATGTGAGACCGGTTACTAGCTATGGGTCAAGTGTAGTCCTAGTGAACGAGTATGACTTGGTTTCCTCGGGGGCCCTCCCTCACATCTTAGTACGTTCCGAAGTGTTCGTGACCATGGATTCAAGTATTTAGCTCATAACTCGGGTCGTGGCCTACTTTTGTGTTCCGTCACCCCCTTGGTAAATCAGGTAGCTCCCGTCATCGCGAGATGAATTTTTGGACCGGTTGTCCTTTCTTGATAAAGATCTTCTTTTGTGAACTAAAATTCTTGAAAAGATTTACTTATGATACAATTGTTTATACCTCTTGAAATCTATAAACTGTATGTTTTCACTAGGCTTTAAGTCTAACACTTTTTCTCAAATGATATGTATAACAGGTTCCCTTAGCGGTGGGGCGTCATGGTCGTGAGTGGCGAGCATGTCTTAGAGGCATTTTTTAGATGACTGGTAGTCGTAGTTGGGCATTGTTTAAGTCCCATATTTTGGTGATGTTTGGATCGACAATCGATGTAATCTAGATAGATGTATTTAGATTAGTTTGTTGTTGATTTCCATACCCGTTCTCAGGTTTTGTAAAGGTTTAAGTACTATACCCCCTTTTTGGGAGTTTTATACCAAGTGCGAAGTCATATTGCCTATATTTCCGAAGTTTTATTTCACTCTGATTTTTAGGGTGTTACAAATTGGATACGTTAATGGTAACCATTATGTGAAATTAGATATGACAGAAGGATGCCCGTTTTCGCAAATTGTAGGACATTTTTTCCATTACAGTTATTCGTGTGCTGCTGGATGGGCTACCCCATATTTAGAGCGAATACATAATTACATGCAACTTTTACGTGTTAATTGTACGATGGATAATGTTATTTTAGAATAATGGAATGTAATATAGATTATTTTATGTTCGATTTATATGTTAAATCGCAATATTTATGTTTTATTTTTATAATTATATAATTATAAAAAATTAGTAATATTTATATTTATAAATATTTATTCCTTTTTAAATCAAACCAAAAACTAAAAAAAAAACTTTTAAAACTATATAATACAAATAAATAAAAAAATTAACAAAAATAAATAAAATAAAAAAACAAAAAACAACAAAAAGACAAAAAAACAAAAAAAAAACAATTAATGTTCCAATCATTAAGGTGAAAATAGCAACCTTTTTTGTGCAAATAGCCTCCCCCATTTTAGAGCATCCACAGTGTGATCTTTGAGAGGTTTTTGGGAGCTTTTTAGGAGGTTTTTCAAAAAACAAAAACCTCTTTTTGAGGTTATTCACATAGTTGAGAGGTTTTTCAATTGAGGATTTTCGTTATAGGTCGTAACTGAACGACCTGCTTTTTTGTATTTAATCAGTTTTAACTTTATAGAATTTTATAAAAATTTCGTATTTAATTAGTTTTATTTATTAATATATTTAAAGTAATCCTATTTATAATAAGAAATTTATATATAATATATATTGTATTAAAATATTTAAAAAATTATGTAAAATAAATACATAATTAAATTAATAATATTTTCTTGATATAAATAAATATGTATTTGTATGAATTTTAATGTATTTATTTTTATAAATAAGAATAAAGATGATATAAAGTTAAAATCCTAGGGCCTTAATAGTTTAAAAAAGTAATTTGAAAAAGCTTGAGTGAGGTTTTTCACATAGTGGAGGTATATAAAGGTTTTTAAGTTGTTGAGGTGACAATAATGTATAAGAAAAAAACTATGAAAAAGTTTGGTGAAAAACACGTACACTGTGGATGCTCTTAGAGCACTCAAAAAGTGAGTTGGTCAAACCGTAAAATTGTAAATAATTTAATATTTAAAATTCGTCATTTGTAAAATAATATATTGGTTTATTTATTTTTAGTAAACTTGTGGATTTTTTAAGTAATTGGCACATATTCATCAGATATTTAAAATGTTATTTTAAAATAAATAAAAGAGTGAATACATAAATGGTCCCTCGTGAATGCCTGGATTTCACTTTTCGTCCCTCCAGTTCTGAAAGTACATTAGTGGTCCCTAAAAGCGAGTTTTGGAGCCCAAATTCGTCCCTGGCGCTAACGCCGTTTGAAAAGTTCCGTTAGAGCAGCCATGTGCCCCTCACATGAGGGGCATTTTGGTCCTTTTACCTGTTTAATCTTCATCCTCACCACCATTTTCAAGAACATTGAAAAGATACTCAGATTTGATTTTTTTTATCAATCAAAAACATTAAAACCCATCTCCAGAAAATACTAATTAAATTTATATATTTGTTAAGCTTTGAACAAATTCTGATATATGTGGAACTCTAGTATTTTTTGAAGATTTGTTATTTGAAAATGTTAAAAAGAAAAATGCTATGTGGCAAAAGCTCAAAGTCTGCACATGGCTTCCCAACTTCCCAAGCTTTAAAATGGGTTTCCAAGGGGAATGACAAACATCTTTTATGCAAAATTCTAGACACCCATTTTTTAAAAGCAAAATTCATAAGCAAATCCACCGCCTCCTCAATCTATTCTGCAAATCCGCCATTATCTCACCCTCTTCTTCAACGTAAACCAAAAGGATGATGAGATTGATTTTAAGAGGCAAAAGATCCAACCATTTCAGATCTAGTTTGAGGGTTTTTGATCGGGGTTCAAGGGGCTTCAGATCGAGGTTCGAGGGTTTCGATTTGAAGCTTTCAATTCAAAGGTATTGTATCAGCATTGGATGGGTTTCTTAAAAAATTTAGATTTGGTATCGGAGGTTCTGATTCAAATATTTCGATTCTATGGTTTTAGATTTGGGTTTGTGGGGTTTTGATTCAAAGATTTCTTATGGGTTCAAGGTTTTTAGTTTTTCTTTGTTTGTATGGAGAACCAAAACAAGAACAAAAGAAGAACACGTTCGGGTTCAAGGTGTTGTATTTTTTTTAGTTTTTCTTTGTTTTAATTTATCAAACTTTGTTTGTTTTAATATATCAAACTTGTTGATGTTCTTTAGTTATGTATAAAATGTGATTTTTTTTAATTTAGGAATTTCAATTGTATAAACTTGTTAATGTTCTTGAGTTTTGTGTTTATGTTTCTGATCGGTTTAAGAGGTTATGAATATAAATTGTGTTTGGTAGTGGACAATGGTGGTGGTTAGTGGTGGGTGGGTGGTGATGGGCTGATAAATTTCTAATTAAATATGGGTTTGGTCAAACTAGGGTTCTTGAGTTGAAGAGAAAGGAGGTTGAGGAAGAAGATGGCTAAAAAAAAGACTAAAATGCCCCTCACATGAGGGACACGTGATGGGGTTAATGGAGCCCAGGCTAACGACGTTAGTAAGAGGGACGAATTTGGGCTCCAAAACTCGCTTTTAGGGACCACCAATGTACTTTCAGAACTGAAGGGACGAAAAGTGAAATCCAGGCATTCAAGAGGGACCATTTATGTAATTCACTCTAAATAAAATAATAACTAAACAGTTGAACTCAAAATACTTACTATTATAAATTGATTAAAAATATTAACTTGAAGATTTATCAAAATAAATATTAAATAAAACATTTTTATGGTAAAACTCAAAAAACCAATATTTTTTCAAAATAAATATTTTTTTAAAGTTAAATATTAACTTGAAAAACTATAAAAATAAATTAAAGAGTGAATTACATAAATGGTCCCTCGTGAATGCATGGATTTCACTAATCGTCCCTCAAGTTCTGAAAGTATATTGGTGGTCCCTAAAAGCGAATTTTGGAGCCCAAATTCGTCCCTGGTGCTAACGCCGTTCACTGAGCTGCCGTTAGAGGTCACATGTGCCCCTCACGTGAGGGCCATTTTGGTCTTTTCATGCTATTTTAATCATTTTTAGAAAAAAAATATTTATATTAATATTTATCATAAAAATAAATTAAAAAATAAATGGATGCCTTCTTCCCCACACCCCTTAACCCATCAACCATCTGATTTCCATAAAACCCTTCACCATGGATGCCTTCTTCCCATCCAACATCAAATCGCACCTTCATCCATTCACCACCATCGACCTCCTCTCCATCCTTCACGCCGACGACCACCTTTACAATTACCATCGGGAACCACCTTCACACCAACAACTTGCTCTCCTTCTCCCCCCTCCCCCTCTTCTTCAAAAGCAACTATCCATTTTCGAGACCCTAAACCGACGCTACCATGAAGACCCCAAACGCCAACCACCACTCCATCGACACTGTTATCTACCATCCATAGAAGACGAAATCCAAATCTGTTCAAATCGAGACAGGCGAAATCGAGTAGACCAAATCTTGTGCCTTCAAAATCGAGGACCAAATCCAGATCTGTGAACACCCACGAGACGAAGACCAAATCCAGATTGTTCGAATTTGTGGGTTGTTTTCTTGCTCAATTGGGAGTTCGAATTTGTGTTTTTTTTTTCTAGATTCGATTTGAAGATGGGTAGAGGAATGTATGAATTTATGTTGAATATTTATGGGTTTTTTTTCTTCTGGATTTGTGGGTTTTTTTCCTGGATTTTCGTTGAATTTTCTGGATATGTGGGTTATTTTCCCTGGATTTTGATTTGAAGTTGGAATCATTGTTTTCTCCAACAGTGGTCGTCTTTACGATTTCTCAAGTTGTAGGTATTATACATTATAAATGAATCTGATTTTTTATGATATTTTTTTATTAATTTTTTGCTTTGATATGTTTTGGGGTTTGAATCTGATTTATATGGAGTTTGAATATGATAAGTTTTGGGGTTTGAATTTGATATATATGGAGTTTGAATCAAAGAAAGAACATGATGATTTTTAACTAATTGTTGTTTATCTTTTATTTATTTTTTGTAATAAATGCTTGAACTTTATGGGTTTAGTATTAGGGTTCTTGATTTGTGGAGAAAAAAGTTTGGGAAGAAGATGATAGGTGAAAAGACGAAAATACCCCTCACGTGAGGGGCATGTGATGAGGTTAACGGAGCATGCCTTAACGGCGTTAGCGTCAGGGACGAATTTGGGCTCCAAAACTCGCTTTTAGGGACCATCAATGTACTTTCAGATCTGGAGGGACGAAAAGTGAAATCCAGACATTCATGAGGGACCATTTATGTAATTCACTCTAAATTAAATATCAAAGTTTTAAGGTAAACTAAAAAACAATATTTTATTTTTTAATGATTAAATAAACTAACTATTAAATATAATATAATATATAAAGTATTATAAAATTTTAATAAAAACAAGAGTAAACTACGATTTTAGTCCCTATGGTTTGATGTTTATAACGATTTTCGTCCCTGGTCTTTCAAAACAGCTTTTTTAGTCCTTGTGCTTTCTATTTGCTTCTATTTTCATCCCTCCCTCCAATTTTATTAATATTAAATGTTAATTTATTTAAAAATTAAATAAACAAATTACATATTTGGTCCTTGTGGTATATAAAGTTTTACATTTTTATCTTAATTTACATTTTTTTTACTTTTTCTTTATTTATTGTATTTCATCATGACATTTATTTTTCTATTAATTATATTGTATATTTTCATAATTGTTATTACTTTAATTATAAAAATAATCAAATAGTTTTATTAAAAATACTATGATTTTTTTTTCAAATCTTTAGATTTAGATCTCTTAAAATTAATATTTTTTTATGTTGATTTATTAAAACTTTTTATTTATTTTAAATTACCAATGAAAAAAGTTTAATAAATTTGGAGAAAACAAAATCTTATTTTATAACAACCGATTGTTTATTGGTAAATTCACTTTACTCCCGTTATTTCATATTTTCATTTAAACTTTATTTTTATTAATTAATCAAATTTGTTAATATTTAAAATAAACACACACACATATGTATATATATATATATAGAGAGAGAGAGAAATGAGGTTCAAACGAGAACGATACTTATTTAAAAAAACACGTGAACAACAAATCACATATACAAAATCATAAGTGATTTTCCATTAGCGAGGAAGTCGTACAAAATCATAGTATGCAGGCGACTTCTGCCGCGACTTAAAGTCGCGTTAATCACATGTAAAATCACTTATATTTTGTATGTGATTTGCCGTTGTCGTGTTCATTTTAAATAGGTACCGTTCTCGTTTGATCCTCCCCTTCTCTCTCTCTCTCTCTCTCTCTCTATATATATATATATATATATCAAGGTTTTAAATAATGTTTGTTTTTGACGCCACGTTAATTTTGAGGCACGTCATGACCCATTGCATAATTTTTATAACAACACATTGAAATCTTTTAAAATGGTGTGTGTGTGTGTGTGTGTTTATGTGTGTATGTCTTATTTAAATATTAAACAAATTTAATTAACTAATAAAAAATAAAGATTAAATGAGAATTTAGAATAGTGTAATAAATTGCATTTAACAAAAAACAATCGGTTATAAAATAATACTATTTTTTTCTCGAATTTTATCAAACTTTTTTCAATGATAATTTAAAATAAGAAATATCTTTAATAAATCAATAGATAAAAAAATATTAATTTTAGGAGATTTAAACCTAAAACTTTGAAAAAAATATCATGTATTTATCAATATTTTTAATGAAATTATTTGATTATTTTTATAATTAAAGTTATAATAGTTATGAAAATATACAATATAATTAATAGAAAAATAAATGTCTTGATGAAATACAATAAATAAAGAAAAAGTAAAAAAATATAAATTAGGATAAAAATGTAAAAGTTTATATATCACAAGGATCAAATATGTAATTTGTTTATTTAATTTTTAAATAAATTAACATTTAATATTAATAAAATTGGAGGGAGGGATGAAAATAGAAGCAAGTAAAAACCACAAGGACTAAAAGAGCAATTTTGAAAGACCAGGGACGAAAACCGTTATAAGCATCAAACCACAGGGACTAAAATCGTAGTTTACTCTAAAAACAAAAATGAAAAACACAAAAGAGAGTAGAATGACCAAAGTATCCTTAATTTAACTTACTCTTTTAACTTGAGTTAGTCAGAAAGATTAAAAGTGAAACAAAATGGCAACCACAGTGATTAAAATTGTAATTAGTTTAATAGAGGGATTAAAGTTGATAATGAGTGACAACCATAAGGACCAAAAATGTAATTTACTCTAGAAAATAATATTGAAGAATCATTTATGAATTTCAAAAATTAAAATTAATGTTAATTTATTTTTGAGTAAATTACGGATTTGGTCCCTCAAGTTTGGCGTTTGTTATGGAATGGGTCCTTTAACTTCAAAAATTACATGATGACCCTCCCACTATGCATCTTGTTATGGATTTGGTCCCTCCGCGTATAATTTTGTTATGGATTTGGTCCCTCGAGCCAACGACCGTGTATTTCCTCCGTTAAGCTAGATGGGTATTATGGTCATTTTACTTATTTTATTTATATTTCAATTTTTTTTATTACTTTACTTGAATACTCATCCCCTACCTCAAGAACACCAAGAACACCAAGATTCAAAAAACCCAAATCAAACTCATGTTAACAATCAAAAATCCTAAATCAAACCCATATTCAAAGACCAAAATCCTAAATGTAGATCCCAGATACAGTGCAATCAGCAAGATAATAATCAATAACACGCAATGATTGATCCACGACAGCTAGTCATATGATTGATAATCAATAAAGGTTTAGGTTTACAGAGAGAATTTCTGATCAGGGAATGTAAACCTTACGACTAGCTATCTCTGAATTATTTCTTCTAACCTCTAACCTAAAACTAGGTTTAGAAAACATTAAATATGAATGTGACATGCTAATGGGCTTGAGGCCCATTTACAATAACTTTCTAAGAATTACAATTCACCCCCTTATAAATGCGTTATACAACTTTCAACGCACTAGGACTTTCAGTCCTAACAATCTCCCCCTAAAGTTGAATAAGGCATTTATTTTCTTGAAATCTTCAAGCTTTGATCTTCTTTCCCTCTTGAATCTTATAAGAACGTTGGTGTTGCATGTCTTCATGTCTTTCCAAACTCCCCCTTGAATAAAGCTCTTGGTCTTCATAGTTTCAACTTTGTAACCAGATTCAATGCACAATAGCCTCGACTGAATGCACTACTAAGCAACTTTCAACTGTAGGAACTCAACACATCGGATCAGCACACAAGAAAGATAATGTGCGGGTTACGTGTAATTCCACGGTGCATCTTCAGTTTAAAACAAATAATCTGTCTTTGAACCGCGAGTTGAATATGCTTTCAGCTTAATAACTTGTTTCAATCAGCTCGTAGGAGGAACAAACTTGTAGCAGACACCACATGATACGGGATAGAAGAACCAATAAAATCTTTTTTGCTGAGCTGCAATCTTTGAATCTAAAGGCTTTTCAACCTCAGATAATAAAATTTTGTTACTCCCCCTCAGATTTTGCTAACTCCCCCTCAACATGCACAATAATCTGTGTCTTTGAATTGTATGTCGTTCTCCCCCTCATGATGATAAGGAGAATCCTGAGCATCATGTAACTTCAAAGAGTAAATGTATGAGTATCAAAATCCCAGATAAAACGATTCAGTAACCAAGGGTAACAGCTAACACAGAAACACAATAGTAACTGTTATCACAACAATTTAGATAATTGTGTGGCCTATTTTCAGAGTTGACATCGATGTACCTCTGATAGGACTTCCAGTTATCACTGAAGTAAAATATTAAAAAATTACTTCTCAAACTGTTCTGGCAATATCACAAAGATATGCAAGGGGAATCACAAAGATTCGTGCGTGTGTGAAAGAAGTATAACTCATATCGATTAGGCTCAAAGGTTGATTCAACCTGAGACGCAGGTTAGAAAGCAATGGAGTCAGTAAGTAGAATATGGAGTTCAGAGACCGGAGCTGATGTCTTCCTTTTTCAATATCTAAGACCTCCGAGTGAGGAATAGATAGATTATGTGTTAAATCTCCGTGCTTATATGGAACAAGTATATTTTGAGAAATACTTGAGTGGCTAGGTGGGGTGACACGAGTTATCGACATTGGGTCCATGTCTGTTTCAATATACATCTCCAAGGAACGAGAATGAATAGATTATGTGGTAACCCGGATAACTGACTCGGTTTGGTAAGGACCAATAATTCTTTTAAGTCCTGTCACATCCTCACCTTTTTTTTAATCACTCCGAACTCATCTATCAATCTAGACCCCTCACTGATATCTATGAATTGGATGTGTTTCTTGGGTAGGTTCTTTCGGTTCTGGATTGACCATAGAAACATTAAAAACCCTAAACACTCCTTTATCTCACCAAGATAAAACATTGAAGTACAATTTCTGATTTGAGATAACCAGAAGTCAAAAACATTTAAGAACGAGTCCTTAACTGAAGTATTCAGAAGTCGATATGAATAAGAAACAACATGGTACTCCCCCTCAAAAGATGGCATAACCCTTGATTGTAGTCATGTGACATGAATAATCTGAATTAAATCACACATGACATTCCTGCAAAACAGATTAAGAAGATTTTGGTTTTGGTATCCATGCTATGATGGATCCTTGTTGGTTAGTTGCCTTAGCTTTTAAGCTATTAAACTGAGGATTGGGGATGCTATAAGTACCATACCAATTGTTAACATACCTTGAATCCACAAAGTCACTATTTCCATAGTGAGTGCAACAGATCTTTGCTCGGTTTAAACTGATCAACTTTCCTGTAGAATAAACATAAGTAGGTGAATCAATCTTGGAAATAGATGACTTTGTATCAACTACGGGCGAATCATGAGACTTGTTTCCTTCACTGTCTTCTGTAGTTGGTTTCTTTCTCCAAACCATCTTTACTTTTCTGAAAAAATGATTATCTGAAGAATCATTAAGCTCGCTATCAGAAGAACTGGAGTAGTAAGTATGTCTTTTGTTAGAGGTGTCAGTCTTTCTTTGTTTCTGTGAACGTCTTTTAGATTTTTTGCTTTAAAGATTTGTTCATAGAAACCTTTTGAGAGGCATATGTTGAACATTTGCCTTTATAAAATTTGACCGGTGGCTCACCAGTTGAATCCAAAAAATCAACATGACTTGGAAGTTTAGGATCGAAATCAAATTGGTCTAGCTGACTGTCTGGACACACCTCAGAATTTAGAAAGGCTGATAATTCCATTTCCTCATCAGAAGGAACCTTATCACTTAAAGGATTTAGGAAACTGGAAGGATAAGTGCCTTGAAGCGGATCATTAGCGGAAGCATTTTGAAAATCAGAACGATGATCCTTTTTGAAACACTCCAACTGAGGCTCTTTTCCTTTATCAGAAGAATTTGGTGAAGAATCACCCAGAAAAGCTTTACAGGAAGAGGTATCTGAGGGTGGAGAAGAATTTTCTGACAGATTAATCTTCTCCTCTTGGAGTAAGTCAAGCTTAGCTTGAAGTTCCACTTTGTGATGTTGTTCTTTCAGCAGATCTGCTGCCAAGGCAGACAGTTGAGAAGTGAGCTTGTTTACCTCTGTCAAAATGTATTGTTTTTTCTTCCCTAGATCCAGATTCCTTTTGATTGGAATTGACGCACTCGAGTTTGGATAACAACTCCTGTTTTTCCTTTTGAAAATTGAGTCTTTCCTGTGCAAATGACTCTTCTAGCTGAACAATTTTCTTTTCTAAAATCAGAGGTGGAACATAGATTTTGTGGTCCATTGGTTCCTCCTTAGTTTCAACGGTTTTTGAATCAAGTTCAGCCTGAGAATAGCTTCGAAAATAGTCATTTGACAGAAAACAGGGTTTTTCGGTGTTGTATGACGCATTCAATGAGTCATAAAGAAAAGGAAGTTGCATCGTGGTAGTGTTTTTCCTTCTCACAGTTTCCAGTTCCGGATCCTCATCAACAAGTGGTTTGGTCCATCTGATTTTGTACTCTGGGTAGATCTTATCCACTCCCAAAAATTCGAAAGCATATAACGTGGGAACTTTGGTCAAGGCCTTTTTCAGATAATGTGGGTTATCGTAACCGAGACCCGTCTCTGAATATTTGAATTCTTTAGGTGCATTCAGATGTATTGTTTGTTTAGATTGACCGATTTTGTCAAGTTTCTATTCGAGATCCTTTAACTAGGTAGATAACCTTTGATTTTCATTTTTATAAGCCACACTTTTAGTCACAATATCAATTTTCTCATTTTCTGACATACGGAGCTTGTACGTAAGATCATCTACTTTGGTCTTTAACTCTTCAGACTCTTTTGAAAACTCTCACACTCTTCCTTTAGATTTGAAATTATGCACAATTTTCCAGCAATTTCTATGCGTTGGTTATCATATTCGTCAAGCAGCCTTTCAATTCTAGCTTCTAAACAAGAAACTTTCTCTTCTAACTCAGAATAAGTTGGATGAGACATCATTGTTTGAAAAACTTGAAGTCTAGGGACTAAACTTGACAAAATATGAAAAAATCAATGTGCAAGGACCAAAAGTGACAACGTGTGAAACTTGAAAGCTTAGGGGTCAAAGATGACAAATGATCAAAACTATGAGCTACGGGGACTAAAAGTGACTCAAACTAAAACTTAAAACTGCAAGGACTAAAAGTGACAAAAACTTAAACTTAAACTAAAAGGACAAAAAATGACATAAAATGAAATCTCTAACTAGAGGGACTAAAAGTGTAAAATTTAAAGCTACTAACGGACTTAACGGGACACTAACGGAAAAGGGACTAAAAATGAAATAAAACTAAACAAACTAACAAACTAACTGGACTAACGGAGACTTAACGGAAAAGGACCAAAATGTAAAGCATTTAACGGAGAGTTAACGGATTTACTATTCATCATCTTCTCCGTTGATCCAACCTACAAAATCTCGAAACGGTTAGAGATATTCAATGCAAAACGATCGTTAAAGCTCCCTGATCAGTCCTTAACAAATTAAAGCTCAACCGATTAACCCACGATCACAAACGAACCAATCGAAAACTTTTTTGGAAACTATCGTAAACTTAAAAGCTCGGTATGGGTTAAAACTTTTCGACCAAAAATGATCGTTTATGTTCCCTTAAGCTCCCTCAACTGATTAAAACTCACAACAATATCTCAAACTCACGAACGAAGCAACCAATTTTTTTTTTCGGGAAACCGAACGAGAACTTAAGAACTTGATATGGGTGAAAATTTTACGATCAAAATCGATCGTTTAAGCTTTGTAAACAACCCTTAACAGTTTAAAACTCAATTAATCAACCCATGATCAAGACCGATACAACCGAAAAACTTTTTCGAAAGAAAAAAAAAACGATTGAAAAATCTTAAAATTTTGTGATGACCGAATCAACCGAATCTCAAAGTCTGGGAGTTAACATATGAGTGCACATACACAAACCCGGGGAACGGGGTATACCGGGTGCGGTATGTTGATCTGGGAGATATCGGGGGCGACGTGGGGATTGTTCAAACCCGGGGACCGGGACACAGTGACTGGGACAAACCTGGAAATTAACTACCCCGGGGACCGGATGGCAATACACACCCGGGGGTCGGAGGAAACAAACCCCGGGAGTTAAGTCACAGACCCGACCGGAGCAACATCCCGGGGACCGAAACTTATAGACCAAACAAATTGGGGACCGGTACACACCCACCCCGGGGACCGGATACCAAACACAGTATGAATCGGGGACCTAACAGCCGCCGACCAAGATTTATTCCAAAAAAAACAGTCCCGGTGGTAAACTATTCTGAAAATTTCCTTTGCAAAATTAACACCACCGACCCATGTTCATCAACAAAATACAATCAATTTAATGAAAAAGCAATGGTGCGCTTAAATAAATCTCACATCCGCCAAACAAATTTTAATCCAGCACAGACCACGAGTTTGAATCCATAGCCGCCAATTACAAAACCAATTCCACCATCCACCATTAACTTTGATAGCCAATCACATTTAACATCCCGAATCCCACGATTTCATGTCCAGGTATTTTAGCAAAAAATGGATAAACAGAAAAGTATTTTAGACAATCCTTTTGATCGTATAGAATAGAAGTTAATTCGATCCCGCTCTGATACCAATTGTAGATCCCAGATACAGTGCAATCAGCAAGATAATAATCAATAACACGCAATGATTGATCCACAACAGCTAGTCATATGATTGATAATCAATAAAGGTTTAGGTTTACAGAGAGAATTCCTGATCAGGGAATGTAAACCTTACGACTAGCTATCTCTGAATTATTTCTTCTAACCTCTAAGCTAAAACTAGGTTTAGAAAACATTAAATATGAACGTGACATGCTAATGGGCTTGAGGCCCATTTACAATAACTTTCTAAGAATTACAATTAACCCCCTTATAAATGCGTTATATAACTTTCAACGCACTAGGACTTTCAGTCCTAACAATCTCCCCCTAAAGTTGAATTAGGCATTTATTTTCTTGAAATCTTCAAGCTTTGATCTTCTTTCCCTCTTGAATCTTTGAAGAACGTTGGTGTTGCATGTCTTCATGTCTTTCCAAACTCCCCTTTGAATAAAGCTCTTGGTCTTCATAGTTTCAACTTTGTAACCAGATTCAATGTACAATATCCTCGACTGAATGCACTACTAAGCAACTTTCAACTGTAGGAACTCAACACATCGGATCAGCACACAAGAAAGATAATGTGCGAGTTACGTGACATTCCACGGTGCATCTTCAGTTTAAAACAAAGAATCTGTCTTTGAACCGCGAGTTGAATATGCTTTCAGCTTAAGAACTTGTTTCAATCAGCTCGTAAGAGGAACAAACTTGTAGCAGACACCACATGATACGGGATAGAAGAACCAATAAAATCTTTTCTGCTGAGCTGCAATCTTTGAATCTAAAGGCTTTTCAACCTAAGATAATAAAATTTTGTTACCCCCCCTCAGATTTTGCTAACTCCCCCTCAACATGCACGATAATATGTGTCTTTGAATTGTATGTCGTTCTCCCGCTCATGATGATTAGGAGAATCCTGAGCATCATGTAACTTCAAAGAGTAAATGTATGAGTATCAAAATCCCAGATAAAACGATTCAGTAACCAAGGGTAACAGCTAACACAGAAACACAATAGTAACTGTTATCACAACAATTTAGATAATTGTGTGGCCTATTTTCAGAGTTGGCATCGATGTACCTCTGATAGGACTTCCAGTTATCACTGAAGTAAAATATTAAAAAATTACTTCTCAAACTGTTCTGGCAATATCACAAAGATATGCAAGGGGAATCACAAAGATTCGTGCGTGTGTGAAAAAAGTATAACTCATATCGATTAGGCTCAAAGATTGATTCAACCTGGGACGCATGTTAGAAATCAATGGACTCAGTGAGTAGAATATGAAGTTCAGAGACCGGAGCTGATGTCTTCCTTTTTCAATATCTAAGACCTCAGAGTGAGGAATATATAGATTATGTGTTAAATCTCCGTGCTTATATGAAACAAGTATATTTTGAGAAATACTTGAGTGGCTAGGTGGGGTGACACGAATTATCGACACTGGGTCCATGTCTATTTCAATATCCATCTCCAAGGAACGAGAATGAATAGATTATGTGGTAACCCGGATAACTGACTCGGTTTGGTAAGGACCAATAATTCTTTTAAGTCCTGTCACATCCTCACCTTTTTTTAATCACTCTTGTTAGACTGTAATTGTATTCAAGATTAAATGAGGGTCATTGTTGTAATTAGTGTTTGGATGTGTATTGTAATGAGCTTAGAAGGTTTGACCTTACTTGGTCATGTTGACCTATATATAAACAAGTCCTTGTATTGTTTGTAAGATGTGATAGTAAGTGTGTGAAAGTAAAGGTGTAATATTGGTGGTAGTTGAGAGAGAGTAAGAACACACACAAAGAACACACACATACGTGAGATCTGTGACTAGATGTTAGATCTGTGATTAATTGTAATTCATGTGATTGATCTAATAAAAGTGTTTGTGTCAATCTAAATGTGTTAATGCTAGTAAATCTTGGGCCACAATTGGTATCAGAGCCAAATCCGTTTGAAAATAAGAAAATATTTTGAGTCGACACTGTTCACGTTACTGTTCACGAAGTCAAAATCAATTTTGATTTTTTGTGGAATTTTTGAGTTGAATCTGATTAGGTTATGTTCGAATTGTGAAATCGATCATGTATGTATAATTTGTTTCAAGGTTTGCACAATATTCGATTGGTAATTTTGATTTTAAAGAAGTTTTTGGTTCACGAGTTTCACGTACTGTTCTTGAATCAATTTGATGATTTGTGTGTTTTTAATCGAAATTGCTTGCTAAAATTGTGTTTGAAATGTGTTGGTGAATGAATTGTCAAATTTTCAGATCGAAATTCGGAGTCTAGATGAGTTTTTGTTGTGATTTTGATTGATTTTAGAGGTTTGCGTGTGTTTATTAAACTTTGCGCTTGATTCATCGTGTTCATCCTGGTTTGCGTTTCATTCATTGAAAGTGTTATTTGTGTTTCTCCACAAACGCAAAGTCAGGATTTGCGATTCACACTACAAACGCAAACTAAGGTTTGCGCTCCTCGTCACAAACGCAAAGTAGCAGTTTGCGTTCCACTCCACACATGCAAAGTAAGGTTTGCGTTCCTCACTACACACGCAAACTAAGGTTTGCGTACCAAAGCACAAACGCAAAGCTAAGGTTTGCGTTCCTTAGCACAAACGCAAAGTGTTGGTTTGCGCTCTTCACTGCAAACGCAAAGCAAGGTTTGCATTCCACATTGCAAACGCAAAGTAGTGTTTGGGTTCCACAGCACACACGCAAAGCTTGGTTTACTTGTTTTTTTTTTTTCTGAGAAATTTTCAAAACTGTAATATGGCCTTTAATAGTGAAATTTTTTTCTCTAGGGGCGCTGCCCCTCGACCCCGCAAGGGCGTTGCCGCTTGACCCCACCCGCTAACCGGGTAGCGGGACCCCCGTGCTAAGTCTGCGCAAGGGGACAAAAGTTCTTTGATTTGATTTGATTGGATTTAAAGATCTTTACTAGCTAATATTTTTTCATCTTGTGTAGGTATATACAGATCTCAACCATGGCAAATGAATTTCTTTCTATGGGATCTCATCTGAAGCCTCCGGTCTTGTCTGTCGGAGATTATTCACAATGGAAGAAAAGAATGATTCAGTTCTTGAATCTAAAGAACAGAGATTATATGACATCTATCATAGATGGTCCGGGAAATCCACAATCGTTTGTACCTGGACAAGCAGCCACAGCTACATCTCCAGCTATCCCAGATCGATATGTGTCAAAACCATATCAATTCTTTACTGATGTGGAAAAGGCAAGATACAAGATAGATGAAGAGGCACTTATCTATCTTACTATGGCAATTCCTAATGACATCTACAATCGCGTAGATAGTAGGGAATCTGCAAAAGAGTTATGGGATGAATTGGAGAAACAGTTTCAAGGATCAAAGAAGTCAATTCAGACAAAGCTGAATTAGAGTATAAATGCATATGAAGGCTTTCATGCGAAAGAAGGAGAGACTTTGTTGGAAACATACAATCGCTTCAATGTGATATTGAATGATCTAAGGAGAAATGGAATGAACAAGTCAGAATCAAAGATCAATTATAAGTTCATCAAGAACTTGAACCCAGAATGGAAAAGCTATGCTATCAACATTCAGATGACTAAGAACATGGCACAAGAAGATGTCAATGATATCTTCACAACTTTATCTCAGCATGAGGATGAAGTAAAGCAGCTTGGTGCTGAAAAGAAGATGGTCAAAGATTCTCTAGCCTTAATGTCTGAACGTAAGAAAGGGTCAAGTTTCAAGTCCAGTTCTTCTTACAAGACAAAGTCAAGGAAATCCAGAGCTCTCCTCCCTGAGGTTACTGATTCAAGCACTGATATGTCTTCTACTGAAAGTGAAGAAAATTCAGATGAGGATATGCAACGATTCGCTGAAAATCTGGCTCTTCTCACAAAGCAGTTTAAAAGCTTTGGAAAGAACAAGCACAAGCCGAAAAATGAGAGTTACAAGAAAGACAAGTTCAAACCGAGATCTGAAAAGAAGTATGAGAAAAGAGGAGAGAAAAGAGACGAAAAGCGAGAAGAGAAACGAGAAGAGAAGAGAGAAGGAAAGAAAGAAGAGACTGAGCCGAAATATGGAAGATGCTATAACTGTGGAAAACCAGGTCATTTTTCCAAGGATTGCAAGTTCAAGCGTACAAAGAATTCGGAATATTATGCTCGGAAAACTTTGTTAGCAAAGAAGGTGGAAGATGGTCAGAAATTAATGGCGGAAGAAGAGAATTGGCTTTACAAGAGTTCTGATGATGAATCTGCACACTTTACTCAGGTGTGTATGATGGCCAAAGTAGATGAGGACATTGGATCATCTTCTGATCATTCCGACTGTGGTTCCGAGGTACGTATTCAATCCTTAAAGGCTCAAGTTAAATTCATGAAAGAAGAGTTTAAAACTTTAAAAGGCAAACTTAGTCATGAAAGACAAACAATGTTGAATTTTCGTGATGAAAATTCAATGTTGAAAGATGTTGTTAAGGAAAAAGAATATGAGAAAGATTGTTTGAAAAAGGACAAAGATGTGTTAAATTCAAAAATATCTGAGCTTGAAAGAGATCTTGTAAACTTAAATGCTGAAAAAGGTGATTTTCAACTAAAATTTGAAGCATGTTTCCAAGAAAGAAACGAGGCATATTGTAAAATCAAGCAACTGGAGGATTTAAATCTGAAAAGAGGACAGACTGAGCAACCATTAAATCTTTTAACAAACAAACTCCAAGATGTCAGATTTTATAATGTTAAAAAAGGTTTAGGTATTGAACCAAATACTGTTTTGAAAAGAGCACCAGAAAATTTGTATAATTTTGATAAAATGGGCTCTACTTCTACAAAACCTGATATTCATGATACTTTTGTAAAAAGTAAAGTTGTGAATGATGATGACACTTTATCTTGCGCTGATTCCATTTCAAGTTTAAAATCTGTTGGTTTTGCTTATAAAGATTTAAATGAAAGTTACAAAACAAGAAAGATAGAATTTAGTGATTTTACGTCTCTATTTTCTCCAACAGAATCAGCCAAGATTGATGAAAATAATACTGAATCTTAGTGTCAGTTTGATGAATCTGATTTAGAAACTGATGTTGAGAATAAAGTGTTATTATCTGATTTATTCACGTCTAATTCATCAAATGGATCAAAAGATGAAAATATCATGAATCAAAACCTTAATTCTGATTTTTCAAAAATTATGACCGAGGAGATCTTTACAGAAATGATGAATGCTTCAGATCCTGTTCCTATTATAGAAAAGATGGAATCAAACTCTGAGGTGAATCAAGCATCTAATTTTGAGAAACAAATCACAGATCTTCAAAAGACAATTGAAGAGTTAGAAGATGAGAATGTTGATCTCAAATTCAAACTTGACAAGTCTTTTGAAGAAAACAAAGAACTCTCTAGAGAGTTAAATATTTTAAAAAATGATTTGTTTCAACAAAATTTAAAGGAGAAAAAGATGTTTGACTCTAAAAACTGGAATGTTCATTCTAATCCAGAGTTTGATACTGTTAATTCTAAAACTTCAGTTGTTTATACTACTACTCCTGAATATCCTCCGAGTATTTTTGAGAAAGGAGAAGCTTCTTGTACTTCAAAGCCAAAATCATTTTCTTCAAAGAAAACTAACAAGATTCTGTTTCCTGTTTCAGATGTAAAAAGGAAAAATGGTAAAGGAAAAAGGATGAAGAATGTGAAGGAAAATAAAGTTGCTAAAAATAAATGTAATATCAGTGATAGTGGTAGGTTGATGTGTAAAAATTCAAACGTTTCCAAATGTCAAAATTGTATAAATGATTGTACTTCATTGGATAAATCTAAGCTTTTGACATTTGCACGTAAGAATTATATCTGCAAACACTGTCATGATAATGCTTTTATTATTCCTTCCATTCATCCTAAATCTAAAGTTTCCAGAAAAACATCTCATGTCAAATCAGCTTTAAATTCCTTAACTCATCAGGCTAAAATTTTTCATGATAAGATTGATAATTTTTTGAAAAAGAAAACATTTCATGAGCTTAATGTTAAAATGGTTTGGAAATGGGTACCTAAGCCTCGCTATGAGTGGCGAATTAAAGCTAAGGTAGATGATGTTGATAAGTTGCGAAAAGCTAACAAGGAAGGACCCATCTGGATATGGGCACCTAAACAGAAATGAGTTGTTCTTTTTGCAGGCCTCACATACATGGTTTATAGATTCAGGATGCTCACGCCATATGACAGGATTTAAGCATCTACTTCACAATTATGTTGAGGAATCTGCCGGTACTGTAAGTTATGCTAATTCTGGGGTTACAGGATACATTCGAGGACACAGATCGTTAACAAATGGCACCGTGACAATCAAAAGAGTACTATACGTGGAAGGACTTGATCATAATCTTTCAGTACAAGTCAATTCTGCGATAGTCAATTTCAAGTTCGGTTTACTGATAAATGCTGTTATATTGAAGATAAAGATGGCCGTGTAGTTTTTAAAGCCAAGCGGAATGCAAATCTTTATTCTGTGAATTTTCCAACACTATCTGCATCAAGACCTGTTTGTCTGATTGCAAAAGCTTCACGAGCTGAAAGTTGGATATGGCATCGACGTCTGTCTCATCAAAACTTTGATGCGATTAGTCAGTTGGCGAGACAAGGCATTGTCAAAGGTCTACCAGAACTAAGGTTTGAGAAGAATTCTCTTTGTCCCACTTGTGAAATGGGAAAGATGAAGCGAACATATCCTAAAGCAAAGACAGAGTTCTCATCTTCAACACCTCTTGAATTGATACATATGGACCTTTGCGGCCCGATGAGGACTCAGTCTATCAATGGTAAGAAATATATTTTGGTCATGATAGATGAGTACTCCAGATTTACTTGGCTGGAATTTTTAAGGAACAAATCAGATGCAACAGAGCTGATCATTGAGTTTTTAAAGAAGATCCAGGTTCGACTACAATTGCCGGTTATATCTTTGAGAAGTGACAATGGCACGGAATTCAAGAATGAAAAGCTTCAGAGTTATCTCATATCTGTTGGGATCTCTCACAACTTTTCTGCTGCCTACACTCCTCAACAAAACGGAGTAGTTGAAAGGAAGAATCGAACACTGGTGGAAGCTGCAAGGACAATGTAAGCCTATTCCGAATTGCCAATGTTTCTGTGGGCTGAAGCCGTAGACACTGCGTGTTTCACACAAAACCGCACGATTGTCATCAAAAGACATAAAAAGACAGCGTATGAACTTATTAATAGTCGAAAACCGAATATTAAATTTTTTCGTACTTTTGGTTGCAGGTGTTATATTCTCAATGATCGAGACAATCTTGGTAAATTTGACAAGAAGGCTGACGAATGCTATTTCATTGGTTATTCGTTAACGTCTAAAGCCTATCGGATCTACAATAGACGAACCAAGACGATCATGGAGAGCATTAATGTGTCATTCGACGAATCATCAACGTTGACTTCTGAACACAACAGTTCAGAACTCAAGCTTAAACAAAAAGTTTCTATTCAAGATGGAATAGAACCTGAATTCAAACAGAATAAGTCTTCTAATTCAAATAAAATTACAGCTGAATTAGACTTATTATTTTTTGATGCTTTTTTGGATATATGTGCATATTTTGAAAAATCAAACATATCCGCATCAACTTCAGAGGTTCCAATTATAGTCGCAGATATTTCAGGACCTTCTGAAAATGTCACAATATCAATCACATCAAGTACATCTACACATATACATTATGAAGATACTAATGTTGATTCTGTGCATGCAGATCCAAATTCTGCAACAGAAGTTCCGAGTGATTCTTCTATTGCTCCGGAAATATTTACTTCAGAAGAGGCTGTACAAGATGTCCTGAGCACATCTGGGGTTGATAAAAACTTACCTGCAGTATATGATGAATATGAGGAAGATAATACTCAAGCTGAAATTCATCCGATTCCAAGTACAATGAAATGGACAAGAAATCACCCACTTCATAATATCATTGGTGATGCACAGTCTGGTGTACAAACGCGTGTAGCATCGGCTAATTTTTGTCTATATTCAAGTTTTTTAAGTTCTCTCGAGCCGAAGAAAGCTTCAGAAGCCTTGCGCGATCCAGATTGGATACTGGCGATGCAAGATGAACTTCTACAATTTGAGAGGAACAAAGTTTGGCGACTTATACCACTTCCAAAAGGAAAATCTGTTATTGGAACAAAGTGGGTTTTCAGAAATAAGAGAGATGAATCTGGAGTTGTAGTTCGAAACAAAGCTCGCCTTGTTGCAAAGGGTTATTTTCAACAGGAGGGGATTGATTATGAAGAAACATTTGCTCCTGTGGCACGACTGGAAGCGATACGAATCTTCTTATCCTATGCAGCGCATAAAAATTTTACAGTCTTCCAAATGGACGTAAAATCAGCATTCTTAAATGGGATATTGCATGAAGAAGTATATGTTGCTCAACCAGAAGGATTCGTTGATCCAAAGAGCTTGGTACGAAACTTTAACTCAATTTTTACTCGCTTCAGGATTCAAGAAAGGTACAATTGATACTACTCTTTTTCTGAAAAAGCAAGGTGATGATATGATTCTGATTCAGATTTATGTAGATGACATAATTTTCGGTTCTACAAATCCAAAGTTTTGTAAAAAATTTTCAAGAATCATGGAATCTCGTTTTGAAATGTCAATGATGGGCGAACTGAATTTTTTCCTTGGTCTTCAAGTAAAACAGTTACCCGAAGGCATTTTCATTAATCAGTCAAAATATATTCGAGATATTTTAAAGAAATTTAACATGACTGACAGTTCAGTGATGAAAACACCGATGGCAACGGGCACACTTTTAGATGCAGATCTTTCTGGCAAATCAGTAGATCAAAAAGTGTACCGTAGCATGATTGGGTCACTGCTGTATTTAACTGCCAGTAGACCGGATATTATGTTTGCTACATGTTTCTGTGCGAGATATCAAGCTAATCCGAAGGAATCACACCTGGTCGCTGTAAAACGGATTTTTAGGTATCTTAAAGGATCTACTGAGTTAGGCCTTTGGTATCCTAAGGGTTCGTCTTTTGATTTAACTGCCTATACTGATGCTGATCATGCAGGATGCAAACTGGATAGAAAGAGCACCTATGGTTCTTGTCAGTTATTAGGTGATAAGTTGGTTAGTTGGACATCTTAGAAACAAAATTGTGTTTCTACATCCACCGCTGAGGCTGAATACGTAGCTGCCGCAAGCTGCTGTTCACAAGTCCTCTGGATGCGAACACAGTTAAAAGATTTCGGATTCACTTACCAACGAGTCCCTATCTACTGTGATTCTAAAAGTGCGATTGCGATAACAGCTAATCCAGTACAGCATTCCAAGACGAAACACATCGACGTGCGTTATCATTTTATAACAGATCATGTTGAGAAGGGCGATATCGAGATGCACTTCGTGACTACAGACTACCAGTTGGCTGACCTTTTCACCAAGCCGTTGGATGAAAAGAGGTTTACCTTTTTAGTTAGCAAACTTGGTATGGTAAACGACAATTCATGATTCTAGGGGGAGTTTTCTAATCTTGTACTTTATTTGCATATATTTTAGATATTTCATCATATGCTATCTGACTAAAGCGGAATCATTTTTATAATGATTACCAAAATCTTTTTCTTCCAGGATATTTTATGTGACATTGGCTTTTGGACAATTCAGTTCAAAACCCGTATTCAAATGTTTTCTTCTGAAGGATGCTTTCAAGATTACATCTTATCAGGAAGTTTTTCGTTTGAAATGGAGTTTAGATATTCTATTGCTATATCTTTTATAATAATATTTCTAAAAAGATTGACGTTTTACAGATATCAAGGGGGAGGATATCTAGTCAAGGATATTTTAATTGCTATATTCATTCCAGGGGGAGTTAAGGATTTTTATTCACAGGTATAACATTCTAATCCTTATACTCTAACACTTGTGAAAGAAGAACAACTTTCACTTGTGAAAAATGGTTTTAAAATGTTCAAACCACTTCACGATCTTAACATGTATTTATGATTTGAGAAGTGTGAATTTTAAATGATTTTTTTTGGATACTTCATTGTTTATCTGGCCGTGTGTTCTTTAAAGAATAATACTTTTGTATTTTATTTTCTATATACTTTGTCAAGTATTCATACATACACTGGTTCAGTATTTTCAAATTGATTTTGTTATTACCATGTATCAAATGATATATCTTTCTATGGTAATACTCCCGCCGTTTGGTATTCACTGTTGTTTGAATCAAACGTCATTTCATTTTTAAATGTGCTTTCATTGATAATATGTTTATATATTGTTCATATAAACAACATACGTCTTTGAATTCCCAAATTTTTTTTCTTCATGATAATTTGATCTGATCTTAATCATTGTCAGATTCTCAAAACATTTCTATTCTTTTCATTCATATAAAGTTTTGAGATATCTTAAATGTTTAAAATGCTCAATTTTCATTTCTGATTTTTGAATGAGCATACAAACACTGATATATGATTTCTTGTGCTTTACATGTCAAGAAAATCATTGAACAACATGTACTTTTTAGGAACATGGGATTCAGTGTGAGTGCTTAATAGATCTTCCATGGATTCACGATAACCAGTGTTTCCTACCCCGGAAGAAATCCTTTGAGTGATTGAGGGGAGAGGGGTCTAAAAGAATTGAGTGTGGGAGTGAGCTGAGGTAAAATGGAAATGAGAGATTGGTTAGATGTGAGCTTAAATGTTTAAAAGAAAGAGGGTGTGAGAACAGAGTTAAAAGAATATTAGAACTCTGCACCAAACATCTTTCTGAGCTGGGCAGCCACATTACTGATTGGTTCACATTTCTTTGGTGACCATCATTGAAATAGGCAAATAGCCCATGCCATCTCTTGCATACAATCCCACTAGCTACTCATTCTTTTCTTAAAAAGAGAATGTTTCACATTTTCTGGGGAAGCAACACATAATCTATCGGATCTTCATTTGGAAGATACTGATATTGAAAAAGAAGGAAAGTTGCCCCACCTTCGACCCTTTCTTATGCACGTTGAGTCCATGTATAATCATTTCTGTCTCAGTGATTTACATATGTTGAGCCTTATGAAACACAATCATTGTGCTAATTCTTTCATACACAAGCACGAGCACACAGATAATATGTTTTTCTGTCAGAACATTCATAGAATTACCTTGTGTTTTTCAATGATTGAATGGAAGTCCTGGGGAGTCAATATCAAACAAGCTCCTTATATTGTACATTTGTTGTACACAGTAACTTTGTGTTACTGACAAGCATTTCTAACTGTTTCATATGTTGATTCAGGGTTACAACTCTTATTTTGTTTGAATTTGAAAAGATTCTGATAAATACATTCATGGTTCAACGGTTCTTTCAGATCAGATGACAGATTTTATCACATCATGTATTGGGGAGATTCATAATTTTTCCTATATGGGGGAGATTGTCTATTATTAAAAGGAGGAGATGAAAGTTCATGAAGATTGTGCTTATCAGATGGTGGGAAGTTCATTCAATGAGGAATCTGACCTTGAGGTGTTTTAATGATTTTGATTCTTACAAATCATTAAAAAGGGGGAGAATAATCAAAAGTTCAAGATCAGATTGAAGGTTTAAAGATTTCAGAGGAGATAAAGTTTTCAGATGTTTAAAGTCAAAGGTTAAAGAAAGCTTATCAAAGAGAAAGTCAGAATTTATGCAAAAGTTAATTCAAAGGGAGAGACAAGTTTGAAGATTTGTCAAAGTTTTCGAGATGTCAAAGCCAGAAAAGATTTGAAGTTGAAGTTAATTATGAAGATATGAAGACCTGAAGATTATTGCTAAATTTTTTTTAATCTTGAATCCAAAGGGGGAGATTGTTAGACTGTAATTGTAATCAAGATTAAATGAGGGTCATTGTTGTAATTAGTGTTTGGATGTGTATTGTAATGAGCTTAGAAGGTTTGACCTTGCTTGGTTATGTTGACCTATATATAAGCAAGTCCTTGTATTGTTTGTAAGATGTGATAGTAAGTGTGTGAAAGTAAAGGTGTAATATTGGTGGTAGTTGAGAGAGAGTAAGAACACACACAAAGAACATACACATACGTGAGATCTGTGATTAATTGTAATTCATGTGATTGATCTAATAAAAGTGTTTGTGTCAATCTAAATGTGTTAATGCTAGTAAATCTTGGGCTACAACTCTGAACTCATCTATCAATCTAGACCCCTCACTGATATCTATGAATTGGATGTCTTTCTTGGGTAGGTCCTTTCGGTTCTGGATTGACCATAGAAACATTAAAAACCCTAAACACTCCTTTAACTCACCAAGATAAAACATTGAAGTACAATTTCTGATTTGAGATAATCAAAAGTCAAAAACATTTAAGAACGAGTCCTGAACTGAAGTATTCAGAAGTCGATATGAATAATAAACAACATGGTACTCCCCCTCAAAAGATGGCATAACCCTTGCTTGTAGTCATGTGACATGAATAATCTGAATTAAATAACACATGACATTCCTACAAAACAGATTAAGAAGATTTTGGTTTTGGTATCCATTCTATGATGGATCCTTGTTGGTTAGTTACCTTAGCTTTTAAGCGATTAAACTGAGGATTGGGGATGCTATAAGTACCATACCATTTATTAACCTACCTTGAATCCACAAAGTCACTATTTCCACAGTGAGTGCAACAGATCTTTACTCGGTTTAAACTGATCAACTCTCCTGTAGAGTAAACAGAAGTAGGTGAATCAGTCTTGGAAATAGATGACTTTGTATCAACTACAGGCGAATCATGAGACTTGTTTCCTTCACTGTCTTCTGTAGTTGGTTTCTTTCTCCAAACCATCTTTACTTTTCCGAAAAAATGATTATCTGAAGAATCATTAAGCTCACAATCAGAAGAACTGGAGTAGTAAGTATGACTTTTGTTAGAGGTGTCGGTCTTTCTTTGTTTCTGTGAACGTCTTTTAGATTTTTGCTTTAAAGATTTGTTCATAGAAACCTTTTGAGAGGAAGATGTTGAACATTCGCCTTTATAAAATTTGACCGGTGGCTCACCAGTTGAATCCAAAAAATCAACATGACTTGGAAGTTTAGGATCGAAATCAAATTGGTTTAGCTGACTGTCTGGACACACCTCAGAATTCAGAAAGGCTGAGAATTCCATTTCCTCATCAGAAGGAACCTTATCACTTAAAGGATTTAGGAAGCTGGAAGGATTTGTGCCTTGAAGCGGATCATTAGCGGAAGCATTTTGAAAATCAGAACGACGATCCTTTTTGAAACACTCCAACTGAGGCTCTTTTCCTTTATCAGAAGAATTTGGTGAAGAATCATCCAGAAAAGTTTTACAGGAAGAGGTATCTGAGGGTGGAGAAGAATGTTCTGACAGATTAATCTTCTCCTCTTGGAGTAAGTCAAACTTAGCTTGAAGCTCCGCTTTGTGATGTTGTTCTTTCAGCAGATCTGCTGCCAAGGCAGACAGTTGAGAAGTGAGCTTGTTTACCTCTGTCAGAATGTATTCTTTTTCTTCCCTAGATCCAGATTCCTTTTGATTGGAATTGACGCACTCGAGTTTGGATAACAACTCCTGTTTTTCCTTTTGAAAATTGAGTCTTTCCTGTGCAAATGACTCTTCTAGCTGAACAATTTTCTTTTCTAAAATCAGATGTGGAACATAGATTTTGTGGTCCATTGGTTCCTCCTCAGTTTCAACGGTTTTTGAATCAAGTTCAGCCTGAGAATAGCTTCGAAAATAGTCATTTGACAGAAAACAGGGTTTTTCGGTGTTGTATGACGCATTCGATGAGTCATAAACAAAAGGAAGTTGCATCGTGGTAGTGTTTTTCCTTCTCAAAGTTTCCAGTTCCGGATTCTCATCAACAAGTGGTTTGGTCCATCTGATTTTGTACTCTGGGTAGATCTTGTCCACTCCCAAAAATTCGAAATCATATAACGTGGGAACTTTGGTCAAGGTCTTTTTCAGATAATGTGGGTTATCGTAACCGAGACCCGTCTCTGAATATTTGAATTCTTTAGGTGCATTCAGATGCATCGTTTGTTTATATTGACCGATTTTGTCAAGTTTATGTTCGAGATCCTTTAACTAGGTAGATAACCTTTGATTTTCATTTTTATAAGCCACACTTTTAGTCACAATATCAATTTTCTCATTTTCTGACATACGGAGCTTGTACGTAAGGTCATCTACTTTGGTCTTTAACTCTTCAGACTCTTTTGAAAACTCTCACACTCTTCCTTTAGATTTGAAATTATGCACAAGTTTCCAGCAATTTCTATGCATTGATTATCATATTCGTCAAGCAGTCTTTCAATTCTAGCTTCTAAACAAGAAACTTTCTCTTCTAACTCAGAATAAGTTGGATGAGACATCGTTGTTTGAAAAACTTGAAGTCTAGGGACTAAACTTGACAAAATATGAAAAAATCAATGTGTAAGGACCAAAAGTGACAACGTGTGAAACTTGAAAGCTTAGGGGTCAAAGATGACAAATGATCGAAACTATGAAGTACGGGGACTAAAAGTGACACAAACTAAAACTTAAAACTGCAAGGACTAAAAGTGACAAAAACTTAAACTTAAACTAGAAGGACCAAAAATGACATAAAATGAAATCTCTAACTAGAGGGACTAAAAGTGTAAAATTTAAAGCTACTAACGGACTTAACGGGACACTAACGGAAAAGGGACTAAAAATGAAATAAAACTAAACAAACTAACAAACTAACTGGACTAATGGAGACTTAACGGAAAAGGACCAAAATGTAAAGCTTTTAACGGAGAGTTAACGGATTTACTATTCATCATCTTCTCCGTTGATCCAACCTGCAAAATCTCGAAACGGTTAGAGATATTCAATGCAAAACGATCGTTAAAGCTCCCTGATCAGTCCTTAACAGATTAAAGCTCAACCGGTCAACCCACGATCACAAACGAACCAACCGAAAACTTTTCGGGAAACTATCGAAAACTTAAAAGCTCGGTATGGGTTAAAACTTTCCAACCAAAAATGATCGTTTATGTTCCCTTAAGCTCCCTCAACTGATTAAAACTCACAACAATCTCTCAAACTCACGAACGAAGCAACCGATTTTTTTTTCGGGAAATCGAACGAGAACTTAAGAACTTGGTATGGGTAAAAATTTTACGATCAAAATCGATCGTTTAAGCTTTTTAAACAACCCTTAACAGTTTAAAACTCAATTAAGCAACCCATGATCAAGACCGAATCAACCGAAAAACTTTTTCGAAAGAAAAAAAACGATTGAAAAATCTTAAACTTTTGTGATGACCGAATCAACCGAATCTCAAAGTCTGGGAGTTAACATATGAGTGCACATACACAAACCTGGGGAACGGGGTATAATGGGCTCGGTATGTTGATCCGGGAGATATCGGGGGCGGCGTGGCGATTGTTCAAACCCGGGGACCGGGACAAACCTCGAGAGACAAACCTGGGAATTAACTACCCCGGGGACCGGATGGCAATATACGCCTGGGGGTAGGAGGAAACAAACCTCGGGAGTTAAGTCACAGACCTGACCGGAGAAACACCCCGGGGAGTGGAACTTATAGACCAAACAAATTGGGGACCGGTACACACCCACCCCGGGGACCGGATGCCAAACACAGTATGAATCGGGGACCTAACAGCCGCCGGCCAAGATTTATTCCAAAAAAAACAGTCCCGGTGGTAAACTATTCTGAAAATTTCCTTTGCAAAATTAACACCACCGACCCACGTTCATCAACAAAATACAATCAATTTAATGAAAAAGCAATGGTGCGCTTAAATAAATCTCACAACCGCCAAACAAATTTTAATCCAGCACAGACCACGAGTTTGAATCCATAGTCGCCAATTACAAAACCAATTCCACCATCCACCAATAACTTTGATAGCCAATCACATTTAACATCCCGAATCCCACGATTTCATGTCCAAGTATTTTAGCAAAAAATGGATAAACAGAAAAGTATTTTAGACAAACCTTTTGATCGTATAGAATAGAAGTTAATTCGATCCCGCTCTGATACCAATTGTAGATCCTAGATACAGTGCAATCAGCAAGATAATAATCAATAACACGCAATGCTTGATCCACAACAACTAGTCATATGATTGATAATCAATAAAGGTTTAGGTTTATAGAGAGAATTTTTGATCAGGGAATGTAAACCTTACGACTAGCTATCTCTGAATTATTTCTTCTAACCTCTAACCTAAAACTAGGTTTAGAAAACATTAAATATGAATGTGACATGCTAATGGGCTTGAGGCCCATTTACAATAACTTTCTAAGAATTACAATTCACCCCCTTATAAATGCGTTATACAACTTTCAACACACTAGGAATTTCAGTCCTAACACTAAATCAAACCCATATTATAAAAACCTAAATCGTACCAAGTCTAAAAACCTAGATCTGATCTAGATTTCAAAATCCAAAACCCAAATTAAAAACATATCTGAGATAGAGAGAGAGATCGAGATATAAAGATAAAAGAGATCGATCTATCTCTATCGCTCTTGGAAAACCCCTCCGACGACTTTGTAACACCCGGAATGTGGAGAATTCCTTTAGTGATAGTTCGGTAGTTTTTTGGCTTTTGGAACGTAAAGGTGTTGGGAAATCAGATGAGTTTTGCTATGGAATCATCGAGGATCGAATCAGGTGAGAAGACGTGAGAAAACCAAGAATTGGCCTGCCGCGAGTTGTGGCGCGACTTGGGGTCGTGGCACAAGTCGCGTAACTCACTGGAAGTGAGTTATGGGGAAACGGGCGACTTATTCTGCGACTTAAGGTCGCGACATAACCCGCGTGATGCACTGTGGAGCTAAAAGTCGATTTTTCAGCCATTAGCCTCATTCATCTCAATCCCAAAACCCTAAAACTTCTTCCCTTTTCTCTCCCAAACCTCAAATGTCGAACCCTTACCTATTTTGAGGGTTTTCCCTCCTCATACCACATAAACCTTCTTCATCTAACTAGTTGGGATGATAACCCATAAACCTCCATCTTCATCTTCCTCATCAAGTTCAAAGTGTGGGAGCTCGGGTTGAAGAGTTGGATTGGGTGTCCTAGGAAATTCTCGTCATCTTTAATGGTAAGCTTCTTTGATTTAAGGTTATAAATGTTGTTTGGATGTTTTCCTAGTGTTTGGGTTTTCAGATCTCGGATTTGTTAGTTTTGGAGAAACTAGGGTTTTGATCTCGTTTGGGGATTTTGGTTTATAATGTTGGAGAATGTTTCTATGTGGTTGATTATGGATATTTATGGTTTGGAGTGTTTGGATCTAGGTTTTGGAAGTTTTCGGCTTGAGAATTCAAGCGCCCTTCAAAAGAGCTCGTTGGGTGAAATCTAGATTTAGCCTAAATCTAGCAAGGTGAGTTCAAGTTGATTTGTGAAAACGGTGTACATGCTAAAATGTTTATTTTAAAGTGTTTTACACGAAATGGTTAACTGCTGATAAGTTTTGGGTATTTCGAAGTAAAATATGTTTTACTTGGTTATTCGTCAAAGTGTGAGTATTTTGATAAGTTTTCATATTTGGTAAACTTGGGTTGTGTTAACCTCTTAAAATGCTTATATTGGGTTTGAACATTTTAGCAACTAAATAGCATGATTTACGTATTCTTGGTGACTTTGTACAAGTAAGATCTATTTCATGATTCATGCATCTTTGATGATTTTGTACAAATGGAGTCTATTTCACGTTATATGCATTTTGGTGTATTTGCATTCATAAACCCTTTGGAAAATATTTAGTCCCATCTCGTGTGGAGTTTTGGGTTAATCTTGTCTTTGAGACATGTGTCTTCATAAACGTTGTTTAAAGACATTTCATTATTTGGGGGACCATTGATTATTGGTCAAATGGATTTTGAGCATTTTAACTCGGTGTTGGCTTAGAAGAGTCTTGTGGACATTTGTCGGGGTTTAATGGCTCGATGTAGAGTCCCATTTCATGGCTTACATCTTAATGCATTTCATTGCATATTTATAATTACAGGCTCGAGTGCTGTTGTCATTCAGGTATAGTCGTGTAATTTTAGACTGTGTTGCATTGGATCCATAGGCACGTAAGTCAGTCTTATTTGATGGTCATTTGGGTGGTATGGGGTTGGACTCCGGGACTCATGGGTTATGACCTTGTTCTTTCAAGGTGTACACTAGGAGGGCTGACTCCGGGTTGTGTTATCATGGCGTTGGAGTAGTCATTTGATGGGCGTTTTGGGACCTCCGCCAGGTGGGGCAATGCCATGGTTGTATCCCCCTTGTGTCGGGCCTTTGAGCGGTATTCTCGTTAATATTTCGCTAAGGTCAGCTGTCTCTTTTGTGTAACTTGAAGGGAGTCGTAGGGACACTTGGGCTTGTGTGTCGTGAAGTGACATACGATTAACATTGTATGAGTGGCATACTTTTGTGTTCCTCCACTCTCAACCGATACGGGTAGCCTCAGTCGTATTTTGGATATTTAATTGTCCACGTTTTAATATTTCGAGTTCATTCTATTTTATGGTCGTGTGGGTATTTTTTCAAGTTACGGGTTTTCCATGACGTACCATATCTTTATGATTTGTCCTCCGTTATTTAAGGGTCGATTATTATGCCCCACCCGTGTTTTGGGTGTTATGGGATATGACATACTATTTACATTTTAGCACATTTGAGTATCGAACTATGACCCCATTTTGGGTGAGTTACGGGTTGCATCATTTTATAAGAAATGCATGTTTGGGAAGCATTGTCTTTAAAAGTGTACATTATGGGAAAATGTGTCGTTTCCATTTTGACGTATAATATTTCGAAGGATCTTACTTAAAAATTGATTTTCTGTCTTTTAAAGATATATTCATTCATGTTAAAACTCTTGAGCTCACTAGGCGTTAAGCCTAACCTTTTTATTTGTCGGCATGTGCATCAGGTTCTAGTTGGGGGTTCGGACTCTAGTAGCCTCATGAAGAGTTTAGCGTTAGATTTATGCAAGAGTAAGTTGTTGATGAAGTCTTCCGCAGGTTGGAGATAGTATTTGTTATTGGGTTTTAGTAGCACCCATCCTTTTCATAGATTTTATGTATAGGATGAATGTGTGTATTGAGGTTAATTCTTAAATTGTGTTTGTAGTCGAAGTAATCATTGATGTATTTAGAAAAGTTTTAATAAGTTGCAATCTTCAGATTTAAGGGTGTTACAAGTTGGTATCAGAGCTTAAGTTTGAGAGAACTAGGTATTGATCTTTGGACGCCTTGACTCAAACTAGAGTTCTTATAAGTGATTGTAAGTGAAGTTGCACATTAGTTACCCTAAGATAAGATATTTTGAGGATTGATCGAGTTGCTAGAAACGAGAAACTTGTCGAGAGTCGCAAGGATGATCATGTTCGGTACGTTCATAATGGCGCCTGGCCAGTGTTATGGTGAACCTACATGCTACATGTGTATACTTGAACTACCTTGGTAGGATTACCGTTAGGGTAGTGAGAAAGTTTCTAAGCGAGTGATCTAAGGAAATATTGATGTTTATAGCAATGTCGCTTGGGAGCGATAGGTAAGTGCGATGAATGCGTTAAGTTGACCATCTTGTGTCAGAGTTATTGGTTGGAGCAGAGCTATCAGTTTGACAGACCGATTCTGTTTCGAGGAAAATTGTAAGTTAACCAATTAGTGGGGTTTTTGCTCTAAGATGTTGGATGCATCCGAATGACGATAGTATGTCAGGAAAATTGAGGAGTGTAGTCCTAAGATGCTGAGCGCCGACCAAGTTCATGCACAAAATTTATTTCTAAAATAAGTTTGCATCAATTGTTTCTCTGGTATTCGAAGCATAAAGTGTGTGATACTTTGTAGTTTTGGTAAAACATTTAGCACTCATCAGATTTTAAACTGTGAGCTTAAGCATGCATGAAATTGTTTTGTTGCACATGATTGCAAAATTGTTATCAAAATTCTTTTATTCACGTCTCGTGTTTAACGCTATTTCCGGATATTGTAATGTCCATGTTTTAAATGTCTTTTGGGTATTGGGCAAGTAACTATGAGATTTTAACCTAGACATTGGATCACGTCCACGTATGTCAATGGTTCTAAAGGAAAAGTTAATCCCATGTTTTGAGTCGGAATTTCTTGAGAATTTTAGTTTGTACGAGTTTTGCTAAATTTCATGGAGTATTGTTTTGCGATGTATTTTGATGTGTGGGTTTTACTTTTGCTTCGTCCAAACTTGCGAGTTTATTCGGCGTCATGTCCAATGTAAATTTTGTAGAAAAGTGTCATTTTACCTTTCATTGCATTAAAAAGGGGCAAACTCTTAGAAGTTTAATGTTTTAGGCATATTGTCGTCTTATACTCTTTGTTGAGAAATGGAAATTTTGACACCACTTGATTTTAGCGTTAATGAGTTTTACGAAAATTCAATTGAGTTTATGGTGTCTCATCATACGTCATTTGCGTCGCATAAATAATTTTGGGATCATGTACTTGTGCATCATGGTGTGCGTTATTTTATGAATATTGTTATTCGAGGTCATCCCTCATGTTGTTTTGGGAATTTCATTATCATGCAATTTATCTTTGAGCTTTATACAAATGTCAATCGTTGCATACTTTCTGCATTTGGAATAAATTATGGCGTTGGTGTGAGTGGTGGTATAAAAGGGTTTACGCTGTTTCAAGCAAAGTTTTTGTTCTGAGCATATTTCAATCATTAACTTTTACTACTAGGAATCTGCGCAATGCATTTAACAAATTAGCAATATTTATGTCGCTGTGGTTTCTATTTGGTCAAATGTGTTTACCTATTCGACTTAAAGCTTTAAACTCGATTCGAGATTTTATTCGCATTCCCATCATTTTACATGGCTTTGAGGAAATGAACTGGTGCGCAAGGGGTTGTTGATGATTTTATGCCACCATGTCTTCTGGGTTAAAGAGTCAAAAGTTTAAAGTTAATTTGTGAATCTCTCCTTTGGAGTTGTACAAACATTTATTGCACATGTGGTGGTGCAGGAACCTATTTTCACAATTATGGGTAAATCGTTGCGCATGTTTTGTTATTGTCCTTATTAACTTAAGTACTGAACAAATGAGTTTTGGATATGGTTTCATATGCGTTGTGTTGATAATCAATTTTGAAACCTATCGAATGATCGATAGTGTATTTTCACCGCACGTTTAAGTGTTAAAAAGCTTGTGTATTTGAAAGTTTTATAAATTTCAAATTGGTTTACTCGTTGAAAAACCTTGAACTCATTAGGCCTATAGGTTTAAACCCCTGCCGTGAAAGGAGTCGTAATTAGGGACTAAGGGAGTCCTTAGGAGTTGAAACATCGGATGATCTGACTTGCGGTCAGTCTTGGATTTGGGTGTTCGAATCTGTGCGCGTTTGTATTATTGGAAATGGTAGACTTAAGTCTTCCCAGTTAATTAAGGAGTGATTTTATACTCCGGTAATCATGCAGGATAAGGTCTTAGGTGGTTATCTGCGATTAGATTGGGTTCGTTTTGGTGGACTGCTCGTCGGTGTGACATCATAGTTTATGTGATGGTGTACCGTCCTTGTGGACTTCGTGGTCAAGGAAAATTCTTGTGGTCCGTTTGTTAGAAATGTAAGACTTGGGATTTTTAGCACACTGTTTGGTGTCATCCTTAGTGCGACCATCCGTCTGGATTGAAATTTTGGGTGGGATGCCCACGTCTTCGGGGTCACTGTTTAGTCCTAGGTGTCGACTTGTTTTCTTGAAGTCAAAAGATCTTGGAATGTTCGGAAGTATCCCGGTTGGATCAGGGGAAATAATGACCTTTCGGTGATGGAAATTTGAAAGAAGATTAGGTGTTGATGAGCAAGTACCGATGGGTATAAGCATTCCTGTGATGATTGTGGGTCCAACAATACTATATCAAGTTCTTAGAATAACAACACATAAAGATTACCAACCTGTATTGATTATAAGAAATGGTTACAAGGTTGATCTGATTCAAGCTATAGATGTGTGTTCTCTGTTTTCTCTCTATTACACCTTTAAGTGTGTGTTTTTGTGTGTGTGTATAATATCTGCTTATTGAGAGATACTAGAGATACACCTAATATCTAACATAGTGTGTTTTACACACTTCCTAATCAACTTGCAACAACAATTTGTAATATAAAAGTATTATAACTAAATAATATCTAACAAATAGATATTATATCTAACTAATAACTAACTAAATAACTAATATCTAATAAACTAGAAACTAACTAAGTTAAACTAATATCTAACAAACTAGATATTAATTTAACTAGTACAATAATAAACAAATACATTGACATTTATTACAAACGACATAGACTTTAATATTGAGAGTCGACGTTTCGGCTTTAGCTTCAGATTGCGATCTTCAGATTGGATGATCTTGAATCCAATGAGACTGTGTCTTAACAATCTCCCCCTTTGGATCAAGATCATTACGAAAATGATTTTAGCAATTCAGTTTTCTCTTTCAGCTCGGAAGATGCAATCTCTTTCTCTAGCTCTGAAATCAGCATGTCTTCAGAATAGTTGCTTTGGAAGATTTCAATCTTTGACGTGATTCTTGAAACATGTGATCTTTGCCATTTCTTGTGTAGTCATTCTCCCCCTTTTTGATGTTAAGTGCAACGACTTTATCAAAATTATTTTTAAGAAATGTCTATCTTGCGGTTAGAGCCCCTGATCCGTCAATTCAAAAGATATTCATCCAGATCTTTTCAAATCCAGACAAAATAGTCGTGTAACACCTGAATCAACTAATGAATCAGTTAATATGCCTGTCAGTAACACTAAGTCACTGTGTGTAACGAATACACATTGGAAAGGAGCTGTTTGATGTTGACTCCCCCAGGGCTTCCATTTAATCATCGAAACACCACAAAGGTAAATTTCTATAAACGTTATGACAAAGAAACTAATTCCTTGTGTGTTCGTGCTTGTGTTGAAAGAATTAAGCACGGATGATTGCTTATTAGGCTCAAAATTGTGTAAACCACTGAGACAACAGTAAGTTAAACACAGACTCAATGTGCATGATTGAAGTGCGAAGGTGGGGCAGACTTCCTTCTTTTCAATATCCAGATTTTCCAAATGCAAATTAGATAGCAAATGTGATGCACCCCCTTTGAAAATGTGAAACACTTTCTTGTGAAGAAGAAAATGAGTACATAGTGAGGTTTGATCAAGAGTTGGCATGGGCTAGTTGCCTGTTTCAATAATGTTCACCAAAGATTTGTGAAACACTAGTAATGTGGCTGCCCGGTTCAGAAAAAGTTGGTGCAGAGTTGAGATATTCTTTTAACTCTGTTCGCACACGCTCTTTCTTTTAAACCTTTTGCTTTCTCTAATCACACTCATTTCTTTTCGCTTTGCACACTCAACAACTAAGGATTAACTTCTTGGGTAGAAATCACTGGTTAAGGTGATTCCATAGAAGTTGTGTTAATTCCTAGCACAATGATTCTTTGTTTTCCTATGATGCACGTGATGCTCAGATTGGTTTAACTATTTCAGTTAAAGCACAATATTGATTTTGAAAACATTTAAAATCACACTTCCATAATATAAAATCTGTTGAAAAAATCGGGAAGTGGTTTGAACATTAAAAACAATGTTTTCTATGATTGAAAGTTGTCCTTCTTTCAACCATATATGAGATGAAGATATATAATTATACCTTTACGTACGATCTTTCATCTCATGAAGCTAAGCTTAAAGTCATAAACATATGAACTTGTAAGCATCTCTCAAAAATTCTGCAAAAGTCTTATGTCAACGTACAATTTATTCACTTAAATTGAAAAGACAAAAAGCAGTAAAACTTTTTAAAGTACGAGTTCTGGTTAGAAATAATCAGAAGTCATATCCGTACTCCCCTTTTGTCTTGAAGAGCTCCCCCTAAATTCTTGCATTACAAAAAAATTTGGCATTAAAAGGTACATGCAAAATTTTATGAGCTCCCCCTCGAAGTAATATTGACCACTTGTCAATTTCTTCTCATACTCCCCCTTGGATCATGAACATAATATAGAAGTGCATATATCAATCAGAGTTAAGAATTTAGAAAACTTTTATAGGTAACTACTGATTAGATTTTAAGATTTAGCATACCAAGCTTAGAGACAAGAAAGTTGAACCTCTTTTCGTCTAAGGGTTTGGTGAACAAATCGGCAAGTTGATAATCAGTTTTTACAAAGAAAAGTTCAATTGTTCCTTTTTCAACATGATCTTTAATAAAATGATACCTGACATCTATGTGCTTGGTCTTGGTGTATTGAACAGGATTCGCTGATATTGCGATGGCGCTCTTGGAGTCACAGTATATCGGGATCTTGTTGAAGTGGAAACCGTAGTCGCGCAATTGAGTTCTCATCCATAAGACCTGAGAACAGCAGCTAGCAGCAACTACATATTATGCTTCGGCCGTGGAGGTTGAAACACAAAGTTGCTTCTTCGATGCCCAACTTACGAGTTTGTCACCGAGGAACTGTACGTGTCCCGATGTGCTCTTCCTGTCTAACATACAACTTGCATGATCTGAATCTGTGTAGGCTGTTAGTTCAAAACTAGTATCTTTAGGATACCACAGACCAAGATCTGCAGTGCCCTTTAGATACCTAAATATGCGCTTCACAGCAAACATATGGATTTCTTTAGGATTGACCTGATATCTTGCACATAAGCATGTTGAAAACATTATATCTGGCCTACTAGAAGTAAGATACATTAAAGAACCTATCATCCCTCGATAAGTCCTAACATCAACAGCCTTTCCCGAAGGATCGGTGCCAATCTTAGTACCTGGTGCCATTGGGGTACCAATCGGTTTTGAATTTTCCATTTGGATCTTCCGAAGAATATCCCTAATGTATTTTGATTGATTGATAAAAATACCCGATGAAAATTGTTTTACTTGTAAACCGAGAAAGAAATTCATCTCTCCCATCATGTTCATCTGAAATCTAGACACCATAAGGTTTGCGAAATTCTTACAGTACTTAGTATTTGTAGAGCCAAAGATAATATCATCTACATAGATTTGAATTAAAATGATATCGCCTTTTTCCTTTTTGATAAACAAAGTGGTATCCACCGTACCTTTTGAAAACCCAGACTTGACTAGAAAAGTGGAAATGACATCATACTAGGCTCGAGGTGCTTGTTTTAGACCGTAGAGTGCTTTGTCGAGAATGTAAACATGATTCGGCTTCTCTTGATTGACAAAACCTTCTGGCTGAGAGACATAGACTTCCTCCTTCAGAATTCCATTCAGGAATGTTGTCTTCACGTCCATTTGAAAGACCGTGAAGTTCTTGTGGGCTGCGTAGGCTAGAAACATTCTGATTGCCTCTAATCGCGCCACAGGAGCATATGTTTCGTCATAGTCAATTCCTTCCTCTTGTCTGTATCCTTTGGCTACTAGTCTTTCCTTGTTTCGGATTACGGTACCATCTTCGTCTTTCTTTATCTTGAAAACCCATTTCGTACCTATAATTGTTTTACCTTGAGGCTTTGGTACGAGTCTCCAGACTTGAAGTGCATCGAACTGATTTAGCTCTTCTTGCATTGAGATCACCCATTCTGGATCCGCAAGTGCTTCTGATACTCTTGTTGGCTCAAACTTGCTCATAAAGGAGTCATGCATGCACATATTCATTGATGTTGACCTAGTTTACACCGGTTTTGATGGATCGCCAATGATCTGGCTTAGCGGGTGCTCTTTGGTCCATTTATGTTCATGAGGCAGTGGATTAGATGATCTACAAATTCACTTGTACCTTATTCTGATTGTTCAGGAGGAATGATGATTGCAGTTGAAGTGATAGGTTCAGAAGGCTCAGCAGGAACAACTTGATCTGGCTGTAGATTGATCTGAATAGTATCTCCTACTGTTTCAGCTACTTCTGTCTCTTTATCGTTTGTCAGTTCTTCAACTGTTGGAGTCGGCATTTGAATTGTAATTTCTTGTTGAATCGGGGCGTTTGATTCAATAGGAACATCTGAACTGGTTGGATGAGTAGTCGTGAAGTCTTCCATCCTGTCAACCACAACAGATTTCTTTACATTAGATCCAAGAAATTCATCATCAAACAATTCAAATAATAAATCTAAATCAGATAAATGGTTAGTAGAAGTTGATGCTCCATCTGATTTATTCTGTTGAGACGTAGGTTCTGAACTGAGTTGCCCAGAAGCTAGTACTCCGGTTATAACGGGTTCTGAACTGTGTTGTTCGGAAGCCATCTCTTCATCAAACGTGACGTTGATGCTCTCAATCACCGTTTTTGACTTCTTCAGATAAACACGGAATGCAGTTGATGTCGAGGAATAACCAATGAAGATGCCTTCATCTGCCTTAGCACTGAACTTATTTAGACTCTCCCTATCGTTTAGAACGAAACACTTACACCCAAATATATGGAAGTATTTGATTGTCGGTGTTCGGTTGTTAATTAATGCATAAGGAGTCTTCTTGAATCTGTGATGTACCATGGAGCGATTCTGTGTGTAGCACGCAGTCGAAACAACTTCTGCCCACAAAAATAGAGGTAAGTCTGATTGACTTAGCATAGTACGAGCAGCCTCGACTAGCGTTCGATTTCTTCTTTCAACCACTCCATTTTGTTGAGGCGTACGAGCAGCAGAGTATTGATGTGAAATCTCGACAGATTCGAGATATTATTCAACTTTGTTGTTCTTGAACTCTGTGCCGTTGTCTGTTCTTAGAAACTTGATCGGTTTCTGCAGATTCACCTGGGTCGTCTTTAGGAATGTGATAAGAACATCTGGTGTCTCATCCTTTGAGCGTTGAAACTTGATCCATGTGTATCGCGAGTAATCGTCCACGATCACGAGTATGTACTTCTTTCCCCCTAGACTCTGAGTTCGCATCGGACCGCATAAGTCCATATGCAATAACTCTAACGGAGCGCTTGTACTTGGTTCAGGCTTTGGTTTATGAGGTGCTCTCTTCATCTTGCCTTTTTCACAAGCTGCACAAAGATGTTCTCTTTCGTATTTGAGCTCTGGAAGTCCTTTGACGAGCTTTCCACTGACCAGATTGTTGATGTACCTGAAGTTGAGGTGAGAGAGCCTTCGATGCCATAACCAACTTTGTTGCATCGAGGCTTTCGTCAATAAACACACCTGCTTGTCAGTCTGGACATCTAATAAATTGAATGTGTAGAGGTCTGATTCTCGAGTACCGACCAATAGTTCTTCGCCTTCTTCATTGCGAACGGAACATCTCTTGGCTTTGAAGTTGACCTCCAAGTGTTTGTCACAGAACTGGCCTATACTGAACAAGTTGTGTCATAAGCCTTCTACATAGCTCACCTTCTTGATCGTTATATTGTCATGTTGTACATCACCGTATCCCATGATTGGAGAAAACTGGTCGTTTCCAAATCTGACTGTTCCGTAAAATTTGTCTTTAAAATTGGACAGTATCTCTTTTTGCCCTGTCATGTGCTTGGAACATCCGCTGTCCAAGAACCATGTATGACTAGTCTGCATAAGAGAAATAACAAATTTAGATTTTCATATGACAACTTTGGAATAAACACTTTGATCATCGAAGTGCTGGTCTTGAACTGATTTGTTCAAAAGCCTAATTTGACTTTGATATTCGGGTCTTGAGCTGATTTACTCAAGAACCAATGTCTTGTCATTGAAGAACGAGTCATAAACTGTTATGTCTAGAAATCATATCCATTAGCTCCCTTAAACTTTTGTTGCCTGCAACACAGAGTTAGCCTTTGGTACCCATTGGAATTTGGGTCCAACTGTGTTAGCATTTGATTTTGGTACCCATTTCAAATTGGGTCCTCTTTTCTTTTGAAATGTATGTGAATAATTAGTATGAGATGAATGCACATGGTAATTGCCAAACCAATCTTCAGAATCTTGACAAGAGATAGAAACATGTTTATCATAAATAGAAGACTTTCCAGCAGATAAAGATAACTGAAATAATTGCTTCATTGAATATTGTTTACGAGAAACAGCAGGTTTTGAGTTCAAAACAGCAATATCAACAATTAGGACATCTTTACTAAGCGAAGTCTTATTACAATTAACACTAGTAAACGATAAAACGGTCTTGTCAAGCTCCCGTTTGGGTTGCCATTGAGAATTTACTTCTGGCCTTTGCTTGCTCAGTTCTGAAACATGTGAAACTGGTGAGTTAGACTTCTGAGCAACAAATGAATGCTTCTTCTTGGGATTACCAGTAGTGTTCAGTTTCTATGAATGCTGAGATATTTTCTTACCTTTAGCAAATTTAACTTTCACAGAGACTGACCTATCAACTTTCGTTGAATTTGCTCTGTTCACAGGCATACTGGTCTTTCCTAAAGATTTCTTAATAAAATATGAATGGTTAGGAAGTTTCGCATTAAAATCAAATTGTTCAAAACAACCATCTAAACCACCGTCAAAGTTAAGAAAATTAAACCCGTCGTTTGATGAACCAAACATGTCATCAGAAGTAGAAGCCTTTGTAAAAACAACATTTTTCATAACGGTTGAAAAAACTTTTTGTTAAACCTCAATCAAAAGTCTTTCATCTGATAAAGAGTTCTCGAGTTCAGAAATTTTACTTTCTAACACGAGAGAAGGGACATAAAGTTTACCTATAACAGGCTTCGCCTCCATCTCTTTTACAGAATAACTTTGAAAGTAGTCAGTTGAAAGAGATTTCTTTTCATTATTTGGATAGTCATAGCTATTATTCAACTTCGCATAATAAAACGGAAGGTGAACTTTAGATGACTTCTTCCGTTTTTCAATTTCATTGGCTTCATCCTCCTTTGATAGTTTAGTATTAAAAACTTTAAGTTTAGCGATTCGGTGTGAAACTAGCATAGAGGTATAATCATAAAGTGCAGGCACTTCTTTTATACCCTTTTTAAGACAATGAGGTTTCACATAGCCGATTCCCCAATGTTCTTTATTCTTTTTCGGTTTATTAAGATGAATGGTTTGCTCACTTTGACCTAATGAGTATAACTTCTTTTCCAAAGCATCTAGTTTTACAATTAAAGATTTGTTTTCTTCAGTACATGAAGAATGCATTTTATAAGCTTATATAAATCAATCTCACTTTTTGTTAGTTTAGACTTGAGTTCAGAATTCTCTTTAAGAATTATTGTCTGTTCTTTCGCATTGGTGTCAACGTTTGTATGTAAAACCTCAACTAATACTTTCTTCTCAGCAATTTCATTGCTAAGTTTCTGTATCAATTGGTTTTTGTTAATTATAGCACCATTTTCTCGCTTAAGATTAGATTCTAATTCTTCTTGTTTTAAACTCATGGCATGCATTTTATTCATGAAATCAGAGTACGATAAATCATATACCTCCTCTTCTTCATTATCTGAATCAGCTTCAGCATCTGATTCCATTTTGCCCATCAAGCACATATTGACGGCTTCATCTTTTTCTTCATCCTCTTCTTCCTCGTCTGAGTGATCAAGCCAGTATTCATCTTCAGCCATAAGTGCCTTGCCAGCCTCCTGTTGCTTTGGAAGAAGCATTTTGTTCTTGTAGTAATCGGAGTTTCTTACTTTTGATCTTCGACAATCCTTGGCAAAATGACCTGTTTTGCCACAGTTGTAGCACGTAGGTGGTCCTTGCTGACTTGATCCTTTATCCTTGTACTTTCTTTCTTCCGGTTTCTTCTCCTCTATCCTTTTCCCTTCAGACTGGTACCTTCTATCTTCTGATTTCTTCTCCTCTAATCTCTTTCCTTCAAACTTTTTCCCTTCATACCTACTACCTTCAACCCTTTCCTTATGAGCGTAGTTGTTGGGTCCAGAAGAGTACCTCTGACTATTTGAAGTTGGCTTTCTGTAGAACTTTTTCTGAAAAGCATTCGTCAGCATTAGCAATGCTTGCTTCAGTTGTTCATTTTCATCCGAGTCAGAGATGGCATCAGCTTCAGCTTCTTCTGATTCATACTCAATCGTCTTGTTCTTCTTCTTGACTACAAGAGCGACTGTGTCTTCAACTGTCTTTCCTTTTCTCTTTTCTGCTAGAATTTCATCCACCTCTTCTTCATTTTGTCGGAGGGTTTCATACACCTCATGAAGTGGAATCTCATTCAGATCCTTTATCTGCCTGGCAAAACTTTTCCATTATGGTTGTAGAATACTCAGGAATTTGATATTCAACTCGATTTGAGATTTGTTGGCCTTGTTCTTGCTCAATTCGTTTAGCAAGGTCACAAATCTATCATATGTTCCTTCTAGAGTCTCTCATGTTCTGCCTTTAAATTCTTCAAAACTGTGCAGGCAGTTAGAGATTTTAAGCTGGTTCCCAATCTTTGAACCCAGCATCATTTTCTCTAGTTGATCCCACATTTGTTTGTCGGAGGCCATATAGCTGTCAATCTTTACGTAGATTTCGTTCGGAATTCCTTGTAGAATGTATGACTTGGCTAATCTGTCTGCTTTTGCTCTTAACTTATTATCACCTGTTAGTTCCTCATATATAAGTGCAAGTCTTTCTTCTTCAGTACCTTCTGCAGGTTCCCTATATTTTGTTTCCATAAGGCCTTCTTCTAATGATTGTTTGATGAAATCACCCAATTCCTGTCTTTCAATGAAGTTTAGGAACCTATCCTTCCACTGTTCATATTCTCCTCTAAAGAGAACTAGTGGCTTGGTGTCACTTCCTATTGCAAGAGCTTCTTTGGATGTCATTTCGAAGAAATTCTAAGTCTGGATTGGAGCAAAGAGGTTTGCGTTTCAAGGTTTGCGTGTCAAGGTTTGCGTGTCAAGCACAGTGCACAAAGTGAGGTTTGCGTTTCAAGTGGGAAGCGCAAAGTAAGGTTTGCGTTTCACGTGGGAAGCGCAAAGTAAGGTTTGCGTTTCACGTGGGAAGCGCAAAGTAAGGTTTGCGTTTCTAGTTGGGAGCGCAAAGTTGACTTGATCTTTTGAAGAGATGAACACGATGGCTTGAGGTTTGCGTTTCTGAGGTTGTTGCGAGAAGTGAGATCGAGGTTTGCGTATGCTTTTGGAACCGAGAAGTGGACTTTGCGTTTGGCTTGAGAGGCGCAAAGTTGAGCTTTGCGTTTCTCTTGAGGAGCGCAAAGTGAAGTTTGCGTTTGATGTTGGACGCGCAAAGTTGAACTTAGCATTTGTTCGTCTTATGCTTTGCGCTTGTTCATCCTGTACTTCGAAAATTGTCTAAAAACTTGTTCCTGTAACGATTAGCAATACCAAACTCTACCCTTATGTCTAGAAAGTGTTCTAGAACTGAATGTAAGCACTCGATCTCAATAAAACACACTTTTTAAAGAAAAATTTGATAGCACAGTGACTTTATGCTTTCGACTGATTCTTCACTAAAATCACATAATGGAACTCGATAAATGATTTATAGTGAAATCAAACAACAACAACTCGATCTAGCATGCTAATCGATCACAACCTGATCGATTTTAACACCTAAAACACTTTAACACTCGAAATCGAATTTTCAAATGAACACATAGTCGTTTTTCAGAAAAACTTGATTTGATCTTAATCAGGCTCTGATACCAATTGTGGGTCCAACAATACTATATCAAGTTCTTAGAATAACAACACATAAAGATTACCAACCTGTATTGATTATAAGAAATGGTTACAAGGTTGATCTGATTCAAGCTATAGATGTGTGTTTTCTATTTTCTCTCTATTACACCTTTAAGTGTGTATTTTTGTGTGTGTGTATAATATCTGCTTATTGAGAGATACTAGAGATACACCTAATATCTAACATAGTGTGTTTTACACACTTCCTAATCAACTTGCAACAACAAGTTGTAATATAAAACTATTATAACTAAATAATATCTAACAAATAGATATTATATCTAACTAATAACTAACTAAATAACTAATATCTAATAAACTAGAAACTAACTAAGTTAAACTAATATCTAACAAACTAGATATTAATTTAACTAGTACAATAATAAACAAATGCATTGACATTTATTACAAACGACATAGACTTTAATATTGAGAGTCGACGTTTCGGCTTTAGCTTCAGATTGCGATCTTCAGATTGGATGATCTTGAATCCAATGAGACTGTGTCTTAACAATGATAAAGGTTATATTAAGGGAATGTTGTAAGGTTGTGATTGGAATCGGAGTTGAGCGATAACCAACTTTTGAAGGACGCATTAGTGCGCCTTGGGAAGACAACTTTATTAGCATTAGGATTGGACCAGTTGAAAATTAAGGATTTTGAGAGTTCGTTGACGATTCTTGGCTTGGGGTTCAGAATCGTGTGAATTTGAAGTGATTTGGTTGTCGAGAAGTTGGGATCACAAACTACCCCAAAGATAGTAATGATCATTTAAGGTTGGGAGACAGCCGAGATCTTAGGGGTGGTAAGGTAGTCGATAGGGACTCGATGTTCGTCCCATCCTCGGCAAGATTTTCTGGATTTTTGAATTGAGTTGTAATCGGGTCGTGCATGAGGCAAGGATGGTGGAAACCCTCTGGTTGGGTAAAGAATCAATCTATCTCGTGGAAGGCAGTATTGGGTGTTTAGTAGGTGTCAGATTTCGAAGACGAAATCTCTTCTAAGGTTGGGAGGATTGTAACACCCGGAATGTGCAGACTTCCTTTAGTGATAGTTCGGGAGTCTTTTGGCTTTTGGAACGTAAAGGTGTTGGGAAATCAGATGAGTTTGGCTATGGAATCATCGAGGATCGAATCAGGTGAGAAGAGGCGAGAAAACTGAGAATTGGGCTGCCGCGAGTTGTGGCGCGACTTGGGGTCGAGGCACAAGTCGCGTAACTCACTGGAAGTGAGTTCTGGGGAAACGGGCGACTTATTCCGCGACTTAAGGTCGCGGCATAACCCGCATGACGCACTGTGGAGCTAAAAGCCGATTTTTCAGCCATTAGCCTCATTCCTCTCAATCCCAAAACCCTAAAACTTCTTCCCTTTTCTCTCCCAAACCTCAAATGTCGAACCCTTACCTATTTTGAGGGTTTTCCCTCCTCAAACCACATAAACCTTCTTCATCTAACTAGTTGCGATGATAACCCACAAAACCTCCATCTTCATCTTCCTCATCAAGTTCAAAGTGTGGGAGCTCGGGTTGAAGAGTTGGATTGAGTGTCCTCGAAAAGTGTCGTCATCTTTAATGGTAAGCTTCTTTGATTTAAGGTTATAAATGTTCTTTGGATGTTTTCCTAGTGTTTGGATTTTCAGATCTCGGATTTGTTAGTTTTGGAGAAACTAGGGTTTTGATCTCGTTTGGGGATTTTGGTTTATAATGTTGGAGAATGTTTCTATGTGGTTGATTATGGATATTTATGGTTTGGAGTGTTTGGATCTAGGTTTTGGAAGTTTTCGGCTTGAGGATTCAAGCGCCCTTCAAAAGAGCTCGTTGGGTGAAATCTAGATTTAGCCTAAATCTAGCAAGGTGAGTTCAAGTTGATTTGTGAAAACGGTGTACATGCCAAAATGTTTATTTTAAATTGTTTTACACGAAATGGTTAACTGCTGATAAGTTTTGGGTATTTCGAAGTAAAATATGTTTTACTTGGTTATTCGTCAAAGTGTGAGTATTTTGATAAGTTTTCATATTTGATAAACTTGGGTTGTGTTAACCTCTTAAAATGCTTATATTGGGTTTGAACATTTTAGCAACTAAATAGCATGATTTACGTATTCTTGGTGACTTTGTACAAGTAAGATCTATTTCATGATTCATGCATCTTTGATGATTTTGTACAAATGGAGTCTATTTCACGTTATATGCATTTTGGTGTATTTGCATTCATAAACCCTTTGGAAAATCTTTAGTCCCATCTCGTGTGGAGTTTTGGGTTAATCTCGTCTTTGAGACATGTGTCTTCATAAACGTTGTTTAAAGACATTTCATTATTTGGGGGACCATTGATTATTGGTCAAATGGATTTTGAGCATTTTAACTCGGTGTTGGCTTAGAAGAGTCTTGTGTACATTTGTCCGGGTTTAATGGCTCGATGTAGAGTCCCATTTCATGGCTTACATCTTAATGCATTTTATTGCATATTTATAATTACAGGCTCGAGTGCTGTTGTCATTCAGGTATAATCGTGTAATTTTAGACTGTGTTGCATTGGATCCATAGGCACGTAAGTCAGTCTTATTTGATGGTCATTTGGGTGGTACGGGGTTTAACTCTTGGACTCATGGGTTATGATCTTGTCCTTTCAAGGTGTACACTAGGAGGGCTGAGTCCGGGTTGTGCTATCATAGCATTGGAGTAGTCATTTGATGGGCGTTTTGGGACCTCCGCCAGGTGGGGCAATGCCATGGTTGTATCCCCCTTGTGCCGGGCCTTTGAGCGGTATTCTCGTTAATATTTCGCTAAGGTCAGCTGTCTCTTTGGTGTAGCTTGAAGGGAGTCGTAGGGACACTTGGGCTTGTGTGTCGTGAAGTGTTATACGATTAACTTTGTATGAGTGACATACTTTTATGTTCCTCCACTCTCAACGGATACGGGTAGCCCCCGTCGTCTGCCCGTCGTATTTTGGATATTTAATTGTCCACGTTTTAATATTTCGAGTTCATTCTATTTTATAGTCGTGTGGGTATTATTTCGAGTTACGGGTTTTCCATGACGTACCATATCTTTTGGATTTGTCCTCCGTTATTTAAGGGTCGATTATTAATGCCCCACCCGTGTTTTGGGTGTTATGGGATATGACGTACTATTTACATTTTAGCACATTTGAGTATCGAACTATGACCCCGTTTTGGGTGAGTTACGGGTTGCATCGTTTTATAAGAAATGCATGTTTGGGAAGCATTGTCTTTAAAAGTGTACATTATGGGAAAATGTGTCGTTTCCATTTTGACGTATAATATTTCGAAGGATCTTACTTAAAAACTGATTTCCTGTCTTTTAAAGATATATTCATTCATGTTAAAACTATTGAGTTCACTAGGCGTTAAGCCTAACCTTTTTATTTGTCGGCATGTGCATCAGGTTCCAGTTGGGGGTTCGGACTCTAGTAGCCTCATGAAGAGTTTAGCCTTAGCTTTATGCAAGAGTAAGTTGTTGATGAAGTCTTTCGCAGGTTGGAGATAGTATTAGTTATTGGGTTTTAGTAGCACCCATCCTTTTCATAGATTGTATGTATAGGATGAATGTGTGTATTGAGGTTAATTCTTAAATTGTGTTTATAGTCGAAGTAATAATTGATGTATTTAGAAAAGTTTTAATAAGTTGCTATCTTCAGATTTAAGGGTGTTACAGACTTCGTCTTCTCCGACGAGGTGGTCTTCTCCGGCGAATCCCCGGTCTGCGGAGCTCTCTCTCTCTTCATCTCTCTTCTCTTTTAAGTGGGTTTAATTTTGGTTATTGGATATAAGTTTGATTTAGGTTTTTTAAATTTGGGTTTGATTTATGTTTTTGGTTTTTTAATATGTGTTTGATTTAGGTTTTCTAAACTTGGTGTTCTTGGTATTCGTCAGGTAAAAGATGAATATTCAAGATCTCTCTCTCTCTCTCCTCTCTCTCACCTCTTTTAAGTGGGTTTGATTATGTTTAAATCTAAGATTTATTTAGGATTTTGATTTTTAAATCTAGGTTTTATTTAGGTTTTTTAAATATGGGTTTGATTTAGGTGTTTAAATAATAATAATATTTAGGTTTTGGTTTTTTCAATGAGCTTGATTTGGATTTGTTCTTGGTGTTCATGATGTTCATCATGTAGAAGATGAACATTCAACAAAAACATGAGTTTCATTTTACGGAGTTGGTCCTTCTTGTTTAAAAATGTTAAAAGAAATAAAAATATATAAAAATGACCATAATACCCTCGTGGTTAACGGAGGAATAGACGGCCGTTGGCTCGAGGGACCAAATCCATAACAAAATGCATAGTGGGAGGGTCATCATGTAAATTTTGAAGTTAAAGGATCCATTCTGTAACAAACACCAAACCTGAGGGACCAAATCCGTAATTTACTCTTTATTTTTTTTAAATAATTACTATTATGAAGTTCTTGTTGATGTGACCATGGTTTACGGGAAAAGGACATATCCAATTTATATCGATTCATTTATTAATTTTGATGAATGGGGTTTTTAAACAACTAGGGGTGTTAAAAAAATAATGGACCGTTTAAATCAATTGAACTAAATTAAATCAGATCATTTTTGGTGATTTGAACGGTCTAGCTGTTCGATTCGTTCTGAAAAATAGTCAAATCGTTCGGTCGGGTATGGTTTGCGAGCCTTTTTTTGAGTGGTCTGGACTGAACCAACTGCAAAAAATACGCATATATTAATCATATTAAGTTTCATGTAGTAGGTTCAACTTTTATGGCTCAATTAAAAAAATTCGTCAAAAACATTATGTTTTAGTTCTCATTTTCTTAATTGATCACATTATAGGGGATGTTTGGGATAGCTTATTTAACAAAAAAATAAAAAACTTATACTCTTTTTGTAAAAGTTTTTATTAACTTATATGGTGTTAAACCGGAGTTTTATAAAAGGTGTTTGGATTAACTTATGGTGGTACCAAAATGTAATAAGCTGATAAGTTGCTTTTTAGTGTTTGACAAATAAACAAATAATTTACAAGAAAGTAACTTATGACGGTACCACACCAAAATAAGTTAACAAGTTAGAAGAGAGTAACTTAAAAAACTTCTTATTACCGGTGTCCAACCGATATAAAGATTTTTTTTCCATCAAAACACTAAAAACACCTAATTACCTGTACTACACTGAAATAAATCAATAAGCACTTTACAAACGTAATCCCATACACCCCTTAAATCAACAAAGTTTTGAAGTTCGTCAAAACTCATATTTAAAATCCATATTGTCCTTCATCTTTGCTCAATATTTGTCCGAAATTCAACTATTGTTTGTGGACTTGTTTAATTTTTTTTTTTTCAAATTGCTCAATATTTCTATTTAATAATTATTTATATAAACGTTCCCTTCATAATTCGGTATACTATTTCTTAATAGTGTTATATTGGCAGAAATTTAATTTTGAATATACATTTTATGTTTATTTAGTTTAGAACCAATAAGAGGCCTAAATTGGCTACACCGGTCAGACCAGAGTCATCAGACCATCATTTTGTGGTTCCGTTTAATTACTTGCTACCAAATCATTCGGTTTGAAAATTTCCTAAACAATTATTGTGTTTGATTTATGGTTTGGGAAGTTAAACTGTTCAAACCAAACCGAACACACCCCTATTAAACATGATTAAAAACAATATAAATTTTATTATATTAAATGTTGGTGTGCTTCGAAAATGAATCTGCTGATGATTTGACGATAAGATTTACATAAGTAGCTCTTTTTTTTTTTTTTTTTTAAATGAAGCTAAATTATAAAAAACATTAGTAAATGGAGTCTTTAAAATATAATTTAAATATTAAAATCTCAAAGTAAAATCATATTAAACTTGTATAAAATTTTTATTTTAGATATTATATTATTATAATATTTCATATATTTAACAAAATAATATTTTATCTCTCCTAAACAATTAGTTTTAAAGATTTTTATTAGTAGAATAGTTAAAAAAAAAACTAATTTTCTTGTCTAAATAGTCCACCCCCTTGTGAATACCAACTAATTTTAAAAGAATCCATCGCTTTTGAAGAATTTGGTATCAAAAAATTATTATAAAATCTTCAGAATCTCCATAATCATTTTTTATCAAGAAAATACAAAAAATTAATTAAAATAGTCATTTTGTGTTGATGGTTTAAACTCTTAGTCATTCTCTTCTTAAAATTATCAAAATAGCCCACCCCCTTGTGAATACGAACTCTTCCATCTGCCCACCCTAAATTTTACACATTTGGCCCCTCCTCGTAATACCAGGGCTCGTAAATAGGGGTGAGCAAAACCCGACAAACCCAAATTACCCGATCTCACTCGACCCGATTTTAAGGAAAATATTCAAAACCCGAAATACCCGACAACTGAAATACCCGATCCGACTAATATTTCGGGTAAAGCAGGATCGGGTTGGGTATGCAAATCCCAAACCCGGTCCGTCCGAATATCCGAGAATTTTTAAATTGTTTTTAAATTTCAGTTTTATAAATTAAAATTAAACTATATCTAGACTATTATCAATATCATCTAACCTAATTTCAGTTTAATCAATCGACTCCCTCAAGGCCTCTATAACAACCAATATTCAAGCCCAACCATAACATGACATAATCCCAATACCAAAGGTTTACAATAGGAAAAACAAGGTATTTAACAACAGAAGTCTTAACTACAACCGAGAGTTTCTAATTTAAAAGTCAAATGAACTAAACTAAGCCTTCACTAGAGTCCGCTAACAGCTCTACACCTTCTTTTTTCCTTTTCTGGAAGCACCGCAAGCGTTTCTTCCTGAAAATGGGTTTTTAAGGATTGAAAAACAAATGTTAGACCGTAAGATCTAGTGAATTCCTGACAAGCATTTAAAATCCAATAAGCATAATTAAATACAACAATTTTAACAAAAATTAGCGTCCATGTTACGTTCCAAAAGCGGGAAACACAATGATCAGTTGTGTCCCCTTTTTCCGTCACCTTATGCACATCCACGATCGGGGCCCAATCAGACCCTCTCTCGTCTCGGGGCCCAAGCAGACTCCTCGCTCACATCGGTGCCCAAGCAGACTCCCCATCCACATGTACAGAAAACGAATTTCACGCACAGTGGTATTGTGAGATTCCCATGATCACCGCAATTTCAACATTTCCCAAATTATATATATAGTGCAGAAATTCATATACATTGCCAAAACAAGCAGTTAATCATACAAGTAAACCTTTCAAAATAACCTTCAATTAACAACATATTTTCATTTACCCCAATTTCAGTTTCAAAGCATTTCGAAAAAGTCAAAAGATTAAGAAGTCAGAAACTCACCTGCTCGCAACGTTGCACACCTAGCTAAAATTGTTCCCCTACAAATAATTAACGAAACAAGAATAATTAACTAATTGCAAACAAAGGAAAGAGATCACATACGACTAAGCCCCAGACTCACAGAGCTCATCATCTCCCGGATCCCCCTGGCTCGGCTCGCCCGGGACTCCCCCGGTCACCGCCCCCCGGGTCCCCCCGGTTCCTGGCTCCACCCGGGTCCCCGGTCCTCGGTGCCACCCGGGCCTCCCTCGGTTCCCGACATCGTCCGGGTCTCCCCCGGGCTTAGCTCGCCCGGGACCCCCCGGGGTCTCACATCGCCCGGGGTCCTCCGGTTCCCGGCTGCGATTTCATTTTCAAAACCCCATCCCCGATTTATTCGAAGGAAACAGTTCCCAACCCAGGCTCTAATTAAACTCAACCATCTTAAACTAATTGGTAAAGGAATTTATGCTTAACAACAACAAACACCTTCCAAAACTATACCCATTAGACTGATTCACATCTCAAGATCATAACAAATAACCCTAGATATCTAACATCAGATACCCCAATCCAACTCCCAAAACTAAAAAAGGAGATGCAGGAAACAATTAAATGGAATACTAGAGATGGAAACTAACCTTTTAATGACGATTTATTCAAGAATCCTCCTTGCCCCTAAGATCGATACTTCCAAAACCCTTGACCTCACTCCTTCAATCGCCGTCTCCAAGCAACACATAATGAATAGTAAAATTAGGGATTTATCCCTTTTTTAGCATTTACTCCCAACTTACATCCTAGTCCCTCAAATTTCACTTTCTATCAAATAATAACCCAAGACTTTACAAGTCTAGAACTTTTCACAAATGGTCCTTACAACCTCCCCCCTTATGAGGATTCCGTCCCCGGAATCTCCTCTTTGAACAAATGAGGATATTTGGCTCGCATTTCTGATTCGATCTCCCTAGTAGCATCCTGTCCTTTATGAAAACTCCATTGAACCTTTACCAACCCAATTTCTTTACTTCTCAACATCCTGACCTTTCGGTCGATGATAGCTTCAGGCTCTTCTATGTAGTTCAGTCGTTCATCGATCCGCACATCTTGCTTTGGCACCACCATACTCACGTCGGCGAGATATTTTCTTAAGAGTAAATTACTATTTTCGTCCCTGTGGTTTGTTGTTTATAACCATTTTCGTCCCTGGTCTTTAAAAATTGCTTTTATCGTCCTCGTGGTTTATAATTCATTGCTTTTTTCGTCCCTTAGACTAACTTTGTTAAAGAAGACCATTAAATAAGGGGTATTTTAGACTTTTTCATATTTTATTTAATTTCTTTTATTGAAAAACAATAACAATATTTCCTGACAGAATCCCTTCACCTTTTCATGACCCCCGTTGACTCATCACCATCGCCAACTAGCCGCATCCAAACACCCTAAAATGCAACCGAGCTCCATGCCCAGATCCGCTGTGTTATCGTGTACCCTGCGCCAAGCCGCCGCCTCCCTTTCTTTCCTCCATCTCCGGTCAGAATCTGTTGCTTTTAAAAGCCTTATCCGCTCCAGTTAGATATCCCTTATCCGCTGTTGTGTACCTTGAAATTAACAAGCCTCCTTCTCCCCTTTGCTATCTCTCTCTCTCTCTCTCTCTCTCTCTCTATCTCTCTTGAATAAGGGATATCTAACTGATTACGAAGATGCAGGAGTGCCATATAAAACATCGAAGCCAAGGTCAAAGTTAACTGATAATTTATCTAGAAATGAACTTTGAAAGTGTTCTTGAGTTTAGGGGTATGCTTCTAACAATGCTGTGAAATTCCCGTACTAAATATGCATTCGTTTTTAGTTGTAAGCGTACAAGCTATGTACCCCCCTCTTTCTCTCTCGTCTTCAAGTTCATCAATGCCTAGGTTAGCAATTGTTGCAAATTTGGATGACACCACATCTGTATCAATCCCTCAAACCGAAATCGAAACTAGCAAAAACTTAATCGAAAATAACCCAAGACCCAAAATAAACTCAAATCGTAGTTCGTATATGGAAACGAATAAACTCGAACTCTCAACGGAGATAATAATCAACCACAAAAATATAAATGTAAAATTGATGGAATCAAATAAGAGAGAAAACGACACTGGATTTATGTGGAAAACCCAAAACGGAAAAAACCGACCACCGATAAGTCCACTATAATCATCGATGTTTACAATGCTTGAGAAATGGAGAAATCGATGAAGATCGAGTTTATGCTAATCTAGATTGTCTCTATTTGTAGGGAGAGATCGTCATATTTTAATTATTTTGGAGAGTCACACATGAAGCAATCTGAAACTGCACATAAACTACATCACCTCATTTCTCGATAGTTCATCAACATCCATTGTTCAACGTAGTTTAGCAATCTCTGCATTAAGACCCTCTGTAAACTGTAAAAACACACACGTAAACACACTTCATCTTCCCCAAAAACTTGATTATACAGAGTCATGGTGGAAAATTGTGCTTGTATATGATATGGATAGGGACTTTTTCCCTAGTCAAGAATCCCCTTATATCTAGGTTGTAATCTCCATCTCAAGTACTTACTACACATGATTTTTTTGTTATAAGATTGGTCAAGATTTGTGAATAAGAATCCCCTTTATCTGGGTTTTAATGCTTGTTTTGAGGGAGATGGTGTTCACCGATTGTTCTGTGTTGCAGGGGGGAAGGGATTGGAGAAGACACGGTGGGTGATGGGGGTGGGGTTGGTTTAAATTTCTAATCGAATAATACACGGTGTAAAGTTCTTTGGACGAGTTTTATTTTTCTAAACAAAAAGTCACGTTATTAAATGGAAAGACAAAAATGCCCTTAATGTAACTAACATGTTTTAATGGAGTTATGCCCAGGGACGAAAAACGAAACGAAATAAAAACCACAGTGACTAAAAAAGCATTTTTTAAAGATCAAGGACGAAAATAGTTATAAACAACAAACCACAAGGACGAAAATCGTAGTTTACTCTTTTCTTAAATTAGAGACATGAAATGTATTATGAATGCTCCACAACTCTTCGGAAACTCGAGCTTGTACGCCACCTCCCCAATATGCTCCACTATTGCAAATGGCCCAATAAAATGTGGGCTTAACTTTCCTTTCTTACCGAACCACTTTACTCCCTTCTAGGGAGACACCTTGAGCATAACGCGATCCCCAACTTGGAATTCTATGTCTTTTCGTCGTTTGTCTGCGTAGCTCTTTTGCCGATCTCGAGCCACTTTTAGATTTTCTCGAATCTGAACTATCTTATCCGTTGTGAGTTGCACCAACTCCGGTCCCGCTAGCTGTCTTTTCCCAACTTCATTCCAGCACAAGGGGGTTCGACATTTCCGTCCATACAAAGCTTCATAGGGAGCCGCCTTAATGCTGGCATGGTAGCTATTGTTGTATGCAAACTCGATCAGCGGTACATGATTCTCCCACGAACCTCGAAAATCCAGAACGCATGCTATCAACATGTCTTCTAGAGTTTGGATGGTTCGCTCACTCTGACCATCAGTCTGAGGGTTGTATGCTGTATTCAGATTTATGCGCGACCCCATCTCTCGCTGAAAACTCTTCCAAAACGCTGATGTGAATCGACTGTTCCGATCCGAAACTATCGATATAGGCACCCCATGACGCGTTACAATTTCATCAATATACAATTTCGCCAACCTCTCCAATGAATACGTCTCCTTTATGGGTAAAAAGTGCGCCGATTTCGTTAATCGATCCACAATTACCCAAATAGCGTCATAGCCCTTCGGAGTCCTTGGCAACTTGGTCACGAAGTCCATGGTGAGTTGATCCCATTTCCAGACTGGGATTTCCAACGGTTGCAACTTTCCGTATGGCCTTTGGTGTTCCACCTTCATTTGCAAACAAGTAAGACAACGCTCCACAAAGTGAGCTATATCCTTCTTCATACCCGACCACCAAAAGTCTTGTTTTAAGTCTCCATACATTTTATTCGTTCCAGGATGGATTGAATACCTTGACTTATGCGCTTCCTCCAAAATTTCTCGTCTAAGCTCATCCAATTTCAGAACCCAAGCCCTACCCTTGAAACACTTCAACCCTCAACTATCTTTAGATAAGGCGGACACGATTCTGAGCATTCGCTCCTGCTTTATACATTCAGGAAACAATGCCTTCGCTTGCACCTTCTTTATCTCATCCAACAGGTTGGACGACACTTCCGTTCGCATGGCCACCACTTTCGTAGTTTTGCCCCTCTTCTTTCGACTCAGGGCATCGGCCACCACATTGGCCTTTCCAGGATGATATTCTATTTTACAGTCGTAATCCAACAATAATTCCATCCACCTTCTTTGACGCACGTTTAACTCTTTTTGATCAAAGAGGTGACATAGACTCTTATGATCCGTGAAGATCTGGCACTTCGTCCCATACAAGTAGTGCCACCACATCTTCAACGCAAACACCACTGCTGTTAACTCCACGTCATGAGTAGGATAGCGTGTCTCGTGGTCCTTCAATTGATGAGACGCGTATGCTATCACTTTTCCTCGCTGCATTAGGACACATCCTATTCCTAACCTCGACGCATCACTATACAATACAAAATCATCAGAACCCTCTGGTAAAATCAAAATCGGCGCAGTACTCAGCATGACCTTCAACTTCTAGAACGCTTCTTTTTGTGCTTCCGACCACAAAAACTTCACATTTTTCTTCGTGAGGGATGTCAACGGCGTTGCGATGCACAAGAAATCCTTGATGAACTTCCGATAGTATCCTACCAATCCTAGAAAACTTCGCACTTCCAACGTGTTTCTTGGTTGCTCCCAGTCTTGAATTGCCTCGATCTTGGATGGGTCTACTTTGATTCCATCTTGGGTTACTACGTGCCCAAGAAATTGAAGCTCCTTCAACCATAACTCGCACTTAGAGAATTTGGAAAAAAGTTTCTCTCGCTTCAGCAATTCCAAAATGACGCGCAAGTGTTCCTCATGCTCTTCCTCATATTTCGAGTAGATCAGGATGTCGTCTATGAATACGATCACAAACTTATCCAAATAGGGTTGACACACTCTATTCATCAAGTCCATAAAAGCCGCTGGCGCATTTGTTAGGCCGAAAGGCATCACCAAAAACTCATAATGCCCATATCTTGTTCGAAAAGCTGTTTTCGGAATATCATCCTCTCTTACTTTAAGCTGATGGTTGCCTGACCGTAAATCAATCTTGGAGAAGTAGCTGGCTCCTTCTAACTGATCGAACAAATCATCTATCCTCGGGAGCGAATACTTATTTTTAACTGTTACTTTATTAAGCTCACGGTAATCAATGCACATCCGCATTGTACCGTCTTTCTTCTTCACAAAGAGTACCGGCGCAACCCAAGGTGAGGTACTCAGTCTCACGAACCCCTTGTCTAATAGTTCTTGAAACTGAGACATCATTTCCTTCATCTCTGATGGCGCCAACCGGTATGGAGCACGCGCTATTGGTGCGGCTCCCGACACCAAGTCTATGCGAAATTCTACTTGGCGATTTGGGGGTAAGGTTGTTAAGTCCTCCGGAAATACCTTCGGATACTCACTCACCACCCTTACATCCCCAATCCCATGGTTCTCCTTTTTGCCATCAACTATATAGGCCAAGAACCCCGCACACCCCTTCTTCAAACATTTAGCCGTCTTAATCATCGACATAAGGCTAAACCTTTTGTTTTGTCGACTCCCATACAGGATTACTGTTCCCTTGTCCGGTATCTGTACGCGTATTAACTTATTATTACAGACTATGTTGCCGTTATTCTCAGCCAACCAGTCCATTCCCAACACTATATCAAACTCCCCTAGTGCCATAGGATTAGGGGTGTACGCGGGTTGGGTTGGGCGGGTTGGGACATTTTTACAACCCAACCCAATTATGGCGGTTTGGAAAATCTCAACCCAACCCAACCCTTGCGGGTTATGGCGGGTTGGGTTGGGTTGGCGAGTTAGTAATATACATAAATTTGCCGATTGAAATACGATAAATAATACTAAAATTATTCCCAACAAAGTTATTAGTTATTACAATTAGGGCTTGTTCGTGTTCGTTCATTTAACTTAACTGAACAAACGAACGAACATGAATGGTAAACAAAGGAATTTTTTTTCACAATATATAAATATATTTATATAATAAACAAACATAAACAAACGTAACCGAACATAAACAAATGTAAACAAACATAAATGAATGCAAACGAACGAACATTAACGAACATAAATGAACGAACGAGACCATTGTTCATGTTCGTTCATTTAACTAAACGAACAAAAAAATGTGTTCATGTTCGTTCATTTATTAAATGAACGAACATAAACGAACTTCCCGCCAAACGGTTCACTGAACGTTCGGTTCGTTTACAACTCTAATTACAATCATCCAATTATAAATTAAAATCCATAAGTCTTAAAGTTAATTTGGGCTGTGAATAAACTGCATATTATATATATATATATATATATAATTTTATAAAAAAATAGCGGCGGGTTGACGGTTTGGGTTGGGTTGAGTTTTCCTAACCCAATTTCATCCCTTCTAATTAGCGGTTTGGCGGTTTCGTGGGTTGGGTTTAATTGGGTTGGGAGCGGGTTGGGTTGGTCGGGTTTCATGGGATGACGGTTTTATGTACACCCCTACATAGGGTACAATCGCAGAGATACTAAACTCCCTTCTATATCTATGACACAACCTTCCAAGACTTCCCTGATGAACACTCGATTATCATCGGCCGTTTCTACCTCTAAAGCCCTCTCTAAACATTTAGGTTTCACATTCAGACACTTCATAAAAGCAAGAGACACAAAGGAACGATCCGCCCCAGAATCAAATAACACATTGGTAGGTAATGAATTCACCAGAAATGTACCTGACACTACTTCCGGTACTTCTTCTGCCTCTACCGCCGTCATATGAAAAGCACGTCCCTTCGAACGCGCTGGCTCTGGCCTTTTCTCCTCCCCCTTGCTTCCCTGCCTTCCGCCATACTACACCGCCCCACCCTTTTTCAGCTGCGGGCAATCAGGCCTTAAATGATCAGGCGACCCACATAGAAAACAGGACCGATTCTTCGGAAAATCTTTCGCAAGATGACCCGACACCCCACATCGGTAGCAGGACCTCGAGTCAACCACACATTCACCCCGATGAACCCGGTAACATTTACCACACGGCTTGGGCGTTACCCCTCGATCCCCTCGACCATCAGATCTGAACACTTTCCCTTTCCTTCCATCATTTCCCGTACCGTCCCATTTTCGTTTCTCACCCCCTCTTTCCAATGCTTGGCGGTTCTTCTCTTTCTCTCTCATTTCTGCCGCATTGATCGCCGCTTGAAAAGTAGCTGGTTCTTTGTTCGCAACAAACTCTCGTATATCACTCCTCAGCCTAAAGATGTATCGCTCCACACGCCTCTCCTCACTCGGCACATAAATCTCAGCGAAACGAGACTTTTCTATAAACTTCGATGTGTATTCTCAAACTGTCATCTCCCTTTGCTCCAGACCCAGAAACTCCTCTTCCAACTTTTTAACTGCCGCCAGAGGGCAGAATTGTGCTTTGAACTTGCTCGCAAAAGTCTCCCAAGACATACCTTTGGCCGCCGATGAGCCCTGACCTCCAGATTCCGCATTCCACCACATCACAGCTTCATCTCTCAACATAGACAGTGTATAAACCACCTTATCCTCTCTCGCGCATTTACTGGTATCGACCGCCAACTCCATACCCTTGACCCATTTCAGTGCTAAAACTGGATCACACTCTCCTTTATAAGTAGGAGGTTTGCAAGTAGCAAATTCTTTGTAGCTGCACCCCTTAGTTGCCAACTCATTCACCACCAGCGTAGTCGATTGACGTTGGCTACCCTCTATTGAGGCCGGTGGGCTGGACATTTCAGATCCTTCCTTACTCTCAGTTCTGTCTTTGTTTCCGGATACAACCCCGTCCCTCTAAGCTAAGACAACATTCAAAGTCTCTTGCAGTTTACCCATTTCAGCAACAAAGGCCGCATGGGTAACAAAAGCCTGGTTACGTCCACGGCCCCGGCCTTGCGGCTGACCCCTTCCCCTCACAGAAGTGGAACTTTCTTGCTGCAACATTTCTCTATTGACAGGAATTTCCGCAATTCTTGCCCGTCGACCAGATTGAGTCATTCCCCGACCCCGATTCCCAACTTCTGGCTCCACTTGGGTGGTAGCTTTTCGGGTGGTCCTTACTTGCTTCTTCGCCCGTCCCCTAGCCCTACCACGGACGACGGGTTGCTTTAGCGGTGCTTCCCGCTCAACCACAGGAGTCTCGTTGACTAGGTGTGACTCCTCAGCCGATACTGATCTGCTCCTCAACGATCTTCCCGACATGTCGAAACTGCTCATACCACAAAAACAACTCTTAGAAAACCTAGCATGACAAGGTTATTTAAACACATACATGTACCTACAAATTTGTGATTACACTGGCCAGATGGAACCTCAAATTTACCTTACATGACAGTCCTCACTACCTTAACATTATTGCTCCTAGAGTGAACTTTCCCAAGCATCCTATCTCTCGGTTGAGTTTCCTAAGTTCTCAGTTTAAGTCTAGGCCCATCCGGTCACCTAAATCTCTTAAACTATGGCTCTGATACCAAATGTAACAACCAAGATTCAAGCCCAATCATAACATGACATAATTCCAATACCAAAGGTTTACAATAGCAAAAACAAGGTATTTAACAAGGAAGTCTTAACTACAACCAAGAGTTTCTAATTTAAAAGTCAAATGAACTAAACTAAGGGCCGTTTACCCAATCACTTACCCGGTAAGTGCTTACCGGGAAATTCACCACTATCACTTACCTTACCCGTTAAGATTTTAGTCCCTAAAAAACGACATTGTACACAATAATTCATCCGGTAAGCACTAACCGGGTAAGAGTCATAACCATCGCTTACCGGGAAATTCAACACTATCACTTACCTTACCCGTTAAGATTTTAGTCCCTAAAAAACGGCATTGTACACAATCATTCATCCGGTAAGCGCAAACCGGGTAAGGGTCATAACCATCACTTACCGGGTAAGACTCATGGGCCTTACCATTGTTCTTACCGGGTAAGATTCATGGTCCTTGCCATGTTCAACAATAAGGTAACATGACTTGGTAAGCACTTACCAGGTAAGCGTTAGGTAGAGTCGGCTAACAACTCTACACCTTCTCTTTTCCTTTTCCGGAAGCACCACAAGCGTTTCTTCTTGAAAATAGGGTTTTAAGGATTGAAAAACGAGGGTTAGACCGTAAGGTCTAGTGAATTCCTAACAAACATTTAAAATCCAATAAGCATAATTAAATACAACAATTTTAACAAAAATTAGCGTCCATGCTATGTTCCAAAAGCAGGAAACACAATGATCAGTTGTGTCCCCTTTTTCCGTCACCTAATGCACATCCACGATCGGGGCCCAAGTAGACTCCCCTCTCGTCTCGGGGCCCAAGAAGACTCCCCGCTCACATCGGTGCCCAAGCAGACTCCCCGTCCACATGTACAGAAAACGAATTTCACGCACAGTGGTATTGTGAGATTCCCATGATCACCGCAATTTCAACATTTCCCAAATTATATATATAGTGCAGAAATTCATATACATTGCCAAAACAAGCAGTTAATCATACAAGTAAACCTTTCAAAATAACCTTCAATTAACAACATATTTTCATTTTCCCCAATTTTAGTTTCAAAGCATTTCGAAAAAGTCAAGAGATTAAGAAGTCAGAAACTCACCTACTCGCAACGTTGCACACCTAGCTAAAATTGTTCCCATATAAATAATTAACGAAACAAGAATAATTAACTAATTGCAAACAAAGGAAAGAGATCTCAGACGAATAAGCCCCGGACTCACAGAGCTCATAATCTCTTGGATCCCTCCTGACTCGGCTCACCCGGGACTCCCCCGGTCACCGGCCCCCCCGGGACCACCCGGTTCCCGGCGCCGCCCGGGTCTCCCCTAGCTCCTGGCGCCACCCGGGTCCCCGGTCCTCGGTGCCACCCGGGCCTCCCCCGGTTCCCGACATCGTCCGGGTCTCCCCCGGGCTTAGCTCGCCCGAAACCCCCCGGGGTCTCACATCGCCCGGGGTCCTCCGGTTCCCGAATGCGATTTCAGTTTCAAAACCCCATCCCCGATTTCTTCGAAGGAAACAGTTCCCAACCCAGGATCTAATTAAACTCAACCATCTTAAACTAATTGGTAAAGGAATTTATGCTTAACAACAACAAAAACCTTCCAAAACTATACCCATTAGACTGATTCACATCCCAAGATCATAACAAATAACCCTAGATATCTAACATCAGATACCCCAATCCAACTCCCAAAACTCAAAAAGGAGATGCAGGAAACAATTAAATGGAATACTAGAGATGGAAACTAACCTTTTAATGACGATTTCTTCAAGAATCCTCCTTGCCCCTAAGATCGATACTTCCAAAACCCTTGCCCTCACTCCTTCAATCGCCGTCTCCAAGCAACACAGAACGAATAGTAAAATTTGGGATTTATCCCTTTTTTAGCATTTACTCCTAAATTACATCCTAGTCCCTCAAATTTCACTTTTTATCAAATAATAACCCAAGACTTTACAAGTTTATAACTTTTCACAAATGGTCCTTACAGCCTCACTCACCGACTCTCGACTTCGACTCCTGTTACTCCTCGGTGAGACGCTTCCTCCGGCGCCTGCTCCAGCCTCTAGCCACCGCCCACCGGCGGCCATCGCACCACCGCCATCTAAACTAATGTCAGTTTAATCTCAGACTCTCTCTCTCTACGTTTGACGGCTCCCTTCCCTCCAATCGTAAGTTCAATGTAAGTTCTTTTTCTAATTTTACACTCTCAAACTCTCTACTACTACTGATTTATGCTTTATGGAGTTTTTATTTTATTTTGGCCGAGTCTTGATTTCTTGATTTTGGTAAGTTACTTACTGTGTCCATATGAGGAAATCTGAAAATGATTAATTGGTCTTGATCATTGTTAGGGCCTGTTTGTTTTTTCAAAAAAACCTCTTAATGACTCTTAAGTCTGAATCGGTCAGACCTTTTTACATTCAGACTGTTTTTTTTCCAGTTTTCAGAACCTCTTAATTCTTAAATACACCTGAAATAAGAAGTGGTGACCTAACTTCTTAAAACCTCTTATCGCCGCCTCAGTTCATATGCTCTTCTTTCTCTCAAGACTTCTCCAGACGTCAGAGAAACAAATAGTCTTATTGTTTCAGATTTCAAACTTCAGCACCACCTCTTATTAATCAGAAGTGAAATAAGACTTTAGACGCCAGACCTCTTAAAAAAACGCCACCTTACTCTTGTTAGTTGATTAGTGCACATCAATAATACATCATGCTATTGTTAGTTTGTTTATTGTTACTCTTGAATCTTGATTGGAATTTGGAGTTTTGGAATTGGACACGGTAGGTTACTTTCTGTGGTGAAAATCTAAAAATTGATAATTGTTACTCATGTACTTGTTAGTTGATAATTGATTAGTTCACATCAATAATACATCATGATATTTACTATTGTTACTTGTTAGTTTGTTTATTGTTACAAAATTGAAATTTGGAGTCTTGGACACAGTAGGTTACTGTCTTTACTATTTATGTTGAAAATCTAGAAATTGAGCATTGTTACTCTTGTTATTTGTTAGTTGGTGTAACACCCTAAAAATTATAGTAAATTTTAAAATTGAAAAATCGGCAATATGACGTTTGTATTTGGAGTAAACCGCCCAAAATGGGTAAAAGTATGATAGCATTTACAAAACATGTGAACGAATATGAAATCAACAACAAACTAATCTAAATAACTTTTATCTAGATTACATCGGTTGTCAACCCAAATTTCCAAAATAAAGTAATTATTTATACGCTAAACTCCAAGTATCTATCATTCCAAAAATGCCTCAAAAGCCCACGCTTGTCACTCAAACCTTCGACATCCCACCGCTAAGGGAACCTGTTATACACATCATTTGAGAAAAAGTGTTAGGCTTAACGCCTAGTGAGAACATACAATTTATATAAATGATTTGGAAATAAATAAAGGTCAACAATAAGTAACTTTTCAAAGACAAAGGGTTAAAATAAGTACTGAATCCACATAGTGACCTTACGGTCCAAAATACATCTTGCGATGATGGGGGAGACCCGATTTTCCAAGGATTGTGGCGGAACACAAAAGTAGGTCACTTTCCAAGTTATTGAGCTCACCATACTAGGATCAAGGCCACGAACTCGCCGGCTCGTACTCAGATGCGGGGAGGGCACCCAATGATCATAATTATGCTCATTCGCTAGGATTTACATTTACGACCCACGGCTAGTATCCGGTCCCACATAACCGTACCAAGTTGCCACCCTAGGGTCCAATGTCTCAACTAGCTACAAATGGGGTTTAACCCAAAAAAAAAGTCGACTCTATACCTATGGATCCATTAGTAATAGTCTAGACTTGTCACAATTACATTTGTAACCAACTATAATCACACACATAGTTCCCAAATTACCAACATTCCCTTAGGATGCTTTCATCGTATAAATAACACCATGTGGAGGTAAATCTGAACCAAGGTCTAACAAATGACCATCCCCATTTCCAACATGAAATGTTCACAAAAAGGGATTTATAAAACTTTTGATTTAACCTTAGCTCATCCAAGCAAAAATCCATTTATTTCCTTCAAAAACCCACTTTCACCAAATAAATTTCCCAACATAATGACAATCATAAAAATAACTAAAATGGGTTATTCAAGTGTTCAACCATAAATATGCATCTAAACTTCATTTCATAGCATTTAACATAAAACCCTCCATTTTTCCATAAAATGGTAAAAACCCTAAAACTTCTTAAAATAATAGAGTTAGGTCAAAATTCATCAAATAAGAAAATATGTTTAGGAGAATTCAAGAGATCAAAATACAAAGTTTTGACATGTATAAAGTTTTAAAAAGGTAGAATGAACTCACAATGCTTGGTTTGGGTAAACCCTAGAAACCAAGAAATCTTCAATATGGAGGAAACCTTAACCTTGAATTCTAGATGACCAACTATGGTGAAGATGATGAAGTAGTTCCTTAAAATCTAAGTATTTAATGCCTTAGATGAAGCTAGGGTTTGAATATTTATGAGAGAAAATGAGAGAGAATGAGAGGTATTTTGGTAGGTGAGAGTGATAAATGAAAAGAGCAAGACAAAACAGGCATTTAAGCCTCTGGCCCTCGCTCGCGATAGTGCTCGCGATAGTGCCTCACGATAGTACCGCGAGTTGTCCCCTCCCCGCGATTGTGACATGGCAATTGTGCCACTGTCACTCTCGCGGGTCACTCTCGCCAACTCTGTACCGAGAGCACCAAGGCCCTCGCGATTATGCCTTGGCGATAGTGACATTGTCACAGTCGCTTGGCAAGGTCGCCCACTCTATAAAACGCTCCGAAAAATGGTTCTCTTAGGTAACGAGAGCTAACATTAACCACACTAACTCAAAATGGAAAGTTCAAGAGATTATGATTAGATAGATTAAACAAGAGATAACAAAAATCCTACATACCAAGATACGGGTGTTACAGTTGGATTATTGATTAGTGATTACAATTTAAACATTACATTACAGTTCACACGTCATATATGTCTCAATCTCAAGCTGATAGTAGTGCACCCCCGCCACCCCCTAAACCAAAGAAGCGTAAAGCTACTGAAACAAGATCTCATGTATGGGATCATTTTGAAATAATTTTAAGCCCAAAAGATAATTTGATCAAAGGGAAGTGAAAATATTATGGGAAAACATATGCGTCCAACCTGAAAAAGCATGTCACGTCCTCGTTAAAGAATCACTCGCTTTCATGCCTAAAAAACCCACAGTCCAAAGAAACTAGACAATCGATGTTGGCATTCGGTTCGAGGTCTGAAATCAATGAAAGTTTTAACTAATTGGGTTTTTAATCAAGCGAATATTAGGAAAGCAACCACTAAGATGATAATCATGGATGAACTACCTTTCAAGTTTGTAGAGGGTAGGGGGTTTAGACAATGGGTGCAAGAAGCGTGTTCTATGTTTAAAATACCGTCTAGATGGACGGTTAATATAGAAATATTTGCTAGGTATTATGAAGAGCGGAATAACATTAAAAAGTTTTTTAAGGAACACTTGCAACGTGTTAGCTTAACCACCGACACTTGGACATCCGCGCAACGGATCAATTATATATGCATAAGTGCACATTATATTGATGCCCAAACGGAAATTGAAGAAAAAAATAATATCTTTTGTGCCAATGCAATCACACAAGGGGGATGCAATAGCCAAAGCTTTAGAGGTATGTTTGGTTGAGTGGGTAATAAAAAATATTTCTACCATCACAGTAGACAATGCATCTAGTAACGATGTTGCCCTTGGGTTTTTGAAAGGAAAACTAGTACCTTAGGGGTGTTTATCTGTTAGAGCTCAATACTTGCATATGAGATGCATTACACATATTCTAAATTTGGTTGTCCAACATGGGTTGAAGATGGTTGATCCGGCGATTAAGAAGCTTAGGGATACTGTTAGGTGGGTAAGGGGGTCTCCAGCTATATTGTCCATGTTTAGAAAACTTGCTACTTTGCTTGGGGTGGAAGAAAAAAGCTCTCTTTGTCTTGATGTTCCTACTAGATGGAACTCAACTTACATGATGCTCAGGAATGCCATTCCTTATAGATACGTGTTTGAAGCCTATGATGGACATGATGCATCATTCAAGATAGATTTTGGGTGATTCTGTGCTTGTGGATTATGATTGGGTGTATTTAGAGAGCTTCGTTACCCTTTTGAAGACCTTTTATGAGATGACGGTAAGAATCTCAGGCTCTCTATATATCACTTCTAATTCTTACTTAACTGAGATATGTGATTTGGGGTTCTCGCTTATGGAGATGATTGATTCTCCGAATTTGACTGAAAAGGTAGAACTTAATCTCAATTTGTCTTACTTTATTAGTTTATTTATATTACATATTTACATTGATATAGTTCTCTACTTCTCTTGAATTTTCTATAAACATAATATGGGCCAAAAAATGATGGAGAAGTTTGGTAAATATTGGGGGTGATCCGGAGAAGATGAACATGGTAATTTTCTTTGCCAACATTTTTGATCCAAGAGATAAAGTTGAGTACATGCCATCCCAGTTTGGTCAGTTGTTTGGTGAAGAAAGGGGTGAAGCATGTTTTAGGAAGGTAAAGTCTCTACTCACCGCCTTGTTTGAAGATTATGTGCAAGAATATTCTGAACCTTCTCAATCTCAGTCTGAATCTCAATTTCAATCTCGATCTGAATCCCAATCGGAAAAAGGTCTCCCCCTCTTGGAAGGTCACAATCTAAGTTTAAAAGTTTGTTGAAGAAGAAAAAACTTGAAAGTGGGGTCTTAGATAGCAAAAGGAGTAAGCTTGATGTATACCTAGGTGAGGCCATTGTAGATGATAATGGCAATGACTCTGATTTGCTGATGTGGTGGAAAATGAATAGCGCACGATTTCCCATTCTTTCAAAAGTTGCGAGAGATGTCCTCGCCATACCCATTTCTACAGTTGCATCCAAATCGACATTTAGTACAAGTGGTAGGGTGTTGGATAATTTTAGGAGTTCTCTAACTTCTAAAATAGTTGAAGCACTTATATGTACGCAAGATTGTTTAAGGGGCCCTAATGAACCACTTGCGGTGGAAGAAAATTTGGAGGACCTTGAGAAGTTTGAGAAAGGTACAAGTATGACATTAGTTTATGTAACACCCGTAATTTTCAGTAAGTTTAGGGGCACCCAGGCATTTCTGTACCTTGTGTTCGGTAGGATTCATGTTGGGAAAACACTACTAAAAGTCCCAAAGAGTGTCGAGGGCCTTAGTGTCGAAAAAGATCGGATTTTCGGGCTTCGGGGAGCCTGGGAAAAAGTGACAGCGAAAGTGACATGTGTCACTCTCGCGTGTCACTCTCGCAGAGGGCCTTATGGCCGCGGTACACTCTCTGCGAGAGTGCCCGACGAAAGTAACACATATCACAATCGTTGGGCATACTCGTGGTCGGGGTCCAACCTTCATTAAACCCATTTTCTCACTTTTTCTCATTCATTCCTTCAACCCTACCCTCTCCTTTCTCTCTAAACCGAACCTCATGACCACCATTGTTGATTTTGAGCTTTTAATACTCAATATCTCGGGATTTCAAGTGTTACTTCACCATCCAACAAGGTTATGGAATCTTGAGCTCAATCTATCCACTTTATCATCTTCCTTACCAACATTCTAAGGTTTTATCAAACCCTCTTCAAGACCCTCTCCATTTTCTTATAAAGTTGTAGTGGTGACTCACTTGGGTGACCTAGAAAAGTATAGTTGATGTATTCGATCTATGGGAAAGGTAATATTCCTTTTTCTTCATATATTAAAATTAGGGTTTTGGGTATAAGTTGAGGTTTTCATGTTTAATGTTTGGGGGAATGATTCTTTATGGTTGAATGTGAGTATTTATGGTTGAAAACTTGTGGATCTAGGTTTTTGGAAGTTTTGGCTTGAAGATCCAAGTTTCTTCAAAGGAGCTCAAAGTGGGGTAAAATCTAGATTTAGCCTAAATCTAGCGAGGTGAGTTCAAGTTGATTTGTGAAAACGGTGTACATGCCAAAACGTTTATTTTAAAGTGTTTTGTGTTTTACATGAAATTGTTAACTGCTGATAAGTTTTGTTATTTTGAAAGTGTTTAACTTTATAAATTTATATAGCACCCATCTTTGGGATCTTGGACATTTTGATACATAAATCATTTTAATATGTTTCTTTGGTGAATTAATATACTTAATTTGGATGTCATTTTAAGTAATTTTCCTTTTGGTGCAACTTACTTCATAAACCGTTTGAAAAATGCATATCATTGTGTTATGAGTCATTTTGGAAAAATAAGGGAATGAGTCCTTTGGGAAAATGTTTTGTTTCAACCAATGAGGAGGTTTGGTTTAATCACAGTTTTAGTCATTGTGGTTGCATATCCGTTGGTCAAACGTATTTCAATGTTTACACTGTCTTTTATTGGAGATTTAAGTAAATTGTTGAGCCTTTGGCTCGGTTTTGACTAAAATGAGTCTTGAGGACATTTGTCCGGTTTAATAGCCCGTTGTGGAGTTTTAGTATGATGACGTTTATTACGTGTCATTTGAGAGTTACATGTTTTGAGTGCGTTGGTCATTCAATTGGAGTCATGTAATGTTTTAGACTGTAATGCAGTGAATCCATAGGCATATGAGTCGGTCTTTATTATTTTAAAAAGGAAAATGGGCTATTATTTATATGTTGGCGCCATAATTAGTCATGTGATTTCGAGGATAATACGATGAGGGCTCGTGGAGTCCAATACCCGGACCTGCATCCGTGATTTAATATCTGAGCCTTTTTTATGGGATAGTCACTTCCCATTTGTAGCTAGTTGAGACATTGGGTCCTCGGAGGCAACTTGGTACGGTTATGTGGGACCGGATACTAGCCATGGGCCGTAAATGTAATCCTAGCGAATGAGTATGATTAGGATTCTCGGGTTGCCCTCCCCCACATCTTAGTACGAGTCGACGAGCTCTTGGAAATTACCCGGGTCCTAGTATGGTGAGCTCAGTAACTTGGAATGTGGCCTACTTTTGTGTTCCGCCACTAGCCTTGGAATTCAGGACTCCCCCGTCACCGAGAGGTGTTGTTTTGGGGTATTTAGTTTTATCCTTGTTTTCGGTGACGCTTTGAGTTTGGGTTATCTCCCTTGTGCTATAATTTTGGATTTCGTGAGTTTACTCATATTTTGGTCATTTGTTTTATAAAGTTTATTCAAATTTCATTATTCGAGCATTACCATCATCCTCGTTTTGAGTAGGTATTGGATTGCATTATTTCATGAAAGAATGGTTTGGCGTTGAGGCGTCCACCTATAAAATACATATTATTGGTAAATGAGTTGTTCTATTATTTTAAAGTAAATCATTTTAAAGGATCATGATTATAAGTTATAATATTTCCATTTTACGTTTCCCTTTATAATCATGATATAAAACTCTGGAATTCATTAGGCGTTAGCCTAACCTTTTTATTTGTCGGCATGTGCATCAGTTTCCATTTCGGGATTAGTTCTAGCGACACTGTGAAGAGATGAGTGCTAGTGGTGTGCTCGAAGAGGTGATTAGCTTGATGAAGTCTTCCGCACTTATATTGGGTTATAGTAACACTCGACTTTAGTTAGTCTATATGTAAGACTTTAATTATTTGTTGATGGTTCAACCTAGAAATGTATTTCAAATATGGACTTGTAGAAGAGGTTTTATTATCCTTTAAGGTATTGTTGAAAGTTTTTAATTAGTCGTTCTTTCCAAATTTGAGGGTGTTACAGTTTATGATTATCATTTATAAATAATAATTACGATATTAGTTTATGAGTTATTATTTATAAATTATAATTACGTGTAGAAATGGATAATTTAAGAATTGGAACTTCTTCTGCTCGTGGTGAAGATAGTCCTAACATGCAAGCTTCAGAGGATTTTCGGGAATTTGAAGTTGATTCATGATTATTAATAAAGGTACTTTAAATTTTAATGTGTTACTTTAAATTTTACATGATTTGAACTTGATTCATGATTTGTTACTTTTAATTTGATAGGATTCAAAATTTCAAATGAAGAATTGGACGTTTGGTTGGAAATTCAAGTTGGAACGTTGGTTGGAATGTTGGACGTGTCACGTGGATGGTAAGCTAAATTGCTAAATTGGTATGTTTGATTGATACTTTGATTGTTTGTTGGTTAAACTTAAACTTGATATGGTTGGAAACTTGGACTTGATTTGTTAGTTGTTACACTTGGTATTTGGTAATTGCCTAATTGGTATCGATTTTGGTAATTTGGTTTGATGTTAGGATTTTTGGATTATGGGTTTGGTATAAATTAGTGATTACAATGGTACTTCACTACTTTGGTTTATTTGTGTTTTGTAAATTGTAATAGTTAACTTATTTTGTTATTTATTTTTATGGGTTTTGCATTTCGTAATTTTGTTTAATTACAATGGGTTTTGCAGTTTCATAGTTTAGTTTAATTACAATGGGTTTTGGTTTATTTGTAAATTGTAATATAATTAGAAATGTTAAATCAGAAATATTAAATCGAGAAATGGGTTTGATGATTAAATGGGTGAAAAACTGAAAATATGAAAATCTGGTAAAAAAGGCCCAAAAGAAAAAAAAACCTAATAAAAATAAAGCCTAATACCCGAATTCCCGAGCCGATCTACCCCGATACCCAATTCACCCGATATCCGATCCACCCGAAGACATTCGGTCGAATTTCGGGTCTCGATTCCATCACCCAATATCCGATCGGGTTCTGGGATTTGGGCCCATACTCGTCAGATGCTCAGTCCTACTCGTAAATGTGAACCTGGCCCTGAACTTTCATAAAGTTACATTTTTGGCCCCTCCTCGTGATGTTTTTTACTCTTTCAGCCCCTCCCTCGCAATTGTGAGGTTTCCGCAATTATGGCGCCAGGTGTCACTATGGGGTAAACCCAAGACGTTCCCTTTTCTTGTAAGCTCCGCTTTGACCAAATTCTCCCCCTACCCCACCCACTCGCATTTACGACTGTATTTAACCCCCCTCCCCCCAAACCACCCAACCCTTTACCTTTCCCACAACCCTCTCCTTTTTTATTTTGTATAAATAGAGGAGTTGTGGGGACCAAATCATTCACCCCACACTCTTCTCTACTCTCTCCCCTTTCTCATGCTCTCTACGCGCTTAAAAACACACGTGAGTTTTGTGAGTCTTGTTCGACATTAGTAACTTTTCAATGGCTCGTGAAATAAGTTTTCGTAACCCCCTTGTTGCTTTATATGTTTTTATGTTTTTGTTGTCATATATCTATATTTTACAAGATGTCATAAAAACGGTGTTCTTGGTTTGAACCGGTAAAATACATATATGTTAAGTAAAAAAAATTAGTTAAGAAGAATTGTTTTTTTTTTTTTTTTTTTGTGAAGGGTGTCCTAGGCTATGCCTAGACTAATCCCTTGGCAAATTTTGACTGTAAGACATCAGCCCTGATTAAACCTCAGTGGCCACAATTGTTGAGTACGCCTGGATTCGAACCCTGGGTAAATGGGATATTCCACCACATCCCCCAGGGCCTTAACCAGTACGCCACAACCCTTGTGGTTAGTTAAGAAGAATTGTTGTGGTTAAATAACGTAGATGATGTTTTAATATATTGTTTGTCAGGATCGAAATTCAAACAAGAATTTAACTAACACACTCAGAAACTTAAGTTAAAGAAGTTGCGGAAAAACACTTTAACAGAAAATCAATGGAACAGTATAACTCAAATCACAAGTTTATATTGATTCAACTTGATGATTACACACAAAACCTCAATCTGTTTAACAGGCTAAACAGACGTTCTATACTTCTCTATAGAAAGGATCTAAACTATTCTTGAGGTTAATTCTCTCTAAACAAAACGTATGAATAATTGTTAATTCTAACAAAGACTTCTATACTATATATACAAGACTGAGTACAAGATAATTATCAAAATAAAATTGATCTTCAGCATCAATACCATAATTATCTTCAACCATATCTCCAGCTCATCTTTATCTTCAAGTCTTCTTTATCTTTAGAAGCAACACTAACCTTCTCTTCTTTTAGCAGTATTAATCATTGAGCAGTATTAACCATGCTTGCAGTAGTAATATTCAACAGTACTAACTACTAGCAGTACTAACTCTCCAAGCAGTACTAACTATTCAAGTAGCAGCACTAACTTTTCAAGCAATATTAATTCTACTAGCAGTATTAAAATTACAACCAGTAGTAATACCTTTCAACTGCCAGTAGTATCCATCCTTAGCATATTATGACCCAACAATCTCCCCCTAACTTAACTTTTCAGGATGAGAAGTTAAGTTCTTCAACTTAGAGTCTTCATGATGCTTTCAACACTTCAGCTTAGTTCCCCAAATTAGGATCCAGACCCAGACTTTGATTAATGATCCTGCTAATCACAATCCTTGCCATTTTAGAACCTTGAGGACAGATTAGTTTGGCTTTCAGCATCCCCTGTAGCTTGGCTAGGCTATGGTCATATATCTTATCCACCAGGTAATATTCATGGAAGCTTTTGTCAATGGTTAAGATATACACCCCATACCTTTCTATAAGCATCCATTTGTCCACAGACTTGAAACTTCCTTGATTACGTGCTTGACAAGGTCTGGACTGAACATCATGCATAAATACTCCATTGCTAGTTTCTTGATGTTCATCCCTGATGTCTTCAGCACATCCCCATACAGAGTCATTCCTACTTTGAACATTTCTTCCAAGTCTGACCTTGAACAACTTTTGACTATCTTGCCCCAAGTAGAATAAACTTCAAAGTGATCACCCATCCTCTTGATTCTGAAATACTCTTTTCCTTGATCTTCTAGAATATCCCAGTGGATGATTTCAGGGGCTTGGACTGAAATGGAATCTGCTTTTACTGGTTCATCATCTGTTATAGTCATGTAAAGACCAAAATGCTCATCAGATTGACTTGATTGTTGTGCACTTTGACTTGATTGCTCTGTATGACCTGTAACAGATGGTTCTGCCTCTTTTTCTGCTCCTTCAACCCTTGGATTTTTGGACTGTTTCTTGGAAGCTATAGTTTTCACTCTCTTGGCAGATTTGACTTCCACAGCAACATGTTCTTCCTTCTTTTCTTCATCCTTTTCTTTTGAAGGGGTGGTTTCCTCACTCTCAGGGAAGGGTTGTTGGATATTTAGATCATGTCTCTCTTTCATTTGTCTTTCAAACTCAACCCTTTGAGTGAAGTCCCCTTGAAGCTTTGCCATTTCCTTTTTATATAGCTCTTCAACTCTGCTGTATGACATGCTAGCAAACATCTCTTTTTTTACACCAATTGAGCCTTTCAGAAAGTTTATCATTTTTCTCCTTTCTTGATTGGCCAAATAGGTCTTAGAAGGTTGTCTTTTCTGAGTCTTTGCTTGCAGTCTGTGCTTGGATGCTTTCACTGTACTTTTCTTGGCCTCAACTGCAACTTTCAAGCTCTTTCGATATTCCTCATTCAGCTTAGTGGACAGATCTAGAGAAATCTGCCTATCTTTGGCCTTTTAAGTCTCTTCTTCTTGTTCTAGCTCAGCCTGCAGCTTCTTTGCCAATTCCTCATCAGTCTCTATCTGTTTTAGCTTCTTGGGAGGTTGTACAGATTCATCCACTTTTGCCTTGCCTTTTCTTTTCATTTCTGCCTCACTGATTTCTTTTCTTTTCTGCTCAAGACCTCCTTCTTTAATTTCCACTCCCTTGGCCTTTTGAGTGGCTTTGGGAGTGTCTGTTTTGGCCTTTAGAAGAGTTTCTGCTATTTCTATCTCTTCAACAGATAGCCCTATTAGTGCTGCTGGCTCTGTTACTGCTGCTAGCCCAATTTGTGCTGCTAGCTTGAAAGTTTTTGCTGCTGGCCCTGTTTCATTACCCTGCTCCCCCTCAACTGTAGACTTCATCCCATCAGGATTTTGCTTGTCAGATCCAGCTCTTGACTCCCCCTTATTCTCCCCCTTTTTGGAAGCATCATGAAGGATGCTCCTCTTTTTCAGTATGAACTTGGTTCTTTTCTTCCTTTGCACTTGCTTTAGAACCAATTTCTTGAGGTTGCTGATCTGTACCTGTTGGGAGAGGATTATCTGTTGCATCTCCTCTATGAGTTTGCCCTGAGATAGGACATCCTTATTTATATTTGCCAACGTTTCCATCAATTCATCATAGGTATATCTATCCTCACCACCTTTAGGTGTGTTTACCACCCTTGGAGGATCGCTGGAACTTTTAGTAGGGGTCCTCTGCCTAGCAGAGGCACCTTCTACCCCCTTGGTTTTTTGGCACCGAGGACCTCTGGATGATTGCTCACCCAAAGTTGCCGTGGGGAAGGTCTTAGGAATGTTCACACTGTCCTACTCTGCACTTTGTGCAAAGTCTGTAGTGTGAGCCTCACTGCCCACATGGTCAACCTGCTCCTTAGTGAGCACCTTCTTGGGGTTGGGAGACACCCCTGTGGTTTCCCTATCGATATTCTCTAATGGAGAGTGCTCCATTAGAGGGCTTGAAGGCTGTGGGGGTGAAGGTACAAGAAGGGAAGGAACCTTCTTTACCTTTTTCCTTATTTATATTTTGGTGATGGGGGATGTGGGCTTGTCAATAGGAAACTGAGGACGATTACTAGAAATGAGTGGTGTGGGTAGGTCATCAGTTTGGTTGTCAGATGAGGGCTTTGACACTGATGCCTCACCATGGGAATGTGACACACCCATCATTGTAGAAAACAATGGGGTGTCTTGGCCAGAAAAGTCCTTGGAAGGCCTTTTCATGTTTGAGAATACCTTCCCTTTGGGAGGTTTTGGTACATACACCTCTTGAAAAGAGGGTAGATCTGTCAAGTCCTTCAGTATAATCTCTTGTACAAACCTGGGATATATATAAAAGCTTTTGGATTTGGTATCCAGGTTTGACATAAAATCATTGAAAATCATTTGTGAGAAATTGAACTTTCTAGAGGTAGCTAAGCAGACCAAAGCATAAGCTAAGGTACTGCTAAACTCACTCCATCCAGTTGTTTTTCGTGAAATGCAATGTTGGAGGGTATGAACAAAAAATCTCCACTGTGGTGAAAATCTATTCTTGAAAAACTTGAATACATCAGTGGGACCTTAATACCCCATAAGACTAAGAGATTGGAAGAGATCTTCCTTAGGTAAGGAGGTTATACTTGAGGCATCATCTAAGCTTAGATGGATGCGAATGCACTCCTCTGTGATGGTCAGGGGTTTATCACATACCCTTGTTTTGATGACCTGATTGCCCTCTTCAGATTGAATAGCAGCATTGGCCCAGAACTGCCTTTCATGTTCCACATAGATTGTGGGATTGACAGTTAGAGCGTGGGCGATGTGAGAGGATTTGAGGAAATCCACTATGGCATGGAAACCTTCAGCTTGCTTTGGTTTCTGCAAAATGGCGAGCTCGTTGTGTTTATCAAAGAATGCTCGTCCTGCCATCGTTCTGGTTAAATCTAGCGTTCGAATCGGGACTAGGGTTGACACTGGTAAGCAAGAAATCGAGAGAGAGAAGAAGAAGCAATGAAAGTTCAAAGAGTCATTTGTATTTTGGCGGTCACAAAGGGTATTTATAGGTGGAGGGTTTCAGTTAGAAGCAGTAGTAAGTACCCTAGCAGTATTAACTAACTCGCAGTATTAACTCATATTAGCAGTAGTAACCCCTACTGGCAGTACTAACACGGACTAGCAGTATTAACACAGACTAGCAGTATTAACACCTACCAGCAGTAGTAACAATGATTAGCAGTATAAAAACAAAGGCAAGCAATAGTAACTTTGCACTGGCAGTATAAACCATCTAGCAGTAGTAACCATACTTGACCATTTTTGAAAAGTTATTATGAGTAATATAGCGAGCAGTATTAACTGATTTAGAAGTACCAAGTATCCATTTGAAACAATCTGAAACACTGAAACACACAAGGTTAGTAGCACCATGCACAATACAATATGAGAAAGTAGACAGGAAGGAATCTATACAGGTACATGAGACAAAAGATAATAGGCTTATTCAGAGTTTATGATGCCCACACTTGTGACCAAAAATGTGAATCTACCCACATCAAAAGCTTTAGTGAATAGATCAGCAAATTGATTACTTGTATGAACTTTCACAACCTGAATTAGCTTCTTTTCATTACAGTCTCTGATAAAATGATACCTGATTTATATATGCTTTGTTTTGGAGTGCTTGACTGGATTATTAACAATGCTAATATCACTGTTGTTATCTATGAAGATTGGAGTATGAAGAAAGGTCATACCATAGTCCAACATTTGATTCTGAATCCAGAGTACTTGGGAACAACAACTTGCAGCAGCTATGTACTCTGATTCTGTTGTAGATGTGGAAATTATGGTTTGTTTCTTGCACTGCCATGATACTAGTCTTTCACCCAAAAACTGACATCCCCCTGAAGTTGACTTTCTATCCAAATTTGCACCACCCAAGTCACTGTCTGAATAAGCAAGTAGGTCAAATGGTGAGTCATGAGGATACCAAAGACCTAATCTAGGTTGGCCTTTGAGATATCTGAATATCCTCTTGACTGCTTGAAAGTGTGACTGCTTAGGCCTTACTTGAAATCTTGCACACACACAAACAGGAAACATGATATCTGGTCTTGAAGCAGTGAGATACATGAGGGAGCCAATCATGGATCTTGTTGGGAACTGAAGAATTGTTCAAGTATGATTAATGCTGCTAGCACAACATGGTTACTACTTCTGAGAAAAGTTACTACTACTGAAACAGATTAATACTGCTTGAAGAAGTTACTACTGCTAAGCAAAGTTAGTACTACTAGTAGTTAGTACTGCTGAACTTAATACTGCTCAGAGTGTTAATGCTGTTGTGTATTAATACTGCTCATGAAGATAGTGCTGCTTATGAGATGAAGACTTCGTATGGCAATGAAGGCAGCTGTATTGATTGAAGATATTCATGGAAAGCTTGGAGATAACTATGGAAGAATATACTGAAGATCTTTTATATTTTGTAATTATCTTTTATCTTTAGTATATGTATATAATTAGTCTGATTTGTTTCATAGACAATATTCTGAGTTTTTGTTTTCATAGAGAGAATTAACCTCAAGGTTTAGAACCCTGGTTCTAGAGAAGTAGAATTCGTATTGGTGAGCCTGTTCATCAATATTGAGGTTTTGTTTAAAATCTGGTAGCTTTAATCTTTCAATAAAGTTTACAAGATTGTGATTTCTGATTCACTGTTTTCATTGATTGTTAAATATTAAAGTTTTATTCCGCAACTTCTTTAATATTGTTTCTGAGTTCATTATTCTTGTTAAGAATTAGATCATGACAAGTGGTATCAGAACTAGTATTCTCAGAAACCTTCATTCATCATGAAAAACACAGTTGAATCAAACAGTACTCTTGTCTCAAAGGTTCCAATGCTCAGATCTAATGAATTTGACATGTGGAAGATTAGAATCAAGCAATACATTCTCCTCACAGATTACTCTATGTGGGACATCATTGAGAATGGCCCATCTGATGAAGGAAAGATTGGTGCAGATGGAAAAAGAATCCCACCAAAGACGGATGCAGAAAGGAAGACAAGGCAGACAGAGATGAAAGCCTTGAGTACACTGATCTTGGCTATTACCAATGAGTATCAACACCAATTCTGCAATTGCACTGATGCACAGATACTTTGGAATGCTCTAGAGAAGAGATTCTCTGGTACCAAAAGTACCAAGAGAAATCAGAAGGCAATATTGAAGCAACTGTATGAAAACTTTATGTCAACTAAGAATGAGTCCATGAGTCAAACTTTTGACAGGTTTAACAAGCTGATTGGTGAACTAGCTACTATGTGAGTACAGATTGATCAAGATGATGTAAAGAGAAAGTTCTTAAGGTCCCTTGGAGATGAATGGACCATGTATATTGTTTCATTCAGACAGAATGAACAATTGGAAGAAAAGGAACTGGATGATCTGTACAATGACTTGAGAGTGTTTGAATCTGAGGTGGAAGCAAAGAAGAAGCCTACTGGATATGTTCATAATGCTGCACTCCTATCAGCATCAATTGATTCTACTGCTAACCCTGAATCAGTTAATGCTGCTAATGGAGTAAATCAAGAAAAAGGCACTGAATCTGTTTTTGAAGCCTTTCTTTCCAGCCATGGAAACTTCTCTTTAATCAATGATGACTTGGAACAGCTTCAACCTGATGATCTTGAAGAGATGGATATTAAATGGCAGATGGCCATGCTGTCTATGAGGGTGAAGAAGTTCATCAAGAGGACTGGGAGGAACAACTTCTCCCAAAGAAGAGAAGATGGAGCAGGCTTTGATAAGTCAAAGGTGAAGTGCTATAAGTGTCATCTAAAGGGACACTTTGCCAGAGAATGCAGAAGTGGAGTGTCTCACAACCACCAACAAGCACAGACTGGAAGCTTCAACCAGAATAGAAACTCTGCTCAAGCCCTTGTTTCTCAACAAGGAATGGGGTTTGACTGGAGTGATCAAGCAGAAGAGGCTATTCAAAATCAAGCTCTCATGGCAGAGGTATCTGATCTCCCAGCTGAGGTACTTTCTAATCTCTGTTCTCAAACTTGTATTGACACTGTTAAAAGGTACAGGGATCACAACCAGAATATTAGTGATGACCTTAAGAGATTAGAAAAAGATATAAAAGACTATGTGAGAATTGTTGAGAGGTTTGAGGAACAGATTAAAGGTTTCCAAGCCAATGAACTTCAACACTCATATGATACCAATTACTGGAAGTGGGAGAAGAATGATCTAGAAATCCAACTGACAAAGTCCAAGGAGGAGAATGAAAAGTTGAGAGGAGAGCTAGCCAAAGTTAAGCTAGATGTGGAAAAGTTTTCCAATGCTTCTAAAGCAATTGACTCTTTACTACAAACTCAGATTCATGACAAACTGAGAAGAGGAATTGGGTAGAATACCACACCACCACCATACAACAACAACTACATCCCTCCTAAATCAGACCTGCTAGAGACCAAGGATAGGAAGGACCTGCCTGATGGAGCCACTGAGATAGATCCCTTAGATGGAGTAGTTGCTGAGGACAAGACTGAGAAAGAAGCTGGTAAGAGTAAAGAGAACAATGTGAGTGGTGAGATTCCCTTAGAAAATAACATTATCACCAATGAGGACTGTGGAAGGGCTTGGATCAAATCCAATGACATAGAGAAGACTGAGGGAAAGTCTAGAAAGGTCCATTTCAAGCAGACCACAGTCGTGAATCCTGTTCCTTGCAAACAGTGTGCATGTAATAAGTCTGAGCCCCTAAAACATGATAAAAGAAGGGGCAATCAAAGGAATTGGAATAATCAGTGGGCTCAGAAACAAGGAGTTGATCTGAGTAAAATCATCAGACCAAAACCTTGTTTCATATGTGGAAAATTGAATCATCTTGCCAAGCACTGTTACTTTAATCCTATTAACCAAAGGATGAATTTTCAAAGATCTGTTCAAAAACCCTTTGGTTATAGGAAGAATGAAAGGAACCATGTGGCTAAGAAACCTGTTAAATCTAAAAGCCACATGAAGAAAAAGACTGTGAAAGAAAGTGTCAAGATGTGGATTCCCAAAAGCACTAAAACTGTTAGTACTGCCCCACAAATAGTACTGCTAATAATGATAGTGTTGCTAGAAGCAATACTACTGCTATCAATGTTAGTGCTGCTGACATTGTTAGTACTTCTTCAAATGTTAATACTGCTAACTCTGTTAGTGCTTCTAACAAGGTTAGTACTTCTAAACCTGTTAGTGCTGCTAACTCTGTTAGTACTTCTAAAATTAGTACTGCTTCTAGTGTTTGTGCTGCTAGACCAATCATTTTGACAAAGTACTCCAGTAAAGAGTGCTCTGATTTTAAAAATCTCATAAAAAAGGAATGTAAATACTTTGATGAGAAAGGGAGACCCAAGACCACTTTGGCTTGGGTTCCCAATCAATACTAATTGATTTATCTTATGTGCAGGGCAATCAGCAGCTCAAGGGAAAGAGCATCTGGCATGTTGATAGTAGTTGCTCTAGGCACATGACAGGGAACATGTTGCCTTTGGTAATACTCCAGATGGAGGTAAGATCAGTGGTAAGAGTGATGTAACAAAAGGTAAGATGACCTTTGAGGATGTGTTCTATGTTGACCAGTTAAGGTACAACCTGTTAAGTGTATCATAGGTTTGTGACAAAAAGCATAGTATATTATTCACTAATTTAGAATGCATTATCCTTGCTCTTGGATTCAAGGTAGTTGATGAAAAGATGATACTACTAAGAACTCCCAGTAAGGATAATGTATATTGTTTGGATATGGAAAATGTTTCAACTGATTCATCCCTAAACTGTCTTGTTTCAAAAGCATCTTTGGATGAATCATCACTTTGGCACAGAAGGATGTGTCACATGAACTTTAAAACAATGAATAAACTTGTTAAAAACAACCTTGTAAGAGGTTTGCCTTCAAAAGTCTTTTCATGTGATGATCATTGTGTTGCCTGTCTCAAAGGCCAACAACACAAAACTTCTCATAAGTCTAAAGAGTTGAACACTATTTCTAATTCTCTTTAGTTGTTGCATATGGATCTGTTTGGTCCTACAAATGTAATGAGTATAGGCAAGAAATCATACTGCTTAGTTATTGTTGATGATTACTCTAGATTTACTTGGGTATATTTTCTAAAGACTAAGGATGAGACAAGTGGACTGATCAAATCCTTTGTTCTAAGAATTGAAAACCAAACAAATTAAAAGGTAAAAGTCATTAGGTCAGACAATGGTACTGAATTTAAAAATCATGACCTAAACACCGTTTGTGAGGAAAAAGGAATTGAGAGGCAATACAGTGCTCCTAGGACTCCACAACAAAATGGTGTTGCTGAGAGAAGGAATAGGACATTGATTGAAGCTGCTAGATCTCTGTTAGCTGATTCAAAACTTCCAATTACTTTCTGGGCTGAAGCAGTTAATACTCTTGCTATGTTCAAAATAGAGTTCTAGTAGTCAAGCCTAAGAACAAGACACCATATGAGATTTTAAATAAAAGAAAACCATTTATTGGATTTTTCAAACCTTTTGGGTGTCCTTGTACTATTCTCAATACCAAAACTCACTTAGGAAAGTTTAGCAAGGCAGATGATGGTTTTCTTGTTGGTTACTCATCTCAGAGTAAGGCCTACAGAGTATTTAATTCTTCTTCTAGAATAATTGAGGAAAGTGACAATGTCAAATGCAATGAGAACACACCAAATCCTATTGGTTCAGGTCCTCAGTGGTTGTTTGACATTGATTCACTAACTAACTCTTTGGGTTTCAGTAGTGATGATAATGCAGGTTCAGGAAGTGGAGGATCAGGGGATGTGCAAGTACAAGACATTATTCCTCAGTCTGTGATCTTTCCCATACCTTCAATGGAACCTGTTGAAATCTGTGAAAAAGAAACTGTTTCTGAACCAATACAGAGTGAAGAAGAAAGAAGAGATAAGGAGACTTCAGAGCATGAAGAACCAGAAGTAGCTGATGAGACCCCCTCAGCTGACTTAAATGATTCCAATCTAGAAGTGGGAATCAATGAAGAACCTAGTCATCAGAATAGAATACAAAAGAACCATCCTCCAGAGTTGGTAATAGGAGACATCTCTTCTCCTATGGTAACTAGGAATCAAAGCAGACTTCAAGAGTTGCAGGATCAACAACATACAGTACTCTCTTGCTTTCTATCTCAGATTGAGCCTAAGAAGGTTTATGATGCAATGAAAGATTCCAGTTGGATAGAAGCCATGCAAGAAGAGTTACTACAGTTCAAATTGCAAGAAGTGTGGGACTTGGTGGACCTTCCAAAAGGTCATATAGCTATTGGCACCAAGTGGATTTTCAGGAATAAAAAGGATGAGAGAGGAATAGTCATCAGAAACAAAGCAAGGCTAGTGGCACAAGGGTACACTCAGGAAGAAGGCATAGATTATGAAGAAGTCTTTGCTCCAGTTGCAAGGGTAGAGGCAATTAGGCTATTTCTAGCCTATGCCTCATACATGAAGTTCAAGGTATATCAAATGGATGTGAAGAGTTCCTTTCTATATGGTACAATTGATGAAGAAGTATATGTCTGTCAGCCCCCTGGATTTGAAAATCCATCATATCCTGACAGAGTATACAAACTGAAGAAAACACTTTATGGTCTACATCAAGCTCCACGAGCATGGTATGATACATTGTCTACCTATCTCTTAGAAAATGGGTTTGAAAGGGGAATAATTGACAAAACCCTTTTCATTAGAAGAAGTAAGAAGGACATCCTAATTGTTCAGATCTATGTGGATGATATCATCTTTGGATCTATAAAAGAACAGATGTGTAGAGACTTTGAAGAGTTGATGCACAAGAGCTTCAAAATGAGTGCAATGGGTGAACTCACCTTCTTCCTTGGGCTTCAAGTGAAACAGCAGAAAGATGGAATTTTTTTAAGTCAATCAAAGTATGTGAAAGACATTCTGGACAAATATGGTTTATCAGACTCAAAGCCAACAAGCACACCAATGGAAACACACAAACAGATCACTGCTGATCTTAAGGGGGAGGATGTTGATGTCCATCTTTATCGATCAATGATTGTATCTCTCATGTATCTAACAGCCTCAAGACCAGATATCATGTTTCCAGTGTGTGTTTGTGCCAGATTCCAAGTCAAGCCAAAGCAATCACATCTTCAAGCAGTTAAAAGGATTTTCAGATACTTAAGAGGGCAACCTAGATTAGGTCTTTGGTATCCTTATGAATCCAACTTTGACTTAATTGCATATTCAGACAGTGAATTGGGAGGGGCTAATATGGATAGAAAGTCTACTTAAGGGGGATGTCAGCTTTTGGGTGCAAGACTAGTATCTTGGCAGTGTAAGAAGCAAACCACAGTGTCCTTATCAACAACAGAAGCTGAGTACATTGCTGCTGCAAGTTGCTGCTCTCAGGTTCTATGGATTCAGAATCAAATGCTGGACTATGGGGTAACCTTTCTTCACACTCCAATCTTCATTGACAATAGAAGTGCCATCAGGATTGTTAACAATCCAGTCAAGCACTCCAAAACAAAGCACATTGAGATCAGATATCACTTTATTAGAGATTGTAATGAAAAGAAACTTATTCAAGTTGCTAAAGTTCATACTGACAACCAGTTTGATGATTTATTCACTAAAGCTTTTGATGTGGGTAGATTCAATTTCTTGGTCACAAGTGTGGGCATGATCAACTCTGAATGAGTTCATGTTTAAAAAGTGTTTACATACCTGTTATTTGTTATTTGGTTGTTTTTGGTTTTACTAATCATCTTTCTCAGGAAGTGAATTGCCTTGTTCAGACCAACACAAGCTTCAAAAAGTGTAAGTTCAGTTAATACTGCTAGTTAAGTTAATACTGCTCTAAGTTAATATTGCTAGTTAGTTAATACTGCTAGTGGTTAATACTGCTCTCAGTTAATACTGCTAGTTAGTTAATACTGCTAGTGGTTAATACTGCTCTCAGTTAATACTGCTTGTTAGTTAATACTGCTAGTGGTTAATACTGCTCTCAGTTACTACTGCTAGTTAGTTAATACTACTAGTGGTTAATACTGCTCTCAGTTTATACTGCTAGTTAGTTAATACTGCTAGTGGTTAATACTGCTCTCAGTTAATACTGCTTGTTAGTTAATACTGCTAGTGGTTAATACTGCTTCTTTCCCGAATCGTATAAATATCTTTTTTGCCCGCCTAAAAGCTCATAACGACTCTTTGAATACTATTCATCTTCTCTCTAATCTTTTTCTCTCAAGCACCTAGTGACTTTCAGTCCAGTTTACTCAAGCTCAATAGCATCAATGGCGTTTATTGATGAACACAACGAAATCGCGATGCTTCAAAAACCAAAGCAAGCTGCTGGATTCCATCAAATAGTGGATTTTCTCAAAGCCAGCCATATCGCTCATGCTCTTACTGTGTTACCATCAATCTACATTGAGCACCAAAAGCAGTTTTGGGCCAATGCCACTGCTCTCACTGAAAATGGTGTGAAAGTTATCAAGACCAGGGTGTGTGATAAACCCTTGACAGTTTCTGAAGAGGTAATTCGCATATGTCTACGTCTAGACGATGCCTCGGGTATCTCATCTATCTCTAATGATGATTTGTTTTCAATTCTTACTAGAATGGGGTATGGAGGCCCATTGGGTGTTTTCAAGTTCTCAAAAGCTAAATTCTCACCCCAATGGCGTTTCCTTGTCCATACCCTTATGCATTGTATTTCCAAAAAGACTAATGGATGGAGTGAGTTCAGTAGTACCATTGCTTATGCTTTGGTTTGCTTGCCCACTGCCAGAAAGTACAATTTTTCAAAAATGATTTTCAATGACCTTATGTCAAACTTGGGAAATAAAAAGAGTTTCTATATGTACCCAAGATTTGTCCAGATAGTTATAACTAATGAATTGACGGATATGCCTCAATTTGATGAGGTATATGTACCTAAAATTCCCAAAGGCAAGGTCTTTTCAAATATGAAGAGATCTCCATTGGACTCGGAAGGAGTTGACACCCCATTGTTCTCTACAATGATGGTGGTGTCCCACAATCCAAAAGGTATGGCTTTAGGTTCAAGGCCCTCATTAGACCATCCCACTGAAAGCCAATCCCAACCTTCAATCAGTATATCAATCCCTCAGTCCCTTCTTCAAAAACCAACTTCTCTAATCACCAATACTTACATCAGGAAAAAGGTAAAGAAGGCTCCTTCCCTTCTTGTACCTTCACCCACAAAGCCTTTAAGCCCTTTAATGGAGAATTATCCATTAGAGAATATCTATAGGGAAACCACAGGGGTGTCTCCCAACCCCAAGGAGGTGCTCACTAAGGAGATGCATAAGCATATGGGTGAGAAGGCTGCCACTCCTCCTGCTAGCACAGAGGAGGACAGTGGTAACATCAATAAGACCTCCCCCATGGCAACTTTGTGTGAGAAATCATCCAAAGGTCCCAGGTGCCAAGAAACCAAGGGGGTGGAGGGTGCTTCTGTTAGGTAGAAGACTTCCACTACTAAAAGATCCCAAGATCCTTCAAAAGGGGGTAACACTCCTGGAGAAGGTGAGGACAACTATGACTACAATGAATTGATGGAAACTATGGGCAATATTAATATGGATGTCATCAAGCAAGGCAAAGACAAAGAAGAGATGAAAATGGTAATTCTGTCTCAACAAGTACAGATTTCCAAATTGAAGAAAATGGTGACAAGATTGGTGCACAAGAAGAGGAGAAGGCAATTTATGTTAAAGAAGTGGAAAAGTGCTAATGATGCTTTCAACAAGGGGGAGAATCCAGAGGCTGAAGCAGAGAAGGAAAGTACATCTGGGATGGGATTTGATTTTGAGGGGGAGAAAGAAACAGAAACAGAACCACAAGCAGCAGAAACAGATGAGGTTCAAGCAGCAGTAGAAACAGAACAGGTAGCAGCAGTAACAGGGCTATCTGTTGAGGAGTTAGAAATTGCAGAAACTTTGGTAAAAGCAAAGAATGACACTCCTAAGGCTACTCAAAAGGCCAAGGGAGTGGTCATTAAAGAAGGAGGCCTTGAAAAGAAAAGAAAAGAAAGAAGTGAGGCAGGTTTGAAGGATGCAAAGGGAAAAGCTAAAATGGTTGAATCTGAGCAACCCTTAAAGAATAAGAATCAGATTGAGTTGGATTAAGAAGTGGCAAAACAGCTTCAAGCAGAAATGGAAAAGGAAGAACAACTCCAATCTTAAAAAACAGGGAGCTTGCACTGAATATGGCCAGAAAGCTCAATGAAGAGTATCAAAAGAGCATAAAAACTGCAGCTGAGGCCAAGAAAACACCAGTCAAAGCATCCAAGCAAAGAATGCCAGTTAAAAAGCAGAAAAGACAACCTTCCAAGACCTTTTTGGCCAATCAAGGAAGGAGAAAAATGATCAACTTTCTGAAAGGCTCAATTGGTGTCAAAGGAGAGATGTTCACTAACATGGCATACAGCAAGGTTTAGGAGCTATACAAGAAGGAAATGGCTAAGCTTCAAGGGGACTCCTCTCAAAGGGAAGAGGCTGAAAGAAGGATGAAGCAGAGACATGATCTCAACATTCAACAACCATTCCCTGAGGAAGTCACTCCTACTAAAGAAAAGGCTGAAGACACTAAAGAAGAGAATGTTGGTATGGAAATGAAATCTGCAAAGAGAGTAAAGACCATAGCTTCCAAGAAACAATTCAAGAAGCCTAGGATTGAAGAAGCAGAGGAAGAACCTTCAGTTACACCTTCAGCAGAATCTGTGCAGAACCTAGAGCAGTCCAATAAGAAATCTGATGAGCATGTGGGTCTTTATATGACTATAATAGAACCAGTACAGGATGTTCCCATTTCTGTGAAAGCACCAGAAGTCATCTTTTGGGATATTCTGAGGGACAACAGAAAGGAGTACTTCAGACTCAAAAGAATTGGTGATGTCTTTGAAGTCTACTCAACTTGGGGCAAAGTGATCAGAAGTTGTTCCAGGGCTGACCTAGAAGAAATGCATAAAGTGGGAATGAAGCTTTATGAGCATGTTTTGAAAGGAATTGAAGAAAGTCTACTCAAGATTGCAATGGAATACCTATGTATGATGTTTGAACCAGAAAAGGTGGTTTACAGGATCAAGGATCTACATCATGAGTATGGGTTTAAGAAGATTGATAAGTGGATACTCTTTGAAAACTGTGGTGTATACATGATCACAATAGACAACTGTTATCATGAATACTACCTAGTGGACAAAGTGTATGATCATAGCAAGGAGAAGCTGAATGGGATGCTAAAAGCTAAGCTAGTGTGTGCAAAGGAATCAGAAATGGCCAGAATTGTGGTAAGAAGAACAATCAATCAAAGTCTGGGTCTGGATCCAAATTTGGGCAACTAAGCTGTAGTGTTGAAAGCATCTTGAAGATCATAATTGAAGAACTTGACTTCTCTTCCTAAAAGTCAAGTTAGGGGGATCTTGTTGGGAACTGAAGAATTGTTCAAGTATGATTAATGCTGCTAGCACAACATGGTTACTACTTCTGAGAAAAGTTACTACTGCTGAACCAGATTAATACTGCTTGAAGAAGTTACTACTACTAAGCAAAGTTAGTACTGCTAGTAGTTAGTACTGCTGAACTTAATACTGCTCAGAGTGTTAATGCTGCTGTGTATTAATACTGCTCATGAAGATAGTGCTGCTTATGAGATGAAGACTTCGTATGGCAATGAAGACAACTGTATTGATTGAAGATATTCATGGAAAGCTTGGAGATAACTATGGAAGAATATACTGAAGATCTTTTATATTTTGTAATTATCTTTTATCTTTAGTATATGTATAGAATTAGTCTGATTTGTTTCATAGACAATATTCTGAGTTTTTGTTTTCATAGAGAGAATTAACCTCAAGGTTTAGAACCCTAGTTCTAGATAAGTAGAATTCGTATTGGTGAGCATGTTCATCAATATTGAGGTTTTGTTTAAAATATTGTAGCTTTAATCTTTCAATAAAGTTTTCAAGATTGTGATTTCTGATTCACTGTTTTCATTGATTGTTAAATATTAAAGTGTTATTCCGCAACTTCTTTAATATTGTTTCTGAGTTCATTATTCTTGTTAAGAATTAGATCCTGAAAGATCTGTAGAGATGAACATCCACATCCTCCCCCTCAAGATCTGCAGTGATCTGTTTGTGTGTCTCCATGGGTGTGCTTGCAGGCTTTGAGTCTGAGAAACCAAACTTATTAAGAATGTCCTGCACATATTTGTATTGGCTTATCAATATCCCATCTTTCTTCTGCTTAACTTGTAGCCCTAGGAAGAAGGTAAGTTCACCCATAGAACTCATCTTGAATCTCTTGTGCATCAAATCTTCAAAATCTCTCCATATTTGATCTTTTGTGGATCCAAAGATAATATCATCCACATAGATTTGCACTATTAGGATGTCCTTCTTCTTCCTCTGAATGAACAGAGTCTTGTCTATGAAGCCTCTTTGAAAACCATTTTCCAAGAGATAGGTAGACAGAGTGTCATACCATGCTCTTGGTGCTTGATGTAGCCCATAGAGTGCCTTCTTCAATTTGTATACTCTGTCAGGATAATTTGGATTCTCAAATCCTGGAGGCTGACAGACATACACTTCTTCTTCAATTCTTCCATATAGAAACGCACTCTTTACATCCATCTGGTAGACTTTGAACTTCATGAAAGAAGCATAGGCTAAAAATAGCCTGATTGCCTCTATCCTGGCCACTGGTGCAAATACTTCTTCATAATCAATACCCTCTTCTTGAGTATACCCTTGTGCCACTAGTCTGGCTTTGTTCTTTATTACTATTCCTCCCTCATATTTCTTGTTCCTGAAGATCCATCTTGTGCCAATTGCTCTGTGTCCTTTTAGAAGATCCACCAGATCCCATACATCTTGCAGTACAAACTGCAGTAGCTCCTCTTGCATTGCTTCTATCCAGCTTGGGTCCTTAATTGCATCAAATGCCTTTTTGGGTTCAACCTGTGATAGAAAGCAAGATAATAAACCTGATTGTAGATCTTTTAATCCCCTATCTTGCTTTGTTGCCTTGTGATCATTGGAGAATTGATGTCACCAATCACTAATTGAGGAGGATGATTCTTCTGAGTTCTTGTAGCATTGACAACCTCCTCATTAAGATTTACTTCAAGATTGGTGTTATTCTTTTCTGGAGTGCTTCCCCCATACACTGAAGAATCATCATCTGTGTTATCCTCTTCCAAAACTGGCATGTCAAGACCTTTGATTCCTGAATCTGAGGGCTGATCTTCCTTTTCACCTCTGTCCTCTTCATTATGAGCTGGTTCAGTGTCCTTTGAATCTGAATTATCTTTCTTATCTTGGTCACAGAATTCAACAGGATCAGCAGTAGGTGTTGGGAACAGCACAAACTCTTGTCTTTGTTCTTGTGCCTGTTCTGTCCCTGTTCCTGCATTATGCTCATTACTGAAACCCAAAGAATTATTCAGTGAATATGTCAAATAGCCAATTTGGACCTGAACCAAGTTGATTTGGTGTGTTCTCATTACATTTGACATTGTCACTTTCCTCAATAATCCTAGAAGAGGTGTTAAAAACTCAGTAGGCCTTACTTTGAGATGAATAACCAACAAGAAACCCATCCTCAGCTTTGCTATCAAACTTGCCTAGGTGAGTTTTGGTATTGAGAATTGTGCAAGGACACCCAAAATGTTTGAAAAAACCAATAAAAGGTTTCTTCTTTTTAAAAAGCTCATAGGGTGTCTTGTCTTGGGATTTTACTACTTGAACTCTGTTTTGAACATAGCAAACAATATTAACTGCTTCTGCCCAAAAAGTAATTGGAAGTTTTGAATCTGCCAACAGAGATCTAGCAGCTTCTATCAGAGTCCTATTTCTCCTTTCAGCAACACCATTCTGTTGAGGAGTCCTAGGAGCTCTTTATTGTTTCTCAATGCCTTTTTCCTCACAGAAGTTGTTTAGGTCATTATTTTTAAATTCAGTTCCATTATCAGACCTAATGACTTTAACTCTTAGATTTGTTTGGTTTTCAACTCTAAGAATAAAGGATTTGATCAGTCCACTTGTCTCATCCTTAGTCCTCAGAAAATAGACCCAAGTGAATCTAGAGAAATCATCAACAATAACTAAGCAGTAGGATTTCTTACCAATACTCATCACATTTGTAGGGCCAAACAGATCCATATGCAGTAAATTAAGAGGTGAAAAGATTGTATTTATCTCTTTGGACTTATGAGAAATTTTGTGCTGTTTACCTTTAAGACATGCAACACAATGATCATCACATGAAAATACCTTTTGTGGCAAACCTCTTACAAGGTTGTTTTTCACAAGTTTGTTCATTGTTTTAAAGTTCATGTGACACGTCCTTCTGTGCCAAAGAGATGATTCATCTACTGAAGCTTTTGAAAATAAACAATTTAGAGATGAATCAGAAACTACACTCTCCAAGTCTAAACAATAAACATTGTCCTTTCTAGGAGTTCTAAGTAGTATCATACTTTCATCAACTACCTTCAACCCTGGAGCAAGGATAATACATTCAGTAACAGTGAATAATATGCTATGTTTCTTGTCACAGGCCCGTGATACACTTAACAGGTTGTATCTCAATTGCTCAACATAGTATACATCCTCAAAGATCATATTACCTTTTGACACATTACCTTTTCCACTTATCTTACCACCTTCTGGATTATCACCAAAAGCAACATGTCCTCCATCAATTCTTTTGAAGTTTTTAAGACAGACCATGTTACCTGTCATGTGCCTGGAACAACCACTATCCACATGCCAAATGCTCCTTCCCTTGAGCTGTTGGTTGCCCTGCACATTTAATAAAGCAGTTAGTTTTTAATAGGAACCCAAGCCAAAGTGGTCTTGGGTTTTCCATTCTCATCAACATATTCATATTCAGATTGGATGAGATTATCACACTGAGAAATCTTATTGCTTGAATACTTTGTCACAATAATGGGTCTGTTACTGGAAGCAGTACTAACTTGATTGGCAGTACTAACTTTGTTAGAAGTACTAACGTCATTAGCAGTACTAAATGGGTTAGCAGTACTAACTTTGTTAGCAATACTATCTAGGTTAGCAGTAGTATTGCTTACAGCAACATTATTTCTGTCAGCAGTACTATTTGAAGTAGCAGTACTAACAACTTTCTTTATTTTTGGAACCCAAACCTGGACAAAGTTGTTTGCTTTCTTTGTCTTTAATTTACTCCTTGGCTTATTTGGAGTATTTTTCTTAGAATTAGCAAACTTATTCTGAGCATGAGATTTTATAGGTGCCCTTCTCACATTCTCAGCCAAATTATTTCTTATTTGCTTCCTATAACCAACAGGATTTTGTACATTTCTTTGAAAACTGATCCTTTGGTTAATTGGATTGAAATAACAGTGCTTGGCCAGATGATTTAACTTGCCACAGATAAAACAAGGCTTTGGTCTGTTAATTTTTCTTAGATCAATTCCTTGTTTTAAAGCCCACTAATTATTTCAATTTCTTTGATTTCCCCTGGTTTTATCATGTTTTTGGGGCTGATTCTGTGTATAAGTACAGGGATTAACAACAGTAGTTTGCATGTAATGAACTCCCTATGCCTTTCCCTTCCCTCTCTCAGAGGTCTCAACTTTTACATTCTTAACAGTCTCTTCCCCAGACTTTACTTTCTCACTCTTGACAAAAGGTTTACCCCTCTTTCATTTGTCAGTATGTGGTTTTCTAAGGGAATAACTTTGTGGTCTTTCTCCTTCTTAGTCTCTGAGTCCTCTTCTTCAGAATCTGCCTCAATCACCACTTTGTCTAAAGGATCTACTTCAGTGGCTCCTTCATGTAGTTCCTTCTTGTCCTGTATTTCTAAGAGATTTGATGTAGGAGGGATATAGTTATTGTTGTATGGTGGAGGTGTGGTGTTGTAGTCTATTCCTCTTCTAAGTTTGTCATGGACTTGAGTTTTTAAAAGTGAGTCCATTGCTTTAGAAGCATTGGAATATTTCTCAATGTCCAGCTTTGCTTTCTCAAAATCACTCCTTATCTTCTCACATTCCTCTTCAGACTTTTTAAGCTTAACCTCTAACTGATTTTTCTCCCACTTCCAGTAGTTTGTATCATAGGAATGTTGAAGTTCATTAGCCTGGTAAAACTTAATTTGTTCTTCAAACCTCTCAACAATCAGAACATACTCTCTTCTATCTTTCTCTAACCTTTTAAGGTCATCACACATACTCTGATTGTGATCCCTGTACTTTTTAACAGTTTCAATACAGGTTTTAGAGCAAAGATTAGAAGTTACCTCTGTGGGAATATCAGTGCTTGCTGACTCTGAAACTTTAGCCATTAAAGCATGATTCTGAACTGCTTCTTCTGCTTGGTCACTCTAATCAAATCCCATTTCTTCTTGGGAAACAAGAGCTTGAGAAGAGTTCCTACTGTTGAAGCTAGTGGACTGTGAAGGTTGATGGTTGCTAGTATGCTGTTGAGGCATTCCACTTCTGCATTCTCTTGCAAAGTGCCCCAGCTTGTGACACTTGTAACATTCAACCTTGGATTTATCAAATCCAACCCCATCTTCTCTTTTCTGAGCAAAGTTGTTCCTTCCAGTCCTTTTGATGAATCTTTTTACCCTCGTAGTCAGCATAGCCATCTGCCACTTGATATCCATCTCTTCCAGATCATCAACATTTATCTATTCTAAGTCATCATTAATTAGAGTGAAATTAGCATGACTGGCTAGAAAAGCTTCTAAGACTGAGTAATTGGATGCATCTTGCTTTGATCCATGGGCAGCATTAACTGATTCTGTGTTAGCAGCAGAATTAGTAGAGGATGATAAAAGAGCAGCATTGTATGAGTATCCAGAGGGCCTCTTCTTTACTTCTACCTCTGCTTCAAATACCCTAAGGTCATTATAGAGGTCATCCAATTCCTTGTCCTCCAATTGGTCATTCTGTCTGAATGAGACAGTGTATAGTCCATTCATCACCAAGAGATCTTAGAAATTTTCTGTTAACATCATCTTGATCTATCTGGACACCAACAGTAGCCAATTCACCAATTAGCTTATTAAATCTATCAAAAGTTTGAGTCATGGACTCATTCTTTGTAGACATGAAGTTTTCATACTGCTGCTTTAGGATGGCCTTCTGATTTCTCTTGGTACTTTTGGTACCAAAAAATCTTTTCTCCAGAGAATTCCAAAGAATTTGTGCATCAGAACAGTTGCAGAATTGATGTTGGTACTCATTGGGTATAGCCAAAAGCAGAGTGCTCAAGGCTTTCATCTCTGTCTGCCTCAATTTTCTCTCTCCATCTGTCTTTGGTGGAGGTCTCTTTCCTTCTGCATCCATCTTTCCTCCATCAGAAGGACCATTCTCAATGATGTCCCACATTGAGAAGTCTATGAGAAGAATGTACTGCTTGATTCTGATCTTCCACATGTCAAACTCATTGGGTTTGAGCATGGGAACCTTTGATTCCAAAACACTGTCGCTTGAACTGTCCATGATTAAAGGTTTCTGAATTTTCTAGCTCTGATACCACTTGTCAGGATCGAAATTCAAACAAGAATTTAACTAACGCACTCAGAAACTTAAGTTAAAGAAGTTGTGGAAAAACACTTTAACAGAAAATCAATGGAACAGTATAACTCAAATCACAAGTTTATATTGATTCAACTTGATGATTACACACAAAACCTCAATCTGTTTAACAGGCTAAACAGACGTTCTATACTTCTTTATAGAAAGCATCTAAACTATTCTTGAGGTTAATTCTCTCTAAACAAAACGTATGAATAATTGTTAATTCTAACAAAGACTTCTATACTATATATACAAGACTGAGTACAAGATAATTATCAAAATAAAATTGATCTTCAACATCAATACCATAATTATCTTCAACCATATCTTCAGCTCATCTTTATCTTCAAGTCTTCTTTATCTTTAGAAGCAACACTAACCTTCTCTTCTTTTAGCAGTATTAATCATTAAGCAGTATTAACCATGCTAGCAGTAGTAATCTTCAACAGTAGTAACTACTAGCAGTACTAACTCTCCAAGCAGTACTAACTATTCAAGTAGCAGCACTAACTTTTCAAGCAGTATTAATTCTACTAGCAGTATTAAAATTACAAGCAGTAGTAATACCTTTCAACTGGCAGTAGTATCCATCCTTAGCATATTCTGACCCAACATTGTTGTTATATTTTTGTATGTTAAATGATGTAGATGAAGTTTTTGTAGTTTGTTGTTAAAAAAATTAGTCAACAAGAATTTTTGTGGTTTGTTGTTATATATGATTTGTGGTTAAAATTTAATTAACAAGAGTTCTTCTTATGGTTGTTGTTATATGTTTGAATGTTACAAGGTTGAATAAAAATTTTAAATATTTTTTTTGACATTGCGAATAAAATTTTTAAAATACATATTTATTAAGTATACCCTCTTTACGTTAGTTTACTATATATATGTTTTTGATTTTGTGTAAAATACATATCTGTGAAGTATATACATTTTGTAGTTAAATAATGTAATGTTTATAGTTTGCCTTTTGACAGATTAGTTCCCTGTTGTTTGGCTTTTATACATTAGGTCCCTACACTTTGCATAATGACATATTAGGTCCCACAACTTTCCATAATGACAAATTAGGTGCCTACACTTTGCATAGTGACAACTTGCACTTTGCATAATGACATATTAGGTCCTAGTACTTTGCATTTTGACATATTAGGTCCCTATTCTTTGCATAATGACAAATTAAGTCCATGCACTTTACATAATGACATATTAGGTCCCAGTACTTTGCATAGTGACAACTTAGGTTCATGCACTTTGCATAATGACATATTAGGTCCTTGTACTTTGCATAGTGACAACTTAGGTCCCTATACTTTGCATAATGACATATTAGGTCCCAGTACTTTGCATTTCAACATATTAGGTCCCTGCACTTTGCATAATGACATATTAGGTCCCTACACTTTTCATAATGACGTATTAGGTCCCAGTACTTTCGATAATGACAAATTAGGTCCTTGTACTTTGCGTAGTGACAACTTAGGGCTCTGTACTTTGCATATTGACAACTTAGGTCCCTGTACTTTGCATAGTGACAACTTAGGTCCCTGTACTTTGTATAATGACATATTAGGTTCCTATTAGCCGATTAGGTCCCTAAACTTTGCATAATGATAACTTAGGTCCCTGTACTATGCATTTTGATAGATTATGTGTCTATACTATATTTATTAACCGATTTGGTCCTCGTACTTTGCATAATGACAACTTAGGGCCCTATACTATGCATATTGACTGATTAGGTCCCCGTAATTTGCATAATGACCACTTAGTTCCCTGTAGTATGTATTTTCACATATTAGGCCTCCGTACTTTATATATAAACAGATTTGATTCCTATATTTTTCATAATTGAGAGTCCAAGATCAATGAATCCTAGAGAAAGAAAGTAGAGAGAGAAAGACTTGAAAGCGCAAAGTAACAATCTTCAATATGAGCGTGAAAGTTCTTACAAGACACAAAGACCAAAGGGACTTAAATACCCTTGGTCAATACAACACAGTATTAGACAATAGACACAGTATTTGACCAAGCCTATAAATGCAATGATTACTATAAAATCAGACTTAACAATCTCCCCTTAGTAATCATTGGCACTTTGGTCTTCAAAAATCATCTTCTAAATCAGCACGGACCATAAAAGCGACTTTATGAAGCTTTCTGACTTTAAAAGAAAAAAATTCTTCTCAGCATCTTTCAGTTTGATTTGTCTTTGCTGCCTTTCAGTTTGGACCAGATTGAAATAAACTTGAACGAACAGTTGATTCAACAGCTTGTGCTCTAGACGACACACCTCTTTGGAAAGATCTTGAATGAACTGTGGTGATCGGAGCAGGAACAACAAAAGAACTAGTTGAAGCTGATAGAATAGAATCTTTGAGCGAATCTTGATCAGCAGATAAACATTTGAGCTCTTTGTCTCTTAATCATCTCCTTTAACTTCTCTTAATTCTCATGACCTTGATGATCTGGATCAACTTGGTCATGCAAATGTTGGAGACGAGACAGCTTAAGATCTACAAATTCAAAGAAACGGAGAAATAGGAAAGGTTTGCGCGACATGTTGGTGGCGCAAAGTGAGATTTGCGTTACAAGAAGGTGGCGCAAAGCAAGGTTTGTGCGACCAACTGATGGCGCAAATCTGACTTAAACTTAGAAAATTGTACCTTTTTAAGCTCTTTGACTCCCCCTACACAAATGCACTAGATATGACAATTCAAGTTAGCATTCATATAGAGAAAATCAGATACTCCCCCTCAAAAACATATATGATCATTTAGAAAATACTCCTTTTTCACTCCCCCTTGAATAATGCTCAAACCCATTTGAAATATATTTATGAGAACACAATGAATGTAAACATCAATGAAGAAAGAAAAATATACTGAATATGTATATTTGAAACGACTAAATATATAAAAATTTAAACAGAAACAAATAAAAATTCTACATAGTAAAATATCACAATAAAATCCATCAAATGAAATCCAATGTATGTGTTTGGATACAAAAACAAGTTTTATTGCATATCAAGTTAAGACATGGTCAGTTTCAAAAACTTTCATCAATCTATTCAGTGTGCTTGCATGTGAACTTCGACTAGCTTCAAGAAAATGCAATTCTAAAAATATAATAGAAAACTTTGCATGTAATCACACTAAGCCATCAAAAATTCAGGTTTATTTCAGCTTAGAAATATATAACCAAGTATCATGAGATGTGTGCTCATTGGCATCTTTTAGCATTGTGCACTATGGCATCTTTACATGAGTGTGCTCTTTGGCATCTTTTAAGCTTGTGCACTTTTGGCATCTTTTAAGCTTGTGCACTTTTGGCATCTTTTTAATCAAAAAGTTTATTAAGTAAAGAACATGCCGTAAACGTAACTTTCTATCTGACACTATTGCAGGATTTGTGTCAGCCACTCCCAGACCAGTTGGTCTTAGGGGACTAGATGTCAAGCACCCCTTGGAACTTACTTTCCCAGATCAGAAAGGCTACATCGACATATCCTAAACCCATTCATACCAGTAGAACATGACTTTCGATCTGGTTCTATTGAAGGATTTGGGTTCAATCACTCCCAGATCAAATGACCTTAGGGGACCAGATGACAAGCATCCCACAGAACTTACTTTCCCAAACCAGAAAAGTCACAGGTACAAACTTTTAAACTTAGAGATTTCTGATTTATAAGAATTTAAAAATCATCTCAAACACAAGGTTTTTCGTCTAAGTGCTTAGCCCATATTTTCATTACGATCTAAAATTCCGACTTTTTAGGTTTTCTAAGCATTGTAAACTATAAATATTCTGAATCACACAACTTTAAAGAAATATCAAAAGTTACAAACATGCTGCTGACTTTTCGACTTTTGTTAGAACTGAAAGATGAACAAATAAAAACTTTAATATAAACAAATGAACTTGAAAATATATCCTAGACACACATTTTATTCAAAAGAAAGAAAAATTGTAAAACTTTTACTTTATAGAATAAAAGTTGTAAAGGTTTAAACTTTTAAAGCAACATGCCGAAATTTTAAAATTAGAAATATTTGATCGTGAAGTTTATATTCAGTTGAAACAAAATATAATTCAATAATATCATCTTTCACACAATAAAAAAAATTGTGTCTCATTTGTAAAAAATTGGGTTGAATCAAAATTCAGAAGTTGAAATGAAAATGCTCAGATTCTTTTAAAAGCATTTGAGAAAACTGTAACAACATCAGCATCAGATATAAATGCAGCGGAAATTAAGTAGATGTACTCACAGTATCTCATTTAGTCAGAAGCTTAATGCATTGAAAAGCGAGTTCTAGACTGACATGTCTAGAAGTCATAGTTGTTTAAGCGCGGGTTCTAAGCTGAAGTACTTAGAAACCAAAATGTTGACTTTGAAGTTCGGGTTTTGAACTGTTGTGTTCAAAAGCCATACTTTATCTTACTCCCCCTTAACATGAAATGCCTGCAACTTAGAATCAGATTTAGACTTGGGTACCCATTTGTATTTGGGCCCGTGAAAGTTAGTTGCAGTTCGTATGGGGAAATATTTAGAATATTTGATACGAGAAGCATGAGAAAGATGATCAAAATGATAGGCACAATCATCAGAAGAGAAAGCATAATCATCAGAACTAGAATCTGAGGAAGAACATGAGACATGTTTTGAAATTCGAATCATTTGTTTTATAGAGTACTTTGAAATTTTATTACAAGAAACAAATGAATCGCTTTTATAGAATTTGTCTACACATTTATACCTATCAAAAGTATGTTCATCAGATGTTCGCTTCACTTTCCAGATCTGCTTTGATCGAGCGCTCAAAGTCCTATCTGAAAGATTAGAATCGGAAGAATTAGAACTGTCAGAAATAACTGTATCTTGTTTATTCGACTTCTTTGACCGTCTTCTTTTACACTTAGGTTTATAATATTGATCATTGAGTGTAAAAGAATCATCAAGAATTTTAGACGAAATATTTAAATCAGAAGAAATAATTTTATCCAAGCAATGAATCTGATCAACTAATAAATCTGAATTTGCCTCGGAGTCTGAAGAATTTTGAGAAAAGTTTTTAAAATTAGAAACTTCACTTTTGTTTACTTGAACATCAGAAGAAAGGCTAGAAATAGAATCTGGGTTTGGAGAAAATAATTTTTCTTCAAGACTAGATGTCATGAAAGAAAGAAAAATATCAGATTCAATTTTCTTTAAAATATTTTGATCTTCTATCTTATCTTCAAGATCGATGATTGTACTCTCTAATACTAACGGAGGAGTATATTTCTTAGAATCATAAATGATTGGAGAAATATTTTCCTTATCAGAATTAGAAGCATAAGGATCCATAAAATCATCAGATATTGAAGATTTGATAGGAGATATATCATTTAAAACTCTTCTTCCTCTCCTTGATTTTTTAGGAAAATATTTTGCATTTTTCACTTGTATAAACAAAAGGAATTTCATTTTTCTTGTTATTTGTCCTTTTCTCATGTTCGATTTCTAACACTTGCTTCTCATTCATCCAATCAATTTTAAATTGAGGAGCATAATGAGCAAGAGTCAGATAATCGTATTTATATAAAGTTGGGGATTTTTCCATCGCATTGTTTAAACGATGAGGATTTTCCAAACCAAGTCCCCACCTTTGTTTTAAAGCTTCTTCACTCCTTGGTTTGTTCATAAAAATTGTTTGTTCATATTGATTTTTCCGATAAAGCTTTTCTTCTAACTTATTTATTTTATCTGAAAATTCATCTTTTAAATTAGTCATAGCCGTCAAAGACTCAAGATAAGTCTTATTTGAATTTTTCAAATCATCCAATTTCTTTTGAAAGATGTCTTTAGTATTTTCTAAAATAGATTTTTCATCTTTCAAAGAAATCTTCAATTTGTCAATCAAATCTGACTTTTCAGTATTTAAATTCTTTTCAGATATTAACTTAAAACGCGAATCAGATAAAGCAGTAATTATGATTTTCATCTGAGAGGAAATAAAATTGTAATCAAAATCAGTATATACCTTATCTTCATCCGTATCAGAATTGTCTGACTGATCATCTCCGACCAAGCACATCTGAGCGATCTCTACATTTGAAGCTTCATTGTCAGAGTGATCCAGCCAGAATTCTTCTTCTGCTAGCAAAGCAGTTCCTTTCTCTCTTTTCTCGGCCAGTTCCAATTTCTTTATATAATAAGCTAAGTCCTTGACCTTCTTTGCTCGACACTCCTTTGAAATGTGCCCCGGCTTTCCACAGTTGTAGCAGGTAGCAGTCTTTGGCTCGGGCACTTTGGCTCTAGTCACAGAAGTGAAGCGAGAAGAGTTGGAACCAGTTCTTGGTTGGAACTTTTTCTGGTAATGTTGAGAGAGAAGGATCATCGCTTTCTGCAGAGCCTCTCCATCATCAGTTGACCCGTTGTAAGCGTTATCAGACAACGCTTGTTCAGCCAGTTGGCTCGTGAGGAGTGCAACCGGGTCTACTGACTTCTTGTTCTTTTTCTCCATTTTGTCCTTCTTTTCTAGTACCAAGCTCTCATCAGTCATCAGAATCTCGAATAGTTCCTGAATCTGCATTGTGGAAATCCGAACATCGTTCCTCAGTCGGTGACATGATTTGTTCCATTCAGGCTGAAGAGCATTAAGAAATTTCAGATTCATCTCAAGCTCTGTCTTGTTTACATTTATCTTTCGCAGATCATTCAGCACTGCACAGAATCTGTCGAAAACACTCTTTATAGTCTCATTTTCTTTGGCCTTGAACTCCTTAAAGTTGTTCATGAACCGAGTATGTCGAAGCTGAGTTGCTACCGAAGAACCAAGCATGATCTTTTCCAATTGTGCCCACAACATATTTGGATAATCCTTGCAATGATCAACCCGATTGTAGACATAATTTGGTAAAGCTAGCATCAGATTAGCTTTCAACTCTCGATCAACTTTCATTCGTGAAGCCTCTTCAGATGTTGGAGGAGTATCTTTATTAGGCTTTACGAAAGGTCCTTCAGTTAGAGACTTCATCATGTTCTCTCCATTAGCTTGACGCTCGATGAAGTTCATAAATCGATCTTGCCATTGAGTGAATTCGTTTTCATCGACAAGAACTGGAGGACGAGTTTCAGATCCCAAGGACATCATCTGATCGCTTGAGTAGAACTTAGCTTGAAAGGCAAACTTTGAAGAATCCATATATGACAAACTTAAAAAAAAAATTCCAGACTTTTTTTTTTTTTTTAAAGTTTGGACAGATATGGCGCAAACTAGAGGTTTGCGTGAGAGGCAGGAGACGCAAACTGAGCTTTGCGCAAGCAACGAGAAACTCAAACTGGACTTCTCGTGACAAGAGGAAGGCGCAAAGTGAGCTTTGCGTTATGCGAAGGAAACGCAAACTAAACTTTGCGTTAGTTGAAGGAGACGCAAACTACACTTTTCGTGAGGCACTTGAGACGCAAACTTAGGTTTGTGTGAGCAAAGGAAGATGAGAACTTGACTTCTCGTGAGCTGAAGGAGACGCAAAGTCCACTTTTCGAGAAGCACAAGATACGCAAAGTAGGATTTGCGTGAGCTAAGTAAAACGCAAACTTAGCTTTGCTTGATCCAAGGGAGACGCAAAGTTGCACTTTAAGTGATGTAATGAAAGAGATAACCTGAAAGAAAAACAATTGAAACACTAAGACAAGATTAGTAGATTGTGCAAACTAAGACGAACTCGCGCAAACGCATATGAACTGGCGCAAAGTAGAGATCTAGCGCAAATCGAAGAAAACCAATTAAAACTTCCAAAAACTCGATTTCAAGACTAAATTTGATAAAAATTTCTTGTACAGAAACGTTCGAAAACAACTTTTTAACAAAATTCAATCAAAAAAATCGATTAAAAACCACAAAATCAAAATTTCGTACATGAACAGAACGTGAAACTTGTTTTTCCAAAAACTTCAAAAATCTCTAAATTGACAATCAAAACAAGTTTTTATTGCAAATCGATGTGAATCAAATATGTTTAGCAATCAAAAACGAATCCAACAAACCGATTTTCTCTGAAATTCGTTCAAAAACACATCCGAATTTGATGAAAAATCAAGAAAACGAGATTTTTTTGGAAAAATCAAGAAAACGAGATTTTCTTGAAAAAATCAAGAAAATCGATCAAATTTTCGATTTTAATCAACAAATTCATAAACGAAAAAGATTTCTCTCAATCATCTCAAGATTCAGATTGCCTCTGATACCAATTGAGAGTCCAAGATCAATGAATCCTAGAGAGAGAAAGTAGAGAGAGAAAGACTTGAAAGCGCAAAGTAACAATCTTCAATATGAGCGTGAAAGTTCTTACAAGACACAAAGACCAAAGGGACTTAAATACCCTTGGTCAATACAACACAATATTTGACCAAGCCTATAAATACAATGATTACTATAAAATCAGACTTAACAATAATGATAGAATAGGTCCCTCTAATTTGCATTTTGAGATATTGGGTCCCTATAGTTTGCCTTTTTAAAGAGTAGGTGCCTCTAGTTTCCATATTTACAGAGTAGGTCCCTATAGTTTACATATTTATAGATTAGACAACATCTCTGCATTACTATGTAGGGGGATTTTTACTACGCGACTTTGACGCTTAAGTGTTGCGTAAGGTTGACTGAAGACATTAGGTTGGCTTTGAATGAAGCAAGAACAATGATATTTAGGCAGACACCATTCGGTACATGGCTAGACGTTACCATGCATGGTAGCGACCCCATGCTGGTTCACATGTTTCTACAGAGGCAAATCTATCGCGTCAAAGCAACAACGTTAGATGAGCTTTGGTCTGATGTTTATGGGCACATTCTTCGCTTCCGATGAGAGGAGTTATGTCTTTTGATAGGACTCTGTTTCAGATCAGAGATCACCCTCCGTACCCTACCATGCAATAGCTTCGTTCATAGGGTTTTTCCAGCAGTAGGTGGACCTGCTGATTTGAAGATTTCAACCATGCGTGAACGTTTGAATGACATGACAAACCTATCTGATGAGGATGTTGTTCGTGTGTATTGTGTGCTGATGGTGGAGGTGCTTCTTATAGGCCGTCAACCTTCACAATGTGTTAACGATGTAGTGATTAGGTAATCGAGGATTTACGGGCCTTTAACCGTTCTGTGGGAATCCTACATCTGGAAGGCCACCTTCAAACAAATGGATGGTTCCATCAGGAAACACTTTGAGAATAAAGAGAAGATGACAACGTCAGGGTTTTTATACACCTTCAAGTTTAGATAAGTAGTATAAAATAAATACTTATTCGTTTGAGGTTAGTTTCTTTTTTAACTCCACATACTTATTTTTGTTGTGTAATTCCAGATATGGATCATGGAGATGTTTCCCGTCGCCCTCTCGTATTTCACCAGCCACGACGACAGGTCTCCCAGGGAGTCCGTTGGGACAGGGGTATGGTCCTGACTAGGGCTCATTGCCTTGACTTTTTTAAGTTTTCAGAGGTAAGTTAATTTAATATCTTTCCAATTCAATTTCTTAAACACTATTGACTAAGTTAGTCATGCAATTCTAATGTGATATGTTTTTCAATATATTTAGGAAAGGTTTCACCAACTCCCGTGCCTTGTGGCTATGCTTGCCGAGGAGGAGCAAGGTTGGTATCTCTAGAGCCAAGTGTTATTTGATAGTGAGGAGGGCAGGCGACCATCGAAGAGGCCTCGACGACCAGTAAAGGTGGCACATCCCTCTGCCTCCCCATATGGATCCAGTTCTTCCACCGGTCCTCGTAAGATGACCAAGATGACAATGACGTGGGCCCCCAACACTATGAAGAGGTTAACGATTGATATGAGTCCCCCTCCTCCCATCACGGTATGCCACCTTCTAACCCATATCAATCAAGGTGGGACCAGCTGGAAGAGGTCCAGATATATTTCTATGGGTTCAAGGAAACCCGTGTCCCATATGATGCGGAGATGGAAAGACGCGTGAAAGTGGGCAAGGATATGTGTTCTCAGTTTTAGGCCTTTCAGGTTAGTCTTTAACTAAATTTATCGTCCACAATGTTTTAGTTTGTGTATTGATAGACCGTTCCATAATTTTATTATATGTCGGGTGGCCGACCCGTGCCACTACTCGTATGGGTCCGGATACACGATGTCTGCGCCTATGACGTTCGGCTCTACACCGTCGTATTACCCGCAACATGTAAGTTACGACGAATACTGAAAGTGTAATTTCCCAGTTCAATCATGCAATTCAACACAAGATATGACAATTATGAATCTAGAGAGAGAGTAGAGAGAGAAATCGTATGTGTTATTGATCTAACAATATCAAAGTGTACAAGCTTGGTTACTTTTGTTACAAACCGCTACAACACAAAGGCTATTTATATGAAACAGAAACTCTCACAAGCCTAAACTCTCTAAACAGAGAAACTCTCAAGACATTAATATTGACTATGTTGACTTTACAACACTTTGACTTTTCTCATTAAATCTTGGATACAATTATACACTAACAGTTCTAATAAAACTCTAATAAAACTCCTGATTGTATTAAATGTACTAATACTGTTAAATCTGATTTTGCAGGTATCATCAGTGCAAAAGAGAAAGAGATAAAAGAGAAAAAGAAAATTATTGTTCTAAAAGAGAATACTATTCAGACTTGTGAAAAAGAAATCAATCTGAATGAGAAAAAGATTGTGAATCTTCAAAGCCAACTGTAGACAACTGAACATAAATCATCATAATTGCAAGATGAATCAGTTGATCTTCAACACAAGTTTAAGGCTTTTGAAGATCAGATATCTGTTTTGGAGTCACAAAATGTTGATTTGAAGAAAAACATCCAAGCAGAGAAATCTTATGCTCAAAAGCTGTATGATATTTCTAAGAAAGCTGACCAAGAGAAGAAGGATCTTGAGATAAGATGTCTTAAACTCTCGAAACAAGTGCCTGATTTTGAAAAGATTTTAATTACTGAAAGAGACACTTTTGCCAAAGAAAGAAAAGTTCTTGAAGATAAAACTTCTGAATTTCCCAAACAGATCTCTATTTTACAAGACTTACTTGAGAAAGAAAGAAAAGTCTTTCAAGAAAAGAAAAAGTCTTTTGATCTTGAAAAGAAGAAATCTGAAAAGAGAAATGTTGGGATCTTCAATGAAATTTCAAATAAAACCAAGAACTTAGAAAAAGACTTTGAGCTTGAACATCAATATTTTGAATCTGAAATATCTAAGCTCTTATCCAAGATATCTGTTCTATCCTTAGACATTCAGAAAGAACAGATGGCAAGATCTGATTTGAAACAAAAGTTTGACACACTGTCTGAAGAAAGAAATCTGTTTTCTAAAAAGATAAAGGACTTAGAAGCTGCAAATGTTGAATTATCTGAGAAGATTTGTGCTGATGTGATAAATCAATCACCTCATGGTAATTCAACTGAATCAGTTTGTTCGTTTAAAACTGCTTCAAGTTCTATTCCTAAAAAAGTTTTCAGAAAGAACAGTGTCAAATAAAAAACTGTCAATTTAAATCAGATTCGACCATCTAATCTACTTTATGACAAGTCTGTTGATAGTCCAGTAAGCTTCTATGTTAAATCTCTTGGGAAACAATCAAAGAAAGGTCAGATGGTCTGGAGAGTTAAAGATTCTCCTGATGAGAAGAACAAGGACAAAGCATCCGCTTCCACATCAAAAGCTAAAAAGAATAGTGCTCATAAAGGTAAATCTTTTGGCCATTCTGATATGTTTTATTCTACTAATCATTTGATCAGAATTGCTCAGAAGAAAATCTATTATTCTTAATGTGGAGCACATGACTTTGTAAGTAATAATTTTGTTAATTACTGGTATGGTTCATACTATGTTACCCCCACAAGAACTGCAACTAACATGTCAGGACCCAAATACCAGTGGGTACCAAAAGCTAAAACTGTGTTGCAGGCACCCAAAGTTTAAGGGGGAGAAAAAACATCGACTTATGATTATGGACAGATCAGGACTCGTTCATCAAAGTTTAAAAGAACAAAGGCTTTTGAACAAAACAGTTCAAAACCGGCACCTCAATGTCAAGAGTGTGGCTTCTGATTACAACAGATTAGGACCCGTTCTTCCATGTTCAGATAAGGATATTATGCAAATATCCAGGGGGAGCTTATCTGATATAAATCATTCTATCATTGATTTGAGGGGGAGCTTAAAGGTAAATATCTTCTGATCTAAATCTCTGATTGTTTGAAAGAAGAACAACTTTCGAACATGAAAAACACTTTCTTAAATGTTCAAACCACTTCACATTCTTAAAAAATTTCGTGAATTTTGAAGTGTGATTTTAAAAGTTTTTCATTATTGAACTTTAATGTTTAACTGACCGTGTGTTTCCAAAGATAAATACTTGTGTATTATCTTGTCTTTATACTGTCAAGTATTCACACACATCGGTTCAGTACATTTCTTGATTTTGTTATTACCATGTATCAAATGATAAATCTTTCTATGGTAATACTCCCGTTGTTTGTAGTCATAGTTGTTTGAATCAAACATCATTTCATCATTACATGTGCTTTCATTGTTAACATGTTTATATTTTGTTCATATAAACATCTTACGTCTTTGTTTTTCCGAAATATTATTCTTCATGAATTTGATCTGATCTTAATCATTGTTAGATTCTCAAAACATTTCTATTATTTCATGATTATTCGTTCATATAAAGTTTTGAGAAATCTTAAATGCTTAAAATGCTCAAATTTCATTCTTATCTTTATGAGCATACATACACTGAACAATGATTTCTTGTGCTTTAATGTCAAGAAAATCATTGAGGCAATACATTATTTTTAGGAAAATACATGGGATTCAGTGTGAGTGCTTAACAGAACTTCCATGGATTCACGATAACAAGTGTTTCCTACCCTGAAAGTAATCCTTTGAGTGATTGAGGGGAGAGGGGTCAAAAGATTGAGAGTGGTGTGTGATGAGGGAAAATGGAAAAGAGAGATTGGTTAGAAGTGAGCTTTAATGTTTAAAAGAAAGAGGGTGAGAGATCAGAGTAAAAGAATATTACACTATTCACCAAACTTCTTTTTGAGTCGGGCAGCCGCATAAACTGTTGTTTCACAATTCTTCGTAAACGACATTGAAAAAGGCACTTAGCCCATGCCATCTCTTGCATTCAACCCCACCAGCTACTCATTTTTTTTTAAAAAGAGAATGTTTCACATTTTCTGAGGAAGCAACTCATACACTATTGGTTCTTCATTTGGAAGATACTAATATTGAAAAAGAAGGAAAATTTCCCCACCTTCGACCCTTCATCATGCACATCGAGTCTATGTATAATCATTGTTGTCTCAATGATTTACATACTTTGAGCCTTTTATGAAACACAATCATTGTGCTTAATTCTTTCATACACAAGCATGAGCACACATAAATTTTTTTTTTTTGTCAGAACATTCATAGTTAAACCTTGTGTTATTCAATGATTATATGAAAGTCCTGGGGAGTCAACATCAAACCAGCTCCTTAATTTGTACATTCGTTGTACTCAGTAACTTTGTGTTACTGACAGACATTCCTAATTGTTTCATGTGTTGATTCAGGGTTACAACTCATAATTTATCTGAATTTGAAAAGATTCAGATAAATAAATTCATGAATTGACGGCTCATTATCAGATCAGTTGGGGGAGAATGTTCAAACATTACCAGAAGAGATCATGTAGACTGTTCTACATTGTTTAAAAAGGGGAAGAAATTTCATAGAATGAGTTGAAATTGAAATGAGTTTTGATGATTTTGATTCTCACAATTCATCAAAAGGGGGAGAAATCTACAAAAGTTCAATTTCAAAGTTATATAGTGAAAAGACTTGTGGAGAAATTCAGAAAGTTCAAGTCAAATGAAGATTAAGTGACACTTCAAGACTGATGAAAAGAAATCATTCCGAGATGATTCAAAGACAATTCAAGAAGATTGAGAAAGTTTGTTTTCTGAAGACGATCAAGAGATTACAGAGATGAAGACATGAGATCTTATATTCCTCAAAAGTTGAAAGATTTTTGAAATTTCAATAGAATTTGAAGAATTCAGATTTGTGTTCAAGACTTGTTGACTTTCCAAAGATGCTAAATGTGAAAGAATTTTCAAGATTCTTTAAAGCATCAGAGACTAAAGATTGTCAGAGCTACAAAGTTTAAAGCTGCCAGAGTCAAAGTTTGAAGAGTCAAAGAAATGAAGACGATTGTCAAATTTTTATTAAATCTAGAATACAAAGGGGGAGATTGTTAGTGTATAATTGTATCCAAGATTTAATGAGAAAAGTCAAAGTGTTGTAAGGTCAACATAGTCAATATTAATGTCTTGAGAGTTTCTCTGTTTAGAGAGTTTAGGCTTGTGAGAGTTTCTGTTTCATATAAATAGCCTTTTTGTTGTAGGGGTTTGTAACAAAAGTAACCAAGCTTGTACACTTTGATAATGTTAGATCAATGACACGTACGATTTCTCTCTCTACTCTCTCTCTAGATTCATAATTGTTATATCTTGTGTTGAATTGCTTGATTGAACTGGGAAATTACACTTTCAAATATTAATTTACTAATTATAGTTGTTTGTTCTTTATTAAGTTTGAAAATCTTATAATGACCAATTTCAACTTGCAGGGGACATCGGGCCCATCGGGTTACGTACCCCAGATGACAACGACCTACGATATGTTGGGGCCATTATACGTGACACTGCCACCTTACACGCAAAATGTAAGTTATTAGTAGTTTTTGTTTAATTGCAAACCTTCTAAAACTATACTGAACACGATCAATATTAATTTTCAGATGACATCAGGTTATACGGGGTCTACGTTCGACCCCTACACACAGGCTGTAAGTTATTTGTTTTCTTTGTTTAATTTATGTTTCTTTTGAAAATGTGTTGATTTAGATGAATCAGAATATTCAGGACACAATCCTCATACAGGGTCAGAAGAAGACTCCCTCCAAGCCTTAGTGAGTGCTTATTCCTAGATATGTCAGCTTTCGACAGCTTAGTGGGCGGTAATTCGGGTTCGGGGTCGGGGTTTGAGACTTTCTAGTCAATGCCCTCTGTTTTATGTGGTTCGAGGGGGACGGGGTTTCACACCTTCCAGCCTCAGACTAGTGGTATGTCGGGTCCATCTGGGGTTGACATCTTCAGTACACCGGTCAGCACCGCACCTGGGAGATCACCCCCAGTGGAGGTGGAGGTGGAGGTGCAAGCGACGGTCCTGACGTAGGTTGCATCCAAGGGTAAGGAGAGGCCCGAACGGTTGAATAAATTTGGGAAATTAATAACCAACCCATTGACTAAACTTAAATCTACACACCCCCAACAAAAAAAGGCGAAGGAAAAGGCAACTACTAAGACCTTGCCTTCTTCTTCTACGACCATTGTATCGTTTTATGTTAGGAATCAGTCTTATGCCTCGACATCTACTATCACTGGAAGATACCTCAAAAATGAGTTTCCCAACTAGGTACTTCCGTACTACAATCTACTTCCGATGAAGAGGGGATGGTGGGGCATACTACTGGCCTTTGAGCAGAACGGGGATCTCATCGACGCGGTTAGTAGTAAATATTAATTTAAGTAAAGTATTATAATCAAATTGTTATTCCATATTCAAGCACACATAGATAATCAACAGGAATTAATCATAGAAAAGAAGAAGATGATTGAGATAATACTTGTGTCATATGTTTCATATGAATGAGATGATGACGGCTACACAAATGATTAGGCAATGAATTCTGTGGCTTCCTCACGTCTCTAACCTAAAAAGATAAAAACAAAAGACTATATATAGGGTCAACAACCTTGACACCTATACAAGCCAAACTAACGAAATACTTAACAAAGCATAACGAAGGACTAACTATTACAACTTGATTAAACTATATCTAACAATCTCCCCCTTTTAATCCAAGTTGTAATCTTCAGCGATTCCACCGGTTGAAACAGGTTCTCCTTATCCCTAGATAGCTTTCAAATCTCCTTAAGCAATCTCTGAAATCAATTCTTTCCTTGATAGCATTAATCATTTTCTCCATCATGAACACATCAAATTTGGGTATGAACTTACCTTTTTGATGTCTCTCCATCTTTGAGTGTTTGAGTTTATCTTCAAGCTCTTTCAAAACCATCTTCAAAGTTCCATCAGAAAACTTAGCAGCCTCACTGGCTCGGATATATTGTTTCTTGTGAGTGTGAGAGCAGAAATATGTTGGATACAAGATCATGAAGACTGAAGGCCAAAGTTCAAGAAGTCAAAGTCTGAAAGTCAACTCTCATGAAAAGTCAAAGTTAATTTTTTAATAAAGTCAAAGTCAACATTTGTATTTTGTATTTTACTTTCCTTGTAATTGATGTGAGGTATAAATACCTTGTATCCTTTGTAAGTCTTTGTAGTGAGTATCAATCAGAAGTAGAGTGAGTGTATTAGAGAAGAGTATAATTCATATCATTCTAGAGAGAGTGTTTAGAGAGAGAAAGTTGTGAAATTGTAATCTTTGTAGTTTGAATCAATGACATATGATTTGTGATTCTCATCTTGATTGTTTGTAGCAATTAGAACTTGAAATAGGGAATAACAATTGGTATCAGAGCAAGAAGGTTAATTAATTCATTTGATCAGATTCATACAACTAACATTTTATTTGATGAAAATGTAGATGGTTCAGATACATACAGAAGAAGAAGAAGAAGAAGGATATACAAAGAAGAAGAACTGGTATGGAAAGTGAAAGCAGTTGAAGAAGAAAAGAAACATGAGAAGAAAGCTGAGAAGAAACGAAAGAAGACATGTGTACATGAGACTAAAGCCAAGAAGAACAATGTGCGCAAAGGTAAACCTGATCATATTTACTCAAGAGATCAATTAATCAGGTTGTCAGGTAAGAAACATTATTGTTCTTATTGTCATACACATGATCATGTTCATAAACAAGTGATCATTTCTGGTATGGTTCTTATTCAGTTACTCCCATTCGAACTGCAACTAACAAACATGGACCCAAATACCATTGGGTACCAAAGCCGAAAGCTGATTTTGTGTTGCAGGCACCTACTGTCGAGGGGGAGTAAGAGAACCAAGGCTTCTAAGTACGTCAGCTTAGAACCCGTACTTGAACGTAGTGTGGCTTCTGAATACTACAGTTCAGGACCCGGACTTCAATGCTTAAAGAAAGATACTCCCGGGTTGATATAAGAGATTGTACTTCGATACTCCAACGAGGATATCAACCTTCAAGGGGGAGTACATATTTTTCTGAAATTTTTGCATCCGATAGATATGACGAACTACATTCCAAAAGAGGTTGTAGATCTTTATAATGTGCTTTAAAACTGACATATTTTAGATGCATAATTTCAGGGGGAGTAAAAGGATTATGATTTTTGATTATTTCTGATCAGAACTCGTACTTTAATCGTTTTATTGCTTTATGTCTTTTATTTTTTCGAAAAAATTTTGTGAATAAAATTTGTTTTGACTAGACATTGAGACTTGTGCAGGATGAGAGAAGCTTACAAGATCATATCATTTTGACTTAAGCTGACTTTATGTGAATTAAGATTAAGTGAAAAGGTAAATTTCTTATCTTAATCTCAAATGTATCTGAAAGAAGGACAACTTTCCGATATAGAAAACATGTTCTTAAATGTTCAAACCACTTCCCGATTCTTAAACAGATTTCATGAATTGGAAGTGTGATTTTAAATGTTTTCATTTTTATTTTGTGCTTACATGTTTACAAACCGTGTGTTTCCAAAGATAAATACTTGCGTATTGTCTTTTCTATATACTTTAAAGTATTCACACACACCGGTTTGATTTCTTGTTCAAATAGTTCTTACCATGTCTCATATTGTAACATATTTTTCGATGGTAAGACACCCCACTTTTATTTCAATGAATTTTGAGCGTTAATTCATTTCGAAACGGTTTTTCAAGAATGTCTATATTTTTTGTTTCGTTTAGACACATATCCATTATTCTTGACCATAAGCTTTGATTGTTATATCATTTCATTTCTGATCTTTTTCATACAATGTCAGATTTTCAAATAAGTCTTTTGCATTCATATTCATTCATTCAATATACTTGTTTGAAAATACTTCAATGTTTTAAAATGCTCATATCTTCATGATTATATTCTGAGCATATTTACATCTGACATTTGTATATGAGCTTTACCTGCTATAGTTAAACCATATTGAGCAACATTATGCTTTATAGGACAGGGTTCTTTGTGCTAGGAATTAACTGAACTTCTATGAAATCATGTTAACCAGTGATTTCTACCCAAGAAGTTATCCCATAGTGATTGAGTGTGAGGAGTTTAAAAGAAATGAGTGTGGGTTGTGCATTGAGGTAAAATGGAAAAGAGAGTTTGGTTAGTAGTAAGCTTAATGATTAAAAGAAAGTGGGTGTGAGATCAGAGTAAAAGAATATCAAACTCTGCACCAACTACTTTCTGAGTCGGGCAACCACATTACTAGTGTTTCACAATTCTTTGGTGAACGTTATTGAAACAGGCAACTAGCCCATGCCAACTCTTGCTAAAACCCCACCAGCTACTCATTTTCTTCTCAAAAAGAAAATGTTTCACATTTTCAAGGGGACGCAACACATTATCTATCTGGTTTTCATTTGGAAAATCTGGATAATGAAAAAGAAGGAAGTTTGCCCCACCTTCACACTTCAATCATGCACATTGAGTCTGTGTTTATCTACTGTTGTCTCAGTGGTTTACACTATGTTGAGCCTTTATAAAAGCAATCATTCGTGCTTAATTCTTTCTACTCTTGCACGAACACACAAAGAATTTGTTTCTTTGTCATAACGTTCATAGAAATTACCTTTGTGGTGTTTCGATGATTGGATGGAAGACCTGGGGGAGTGATCATCAAAAAGTTCCTTTCCTATGTGTATTCGTTACACACAGTAACTTTGTGTTACTGACAGGCACATTAACTGATTCATTTGTTGATTCAGGTGTTACATGAATATTTTATCTGGATTTGAAAAGATCTAGATGAATATTGGTTATGGATCACAGAATCAGAGGCTCATTTTGACAGATCAGAATGGTCAAAGATATTTCTTGGAAGAAAAGTTTTGATGATATAGATGCTCAAATCATCAAAAAGGGGGAGATGATATCAAGAAATGATAAAGGTTTGAGGGATCATTTTAAAGAAATGTCCAAGTCAGAAGATTCAAAGTATAGATTTGAAGAAGATCAAAGAATTTCTGAAGATGTGCTGATTTTGAGGAAATTTTCTTTGAAGATTATTTTGCAAAAGCAATCCGAGCTAAATCTGAAGATAATTTCTTTCCGAAGTCTAAAAGTGTTTTGTAAAAGTTTTTGGGGAGATTATTGAAGATCATTTCAACCATATTTAGGGGAGATTGTTAATTTTGTTCAAAGACAGACTTGGGAAGAATACAGTCAAAGAAAGGGGTGATTTGCAAAGGGAGAGATTATCCAGTTTGTACAAAAGAGGGAGATTGTTTTGCTAAATCTTTTTGAAGGTGATATTGAATCCAAAGGGGGAGATTGTTAGAGCAGAAATATGTTGGATACAAGATCATGAAGACTGAAGGCCAAAGTTCAAGAAGTCAAAGTCTGAAAGTCAACTCTCATGAAAAGTCAAAGTTAATTTGTTAATAAAGTCAAAGTTAACATTTGTATTTTGTATTTTACTTTCCTTGTAATTGATGTGAGGTATAAATACCTTGTATCCTTTGTAAGTCTTTGTAGTGAGTATCAATCAGAAGTAGAGTGAGCGTATTAGAGAAGAGTATAATTCATATCATTCTAGAGAGAGTGTTTAGATAGAGAAAGTTGTGAAATTGTAATCTTTGTAGTTTGAATCAATGACATATGATTTGTGATTCTCATCTTGATTGTTTGTAGCATTAGAACCTGAAATAGGGAATAACAGTGAGTATTTGTATTCACATACATAACGTCGAGCTTAGGAGTTAGAACTGGTTTGAAGAGTGGTATGTCCTCCATCAAGTAGTGGTTGAAGTTAGGAGCAGTTAGGTTTATGTTGTTCTGATTGGTCTCTGCCCCCAACTGGAAATCAAGGACATAAGAGTTGTTAATATGACGCTTCATATACCTTTTTACAGTATCCAGTGCAAAGACTACAACTCTAGGTCTGATCGTTCTGCTCCTGAAGTCATGATATATGAACTCTAGATCTGCCACATTTAGATTTTCAAAGTCAGCTTCACTGAAGGTTACCAACCTTAGATCTCTCCTTTGAACATCAAATTCAGGATACCAGACATCAAACTACTGGTTCATTCTGACTTCTTTGATTTGAAGAATCCCTGGTCTTTGAACATAACCCTTCGTTCTTGAAACATTTTTGATGAACTTCAGATAGTTTCTTTGATAGTCCAGTGATTGATCAATGGTACCATACGTCTTGTACGCGTCAATCTTTACTTGTTCTTTGACGAATATTCTGATGGATTCTTCTAGAAACGGAACTCTGAGAGATTTTCGGATAAGTTTGATTAGCTCGAGAGACGCATCTTTTCCATCATATCTTGTAAATGGAGTAGATCTCACTCTGACAGAAGCATAAGGACCTTCTTGAATGTCCTGATGTTTCTTTGCAAGATTTTCTGCTTCCATAGGAGTTACAAATACTGGCTTTGGTCGCTCAGCACCGCTTAAAATTCTTGGGCTGTCAGGATTTCTGATGTAAGGTAGAGTTTCAGGATCAACTCTTTCTTTTTCAGCTCTCTCTTTCTCTTCTCTCTCCTTGGCTTCCTTCTTTCTTATTTTCTCTTCTTTCTCCATCTTTCTTCTTTCTCTTCTCGTAGATTTCCTTAACTTTTCCATGTCAATCACTATCGGAGTTGTGGGATTTGAGACATTTCATTTCAACACTCTTTCGATTCATTCTTCAAAAGGCAATGCAACGCTTTTAGCGGTTGGAGTTGAAGCTTCACTAGGAGATGGGAAAACACAGTGTCTGTCCATAGAAACCAATGAGATACCATATTTACTTGTTCATCCATTTGTTCGGGTTCATCTTCTTCAGCTTCTTCTTCCTGATCATTTCTACCAAAATCAGTACCGAAGATATTTTCAAGTACGCTTTCACCAAGTACACTTCCCGGAGCCTCTGTGTCTGCAGCATTTCTAACAAATTCTTCAACATTTACTGTATTTTCAGTTTGATCAGCATCTTGAAGTTCAAAGTCTATTATTCTTTCTCCCTTCTCTTTCAATTTCCAGAAAAGCTCATACTTTGCTATGGCTTGCTCATCCGTATCCAACTCATCAACATCTATAACATTGTACGCTAATATGCCCATTGCTTCCATCACTTCTTCACATGTAGCTTTCTTAGGCTTTTTCAACCCTTGACTCATCATTTGCAATATGTAGAACTAAGCTCTTTGAAGGTCTATGCTCCAACACCTCTTCTACATTTTCTCCTTGACTTGTACCAGTACCTTGACTACTTGAGCTTCTTTTTCCTGGTACTGTACCGATTGGCACTGGACTCTTTACTACAACCAGCTGGCTTCCGGCTGAATGATCTCCTTGTGTCTCCCCCTCATGATCATGATCGTGATCATGGTTATGCCTAGTGACTTGAGCAACAGCCTGAGATTGGCATGAGGGTGGAAAAACTAGGTTCAGTAGAGTTAATGCTTCGAGAACATCTGCATCTGAGGGTTGCTGTGGTTGTTGTTGCGGTTGTTGTAGATGATGGGAATGCAATAGTGTGAACAAGTCAGCATCCTGTTGATTTTCTGGAGCCTGAGACAAAAGTTTTGCAAGAATCAAAGACTTAAGCTCATTAATGGAAATATATGAGGTAGATTGTGTGGCTGATGGAGTGTGTAGAACTGGTACACTTCGCTCCGGCTCAAGTTCAGCAACTTGCTTCCCCTTTAGTAATCGTTTGATGTCACCCAGTTCTTTCTCTATTCTGTCGTACTTCTCCGACCACCTGTTTTCAACAGCCTTTAGGGCGCCGTTGAGATATTCCCTTGATACGAAGTCAGATGAACTAACATCGAGATCACTTAGATTACCCGTTTGCACAGTTGTAGATGAATCTACAGTGTGACCTGTGCTCACAGCTGGCATTGTGTTAGCTGTGACAGGATTTCCATCCGGTCCTCGTAGTCCGGATTGCGGATATACTCTGGATGTTCCTCTCGGGTCACGAAGACGACCGAGGTCAAGGCTTGCAAATAGTGTCCTATCAATAAAAATAGGCTCTATACGTTGTGCATTGAAAGGAAGTGAGATACGAGGTAATTGATCTCTTATTTCAGTATCAGATGTCTCCGAATGAGACATTGATAGACTTTGTTCTTGATCCCCATGTGCAATTGAAACTATTTCTTGTTGAGAGAAAGTAGAGTGGATAGCTTCGGTGTGCAATTGCTTGAGTGATTGGCTCATGTCTACATTTTCCGGCAACCAATGCACAGAAGTGTGTGATGTGGTTGATCGTCTGGTGTAGTGGGTTGTGAGTCGCTCTCTCTCTTCATTTTCTTTTCGTTCCCTTTCACTCACAGAATCACTTACTTCTTCGACTATGTCTCCCTCATTTCTCCTTATATCACCAATATCACTTGTCGTGACCGCAACATGGGAATCAACTTCCAAAGCAATATCTTCTCCACCATGATGTTTATTATCATCATCATCATTACCATCGTGACCATCATCCGCTTCTCTTGTTGTAGAGTTTGTTCGTTTAGAGTCTGAGCTCTCAATGCCCAAGTCAACATTTTCTGTCACTTGGTCAGGTGAGCTAGCAATAGAATGTATCTCTTCTGTAGCATGTTGTTCGTCTTCTTGTACCTCTACTGAGTTGTGTGATAGATTCAAGTCATTTTCAGAGCCTTGACCTTCATTGACCTCAAGTGTCACACGAGGAGGGGTAAGAACCCGTGACCCTGAAACCTCCAGTCTTGGTCTCCGACCCCTTCCAGTTCCCCTCCCTGAGTTTAGGATACCCTCACTGACACCTCTCGCCTAGAGATTGAATCTTGGGTAGGTACAGCCGGTTCTGGCTGTGCCATAGATTCTCTATACTCAACTAAACACTCAACCTCTGGATCAACATATCGGAGTAGACCTTCCGGGATTGGCATAGTGTAGTTGAACTGCTTCTTTTGACGCACTAGAAATTTCATTTCATGCACTTCAGCAAGTTCATGTGAGTTTCGCCTGGGAATCCGCTTGTTTCCTCTTAGAACACTTCTAACCAAAAGTGTCATAAACCTCTGATATGGCAGGTAAGTGAGGACTTTGACAACATTCTTCTTTGCAGCAATCTTCTCAAGTAGCTCAGTCCAAAAAACGATGGCATAGTCTATGTGCGGGTCATGCACTATAGAGTAAAAGAGCTTCAGTATATGACTGCTTGCATTGCCAGTACCGTATGATTTTGCTGTCAAGCACCTGTTTATGACGGAGAACAGTGCATAGTAAAAGGGTGGTAGATTGTTCTTTTTGAATTGACTGACTCTGTCAAGGTCACCAACATAGCCCATTTCCCTAATACTAGCAAGTGCAACTTCCTCAGTAGGTAGTTCATCAAAAGCAGTTATGCCTTCCCCAGAATTTGCTGCAGGTAGTTGAAGAGATCGTCTGAATAGCTCAAGATCAATGTTGGCAGAGAAGAAGTCAATCTTGACTTTAAGAACGGGACACTTGATCTTTCCAACAGTAATGTGAGAAATTTGGATGGTCTTCCAAGCTTATTGCACGTAGATTTCCGGCACTTCCGCACTTTCAGATAATGCTCTGTTCAGAGGGTGATTCTAAAGGATAAGATTCACCAAAGGATTTATGTTCAGCTGGAACTCAAACTTATGATTGTTTGGAGTTTGAGCCATGTATTTTGTATGTTGTATAAGCCATGTCAGTATTGACATTCGGAGGTGGAATATCTGCTATCCTCTGAGAAGGGATTGAATGCTCTTGCTCAGCTTCATGAATGGAGTTTTCATCCATCTGAACATTCTGTGAATCACTATCAGCCATTTGATCTGCAACAGGAAACATAAGAGTTTGGACAAAGTCCAAAGACTTAGATTAAGTACATGAGAGTGAAACAGTGAGAAAAACCATATTTGAGAATTCCCAAGTATAGGATTCGCAGGCTAAAGACTTGCGAGTTCTTGCACTCAGGTGTTCAGGATTCTCAAACAAGCTCTCTGGGAATACTTAACTCAAAGGGTTAAACAAGATAGAGCAGGGGATAACAGGATTCGCAGACAATGGATTTGCGGATCCTGTCCTTGGGATTTTCTGACAACACACAAGATTAAAGATTCGTGAAATACACAATTCGTAAACCACCTGAGAATCTTCAAAACTTGCGAGATCTATACTTGAATATTCAAAACACCCAGAACACCACTTATGAACCCAGAAGGTGAAATACACCAAAATCGATTTTAGGGTTTGAAATTAACATTATTAGGATCGATTTTAGCATATAAAATGCGATTTGAACCTTTAATTTTGTGTAGAAACACAAGTTTGTATCCAAAATTCAAATCCTCCTCAAGCACAGTCGAAGGGTTCGTAAGAACACCAATCGACACAAGTTCTTAAGTCGAATCCAATGTGGTTATTTCCATCAATCAAACATTCTCAGGGTTCAAGAATGGTAATACGAGGGTAATAGGACTATTATAACACCAAGATTTAACCAATAAACTCATAAAAATCTTATAAACATTCGACATGTTCGGTCAAAGTTCAAAAATTCAAAAAATCCACATAAGTTCAATTAAGAACCTAGTCAAATCCAGTTGGGGGACACCTGCAATAGACAAATATAGCAATAATCATAAAGTATTAACGATTTTAACAATGAAACAACCTTTTGAAATCGAGAATAAAGAATCAGAGAGAGTTCGAGAGAGAGTTCGAGAGTACAAGGGTTTTAGAGGGTTTTAGAACTTGCGCTAGGTAAACTGAGACAAGTGAAAAGAAAAATGGCTAAGTGTCCTATATATACTCAAAAAGAGTTAGGACACGTGGCCAAGGATGATTTAGTCTCAAATTTCACAAGCAAAGAAGCTAAGAGAAAGAATTCGCAAGGTATGAGATATAGAATTCGCAAGTAACATAGCTACGAATTCTGTAGCTTTCGCAGGCAAAAGGGCTGTGAATCCTCTAGAATTCGTAGGTATTATATCTGCGAATTCACATCTTTCGCAGATACCTAGCTCACGAATTCTACAGATTTCGCAAGAGTATACTCTGCGAAACCTGTAGCTTTCTCAAGCTAGTATATTGCGAATTTTGGACTTAGGCAAGTTTCCATACTTTTAAAAACATTCTAAATAGGGAACTTGCTATTTTGGGAAACTTTTCACAAAATGTACCAAAAATGGAAATTTTCTAATTAAAGAAACCTCCCAAAAAATGGCATTTTTATCAATTTTAATTCTGAAAAGATTTACTCACACCCCACTTACAACACTTCCTTGCTCCCCCTTGATGTAGCAGTGTAGTTTTCCTTGAACTCATCAGATACTCCCCCTTGATCTGATCTCTGGTTGATCTTGATCATGATCTTGTTGTATGTAAATGCTTCATGCAACTCCCCCTTGACATGTGATGGATCTCTTGACAAGGTTTGTACAGATATGCTCCCCCTTCATATATGCATGAATATTTTAGCATTTAAGCTCAATTTCCTTCTATTTCTTCAACATAAAGATATGACATTGAAAATAACAACTGTTATGAGACAAAAATTTAGAGTAAGAGAAACTCCATGTTTTCCAGATGATCACCAACTTTTGACAGTTGTGTATGAGTTCTAAGCTGTTGTACTTAGAAGTCATTGCTTTGACATTTAAGCAAGAGTCCTGATCTGTAGTGATCAGAAGTCATCATTTCCTCATTCCTTTATGATTGGAACATCTTCCATCTTCTCTTTTCCTTTTTCTATCTGCACCACAGGTTTAGGTTTTGGCACCCAGATAGACTTGGGTCCAAGTTGGTCAGTGTTTGAGAATTTCTTAGAGTGATTCTCATACCTGTGACAAGCCTTGTGATGATAAGATCTGTGATAAGCTTGCTTTGTGAATGAACTTATCAGTGTAGTAGTAAGAGCAACATAACTTTCATTTTGCTAGCCTGATCAAATGTGTTGCTGAATTGACAAAGTCATGTGCTAAAGATTTACTTCTTGAAGCTCTTTTTTTATTAGCTCTGTGAAGCTTTGCTGCCTCTGAAGAACCTTTAACAACCCAGACCATTTGATCTTTCCTTGGAGACTGGGTGGGATATTTTTGAAAATGATTAGCATTCTTATTAACTGATTTCACATAAAAGGATCTTGGAGTTTTAATCTGTTCAGGTTCAGAAGCTTTGGATTTCACATCTTATTTTCTAAAAACCATTTTCTGAAACATACTAGATACAGTTTCAAAAGAACACACTGACTCAGCAGAATCATCATCGTAGGAAGATGAGTTAGATGGATCAGTGGTTATCTTATGAGACAAGTCAGTATTATCAATCTCAAGTTGTTGAATTTTATCACACAACTTGGATTTCTCATTGCAGAGTTTATCAAACTTGCTTTGAGTTCCAGATTTACTCCTTTTCTCCTTCATGATCTTAGTAGACAAGTTTGCCAATTTGCTTGTAAGCTTAGAGATTTCCTCTTAAACAACCTTTCTCTCTTCTTTAAAATCTTTTTCCAAAGTCTGGTTTTTATCTGAAATTTCTTTGAACAAAATAATATTTTTGCTTTTAAAATCTTTTCTCTCATCATCAAAGGACATCCTTTCAGATATGATGAGCTGTTCAAAGTTAGACACTTGTTTTAAAATATTTGAGATTTTAATCTCCAATTGTTTCTTCTCAGACTCAGACTTCTTGGACAACTCAGACAGTCTCTGGTTGAAGGTCTTTTCCAGTTCAACAATTTCTTAGTTCTTTCTGTCATCCACTTTCTCAAGCCATTCATCACCTTTGTCTTGATACCGCTTCACTTGAACTTCAGCTTTTATCAATTTGACATTTAAGGCATCCATGTCATCTCTCAGTTTCTTGTTTTGACATCTGAGAGTTTCAAGTTCAGCTTCTATCTTGGGTATCTCTGGCATGTAGGATAGAGCACAGTCTCTTAGAGTGAGCACTGTATTTCCCTTATCATTTGTATAAGGCATCTTTCCTGTGTATTTAAAATATGTGCTTGAAGTGATCTTTAATCAGAAAATCATATATTAAACACAGATAGTCAACAAGTATGCAAAAATGTGAGAAATAGAGCAAGAATTCGCAAATTGTAGGCAAGGATACTATAAGGATACAACTTTCGCAGATCAAAGAGGCTTGGATCAGGTTTCTCAAGTGCTTGAGTTGAGAAAGTTGTGAAATTCGCAAGGTAGAAGTCTGCGAATTCTGTAACTTTAGTAGGCTATACTCTGAGAATCCTTGAGAATTCGTAAGTAGGTATTCTGCGAAACCTTCAACTTTCGCAGAGAACTGTTCTGCGAATCTTGTACTTGTGTCTCCTTAATCCTGCGAGTTTTGAAGACTTTGCAAGTTCTATATTGTGTTCTGCAAGTTCTTCACACAAACTTGCGAAAATTGCACACTTTGAACCTTTTCTTCAATTTTTCACCAAATCCATGGCAAGACTTGTTCAATCAACACCAAAATTTGACACTATGCTCAATAATTGATCGTGAACAAACCCCAATCACTGTATTATCAAAAATCTTAACAGATCTGACCTTTTGAATCTGGACAAGTCGCATAAGACTAAGTCTACAAATCCAAAGATTGATCAAATAGCCAAAGCAGATATGTTTAAATCTGTTTCTGATTAATATGAAACCTGTTCATAATCATCATACGCAACTATTGAGCCAAAGATTGCATTTAAACAACCTTCAAATCTCAAAAACACCAATAGAATAGTGACTTTTTCGAAAATAGTAAACTGGGTTTGATTTCTACACCGATCGATTGATTCTGATTTCTGATATAGCTCTGATACCAATTGTTGTTCCAGATTCAAGCACACATAGATAATCAACAGGAATTAATCATAGAAAAGAAGAAGATGATTGAGATAATAATTGTGTCATATGTTTCATATGAATGAGATGATGACGGCTACACAAATGATTAGGCAATGAATTATGTAGCTTCCTCACGTCTCTAACCTAAAAAGATAAAGATAAAAGACTATATATAGGGTCAACAACCTTGACACCTATACAAGCCAAACTAACGAAATAATTAACAAAACATAACGAAGGACTAACTATTACAACTTGATTAAACTATATCTAACACAAATATATATATATATATATATATATATATATATATATATCTAATTACATGTCTAACAATTTATGTTTTTTGTATAGCACATCGATGCGTGGGTGCATTTGCTCCTTACCTCCCGTTCGAGACTAGCGAATTGGACGATGATGAATACTAATTTCTTTACCTTCGTAGTCGATGAGCGGCAAGGAGCCGACTCTGTGTACACCATTGCGTCAATAATGAGGATTGTCCAGCATGGCATACTATCGAACGGGTATGGAAATCACTTTACATGTATTTTATTTAACTTGTTTGTCACTAACTATTTTTCTGTTATTATAATATTCCAGGTTTTCATCCCCATTTGTATTGAGTTTAAGCATTAGGTACTCTGAGAGTTGGACTAAAATACCATGCCTATGGTTGTTTACGATAACTACCGCATCACTGTATACGAGACACCATTTGCATAGTTGATGCCAAGGTCTTGACGTCGTTGGTTCAAAAAATCCATGATTTCCCTCGTCTACGGGCTTGCCGAGACTTTTGTTGGACCTACATATCTAGTGTACCACAACAGATGGGGTCCCTTGGAGATTTTGGTGTGTGGGCATGTAAGTTCTTATCCATGTTTATTGATGGTAATACCCCATAATATGCTTTAGGTGCCGCCAGGGACGACACCACGAATTTTTGGTACCAGATGACGGAGGCCTTCATATGATGGCACTAGGCCGACAGGATTAGGTTGTTTTTTGTTTATGATCATTTGTAGGGTATAAAATACATCTCAAACATTTACTCTATATTTTTTACTTGAAGATAACATTAATCTTTTACCCAAGTGTTTTTTTTGTGGCTCATATGAATTACTTCCCATCTTTTACCCATGGGTTTACTCATTTTAACAAAATAGGTTTTTCCCATCTTGGACCCCAAAGTAGGGTGCTTGAAGTGATTTATAAAGTGTAATTTACTACCCAATACTTGTTAAAACTTGATTTTTTCCATTTTGGAACCCAAACGGATATTATATAATCTAACATTATGTAGATTATTATGGTATTGTGTATTCCTCCATCATACCTTCGTCTTGGTATATTGGACGTCTAAATCGGGCATCGTAAGAATGAGAAATTAATCACCAAATTAGGGCACTTGAAGCGATTTATAAAGTGTAATTTACTATTTTCTAGAACATATAACTTCGCAATTTTTCAGGTTTTTTCAAGCTTTGGTCAAGATAAACCTGCAAAGATCATAGGAATCTTACATGCTTTTTCATCCATATCCAGAATCGCAATTTTTGGATAAATTCTCATTTTCCACATTTTTAGACATCTTCAATTGCGAACCTGCATCTACCTTTGGGTATAAATACCCCACGCTGGAGGAGCCGTAAGACACATAAACGGGAACATAGTATTCATTAAGGAAAAACTTCTATACATCTTCTTATATGACATCCCTAAATCTTCATGTCTGGAACTTTAGGTTTATCCCAATCGCTTCCAGCCACTACCACCGAGTTATATGGTTGGTATGTATGTTTTTTTGGGTTTTGCTTGTGTTAAATCTTGTCTAAGGCTAACTTTGTTAAAGTTCATGAATAGTTGCTCATCCACAATTGTTCACCATGAAAGTCCACCATCAAGGGTACTTCACGTAACCACCTAGAAGACATTACTTCAGTGGTCTAGAAGTTTATGTTGACATGTTAGATGTCGACGATCTTTCAATGCAACTGCTTCACCAAAGCATGAAAGAGCTAGACTACGATGAACCAAAATATTATAGGTTGTATTTTGAAAGGCCGAATGCAGACTTATTGACAGGAGTGGTAGAATTGACTATTGATGTAGATGTAGCCAATATACGTCAATATGTTGACGGCCATACCGTGATAGAAGTGTACAGCGAGAAATTGGAGCTTAACACTTCCAGAATCGTTTCACCAGAGCATATAAGAAGGCAACAAGGATTTTCAAAAACCCAAGCATCGTGTAGCCGGAGTTTGACATTTAAATGACCGTGTATGTTGATCGAATAAGCATGTGTTTGTTATGTGCTATTAAATAATTTTGTAGCCGTAACTTGTTTTGTCCTGATTAGTATGTGTTTGTTATGTCCGCATAAATAATTTTGTGTAAACAATTAGTTGATATGAGTTATTATTTTTAATAGTAACGAACAACAAATACAACACCGAATAACAAGAGTATCTATAGATGCACGGAGCCACCTTCGCAATTGCGAACCTAGATTTGGTCAAGTTAAACCTGGGAAATCAATTACCGTATCTATCTATACCCAAATTTTTCAGTAGTATAAAAATAACAACTCATAAAAACACAAAATAAATTAAACCATTTTATTCACGAGCAAAGTAGAACATAAAACAACAACATAGAAACTCCAGGTACGAAACAGCAACATAGAAACTCCAAGAACGCAACCAACAACACTAGCACCATCTACGGATAGAGTGTTTTACATTGATCAATCCAATTTTGTTTCTGATAACACCAATTTTTGGTGTTGGTGTTATTCTGATACCATGATTTGAGTAATTTTGGCTTGTTTTCAAGCAAACAAGCATTGATCTTATGATTTTGTCGAGATTTTTACAGCATTCCAGAAAGGTTATCATGCGTGAAGCAATGGCGTCTTCATTTTTGAAAACCAGAATTTAGTAGCTAAGTGAGAAGTTCTAAGGAGGAGTGAAACAACAACTTACGCGACATACCCCATGGCCTCCAAGCCGCGGCCATTTTTTGACACGCGTGGTTTACCCTGCGGCCTCAAAGCAGCAGAACTTGCTATTTTGGCCTCTGCATCACTTATTCAAATTTTGAGCTAGGGTTAAGGGGGACGTTTTGACAGAGGATTGACGGCGGTTTGAGGGACGCTTTTTGAAGCGAATAAGCTATAGGAAAGCGAGAAAGGTGGGTAAATCTTGTGGAAAAAGCTTATTGAAGCAAATTGCAATATCGTGTGATTAGAGAATTGATACCTCAGGGAGTTTTTGTTACTTTTAAGCATTTTTGTCTAACAATGTTTGGGTTTTCATGTAGTATTTTGTTTACAACACCCTCAACATGAACTAATCCTTACATGTTGGGGGTTGGATGAACTTTGGGTTGGATAACCATATGATTAGGTGGTTGAACATTGTATTGGGTTATTTTCTTTTTCAATGAAGCATATGACATAGTTTTTAATGCTTTCATTAGCCTGATCAACTATTCAATGATTTCTTGATCTTAGTTTTCTTTGAGAAAAGTTCATTAAGATTTGATGTTGATGTTGTATGCCTAGAGTAAGAATTGGATAGAGATATACCGATTCAACTCTAGATAGTTTTTAATCCTGTTTTGCATTATGGTTGGGTATCAATTGGCAAGATCGAGAGATGAAACAATTCGTTCCAATAATAATTGTTATTATAGCTCGAGAGAATATAATAGCTTGTTTCGTGATTAAATCATTGATCATTAGCCCGGTTCCTTGTTAATCAACTTGTTATGTGATAAATCAACCTAAGAGTATTCCAATCCCCCAACAGTTTTTTCCTAAACCGTTTTTGCTTGTTTGCAAGATTTAATCGTTCTCACCCGTTAAGTCTTCTATGAATCAATTATCGCAATTTCAAACCAAACTTTTTACCGTTTAGTTAATAGTTAATATAGTCATTGTATTAATTAGTACATGGTTCCTTTGGTTCGATACTCGTACTTGCGTACGTATTACTTGAGTCGACACCGTACACTTGTGGTCCGATTAGGGGGTGTACAAACCCACCTATCAAGTTTTTGGCGCCATTGTCGGGGTGCCTCTTTTGTATTGATAACACTACTAGCTATAGAGACTATTATATTAGACATTTCTTTATTTAGAGTTTTATAACTCTACTATTTCTGGGTTTAAAAGTTCGTGTGCTTTGTATGGCAGGTTACTCTTTGGTTTATGCCAAGGAGGAGACTCTTTAAAGACCTCGAGCCCATCGATCCAGAGATAGAGAGAACTTCACGTCAATTGAGAAGAGAAGACATAAACCGAAACGTACGGAGAATGGAAGATAACGGATTCAATGGCGACCAACAAAACAACAACAATCCTCCAACACTACCACCAGCTCGAGTATCGATGAGATCCTTCGCCAACCCAAATGTGGCGGCGGTTCATAGGGGCGTACAAGTACCGACGGTAGCCGTAAACAATTTCGAAATCAAAAACGACACCATCCAGCTTGTAGAAGCCAATCAATTTGGAGGATCAACAGCGGAGGACTCACACAATCATCTTCGATCTTTTGAAAAAATCTGCAATACATTCAAAATGAATGGTATACCAGATGACGCTATCAAGCTATGGTTATTTCCATTTTCACTCAGAGACCGAGCTGCAACTTGGGAAGAGAATGTGCCAGCAAGGCAAATTCATACATGGGACGAATTGGTGTCCAAATTTTTTAACAAATTCTTTCCTCCGGGCCGTACGACCCAACTTTTGGTGGAAATCACTCACTTCTCCCAATGGGATCAAGAGTCTCTCTATGAAGCTTGGGAACGGTACAAGGCCATGTTAAAGAAATGCCCTCATCATTGGTTACATGGGTGGATGATCATTCAGACTTTCTTTGGAGGCTTGCACCCGTAATCCAAGAATGACATTACAGTTGTTGTGGGGGGAGCTCTCATGAATAAGACCTATGAGGAGGCACTTGAGCCATAGAAAACTTATCTGAACATAGCTACACTACTCCACATTCTTTAATCAGACGCGTAGCTAGTGTTCAGGAATCTGATGAGCTAAGGAATATAAAAGCACAGTTAACCGCCATTACCAATCAATTAAAGGGGGTTTCTATTCAGACGTCTGTATTCTTCAATCAAACGCGTAGCTAGTGTTCAGGAATATGATGAGCTAAGGAATATAAAAGCACAGTTAGCCGCCGTTACCAATCAGTTAAAGGGGGTTTCTATTCAGACGCCTGTACCTAATGATGGGGCTATGTCAGATCATTATTCGCAGTTCGATCCACCAGATCAAGTTAACTTCCTTCAAAATCGGAATAACCGACCGAGGAATGATCCGTTCTTGAACACATACAATGAAGGATGGAAGAATCATCAGAATTTCTCTTGGAGCCAACCACAAAATGGTCCAAAAGAGACCATGGGGCAACAAAAATTCGGTAATCATTCTAACTTTTCATCTTCTTCTTATTCTAACAATGTGTATCATCCTCTAGGTTATAATAAAAGAAAGCAAGAGGAAGGACAAATTTCAGAGAAAAAGTCGGGGCTCGAAGAAATGATGATGAAGTTCGTATCAAAGATGGATACTACTATGGATGGGATCACTTCTTCATTAAGCACCCTAACCAACATAGTAAGCACAGTGAAGGCGGCTACTGATCAAAACACCACATCCATTCAAATACTAGAGAGGCAAGTGGGTCAAATTGCTGATGCTTTGCAATCCCGAATTCAAGGCCAATTCCCAAGCCAAATGGAACAAAAGCCTCGGGAAGACTGTAATGCAATTCAATTACGTAGTGGTAAGCAACTGATCACAGATCCGACCCGAGAAACAATCATTGAAAGCTTAGAATTTAAAGCTACCGAGGAAGAACCAAGAGAAGAGGAGGAACGAGAGGTAGATGAAGAGATAAAGATGGAAAGACCGGCGGTTAAAGATAAGGTAAAGGAGCAAGAAAGAGCCACTGTGAAGTAACCAGTCAAGCCTACCATCCCGAAAGTGCCATACCCTAACAGGCTTAAAGCATACAAAGACGATTTTAATTTTTCTAAATTCCTTGAAATTTTTAAGATACTGCACATTACTATTCCTTTTGCAGATGCTTTGGCACAAATTCCCTCTTACATGAAGTTCTTGAAGGTTATCCTCTCTAATAAGAGGAAGATCAAAGAGCATGCGGCTGTTGCACTTATGAAAGAGTGCAGTGCTATAATTCAGCACAAGCTTCCCCCTAAACTCAAAGACCCATAGAGTTTTACTATCCTTGTTCATATTGGGAACTCTAAATTTAGTAAAGCATTATGTGATCTTGGTGCAAGTATTAACTTAATGCCTTTTTCCATTTTAGGAAGCTCGGGCTTGGAGAGGTACAACCCATGAATGTGACGTTGCAACTTGCTGACAGATTAAACAAATACCCCTATCGAGTTATTGAAGATGTGCTAATCAAGGTGGATAAGTTCTACTTTCCGGTAGACTTTGTGGTTCTCGATATGGATGAGGACAAGGAGATTCCATTAATCCTTGGTCGACCTTTCTAGCCACAGGAGGAACATTGATAGATGTGAAAGGGGACAAGCTCACGCTTAGAGTTGGAGAAGAGGAAGTAATTTTCATTGTTTTTTGGGCAGCTAAACACAAATTGGAGGCAAGCGATGTTATAGGGTGGATGTCATAGAGGCTGTGATTAGAGATACCGATGAACTGGAATTGTCTGAAGATCCATTGGAAAATGCAATAACTGGTATTGATCCCGATGTAGTGAGTGAAAGTGTGATGCATTTAAATGCTCTATCGAATTACAAGGGGCATCGCAGACCAACCGTTGAGGATTTGGGGACACCTATCCCAAAATCTCAACCAATATCCAAGACACCACCGCAACTTGAACTTAAACCACTGCCATCACATCTCGAGTATGCATACTTGGGAGACATAGACATATTACAAGTCATCATTTCATCCCACTTAAGTTCAGAGAAGATGGAAAAGCTTACTAGAGTTCTCAGAGAGCATCAAACTGCAAGTGGATGGACGATAGCCGATCTAAAAGGCTTAAGTTCGACTTTTTGTACACACCAAATCAATATGGAAGATGGGCATCAACTGGATGTTCAACAACAACGATGACTCAATCCGAACATGAAGGAAGTGGTTCGCAAAGAAATTCTAAAACTTTTTGATGCCAGGATTATTTATCCGATTCTTGATAGCCCTTGGGTTAGTCCTGTCCAGGTTGTACCAAAGAAGGGTGGTATCACTGTAGTGAAGAACAACAACAACGAACTCATCCCTTCTCGGACAGTCACGGGGTGGAGAGTGTGTATTGATTATAGAAATCTGAATGACGCCACTCGGAAAGACCATTTCCCACTTCCATTTATCGACCAGATGTTAGAGCAACTGGCGGGGCTTGAATATTAAGGTTTCTTACATGGGTACTCGGGGTATAATCAAATACCTATAGCACGGAAAGATCAGTATAAGACGACATTCACTTACCCCTATGGAACGTTTGCTTACCGGAGGATGCCGTTTGGGTTGTGTAATGCTCCTGCTACTTTCCAACGATGTATGATGGCTATCTTTTCAGACATGGTGGAGCGGAAAATAGAGATTTTTATAGACCACTTTTCAGTGTTTGGGACTTCCTTTGACACATGTCTAGCGCACTTAGAAGTCGTACTACAAAAATGCAAAGAGACAAGTCTGGTGTTGAATTGGGAGAAGTGCCATTTCATGGTGACAGAAGGAATAGTGCTTGGTCATAAAGTGTCAAAAGCAAGGATTGAAGTAGACAAGAAAAAGTGGTGGTAATTGTGAATTTTCCATATCCGAACTCTGTTAAAGGAGTCCGGAGTTTCTTAGGGCATGCAGGGTTCTATCGACGTTTTATAAAGGACTTCTCAAATATTACTAAACCTTTATGCTCCTTACTCCTTAAAGATGCAAAGTTCAATTTTACTAATGAATGTATTCTTGTTTTTGACATGTTGAAGAAGAAATTAATCTTAGAACCAATCCTCACAACACCTGATTGGAGTCTCCCGTTTGTTCTCATATGTGACGCAAAGTGACCTTGAAGTTGGAGCGGTGTTCGGCCAAAGAAAAGACAAGAGGATGAATGTGATCTATTATGCCAGTAAGACACTAGATGAAGCCCAGATCAACTATGCAACCACCAAAAAGGAATTACTCACTATGGTCTATGCTTGCGAGAAATTTCGATCTTATTTAGTTGGTTCCAAGGTGATAGTGCACACCGATTATTCCACTCTGAAATATTTGATGACGAAGAAAGACACGAAGTTGAGACTCATTCGGTGGGTGCTTTTACTCCAAGAGTTTGATTTGGAGATTTTAGATAAGAAAGGTTCAGAGAACACTGTGGCAGATCATCTTTCTCGACTTAAGGGAAATAGAGAACAAACCAGTGATGAATCCATCATCAATGATTCCTTTCCTGATGAGCAGTTTTTGAAGTTAAGCCACTCCGAGCCATGGTATGCCGATCTAGTCAATTACCTGGTGGGAACGGTTGTACCTTATGGCATGAATTCCCACCAAAGGAAAAGGTTTTAATCAGATGCCAAAAGATATTACTGGGATTAACCGTATTTGTACAAATTATGTGCCGATGGGATGATACGAAGGTGAGTGCTGGATGAGGAGAAGACCAATATTCTGACCTATTGCCATGCTTTGGAATGTGTAGGCCATTTTAGCACAGATCGAACGGTGGCGAAGGTATTACAATCCGGGTTCTTTTGGCCATCCATGTTCAAAGAAGCTCGAGCATTTATCTCCCGGTGTTACCGTTGTCAACAGGTAGGTAATATCACAAAGAGAGATGAGATGCCTATGAATATTTTCATGGAAGTGGAGTTATTTGATGTATGGGGCATCGACTTCATAGGACCGTTCCTAAATTCATACCGTAATGAGTACATTTTGGTAGCGGTTGATTATGTGTTTAAGTGGGTGGAAGCGATCGCAACTCCTACGAACGACTCCAAGGTATTGATCAACTTTTTACGAAAGAATATATTCTCAAGGTTTAGAGTCCCAAAATCACTGATAAGTGATGGTGGTAGCCATTTCTGTAACCGATACTTAGAAGCAATGTTGAAAAAGTATTTGGTGAAGCATAAAGTTACCACACCGTACCACCCACAAGAAAATGGTCTAGCCGAGTTTCCAACCGGGAACTGAAGAAAATTCTGGAGAAGACTGTTAGTGCATCAAGAAAAGATTGGTCATCCAAAATAGATGCCGCATTGTGGGCCTACTGGATAGCATACAAAACTCCGCTTGGCACTACTCCTTACCGTCTAGTCTTTGGTAAATCGTGCCCTTTGTCGGTCGAGCTTGAGCACAAAGTTTATTGGGCAATCAAGCACTTGAATATGAATCTTCATGCAGCTGGTCAACACCGATTCCTTTAACTCAACGAATTAGACGGGATCAGGCAAGATGCATATGAGAATGCAGCCACTTACAAGGAACATACCAAGAGATTCCATGACAAAAGACTTCACCAAAAGGTAATTTTTACAGGCATACAAGTGTTATTATTTAACTCTCGACTTCGTCTTTTTCCAGGTAAATTAAGGTCCAAGTGGTCGGATCCGTTCACGGTAAGAGAAGTTTCCCAGTATGGCACTGTCGAATTACAAGGTAAAAATGGAACTACATTCAAAGTGAATGGACAGAGAGTGAAGCCTTATTTCGGAGGTGAGCCCTTAGAAGCATCCAACTTCTTTCTAGACATGCCTATGGAATGATTGTGGAAACAAGTCATGCCACGACGCTAAATACGGCGCTGGGTGGGAGGCAACCCACCAAGGTTTGATTACTTTTCTCTCTTTGTGTCATTTTATTGCTTTTGTTTTTTATTGTTTCCTTGGAGTGAACTTACGTGGATGTGGGAATTGTTTAGTTTAGTGCAAGTTTAGTGGTGATTGAAAAACAACAACTTGCGTGGGATACCCCGCGGCCTCGAAGTCGTGGGCCAAACCGCGTAAGTCATTGGAGTTTTGTGGCAGATACCTCCCGCAAGAACTCACGCGGCCTCTAAGTTGCGTGCAAGCCACGTAAGTCACTAGATAGAGAAAAGTCAGAACCCTCCCACGGATTTGCCTGCGGCCTACAAGGCGCGGCCTAAACCGTGAAAGTCGTTGTGGTTCAAAGTTTTAGGGACACACGTGGGATACCCCGCGACCTGCAAGTCGCAACCTAAATCGTGGGAAGGACGCGACCAGTAACCCTAGCCGCAGGGACCAAGAAGCCCATTTTCTTAAGTTTTGCAAATCTTTCTCTCTGGTAATCGATTCCCATTCCCCCTACCCATGAGTTCTTTGAAGTTTGTGAAGGTTTTTCTCTGGTAAGCATCTCATTTCACTCTATTATTTTGCCTCTTCAATTTTTGCTAAGGTATGTATTTCCCCTTTTCAAGTCAAGGTATTTGATCATTGTTGGTTTGATAGAGTTGGTAAAATGAGTAAATGATTCTTGATGTATGATTCTTAGTATATGATGTTTGATGTTGTTATATGATTAGTAGTGGATTTTGGTATTTTAATGTAGCATGCAAAGTACAAATTGGGGATTTGTGATTGTGGTGAAAATTTTGGATTTTGGGGCTTAGTATAACCTGATCTTTCATTCATGAGTACATGTTTTGATTTGCTTATAGTGGATTAGGGTTAACTGCTTGCATCCAAAAATTGGGGAATTCTTGATTTTTTTGAGTTTGGGCTTCAAATTCATTGTGCAAAGTGGGGTTGGTGTAGTAGTCGTATACTTATACTTGATGAATCAGTGCATTATCTTATTCGTATACTTCGTATTGTTGGGTGTCTCCAACCTAGGTCTCCATCTAGGTTTGGGTTGACCGCAACTTCAAACCGTTGTGTCCTATGGGTTTGGGATGAACGAAAATTGGATTTTAAACTCATACAGTGTACGTGTTTTTTGCAGATATCATGAGGTGTCACCCAAGTAAATCATTTGACTTCCCTGGGTTCGATGAACTCACCGCATCACAAAGGGCTCGACTCGCTACTGTCGCTCACGTTGACGGCCAAAAAGACATGCAAGGATGGAGAAGAAAAGGTGTCAACCATTTGCCGAGAGGGGAATCAAGTTATCAAGGTTGCCAGTCGGATCCAGAGTGGCCACCATCATCGAGTAACAACATTGGAATCATTTCATCAAACGCCTCCCAAGTACAACGAGGAGATAGTTCGGGAATTCTACGCCAATATGATCCCCCCCCCCAATTTACCGTGAGCGCTACACCATGATTGTCTGAGGGAAACACATACGCATTTCTTTGGATGACATTTACGCGTATCATCAAGTTCCTCAGCGACCAGACCTGGGTATGACATACGATATGGAGGCACACTATACTTTTCACACGCAATTGAGCCCCATCATAGCTGACTACTTAAGATAAAATGGAGAAGATGGATGGGATAGGAGCACGAATGAGATTTTAAAAAGTGATATGCACACGGACTTGGCATTCTTAATGTTATTCTTAAAGAGCATCCTCAAGCCACCCTCGCATAACACCACCGTGGACCCCCAAGTTGCTCAGGTTATCTTTTCTCTACAACAGAATCTTCCTATGGACATTGGTCACATCATCTGGATGGAGATTCTAGACATCGGCGTTACTCTTGATGGGATTCTACCCTTCCCATGCTTGATCACACATTTTTGCAAGGAAGTGGGCGTAGATGTTATTGGAACTCAGTCACCAAAGGCAAATTTTGAATTGCGACATTACCACATTCAAATACGGGCAGCCGCAGAACTGGACAAAAAACGTGCTGATGAGGAAAATCAGTGGCGAAGACGACATGGGGTACAACAGCTTCCAAAAGAGGACGCACTTTCACAGGGAGGGTTTAGCAACCCTGCTTAATTTAGTTGTACTGCTTCAATCTGATTCTAACACATTGGGGACAATGTGTGGGTAAGGTTTGGGGTTGTCCAATCGGGCACACTAATCATACTCTTGTGTTTTGCTTGTATTGCAATGTTCTTTGATTATCATACCTAAATTATGATTGACTGTAAGCCAATTCTGGGAAAGCTGAATCTAACCATTGTGCGGAGAATCTTGAGATAGTAAGATAAGTACTTAGGGAAGACCAGTGAGAGGTGTGTTTAGGGACATTAGTGGAGACTACCAGGAAGAATCATCTTGAGCCTGTATCTGGATCTTTTCAATTTCTGAGAGAGATAATTTCATTCTAATCCTATATACTCCTCGTTATTCGTTAAGATTGATAATAGTTAATCTCTCTATTTGTAACACCTCGAAACTTAGAGAACCTTAATCTAAAGTTTTAGCTTTAATCTTGATTTGTTCATAGCTCTTTAGTTAAGGCTCATAGACCATACGTATGCTGCTATTTCGAATTTAGATCGATCCTGGGTTTGGAGCAAGTTTTCGGGCTCGGTACGTCTGTAGCGACTGTGCCCGGCGATAGTGCCAATGGCACAGTCACATGGCATTGTCACGGGGAAGGGTGTGGTCTCGGTACACATCCAGTGATTGTGCCTGGCGACTGTGACACCCGTCACAATCGCTTGCCACAATGGTCGCGGGGCACTCACTCTCGGTACAGATGGGGCGACTGTGCTAGGCGATTATGCCCTGGGCATAGTCGCATGTCACTATCGCCGAGTGCTGCAGTCGGGTATTTAAATGCCCAAAGACGATTTTTCTTTCTGTTGGGTCTGAATGTGCTAAGTATGGTTTATGCTGCTCAGTCTTCATGATTCATGTTGCTAAGTTATTAATACTGCTAAGCCATCAAGATTACTACTGCTAGTAGAATTAATACTGCTTGAAGAGTTAGTGCTGCTAATTGAATAGTTAGTACTGCTTGGAGAGTTAGTACTTCTAGTAGTTAGTACTGCTGAATGATTACTACTGCAAGTGAGGAGTTAATACTGTAAGCATGGTTAGTACTGCTCAAAGATTAATACTGCTGAGAATGATTAATGCTGCTGGATAAGGAAGAAGATTAATGCTGCCCATGTTGAAGATAATGACTTGGAACGAAAGAATAGGAGTTGGAGATAATGCTGAAGATAATTATGGTATTGATGTTGAAGATCAATTTTTTTTGATAATTATCTTGTAATCAACTCTGTATATAATATATAGAATTAGATTATTCATACGTTTGTTTATAGAAGTCTTTGAGAGCTTGTTCAACAGATTGAGGTTGTGTTTGTAATCATTAAGTTTTATGCAATATAAAATTATGATTTGAGTTCTTATTCTGTATTTTTTGATTAATTGTTAAAGTGTTATTCCGCGACTTCTTTAACATTGTTTATGAGTTTGTATTAAAATTCTTGTTTAAGAATTTTCGATCTTGACAAGTGGTATCAGAGCTAGTAAACTCAGAAACCTTTAATCATGGACAGTTCAACCGACAGTGTTTTAGTATCAAAGGTTCTCATGCTCAAACCCAATGAGTTTGACATGTGGAAGATCAGAATCAAGCAGTACATTCTTCTCACAGACTTCTCAATGTGGGACATCATTGAGAATGGTCCCTCTGATGGAGGAAAGATGGATGCAGATGGAAAGAGACCTCCCCCAAAGACTGATGGGGAGAGGAAGTTGAGGCAGACAGATATGAAAGCCTTGAGCACTCTACTCTTGGCTATACCTAATGAGTACCAACACCAATTCTGCAACTGTTCTGATGCACAAATTCTATGGAATTCACTAGAGAAAAGATTTTCTGGTACCAAAAGTACCAAGAGAAATCAGAAGGCCATCCTGAAGCAGCAATATGAAAACTTCATGTCTACAAAGAATGAGTCCATGACTCAAACTTTTGATAGATTTAATAAGCTAATTGGTGAATTGGCTACTGTTGGTGTCCAGATAGATCAAGATGATGTCAACAGAAAATTTTTAAGATCTCTTGGTGATGAATGGACTATGTACACTGTCTTCTTCAGACAGAATGATCAACTGGAGGACAAGGAACTGGATGACCTCTATAATGACCTTAGGGTGTTTGAAGCAGAGGTAGAAGCAAAAAGAGGCCCTCTAGATACTCATACAATGCTGCTCTTTTATCATCCTCTATTGATTCGGCTGCTAATACAGAATCAGTTAGTGTTGCCCATGGATCAAAGCAAGATGGATCCAATGACTCTGTTTTAGAAGCTTTTCTAGCCAGTCATGCTAATTCCTCTCTAATTAATGATGACTTAGAACAGATAAATGCTGATGATCTGGAAGAGATGGATATCAAGTGGCAGATGGCTATGCTCACAATGAGGGTAAAAAGATTCATCAAAAGGACTGGAAGGAACAACTTTGCTCAGAAAAGAGAAGATGGGGTTGGATTTGATAAATCCATGGTTGAATGTTACAAGTGTCACAAGTTGGGGCACTTTGCAAGAGAATACAGAAGTGGAATGCCTCAACAGCATACTAGCTACCATTAACCATCACAGTCCACTAGCTTCAACAACAGGAACTCTTCTCAAGCTCTTGTTTCCCAAGAAGGAATGGGATTTGATTGGAGTGACCAAGCAGAAGAAGCAGTTCAGAATCAAGCTTTAATGGCTAAAGTTTCAGAGTCAGCAAGAACTGATATTCCCACAGAGGTAACATCTAATATTTGCTCTAAAACCTCTATTGATACTGTTAAAAAGTACAAGGATCACAATCAGAGTATGTGTGATGACCTTAAAAGGTTAGAGAAAGATAGAAGAGAGTATGTTTTGATTGTTGAGTGGTTTGAAGAACAAATTAAGTCATACCAGGCTAATGAACTTCAACATTCTTATGATACAAACTACTGGAAGTGGGAGAAGAATCAGTTAGAGGTTAAGCTTAAAAAGTCTGAAGAGGAATGTGAGAAGATAAGGAGTGATTTTGAGAAAGCCAAGCTAGACATTGAGAAATATTCCAATGCTTCTAAAGCAATGGACTCACTTCTAAAAACTCAAGTTCATGACAAGCTGAGAAGAGGAATAGGCTATAACACCACCCCTCCACCATACAACAATAACTCTTAGAAAGACAGGACAAGAAGGAATTACCTGAAGGAGCCACTGAAGTAGATCCTTTAGAAAAGTAGTGGTTGAGGCAGATTCTGAAGAAGAGGACTCTGAGAGTAAGAATGAGGAAGACCACAAAGATATTCCCTTAGAAAACCACATACTGACAAATGAAAGGGGGGTAAACCTTTTGTCAAGAGTGAGAAAGTAAAGTCTGGTGAAGAGACTGTTAAGAATGAAAAAGATGAGACCTCTGAGAAAGGGAAGGGAAAGGCACAGGGAGTCCATTACATGCAAACCACTGTTGTTAATCCCTGTACTTGTAAACAGAATCAGCCCCAACAACATGATAAAACAAGGGGAAATCAAAGAAATAGAAATAATAAGTGGGCTTTAAAACAAGGAATTGATCTGAGAAAAATTAACAGACCAAAGCCTTGTTTTATCTGTGGCAAGTTAAATCATCTAGCCAAACACTGTTATTTCAATCCTATTAACCAAAGGATCACTTTTCAAAGAAATATACAAAATCCTATTGGTTATAGGAAGAAAATAAGGAATCATATGGCTGAGAATGTGAGAAGGGCACCTATAAAATCTCATGTTCAAAATAAGTTTGCTAATTCAAAGAAAAATACTCCAAATAAGCCAAGGAGTAACTTAAAGAAAAAGAAAGCAAACAACTTTGTCCAGGTCTGGGTTCCAAAAGTAAAGAAATCTGTTAGTACTGCTACTTCAAATAGTACTGCTGACAGAAATAGTGTTGCTGCAAGCAATACTACTGCTAACCCAGTTAGTACTGCTAACAAAATTAGTACTGCTAACCCAATTAGTACTGCTAATGATGTTAGTACTGCTAACAAAGTTAGTTTTGCAAATCAAGTTAGTACTGCTTCCAGTGACAGACCCATTATTCTGACAAAGTATTCAAGCAATAAGATTCCTCAGTTTGATAATCTAATCAAGTCTGAATATGAATATGTTGATGAGAATGGGAAACCCAAGACCACTTTGGCTTGGGTTCCTATTAAAAACTAACTGCTTTATTATATGTGCAGGGCAACCAACAGCTCAAGAGAAGCAGCATTTGGCATGTTGATAGTGGTTGTTCCAGACACATGACAGGTAACATGGCCTGCCTTCAAAACTTCAAAAGATATGATGGAGGACATGTTGCTTTTGGTGATAATCCAGCAGGTGGAAAGATAAGTGGAAAAGGTAATGTGTCAAAAGGTAAGATGACCTTTGAGGATGTATACTATGTTGAGCAATTGAGATACAACCTGTTAAGTGTATCACAGGTTTGTGACAAGAAACATAGCATATTATTCAATGATAGTGAATGTATTATCCTTGCTCCAGGGTTCAAGGTAGTTGATGAAAGTATGATACTACTTAGAACACCTAGAAAGGACAATGTTTATTGCTTAGACTTGGAGAGTGTATCTTCTGATTCATCTTTAAATTGTTTATTTTCAAAAGCTTTAGTGGATGAATCATCTCTATGGCACAGAAGGATGTGTCACATGAACTTTAAAACAATGAACAAACTTGTGAAAAACAACCTTGTAAGAGGTTTGCCACAAAAGGTATTTTCATGTGATGATCAATGTGTTGCATGTCTTAAAGGCAAACAACACAAAACTTCTCATAAATCCAAAGAGATAAATACAATCTCTCCACCTCTTATTTTACTGCATATGGATCTGTTTGGACCTACAAATGTGATGAGTATTGGTAAGAAATCCTACTGCTTGGTTATTGTTGATGATTTCTCTAGATTCACTTGGGTCTATTTTCTGAGGACTAAGGATGAGACAAGTGGACTGATCAAATCCTTTGTTCCTAGAGTTGAAAACCAAACAAATCTAAGAGTTAAAGTAATCAGGTCTGATAATGGCACTGAATTTAAAAACAATGACCTAAACAGCTTCTGTGAGGAAAAAGGCATTGAGAGACAATACAGTGCTCCTAGGACTCCTCAACAGAATGGTGTTGCTGAAAGGAGAAATAGGACTCTGATAGAAGCTGCTAGATCTCTGTTGGGAGACTCAAAACTTCCAATTACTTTTTGGGCAGAAGCAGTTAATACTGCCTGCTATGTTCAAAACAGAGTTCTAGTAGTGAAATCCCAAGACAAGACACCTTATGAGCTTTTTAAAAAGAAGAAACCTTTTATTGGATTTTTCAAACCATTTGGGTGTCCTTGCACAATTCTCAATACCAAAACTCACCTAGGCAAGTTTGATAGCAAAGCTGAGGATGGGTTTCTTGTTGGATATTCATCTCAAAGTAAGGCCTACAGAGTTTTCAACACCTCTTCTAGGATTATTGAGGAAAGTGACAATGTCAAATGCAATGAGAACACACCAAATCAACTTGGTTCAGGTCCTAATTAGCTATTTGACATTGATTCACTGACTAATTCTTTGGGTTTCAGTAATGAGCATAATGCAGGAACAGGGACAGAAAAGGTACAAGTACAAAGACAAGAGTTTGTGCTGTTCCCAATACCTACTGCTGATCCTGTTGAATTTTGTGACCAACATAAGAAAGATACTTCAGATTCAAAGGACACTGAACCAGCTCAGAATGAAGAGGACAGAGGTGAAAAGGAAGATCAACCCTCAGATTCAGGAATCAAAGGTCCTGAGATGCCATGTTTGGAAGAAGATGACACAGATGATGATAACTCTTCAGTTTTTGATGGCAGGACTCCTGAAAAGAATGACTCTAATCTGGAAGAAGATATTAATGAAGAGGTTGTTCATCAAACAAGAGTTCAGAAAAATCATCCTCCTCAATTAGTGATTGGTGACATCAATTCTCCAATGATCACAAGGCAACAAAGCAAGATAGGGGGATTGAAAGACCTACAATCAGGTTTATTATCTTGTTTTCTATCACAGGTTGAACCCAAAAAGTCATATGATGCAATGAAAGATCCAAGTTGGATAGAAGCAATGCAAGAGGAGATACTGCAGTTTGTACTATAGAATGTATGGAATCTGGTGGATCTTCCAAAAAGACACAGAGCAATTGGCACAAGAGGGATCTTCAGGAACAAGAAAGATGAGAGAGGAATAGTAATAAAGAACAAGGCCAGATTAGTGGCACAAGGGTATACTCAACAAGAGGGAATTGATTATGAAGAGGTATTTACACCAGTGGCCAGGATTAAGGCCATCAGGCTATTTTTAGCCTATGCTTCTTTCATGAAGTTCAGAGTCTACCAAATGGATGTAAAGAGTGATTTCCTGTATGGGAGAATTGAAGAAGAAGTGTATGTCTGTCAGCCTCCAGGGTTTGAGAATCCAAATTATCCTGACAGAGTATACAAATTAAAGAAGGCACTCTATGCGCTACATCAAGCACCAAGGGCATGGTATGACACTCTGTCTACCTATCTCTTAGAAAATGGCTTTGAAAGAGGAATAATAGACAAGACTCTGTTCATCAAAAGGAAGAAGAAGGACATTCTACTTGTGCAGATCTATGTAGATGACATCATCTTTGGATCCATAAAAGATCAATTGTGCAGAGATTTTGATGAACTGATGCACAAAAGATTCAAGATGAGTTCTATGGGTGAACTTACTTTCTTCCTTGGGCTACAAGTTAAGTAGAAGAAAGATGGAATATTCATAAGCCAATCCAAGTATGTGCAGGACATTCTTAATAAGTTTGGTTTCTCAGACTCAAAGCCTGCAAGCACACCCATGGAGACACACAAACAGATCATTGCAAATCTTGAGGGGGAGGATGTGGATGTTCATCACTATAGATCCATGATTGGCTCCCTCATGTATCTCACTGCTTCAAGACCAGATATCATGTTTCCTATTTGTGTGTGTGCAAGATTTCAAGTAAGGCCTAATCAATCACACTTTCAAGCAGTCAAGAGGATATTCAGATATCTCAAAGTCCAACCTAGATTATGTCTTTGGTATCCTCATGACTCACCATTTGACCTACTTGCTTATTCAGACAGTGACTTGGGTGGTGCAAATTTAGATAGGAAGTCAACTTCAGGGGGATGTCAGTTTTTGGGTGCAAGACTAGTGTCATGGCAGTGCAAGAAACAAACCACAGTGTCCACCTCTACAACAGAAGTAGAGTATATAGCTGCTGCAAGCTGCTGCTCTCAAGTACTCTGGATTCAGAATCAAATGTTGGACTATGGTATGACTTTTCTTCACACTCCAATCTTCATAGACAATAACAGTGCTATCAGCATTGTTAATAATCCAGTCAAGCACTCCAAAACAAAGCTGAAAGTCCAAGATCTTATGAATCCTAGAGAGAGAAAGTAGAGAGAGAGACAAGTATGTGCAAAGTAGTAATTATCAATAATGTGCAAGAAGTTCTTTTACAGAACAAGACCAAAGGGACTTAAATACCCTTGGTCAGATACAACACAGTATGACTCTAAACACAGTATTTGACCAAGCCCTATAAATACAATGATTACTATAAAATCAGACCTAACAATCTCCTCCTTAGTAATCATTGGCGGTTTGATCTTAAAAAAAAACATCTTCTATAACAGCACGGACCAACAAAGCGACTTTATTAAGCTTTCTGACTTTTAAGAAAAAATTTCTTCAAGGCATCTTTCAGATTAAGGTGTCTTTGCTGCTTGAGCTCTAGACGATACACCTCTTTTGAATGACCTTGATTGAACTGTGGTGTTCGGAGCAAGAACAACAAAAGAATCATTTGTAGCTGAGAGAATAGAATCTTTGAGCAAATCTTGATCAGCAGATAAACATTTGAGCTCTTTGTCTCATTAACTTCTCCTTGACTTCTCCCCCTCATGACCTTGATGATCTTGATCAACTTGGTCATGCAAATGTTGGAGACGAGATGACTTAAGATCTGCAAAATCAAAGAAACAGAGAAAACAGGGAAAGTTTGCGCATCATGTTGGATACGCAAACTGAGGTTTGCGTTTCACGAAGGATACGCAAAACAAGGTTTGTGTTTCATGAAGGATACGCAAAACAAGTTTTGCATGACCAACGGAATGCGCAAAGCTGGCAAACTCAGAAAAAATTTACCTTTTTAAGCTCTTTGACTCCCCCTACACAAATGCACTAGATATGACAATTTGAGTTAGCATTCATATAAAGAAAATCAGAAACTCCCCCTCAAAAACAGATATAATTTTTGAAAAAATATTCTCTTTGTTCACTCCCCCTTGAATAATGCATAAACCCATTAAAATATGTTTATGAGAACACAAAGATCAAATATCAATGTAGAAAGAAAAATATACTGAATATAAATTTTGAAACGACTAAACATATAAAACTTTAAACACTAAACAAATAAAAGTCTACTTAGTAAAATATCACAGATTTATCAATCATTTGAAATCAAACATATGTTGTTGGATACAAGAACAAGTTTTATTGCATATCAAGTTAAAACATGTTCAGTTTCAAAAACTTCCAGCAATCTATTCAGTGTACTCACATGCGAATCTTCGATTAGCGTCAAGAAAATGCAATTCTAAAAATATAATAGAGAACTTTGCATGTACTCACACTAATCCATCAAAAATTAAGATTATCACAAATTTATAGGTTTATCGCAACTTAAACATATCACCAAGTATCATGAGATGTGTACTCATTGGCATCTTTTAGCGTTGTGCACTATGGCATCTTTACATGAGTGTGCTCTTTGGCATCTTTTAAGCGTGTGTACTTTTGGCATCTTTTTAATCAAAAAGTTTATTAAGTAAAGAACATGCCGTAAACGTAACTTTCTATCTGACCCTATTGCAGGATTTGGGTCAGCCACTCCCAGACCAGATGGCCTTAGGGGACTAGGTGTCAAGCACCCCTTGGAACTTACTTTCCCGAATCAGAAAGGCTACATCGACATATCCTAAACCCATTCATACCAGTAGAACATGACTTTCGATCTGATTCTATAGAAGGATTTGGGTTCGATCACTCCCAGATCAAATGACCTTAGGGGACCAGATGACAAGCATCCCACAGAACTTACTTTCCCAAACCAGAAAGGTCACAGGTACAAACTTTTAAACTCAGAGATTTCTGTATTTTATGAAATTATAATTCATCTCAAACACTCAGGTCAACATCTAATTGCTTAGCCCATATTTTCATTCTGATCTATAATTCTGATTAATTAGGTAGTCTAAGCAAAGTAAACTATAAAAATTCCGAATCACACAACTTTAAAGCAGTAATAAAAGTTTCAAACATGTTGCTGACTTTTCGACTTTTGCAAGACTTGAAATTTGACCATATAAAAACTTTAATATAAACAAAAGAACTTGAAAATTTATCCTAGTCACATATTTTATTCAAAAGAAAGAAAAAATGTAAAACTTTACTTTATAGAATAAAACTTGTAAAGATTTAAATTTTTAAACTCAATATGCCGATATTAAAAATTTTCATTAAAGACAAAATGTAAAGAATTCGACAAATTGATATTTAGTTGGAACAAAATGAAATTCAATTATTTCATCTTTCACATTATAAAAATAATTTGTGTCTCAAATAAAAAAAATTGGGTTATACAAATTCAAAAAAAAATAAACAAGCTCAGATTTTTGAAAAAATAAAGAGAAAAACTGGAACACATCATTATCAGAGATAAAATGCAGCGGAATTAAAATTGATGTACTCACAGTATCTCATAAAGTCAGAAGCTGAAAAGCTTTGAAGAACGAGTTCTAAACTTATTTGTTTAGAAGTCATAGTCTATGAAGTACGGGTCCTGAGCTGAAGTACTCAGAAGCCATTGTTCTATTACTCCCCCTTAACATGTGATGCCTGCAACTTTGAATCAGATAAAGATTTGGGTACCCAGTTGTATTTGGGCTCATGTTTGTTAGTTGCAGTTCGTATGGGGAAATATTTGTTAGAATTAACATTTAAAGCACGAGGAGTATGATCAGAAAAATAATCACAATCATCAGAAGAGAACGCATAATCATCAGAACTAGAATCTGAGGAAGAACATGAGACATGTTTTGAAATTCGAATCATTTGTTTTATAGAGTATTTTGAAATTTTATTACATTTAGCAAATGAATCACTGTTATAAAGTTTGTCTACACATATATCCCCATCAACAATAGGTTCATCAGATGTCCGCCTCGCTCTCCAGATTTGCTTCTTTGACTTGCTCACAGTCCTATCTGAAAGAATAGAATCGGAAGAATTAGAACTGTCAGAAAGAACTGTATCTCGTTTCTTTGACTTCTTTGACCGCCTTCTTTTACGCTTAGGTTTATAATATTGATCATTTAGCGTAAAAGAATCATCAAGAATTTTAGACTTAATATTTAAATCAGAAGAAATAAATTTATCTAAGCAACCAATCTGATCAACTAATAAATCTGAATTTGCCTCGGAGTCTGAAGAATTTTGAGAAAAGATTTTAAAACTTGAAACTTTCTTTTTATTTTCCTTAGAATCAGAAGAAAGACTAGAAATAGAATCTGATTTTTGAGGAAATAATTTTTCTTCAAGACTAGACGTCATGAAAAAAGGAATAATATCAGATTCAATTTTTTTCAAAATATTTTATCTTCTATCTTATCTTCAAGATCTATGATTTTACCTTCTAAAACTAATGAAGGAGTATATTTCTTCGAATCATAAATGATTGGAGAAATATTTTCCTTATCAGAATCAGGGGCATAAGAAGGAACAAAATTATCAGATACTGAAGATTTGACGGGAGAAATATTATTTAAAACTCTTCTTCCTCTCCTTGATTTTTCAAGAAAATATTTGGCATTTTCACTTGTATAAACAAAAGGAATTTCATTTTTCTTGTTATTCATCCTTTTCTCATTTTCGAGTTCTAACACTTGCTTCTCATTCATCCAATCAATTTTAAATTGAGGAGCATAATGAGCAAGAGTCAGATAATCGTATTTATATAAAGTTGGGGATTTTTCAATCGCATTGTTTAAACAATGAGGATTGTCAAAACCAAGTCCCCACCATTGTTTTAAAGCCTCTTCACTCCTCGGTTTATTCATACAAATTGTTTGTTCAGATTGGTTCCTTCGATAAAGCTTTTCTTCTAATTTATTTATTTTATCCGAAAATTCATCTTTTAAATTAGTCATAGCCGTCAAAGATTCAAGATAAGTCTTATTTGAATTTTCCAAATCATCCAATTTCTTTTGAAAGATGTCTTTAGTATTTTCTAAAATAGATTTTTCATCTTTCAAAGAAATTTTCAGTTTGTCAATCAAATCTGACTTTTCAGAATTTAAATTATTTTCAGATAAAATCTTTGAATGCAAATCAGATAAAGCAGTTATCATGATATCAAACTGAGAGGTAATAAATTTGTAGTCAAATTCAGAATATACCTCATCCTCATCTGTATCAGAATCGTCGAACTGATCATCTCCAACGAAGCACAAATGGGCGATCTCAACGTTTGCAGTTTCGTTGTCAGAGTGATCCAGACAGAATTCTTCCTCGGGCAGCAAAGCAGTTCCGTTTTCTCTCTTTTCTACTAGTTCCATTTTCTTCCTGTAGTAAGTTGAATCCCTAACCTTCTTAGCTCGACACTCCTTTGAGTAGTGGCCCGGCTTTCCACAGTTATAACAAGATGCAGTCTTTGGCTCGGGCACTTTGACTGTAGAGCCGGAAGTGAAGCGAGAAGAGTTGGAATTCGATCTCGGTTGGAACTTCTTCTGGTAATGCTGAGAGAGAAGGATCATCGCTTTCTGTAATGCCTCGCCATCATCTTCAGTTGACACGGTGTAAGCGTTATCAGACAATGCTTGTTCAGCCAGTTGGCTCGTGAGAAGAGCAATCGGGTCCACTGACTTCTTATTCTTCTTATCCAGTTTGGCCTTTTTCTCTAGCACCAAGCTCTCATCAGTCATCAGAATCTCATACAGTTCTTGAATCTGCATTGTTGAGATCCGACCTTCGTTCCTCAGTCTATGACATAATTTGTTCCATTCAGCCTGAAGAGCATTGAGGAATTCAAATTCGTCTCAAGCTCTGTCTTGATCACAATTATCTTTCGGAGATCATTCAGCACTGTGCAGAATCTGTCGAAAACACTCTTTATAGACTCGCTATCTTTGGCCTTAAACTCCTCAAAGTTGTTCATGAATCGAGTATGTCGGAGCTGAGTTACGACCGAAGAACCAAGCATTATCTTTTCCAATTGTGCCCACAACAGATTTGGATAATCCTTGCAGTGATCAACCCGGTTGTAGACAGAGTTTGGTAAAGCCAACATCAGATTAGCTTTCAGCTCTCGATCATCTTTCATTCGTGAAGCCTCTTCAGTTGTTGGAGGAGTCTCTTTATTAGGCTTTACGAAAGGTCCTTCAGTAAGAGATTTCATCATGTTATCTCTATTAGTTTAACGCTCGATGAAATTTAAGAACCTATCTTGCCATTGAGTGAATTCGTTTTCGTCAACTAGGACCGGAGGACGAGTTTCTGTACCCAATGACATCATGAGGTCACTCGTGTAGAACTTAGCTTGAAAGCCAAATTTTGCAGAATCCATAGATGACAAAAAAATCCCAGACCTTTTTTTTTTTTTTTAAACCAAGTCTGGAACACACGCAAACAGAAGGTTTGCGAATGCAGTGGGGTGTGCAAAACAAACTTTGTGTATGCCTAAGGGTGCGCAAAACGAGCTTTGTGTATGCTTAAGGGTGCGCAAATCAGACTTCTCGGACCAAGACGGAAGAGCAAATCTCTCTTTTCGTACACTGAAGGATACGCAAACACTGTTTTGCGTATGAAGGAGGATACGTGAACATTGTTTTGTCGGATCTCACTTGATACGCAAAATGATCTTTGCGTATATAACCTGATGTGAAAATCCTTAAAAACACTAACAAACAGATTAGAACAATATGAACTTGCGCAAATCTCTATGAATGATGCGCAAACTTGTATGAATGATGCGCAAACCTATGAACGATACGTAAACTTCAGAAACTCACACAAATTACGCAAGAACAATTAAAACTTTGAAATTGAACCAAGAAAAACACACACTGATTATTGAAAAACACTTTCTAACAAATTTCAACCAACAATATCGATTAAAAACAACTAAATCACGAAATTCGTAAGAGAACAATACGTAAACCGATTTTTTCCAGAAAATCAAAATATTTCAAAATTGATGATCAAAACGCAATTTTCTTGAAATTTGATGTGAATCAAATATATTCTCCTTGTAAAAACGAATCCAACAAATCAAAAAACAAAGAAATTCATTCAAAAACAAAGTCGAATTTGATGAAAAATCTGAAAACGAGATTTTCTTGAAAAATTCAAGAAAATCAATCAAATTTTCGATTTAATCCACAAATTCAGTATCGAAAAAACAATCTCTCAATTCTCTCAAGATTCAGATTAGCTCTGATACCAATTGAAAGTTCAAGATCTTATGAATCCTAGAGAGAGAAAGTAGAGAGAGACAAGTATGTGCAAAGTAGTAATTATCAATAATGTGCGAGAAGTTCTTTTACAGAACAAGACCAAAGGGACTTAAATACCCTTGGTCAGATACAACACAGTATGACTCTAAACACAGTATTTGACCAAGCCCTATAAATACAATGATTACTATAAAGTCAGACCTAACAAAAGCATATAGAAATCAGGTACCACTTTATCAGAGACTGTAATGAAAAGAATCTCATTCAGGTTATGAAAGTCCATACAAGTAACCAATTTGCTGATCTATTCACCAAAGCTTTTGATGTGGGTAGATTCACATTCTTGGTCACAAGTTTGGGCATGATAAACACTAAATAAGCCTCCTTTGATCTGCTTTATGTACCATTTCTGTATAGACTCCTTCCTGTCTACTTTCTCATATTGTATTGTGCATGGTGCTGCTAACCTTGTGTGTTTAAGTGTTTCAGATTGCTTAAATTGCATACTTGGTACCTCTAGTTAAGTTAATATTGCTCTCTATATTACTCATGTTGACAGTTCAAATATGGTTAAGTATGGTTACTACTGCTAGGTAGTTTATACTGCCAGTGCAAAGTTACTACTGCTTTCCTTGTTTCTACTGCTAATCAGTGTTACTACTGCTGGCATGTGTTAATACTGCTAGTCTGTGTTAATACTGCTAGTCTGTGTTAGTACTGCCAGTATATGTTACTACTGCTAATATAAGTTAATACTGCTAGGGTACTTAGTACTGCTTCTAACTGAAACCCTCCACCTATAAATACCCTTTGTGACCGCCAAAATACAAACGGCTCTTTAAACTTCCATTGCTTCTCTTTCTCTCTCTCTCTCTCTCTCGATTTCTTGCTCACCAGTGTACACCCTAGTTGCGATTCGAACCCTAGAATCAATCAGAACGACGACAGGACTAGAATTCTTTGATAAACACAATGAGGTAGCTATGCTGCAAAAACCCAAACAGGCTGAAGGTTTTCACCAGATTGTGGATTTCCTCAAATCGTCACACATTGCCCATGCCCTCACTGTCAATCCCACAATCTGTGTGGAACATCTACGACAATTTTGGGCAAATGCTACCATCCACACTGAAGAGGGCACTCAGGTCATCAAAACAAGGATGTGTGATACCCCTGACCATCTTAGAGGAGTGTATTCACATCCATCTACGCTTAGATGATGCCTTAGGTATTACCTCTCTTCCTAAGGAAGATATCTTCCAAGTTCTTAATCGTATGGGGTATGAAGGTCCCACTGATGTATATAAATTTTTCAAGAACAGATTTTCTCCCAAGGTTCTAAATGGCGTGAGGCGTGGCATGGCGGCGAGGCCAAGCCTCAAGCCTTAGGAGCCACAGCGAAGCCATGGCGTTTTCAAGGCGTGACTTATGGCGTCAAATTTCTAATTCATATATAATATTATATATAAAAACGTATGTTTTGTAATGTTATTCAATGAGTCAATAGTAATAAGCAAGTTAAATTAGGTTATTTACTAAAAACTTGCAAATGATACATTAAAAACGTAAATAAAAATCAAATATATCATCACGATAACTACGCATTAGGCCTTGGCGTGCCACAGGCTTAACGTGGCGTGACACACAAGCCTTGGTGCCATGGCACGCCATGACGGCTGTGCGACGAGTTTTTTAGAACAGTGTTTTCACCTCAGTGGAGATTTTTTGTTCATACCCTACAATACTGCATTTCAAGAAAAACAACTGGCTGGAGTGAGTTCAGCAGCACCATAGCCTATGCTTTGGTCTGCTTAGCAACTTCTAGAAAGTTTAATTTCTCTCAAATGATCTTAAACGATTTAATGTCAAACCTGGATACCAAATCAAAAAGCTTTTATATGTATCCAAGGTTTGTACAAGAAGTACTTAATAAGGAATTGACGGATTTACCTACCTTCAAGGAGGTATATGTACCAAAACTCCCCAAGGGGAAAGTGTTCTCAAACATTAAAAGGTCTTCCAAGGACTTTTCTGGTATAGACACTCCATTGTTCTCTACAATGATGGGTGTGTCTCTTTCCCATGGTGAGGCATCAGGGTCACAGCCCACATCTGACCACCCAACTGATGACCTACCCACACCACTCATTTCTAGTAATCCTCCTCAGATTCCTATTGTAAAGCCCACATCGCCCATCACCAAAACATATATCAGGAAAAAGGTACAGAAGGTTCCTTCCCTTCTTGTATCTTCACCCCCAAAGCCTTCAAGACCTCTAATGGAGCATTATCCATTAGAGAATATCCAAAAATAAACCACAGGGGTGTCTTCCAACCCCAAGAAGGTGCTCTATAAGGAGAAGGATGAGCATATGAGCAGCAAGGCTCACACTACTGTTTCTGCACACGGTGTAGGACAGGACAGTGTGAACATACCTAAGACCTTCCCCACGGCAACTTTAGATGAGCAATCATCCAAAGGTCCCAGGTGCCAAGAAACCAAGGGGGTAGAGGGTGCTTTTGCTAGGCAGAAGACTCCTACTAAAACTTCCAAGGATCCTTCAAGGGTGGTCAACACACCCAAAGGAGGTGAGGATAGATATACTTATGATGAATTGATGGATACACTTGGTACCTTAAGTCAGGAAATTACAGATCAAGCACTGGAAATAAAAGATATGCAACAGGTGATACCTTCCCAACAACTTCAGATCACCAAACTGAAGAACACGCTTCTGCGGCTAGTGCACAAAAAGAAGAAAACCAAATTTGTGCTAAAGAAGAGGAGCATAGATCATGATGCTTCCAAAAAGGGGGAGACAACTGAAGCTGAAACTGAAAAACAAAGTCCTGTTGGCATGGAATCTAAATTTGAGGGGGAGTTGGGTACAAAAGCAGAAAATGAGCCAGCAGTAGTAACTACACCAGAAACTACAAAAGCAGTAGAAACAGAAAAAGTTGCAGCAGAAACTGGTATGTCTGTAGAGGAGGTTGAGATTGCTGAAACTTTGGTCAAAGCAAAGAATGACACCCCCAAGGCTACTCAAAAGGCCAAGGGAGTGGTAATCAAAGAAGGTGGAACAGAAAAGAAAAGAAAAGAAGTCAGTGTTGCTAAAGCCAAAAGGAAAGGAAAAGAAAAGATGGTTGAACCAGTAAAAGCATCAAAGAATCAAACTCAAATAGAATTGGATGAAGAGGTGGCTAAGAACTTGCAAGAGGAATTGGAAAAGGAGGAAGAGATCCAATCTGCAAAAGACAGAGAGATTGCTTTGGAATTGGCTACTAAGCTTAATGAGGAATATCAAAAGAGCTTAAAGACTGCAGTTGCTGCTAAAGTTACAAAGAAGGCATCAAGGCAAAGGCTGCTATTAAAGACAAGACAAAGACAACCATCTAAAACCTTCCTGGCCAATCAAGAAAGAAGGAAAATGATAAACTTTCTGAAAGGAGCTATTGGAGTTCCTAAAGGAATGTTTACCAGCATGTCATTTGGAAGGGTAGAAGAGCTTTACAATAAGGAGATGGCCAAGCTGAAAGGGGATTTCATTCAAAGGGTTGAGGTTGAAAGAAAGACATGATCTCAACATACAACAGCCCTTTCCTGACAGTGAGGAAGGCACTCCTATCAAAGAAAATGCAAATGTGAAGGAAGAAGAGACCTTAGCTCAGAAAATTGGAGCTATAAAAAGAAAGAAATCCATTGCTACAAAGAAACAGGCAAAGAGGTCAAGAATTAAAGAAAAAGAAAATGAAAGTGAGAGAGCAGAAACAGAATCTGCATAACATCAACTAAAGTAGAATCAAGATCATACAAGTCAATCAAGACAACCTGATGTGCAATTTGATTTGTACATGACAGTATCTGATAAAGAACCTCTGAAGATTGATCCTATTTCAGTGAATGCTCCTGAAATCATTCATTGGGATATTTTGAAAGATCAAGGCAAAGAATACTTCAGGATCAAGAGATTGGGAGATCACTATGAAGTGTATGCTACATGGGGTAAAATTATCAGAAGCTGCTCCAGGTCTGATTTGGAAGAAATGCACAAAGTTGGGATGAGCTTGTATGGTAAAGTGTTGGAAGAAGCTGGAATGAGTCTAATCAAGTTAGCCATGGAGTACTTATGCATGATGTTTGATCCTAGCAAAGTTCAACATGTTGTCAGAGATCTGCATCTGGAGAATAAATTCCAAAGAATAGACAATTGGATGCTATTTGAAAGGTGTGGAGTCTATCTCATCACTATTGACAAATATTATCATGAGTACTACCTCGTGGATAGAATTTATGATCACAGCAAAGCTAAATTGCAAGGTATGTTGAATGCTAAGTTGGTGTGTTCAAAAGATTCAGAAATGGCCAAGATAGTAGTCAGAAGAATTATCAATCAGAGTTTAGATCTGGATCCTAATCTATGCAACTGAGAAGCAGTTTTGAAAGCATCCTGAAGACAACAATTTTTGCTGAAGAACTTAACTTCTCATTCTGAAAAGTTAAGTTAGGGGGAGATTGTTGGGTCTGAATGTGCTAAGTATGGTTTATGCTGCTCAGTCTTCATGATTCATGCTGCTAAGTGATTAATACTGCTAAGCCATCAAGATTACTACTACTAGTAGAATAAATACTGCTTGAAGAGTTAGTGCTGCTAATTGAATAGTTAGTACTGCTTGGAGAGTTAGTACTGCTAGTAGTTAGTATTGCTGAATGATTACTACTGCAAGTGAGGAGTTAATATTGTAAGCATGGTTAGTACTGCTCAAAGATTAATACTGCTGAGAATGATTAATGCTGTTGGATAAGGAAGAAGATTAATGTTGCTCATGTTGAAGATAATGACTTGGAACGAAAGAATAAGAGTTGGAGATAATGCTGAAGATAATTATGGTATTGATTCTGAAGATCAATTTTTTTTTTGATAATTATCTTGTAATCAACTCTGTATATATTGTATAGAAGTCTTTGATAGAATTAGATTATTCATACGTTTGTTTAGAGAGAATTAACCTCAAGACTAGTATTGATCCTTTCTATAGAGAAGTATAGAACGTCTGTTGAGCTTGTTCAACAGATTGAGGTTGTGTTTGTAATCATTAAGTTTTATGCAATATAAACTTATGATTTGAGTTCTTATTCTGTATTTTTTGATTAATTGTTAAAGTGTTATTCCGCGACTTCTTTAACATTGTTTCTGAGTTTGTATTAAAATTCTTGTTTAAGAATTTTCGATCTTGACACTTTCCATAACTCAAATCCAGACTTCTTTTAGGTGATTTTTCTCTGATTTACAGGTAATATCTCATCCACCCTCATCTCTCCTCATTAAATCATCCTTGGTCATATATTGATCATCACTAGGTTTTATCTAGCATTTATTGGGAAGAATCCATCTCCATCAAGTTTCAAGAGTTCATCTCCTTTCTCTCTCAAGATCTCATCATCTAGGGTTTGTTCATAAATCATAACAAGGTGAGTACACACACATTTTAAACTCCATACATGGTAACCTTCTTGTATTTAACTCCTACATACTCTCAAAGTACGGGATTTTGAATCTTTGGTAAACTTTGACCTAAAATTGATTTTTAGATTTTAGGGTTTGAATGTGGATAAAATTGTTTGGAAATGCTTATGGCCTATGAATAAAGGATGTTTTACGGTTTTACATACTCCGTTATGATCACCTTTACTTTTATGTGGGTTTGATGAACCCAAGTAAAATTAGGGTTTGGGGAGATTTATATTTTATCCTAAGACATATGTTGTGGATTTTATTGTTGGTACAAGCTTATTATTGACACATGGTGTATCTGGTTTATATGTGACATTACACCCATTAATTTGGTAAGTTGTCTAAGAAGGCTCATTGGTATGAAATTTATATACATAGACCAATAATGTGGTAGTAAAATGTGTCTTGGTTTTGGTTTAGTGCAATGGATCCATAGGCACGGTGTTCTTAATGTCTCGCTTTGGACATTGACTTCACTACTTTGGCACGAAATAGGCATCGGGTCACCATGGTAAGTAAGGTGTGGACCTATATGGTTGGGCAGCGCCCCATGGGCAGTAAGATGTAATTCCATGGTGCATAAGTTCCCGTTCTGGAACTTCTCAAGAATAGACCTAGGGGGTTGACTTGATTTTTGAGCAATAAACTTAGAGGAGTTGAACTTACTAAAGTGATTGATATTTGATTTAAATATGGTGTGATCACTAATGGTTTACTTGTTTGTTTTGACTTAGCTCATGGTTATATCCAACAATACAACTTCAGATGGTTTTGTAATGACTGCTTATATGTTAATCGTTCTCACTAGGCGTTAGCCTAACACTTGTTTCTTTGGTTGACATGTATGACAGGTCATCTTAGCAGCGGGGCTCGTCGGGATTGAGTGGACGACCAAGTGGTCGAGAGTGGTCATTTTGAAGAATCATAGACTGACGTAATTTGTTTTGGTGGTATATCATTTTGGAAGAATAACGACACTCGACCATAATCTATTTTAGGCTAATTTAGATTATTAGGTTGTCGATTTATATTCTTCATTTGTAATTGGAATTGTAAACTCCATACTATATTTCCCTATTTTAGGGTGACACACATTGATTTTAGAATATCATTCCACATTTTCAGGATTAAATTGACCCCTATTTTTAGGGTGTTACACTATTATTGTTGTATTAAGTAGTAAAGACGATCATCAGGATAGATAGTATGTATCAGTTTATCAATTGTGTAGACCCTAATAATCAATGCCATGTTTGAAGCCATCAATTTCCTAAATGTCAATCGTCTGTTGTTCTTGACAACTTAAACCTTCTTGTTGTCCAATGTTACCATTCGGTTCAAAAGATAGTCGGCTTGCGCGGAAGATGTATCAAACTCCAATATGAATTGGTTGATTTAAAAACAATTTGTCGTGATTGTCGGAGCATTGAAGCAACCATGGGGAATTAAAAGGTAAAATGAATATAACTCAAGGGAAAAGATGGACTCGAGAAAAAGCATCGTACTTGTTCCCCATCTCCTATAACCATCCAAACCCTTCGAATACCTCTTGATTCTGTTGGAAAACATAGTTGAGTAGACTGAATATACTGTCATCCAGGTCTTACTATTTAATTCCATCCCGAGACTATTTTGCACACAATTGAGCGTTGTTTCACTTATACTATCATGCAGAGTTTAACTTGAGTTCCTTTGTTCATAAATTCCCTCTACGTGAATGGTTATGTGTAAAAAATCTAGGACTCGAGTGATGAGAGTGCACCGTAAGGGAGATTCGAGGCAAAATTCTTTCCCTGACGTATGTCTCACTGGTAACAACTTAGTATGCATGGAGCTGTCTGAAGTTCAACTCCTAATGGTTTTTGATTTCAGCCAACTGAAATGGAAGTACAATCAGAGTTGGGCTTTATTGTTTCTTCTTAATAGAGTATAAGTAGGTTGGGTGTGACCGCTTGGTTGTCATGTGATATAGTTTTTATCTTGACTTTGTGTTTTTAAGTTTTATGTTGTCGCTAATTTGCTTGGGGACAAGCAACACTCGGTTTGGGGTTGTTGATAACTCCAATTTTTGGTGTTATTCTAATACCATGATTCGAGTAGTTTCGACTTGTTTTCAAGCAAACAAGCGTTGATCTTATGATTTCGTCGAGATTTTTACAGCATTCGATAAAGGATATCATGCGTGAAGAAGTGGCGTCTTCATTGTTGAAAACCGGAATTTAGTAGCTAAGTGAGAAGTTATAAGGAGGAGCGAAACAACAACTTGCACGACATGTCCCGCAGCCTCATGTCGCGACCATTTTTTGACATGCACGGTTTACCCCGAAGCCTCAAAGCCACGGGGAAAGCCGAGGAACTCGCTGTTTTGGCCTCTGCAACACTTATTCGAATTTTGAGCTAGGGTTAAAGAGGACATTTTGACAGAGGATTGACGGTGGCTTGAGGGACAATTTTTGAAGCGAAGAAGCTACGGGAAAACGAGAAAGGTGGGAAGATCTTGTGAAAAAGGATTATTGAAGCTAATTGTAATATCATGTGAGTGGAGAATTGATACATCAGGGAGTGTTTGTTACTTTTAAGCATTTTTGTCTAACAATGTTTGGGTTTTCAACTTTTTCATGTAGTATTTTGTTTTACAACACCCTCAACATGAATTAGTCCTTACATGTTGGGGGTTGGATGAATTTTGGGTTGGATAACCATATGATTAGGTGATTGAACATTGTATTGGGTTATTTTCTTTTTCAATGAAGCATATGACATAGTTTTTAATGCTTTCATTAGCCTGATCAACTATTCAATGATTTCTTGATCTTAGTTTTCTTTGAGAAAAGTTCATTAAGATTTGATGTTGATGTTGTATGCCTAGAGTAAGAATTGGATAGAGATATACCGATTCAACTCTAGATAGTTTTTAATCCTGTTTTGCATTATGGTTGGGTATCAATTGGCAAGATCGAGAGATGAAACAATTCGTTCCAATAATAATTGTTATTATAGCTCGAGAGAATATAATAGCTTATTTCGTGATTAATTCATTGATCATTAGCCCGGTTCCTTGTTAATCAACTTGTTATGTGATAAATCAACCTAAGAGTATTCCAATCCCCCAACAGTTTTTCCTAAACCATTTTTGCTTGTTTGCAAGATTTAATCGTTCTCACCCGTTAAGTCTTCTGTGAATCAATTATCGCAATTTCAAACCAAACTTTTTACCATTTAGTTAATAGTTAATATAGTCATTATGTTAATTAGTACCTGGATCCTTTGGTTCAATACTCGTACGTCCGTACGTATTACTTGAGTCGACACCGTACACTTGCAGTCTGATTAGGTGGTGTAAAAACCCACCTATCAGTTTCTCGGTTACCTGTGCTTGAAGTATTGCGAACTCTTGTACCATCTTGTTGACTTGTACGTTGTCATAATGAATACGTTCTTCCTTATCTTTTATTTCCCACTTCAACCTTTTTCCCTCCTCCATGTCCGCTTCCATCCTTTTGATGTGTCTTTCCTTCTTGGTCATCATTTGTATGTTAGGATCAAGCTTGCCACTATGCCAAAAGCAATTGCTAACGGAGAAGGCGCAACTTTATTTCCATATAGCGTAGCAGCCAGTACCATGTTTCGATTTAGGAAGATGTTGGTCAATGACCCAACAATCCCCCCCCCCTAGCATCTGCCAGCACTAACAAGATCTTTGCTAGAAGACAATGGTTGCACAACATACCTTTGGCATTTAAATGCACTCCATCGGATTCGAACCCGTGACCAGCTATGATACCACATGTTAGGATCAAACGCTTACCACTATGCCAAAAGCAATTGCTGATGGAGAAGGCACAACTTTATTTCCATATAGCTTAGCAGCCATTGCCACATTTCGATTTAGGAAGATGCTAGTCAATGACCCAACAATTTCCAATTTTCAGTGAGTTTCTTGATCTCCGCTTTATTTTTGTATCGATCGTTTCATCCTTTTCGACATTGTTTATGAAGAGGGGGGGTTTGAAGATGATGCATTTCCAACCATGTGTATGGTGAAAGAAGGGAGTCTTATGATATCAGTGGATGGAAAATTTGGTATAGATGCTATGAATTTTAAGTTGAAAATAACAGGAGTATTTATAGCCACACGGAGCCACCTTCGCAATTGCGAACCCATATTTGGTCAAGATAAACCTGCTACTTTTCAGATGAATCTGGAAGACCTTTTCAGACGAATCTTTCAGTCCTTGCGGGTATATCTTGACCAAATGATTATCCGCAATTACGAAGGTGGCTTTTCACGACTATAAGTAGGTTCTTTGATGAAGTAGTAAGTCACAACTTGCTATATATCCTTTCCTACCTTTGATACCTTTTTGTGACATTTCTTACCTACCTTTTCCTACTTTGTATAACACTATGGTCGGAACTTCCCGCTCTGCTAGGAAACAACCATTGAATGATGGAAGTTTCAGGAGCAGCTGGAGAGTACCACAAACGGAGGAGGAGTGATTAATGTTTGGGAGAACTGAGGCCGATCATCCAATAACAAAAGAGGAGCAATATTCATGGGATGAAGCATGGGACAACTATGTTGCGACACATGAATACCAAATGCCAACAACCTATGGAGACAGGCCTCAAAACCTAGACCCTCCGTCGTCTCAAGTCATGCTTTTGAAATTGAGGGAATCCTGTAAGCAGGCGAACCTGGAGATCGATAGGCTAAAAGGCATATGGCTGAAGAACAGGGAAGATCAACTAGCAGCAGTGGCAGTGATAAAGGAAAAGAAACTCCAGGTGTACTTACTGCAACATGAGATCAGAGAAGAGGAGAAAATAGTCAGAAGTATCAAAGAAAGCTATGCCGGTATAGAGGAGATGATCAATGACACTACTGAGTGGATCATCAATTGTCAGAATATCTATCCGGAGGGACACTACTACATTTCTCCAAGGGTTGGTTGTTTAGTTCAGATGAACTGTATCCGTTACATGATCATGAAAATGTGCGTCTTAATAAAATGATGCTTTAATTTAACATAACGACATAATTTAATTTAACAAAAAAGCACTTAACAAACACTTGTGTTTATTTAATTTAACATGGACCACTTAGCATACACGATTTACTCGTTAAAAATCAACATTGAGGTCAATACTATCATGTCTTAGAGTTCCATGTGGTTCTAGATCTGAAGATGCCTGTGAGTATCTCCTTTGGCTACCTGAAGCTCTGCTCCTACGCACGCTTGATTCAATAGGAGTTGGACATTCTGCACGAGTATGTCCTACGACTCCACACCTACCACATTTTCTCTATAAGGGACCTTCACTATGAGATGGACGCCGATCATTGTTACTCGGTCTCCCTACACGCCTCTTAGTTTTTAAGATTGGATAGCATGGTATAAGGGGGACATATGAAGACAACCATGATGTAGGGGGTCCAGCTGGCATGATTACCTCCCGATATGTTGCCCGGTAATTTTCAGATGTGAAGTAATTTATAGACAAATCGCTGCAATCTCTATGACCAGAATGTCTTGCAACAACGATGGCATGACCGCAAGGCAACCCAGAAACTTGCCATTGCATACATTCACAAGAATGGAGGTTCATATCGACCTTCAAGTTCCTATGGTGATCCCGAACCTTGTACACACCATATCCAATTCTGCATACGGTCCATGTCGCAGACTTGCCGACCCTTTTCTGAATCTTTTCCTCCTCCCACGGTGTAAGTCTATGTTGCATTTAATATACAAATATGTGTTAATTGTGTTACAATATAAAAAGAACACGAAAATACAACTATATATAAGTTCAAATTTTCAGAGTTCATTAATCTCTTTTATCTCGTCGAATTAGGTACCACTGTTGTTGAAAATCTCGGAAGTAGTCCATAAGTCTGACAATCGGTAACCTACGCACAAAACGGGACAGTGCATTCACCAACTCTGCATTATTTGAGGTCATAATATTATACCGTATACTAGGAAAATAGGCCCTTAACCACCTCTCCTTGCCAGCCTGGTCCATAATTTGAGCTCCGGCAAATACACTAACTCGTAGTGCCATCATGTACCAGTCAAACTCCCGCACCGTATACGCTTTGCATGCCTTCTAGTATGTCATATTATATATTTTAATATGTTTGTCCTTGCTTTTCACATTCATCTCCAAATGTCGACAAGATAGAGCATGATGGGTTGTTTGGAACACTGTGGTAATTGCGGCGCTTATGAAAGCAGCCCTGTCAGACATAAGCACCAACCCTTCCGGTTCTCCAATACATTCTCTCAACATGGACAAAAACCAATTCCACACTTCCCTAGTCTTGGACCTGCCTACTCCGAACGCAATGGGCACAATGTTATTATTTGCGTCCATGGCAACCACCAAGAACATTGTACCCAAGTAACGTTCCTTTAAATGAGTGTCATCTATTACAAGGACATGATGCAAGTTTGTCAAAGAAACTCTGTATCTGCAAAAATATAGGTGGTTTCCATTTGTAAATGTTATAATTTATAATATGTAAACATATGACTTATTAATATATGTATCACGCAACCAAGGGGCAGCGAAACACAACTCAAAACGTCCCGTTGAATCTGTCCTTATTCTGGTGTGTGTACCTGGATTTTGTAGCTCTAAATTATATAAGAATGTAGGGAGTCAGTTGAACGACTCCTCAAGAATGTCCATCACCAGTAGTAGTGCCCTACATCTCGCACGCCAACCTTGGTAGTAACCAATAGTGATACCGTACTGCTGGTTTATATTGTGTACGATGTCATTTAGCCGAAGTGCCCTGCTAGCATCTATAAATTTTCCTTTGAGTATATGACCCAAAACCTTTTTGTTTGCTTGTCGATGGTTAGGATTCAATTAGGTCTTCGAACAAGTGTGTACGTCCACCAACTTTCGAACGTGAAACATAGTGTCTTTTTTCATGGTGGTGGCCGTCATACGCCAACCACAATTCTCTTTGACGATACATCCTCGAATCTGGTTGTGTTATATCTCTTCATTCTACCGAGCTCTATAATCATTTGGTCCTTCGTGTCAAATATCTGACCGACAACTATTCTTGCACTACAATTATAAGGTGGTGGTTGGTTGGTTGCTATATAGGTCTCCGGGGTTGGAAAGAGAGGATGCATATCAAAATAATCATTTAACCCACCAAATGATTTATTAGTAGGGGTTATTGTTTCTACTTCTTCGTCTTCATCTTTATCGGTTTCTGATAAGTCAACATTATATAGACCCATTGAGAAAACATCGGCTTCTTCTTCTTCTACTTGTTCCGTCTCGGGAACAAAATAGGGATAATAGTCCTTAAGACCATATGTATGCTCTGGAATAAGGATGAGTTCGTAGAAGGGCTGCAATTAAGAATCATGCTTTGGTTGAGGAATATACATTCCTTGACTCTAACATTGATCTTCGGTCTCATGGTTTTCAGTGTTGGAACTGTTGGGATTTTATATTCAAGAACATGGGTTTCAAAAAACCATAAAACGATTTTAGGCAACGGAAGCAAAAACAAAAATTTTGAACATAAACATAAAACCATTTTATTCCCACAAAGGATCTTGTTACATGCAATGAAAAGATAAAACATAAAAGGAAGTTTAGATTTACAACCTTTGAAGACTTTGGATCCTCATGAGAGGATGATCGTTGATGATGATGGTAGAACCCAACGTAGAGTTCCTCTATCGGTATCCACCAACAAGCTCCAACACTTCGAATGCTAGTTCCTTTCTTCTTGATGATGCAAAGATGTTTTCTTGGATCAAATTTATAAGGGATTTGATTAACCAAGAAACACCAAAACCACCACTATGGTGGTTTTGGCCGAATCCAAGAGAGAGGGAGGAGGAAAAGAGGTTTTTTTTTCTTTTTTCAAAACTTGTTCTATGTTCTTAAAAAAATGCAAGGGAAAGTCTTGTATATCAACAACCAACCACCACACAAAAGAACCAATAAGCATGCTCCCTTCCATGCATATTTTTATTTAAGTCCTTCCACTTTTAAAATATAGCCATGCATACTTTCCCTTTAGCCCTCCTAGTTTAAATTAGTTAAAATCATAATTTTAACAATTTAAACTTTATTACTATAAGTCCCTCTTGAAATTCTAGTTACATATGAGCCCATCATATCATTAATAAACTAGAATCTTTTATTTGCGTTTAATGTTATGAATCATATTCAATAATAATTTTCAAGAATTATTAATATTTATCAAGAATCGAATTCTTATAAATATTAATTAGGCGTCTACTTATTTTTGTTGTGACCCTATAGGATCATATATTACCGGCAATATTATTTTATAATCATTCTTGAGCATATAGAACCAACAATCTCCCACTTGCTCAAGACTGTATTATAGAATAAAATAGACAGTGGTGGACGTCTAGCAACATCTCACTGCCCCCAGCAACGTATGACTGTATGTGCCATTCATCAACATCCAATTCCCACAAGCTCAAAACTTTAATTGATGTATAAGGTGTGGTATCAGTTATCCCTTTGTTCGGACATCATGTTGAACATGAGACATGGATCGCTATCATTCTCATATGTCATTCAACTTTTGGTAAGGCGCATTAGATGTCTCACTCTTAAACCATTTAGAGGAACAAATCCCATTTTGACTACATATGCCTCTTATGCAGTTCATACTATACCCAATGATGGCCTTTATAGCTGCCTACAATTTCAAGATCAGCGGTTAACCATATCAAAGCACAGTACTCCCTACACTCAAGTCCCTAATATGTATTTTAGGTCAAAGGATACAAAGATATTACCTTTATTCAAATGTCACTCATGACAACAATCCATGAAGTGATCTTGATGCGGGTCATGTCCAGTACTTGTTCCCTAGCAAGTACCTACGAACTTGGTTGCAACACTTTGCCACTTTTACCCTTAAAAGTCAACCAATCCAATTCATATTAGTCTTTCTTCATAGTTGCTCCTACAACTATGATCGACTATGGACGTTTAGAATAAGTGATTTATTCACGGATTAAACATGCTAATATAGAACACAACAAGTATAAGAGATCATATCCTATATATCTTTACTAAATACTATACTTGTTGCTTAACTTGTTCCAATATCCAAATACTAAATTCAAATTAATTTCCATCACTAGAATAACGAAGTCCTATGGCTCAAGCATGACCCTTCAAGCTTAGCATATGAAAAGAGCTTCGTAAATGGGTCATCTAAAATTTGATTTGTGTGAACTTTGTGAATACTAACATCTCCATCTCTAACTTTGTTCCGAACATAGTTAAATGTTTGGAGTAGATGCTTGGTACTCTGATGTGACATAGTGTTCTTTAGCTTGCGTAATGGCACCCATATTGTCACAAAAGATTTCTAGGTGATCCTGAATGGAAGGTATCATCCTAGCTTTTCAATGAACTCTTTCATCCAAAACATCTTATCTTTTGCATCTTCTAAAGCAACAATATATTCTTATTCTGTAGTATATTATGCAATTTAGCTTCGTTTGGAACTCTTTCCAATGAGCTACTTCTTCATTCACAATGAAGACATACCCCTTTTAATGGTCGAGAACCTTCTCGATCTATATGGAAGCTATCAGCAGTGTAACAGTTTACTATGGTCTTCTTCCAACCCTTAATTAAGGAACACTTCTTTGGTTCTTCGTAAGTATCTTAGAATGTTCTTTACAGTCATCTAATGACCTTCCCACGTATTTCGTTGGTTTCTTCTTCTAATGCTCTAAAGCATTATGACATACTCGGTCTAGTGTATATCTTGGCATTTATGATGGATCCAATTGCAGAAGCATATGGAATACCAATCATTTTATCTAACTCAACCTTTGTGCTAGAATATTGAGATATGCTCAAAATGATGTGATATCATAGTTGCAAGAAACTACCTCTAGTGCCTTGTATCTTGATCCTTTCAAGATCTTGTCAATTTACATACTTTGACTTAAACCTATAAGTCGTCTTTATCTATCTCTATAGATCTTTATTTCAAGAACATAATTATGTTCTTAAGTCTTTCATTTAGATATGTTGCCCCGGCCAAGACACGATGCCTTGCCTTGTGTTTTCTTCCGGTTGTTAGTATGTCTCTTACATACAATACTAGGAATTTTACTGCGCTCCGACTAGCCTTTTAGTAAATGCATGAGACTTCTTTTATTTGATGAAATTAAAACCTTTTGATCAAAAAAAAGATTCCAGCTTTAAGATGCTTATAGTTATCCATGAATGGATTGCATCTTGGTGTTCATGACTCTAAGCCACTCATCAGATTCAGAATCTGACACTATATTTTAGTAGTTGATGGGTTTACTAGAATCCCATCATACATCATACTTCATTAGTCGTGAGAAAACGACATTTCTCGGCTTCTGAATGATTCTACTGGATTGTGAATACTTTGTGATTTACTAAGTTTCTGATCAATCAAATTGTTCAGTTTTAACAACCTTTGTTTGATAACTAGTGTCAACCAATAAATGCATTAGGTTATGAGGTTCTTGAATTTCTTCAATTCCTTAGACCTACCATTTGCCTTGCCCATTTGAAAACTTGTTTCCAACAACTTGGAGTTCAAATAATAAACAACTTTTATTATTTTTGGGATTGCAGAATCTGTATACTAAACATTTTTAGTATATTCTACAATATATGCATTTAGTAGATATTAGGTCGAGTTTGGTTGAAGCTTATTGTCTTACATGAGCTTCATAATCCTACACCTTCAATTAAGATTATGGATGAAACTTTTCATACAAAATCTTATAAGGTGTCTTATCTACGTCTTGGTTGGAGTCATACTCAAAATATGATTTACAGTAAATGGGGTAGAACTCGGAATTGATGTAGGAATAGTACTTCTACTCATTATAGAGAGAACCATATTTAATAAGTTTCGGTTCATCCTCTCGAACATACCATAAAGAAGTGGTGTTCTGGATGGACTAAATTGTGTTACTATCCCACAATATCTAAGACGATCCAAGAGCTCTTAGTTGGTTACTTTCTTATATCAGAAAAGACTTTAATGGTCCTATAGAGCTGTTTTCTTTAACTTCACTTTGAAGCAGCTTGAATTATATCAAATGCTTCATGCTTATAACTTCAACGTTTGAAAAACATTAGTGAAGATATTGTATCATCTATCACCATATCTAGACAAGGTTTTGAAAGGCCACATACATCAACATGTATCAATCTTAACCAAAGACTTTTCTCTTTTACTACAATAATTAGAGAGAAGAGTTATATTCAACTTGTCAAAAACTCGCATATATCAAATGAAACATTCTCATTTGCCTTCAGAATACCGCACTTTTGAAGTTGGGATATGCGTTTAATGTTTGTATGACTAAGTTGACTATGTCATAGATTTGATTCAAATCTCATTTGAGTCTTATGGTGTTTACGCGATATAGAACTATGTTTAAGAAAGCAATTGAGATTCACTTTATTATTCAATTAAGAGAACCGGTTCTCGAAACAGAATAATTGATTTTGAATATGAAAATGATCGTTTCAAAAAACGCTTAAGTGAATTTCATCCAATCAATAAACATTCAACTGAAATAATAATTTAGTCAAACTAAATTTAAACATTGTTCGAGACAACATTGTTTTAACAATACAAGCCATGTGGTTTCATAATAAAATCTCTTATAAGCTTGGTATGCAATTTTGCTTCCTTGCTTACATGGATCACCATCATGGTTGTCTTTCAGCCACTTACCTTTCTTGAATATCTGTAACATATTACAAGATAGAGTTCTACACTTAGTATCAAATACATAAGTGCAAGATAGAAAAGGTAAAAGTTCTGTCTATCTTATAGATACCTGAAGGACTTTCCTTGTTAGAAAACTTTATTTCACAGGGGATAATCTTCTCCAACACTTGAAGTCACTGCCTCGGGATTATTTCTTTCATATGTTTCTAGTAACATATATAAGTCCGAGACTGAAACTTCCCGAAAATCCATTTTAAAACCATCGAACCTTTTGTTCAAGGACCCGAGAATCGCATTCTTGGCTAGCATATTCGGATAAGGACAGCCAAGTCTATCTAAATAGTCTAGATGGATCCTCATGGTTTGAAGATGGGAGCCCACACTTTGGTCTTCCCTCATTTTGGTCTGATGAAGTGTCCGACGTGTTTTAAGGACTTTTGTTCTCCCAAAACTTTTATGATATGTCCGTAGTCTCTCCACAAGGTCATATGCCATATCTTGAAATATCTCCACATCTTCTCGTAAGACTGGATCCATAGTTTCAAGCATAAGACATGAAACATCGTATGAATCATTATAATGCTTCCACCAAGAATTTTGGGCCTTTATGGAGGTGAGAGGAGGTTCTTGTGGAAGAGGTACGAAAAGTACGTATGATTTCTTTTCACGTGAGAGAATAAGTCTCAGCCTTTGAATCCACAAAGGAAAGTTTGGTACAGTTAACCTATCTTCCAAGAGAGAGGCTCTTAGGGCTGAATTAATTACGGTGTTTTGGTTCATCTACAAAAATTAACAAGGTTCATTTAGAATTTTCAATATTTAATATTTGACTCAATTAATACCCTCTTATGTTTCTTAAACATTAATTAGTCAAATCTATAATCCAAGTTGCGAAACGAACAAACGGTTAGGTGACCTTTATCCCGCCTATTCAATCCAACAAGGTAGGCAACGCTTACCAATTACATCTAGATGTAACTTATAGCGGTATGGGATTCTTAACAACTTTTGTCAACTTGGCATGTTTGATCCCATCTATGCCTCGGGCCTCTTTTGTTTAGGTGACCTTTATCACAAAAAATTCCCGATCAAGTCATCCTACTTGAGACAACGTGTGAAACTTATATCAATGCGGTTAGGTGACCTTTATCCCACAAGGACACAAGAATCACCTCATTCATCACAAGACAATCCAAGCGGTTAGGTGACCTTTATCCCACAAGGGTGCCATAGTGATGAATGGAGTGTCTCTCAAAAGGATGGTATTGACTTGCCTTCTAAAGAGGGATTTATATGTTTTACAATTCTAGTATTGAAAAACATTTGAGTTGAGAGTTATTGCATGCGTCTAATACGTGGTACTATATTAAAAAACTTATTTATCATCATATGGTTCCTTTTAGTTAAAATAAAATCCCCATTTTATCATCTAAAATTTGTGGTCAAAATATTAATATCATATATTAAGATTTATGTTTGATCACAAAAAAAATATTTATATTCCTATAATAAACATTTTATTATTTAGACTATGAGTTTGGATGAGTCTTAAAATCTCCATTTTAACTCCTTTCACTAATTAAAAAAAAGTTGACGTTTGGTAGTTTTTAGAACAAAAATTTACAAAACCATTTTAGCGTCTTATTAAAAACGTCAAAATTCGATTTCCAAACTCTTAGTACCATATAATTGCATGCGTCAAAATACTCTTAGTTTTGAAAAAACTTATTTCTTCAAAATTATTTAAAATCTTCATTTTAAATTGTTTGGTTCATATAAAATCCAATTTATAGAGTGTTTTTAAAAAAACTATTTTATTCAAAACACATATGAATCAATTTGCATGTTATGGATTTAAAATCTCTATTTTAAATTTTGTTTTACTTAAAATCTCCATTTTAAGGTTTGGTTTATCTCATTATAAAACTTATCTTAAAATTGTCGCTCCAAAATTCAAACAATTTTAAAGCGTGTTTGGACCAAATTTATGTTCTCTACTAGCATATAAAATATCTTATATTTTAAGCAAATAAAAAGGAACATAAACAATCACAACATGCAAAAGAATGTGCATAAAACAAAGTCATTTCTAATGACATTTCTTGTGAGCCAAAACAAGAAATGTCAAGTCCATTCCTTAGGACAAAAAATAAAAACATTTAAAAGAAGATCTTCATGCTCCCACTTGCTTTGACATCTCCATGCAAACAAGTCACCAGGCTCCATCTTCAAGTTCCATGTTGGTCTCCATTTATTTACAATTTATAAATAAAGAAACTAGTTCTAACAACTAATCTAATATTTATAAAATGAACATAATAGAAGATAATAAATCCTATTTACTGTTACAAACCAACATGAATAAAAATATTACAACCATATCGAATTTTTAACTCACATAAAAACACGAAAGGTCCATGGCTTGTTTATGCACATATTTCATAAAATAAAACAACACTTGTTTTTCTAAGGCAACTTTTATGTAACAAAAATGCATGTCAAAATTTTGTTACATAAAATATAAAGACTAGCATAAAAGGTTGCCAAAGAAGCTATGCATGAACCTTTTTCATACAAGATGAAATTTTTATCCATGGCTTCCAAAAAACCAAGTTTCAACCAAATAAAACTTATTATCTAATCATGCATATAACATCGGCTTTGATACCACTTGTTGGGATTTTATGTTCAAGAACATGGGTTTCAAAAAACCATAAAACAATTTTAGGCAACGGAAGCAAAAACAAAAATTTTGAACATAAACATAAAACCATTTTATTCCCAAAAAGGATCTTGTTACATACAATGAAAAGATAAAACATAAAAGGAAGTTTAGATTTACAACCTTTGAAGACTTTGGATCCTCATGGGAGGTTGATCGTTGATGATGATGGTAGAACCCAACGTACAGTTCCTCTATCGGTATCCACCAACAAGCTCCAACACTTCGAATGCTAGTTCCTTTCTTCTTGATGATGCAAAGATGTTTTCTTGGATCAAATTTATAAGGGATTTGATTAACCAAGAAACACCAAAACCACCACTATGGTGGTTTTGGCCGAATCCAAGAGAGAGGGAGGAGGAAAAGAGGTTTTTTTTTCTTTTTTCAAAACTTGTTCTATGTTCTTAAAAAAATGCAAGGGAAAGTCTTGTATATCAACAACCAACCACCACACAAAAGAACCAATAAGCATGCTCCCTTCTATGCATATTTTCATTTAAGTCCTTCCACTTTTAAAATATAGCCATGCATATTTTCCCTTTAGCCCTCCTAGTTTAAATTAGTTAAAATCATAATTTTAACAATTTAAACTTTATTACTATAAGTCCCTCTTGAAATTCTAGTTACATATGAACCCATCATATCATTAATAAACTAGAATCTTTTATTTGCGTTTAATGTTATGAATCATATTCAATAATAATTTTCAAGAATTATTAATATTTATGAAGAATCGAATTCTTATAAATATTAATTAGGTGTCTACTTGTTTTTGGTGTGACCCTATAGGATCATATATTACCGGCAATATTATTTTATAATCATTCTTGAGCATATAGAACCAACAGGAACTACCACCGACATCACCCCCATCGCAAATCGATGAATCGACATACACAAAAAGAGCAAGAGCTCTATCTGACTCGGTTGCGAATTCTAGGAAACCACAAACATCTTCATCGTCAGTTAATTCAAACATTGAACCATCATTCTTGTACACTAACTTCGTTACACCAATAGCAGAACGTTTGATTCCACATCTTATTTTCTAAGTATAACGAAGCAACTTCTGATGTGTAATGTTTTCTGGCAATTTTACATCATGCTGAGCAGAACAAACATAATCTCACCCATTGTTGTTATCATGAACCCATTCACCATCAGAACAAAAATATATCTTAATTTTTTCAACACCATAACTCACTTTTCAAATGAATTGAAGAAGGAAAAATATTTATGATGAACAAAGAAAGCAATAAGTGATATCATATTCAAGGATATCTTCATCGTTCGCCTTTCATTGCTCTTTATAGATGGAAAAATTAATTGCATCCAACCAATTGCATAACAATAGTATAATCATTGTACAGATTGTTGAAAAAAAATAGTGCACATTCGTAAAATACATGCAAAAAACACGTGAAAAACACATAAAACTTGAAAAACACTTGGGTTTTCATGATCAGGGGCTGAAAATGTAAATATTAAAACTTCACGGGCTAGGTGGGCCAGGTTTGCATTTGCTAGTCTTAGGTTCTCATGATCAGGGGCCAAAATTGTAACTTTGTGAAAGTTCAAGGCCAGGTTCGCATTTACGACCCCTGTTTTCACGAGGAGGGGCCAAAATGGTAACTTTGTGAAAGTTTAAGGCCACGTTCGCATTTGCGAACCCTGGTATTACGAGGAGGGGCCAAATGTGTTAAATTTAGGGTGGGCTGATGGAGGAGTTCCTATTCACGAGGGGTGGACAATTTTGATAATTTTAGGGAGAGAATGGCTAAGAGGTTAAGCCATCAATACAAAATGACTATTTTAATTAATTTTCCTATATAAAATTTCAAATAAACACTTGAGGCATGCTTTTGGTTACCTCATTCTAATGTCATGTTGGAAAATGTGCTTTTCCCATGAATACAAACGAACGATATTTTCGATTTTATTAGGCATTTTTATAAGAACACAACTCTCATGATCTTCAAACAATTTGACTAAACTTAATACTTCTTTCGGATGAATGTAATATGTTTTTTGTTTTAACTTATCTTAAATCATACAATGCATTTTTTTCTATAAAGTTTTCATCCTTAAAATTTACTTATTTGTCAATTTACAATTATAATAAAAAAATCTTGTTTTATCATGTCACTACAAAACAACAAGGTTTTTCGACCAAAAAATCTGCCCTAAAAAGAGGTTATCGGAGGATTTCTGACTGATTTGCACGCAAGAAACACCATCACCAGAAATCTGATTTTCCGACGGAGTTACCGGCGGGTTCAGGTCGCCGAAAAATCCGCCACTCACCTTTTTTAAAATTTTGGTTTTTCTTGATTTAATTAGTTTTACTAATAAATTTGATTAACTTATCGCAGAAATCCACCATTGAATTAATCCACCGGTTTATTTTATTTTCAAAATATTTTTTTTATATATATTTTTAAAATTTCCAGCGGATTCACAGTTCCAGAAAAAAAATCATGTTTTTATTGATTTAAAATCCTGTAAATCCTGTAAAAATTGAAAAAAGCCTTGCTAAAAACGTAAAACCAAATATCATCCATTAATTAAAACTCAATACAATTGTTCGGGTGAAAACATCATACAGTTGTTCGAACGGAAATTAAATTGTACCAATACAAAATGTTCCAAACAAATAATCAGAACTCTGGCGGCGTTTGGGCGGGAACTGTTGAGACTGACTAAGTTGTCTGACCAATTTTAGCATCTCCTCATGCTCCTCCTTCCCGATCTCCTCCTCCTTCTGTCGAAGCTCGTATGGAATGAGCAATTCATGAACTTGGGACTTTAAGTCGTTAATTTCCTACAAATACAAGAAAACGTTAGAATATTTAATATGAATTATAAATGAAATAAATAAAGATTGTCAATATAAAAAAAAGTTACACACTCGGCTTTCACAAGACGACGCACCATCCTGTGTGTATGTCCCGGTCAAGACCCAATTGGGATCTTGGTTGTTCCGAAACCAAATAGACGATCTTTCATGGTTCCCCCAACCTCTTGGTGCCAAAACTCTGTATCAACTAGGGGATAGATGGAGGTGTCCTCACTGTATTTTTAGGTGAGATTGGTTGAATAGTCACGATATGGTTTTAAAAATACAAGTCAATTTCGACAACATAACGGCTGTAAATGAGACGTTTCCAACTAAAACAATCTTAACATTTTCCCAACAAATGGAAACCCAAACTAGATAGAGATATATACAAAATTCGAATTTAAACAATCCGAATTTTTCCCAACAAATGGCAACCCAAACTATATATGTTTATATTATATATATATACACACACACACACACACTAACATAGATAGTTACCCAATTATAAAGTTTAAAGTTAAACCCAAACTATATAGATATTCTAAAGTTTTATTGTATAACAATTATGTAAAATACTTTCCACAACACTGCTACATCTCAAAGTCACGTAATCTCGGTATCCGAAGAAGAGGTCTTCGAACACACCTCTTCTTATGGGTATGATTGAAGAGCTCCACAACGGTAGGTGGCACGCCATGTCTTGATTGCGTCTATAAAGGTCAAACAATACGAACATGTGTTAATTATAGAATATTTAAAATCAAGCTACTAAAGTAATGGGTTAATTTTAACATACTAGAAGCGTACTCGCGCAATGCAGCGAGATATATCACGATTTTGATGTTTCATTTTATTTTTTGTTTTTTTTGTCCATTTAGAATACGATTTTGGATGGTTTTGAGAAAGTGATAATGTTTTTTTTTTTATAAATTTGTTTAATTTAGACTTAATAATATAATGTTTTTTATATAAAAAAAATATTTTGTTAGAATTCTATGATTATCTTATATATTTTAATGACATCTAGAAAAAATAACCAATTACATATTTAATAATATAATTAAAACAAATTTATAGTAATATAATATATTAATTAATAGTGATACATGGAAAGGTCTGCATAAAAGGAAGGTCTTGTACATAACAAATTGGTGAGTGTTAGAAGCCTACAGTAGTAATATGTATTTTGTTCTTTGATACTTGTAAATTAAGAGTTTTTTAAAATACTACATAAAATGATGGTAGCTTATGCTTAATAATTTGTATTTAAGAGTTTTTTATCCGTGCTTTATAATATAGTATAGATTAAGTACTTACCAAGCGAGCATCATGCTCTGCGAATGTGATCGATCCACCGGTGTGTTTGACTATTTTACCATCCACCTCGGTGAACTAGTTCGCATGTGCCCCAAGGAAACAGTCTTCCAATGCTCATTTTTCCATCGATCGATCATCGAGCTCTAGACCACCGAAGAGATCCAATCAGGCTGGGGGGGGGGGGGAGTTCTTCAACACAACCATATACTGGTGAGGGTCGTTTTTGGAATAGGGAACACTATTTTAGTTGGCTTCACGGGCGGCTCTATTCCTAGCGGCACTTAAATTGTCATTCCACTAAAGCCCAATAAAACCTTTCAAATCCCAACTAAGATCCATTAAAGCCCAGTAAGACCAAATAAAACCCAATAAATTCATTAAATCCAATAAGACCAAATAAAGCTCAATAGATCCACTAAAAACCAATTAGACTAAATAAAGCTCAACTAAGATCCATTAATTTATTGGGTCATGTGATATGATATCTATGGGTAAAGTAAGATAAATGCTTTAACATGGATAGATATTATGTACAAATCTTGATCTTGGTCATAATTGGGATATTGTGTCTAAATCCTTGTGCATGAGGATTTAGATTATGTATTGAGAAATGGGAATTTTGTAGGCCAAGCTTTGGGCCACTAGCGAGTATACAATAAAGGATATCGATGTCCTTGAAGTGGAACTCATCTAGCTTAGGCATGCAATAAGGTTCTATAAATCCTTGAGGTGTAACTCTACTGAATAAGCAATAAAGGTATGGAATGGTTTGAGGTTGTAATACCTATGTGGTATGTGCACTAAGACCGGAACATGAGGTGTAACCCAATAAAATTGTTAGGTGACTCCCCTCACGTGTTCTTGTCACCTCGATGGAAACGGGGTCTCCTCCGTGTTTCAAGAGTTATCTCTTGTTTGTATGATTAGGTGTGGAACAATTTATGAAAGATTGGAACTTACGTTGATGTGCTACCAATTCGGATCCGATAACAAATATAATACACTTTAATATGATTGATATATAAATAATGTTTAAATTGTCTCACTAGGCTTCTAGCCTAATGCTTGCTTGTGATGTGCTTTGGTTTTTAGATCCCACTAGTGGCGGACTTAGGATGGGTTGATGTGCCAATTGGTGTAGCAAGGAGCACCCAAGGAATCGGATTTTGGGATTTTTTTTAGAAGAGTGATATATTTGGAGATATATGGACACCTACATTAATCTAGTTATTAGAGTCTAGATTAAGTAGGTCTTTAATGTCATATCTCATTTCATTGATAACATTGTTGTACAAACATTCCCCGTAGTGGGTTATAGTTGTCTATCCTATTTGGAAGTTTCATTTTATCTATTTTATGGAATTCCCCAATTTTTGAATGTTTAACTTTTAGGGTGTTATAATTGATGCCTTATTAGGTGTTTGTGTGAAGACATGTATTGCATATATGTATGTGGTGTGTATTGGACTCAACTAAGATCCATTAAACCCCAATAAGACTTTTTTATCACTTATTAAAACCCAATAATACCAATGCTACTTTATTACATGTTTATATGTAGGTATGTACTGCATATATATTTGTAGTGTGTATTTGACTCGACAAGAGAATTATGATTCACTATACGTACTATGTGGAATATATATGTAAGTATTTCACATATACATAAAACCTAAACCCTAAAAAAATAAGTATTTACGGAGTGGAAAAAAATAAACAAAATCACATTTTTTTAAGAATCCGCTACAAATCCGTCACAAATATTTTAAACTTTCCAGCTGTTATTTAAAAAACTTTATTGAATAAATTCACAGGGTAATATTAAAACAATTAGAAAAATCTAAGGGTTACAAGCGGATCCCAAAACTAAAAAAAAAATTAATTTTCTTATTAAATAAAATTATTCATAAAAAAATTAATTTTTTTAAAAGTCACTGGGTGATTACAGGTGGATATTAAAAAAAAATTGTTAAATAAAGCCGATAATTCACCTGTAATTTAAAAAAAAATCTAAGGGATTACCGACAGATCCCAAAATTAAAAAAAATAATTCAAGAAAATTATTAAAAAAATCAATTTTTTAAAAGTCACTGACGGTTTAGAGGCAAATTTATTAAAAAACAATTGTTAAATAAAATCCGCAGGTAATTCTTCGATACTTTTTAAAAAATTAAAAAAAGAATTGGGGTTACCTGCGGATCCTAAAATTAATTTTTTAATTCAAGAAATTTTTTAAAAAAATAATTAATTTTAATTAATTAAATATACGGAGGGATTACCGGCGGAATTTAATTTAAAAAAAATAATTATAATGAAAACCCGCCAGCATGTTTAATTAATTAAAATTAACAATCTTTTAATTAAACAAAATCCCGCGATTATTCGGCGGTAATACGTTGGAAAACTCATCGGAATAATTTTTTTAAAAGTCATAGGCGGATTTGTGGCTGAAATCAACGAAAGTTGACTTTTTTAATTTCCCCCGGTACATCATTGACAGATAATCTACCAGAAACATCCGTAAGAAAAAAAATCATCTTTATAGTAGTTTGTCAAATGGTCTTTTAGGTAGTTGATTTATGTTGGGTTTTATGTTTTAATTATTTCTGGCCCGTGAGGAATAGTTAAAATAGCCTAACAATAGTGGTCTGATACAAGCTATATATCCTAGGGTTTTATAACAACAGAATAGAGAGTCCATAAAATACAAAAGTGATAAAAGAGAGAAAATTCGACTGCACTTTTTGGGCATGTGTAGCCTCTCCGTTTCGTCTATTTCTGGAGTTTGAACCGTTGGATCGTCATGATTTTTGGACCGTAGCTTCAGGACATACTTATCTACATTCTGAACGGTGGAGATCAGTTTTGGATATCCAGAAGCCACCCTTTTGTTGTTCGACAGATTGCTGTTTTTCTGGGTGATGTTTCTTCCTCTTTTCTTTTTGGTTTGATTCCATACTTCTTGATGATTTGTTCCAAGAGTATGATGATTGTGGTGTGCCTCTAGTTTTATCTAGAGAAAACTTTTGTATTGTTTATTGGTAGTAGTGAACTTTAAGCGGCCTAAGGGTCCCGTGGTTTCACTCTCGCCTTGACATGCTTTCAACGCTAAAATTCGTGTGTGCTTGATTGTTGCTTATTTATGCTTTTGGTAGTTGATTATCATTGAATTTAGTATACCCTATTTGTTTGCATCCTCAAAGGTTCATATAAGTCGGGAAGATTTTGTCCAACAAAGGTTTATTCCGCATTTATCGTTACCGTTGTGACGCGTTTTTCCCATCAAAGTGGTATCAGAGCATATGGTTATTGTTATAGGGTTTGACTTGTTTGAACAATGGAAGCTAATACAAGTAGGATGATAAGTCTAAATGGTTCTAATTATCATGTTTGGATAGGAAAGATGGAAGACCTTCTTTATGTGAAGGATTTTTATTTGCCTATTTTTTCAACCGACAAACCTGAGAATAAAATAGATGTAGAATGGAATATTTTGCATAGACAGGTTTGTGGGTATATTTGGCAATGGGTAGATGATAATGTTTTGAACCATATTAGTGGGGAGACTCATGCTCGTACTTTGTGGAACAAGCTCGAGCAGTTATTTGGTCGAAAGACTGGAAATAATAAGTTGTTTTTTATTAAAAAGATGATCCAACTTAAGTACCATGATAGAACTCCTATCACTGATCATTTGAATGCATTTCAGAGAACTATTAATCAGCTTGGTACTCTATCGGATTCGTGGGAGACTTTTAGGACATCATTGTCCAACTCCGCACCCGATGGTGTTATTTCCGTGGAATTGGCTAAAGGCAATATTTTAAATGAAGAGATGAGAAGAAAGTCGCAGGCTTCCTCTTCACAATCAGATGTCTTGCTCACAGAATGATGGGGAAGAAGTCAGAGTAGAGATCCGAGTAATAGAGGTAATCATCGGGAAAATTTGAAAGGAAAGTCTGTTGATTTTGAGTGCTACCATTGTGGTAGGAAAGGGCACACTGTAACGTTCTGCAGACAGTTGAAGAAAGAGAACAAAAGGATCATTCACAACAATCAAAAGAACAATCATAAGAAAGATGATGGTGGTAATGACAATGTTGAAGTTAATACTACCATTGAAGAGTTCTTTCTTTGTTGTGATGACGATATGGTTAACCTTGCACAAGATGATTCGAGTTGGGTTGTTGACAATGGTGCTACGTGTCATGTTACATCACAAAGAGATTTTTATTCATCTTACACTTCAGGTAATTATGGTACTGTTAAGATGGGTAATAATGATCTATAAAAGATTGTTGGAATTGGCGATGTCTGTTTAAAATTTGTCACTGGGATGGAATTGGTTTTGCGAAATGTAAAACATGTCCGAGATATGAGACATAATGTTATTTCTACAGGCTTACTAGATGATGATGGTTACAACAACAACTTTGGTAATGGCATATGGAAACTCACTCACGGTTTCTTGATTGTGGCAAGAGGTAAGAAATGCCCAAAGTTGTATGTGACACATCCGAAGATCTCCAAAAACATTGTAAATGTTGTGGAGAATATTGATATGACTGATTTGTGGCATAAGAGACTTGGTCAAATGAGTGAAAATAGGATGTCCTTTTTATCAAAGAGAAAGGTGTTATCGGGTGTGCATACTGTTCATTTGAAGAAGTGTTCTCACTGTTTGGCAGGAAAGTAGACTCGAGTTACTTTCAAGAGCCAGTTCCATGCTCGAAAGGAGAATATACTTGATTTGGTGATTTCCGATGTTTGTGTCCTATGAAGACTAAGACGCTTGGTAGCTACTCATATTTTGTCACATTCATCGATGATCACTCGAGGAAGGTATGGATTTATACCTTGAAGTCTAAAGATCAAGTATTAGATGTGTTTAAGTAATTTCATGCCTCGGTAGAGAGACAGACTGGGAAGAAAGCTCAAGTGTATTCGAACAGATAATGGAGGTGAATACATTGGGCCTTTTGATTCTTATTGTAGAGAACAAGGTATTCGGTACCAAAAGACTCCTCCGAAGACACCGCAATTGAATGGTTTAGCATAACCAGATGAATAGAACATTGGTTGAGCGAGTCAAATGTTTGCTCTCACATGAAGGGTTGTCGAGTTCCTTTTGGGGAGAAGCTTTGAATACGTCAGTACATGATATTAATCTAACCCCTTGTGTTCCTTTGCATTGTAATGTTCCTGAAAGGGTTTGGAGCGACAAAGATGTTTCGTACCGTCACTTACGCGTCTTTGGATGCAAGGATTTTGTGCACATTCCCAAAGATGAAAGGTTGAAGCTCGATGTGAAAACTAAGCCATGTGTGTTCCTTGGTTATGTCCAAGATTAGTTCGGCTATAGATTATATGATCCGGTTCAAAAGAAACTTGTTCGAAGCTGAGATGTTGTTTTCATGGAAGATCAGACTTTGAAAGATGTCGAGAAGGAAGACACAATACCTCAACATAATGATGATCTTACTGATTTGGATCCAGTTCCTCCTATGCATGTTGAGACACATGATGGAGATGGTGTTTAGAGCGATGAACAAGATGGCATTGATGATACTAATGTTTCGGAGCAAATTGAGATGGATGCAGAAGTTCATCCAGAGTTACCAGTTTTAGGTATGCCATCATTTATCCTACTTAGGCAGTCTATGAGAGACCGTCATCCTTCTACACGATAATGTGCTGATGAGTATGTCTTACTCACTAATGGGGGAGAGCCTGAGTGCTATGCCGAGGCCATAGAAGATGAGCACAAGAAAGAGTGGGTTGAATCCATGAAATATGAGATGACTTCCTTGCATGAGAATAATACATTTAAGTTGGTAAAGTTGCCTAAAGGCAAAAGAGCTTTGAAGAATAAGGGGGTCTACAAAGTGAAGACAGAAGAACATACTTCACGACCCAAGTACAAAGCTAGATTAGAGGTCAAAGGCTTTAGTCAACGAAAAGGTATTGACTTTGATGAGATTTTATCTCCGGTCGTGAAGATGGGATCTATCCGTGTGGTTCTTGGCTTAACAACTAACATTGATCTTGAGGTTGAGCAAATGGATGTCAAGACAACTTTCCTTCACGATGATTTGGACAAGGAAATCTACATGGAGCAACCTGAAGGCTTTCAGGTTAAGGGTAAAGAAGATTATGTGTGTAGACTTCAGAAAACTCTATATGGTTTGAAGCAAGCACCCAGACAGTGGTACAAGAAATTTGAGTCGGTTATGGGGAAGCACGATTATCGAAAAACTACCTTAGATCACTTTGTTTTCTTTCAGAGGTTTGGGGATAATGATTTCATCATTTTGTTGTTATATGTTGATGACATGTTGATTGTTGGTAGGAATAAAGAAAGGATTGTCAAGTTGAAGCAGCAATTGAGCAAATCTTTTGCAATGAAATACTTAGGGCCAACGAAACAGATTCTTGGTGTACAAATCACCCGAAATAGGGTTGCCAAGAAGCTTCACATGTCACAGGAGCAATATATTGAGAAGGTGCTTTGCAGATTCAACATGGATAAAGATAAAGTGGTCAGTTCACCCCTAACTACCAACTTTAAGATAACCGATAAGGATTGTCCCTCTTCAAAGAAGGAGATTGAAGAGATGGCTCGAGTTTCGTATGCATCGGCCGTTGGGAGTCTAATGTATGCAATGATATGTACAAGGCCTGATATAGCCCATGCAGTAGGTGTTGTTAGTCGATTTCTGTCCAATCCAGGTAAAAAGCATTGGGAAGCAGTTAAATGGATTCTCTGATATCTGCGAGGTACTTCCAAATTGGGTATAACATTTGGGAATGAAAAGTCACTGCTTTTTAGGTATATTGATTCTGATATGGCAGGAAATATGGAGAACATGAGATCCACTTCTGGATATTTGATGACCTTTGCAGGGGGAGCAGTATCATGGCAATCAAGGCTGTAAAAATGTGTTGCCTTGTCTACAACTGAGGTTGAGTATATCGCGACAAGTGAAGCGTGCAAAGAATTACTATGGCTGAAAGATTTTCTGAAGGAGCTTGTTTTCAAGAAACAACGCTATGTGGTTCTTTGTGATAATCAAAGTACCATTTGTCTTGCGAACAATTCAACCTTTCATGGAAGAACAAAACATATCAAGATGAAGTATCATTGGATCCGAAAAGCTCTTGAAGATGGATTGCTTGAACTTGATAAAGTTCATACCAATGATAATGGTTCTGATATTTTAACAAAGGCCTTAGCAAGGGAAAAACTAAAGGTATGTTGTGGGATTGCCGGGATGGCGAACTCTTCCTCATAGGCAGAAAGGGGGAGATTTGTTGGGTTTTATGTTTTAATTATTTCTGGCCCACGAGGAATAGTTAAAATAGCCCAATAATAGTGGCCCGATACAAGCTATATATTGTCTTGTATCCTAGGGTTTTATAACAAGAGAAGAGAGAGTCCATAAAATACAAAAGTGAGAAAAGAGAGAAAATTCAACTGCACTTTTCGGGCATGCGTAGCCGCGCAGTTTCGTCTATTCCTGGAGTTTGAACCTTTGGATAGTTGTAAGTTTTAGTGAGTAGCTTAAAAACATCTTTATCTACATTCTGAATGGTGGAGATCGGTTTTGGAGATCCGGAAGCCACCCTTTTTCTGTTCGACAAATTGTTGTTTTTTTGGGTGATGTTTCTTCCTCTTTTCTTTTTGGATTGATTCCATACTTCTTGATGATTTGTTCCAAGACTATAATGATTGTGGTGTGCCTCTAGTTTTATCTAAAGAAGACTTTTGTATTATTTATTGGTGGTAGTGAACTTTAAGCGGCCTAAAGATCCCGTGGTTTTACTCACGCCTTGAGAGGTTTCCACGCCAAAATTCATTTGTGCTTGATTGTTGCTTATTTATGCTTTTGGTAGTTGATTATCATTGCATTTAGTATACCCTATTTGTTTGCATCCTCAAAGGTTCATATAAGTCGGGAATTTTTTGTCCAACGAAGGTTTATTCCGCATTTATCGTTACCGTTGTGACGCGTTTTTCCCATAAATTTATTCGTAAGGGACTTTGATTATTTCTTTCTCATACTTGTTCTCCAGAGTTCTTAGAATTAGTCGAGGTATGAATAAATTGACTTGAATACTTACGCTTAAAAAAATCAATGTTTTTTTAAGTTATTTTACAGGTTTATCAAAACTCAACCAACGAGTAGATGAAGGGCATATTTGTTATGGGAAACATGCATGTACAGAGATAAAAAAAAAAGGATTATTATCTTATACATATAGAAGTTGAAATACCAATATAGACAGAGGTTTAAGGGAAAACCTCAAATAAATGAAAAACTAAAAAACACTTTATCAACAGTTATATTAGATGATCTGATGGATGTGATTAAACAGACGGTTACAACAATATTTTTTAAATTAAAAAAACCTCCACCCCCTATTTTTTATTCGAAAAAAATACTAAAAATGAACAAAATTCGAGAGAAATAAATTACACCAAATAAACGATCATATTTTTCTCGTTAATTTGACATCCATATTCATATACTTTTTCATTCGTTTTTTCGTGGTTTTTCGGTTTTCCATTTATTTAGAGTTTTCTCCTGAACCTGACTCTACCAAGATATTCATCATCAATTTTTTTTAATTAAATGAACCTATTTTTGATTAACTGTTCATCAAACAATAACGTATCTTTCATGATTATGTTTATATTATGAATAAAATAAATAAAAATGATATAATCAACTAATCGTGAATATTAATAAAAAAAAAGATCAATTTATCAATTTTAAAGTTTAAAAGTAATTTATATGATTTTAAAGAATCAAATTGGAAAATTGTCTTCAATAAAGGTGTCATTGGTACGTGGTTATGATTTTGACTCATGGGTCTGGTTCACGTGAGACCAAACTGTTTCCGTGAGACTGTGTGAGACCAAACCTTAAAACATTAAACTTCACACTGAAACACTGTGAAGGTAAAAAACATTTGAACCTTCATAATGTAATCACACTATTAAGGTAAAAAAACCTAAACCAAGTTAAAAAAAATCAAACCTTCACAGATAAAAAATTGTGAAGGTATATCCGAACCTTCACAGTGAAAACGCTGTGAAGGTAAAAAAAACGAACATTCATAGCGAAAAACACCGTGAACGTAACATTTACGGTGTTTCCCTATGAAAAGTTCGATTTTTTTTACATTCACAGTTTTTTGGTGTGAAGTTTCATACTTTAAAGCTTGGTCTCGCCGGTCTCACGGAAACTGTTTGGTCTCACGCGAAGTTAAGTCTTTGACTCATTACAAGAATCCCATGCCCAAACTTTTTGGAATATACAATCAACCAACATATTTTTTACGGATTTCCTTTTAATTTTTTAAGATAATATAAAAGTAATCTCGAATCATCGTCACATATGTTGCTTAAATTTGACCAAACTCTTTCAATTGTTGATAGACGAATTACATGTAAGAATTATATAAAATGATATTTTGATTTGCTTTTTTAAAAGACATATAGTTATGATCAAGGACCTTCCTTTAAGAACCCATAAAATTATGGTAACTTTGATAACTAAGACTATTTCATTTAATTTATTTTCATCTAAGACTAGGATTCAAAAATATAGATTAACATATTTTTGTTTCATGTGTATTTGTTTCACAATATGAACCTTTTTATATTGTCTGTGAAACAAAAGTTTTTTTTTTTTTTTTTTTGGAAAGGGTATCCTGGACCTATGACCCAGACTAATCCCTGACAATTAGGGCATTTGGCCCAGCTGCTAAAGCGTGCAGCCCTGAGATTATCCTCAGTGGCCACAAGTGCTGCTAGTGGGGCTCGAACCCGGGTTGAGCGCTATGAACTCCCCAAGCCTTTACCACCACGCCACAACCCTTGTGGTTGTCTGTGAAACAAAAGTTACATGTAAAATTTTTTCATATAGTGAATTGCATACATATAAAGCAAACACATTGTGAAACAAATAGATGTTTATCAATACATTAAATTCTAGCCTTAGATGAGAAAAAAATCACGTGAAACAATTCATTAATATAAAAGTTTTCACAATTATTGTTAATGCCAAAAACAAGTTATCCCATATATGGAGTTCTCAATTGATTAAGTCCCGTTATGACCAATCGCAAAAATTATAAAAGTTTGTGTGAGATGAAAATAAAGTAATTTATGTTATATTTTATTGATAACGGGTCAAATGAACAAAGTTAAAAGAAAGGGCGAATGATAATTTTATTCTTTTTAAGAAAATCATAACATCATTTAACTGTGGAAAGAATACCCGGCTATATAGTGGAAAATGGTTTCAACGTGTTCAAATACATATGAAGACGACACAATATTTAATGTTTTTAAGTATGTAATAGAGGAATCTTGACTACAAGATAACTGTCAAATATACGTGAAATACAAAAATTTTGTCTATCTTTTCTTCTTTCGTGGGGCCCTGTTGCCACATTTACGTGATACTAACTTGATAATATACTATTTGGTATTTTTAACGCAAAATGTAGATGTGTCAACGTATTTACATAACTAAGAAATATCGACATTTCTTATGAACCATTAAAATTATGCAAAAGGCAAAGTGTTATGTACACACCTAGTTAACAGTCTGGGTCTTAAAGCTCTAGAAACCAACAACCGAGTTAATCTTTTTGACGAATAACTAATGAGCATGTATATTCACCTTGTTAGGAAGTAATTTCAAACATGGAAGACCTCTTCAATTACTTGTCTGTTAGCTCCAAATCAATGTATAGAAGTACTGAAAAATAGGCTAAGTATAGAAGCTTCAGAAGACTGCCCTAAATCAACGAGTGTATCACAGAAGTTGTTATGCTCAGAAGACTCTGTCGACCATCTACTGAGAAGATCACAACCTGAAGATTCGACTCAGACCACAAAGCCTCTGTGATCCATCACAGACCCTCTGTGATCCATCACAGAGCCTCTATGATCCATCACAGAGCCTTTGTGGTGGCTAACCTCTGGAGATGGAAGACTTGAATATTTCTAGACAATTGTTCAAGACAAGATCATGTGCAGAACACGTGAGCCTGCTGTACGAAGATTCTAAGGATCATTTGTGTGCGTCCCACGTTGTTTTACTTTCCAGGTGGCATTCCTTTTGTGGAATGTTAGTCTTTGTCTTGTACTATTGTGTGCTCCTCGTCCTATATGAGGGGAACACCTCCTGTTTTGTAAATCACGCGAGCACACACTAATCTAAGAGCAGCCTGTAATTTCTTTGAGCATATTAGCACATACAAGTGCGTGTTCTTGGTGTAATAGCAAGTTTCTTCAAACAAATTCTTTAGCAATCATTCATTACTTGTTTGCGATTCTGTTTGTTACTTGTTGGTGTGTTTACTACCATTCTATAACTATTCTACTACATTGTAAACCGCTTCCACACTCTAAATAATTTGTTTAGTGTAGTTAATAGTGAATCTCGTTTAGAACACTGTATTTGGGATCAACAATTGGTATCAGAGCAGACTTTGATCTTTAATATCAAAGGATCTTGTTCTATACTTGATTCTAGTGTTCTTGGTAGTAGTTTGAGTCTGTTCTTTATCTTGTCCATCATTCCAAAGGAATATACTCTGTTTTCTAAAGTTCTTATCAACTAGTTTGATTTGGACTCACAAAACTGGTTTGTTTCCTCCAAATAGAACAATATTTCAAAGCTTGATAGTTGGTCATCATTCTCTTCAAATCATTCTCATATCTTACTAAGTTCATACTCATCTTGGTTGTTCACATCATTTCATACCCTGTTTTGCAACCATTTTTGTATCCTTGAAAATGGCAAATACTGTTACCTTCTTTAGTGTAGGCTCCCAATCCAAACCACCCACACTCCTGAGGGATGAATATCCCCAATGGAAGATCCGTATGGTCCATTTCCTTGAGGGAGTGGATGTTGGGTTGGTGGAGTTCCTACATACTCCTCCTTATGTCCCAATGAACATTGTTCCTCGTGTCCCTGCTACTACAACCACACCTGAAATCCCAGAATATCAACGCCCAAAGCCAGTAGCTGAGTGGAGTAAGGAAGAGAGAGACCTAAATGAACTTGCCAATAAATGCAAGAGGTTATTGATCATGGCAATCCCAAATGATATTTTCCAGTCATTAGACTCTTGTGAGACCTCTAAAGATCTTTGTCTAGAGCTTGAAAAGAAAATTGAGGGTGGTTCTAAAACTCAGAAGAACAACAGAGCTCTCTGCATCAATGAGTATTATGCTTTTAAGGCTTTGCCGAATGAGGCTGTTCAAAGCACGTATGATAGGTTCAACTCTCTTACAAACAAATGTAAGAGGTATGGTATCCATAGAACCAATGAGGAGAACAATGTTAGGTTCCTACATAGCCTTAATGATGAGTGGATAAACTTGACCATGTCAATGTAAACCACTCTGGAGCATGATACATGGTCCATCTTAGATCTCTTTGGGACATTGGTAAGCCAAGAAAACCGAATCTCGAAGCTTAAGACTCAAGTTGGTGGGCCTCTAGCGTGGGTAGGAAAGGAGAAGGTTGTGGAGGAAATGCATAGGAAGAAGAAGAAGAAGGTACTAGTTGCTGAGAGCGAGGGTGATGAAGGCTCTGAAGAAGAGATGGATATGACATCGATGGCAAAAACTCTTGCCCAGATGACTCGAGAATACAACATAAATCTTAGGAAAAAGTCTGCATACAATAGGGGAAGAGTTGAGAGAGATGACAGAGGAAGAGGTTATGGCGACCAAAAGAAGTTTGGGAGAGAGGATCGCGAAGATCAAAGGAAAGAAGAGAGAAGAGATGACAGAAGGAGTGGACAGAAGTCTGACGACAGAGGTGGAGAGAAGACTAAATAGAATGATGGGTGCTTCAAATACGAAAAGCCTGGTCATTTTGCGGCAGAGTGTAGGTCAGGCACCACCAAGGGTAAGCCTGTTCGCGATGCTGCTTCCTTCAAGAAGAAGGCAGAGTACTATACACAGAGGTCCTTGATGGCTGAACAGGACAACCTTGTAACTGTTGAATCCTCCGAAGATGGGGATGACAATGCACTCTTCTGCGGGATGGCAGAGGTTAACAATTCAGACTCTGCCAGTGAGGTATCCACTTCTGACTCTTCTTTGCATGACTCTGAAAACAAATTCCTTAAACTAAATGAGGACTTTCTAGCTTACAGAAGCACTTTCACAGAGCTTGAGAAAAATCTTTCTTTCTTTGAGAGAGAGACTAGACTTCTCACCCAAGAGAAGAATAAACTCTATCTCGAAAAGAGTTCGCTTATGTCAGAGCACATTTCAGAAAAGAAAAGCTTGAAAGAAAAGGTGATTTCTCTTGATAAAGCTCTTAAGGCAAAGATCAAAGAGCTTAGGAATGTTGAGAGTGACAAACTTAATGCTGTTGCTTTTAATTTTTTTTTCCAAAAAGAGAGAGAAGTCCTTCATCAGGACTTGCTCAACAGAGATCTCATCATAAGGAAGTATCAGGATACACAAAAGGTGCATGAGAAATTAAACACCCAAATTGGCAGAAGAGGTTTACGGTTCACAGATGTTGACCCTTATACTAGAAGCAAAAGAAATCAATCTTTATAAAACATCTTCTGTCCTGGAATTTTTTTGAAACCAAGTCTTCCAAATCTAATTTCTACGTTTAAGAGGCGTAGAACCTCTGAAGGACCACATCTGAGGAATCTTCTGATGATGTCTAGTGTTTGGTATGAAAACAACACTCTATCATCATCACCTCTGAAAAGAGGAAATTCATTCCAAAGAAATATTTGTCTCAAAAACAAATAAGACTTTTCAGATTTGGCCATCTAGAGACACAAACACAAATGGACTTTGTGTGAATGATGACTCCTGAGAAGGAGTTGTCCTCTGAGGCAACTGAGTTTGTGCTAGCCTCTGTGGAAGAAAAGCTTTTCAAAATCTATCTTGAAAATGACGTACGAAAAACCTATGAAAATCATTTCTATGACCATCCTGATACAACCTCATTGTTGCATAATATCTTTGAGCAAGACTTGCTGGAGTGCTTAATTATTCCTAAAGTGATTCCTTGTGTTCTTAAAAGTTTAAATATTCCAAAGTGTTAGAGTTAAATTGTATTCAAAATTAAAAGGAGGGTCTGAAATGTAATTGATGTAAAGTGTGTGGGTGTGTATTGTAAATAGAGTAAAGTGTTGACCAAATGCTAAGGTCATGTTGACCATATAAATAGCAGGTCATAGTGTAGTTTTGATATATATTACGTACGCGCATATCAGAGTAAGAAACACTGTAGGACACACATACACATAGAGCTTAATTGTAATACGCAACAAATAGGGATATGATTTGATATAGGTGTTGTGATCGATAAAGAAAGTTTTTTCTTGATAATCCGAGTATTGTTCAATAGCTAGAAACTGGAACAAGAATTGGTATCAGAGCTAGATCAGATTGAATTAGAAAAATCAAAATTTCAAGATGAAAAGTTCACTGTTCATCGACACTGTTTCATTGATCAAGAATTTGATTGAGTGATGTTTTGATTGTAATTTTCATAGAACCGTAATCGCATAATAGTATAGAACAAGTTTGGTTTACACTGTAATCAAAATTGCACATTAGATTAGCATCAATTGATCATATTTGTAATTTTTAGAAAGTTTTCTGTTTCGGACTATTCTTGATCGAATTCACTTAATTGTAATTGTTCTTGATGAAATTGATTCACAAGGGTTATTCTCGATCATGTTGTGAGCACAATATCAAATTTTGGTGATCAAATTCGAAGGATTCAGTGGAAAACAGTGAAAATCAAGCCGATGAAACTCAAGATCTAAAGAACTCGCATCCTCATGAAGAACTCGCATGAAGAACCCGCACGATGAAGAATTCGCATGATGGTATTCAAAATACTCTAAGGACAGAATTCACATAACTGTGTTGTACGAAAAGCTCAGATTTCGTACAAAGCTATATGCGAAAAGTCAAGATTTCGCATGAAAGCTTATACGAAAAGCTAAGAATTCGCATCGATACGAATTGTTCAAGCTTTGAAATTTTTCTAAGGGAGGAATTCGCATCACTGCTTATACGAAAAGTTCAGAATTCGTATCCTCCTACATACGAAATTTGCAGAACTCGCACATAGCTTTATGCGAAAAGCTAGAACTCGCATAATGCTACATGCGAAAAGTGAAGTTTTCTAATCCTTTGCTTGTGCGAATTGTGTGTATGCGAATTATTTGTTACATGCGAATTGTGGTGTGTGAGTGTCATACGAATTCTATACTTAGAATAATTTTTGAGTGATTTTAACTGTTGATTTTTCTGATTATCTGACTAACGATCAGTTCTAGCTCATATTCTTTTTAAACAAATCACAAGATGCCTTACATTGACAAGAAGGGAAATATTGTTTTGACCAAGATAGACTGTGCTATCGCGTATATGCCTGAAATACCCGCATTGGAAGCAGAAAATAAGAATATGAAAATTCAGAATTCATCTCTTCTTGATCATATTAACAAATTGAAAGAAAATTCTAAAATTTTAAAGAAATATTTTATTTGCTCAGATTGCATTTCTAACTCTAAAATCAATTTTGCAGGGATCATTGAATCAAAAGAGAAAGAGATTTCTAATCTTCAAACCAAGCTGAAGAAATATGAAGAGGAATCCAAATTTTTGAAAGCAAGTAATGGAAATTCTACATGGTCCAAGAAAGAGTTGATGCAAAAAGAGCTTGATGATCTTAGAAGGAGAGCAAACATTGCTGGAGAAACATGTGATGGGTTGAAAAAGATAAACTCACAAATTTTCTCTAAAAGAGACAAATTGAGAGATAGAGTGTTCAGTCTTGAAGTTGAAATAAACATGCTGAAAGAAAAAGCCACAAAAGAGATAAAGAACTCAAGAACTCAAGAAGAAATGAAGAAGATTGAAAGAAAAAGAAAGGATTTGGAAAGAGATAATGCTGAGCTTCAAAAGAAGATTACTAAACTGAAATAACAGATATCTGAAGATGAAAAGAAGTTCAAGAAAGAAAGAAAAGCTTATGCACAAAAGTTTTCTGACTTCTCAAGAAAGTCCTTTGAATAGAAGAAGTTGGTTGAACTTAAATGTACAAAACTTTCTCAACAAGTGTCAGACTTTGAGAAAGTTATCATTATGGAGTGAGACAAATTTGAGAAAGAGAAGAAGAAAGCTGAACAGAAGAATGTTGGTGTTTTTAAAGAAATACCTGAACAAAGAAAGATTGTAGAGAAATACTTTGAGGAAGAAAGAAGAGTGTTTGAGGATGAGGTAAAGAAGCTGACAGGAAAACTATCTGAGCTATCATCAACTATTCTGAAGGAGAAGAAGGTGAAGTCTGAATTACACAAGAAGTTTGATTTACTCTCAAAGGAAAGAAACAATTTATCTTCAAAGATCAAAGAACTTGAAGAGATCATGTTCAAGGTGAAGTTGACTGAGCAAAAGACGCCATAATCAATTGTTCAATCACCGAGAGATGATCTAGCTGCATCAGAATGTTCATTCAAATCAGCTGCAAGTTCAATTTTTACAAATGTTTCTAATAATCCTTTGTTTCTTAATACAGATGATAATCATACTTCTAAACATAAAGATCAGATTCATCCTACTAACCTTTTCTATGTCAAATCAATTGATGGTTCTGGTAACATCAGAAAGAACAAGTCTCAACAGAAAATGGTTTGGAGAAGGAAAGATGAGAAAGACAATTCAAAGTCATTTGTTCCTACACCTTAAGTGAACAAAAAGGACAATGCTCCGAAAGGTAAATCTTTTGGTAAGTTTGATTCTTCATATTCTGTAAATCATTTAATCATACTTACACAAAAGAAACTTTGTTGTTCTTACTGTGGAACTGATGATGTTGTTAATAAATATTATGCTCAAAATTGGTATGGAACTTACAGAATCACTTCTCAGCAAAATGAACTTAAAAGGTTTAAATCTAATGAGAAGTGGATTCCAAAATCTAACCACTCTGGATCCAAATACCAGTGATTACCAAAACCTGTCAAATCTGTTTTACACGTACCACAGGTTTAGGGGGAATAAGAGCAATGGTTTTTATTACAATAGATCAGGACCCGATCCTTAATGTCAAAGAAAAATGACTTCTAAGTAAATCAACTTAGGACTCAATCCTCAATGTCAAAGAAAGATGACTTCTGAGTAAAGCAGCTCAGGACTCAGACTTTAATGACAAATGACTATACTCCGACACTTAAAAGATGATCAATCATTCTTCTGATAAATTTTTGAATACAAGTTTTCAGGTGGAGTTTGACTTCTGAATTTACTTCAATCCTAGTAATTCAGAACTCGGTTTAAAGATTAAGGATTATGCAAATATTAAGGGGGAGCTTATATGTTTTATATTTTTACTGATACATTTTCTGATTTTTCAGGAGGAGATTAAATGATAAATTCGTTATTACTTTTAGGGGGAGTTACTATTCTCACCGGAGAATACGTAATGGATTATGAATATCTTTGTTCAGAACCTGCTCTAAACTGATTTTCTTCTTAAGGATACTCATCATATAACATATTTTTAAAGGAGTTTTTACTTTGAGGGGGAGTTTATAAGATTTCACCGTTATATTTTTAAGGAGGAGATAAGAAAAGTTACTTATACTTTAACTGGCATATTCTTCTAATAAGTTGACCTTTTACAGATACATAGGGGGGGGGGTATATGATGTTTTTGTCAAAGGAAGCTTACAAGATAAATATTCATTTTAGGGGGGGGGGTGTTTAGATTTCTGCATTGAAGGTATATCTTTCTAAATCTTAAACTCTACCATACTTTGAAAGAAGAACAACTTTCAAGTGTGAAAAATGATTTCTTAAATGTTCAAACCACTTCCTATTATTAAAATGTTTTCATGAATTGAGAAGTATGCTTTTAAATGTTTTTTGGATACTTTGATGATTAATCTGACCGTGTGTTTTGAAAAGATCAATACTTGTGTATTATCTTGTCTATATACTGTCAACTATTCTTACACACATCGGTTCAGTACATTCTTATTGACTTTCGATGGTAATACTCCCGTTTGAAATTCTTATTGTTTGAGATCAGAAGTCAGTTCTATTTTAAATGTGCTTTCATTGTTAAATTTGTTTATATCTTGTTCATATATACAGCTTTCGTTCTTTGATATCCCAAATATTTTTTCTTCATGATATTTGATATGATTAAATCATGGTCAGATTCTCAAAACAATGAAATTGAATGATCATAAATGTTCAAAGTTTTGAGAAATCTTAAATGTTTAAAATGCTCAAATTTCATTCTTATTATTCATGAGCATACATTTTTTGACAAGTGATTTCATGTGCTTAATTGTCAAGTTAATTGTTGAGCAACACATTCTTTTAGGATAAATACATGGGATTCGATGTGAGTGCTTAAAAAAATTCCATGGATTCACGTTAACCAGTGTTTCCTACCCCCGAAAGTAATCATTGAGTGATTGAGGGGAGAGGGGTCAAAAGAATTGAGAGTGGGTATGTGCTGAGGTAAAATGTAAAAGAGAGGTTGGTGAAAAGTGAGCTCAAATGTTTAAAAGAAAGAGGGTGAGATATCAGAGTAAAAGAATAATAAACTCTGCACCAAACTTTTTTTGAGCCGGCCAGCCGCATAATCTGTTGGTTCACACTTCTTCGTGACCTTCATTGAAAAAGGCAAATAGCCTATGCTGTAACACCCATAATTTTCGGTAAGTAAAGGCCACCCGAACATTTTTGGAACTTGTAAATGGCGGGAGTTTGTTGGGAAAACATTATTTAAGGTCCCTTAGAGTGTCGAGAGTATTGGCATTGCAAAAGTTGAGTTTCGAGGCTTGGGAAGGGTCCCGCGATAATGCCCGACGACTATGAAAGTGTCACAGTCGCACTTGGCGAAGTTGCAACATTAATCAGAAGGAAGCATGAGGCTGGCGACAATGACTAGCGACATTTCCATGGGCAATGTCGCATGGCAATGTCGCCCAAAAGGAGCAGTGGGCTGTTAAGAACGGGTTTTAGCTCATTTCTTCACTTATACACCTCCTCTTCTTCCCAAACACTCTCTAGAACCAACCAAAGTCATATATGGCGATGTTGGGTCATCCTTGGCTCAAATCCTTGAGTATTACGGAGGTAAATCATCATCAAGTGGTAGAAATGGAAGCTATGATCGAGAGTTCACCTTCTCCATCTTCATCTTCAACCTCAATCTCCATTTTAGGGTATTCTAGGTTTTCACCAAAACCTAAGTGGTAAGTCCATCCCCTCCATTTCTAAACTTATTTAAGGGTTGTAAATGCTTCATTGATGATTTCCTAGTGTTTTATTACTCCAATTTCGATTTGGAAGATTTTGAGAAAAGTTAGGTCAAATTAGGGTTTTCGGCCAAAATGGAGATTTTGATATAAGTTGTTTGGGGAATGATTCTAAACATTTGGATATGGTTATTCATGGTTGGAAACTTGTGAATCTAGTTTTTTGAAAGTTTGGCTTGAAGATTCAAGTTTCTCCAAAGGAGCTCAAGTTGGGGAAAAATCTAGATTTAGCCTAAATTTAGCAAGGTGAGTTCAAGTTGCTTTGTGAAAACTATGTACATGCCAAAATGAGTATTTTGAAGTAAAAAATATGTCCTACTTGATAATTTTCATTGTGTTGAGCATTTTGATATGTTTCGCATATTTGATAAACTTGGGTTAATCACATCTTTGAAGTGGGTGTCTGCATAAGCGTCGTCTAGATGCGTTTTATTATTTGGAGAAACGTTATTTGTTGGTCAAATGGGTTTTGAGCATTTTAGCTCGATTTCGACTTAAAAAACTCTTGTGGAAATTTGTCCAAGTTTTAATGGCTCTTGGTAGAGCCCATGTTCAATATACATTTTAATGCACTTTATTGCATATTCATGATAATTACAGGCTCGAGTGCGTTGGTCATTCATGTGTAGTCATGTAATGTTAGACTGTGTTGCATTGGATCCATAGGCACGTAAGTCAGTCTTTATTTGATGGTCAATTGGGTATTACGGGGTTGGACTTCGGGACCTATATTTTATGACCTTAACCTTTCAAGTGTACACTAGAAGGGTTGAGTCCGGTTGTGCTATGTTGGGAACTGAAGATGTGACTAAGTCATTAATGCTGCCAGTTCAGAGTTAGTACTGCCAGATGATCTTAAAGTTAATACTGCTACGTATTACTACTTCTAGTAGAATTAATACTGCTAGTCAAAGTTAGTGCTGCTTGAACAAAGTTAGTACTGCTTAGCTAGTTAGTACTGCTAGTGGTTAGTGCTGCTTAGTAGTTAATGCTGCCAAGACTCAGTTAATGCTTCCAAGGTGATCAAGGTGATTAATGCTGCTTCTAAGATAATGAGAAGATAATGCTGAAGAGATAGCGTCTGAAGATAAACATGGAAAGCTTGAAGATAATTATGAAGATTATTTTGAAGTTCTTTTTAAGTTTTGTAATTATCTTTATTTTCAATATATGTATAGAATCGTTTAGAATAGAATTAATTCTGTGTGTTTTTGTTCTAGAGAGAAAATCAACCTCAAGGCATAGTTCCTAATTCTAGAGTAGAATTCGTCTTGAAAGAGCTTGTTCTTGAAGATTGAGGTTGTGAATGAAAAGCTTGTAACTTGAATCATTAAATAAAGTTTACAAGTTGATTGTGATTCACTGTTTCATTGTTTTTCTGCTTATTGAATATTAAAGTGCTATTCCGCAGTTTCTTTAATATTGTTTCTGAGTATTCATAATTCTTGTTGAGAATTCGATCCTGACAAGTGGTATCCGAGCCTGTTCTCTCAGAAACATTCATTCATTCATCATGGAAAACTTTGCAGAATCAAACAGTACTCTTGTCTCTAAGGTTCTAATGCTCAAACCTAATGAGTTTGACATGTGGAAGATCAGAATCAGGCAATACATTCTCCTCACTGACTACTCAATGTGGGATGTCATTGAGAATGTCCCCTCTACTGAAGGTGAAATTGGACCAGATGGGAAAAGATCTCCACCAAAGACAGATGGTGAGAGGAAGATCCGACAGACAGAGATGAAGGCCTTGAGCACTCTGCTCTTGGCCATCCCCAATGAATATCAGAATCAATTCTGCAACTGCACTGATGCTCAGATTCTCTGGAATGCTCTAGAGAAAAGATTTGCTGGAACTAAGAGCACCAAAAGAAATCAAAGGGATGTTCTGAAGCAGCAGTATGAGAACTTCACTTCTTCAAAGAATGAGTCTATGACTCAAACTTTTGACAGGTTCAACAAGCTTATTGGTGAACTGGCTACTGTTGGAGTGAAGATGGAGAAAGATGATATCAACAGGAAGTTCCTCAGATCTCTTGGGGATGAATGGACTATGTACACTGTCTCATATAGACAGAGTGACAATCTGGAAGAGAAGGAACTAGATGATCTGTATAATGATTTAAGAGTTTTTGAATCAGAAGTAGAAGCTAAGAAGAATCCCACTGGGTATATTCATAATGCAGCACTTCTATCAGCATCTGCTGATACTACTGCCAACCCTGAAGCAGTTAGTGCTGCTAGTGGAGTGAATTCAGAAAAAGGCACTGAAACTGTCTTTGAAGCCTTTTTGTCAAGTCATAGCAATAACTCCTTGATTAATGATGATCTGGAACAAATTCACCCTGATGATTTGGAGGAGATGGCCATGTTATCTATGAGGGTGAAGAAGTTTATTAAAAGAACTGGGAGAAACAACTTCTCTCAAAGAAGAGAAGATGGAGCTGGTTTTGACAAGACAAAGGTGGAATGCTATAAGTGCCACATGAAAGGACACTTTGCTAAAGAGTGCATAAGTGGTGTGCCAAATAACAACCACCAACAAGCTCAGAATGGAGGCTACAATCAAAACAAGAACCCTGCTCAAGCCCTTGTTTCTCAACAAGGAATGGGGTTTGACTGGAGTGACCAAGCTGAGGAAGCCATTCAGAATCAAGCTCTTATGGAAGAGGTGTCTGATCTCCCCTCTGAGGTAATTTCTAAACTTTGTACTCAATCTTGCATAGACACTGTCAAAAGGTACAGGGATGACAACCAAAACATGTGTGATGACCTCAAAAGATTAGAAAAGGACAGAAGAGATTATGTGTTGATAGTTGAGAGGTTTGAAGATCAAATCAAAGGCTTCAAAGCCAATGAACTTCAACATTCTTATGACACAAACTACTGGAAGTGGGAAAAGAATGAGTTAGAGACCAAACTGTCTAAGTCAAAAGAAGAGAATGATAAGTTGAAAGAAGAACTAGCTAAGGTTAAGCTTGATATAGAAAAGTTTTCATATGCTTCAAAAGCAATGGATTCTCTTCTAAAGTCTCAGATTCATGATAAGATGAAGCCTGGTGTTGGCTACAACAACACACCCCCTCCTTACAACAACAACTACATCCCTCCTACATCAGACTTGTTAGAGACCAAGGAGAAAAAGAACTTGTCTGAGGAAGCATTTAAGATAGATCCATTGGATGAGGTGGTTGTTGAGGATATGACTGAGAATGAAGCCAATGAGAATAAGAACAATGCTGTGAGTAAAGAGATACCCTTAGAAAACAACATCATCACCAATGAGGGATGTGGAAAAATCTGGGTCAAGTCTAAAGAGATAGAGAAGACCAAAGGAAAGGCTAACAAGGTCCATTACAAACAGACCACTGTTGTGAATTCTGGCCCTTGTAAACAGTGTGCTTGCAATAAAACTGAGAGCCCAAATTCTGGTACAAAGAGAGGTAATCAAAGAAACTGGAATAATCAATGGGCTCAGAAACAAGGAGTTGATCTGAGTAATATAATCAGACCAAAACCTTGCTTCATTTGTGGCAAGTTGAATCATTTGGCTAAGTGTTGTTTCTTTAATCCTATTAACCAAAGGATGAACTTTCAAAGATTTGTGCAAAAACCTGTTGGTTATAGGAAGACTGGAAAGAAACATGTGACTAAGAAATCTGTTGAAACCAAAGGCCAAATGAAGAAAAAGGTTTTGAAAGAAAGTATTAAAATGTGGGTGCCTAGAAGCACTAAAACTGTTAGTACTGCTACATCAAATAGTACTGATGACAAGGATAATGCTGCCAGAAGTAATACTGCTGCTACTAGTGTTAGTACTGCTGAAAATTTTAATGCTTCTAACACTGTTAGTACTTCTTCAAAGGTTACTACTGCTAACACAGTTACTGCTGCTGACACAGTTACTACTTCTAACAAGGTTAGTACTGCTAAGCATGCAAGTGCTGCTAATGCATTTAGTTCTTCTAAAACCAGTACTGCTTCTAGCAAATGTGCTGTCAAACCCATTATTGTGACAAAGTACTCCAGCAATGAGGAGTCAAAGTTTAAAAATCTTGTCAAGAAGGAATGCAAATATTTTGATGAGAAAGGGATACCCAAGACCACTTTGGCTTGGGTTCCTAATCAATACTAACTGCTTTATCTTATGTGCAGGGCAACCAACAGCTCAAGGGGAAGAGCATTTGGAATGTGGATAGTGGTTGCTCTAGGCACATGACAGGCAACATGTCATGCCTTCAGGATTTCAAGCATATCAATGGAGGACATGTTGCATTTGGAAACAATCTTGCAGGTGGAAAAATAAGTGGAAAAGATAATGTCACAAAAGGTAAGATGACATTTGAGGATGTCTACTATGTTGATCAGTTAAAGTACAACCTGTTAAGTGTATCACAGGTTTGTGACAAACAACATAGTATATTATTTACCAATACAGAATGTATGATCCTTGCTCCAGGATTCAAGGTAGTTGATGAAAGCATGATACTACTTAGAACTCCAAGAAAGGACAATGTTTACTGTCTAGACATGGACAATGTTTCAAGTGATTCATCCCTGAACTGTCTTGTTTCAAAAGCTTCTGTGGATGAATCCTCTCTTTGGCACAGAAGGATGTGTCACATGAACTTCAAGACAATGAACAAACTTGTTAAAAACAACCTTGTAAGAGGTTTACCATCAAAAGTCTTTTCATGTGATGATCATTGTGTTGCTTGTCTTAAAGGCAAACAGCACAAAACTTCTCATAAGACCAAAGAGTTAAATACAATTTCTTCTTGTCTCCAGTTATTACATATGGATCTGTTTGGTCCTACAAATGTGATGAGCATAGGGAAGAAATCATATTGCCTAGTTATTGTTGATGATTACTCTAGATTTACTTGGGTATATTTTCTAAGGACTAAGGATGAGACAAGTGGACTGATCAAATCCTTTATTCTAAGAATTGAAAACCAAACTAATCAGAAAGTAAAAGTCATTAGATCAGACAATGGAACTGAATTTAAAAATCTTGATCTAAACACCTTTTGTGAAGAGAAAGGCATTGAGAGACAATATAGTGCTCCTAGGACTCCACAACAAAATGGAGTTGTTGAGAGAAGGAATAGGACACTAATTGAGGCTGCTAGATCTCTGTTAGCTAATTCAAAATTGCCAATTACTTTTTGGGCTGAAGCAGTTAATATTGCCTGTTATGTTCAAAACAGAGTTCTAGTGGTTAAGCCAAAGAACAAGACACCTTATGATCTCTTAAATAAAAGAAAACACTTTATTGGATTTTTAAACCATTTGGGTGTCCTTGTACAATTCTCAATACCAAATCTCACTTAGGAAAGTTTGATAGCAAGGCAGATGATGGATTTCTTGTGGGTTACTCATCTCAAAGTAAGGCCTACAGAGTTTTTAATTCTTCTTCTAGAATAATTGAGGAAAGTGACAATGTCAAATGCAATGAGAACACACCAAATCCTATTGGGTCTGGTCCTCAGTGGCTATTTGACATTGATTCACTAACTAACTCTTTTGGTTTCAGTAGTGATGATTATGCAGGTTCAGGTAATGGAGGATCAGGAACTCCACAAGTTCAAGAAAACATACCTCATTCTGTGATTTTTCCCATACCTACAGTGGCTCCTGTTGAAGTCTGTGAAAAGGAGCCATCTACTGAACCAAATCAGAGTGAAGAATAAACAAGAGATAAGGAGAGTCAAGAAAATACAGAACCAGAAGTAGCTGCTGAAATCACCTCAGTTGAGTTAAATGACTCCAATCTAGAGGTGGGACTCAATGAAGAACCTAGTTATCAAACAAGAACAGAAAAGAATCATCTTCTTCAGCTGGTAATAGAAGATATCTCTTCTCCTATGATGACTAGAAATCAAAGCAGGATGCAAGATATGCAAGACCAACAACATACAGTGCTTTCTTGCTTTCTATCCCAGCTTGAGCCTAAGAAGGCTCATGATGCTATGAAAGATTCCAGTTGGATAGAAGCCATGCAAGAAGAGCTGCTACAATTCAATATGCAAGATGTTTGGGATCTGGTAGACCTTCCTAAAGGTCAAAGAGCAATAGGTACAAAATGGGTCTTCAGGAATAAGAGAGATGAGAGAGGAATAGTAGTAAAGAACAAAGCAAGGTTGGTGGCACAAGGGTATACACAAGAAGAAGGAATAGATTATGAAGAAGTATTTGCACCAGTGGCTAGGATAGAAGCAATCAGATTGTTCCTGGCCTATGCTTTTTATATGAAGTTCAAAGTTTATCAAATGGTAAAAAGTGCATTTCTATATGGCTCAATTGAAGAAGAAGTATATGTCTGTCAACCACCAGGGTTTGAAAACCCAAGCTATCCAGACAGAGTATACAAACTGAAGAAAGCACTTTATGGACTGCATCAAGCACCAAGAGCATGGTATGACACTCTGTCATCCTATCTCTTGGAAAATGGCTTTGAAAGAGGAGTCATTGATAAGACTCTGTTCATCAAGAGAAAGAAGAAGGACATCTTGATGGTCCAAATCTATGTGAATGGTATCATCTTTAGATCCACAAGAGACAATATGTGCAAGGAGTTTGAGGATCTAATGCATCAAAGGTTCAAAATGAGTTCTATGGGGGAACTTACTTTCTTTCTTGGACTCCAAGTCCAAAAGAAGTCAGATGGTATTTTTATTTGTCAGTCCAAGTATGTGCAGGACATTCTAACCAAGTTTGGTTTCTCAGACTCAAAGCCTGCCAGCATACCTATGGAGACACACAAGCAGATCACAACAGATCTTGAGGGGGAGGATATAGATGTTCATCACTATAGATCCATGATTGGCTCTCTCATGTATCTTACAGCCTCTAGGCCAGATATAATGTTTCCAGTCTGTGTGTGTGCAAGATTTCAAGTTAGGCCAAAGCAATCACACTATCAAGCTGTTAAGAGGATATTCAGATATCTCAAAGGGCAACCTAGATTGGGACTTTGGTATCCTCATGACTCATCATTTGACCTACTTGCATACTCAGACAGTGACTTAGGTGGAGCAAACTTGGACAGAAAATCTACTTCTGGAGGATGCCAGTTCTTAGGTGCAAGACTAGTATCATGGCAGTGCAAGAAACAAACCACAGTGTCCACATCTACAACAGAAGCAGAGTACATAGCAGCTGCAAGTTGCTGTTCTCAAGTCTTATGGATTCAGAATCAAATGCTGGACTATGGGGTAACCTTTCTACACACTCCAATCTTTATTGATAATAGCAGTGCTATTAGCATTGTTAATAACCCTGTCAAGCACTCAAAGACAAAGCACATTGAGATCAGGTATCACTTTATAAGAGACTGCAATGAAAAGAAGCTTATTCAAGTTGTAAAAGTTCATACTGATAACCAGTTTGCTGATCTATTCACCAAATCCTTTGATGTGGGTAGATTCACTTTCTTGGTAACAAGTGTGGGAATGATCAACTCTAAATAAGATCCTACTTAAAAAGTGGTTCAATACCTGTATATTGGGTATTCTTGGAGTTACTAATGTTCTTTCTCAGGAAATGTAGAGCAATACTCAGTTCATCACAAGCTTAAAAGTGTAAGTATGGTTAATACTGTCAGTACAGTTTTAGTACTGCCAGTACAATTTTTAACTACTGCCAGTGTACAGTTAATACTGCTAGCGATTAATACTGCTCTCAATTAATACTGCTAGTTAGTTAATACTGCTAGTTAGTTAATACTGCTAGTAGTTAATACTGCTCTTAGTTAATACTGCTAGTAGTTAATACTGCTCTCAGTTAATACTGCTAGTTAGTTAATACTGCTAGTAGTTAATACTGCTCTCAGTTAATACTGCTAGTTAGTTAATACTGCTAGTGGTTAATACTGCTCACTGTTAATACTGCTTTCACTATCTTTTTAAGGTTAATACTGCTTATAATCCAAAAGCTATAAATACCCTTTCCCCGCCTAAAAGATCATAACGACTCTTTGTCTACTGTTCATCTTCTCTCTCACTCTTTTCTCTCAAGTATCCAGTGCTCGCTAGGCAAGAATCCTTGCGTACAGATGGCTTCAATGGCGTTTATTGATGAGCACAACGAGATAGCCATGCTCCAAAAGCCAAAACAAGCCGAAGGTTTTCACTAGATAGTCGATTTCCTGAAGTCAAGCCACATCGCTCATGCTCTCACTGTGACTCCTACCATCTACATAGAGCATCAAAGGCAATTCTGGGCCAACGCCACTACTAGCACTGAAAATGGAGTGCAGTGCATCAAAACAAGGGTTTGTGACAAACCCTTGACAGTTACTGAGGAGACCATTCGCATCTGTCTACTTCTAGACGATGCTTCAGGTATATCTTCTATTCCAAATGAGGATTTGTTTTCAAACCTCACCAGGATGGGGTATGAAGGCCAATTGGGGATTTTCAAGTTTTTCAAAGCTCAATTTACACCCCAATGGAGGTTCTTTGTTCATACCCTGATGCACTGTATTTCTAAGAAAACTACTGGCTGGAGCCAATTTAGCAGTCCCATTGCCTATGCTTTGGTATGTTTATCTACTGCTAGAAAATATAATTTTTCACTGATGATCTTCAATGATCTTGTCTCAAACCTGGACAACAAGAAGAGTTTCTTCATGTATCCCAGGTTTGTACAGGCAGTTATAACCAACGAATTGACGGATATACCTCACTTTGATGGGGTATATGTACCTAAACCCCCTAAAGGCAAGGTCTTCTCAAACATGAGAAGATCTGCTAGGGACTCAGAAGGAGTTGACACCCCATTGTTCTCAACAATGATGGTGGTGTCCCAACCACAAGAAGGTATGGCCTCAGGGTCAAGGCCCTCATTAGACCAACCCACTGAGAGCCAATCCCAACCTTCCCTCTCTCACATTTTTCCTCAGTCCTTTGCTGCTAAACCAACTCCTCAAATTTCCAAGACTTATGTCAAGAGAAAGGTACACAAGGCTCCTTCCCTTGTTGTACCTACTATTAACCAAGAGCCTCAAAGCCCTCTATTGGAGCATTCTCCAATAGAGAATATCCAAAGGGAATCCAATAGGGTGTCTCCCAACCCTGCGGAGGTGCTCTCTAAAGAGATGGATGAGCATATGGGTGAGAAGGCTGCCACTACTTCTGCTAGCACAGAGAAGGACAGTGGTAACATCTCTACGACCTTCCCCATGGCAACTTTGGCTGAGAAATCAACCAAAGGACCCCGGTGCCAAGAAACCAAGGGGGTAGTTGATGCTTCTGCTAGGCAGAAGGTCACTACTACAAGATCCAAGGATCCCTCAAGGATGGGCAAAACATCCAAAAAGGGTGAGGACAGAACTGAAACTGATGAATTGATGGAAAAAGATTCCAATGATCCTTCAAGGGTGGGCAAAACACCTAAAGAAGGTGAGGATAGCTATACTTACTTGGAATTGATGGAAACAATAGCCAACATCAATGTTGATGTGGTTAATCAAGGAAAGGAAATCAAAGCCTTGCAGCAAGTGGTCATCTCCCAACAACAACAGATTTCAAAACTTAAGCAATTGGTGGGAAAGCTCAATGCCAAGAAAAGAAGAAAACAATTTGTACTAAGAAGGAGGAAACCAATGCCTGATGCTCCCAAAAAGGGGGAGACAGAAGCTGATGTCAATAGGGAAGATGCCAAAGCTAAGGGGGAGCAACAGAAAGTTGAGTTTGAGGGGGAGCAAATATCTGCAGAAAATATTGTACAAGCAGCAGAAACAGAGCCAGCAGCAGAAACCATTAATACTGCCAGTTCAAGCAAAGAAGCAGCAGAAATGGTTAATACTGCTGATCTGAAAGAAGCAGCAGAAATAGTAAAAGAGGTCCTTATAGAGCTAGAGATTGCAGAAACACTCATCAAAGCCAAACATGATACTCCTAAGGTCACCTCAAAGGCCAAAGGAGTTGTCATAAAAGAAAGAGTTGATGCAGCAAAGAACTTTAGCACTGAGAAGGTGATGGGTAAAGAGAAAGGTAAGGCAAAGCTAGTTGAATCTGATAAACCAATGAAAAAGCAGAAGCTGATTGAATTAGATGAAGCTCTAGCTAGGAAGATACAGGCTGAACTTGAAGAAGCTGAAACTGTGCAAGTGGAAAAAGATAGAGAGATAGCAAAAGCAATGGCTGTAGAGCTAAATAAAGCCTATCAACAAAGCCTAGCAACAGAACAAGCCAAGCAGAAAGCCACATCTTTGAGGAAGTCTGGAAAGATCAAAATGGCTGCAAAGAAAAGACAACCTTCAAAGACATACCTGGGTGCTCAAGAGAGGAAGAAAATGATTACTTTCCTCAAGGGTGCTGTAGGTGTCAAAGTGGAAATGTTCTCAAACATGTCTTTTGAGCAACTTAAAGGGTTATATGATGCAGAAATGATCAAGCTTCAAGGGGATGAAGTTGCAAGGGTTGAAATGGAGAAAAGAATGAAAGAGAGCAATGATTTCTTACAAAAACCATTCCCTGATGAACAAGAAACTCCAAAGAAGGAAGCCACTATTGGTGATAGTCTAAGGACTTTAAAAAGGACAAAGATGATGGCAAGGAGAAAGATAACAAAGAAGCCTAGAATAAATGAAGAAGAGGCAGAAAACGTTGCTGGAGAAGAAGAGGCACCTGAACCATCAGAAAAGAAAGAACATTTAAGCACTGAGGATGTAAAGATGTACATGGTTGTGATGAATAAAGTGCCTGAACCAATTTCAGCAGAACCTGTAGGAGTCAAACCTCCTGAAGTCATTCACTGGGATGTACTGGAGGTAGATGGAAAAGAGTACATAAGGCTGAAGAGGAAAGATGAAAAGTATGAAATCTATAGTACTTGGGCCAAGATTGTCAGAACATGCTCAAGGTCTGATATTGAAGAAATGTTTGATATAGGGATGAAGTTGTATGCAGATCAGTTGAAAGCTCCAGGGATTTCAATTACAAAACTGGTGATGGAGTATCTGTGTATGATGTTCAAACCTGATGAAGTGAAGGAGATCATAAGGAGTGTTTTTCAAGCAGTTACCAATTGGACTTTATATGAAACTAGTGGAGTATATTCTGTGACTTTGGATAGAAATCACATAGAATACTTCCTAGTGGATAAAGTATACAACCATAGCAGATTGAAACTTCATTTAATGTTGAAGAAGAAGCTTGGATGTGTTGAAAATTCAGAAATGGCAAAGTATCTAATTCAGAGAATGATCAATCAAAGTTTGGGGCTAAATGTTGATACAGGGATCTGAAGAAAGGTATTTTGGGAGCATCTGAAGAACTTGACTTCTCTTTCTAAAAGTCAAGTTAGGGGGAGATTGTTGGGAACTGAAGATGTGACTAAGTCATTAATGCTGCCAGTTCAGAGTTAGTACTGCCAGATGATCTTAAAGTTAATACTGCTAGGTATTACTACTTCTAGTAGAATTAATACTGCTAGTCAAAGTTAGTGCTTCTTGAACAAAGTTAGTACTGCTAAGCTAGTTAGTACTGCTAGTGGTTAATGCTGCTTAGTAGTTAATGCTGCCAAGACTCAGTTAATGCTTCCAAGGTGATCAAGATGATTAATGCTGCTTCTAAGATAATGAGAAGATAATGCTGAAGAGATAGCGTCTGAAGATAAACATGGAAAGCTTGAAGATAATTATGAAGATTATTTTGAAGATCTTTTTAAGTTTTGTAATTATTTTTATTTTCAATATATGTATAGAATCGTTTAGAATAGAATTAATTCTGTGTGTTTTTGTTCTAGAGAGAAAATCAACCTCAAGGCATAGTTCCTAATTCTAGAGAAGTAGAATTCGTCTTGAAAGAGCCTGTTCTTCAAGATTGAGGTTGTGAATGAAAAGCTTGTAACTTGATTCATTAAATAAAGTTTACAAGTTGATTGTGATTCACTGTTTCATTGTTTTTCTGCTTATTGAATATTAAAGTGCTATTCCGCAGTTTCTTTAATATTGTTTCTGAGTATTCATAATTCTTGTTGAGAATTCGATCCTGACATGCTATTATGATGATGGGCATTTCATGATGGGCGTTTTGGACCTCCGCCATTCGGGGTAATGCCATAGTTGTAGTCCTCGAATGTGGTCGGGCCTTTGGTGGTATTCATGGTAATATTCACTAAGGTCAGTTGTCTCTTTTGGTGTAGCTTGAAGGGAGTCGTAGGGGCACTTGGGCTTGCGTGTCGTTAAGTGTCATATGATTAACGTTGTATGAGTGACATAGTTTTGTGTTCCTCCACTTTCAACGGATACGGGTCTCCCCCGTCGTAGGCCAATTGTATTTTGGATATTTAATTGTCCATGCTTTAATATTTGGATTTCGTCCCATTTTATGGTCGCGTGAGTATCGAATCTTAGTCACATGTTTTCAATGGCATATTATATCATATGGGTTGTTTTCCCATGATTTTTATGAGTTGAGTATTATGCCCCACCTGTGTTTTGGGTGTTTCGGGATATAAAGTTTTATCCGCGTTTTATTATTGGGAGTCCGTTTTCTATTCACGTTTGAGTGAGCATTGGGCGGCATCATGATATAAAGAATGTTTTGTATTGGGACATTCATCCTTAAAACGTATGTTATTGGAAAACGAGTCATTTTCATAATTAAGTTAAATCATTTTGAAAGATCATGATTAAAACCGCATCCTTTCCTTTAACGAAATATTTATTAATGTTGAAAACTCTTGAAATCACTTGGCGTTAGCCTAACCTTTTTGTTTGTCGGCATGTGCATCAGGTTCCAGTTGGGGGTTTGGTTCTAGCAGCACTGAAGAGTTGAGTCTTAGCTTTACATAAGGGTAAGTAGTTGGTGAAGTCTTCCGCCGTTTGGAGATAGTGATTGCTATTGGGTTTTAGTAGCACCCGCTCGTATTGTAGACTATATGCATGGAATGAAAGGTGTGTATTGAGGTTAAACCTTAAGTTGTGATTGTAGCTGAATCAATTATTGATGTATATAGAAAATTTTAAATTAGTTGTTATTACCAGATTTGAGGGCGTTATAAGTTGGTATCAGAGCTTAAGTTTGAGAGAATTAGGTATTGATTTTTGGATGCCTAGACTCAAACTAGCGTTCTTATAAGTGTTTGAAACGTGAAACTTGTCGAGAATAACTAGAATGATCATGTACGGTACGTTCATAATTGCACCTGACCAGTGTTATGGTTAACCTACATGTTACATGTGTATACTTGAATTGCCTTGGCATGATTACTGTTGGGGTAGTGAGAAAGTCTCTAAGCGAATAGTCGATAGATGAGTTGATGTTCATAGCATTGTCACTTTGGAGTGATGGTTAAGCGCGATGAATACATTAAGTTGACCACTTTGGGTCGTAGTTATTGGTCGAATTAGAACCGTATGCTTGTTAATTAACTCTATTTTGAGGAGGAATTGTAAAGCGAACCGATGAAATCGTCGATGATTGCCTCAAGATGTTTGAGCATCCGGATGACAATAGCATGACGGAAAATTGAGGAACGTTATTTCGAGGTGTTGAGTGTCGACCAAATCCATGCACGACATTTATTTCTAAAATAAGTTTGAATCAATTGTTTCTTTGTTCTCAAAGTACAAAGTGATCTTTGTTACAAAGTCTTGGTAAAGCATTTAGCATTCATTAGATTTTAAACCGTGAGTTAAGCATGCATGAGATTGTTTTGTTGCACGTGGTTGCAATTGTTTTTATTGAAAATCTCTTCATCCCCGTTCCGTGTCTAACACTATTTTCGGATATTGTAATATCCGTGTTTTAATGTTATTTGGGGTATTGGACAAGTAACTAGGAAATTTTAACCTTGACATTGGATCTCCTCCACGTATGTTAAGGTTTTAAAGAAAAAGTTATTCCCATGTCCTTGAGTCGGAGTTTTCTTGGGAATTTTAGTTTGTACGAGTTTTGTTGAATTTTATGGAGTATTGTTTTGCGACGTTCTTTTTCGTGTGTAAGTAAACTTTGAAATGCGTGAGTTTTAAATTTTGGTTGCGTGTAAATTTGCAATTTATAAAGCGTCGTATCCCATGCAAGCTTTGTTGAAAAGTGTCACTTTACTTTTCATTGCGGTAAAAAAGGGAAACTCTTAGAAGTTTAACATTTTAGACATATTGTCGTCTTATGCTTTTTATGTTGGTAAATGAAAATTTTTGGCACCGCTTCATTTTAGCGTTAATGAGTTTTATGAAAATTCTATTGAGTTTTATGGCGGTTTATTTTGCGACCTTTTGCGTCGTGCAGTTGAACTTTGAGATGTGTATCCTTGCATTATTGTGTGTGTTAACTTGTGAGTTTTGTTTAATATTTTGTCTCATGCAGGTTTTGCACTGGTATTTTCGCAACCGTAAGAGACGTCTTCGGAGTTTTGTTAGTGTAAATTACCCATATATTATTTGGAAGTTTCAATGCCATGTGATTTCTCTTTTGGGTTTATGCAAGTTTTTCGTGGTGCGATGTTGGGTAATCGAATCGATTTACACTTTTGCATGAGAAGGTATATAAAAGATTTATGTTGTTTCATATTGAACTTTTGATCTGAACATGCTTCAAGTGTTGATTTAACTGTCATAAATTTCTGCAATGCCTTAAATAAATTATCAGTATACATGTCCTTGTAACTACTATTTTTGGACAAATGCATTTTATCCGTGTGGCCTAAGATTTGAACTCGATTTAAAATTTATTTGCGTTTGACCAAAATCACATACTCCCATTGTTTTACTAAGTCTTGGGAAATAAACTGATGTGTATGGGCCTCGTTAAAACTTTTATTCCACGACGTTTTGTGATTTAAAGGAAACAATTTTTAAGTGAATCTGTGAAGGTCCCTTTTGGAGTTTTACAAACAATTGTTGCATATGTTTTCGTACCGAAAAATTATTTTCACGTGTATAGTGTAACTTGATGCATGCTAGAACCATGGTAGTCCATTTGGAAATTTTGTTGCGCACCTTTTGTCATTGTCATTATTAACGTGAGTATTGATCACATGAATTTTGAAATAATTTTAATATGTGTGGCATTGGGGATCACTTTGCGCGTCCACCGAGTGAACGGTAGTAGATTTTTGCATTTACGATTAAATGTTATGGAGTTTTTGCATTTGAAAGTTTTATAAAATTTTAAGTTGGCATATTAGTTGAAAACCTTGAACTCATTAGGGCTATAGATGTAAAACCCTATCTTGAAAAAGATTGTAATTAGGGACTAGAGAAGTCCTTGGGAATTGAAGTGTAGAATGATCCGACTTGTGGTCAGTCTTGAAATTTGGGTTTCAGTTCTTGAATCAGTACACGCATGAATATTGGGGTATTAGATTTATGCCTTTTTCCAGTTAATTAGGGGGTGATCTTTCTACTTCGGTAAACCTGCGGGATAAGGTGTTGTGTGATTATCAACGCATGTTGGGGTTCGATTTGATGGGTTGCTTGTCCGTTGACAACATGTTATATGTTGACGGTGTACCATCATAATGGGTTTTCGTGAGCAAAAGAAATATTGTGGTTCGTTTTCTAGGGATGTGAGATTGGGAATATGAGTTCCCCGTTAGGTGTCAACCTTAATATGTCAATGCATCTGGAATGAAAGATTGGGCGGGATGTCCACGTTTTCGGTATCACCATCTTAGTTTTAGGTGTCGACTTGTTTTCTTGAAGTCAATGAATCTGGGAATGTTTAGAAGTATCCCTGTTAGATTATGAGGAATGCTGACCTCTCAGTGGTGGAATTTAAAGGAATATTAGATGTTAGTAATTAAGTATCAACGATTAAAATTTTCTGATTGATAAAGGGGTTATCGACTAGATGAATGATGTTTATGTTCAGTTGAGAGTCGTGAAATCGACGGACTTGAATTGATCAAACCCTGGAAAGCGTATCGGTGCGTTCTTGGAAGGAGCGCTTTACCAATATGAAAGGTAAATTATTAAGTAATTTTGGGAATTCCTTGGGTTGGTGTTGATCATCGGAATACAGATCCAAAATCGTGTTGAACTGGTACGGATTTGTCAGAGAGAGGTTGAGGTCACAAGCTTCCCCAGAGGTAGTAGGTGTCACCAAAGGTTGGGAGACAACCGGGGTCGCATGGTCGGAAATTGCCCCAGTAAGTTTCAATGTTCACTCTAGTAGGAGTGTGGCGTAACAAGACATATATTGGATGTGAGAATCTTCACGAAAACCAGTATGGCAGTGCGTTAGGAAGCCATCAGGTTTTGGCAAAAGGATGAAGTGGATTAGAGACAATCCCTTGGGAAGGGAGACGATCGATCTAGGAGAATAAAATATTTGAGGTCTACGATTAGATCATTATTTTCTTGGGGACCGAGGAAACCCGATAAGTGCTAAGGGTGGTAATGAAATGCCTTGGGTGAGAATTAGATTTCGACAACGGAATTGTTCTAAGGTTGGGAGGATTGTAACACCTATAATTTTCGGTGAGTTAAGGCCACCCGGATGTTTTTGGAACTTGTAAATGGCGGGAGTTTGTTGGGAAAACATTATTTAAGGTCCCTTAGAGTATCGAGAGTATTGGCGTTGACAAAGTTGAGTTTTGGGGCTTGGGAAGGGTCCCGCGACAAGGCTCGACGACTATGACAGTGTCATAGTCGCACTTAGCAAAGTCGCAGCATTAATCAGAAGGAAGCATTAGGATGGCAACAATGACTAACGACATTGCCATGGGCAATGTCGCCCAAAAGGAGCAGTGGGCTGTTAAGAACGGGTTTCAGCTCATTTCTTCACTTATTCACCTCCTCTTCTTCCTAAACACTCTCTAGAACCAACTAAAGTCATATATGGCGATGTTGGGTCATCCTTGGCTCAAATCCTTGAGTATTACGGAGGTAAATCATCATCAAGTGGTAGAAATGGAAGCTATGATTAGGGGTGTTAACGGTCCGGTTTGGGCGGTTTAACACCTCAGACCACAAACCAAACCGCAAGTGGCGGTTTATTGATATTTCAAACCGAGCGGTTTGACATCAAGTGCCCAAACCGGTCAAGTCGGACCGCGATTTAGACGGTTTGGTCGACCGGTTTAGGTGGTTTGGGCCTTTTAGTGGACTTTTAAGTTTAAACATAAAAACATATAAAACTTTGAATTTTAAAGGCTCGTTGGCTTGAGTCCATTTGAAATAAAGAACAAAGTTCACAAAAGTTAACTAAATATCCGAAGACAAAACACTAAAAAAAAAGTAATATGCAAAGTACAAATAAAATCCACGACTTCACTTCTTCATTTTTCCGTTCTTTGTATTCCATAATCCATAAAGATTTCAATCTTTTAAAATACCTTGGGCCTTTTTGTATATACTTGGACATTTGGGCTTTATATCATCTATTCTTTATAATAAAGGTATATATAAAAAAAATAAAAAATATATATTTATATATTTGGCGGTCGGTTTGGTCCAAACCGCCCAAAAAAACCTCCAAACCGCAGACCGGACAGGACCGCCCGGATTGGCAATTTTTCAAACTAGACCGGACCGCCAGACCGCTCAAACCGCCAAAAACGGTCCGGTTTGACTTGGTTCGACCGGTTTGAGCGGTCCAACGGTTTTTTTGAACACCCCTACCTATGATCGAGAGTTCACCTTCACCATCTTCATCTTCAACCTCAAGATCCATTTTAGGGTTTTCTAGGTTTTCACCAAAACCTAAGTGGTAAGTCCATCCCCTCTATTTCTAAACTTATTTAAGGGTGGTAAATGCTTCATTGATGATTTTCTAGTGTTTTATTACTCCAAATTCGGTTTGGAAGATATTGAGAAAAGTTAGGTCAAATTAGGGTTTTCGGCCAAAATGGAGATTTTGATATAAGATGTTTGGGGGATGATTCTAAACATTTGGATATGGTTATTCATGGTTGGAAACTTGTGAATCTAGGTTTTTGAAAGTTTGGCTTGAAGATTCAAGTTTCTCCAAAGGAGCTCAAGTTGGGGGAAAATATAGATTTAGACTATGTTGCATTGGATCCATAGACACGTAAGTCAGTCATTATTTGATGGTCAATTGGGTATTACGGGGTTGGACTTCGGGACCTATGTTTTATGACCTTAAGCTTTCAAGTGTAAAGTAGGAGGGCTGAGTCCGGTTGTGCTATTATGATGATGGGCGTTTCATGATGGGCATTTTGGACCTCCGCCATTCGGCGTAATGCCATGGTTGTAGTCCTCGAATGTGGTCGGGCCTTTGGTGGTATTCATGGTAATATTCACTAAGGTCAGTTGTCTCTTTTGGTGTAGCTTGAAGGGAGTCGTAGGGGCACTTGGGTTTGCGTGTCGTGAAGTGTCATACGATTAACGTTGTATGAGTGGCATACTTTTGTGTTCCTTCACTTTCAATGGATACGGGTCTCCCCCATCATAGGCCAACAATATTTTGGATATTTAATTGTCCATGCTTTAATATTTGAATTTCGTCCCATTTTATGGTCGCGTGAGTATCGAATCTTAGTCACATGTTTTCAATGGCATATTATATCATATGGGTTGTTTCCCATGATTTTTATGAGATGAGTATTATGCCCCACCCGTGTTTTTGGTGTTTTGGGATATAAAGTTTTATCCGTGTTTTATTATTGGGAGTCCTTTTTCTATTCACGTTTGAGTGAGCCTTGGGCGGCATCATGATATAAAGAATGTATTGTATTGGGACATTTGTCCTTAAAACGTATGTTATTGGAAAACGACTCATTTTCATAATTAAGTTAAATCATTTTGAAAGATAATGATTAAAACTGCATCCTTTCCTTTAACGAAATATTTATTCATGTTGAAAACTCTTGAAATCACTAGACATTAGCCTAACCATTTTGTTTGTCGGCATGTGCATTAGGTTCCAGTTGGGGGTTTGGTTCTAGCAGCACTGAAGAGTTGAGCCTTAGCTTTACACAAGGGTAAGTAGTTGGTGAAGTCTTCCGCCGTTTGGAATGAAAGGTGTGTATTGAGTTTTAGTAGCACTCGTTCTTATTGTAGACTATATGCATGGAATGAAAGGTGTGTATTGAGGTTAAACCTTAAATTGTGATTGTAGATGAATCAATTATCGATGTATATAGAAAATTTTAAATTAGCTGTTATTACCACATGCCAACTCTTGCATTAAAACCCCACCTGCTACTCATTCTTTTCTGAACAAAAGAATGTTTCAATTTCAAAGGGGAAGCAACACATACTCCATCAGATCTTCATTCGGAAGATGATGATATTGAAAAAGAAGGAAAGTTGCCCCACCTTCGACCCTTTCTCATGCACATTGAGTCTATGTATAACTATTGTTGTCTCAATTGTTTACATTATTTTGAGCCTTAAAGCAATCATTATGCTTAATTATTTCATACACAAGCACAAACACACAAAAAATTCGTTTTTCTGTTAGAACGTTCATAAATTAACCTTGTGTTTTTCGATGATTGAATGGAAGTCCTGGGGAGTGAACACCACTCAAGCTCCTTATATAGTACATTTGTTGTACTCAGTAACTTTGTGTTACTGACAGACATTTTAATTATTTCATTCATTGGTTCAAGGTTATCATTCAAAATTTGTCTGTATTTGAAAAGATTCGGAAGAATACATTCATGAATTGACGGTAGTCTATCAGATCAGTTTGGGGGAGATTATCTATTTTCCTACATAGGGCAGATTGTTTCTGTTACTCATGAAGACTGTGCTTATTTGCTATTTGGAGGAGATATTTCAAAGACAAAGTTGACCTTGAAAAGGGGGAGATAATTCAAGATTTCAAAGTCAAATCCGTTTCAAAGAGAAAGTCAAACAAGATGTGATAAAGGGGGAGAAATAAAGTCAGAAAATTAAAGTCAAGAAATGTTTCAAAGTGAAGTCTGAAGATTCTCAAGTTGTTGAGCTTATCTGAAATGAAATTTCATTTTTACTCAACAATGGAGATTAAAAAGGGTTACAGTTTTTGAAGATTTCAAAGTTTTGTGAAGATTGTCAAATGTGTTCAATAAATTCAAAAGGGGAGATTTACTTAAAGCGCTATCAAAGATCGATCAAAGCTTCAAAGCTGTGAAAGATTATTTGTACAAGATTTTTCTGAAGGAAGAAGACCTGGAGATTAGTGTCAAATGTTTTTTTTTAATCTTGAATCCGAAGGAGGAGATTGTTAGAGTTAAATTGTATCAAGATTAAAAGGAGGGTCTGAAATGTAATTGGTGTAAAGTGTGAGGGTTTGTATTGTAAATAGAGTAAAGTGTTGACCAAATGCTCTAAGGTCATGTTGACCATATAAATAGCAAGTCATAGTGTAGTTTTGATATAAATTACGTACGCACATATCAGAGTAAGAAACACCGTAGAACACACACACACACACACACACACACACACAGAGCTTAATTTTAATATGCAACAAATAGGGATATGATTTGATTTAGGTGCTGTGATCAATAAAGAAAGTGTTTTCTTGATAATCTGAGTATTGTTCAATAGCTTGAATCTGGAACAAGACAAAGGACACTAGTGATAGACAAAGCAACACATGTACAGAAAGTCATGCCTCCATCCACAGAGACTTCTTTGACTCAAACTTTGAGTCAAAAACTGAGTCATCCTCTGTAGATAATGAGACTAGTTATGTGGAACAAGGAATAGTCCCCTGTAAACTATAGGAGGTTAAACTTCCCTCTGGCATTCCTAACATAATGGTTGCTCCAAAGAGGAGATCTACAGGGATTCCTATTTGTCCTGACTTACTGGACATGTGTCTACAAGATAAAACCTCTCTAGAACTTGAAAAGGTGAACAAAGAAAAGGTTCTGTCAACCCAACATCCCAAAGCTCTGAAATCAGCTAAACACTGTCAAGACAAGCTCACTTGGCAACAGAAGGAAAAATGGCCCAAAATTAACAAATTTCTTACTTCTGTGGAAGTAAGTGAAAGGAATGAAAATCCAAGAGAGAGAGTACATCCAAAGAGCTATCCAAGAGGAGATTTTGCCAAAACTCAATCTAGATTAGACAAAGATTTCTGTAAAAAGAAACCCAAGTCTAAAAGGTGTTGTTGTAAACAAAGCTTTGTACCCTCTTTTGATCAATTTAATGAAAAGTTTAAGAATCTGGCTTCTGGAGTCTCTTACTGCAAATGTTTTGATTTAATGCATGCTCTCAACCAAGACTTCTCCAGACCTACCTGTCACATTTCTCACCCTAAGCATTTGAATGATAAATTCAAGGGTGGGAAAGGACAAAATGGTACCTCTGCTAATGAGGATAAAACCAAAACAAAGAGTGCTAAGGCATCTTTACAGTCCCCTAACAAGAATGGACCCATTTGGCAATGGGTACCTAAAACTCTTTAATATGTCTACAGAAGAAGAAGCGTATGCCTATTTGGTACCTAGTCTCCAGGTGCTCTAGGCATATGACTGGGGAGAGAGGGTTGCTCACCTCATATAAAGAAAAACTTGGAGGTGGTTCAGTGACCTTTGGAGATGATCGAAAGGGACAAAACATAGGCTATGGAGTCATAGATAAGGAGGACATTGAAGTCTGCAAAGTTGCATATGTGGATTGCCTAAAGCACAACCTTCTGAGTGTTAGCCAACTTTGTGGTAATGGCTTCAATGTTATGTTCAAAGAAAAATATTTCTCTCTGTTGAAAGCTGACACTAACACAGAGCTTCTGCGAGCAAATCGAAGAGGTGCTTGTATCTCATGAAATTCAAGCAAACCAACAAAGAAGAAATACTTTGCTTGGTATCTAAGAAAATTGAGGAAGAATGGCTTTGGCACAACAAGTTCTGTCACCTAAACTTTCACACACTTAACAAACTTGTAAAGATGAATTTGGTAAGTGGTCTAACAAGTATAAAATTCGACAGAGATCATCAATGCTCTGCTTGCGAAATGGGAAAACTCAAAAGGACTGCCCATAAGAGTAAGTCAGACATATCCTGTACAAGGCCTCTGCAAATGCTGCACGTAGACCTCTGTGGTCCCATTTCAGTGAAGAGCCTTGGAGGGAAGAAGTACATCCTTGTACTTATTGATGAGTTTTCTAGGTTTACTTGGGTGGATTTTGTCCGAAAGAAATCAGATGTCCCTGTACTACTAATCAATCTCTTAAAGAGAATTCAAGTTCTTTATGATTGCAGAGTACAGAGATTACGAAGTGACAATGGCACAGAGTTCAAGAACTCAACCATTGAAGCTTATCTATCGACAGAAGGCATATCTCAAAACTTCTCAGCAGCAAGGACTCCACAACAAAATGGTGTTGTCGAACGCAAGAACAGAACACTTGTGGAAGCCGCGAGAACGATGCTCACTGCCTCAGGACTACCTATTTCTTTTTGGGCAGAAGCCATATCTACCGCATGCTTCACTCAAAATAGATCATTAACAGTAAAGAGGCATGCTAAGACCCTATACCATCTACTTCATGAAAGAAAACCAAACGCAAAATACTTTCACGTTTTTGGTTGCCGGTGCTTTATGTTAATCGGCAGAGAACAAATTGGGAAATTTAGTCCCAAAGTGGATGAGGGCAAATTTGTTGGCTACTCATCCACATCCAAAGCTTACAGAGTCTTTATGCTTAACTCAAAACATATACTCGAAAGTGTGAATGTTTCATTTGATGACTCTTTTCAGATGACTTCTGAGCAACTCAGCTCAGGACTCAAGCTGCAAGATGAAGCCTCTGGTGATGCATCAAAAACAAATGAACTTAAACATTTATTTGAAGAAATGCTTGATGATGGACCCTCTGGAGGTGATCGCAGAGCCTCTGAAGCTGAAACCTCTAAGGACCTAACAGGTACATCCCTGACAGGACCTAGTGATACTTCTCCTTCTTCTACTAACATTGTAGGACCACAAGTCGAGGGGAGGCACAAAGAGACTAATGACCAAGGCTCTAGGCTCAACCAGGTAAATGATCATCTTCCAATAATATCAGAGGAATCCACATCAGAACAAGCACAAAGCTCAAATCAAGCAACAATAGAGCTCTCAACTTAAACACAAGGAGCTCAACTATCTCCAGTGGTAAGCACAAACGATCCTCCTTCTGAAGTGAAAGAGAATCAAGAACAGGAAACCTTTCCACATGGTGAAATAGAAGGTTCCATTGATCACCATCCTCGCATGACTAAGTGGACCAAAAGTCATCCTCAGAACCAAATCATTGGAGATCCTTCTGAATGTGTAAAAACTCGCTCTGCTACGACAATTTTTTGTCTTTTTACAAACTTTGTCAGTGTCATCGAGCCCAAGAAAATCTCATAATCTCTTGAAGACCCCAACTAGATAGAGTCTATGCAAGAGTATCTTCTTCAGTTTGAACGCAACAAGGTATGGAACCTAATGCCTCTGCCGAAAGGCAAAATCGCAATAGGGACCAAATGGGTCTTTAGGAACAAAAAGGATAAGGACGGGGTAGTGATAAAGAACAAAGAAAGATTGGTGGCAAAAGGCTATTGTCAATAAGAGGGCATTGCGTACGAAGAAACCTTTGCTCCTGTGGCTAGGCTAGAGGCTATAAGCATATTCCTTGCATTTGCAGCCCACAGAGGTTTCAAGGTGTACTAAATGGATGTGAAGTCAGCCTTCTTAAATGACAAATACAAGAAGAAGTCTATGTCTAACAACCACCAGGATTTGAGAGCTCAAGTATCCAGACCACATCTACTTCTTAGACAAGGCTCTGTATGGTCTGAAACAAGCCCCCAAAGCCTAGTATGAGCGACTCTCCAATTTCCTTCTTGCAAATGGTTTCGAAAGAGGTACCACTGATACTACTCTATTTTTTAAAAGAAGAAAGGGTAAGATTCTGCTTGTTCTGATTTATGTAGATGACATTATTTTTGGCTCTACAAATGATTCATTCTGTAAAAAACTTGAAACTTTAATGAAGAGTGAGTTTGAGATGAGCATGATGGGAGAACTCACATTCTTCCTAGGACTGCAAGTCATGCAAACCACAGAGTGGATTTTCATCAACCAATCAAAATATGTCCCTGACATACTCTCAAAATATAAACTCTCTGACTCTTATGCAATGAAGACACCAATGGCCACTGGATCAAGGCTCTTTGCAGATCCAAAGGGTAAATTTGTCGAGTGCAAGCTCTACAGAGGTATGATTGGGTCTTTACTTTACTTAACTTCAAGAAGGCCTGATATAATATTTGCTACATGCCTCTGTGCAAGATTTCAAGCTAACCCAAAAGAATTACACCTTTTAGCTGTTAAGAGGATCTTCAGATACTTAAGAGGTACCAAGAATCTTGGCCTTTGGTATCCAAAGAACTCTGGCTTCGATCTTATGGCATACATAGACTCATACTATAGAGGATGCAAGCTCGACAGAAAGAGTACCTCTGGGAGTTGTCAATTCCTTGGAGGTAAACTAATGAGTTGGACTTCGAAGAAGCAAAATTGTGTGTCAACGTCTACTACAGAGGCCGAATACGTTGTTGCGGCCTGTTGTTGCTCACAAGTTCTACGGATGAGAACCCAGCTCAGAGACTACAACTTTGATATTAATAAGATCCCCATACTCTACGATTCAAAAAGCGCCATAGCGATCTCTGCCAACCCTGTACAACACTCCAAGACAAAACAAATCGATATCAGGTATCACTTCTTGAAACACCATGTGGAACAGGGCACCATAGAGATGTATTTTGTATCCATTGTTTACCAGCTTCCTGACCTTTTCACAAAGGCACTAGATGAGAAAAGATTCAACTTTCTCATTGGCAAGTTTGGTATGTTGAACCTTGATTGATCAACAGAGCCTCTGTAACCTTGCACAAAGCCTCTGATGTACATATTTACATTCCAGTATGTACAATCCTTTATTTGCTTATATAGTTTACTGATTTAACCTCTTATGTCCTTTGAGTTATGAAACCTTGATATTTTAGTTTGTACAAAGCTTATTCGTAATTCCAAGCATAGATCAAGGGGGAGCAGAATGAGCCACACAGAGAAGAACTTGATGATTCAAGGGGGAGCAAAGGAGTTCTTCTTATTGAGAGAGATTGCAGAATAAGGTAAGATCTTCGCACACTCTTAAGGACAAAACACTTTTCTCGGACACCAATTTCCAAATATGTCTGAATTTGTTCTTCAAAACTTGTCAAAACATTGGGTGATCAAAACTTCCAAACGTCTGTCCTAAATTAGAAATTTTTGGTCTAAGAGCATATGAGGTCCTTCACAGAGCCTCTGTGATCGTTCACAGAGCCTCTGTACCTCAAAAGGACATCTCTTGACCTCTGAGTTCTGATTTGAATGACTAATTCGATCACCTCCTTCTCTTTCATCGTTTTGTGATAAGACAAAAGCAACTTTGTGCTTAGAAGAGTCATGCACATAACCTCAGAAGTTCTTTATCCACAGATCTTCTGTCACTTTCATCACTTATGAAACTTTTCAAAGGTTATGAGGCGTGGGTTATTTTTGAAAGTAACAGTCAAGTGGGTATAGCATATGCTACACGCGTGAGATAAGTGGGAGGCGCACACACTCGATCGTGCACAACCTTTATCCACGTGGCAAAATCTGATTGGGCTGTTTCTATACCGTCGTTTTTCTAAACGGCTCACTATGCGTAGGTACTAATTACGGATTTCAAATTTTTTATTTTACCGCTTATAATTCTTACCCCCTCTCAGTAGAAATACCCTTCTTTTTCATCTTACACATTTTTTACCTGCAATTTCGATCTCAAGAACTCGAAAACCAAGAATCTTCTCTTTTACTCCTTTTATTTCTCAAATGGCTTCACACTCAGCTTCACCCAAGAAGTCTGACGGTTCGAAAGCTATGAACCAATCCCTGCACTCCGTTGCTCAAATGGAGGATTCCCAATCTGTTGGCCAAGAACAACCCCTCACGAGCAGAATGCTCTCATTCACTCACCATGACAACCATCTGAAAACAATAAGCCTGAAACCAAACAACCACTATGTGGTTTTGGACCCAAAAGGTTTTCCTGCTGAAGCTGAACCGTTAATCCAAATCCTGAAGAACCATTTTCTTTCAAAAGCCCTAACCCGAAAAAGAATAGATATCCTTGAATCTTACATTCAACAATTCTGGTTGAGTGCTAGACATGAAAAACTAGACAAATATGGATACTGTGTCATGGAATATGCAACCCATCCCTCAACTGCCAAAATTCTAGACTTAGGCATCAATAGAAGAAGGGTCTCAGAAGTTTTTGGACTCCCAACTAAGGACCAACTAAACCTAGTGAAGTTCTCAGAGGAACCAATAGTCTCTGAGATTTTGAAATTCCTCAGGTTCATAGGGTATGCAACAATAATTGCAAAGAGGACTGAATTCAGACGCCAAAACCTTCCACCTCTGTGGAATGTCCTCTTCTCGATCTTGAATAGATCCCTGACCTGCAAAGTTCGGAGCCCAGACCAGTCGAGTCATACCATACTTGCTATTATGTATGGTATGTACTATGATCTACCACTAGACTATGATGGGTTGATCTTCAGAGAGATTAGGAATACTGTCATTGCAAAGCAAGAGGATCAAGCACGGGGCACAGAGCCAAAGAATCTAGTCTTCAACAGGTTTTTCGCGGTTCTTCTGGGAGACAATCTGATTGGTGAAGGAAAACTTCCTATAGAGGGAAAACATATCAAGCTCAATGACATGAAGTCCCACAAGCCAACTACATTGAAGACTGCATACCCAGGAGTAAGACCTCTGCCAGCTCGCATCCTCGCCTATTGAGGTAGTGAAGAGGGTACTAGGACTTACATTCGTAGGCTCAAGACTCCTGGACCGAGTCCTGTAACCCTCCCGCCCCCCCCCCCCCACCACGTGTAGGATTCCAAGTGGGTGAGATTACAATTTATCTTAGGAATGAGAGCACAGAGGGAGTAGAGGAAAATGTGGCCACTGAGGCACATCTGGTGAAAAGCATGAGGGTAGAGCCCGAGAGTAGGGAGGGGAGTGCCATCAAGAAGAAAAAGAAAACTAAAACCCAAAAGTGGGTCGAAGAGGAAGAGTCCCCAAGACTAGAAGGAGTGGCAGAGTCTGTTAAGCCTAAGAAAAAGAAGTCCACAAAGAGTAATGGCAAGGCAGTCTCAGAGGGTGCAGTGGTTAAGGCTACAGAGGTTACCACTGCAGAGCCCCCAAAGAAGGCCTTAAAAAGAAGATTGATCAAGTTGGAAGAAACAGAACATCAAGAAGACTTAACCAAGGCTCTTAGTGGGGAGATAAAGGAAGAATCACACCTTTTAGATGTTAAGAGTATCTTCAGATACTTAAGAGGTACCAAGAATCTTGGCCTTTGGTATCCAAAGAAGTCTGGCTTCGATCTTATGGCATACATAGACTCATACTATGGAGGATGCAAGCTCGACAGAAAGAGTACCTCTGGGAGTTGTCAATTCCATGGAGGTAAACTAGTGAGTTGGACTTCGAAGAAGCAAAATTGTGTGTCAACGTCCACTACAGAGGCCGAATACGTTGTTGCGGCCTGTTGTTGCTCACAAGTTCTGTGGATGAGAACCCAACTCAGAGACTACAACTTTGCTATTGATAAGATCCCCATCCTCTACGATTCAAAAGCGATCTATGCCAACCCTGTACAATACTCCAAGACAAAACAAATCGATATCAGGTATCACTTCTTGAAACACCATGTGAAATAGGGCACCATAGAGATGTATTTTGTATCCACTGTTTAACAGCTTGCTGACCTTTTCACAAAGGCACTGGATGAGAAAAGATTCAACTTTCTCGTTGGCAAGCTTGGTATGTTGAACCTTGATTGATCAACAGAGCCTCTATAACCTTGCATAGAGCCTCTGATGTACATATTTACATTCCAGTATGTACATTCGTTTATTTGCTTATATAGTTTACTGATTTAACCTCTTATGTCCTTTGAGTTATGAAACCTTGATATTTTGGCTTGTACAAATCTTATTCGTAATGCCAAGCATAGATCAAGGGGGAGCAGAATGAGCCACACAGAGAAGACCTTGATGATTCAAGGGGGAGCAAAGGAGTTCTTCTTATTGAGAGAGATTGCAGAATAAGGTAAGATCTTCGCACACTCTTAAGGACAAAACACTTTTCTCGGACACCAATTTACAAATATGTCTGAATTTGTTCTTCAAAACTTGTCAAAACTTTGGGTGATCAAAACTTCCAAACGTCTTTCCTAAATTAGAAATTTTTGGTCTAAGAGCATATGAGGTCCTTCACAGAGCCTCTGTGATCATTCACAGAGCCTCTGTACCTCAAAAGGACATCTCTTGACCTCTGAGTTCTGATTTGAATGACTAATTCGATCACCTCCTTCTCTTTCAACATTTTGTGATAAGGCAAAAGCAACTTTGTGCTTAGAAGAACCATGCACATAACCTCAAAAGTTCTTTATCCACAGATCTTCTGTCACTTTCATCACTTATGAAACTTTTCAAAGGTTATGAGGCGCGGGTTATTTTTGAAAGTAACAGTCAAGTAGGTATAGCATATGCCACACGCGTGAGATAAGTGGTAGGCGCATGCACTCGATCGTGCACAACCTTTTTCCACGTGGCAAAATCTGATTGGGTTGTATCTGTACCGTCGTTTTTCTAAACGACTCACTATGCGTAGGTACTAATTACGGATTTCAAATTTTTTATTTTACTGCTTATAATTCTTACCCCCTCTCAGTAGAAATACCCTTCTCTTTCATTTTACACATTTTTTACCTGCAATTTCGCTCTCAAGAACTCGAAAAGCAAGAATCTTCTCTTTTACTCCTTTTATTTCTCAAATGGCTTCACACTCAGCCTCACCCAAGAACTCTGAAGGTTCGAAAGCTACGAACCAATCCATGCACTCCGTTGCTCAAAAGGTAGATTCCCAATCTGTAGGCCAAGAACAACCCCTCACGAGCAGAATGCCCTCATTCACTCACCATGACAACCATCTGAAAACAATGAACCTGAAACCAAACAACCACTATGTGGTTTTGGACCCAAAAGGTTTTCCTGCAGAAGATGAACCATTAATCCAAATCTTGAAGAACCATTTTCTTTCAAAAGCCCTAACCCGAAAAAGAACAGATATCCTTGAATCTTACATTCAACAATTCTGGTTGAGTGCTAGACATGAAAAACTAGACAAATATGGATACTGTGTCATGGAATATGCAACCCATCCCTCAACTCCCAAAATTCTAGACTTAGGCATCAATTAAAGAAGGGTCTCAGAAGTTTTTGGACTTCCAACCAAGGACCAACTAAACCTAGTGAAGTTCTCAGAGGAACCAACAGACTCTGAGATTTTGGAATTCCTCAGGTTCATAGGGTATGCAAGACTAATTGCAAAGAGGACTGAATTCAGACGCCAAAACTTTCCACCTCTGTGGAATGTCCTCTTCTCGATCTTAAACAGATCCTTGACCTGCAAAGTTCGGAGCCCAGACCAGTCGAGTCATGCCATACTTGCTATTATGTATGGTATGTACTATGATCTACCACTAGACTATGATGGGTTGATTTTCAGAGAGATTAGGAATGCGGTCATTGCAAAGCAAGAGGATCAAGCACGGGGCACAAAGCCAAAGAATCTAGTGTTCAACAGGTTTTTCGGGGTTCTTCTGGGAGACAATCTGATTGGTGAAGGAAAACTTCCTATAGAGGGAAAACATATCAAGCTCTATGACATAAAGTCCCACAGGCCAACTACATTGAAGACTGGATACCCAGGAGTAAGATCTATGCCAGCTCGCATCCTCACCTATTTAGGTAGTGAAGAGGGTACTAGGACTTACATTCGTAGGCACAAGACTCCTGCACCGAGTCCTGTAACCCCCCCCCCCCCCCCCCCCCGTGTAGGATTCCAAGTGGGTGAGATTACAATTTATCTTAGGAATGAGAGCACAGAAGGAGTAGAGGAGAATGTGGCCACTGAGGCACATCTGGTGAGCAGCGTGAGGGTAGAGCCCGAAAGTAGGGAGGGGAGTGCCATCAAGAATAAAAAGAAAACTAAAACCCAAAAGTGGGTCGAAGAGGAAGAGTCCCCAAGACTAGAAGGAGTGGCAGAGTCTGTTAAGCCTAAGAAAAAGAAGTCCACAAAGAGTAATGGCAAGGCAGTCTCAGAGGGTGCAGTGGTTAAGGCTGCAAAGGTTACCACTGCAGAGCCCCCAAAGAAGGCCTCAAAAAGAAGATTGATCAATTTGGAAGAAACTGAACATCAAGAAGACTTGACCAAGGCTCTTAGTGGGGAGATAAAGGAAGAACCTGCAGAGGTAGAGGAGGAACCTCTGCAGAGAAGATGAAGGAAGACTCATAGCTCTGATAGTCCTGATGACAGACCCTGTAGTCCTCTGAAGGTGGCCACAGAGATAGCTAAAGAAGTAGCCAAACTATACTCTGTGGACATTGGTGAGACTGTAGTGATGGAAATGGAGGATGTTACAGAGCTTCCTAGCTTTGATGAAGACAAAAAGGAGTGGTTACAAGAAAAATCGTTAGAGGAGAAAGGAGAAAATGATGCCTTTGGCATACCATCCACCCCACCTCCTTGTGCGACCCACGATTCTACCTCTGCGGTTCTAGTGCAACAAGGTATTGAAGAAGGACTGTAAGATCCGAACCCTACCCAAACAAGTCGGACAGGGGATATTCTTTAATCCTCTGTACCACACAAAACTAGAGAAACTCATTCCATCACATCCTCTCAAAAGGATGGTGATGTAGTTATAAGTATCCAGTTGCCCTAGGACACGACACATCCCTCCTTAGAGGCATTTGTTGCCTTTGTTGCACTTAAGAGTGACATCCAAACCACTTCAGAGGTGGTAGTGAGGAATGAAACCAATTATGTGGATCTAGAACATCTACAGAGTTCACTCAAGAGGGATCTTGGGAGAGACTCTGAATCCTCCCCCAAGACACTTATTGACAGAACCTTCATAGACGAATCCTCCAAGGAACGTCAAGGATTGAAGGGAAATCCTATAGAGCTCAACATCTCCACAAGCTCGAAAGGTACCAAAATCTCCTTGGCTCAATCTGGACCATGTGTTGGTCCAGAGGTTACCCCGGACACTTATTTCACAAAGGAGGAGTTTAAAGCCTTTGCTAACTCTATGATCCAAAAACTAGATGAGTTGAACAACTCAATCTCTGCTGCTCCCCAACAACAACAGTGTCCAAATGATATCGCAAAAGCTCTGCAAGATAATACATAAGCTCTGCAAGCACTTCATCGGATTTTTGAGCAACACTCTACGGATATCAAGAGGTTATCGGATGAGTTAGTCTCAAATGCAATGAAGAACGACTTCAAAGCATGTGCCGCATCGATAAACATCCAGACTGATGCCATCAAAAACCTTGGCGACATTGTGATGGAGGAAATGGGAAAGTTCACCGCAGAAGTTACAGCCTCTGGGTGGACGATCTGTCAAAACTAAAAGAGGAAATTAAGGACTTGAGTCACAGTGTCATGGTCCCATTCCAAGCTCCCGCCTCATCCTCTGCACCACAACCACCCCCCCTACGACAAATATCAAAGGACTGGAAACAAAGGAAGATCTTTAAGCCATGGGTCGAATGCTTCTGAAAGACTTAAATCTTATGGGCTCTGATATTTCAAAAGAAGGCAAATCCGTTGCCGAAGAGCTAAAGAAGACTGTGGCAACATTGAAGTTCAAATCAGATTATGAGGTCAACAAGCTTTCCTTATCCGTAGAGGACATAATGACAAAGATCACTCGTCATGCAGGGACCAATCTCTGCAAGCGAAAGAGGAGGAAGGAACCTGCTTCTTGCCAAACAGACGCAGAGCAGAAGAGGGCCAAGCATGATGATCAGAACCCTGATGCCTCTGACCCTGACCATCATGAGGGGGAGAAGGCTATGTCGACCAAAAAATCTGCACCTATAGCTGCCACTCCTCTTCAGGCCATACCACTACAGAAGGGAACCTCAGAGGCACACAAAACTCAAAGATACAAGTCTTGTGCCTCTAAAGGAATGAACAAAGAATCTGCTGCTGCACCTGTATCTCTGACAACAACAATCTCTATAGGGTCGACACCGAAGAAAGCTAAGGTCAGTGTTGGCACAAATATATTGGCAGAAGAACTTCAGAAGTTCGTAGAATCATCAAGTTCTTAGATAATGCCCTCTACACCCCTCCTAAAAGTACAATTCTTCAACCTTGATCCTGTAAATGCCAAAGAGAATGACTCAGAGATCCCTCCATAGAGCTCATCGAAGAAACCCAAAGAACAGATAAAGACACTCTCTGTGGCCAACACCTCTGAAGAAAAAGACAATGTGATTTGAGTAAATGAAATTGTTCAGTCAATGGACGCCATGAGGATTCCAATTCCAAGACCTCCACCGAAAGAACTGAAGTTCGATGAAAACATCCACACATACCTTTACTCTGCCAAACTCGAAGAAGTCTTCATTGCACCTAATATGCACCCTCTGATAAGGGAGGATGTTAGAAGAAGGTTTGACTGAACAGCTCAAGACAGATCAAAGGTGTTTTCCATAGAAGATATTAAACAGATTCTCAGCATGACTCTGCACTCCTTCTCTCACAAAACTATCATGTATGTTAAATACAAGGTTGAAAGAAAGGATGGGAAATAGTATGAGTTTTCGGATGTTGATCTAAAGAATCTCTGCGCATATGATCTACCATAATTACATGCCTTCACAGAGCAACGTTTGGAGAAAAGAAAGGAGTATATGATCGCAAATGGAAAAATCAAGGAAGTTATGCGAGAACACATCAAGTATCATAGTAAGATGGACTTCGAGATAGCTCTGCAGCTAGGAGTCGAAAAGCTATCGATTACAAGACCAGATGATCACTTCCCAGGCATAGAAGACATACCTTCCAACTCCATAATCACAGAGCCTGTGTTTGGTTTTATCTACAGAGATGATCACGACATAAAGAAGATCTTCAAGCCCGACCAATGCCACAAATACTCGAACAACACTCTTAAGAGGATCAAATACACTATCTCAAAGAGAATTGGCAGAGAAACTGTACAGAGGGGACCCATAGAGAGATTAATTAGAGACATAGATGCACAGATGAGATACAAAGAGCTCATACTATCAATGCGAAAAACACTTGTAGAGAGCTTCACCAATCCAATTAATGGTTTTCCTCAGTGAACTTCTGTAATAATTTAGATTTTTTCATTCATGTAATTTCTTTGATGTAATTGCCTTCAAGCATTTTTTTTCCTGAATGAAAAATCATTCTTTAGAGGATGAGTTCCTTTCACCTCTTTTTGTTTCTAACTTAGCTAAACACTCACCTTTCCATTTTTTATTTTTCAATACTTAGGGGGAGATTGTTAGCTCCAAATCAATGTATAGAAGTATTGAAAAATAGGCTAAGTATAGAAGCTTCAGAAGATTGACCTAAAACACCAAGTGTATCAGAGAAGTTGCTATGCTCAGAAGACTCTGTTGTTAGACTAGAATTGTATTCAAGATTAAATAGAGGGTCTAAAATGTAAGTGTTAGAAAGTGTTTAGTGTGTTTTGTATTTGGGTTAAATGGGTTGACTTGCTATAGGTCATGTTAACCAGGTATAAATAGCAAGGTTCTTTGTTAGATTTGTAAGTACGAAATCAGAATATTGGTAAGAGAACTCGCACACTGAAACACACACACACACACTACGTGAGACTTGTGACTATTTTTTAGATCTGCGACTATACTGTAATCACATGATTTGATATATAAAAGTTGCGTTTTTAATATGTGTGTTGAATTTATGCTAGTTAATTGGGATCACATTTGGTATCAAAGCTAGATCAGACTAATCAGAAAGATCGAATTTTCATTCTTGGAAAAGTCACTGTTGCAATGAAATCAAAATTTTGATTTAGTGATATTTTGGTGTAAAATTGCCATTTTAGTGATCGTTTGGTGTAGGAGAACATTTCTTGCTTTGGTTGAATGTTCAATTGATCAACAGATTCAAAGAATTGAATCAATCTTTCCATTTTCTGAAAGTTTCAAGTCGTGAACTGTCAAGATTCAGTTTCCACATCTATTTTCGTTCTTGATAAAATTCACTCCGTATGGTTGTTTTGATGGTATAGTGGTCATCTCTACAAATTTTCAGAGTCAAATATTGAGTTTTGGGTGGAAATCAGTGAGATTTAAGTCGAAAAAGTTCAAGATTCAAAAAATTCGCACGAAGTCCTGAAGAACTCGCACGATGAACTCGCAGAACTAAAGGAATTCGCACATTACAGAGGATTAAAGTGTTTAGAAAAGAATTCGCACAAGAACTATACGAGAAGTATAGAATTCGTACAACAGACATGTACGAAATGTTTAGAATTCGCAAGAGAGACACATACGAATTGTGTTGAATTCGCATCTGAGTGTTAGAAAATTCCAAGGGAGGAATTCGCATAGAAGGTTATACGAAAATCTCATATTTCGCACACTGCTATCTGCGAAAATTTCAGAATTCGCACAACAAGTCTATACGAAAAGCTTAGAATTTGTATCCTTTTCACATCTTTTACGCGAATTGTTCTATACGAATTCTTGTACACGAATTCTATACTTGTGAATTTTTGCTTGTGTGTGATTTACGAATTGTGCCTGCGAATTGTATTCTTTATGCGAAATGTGCATGCGAATTGTGCTTGTTGTGAGTATTATATGAATTTTGATTAGTATTATACGAATTCTTGACTTGTAATTCATTTTGAGTGTTTTTTCTATATTTTTAATAGTGATTTTTCTGATTTTCTGATTAAAGAGAAATACTAGCTAAATTTTTTGTGTTGTGCAGTTTGTCAAAATGCCATACATTGATGAGAAAAGAAATATTGTGCTTACAAAGAGAGATTGTGCTTTAGCATACATGCCAGAGATTCCAGCACTCGAAGCTGAGAATAAAAATCTGAAAATTCAGAATTCATCCCTTCTTGCTCAAATCAATAAATTGAAAGAAAATTTAAAAAATTCAGAGAAAAGTTTTATTTACTCAGACTGTGTAGCTAACTCCAAAATTAATTTTGCAGGGATTATTGAATCAAAGGAAAAAGAGATTTCTACTCTGCAAACAAAGCTGAAAAAGTTTGAAGGTCTAAATGAAGATACTACATGGTCAAAGAAGGAGCAAAAGCAAAGAGAGCTAAATGATCACAGAAGAAGAGCAAACATTGCTAGTGAGACATCTGATGGGCTTAGAAAGATAAATTCTCAAATATTTGCGGAAAGAGATAAGTTGAAAGACAAAGTGTTCAGTTTGGAAGTTGAATAAACATGCTGAAAGAGAAAGCAATTTAAGAGAAGAAAATTTCAACAGATCAAGATGAGAAGAAGAAGATTGAGAAGAAAAGAAAGGAAATTGAAAGAGATAATGTTGAGCTTCAGAAGAAGATTAATGAACTGAAAGAAAAGGTTTCTCAAGAGAAAAAGAAGAATGAAAAAGAAGAAAATATTTTGATAAGAAGTTTTCTGAATTTTCCATAAAAGCTTTTGAAGAGAAGAAATCCATGGAGCTGCAATGCATAAAGCTTTCTCAAAAAGTTTCAGACTTTAAGAAAGTAATCATTCTAGAGAGAGATAAATTTGAAAAGGAGAAGAAGAAAGTTGAACATAAAAATGTTGGTGTATTCAAGGAGATATCTGAACAGAGAAATAATGTTTAAAAAGATTTTGAGGAAGAAAGAAGAGTGTTCGAGACTGAAATAGAAAAGCTGAACAAGAAACTATCTGAGCTGTCAACAAACATCATGAAGGAGAAGAATGCAAAATCTGATTTTGTCAGGATCGAATTCTCAACAAGAATTAATTCTCAGAAACAATATCAAAGAAGTTTGCGGAATAACACTTTGATATTTAATCAAACAGAAAATAAAAACAGACTATAATCAACAAACTGTAAACTTGTATTGAATGCTTTGAAGTTACAAGATTACACACTCAACCTCAATATTGATGAACAGGCTCACCAATACGAATTCTACTTCTCTAGAATTAGGATCTATGCCTTGAGGTTGATTTTTTCTCAAAGAATGAAAAACTTAAAGTTCTCTTCTTTCTATTCTATACATATACTAGTCAAAAGATAATTACAATAATTAAACAAATCTTCAGTATATCTTCCATGTATATCTCAAAGCTTCCATAATCTTCAGATTATCCAGCTGTCATTCTTTCCATCCGAATCTCTTAAGCAACACTAACCATGATCAGCAGCATTAACTTCTTCTAGCAGCATTAAATACTAAGCAGCACTAACCACTAGTAGTACTAACTAGCTAAGCAGTACTAACTTTGTTCAAGCAGCACTAACTTTGACTAGCAGTATTAATAGTACTAGCAGTAGTAACACTCAGCAGTATTAACTTTTAAGTCTTCTAGCAGTAGTAACTTTGAACCAGCAGCATTAACCATACTTGATGAATTCTTCAGTTCCCAACAATCTCCCCCTAACTTGACTTTTAGAAAAAGAAGTCAAGTTCTTTAGAATTAATCTTCAAGATGCTCCCAAAACTCTATCATGGCCTAAATTCCAGTGTTTGCATCCAATCCCAAACTCTGATTGATGGTTCTTTGAATCAAGTATTTAGCCATTTCTGAATCTGGAACACATCTTAACTTTTTCTTCAGCATGGCATGTAGCTTCAATCTGCTATGATTATACACTCTATCCACTAGGAAGTATTCAGTGTGATTTAAATCCAAAGTCACTGTATATACTCCACTAATTTCATATAGAGTCTAACTGTTTACTGATTTGAAGACATCCTTGATCAAGTGCTCTACTTCTTCAGGTTTGAACATCATACACAGATACTCCATTACCAGTTTTGTAATTGAAATCCCTGGAGCCTTTAGAATATCTGCATACAACTTCATTCCTATCTCAAACATCTCTTCAATATCTGATCTGGAGCATGTTTTGACAATTTTTGCCCATGTGTTGAACACTTCATACTTTTCATCCTTTCTTTTCAGCCTTATATATTCCTTTCCATCCACTGTCAATGTATCCCAGTGAATGACCTCAGGAGGCTTAACTCCTACAGGTTCTGCTGAAATTGGTTCAGGCACTTTGTCCATCACTACCATGTACAGATTTACATCATCAGTGTTTGATGGCTCTTTCTGTTTAGATGACTCAGGTGCCCCTTCTTCTTCAGCTACCTTCTCAGCCTCTTCTTCAGATACTCTAGGTTTCTTGATTGGCTTTCTTCTTGCCATCATCTTTGTTCTCTTTAAAGTCCTTAGACTTTCTCCCAGAGTGGACTCTTTCTTAGGAGGTGTTTCTTGCTCATCTGGAAATGGCTTTTGACAATCAAAGTCATTACTTTCTTTTATCCTTTTCTCCATCTCCACCCTAGCAGTTTCATTTCCCTGAAGCTTTAACATCTCTGAATCATACAGCTCTTTGATCTTCTCAAAAGACATTTTGGAGAACATCTCCTTTTTGACTCCTACAGCACCTTTGAGAAATATAATCATCTTGTTTCTCTCTTGGGTACCTAGGAATGTCTTTGAGGGTTTTCTCTTCTTTGCAACTGTTTTTACCACTGATTTCTTCATACTTGCAGCTTTCTTCTGTGCAATTTCAGTTGCCATACTCAGTTGATAAGCTTCATTCAGTTCAGCAGCTAGAGCTTTTGCCATCTCCCTGTCCTTTTCCATCTGAACTCTTTCTTCCTCTTCAATGTCATCTTGCATCTTTCTAGCTAAAGCTTCATCTGATTCAACCAACCTTTGCTTTTTGATTGGTTGATCAGATTCCACCATTTTTGCTTTTCCTTTGTCTTTGTTCATTGCCTTCTTGCTATTATCTTTCTTGATCACTTCACCTTGTTCTTTGATGATTACTCCTTTGGTCTTTGAAGTGATCTTGGGAGTATCATTCTTGGCTTTAAGTAAGGTTTCTGCAATCTCAAGATCTGTTAAAACTTCTTTCACAGTTTCTGCTGCTTTATTAATGTCAGCAGTAGTAACTGTTTCTGCTGCTTCTTTTGTTTCTTTTGGCACTGAATCTCTTTCTGTTTCTGCTTCCTGCTCCCCCTCAACATTAAGCTTCCCCTCTCTTGTGGCTTCTTCCATGTTGATCTCCCCCTTTTTGGGAGCATCATTCTCAAATTTCCTTCTCCTTAGTTGGAATTGCTTTATCTTCTTCCTTTGTACCATACTAATCACCATCTTCTTCAGCTTAGCAATCTGTACTTGTTGTGACAGAATGACTAGCTTCATTTCTTCAATTTCTTTGCCTTGTTTGAGAACATCTTGATTGATGTTCCCCATTGTTTCCATCAATTCATAGTACGTATATCTGTCCTCACCCTCTCCAAAAGTGTTACCCTCCTTTGAAGGATCATTGGATCTTTTAGTAGTGGAAGTCTTCTGCCTTGCAGAAGCACTATCCACCCCTGTGGTTTCTTGGCACCAAGGACCTTCAAATGATTGCTCATTTAAAGTTGCCATGGGGGAGGTCTTATTGATGTTACCACTTTCCTCCTCTGTGCTAGCAGGAGTAGTGGCAGCCTCATCACCCATATGCTCTACCTCCTCCTCAGAGAGCACCTCCTTTGGGTTGGGAGACACCCTTGTGGTTTCCCTTTGGATATTCTCTAGGGGAGAATTCTCCCTTAGAGGGCTTAAAGGCTGAGAGGGTAATGGTACAAGAAGGGAAGGAGCCTTCTTTACCTATTTTCTCTTGTAAGTTTGGGTGATAGGAGAGGTTGGTTTTTCAAGAAGGGACTGGGGAAGTGATTTTGAGAGGGAAGGTTGGGCTTGGCTAGCAGTGGGTTGGTCTAATGGGGGCCTTGACCCTGCTGCCATACCTTCATTGGTTTGGGACACCTCCATCATTGTAGAGAACAATGGGGTGTCAACTCCTTCAGAGTCCCCAGCAGATCTTCTCATATTTGAGAAAACCTTGCCTTTGGGGGGTTTAGGTACATATACCCCAACAGGTTGAGGTATATCCGTCAATTCATGAGTAATGACTTCTTGAACAAACCTGGGATACATAAAGAAGCTCTTTTTGTTTCCCATGTTTGAGACAAGATCACTGAAAATCATTTTAGAAAAATTATACTTTCTGGCAGTGGCCAAGCACACCAAAGCATAAGCAATAGTGCTGCTGAACTCACTCCATCCAGTAGTCTTTTTAGAGATACAATGCATAAGAGTATGGACAAAGAAACGCCATTGGGGTGAAAATTTTGCTTTAGAGAATTTGAAAACTCCCAATGGGCCTCCATACCCCATTCTTGTAAGATTTGAAAACAGTTCATCATTTGGGATAGAGGTTATACCAGAGGCATCGTCTAGTCGTAGACTGATGCGAATAACCTCTTCAGTAACCGTTAGTGATTGATCACAGATTCTTTTCTTGATCATCTGCACACCATTCTCAACAACAATGGTTGCATTAGCCCAAAACTGCCTTTGATGCTCGATATAGATTGTAGGGGATACAATAAGAGCATGAGCAATGTGGCTTGACTTGAGGAAATCCACAATCTGATGAAATCCTGCAGCTTGCTCTGGTTTTTGTAGCATCGCAATCTCATTGTGCTCGTCAATGAAAGTCATTGATGCCATTGATCTTAGTGAAAAGCTTGCCTGAAGACTTCGAACTTGAGAGAAAAGGTTTAGAGCACAAGAGAACAGTATGCAAAGAGTCGTTATGAACTTTTAGGCGGGCAAAGAGTATTTATAGTATTCGGAACATAAGCAGTATTAACCTAGAGCAGTATTAACTAACGAGCAGTATTAACTGAAAGCAGTATTAACTACTAGCAGTATTAACTACTAGCAGTATTAACTACTAGCAGTATTAACTGAAAGCAGTATTAACTACTAGCAGTATTAACTGAAAGCAGTATTAACCACTAGCAGTATTAACCACTGAAAGCAGTATTAACCACTAGCAGTATTAACTGAAAGCAGTATTAACTACTAGCAGTATTAACTACTAGCAGTATTAACTACTAGCAGTATTAACTGAAAGCAGTATTAACTACTAGCAGTATTAACCACTGAAAGCAGTATTAACCACTAGCAGTATTAACTGACTTACTCCTTTTAAGCCTGCAAAACACTGAGGACTGCTATGCATATCCTGAAAAAGAAGATTAGTAACACCAAGAATAATATACAGGTATAAAACCACTTTTTGAGAAGGGGATTATTCAGAGTTGATCATTCCCACACTTGTTACCAAGAAAGTGAATCTACCCACATCAAAAGCTTTAGTGAATAGATCAGCAAACTGATTATCAGTGTGAACTTTGATAACTTGAATAAGTTTCTTTTCATTACAATCTCTTATAAAGTGATACCTAATCTCAATGTGCTTTGTTTTTGAGTGCTTGACTGGATTATTCACAATGCTAATAGCACTGCTGTTGTCAATAAAGATTGGAGTGTGTAGAAAGGTTACCCCATAATCCAGCATTTGATTCTGAATCCATAAGACTTGAGAACAGCAACTTGCAGCTGCTATGTACTCTGCCTCTGTTGTAGATGTGGATACTGTGGTTTGTTTCTTGCACTGCCATGAGACTAGTCTAGCACCCAAAAACTGACATCCTCCAGATGTAGATTTTCTGTCCAAGTTTGCCCCACCTAGATTACTGTCTGAGTATGCTATTAGGTCAAAGGGTGAGTCATGAGGATACCAAAGTCCCAATCTGGGTTGCCCTTTGAGATATCTGAATATCCTCTTAACAGCTTGAAAGTGAGATTGCTTTGGCCTAACTTGGAATCTTGCACATACACAGACTGGAAACATTATATCTGGCCTTGATGCTGTGAGATACATGAGAGAGCCAATCATGGATCTATAATGATGCACATCCATATCCTCCCCCTCAAGATCTGCTGTGATCTGCTTGTGTGTTTCCATAGGTGTGCTGGCAGGTTTTGATTCTGAGAAACCAAACTTGGTTAGAATATCCTGCACATACTTGGATTGACAGATGAAAATGCCATCTGACTTCTGTTGAACTTGGAGTCCAAGGAAGAAAGTAAGTTCCCCCATGGAACTCATTTTGAACCTTTGATGCATTAAATCTTCAAACTCCTTGCACATGTTGTTTCTTGTCGATCCAAAGATAATGTCATCAACATAGATTTGGACCAGCAAGATATCCTTTTTCTTTCTCTTGATAAATAGAGTCTTATCAATGACTCCTCTTTCAAAGTCATTTTCCAAGAAATAGGATGACAGAGTGTCATACCATGCTCTTGGAGCTTGATGTAGTCCATAAAGTGCTTTCTTTAATTTGTATACCCTGTCTGGATAGCTTGGGTTTTCAAACCCTGGTGGTTGACAGACATATACTTCTTCTTCAATTGACCCATAGAGAAAAGCACTTTTTACATCCATTTGATAGACTTTGAAATTCATGTAAGAAGCATAGGCTAGAAATAGTCTGATTGCTTCTATTCTAGCCACAGGTGCAAAAACTTCTTCATAATCTATACCCTCTTCTTGAGTATATCCTTGAGCCACCAGCCTTGCTTTGTTCCTTATGACAATACCTCTTTCATCTCTCTTGTTTCTGAAAATCCACTTTGTGCCAATTGCTCTGTGACCTTTAGGAAGGTCTACTAGATCCCATACATCTTGTAGCTTGAACTGTAACAGTTCCTCTTGCATTGCTTCTATCCAGCTAGATTCTTTCATAGCATCATGTGCCTTTTTAGGCTCAAGCTGTGATAGAAAACAAGAAAGCACTGTATGCTGTTGATCTTGCATTTCCTGAAGCCTGCTTTGATGTCTAGTCATCATAGGAGAAGAGATATCTCCTATTACCAGCTGTGGAGGATGATTCTTTTGAACTCTGGTGTTATGACTAGGTTCTCCATTCAGTCCAGCCTCAAGATTGGATTCATGCAACTCAACTGAAGTGTTTTCAGATGCCACTTCATTATTTTCTTGAGTCTCCTCATCTCTAGTTTCTTCTTCACTCTGACTTGATCCAGTAAATGATTTCCTTTCACAGTCTTCAACAGAATTTACTGTGGGTATGGGAAAAATCACAGATTTAGATATACTTTCTTGAACTTGTGTGATTCCTGATTCTCCACTTCCTGTTCCTGTATACTCATTACTGAAACCAAAAGAGTTAGTTAGTGAATCAATGTCAAATAGCCACTGAGGTCCAGACCCAACAGGATTTGGTGTGTTCTCATTGCATTTGACATTGTCACTTTCTTCAATTATTCTAGAAGAAGAGTTAAAAACTCTGTAAGCCTTACTCTGAGATGAATATCCAACAAGAAATCCATCATCTGCTTTGCTATCAAACTTACCTAAGTGAGATTTGGTATTGAGAATTGTACAAGGACACCCAAAAGGTTTGAAGAAACCAATGAAGGGTTTTCTTTGATTTAAAAGCTCATATGGGGTCTTGTTCTTTTGCTTGACCACTAGAACTCTGTTTTGGACATAACAAGCAGTATTAACTGCTTCAGCCCAGAAGGTAATTGGCAATTTTGAATCAGCCAACAGAGATCTAGCAGCCTCTATTAGTGTTCTATTTCTCCTTTCAGCAACACCATTCTGTTGAGGAGTCCTAGGAGCACTATATTGCCTCTCAATACCTTTTTCTTCACAAAAGGTGTTTAGATCATGATTTTTAAACTCAGTTCCATTATCTGATCTAATGACTTTTACTCTTTGATTAGTTTGGTTTTCAATTCTTAGAATAAAGGATTTGATAAGACCATTTGTTTCATCCTTAGTCCTTAGAAAATATACCCAAGTAAATCTGGAGTAATCATCAACAATAACCAAGCAGTAAGATTTCTTGCCTATACTCATAACATTTGTAGGACCAAACAGATCCATATGCAGTAAATGGAGACAAGAAGAAACAGAATTTAACTCTTTGGTCTTATGAGAAGTTTTGTGCTGTTTGCCTTTAAGACAAGCAACACAATGATCATCACATGAGAAGACTTTTGAAGGTAAACCTCTTACAAGGTTGTTTTTAACAAGATTGTTCATAGTCTTGAAATTCATGTGACACATCCTTCTGTGCCATAGAGAGGATTCATCTACAGAAGCTTTTGAAACAAGACAATTCAGAGATGAATCACTATCAACATTGTTCATATCAAGACAGTAAACATTATCCTTTCTTGGAGTTCTAAGTAGTATCATGCTTTCATCAACTACCTTGAACCCTGGAGCAAGAATCATACACTCAGTATTAGTAAATAATATACTATGTTGTTTGTCAAAAACCTGTGATACACTTAACAGGTTGTACTTTAATTGATCAACATAGTAGACATCCTCAAATGTCATCTTACCTTTGGTGACATTACCTTTTCCACTTATCTTACCACCAGTAAGATTATCTCCAAATGCAACATGTCCTCCATTGATATGCTTAAAGTCCTGAAGGCATAACATGTTGCCTGTCATGTGCCTAGAGCAACCACTATCAACATGCCAAATGCTTTTTCCCTTGAGCTGTTGGTTGCCCTGCACATTAAATAAATCAATTAGTATGAATTAGGAACCCAAGCCAAAGTGGTCTTGGGTACCCCTTTCTCATCAAAATACTTGCATTCTTTCTTGACAAGATTTTTGAATTTTAACTCCTCATTCTTGGAGTACTTTGTTACAATAATAGGCTTGGAAATATTTTTGCTAGAATCAGTACTGGTTTTAGAAGTACTAACTGCCTTGGCAGCACTTGCATGCTTAGCAGTACTAACCTTGTTAGCAGTAGTAACTGTATTAGCAGCAGTAACTGTGTTGGCAGTATTAACCTTTGAAGAGATATTAACAGTATTAGCAGCATTAATATTTTCAGCAGTACTAACACTGTTAGCAGTAGTAACTGTGTTAGCAGTACTAAGATTGTTAGCAGTACTAACACTGTTAGTTCTTCTAGGTACCCACATTTTGACACTTTCTTTTAAAATCTTTTTCTTTAAAGTGCCTTTACTTTCAATAGATTTCTTTATCACATGTTTCTTTCCAGCCTTCCTATAACCCACAGATTTTTGCACAAATCTTTGAAAGTTCATCTGTTGGTTAATAGGGTTAAAGTAACAATACTTAGCCAAATGATTCAACTTGCCACATATAAAACAAGGTTTTGATCTGTTGATTTTATTCAGATCAACTCCTTGTTTCTGAGCCCATTGATTATTCCAGTTTCTTTGATTTCCTCTTTTTAAACCAGAGTTTAGGCTCTTGGCTTTATTGCAATCACATTGTTTACAAGATCCAGGATTCACAACTGTGGTTTGTTTGTAATGGACCTTGTTATCATTTCCTTTAGTCTTCTCTATCTCCTTGGACTTGACCCAGATTTTCCCACATCCCTCATTGGTGATAATATTGTTTTCTAATGGTATCTTTTTACTCACATTATTATCCCTGTTCTTACTGGCTCCTTTCTCAGTCAAATCCTTAACTACTACCTCATCCAAAGGATCTATCTTAAAAGCTTCTTCAGACAAGTCCTTTTTCTCCTTAGTTTCTAACAAGTCTGATGTAGGAGAAATATAGTTGTTATTGTAAGGGGGGGGGTGTATTGTTGTATCCAATACCAGGCTTCATCTTATCATGTATCTGAGCCTTTAGAAGAGAGTCCATTGCTTTTGAAGCATAAGAGAACTTGTCTATGTCAAGCTTAACTTTTGACAGTTCCTCTTTCAGTCTATCATTCTCTTCTAAGGACTTAGACAGTTTGGTTTCTAACTCATTCTTTTCCCACTTCCAATAGTTTGTGTCATAAGAGTGTTGAAGTTCATTAGCTTGAAATCCTTTGATTTGCTCTACAAATCTCTCTACTATCAACACATAATCTCTTCTGTCCTTTTCTAATCTTTTGAGGTCATCACACATACTTTGATTGTGATCCCTGTATCTTGTAACAGTGTCAATGCAAGATTTAGTGCAAAGATTAGAACTTACCTCAGTGGGGAGATCAGACACTTCTGCCATAAGAGCTTGGTTCTGAATGGCTTCCTCTGCTTGATCACTCCAGTCAAATCCCATTCCTTGTTGAGAAACAAGGGCTTGAGCAGGATTCTTGTTCAGATTGTATCCTCCATTCTGAGCTTGTTGATGGTTGTTGTTTGGAACAGCACTCCTGCATTCTCTAGCAAAGTGTCCTTTCTTGTGACACTTAAAACATTCCACCTTGGTTTTGTCAAAACCAGCTCCATCTTCTCTTCTTTGAGAGAAGTTATTTCTTCCAGTTCTTTTAATGAACTTTTTCACCCTCATGGATAACATGGCCATCTGCCATTTAATATCCATCTCCTCCAGATCATCAGGATGAATTTGATCAAGATCATCATTAATCAGAGAATTGCTGCTATGACTGGACAAAAAGGCTTCAAAGATAGTTTCAGTGCCTTTTTTCTGAACTTACTCCACTGGCAGTACTAACTGCTTCAGGGTTGGCAGTAGTATCAGTGGATGCTGAAAGAAGAGCAGCATTGTGAATATAACCAGAGGGCTTCTTCTTGGTTTCTACCTCAGTTTCAAAAACTCTTAGATCATTGTATAAATCATCCAGTTCTTTCTCTTCCAGATTGTCACTCTGTCTATATGAGACAGTGTACATAGTCCATTCATCCCCAAGAGATCTGAGGAACTTTCTGTTGATATCATCTTGTTCCATCTTCACCCCTACAGTAGCCAGTTCACCAATGAGTTTATTGAACCTATCAAAAGTTTGAGTCATAGACTCATTCTTTGTGGAAGTGAAGTTCTCATACTGCTGCTTTAGAACATCTCTTTGATTTCTTTTGATGCTCTTAGTTCCAGCAAATCTTTTCTCTAGAGCATTCCAGAGAATCTGAGCATCAGTGCAGTTGCAAAAGTGATGCTGATATTCATTGGGAATGGCCAAGAGCAGAGTGCTCAAGGCCTTCATCTCTGTTTGTCTGATCTTCCTCTCACCATCTGTCTTTGGTGGAGGTCTTTTCCCATCTGGTCCTATCCTTCCAGCTTCAGAAGGACCATTCTCAATGATATCCCACATTGAGTAGTCAGTGAGAAGAATATATTGTCTGATTCTGATCTTCCACATGTCAAACTCACTTGGTTTGAGCATTGGAACCTTAGAAACCAAAGTACTGCTTGATTCTGTAAGATTTTCCATGATGAATAACTGTTTCTGAGAGAGTTAGGCTTTGATACCACTTGTCAGGATCGAATTCTCAACAAGAATTAATTCTCAGAAACAATATCAAAGAAGTTTGCGGAATAACACTTTGATATTTAATCAAACAGAAAATAAAAACAGACTATAATCAACAAACTGTAAACTTGTATTGAATGCTTTGAAGTTACAAGATTACACACTCAACCTCAATATTGATGAACAGGCTCACCAATACGAATTCTACTTATCTAGAATTAGGATCTATGCCTTGAGGTTGATTTTTTCTCAAAGAATGAAAAACTTAAAGTTCTCTTCTTTCTATTCTATACATATACTAGTCAAAAGATAATTACAATAATTAAACAAATCTTCAGTATATCTTCCATGTATATCTCAAAGCTTCCATAATCTTCAGATTATCTAGCTGTCATTCTTTCCATCCGAATCTCTTAAGCAGCACTAACCATGATCAGCAACATTAACTTCTTCTAGCAGCATTAAATACTAAGCAGCACTAACCACTAGCAGTACTAACTAGCTAAGCAGTACTAACTTTGTTCAAGCAGCACTAACTTTGACTAGCAGTATTAATAGTACTAGCAGTAGTAACACTCAGCAGTATTAACTTTTAAGTCTTCTAGCAGTAGTAACTTTGAACCAGCAGCATTAACCATACTTGATGAATTCTTCAGTTCCCAACAGATTTGCATAAGAAGTTTGATCTGATGTCAAAGGGAAGAAATAGTTTGTCATCAAAGATAAAGGAACTTGAAGAGATCATGTTCAAGGTGAAACTGACTGAGTCAAAGACTCCGGAATGAATTGTCCAATCACCAAGAGATGATCTAGCTGAGTCGGAATGTTCATTCAAAACATCTTTGAGTTCACGTTTTACAAATGTTTCTAATAATCCTTTATTTGATTCATATGATAATCATACTTTTGAACATAAAGATCAGATTCGTCCTTCTAATCTTTTCTATGAAAAAAATGTTGATGGTTCAGGTAACATCAAGAAGAATGAGTCTCAGAAGAAAAGGTTCTGGAGAAGGAAAGATGAGAAAGATAAAGAAAATTGGATTTGGAAAGTTAAAGGTTCCTCGGAGGAGAAGAAGGAAGAAAAGTTATTTGTGCATACACCGATTGAAAAGAAGAACAATGTTCCGAACGGTAAATCTTTTGGCAAACCTGATCTTGTTTATACTATAAATCAATTGATCATGTTAGCTCAAAAAAAAATTAGTTGTTCCTATTGTGGCTCAAATGATTTTGTAAATAAAAAATATAAAAATAACTGGTATGGTTCTTATTATATCTCTTCCAAAAGAACTGCAACTAACAAGTCAGGACCCAAATACCAGTGGGTACCAAAAGCTGAATCTATGTTGCAGGCACCCAAGGTTTAAGGGGGAGAAAGAACTATGGCTCTTGGATAAAATAGTTCAAGACCCGTTCCTCAATGTTTCAATACTATGGATTCTAGTTACATCAGATCAGGACCCGTTCTTCATTGGTAAAGCTTAAAATTACTATTCTCACCGGAACCCGATCTCAAATGTTTTTTTTCTGAAGGATGTTGATTAGTTAATATCTTTTCAAGTAGTTTTTTAATTTGAGGGGGAGTCACTGTAAATTACACTGATATATTTTTTAGGGGGAGGAGATATAGAATTTCATTAGACTTTGATTGTTATATTTTTCTGATTAATTGAATTTTTTTACAGATATTAAGGGGGAGAATATCTGAAGTTTTGTCAAGGTGCTTACATGATGATATTCATTTTAGGGGGAGTTAAGGTTTTATACTGAAGGTATATTTTTCTGAACCTTACACTTTATCACTTAATGAAAGAAGGACAACTTTCACTTGTGAAAATCGAATTTTTCTAAATGTTCAAACCACTTCGCGTTCTCAAATGTTTTATTAATTTTGAAGTGTGATTTTAAATGATTTTCATTTGGTTACTATGAGTCCAAGAATCTACTAAATCGTAGAGAGAGAAAATAGAGAGAGAGAGAGTAGGAGCGCCAAAATGTAAACTGATATTCAAATGTGATCTCCAAAGTTACAAAACCAAGGCAACAAGGGGACTTAAATACCCCTAGCCTTAACAATACAGATAAGCACTCTAAACACAGATAAGACTAAGGAGAATAAATACAATGATTACTACAAAATCAGTCTTAACAATCTCCCCCTTAGTAATCATTGCCGCTCTTCTCTTTGACGAAGACGATTTAAACCAAGCAGAACTTCCAAGCGTCTTAGAGTTGAGCGGAAAATCAACTTCTCACCAATAAAATTCAATGTCTTCTTGAGAAGTCGAATTTCATCATTTTCAGGTTGATACAAGTTTCTTCTTGTCTCCAAAAATCTTCTTTGAGCATCCTTTAAACGCTGATCCAACTGTAGTTTGATCACCTTCAACGTTTCATCAGAGTAATGGTTAATCTATTCAAATTTGAGGAAGCATTTCTGACCAGAAGCATTCCTATATATAACTCCATATGGATTCTGAAGAATGGTGAATAAGGAATATGAGTCAATGTTTGGCAAGCTACGGTCAGATCTTTGAATATTTACCACTGGTGGAAAACTTTCAGCAGCTATTTGAAAATCAAAAACTCTGTAGAATCTAATTTGGCGCCGAATAAACCTTTTGATCACAAACAGTGCTTGGGAGATATCTTGAGTTCTATGATAAATATTCCTGAAATGATTATAAAGAAACTCAATGTCATCAATAGATAGATCATTAAAGTCTGCCTCCGAGAATGTGTATAGCTTGCAATCTCTTCTTTCCACTTTAAAGTCCGGATACCAGATATTGACAAACTTATTTATCGTGACGCTGATAACTCGGACAATCAGATGTGGAGAGGAAACAAGATTCTTTCCACGACGCTGGCACTTGATGAACATTAAGTACTCATACTGATATTCTTCTGACTCTATTTCTACACTAAGAATTGCATGAATGTTGATCGGTCTTCTTCTAGAAACAAAAATATTACTTTGAGAGTCTTCTAGAAAAGCCGATCTTAGCCTTGAAGCCGTATGTCGTTGTTGCAAACTTCTTAGTCTCTCCTGTCCGGTCAAAGCTGGTCCTTCTTCTAGGATAGACGGTGGAATCACAGGATCAGAAGGAGGAACATCAGCATGAGCTCTGGACGACTAACCAACTTCAAATGTACCTGAAGGAGAAGTGGTAGTCGGAGCTGTATCAGCAGCAGGAATAGAAGTAGATGGAGCAGCTTCAGGAATCTCTTCTTGAGAAGGAAGATCTCTGTATAGCAAGTCTGCAATTTCTTCATCTTTTGCATCAATGAAAATAGAATCATCTTCAGTGTCAGATATCACAACTATATCCTCATACTCTTCTTCTTTAACCTTGTAAATCTTCTCGTATCTGATGTTATCATCATCGTCTGAGTTGATCTCAATGAAGTTTGCAAAGAAGGATCTCATGTCATTTGCAACCTCAGAATCATCCAGTACCACTGACTTTGGTGCAGAATCTGGATCTTCATATACAACAATTTGCATGTTGTTCTCAATATTCTGTTCAGAAATGTTCAACATATTAGGCATTGCATACAAGTCAACACTTTCTAACATATTGTGTACGAGATCTTCAACATTACAATCCTGGACATTGTCAATACTCTTTTCTTTGTCAGCCACTTTTCCTTGTGTTTGATCATCTCTGACTGACGAACCCTCCACCTTTTGTCTCTTAGCCATCTCCCCCTCATGACCTTGAGGATCTGGATCATCCTGGTCATGTCGTCGTTTAAGAGACGGACCTGCTTCAGTTCTGCAGTTCAGGTCATGACGATCAAATCGGTCAGATAAGGCAGTGAGAGCTTGAGTCATAAGAGATAGGGCTTCCTTGATGTCCGAAAAATTCGTCCGAGCTTCAGTACGAAAGGAAGTGAATTCTATGTATAGCGCAGACACCCTGTCAGGAGCAGAGGTGGAAGTAGAAGCTGGAGTTGGAGTCGGCATCGGATTTGGTTGAAAAGTCCGTAAGAGAGAGTTCAAATCTTTATCTTGTTGGTCTGGCGGCGACATAGACAAAAGACGAGCATAAAGCATGTCCGACAACTCTGAGATAGGAAGATCTGAGACTAAAATGTCCGATAACTCCGACAAAAGACTTTTTCTTGTGTTTGATCATCTCTGACTGACGAACCCTCCACCCTTTGTCTCTTATCCATCTCCCCCTCATGACCTTGAGGATCTGGATCATCCTGGTCATGTCGTCGTTTAAGAGACGGACCTGCTTCAGTTCTACAGTTCAGGTCATGACGATCAAATCGGTCAGATAAGGCAGTGAGAGCTTGAGTCATAAGAGATAGGGCTTCCTTGATATCCAAAAAATTCGTCCGAGCTTCAGTACGAAAGGAAGTGAATCCCATGTATAGCGCAGACACCCTGTCAGGAGCAGAGGTAGAAGTAGAAGCTGGAGTTAGAGTCGGAGTCGGATTTGGTTAAAAAGTCCGTAAGAGAGAGATCAAATCTTTATCTTGTTGGTCTGGCGGCGACATAGACAAAAGACGAGCATAAATCATGTCCGACAACTCTGAGATAGGAAGATCTGAGACTAAAATGCTCGATGAAACTGGAGGACAAGTTGTTGTAGAAGGAACCGAAGAAGATAATCCAACTGACTGCACAAACGGTGGAGGAAGTAAAATAGATACTATTGCAGGAGCAGTGGAGACAGTGGAAGACGGTTCTCTGATAACTACCCCAGATGAGCGTCTGAAAGGAATCATTTCAGGAATCATAGAAGTATCAATTTCTGGCATTTTACCCTTTAAAAGAGCCTTCAACTTCTGAATTTCTTCATTCTTTTGCTCTTCAAACCGCTCGTTCAACTGTCGGATGACATCATTCAGAGTGGTAAACTTCTCTGTCGTATCACGAACTTCAACTGAAGAAGTATCGACAGTAGAAGAGACCTCAAGAGAAGAATGAGAAACTGCTGTAACTTGAACCCGATGATGAGTTGAAGCATTAGCAAATGCTAAATCAAGCTCATCAACATGAATATCAGCAACTTCAGCATTAATCGGAACAGACTCTTCTTCAGACATAACATCTTCTTGAATATGAACTTCTGGTTCCTTTGACTTCCTTTCATAAACACGAATATCAGGCTGGTCACCATCATTTCCATCATTGTCATCATCATCTTCATAATCATTATCACCAATATCTGCATCTCTATCTTCTTCTCTATCTTCATCAGCAACATCATCAGTAGGAGCAGTATCATCATGGACAATATGAGCATGTTCAGTGTTGATGGATTCAAGAACATCATCTATTTGTTGAACTGCAACAGCTGCTTCAACCTCTTGTTCAACATGAACAGATGCAACTTGGTCATCATGAGACGGTTCAACTTGATCATCTGCTAAAGAAAGATCATTCTCCAGACAATATTGAATTATGCTGTCATCATATGGATCAGCATAATTCATAATGAGATCTTGAGGAATCGGCATGGAATATTCGAATGACTGCTTCGGTTTCTGAATATATGTCATTTCAGTATCCGGAACCTAAGGCCAAGACAACCGACAAGGGATAGCCGAATTGCTTCTGAGCATACTGCGAATGATGAGCTTCATATATCTGATAAAGGGAATGAACTTGCGCTTCTTATGAGTAAGTTTGTCTTGCACCCTCTCCGAAAGTTCGGTCCAGAAAATATACGTATAGTCCACATGCAAGTCATAGACGACTGCATGGAACAACCGGAGATAATGCAGACTTGCATTGTCCGTGCCAGAGTGTTTCGATGTAAGGCACCTGTTGAGAACTGAGAACAATGCATACCACACTGGAGGAAGATTTGATTTATCAAAATCACTTACTCTATTTAACGCACTAAGATATCCCAGATTACGAATTCCTTCGAGAACATCCAATTCAGAAGGGAAGTTGTCGTAAGATGTACGCCCTGGTCTGGAATTTGGCTCAGGAAGCTCCAGAATGAGACGAAGACGCTTGTAAGATAGAAACGAGTCAAACTGGTCAATCTGCAGATCAAAACGATGTGGACGAACAAACTCATTCTTTGTAATTGAATGCCATCCTTGCTGAAGATACACTTCAGGAACATCAACACAAGATGTGAGAGCCCTAGCAAGCGGATGTCCTTGGAGAATTGCGCGAATCACCGGATGTATCTTTATCTTGTCAAAGTCGATGTAGTAGTTGTTTGGCTTGTAGGGAAGCATGTACATCATGATTGGAAAAACATCGTTCGTTGTTCGGCGTGATGCAGAAAGATTTGCCCCGACAGAAGGGACAGACGGCATAGGCGTCTCATGCGAAGCACGATCAGATGGATCATCGAGAATAACATTCTCGTCTTGTATCGTAGGATTAGTATTGGTTTGAGAAGCCATAGAAGAATCCTGGAAAACAAAAACGAAGAAAAGTTAGACAAGGTAAGAAAACACAAAAATGAAAAATTTTCTAAGTCTGGTTTGCATGACAAGTGAGAAACGCAAAGTAAGGTTTGCGCGATGAACTAGAGACGCAAAGATGAGTTTGCGTGACAAGCATGAGACGCAAACTGAGGTTTGCGTATTCAGTTCATAAGCAAAACGAGGTTTGCGTGATTAACTTCTGAAGAAAAACTTCACCTTTAAAATTTTCCATTAACAGAGGTTTGCGTGACCAACAGGTAACGCAAAGTAAACTTTGCATGATCTACTTGTAACGCAAACTATACTACAAACAAAATCAACACACAACATGCGAGGTTTGCGTCTCTAAAAGATAACACAAAATCAGATTTGCGTGAGAAACAAATAACGCAAACTAAAGTTTTCGTGACAACCAGGTCACGCAAACTTAAGTTTGCGTGATCAATAGGTAACGCAAACTTAGGTTTGCGTAACCAACAGGTAACGCAAACTTAGGTTTGCGTGACCTATGAATAACGTAAAGAAGACTTGTATTATCTCAGAAAAACGCAAAACCCTAAAACACAACGGATTTCGTGAGTTCATCTTTAATATTTCAAAAATTGTTTTAAAACTGAAATTGAAGAAGCAAAAAACAAATATAAACATTTAAAAACAAATTTCGAGCAAAGACACTACTGAATAAAATAAGTTTTCAACCCAAAATCGAGAAAATTTTCAAATTACGAAGATGAACAGTCGCGATACGAGAAACTCAAAAACGAAGCAACAAATCAACAAAATAGAGAGTAAGAACACATACCTGAGGTTCGAAGTTAGTAGCTAAGACAAACCCAACAACCAATTTGAGCAATGATAATCGATTCTGATGAAGAATACGATGAACAGATCGAAATAAATGGCACAGTAAGAAATTGAACATGGAATCAAAATCAAAATCAAAATTAGAACAATGCTAAACTAAACATACTACAAATCAAATACCAAAATAAGATGGAACACATACCTAAACGATGAACAAGATTGAAAGAAAAGAAACTGAATTCGGCTCACAGAGATAGAGAGGGAAGATGAACAGTGAATTGCTCAAATGAGAAGGAGAGCGAAAAAAATGAAATAGGAACAGTACTAAACTATTTATACTAAAAGAAAATACTAAAAAAAAATTACTAAAAAAAATAACAATCCTAGAAGAAAAAAAAATACAATGAAGAAGACATAAAAAAAAATGAAATGTTACCTGCAAGCTATTTTTACTCCTCCTACACAAATGTACAGAATTTAACAAATCAGATCAGCATTTGCATAAAAATATCAGAAATACTTACCTGATGAATTTCTGATCAGCACGTGAAGTATTTTATCAGCTATATTCACTCCCCCTCAAGAACAGAATGTATCAGCTTCTTATTCAGATAGACTCTCCCCCTCGAAAAATGCACATACCAATTTGACAAAAATATGGATACACAAACATTAAGACATCAGTGTAAAAAGAAAATTATACTGAATGTAAATTTTGAAACAACTGAACATATAAAATTTTAAACACTAAACAAATTAAATTCTACTAAGTAAAATATCACAGATTTATCAATCAGTTGAAATCAAGCATATGTTGTTGGATACAGAGACAAGTTTTATTGCATATCAAGTTAAGACATGTTCAGTTTCAAAAACTTCCAGCAATCTATTCAGTGTGCTCGTATGCGAACTTCGATTAGCTTCAAGAAAAATGCAATTCTAAAAATATTATAGAGAACTTTGCATGTACTTACACCAAGCCATCAAAAATTAAGACTTTCACAAATTTACAGGTTTATCACAACTCAAACATATCACCAAGTATCATGAGATGTGTGCTCATTGGCATCTTTTAGCAGTGTGCACATTGGCATCTTCACATGATTGTGCTCTTTGGCATCTTTTAAGCTTGTGCACTTTGGCATCTTTTAATCAAAAAGTTCGGTAAGTAAAGAACATGCCGTAAACGTAACTTTCTATCTGACCCTATTGCAGGATTTGGGTCAGCCGCTCCCAGACCAGATGGCATTAGGGGACTAGGTGTCAAGCACCCCTTGGAACTAACTCTCCCATATCAGAAAGGCTACATCGACACATCCTAAACCCATTCATACCAGTAGAACATGACTTTCGATCTAGTTCTATAGAAGGATTTGGGTTCGATAACTCCCAGACCAATTGACCTTAGGGGACCAGATGACAAGCATCCCACATAACTTACTTTCCCAAACCAAAAAGGCCACAGGTACAAACTTTTAAACTTAGAGATTTCTGTATTTTATATATAGAATTATTCATCTCAATCACTCAGTTCTACATCTAAGTGCTTAGCCCATATTTTCATTACGATCCATAATTCAGACTTTTTAGGTTTTTTAAGCATTGTAAACTATAAAAATCCCGAATCACCTATCTTTAAAGCAGTATCAAAAGCTTCAAACATGTTGCTGACTTTTCGACTTTTGTAATACTTGAAAGTTGAACATATAAAACTTTAATATAAACAAAGCAACTTGAAAACTTATCCTCGACACACATTTTAATCAACTGAAAGAAAACCTGTAAAGTTTTTATTTTATAGAATAAAATTTGTGAAGATTTAAACTTTTAAATTCAACATGCCAAGTTTTGAAAGCAGAAAATTAAAACGATTTTCATCTAAAGCTTTTGTAAAGATATTAGCAAGTTGATATTCAGTTGGTACAAAATATAATTCAATAGTACCTTCTTCCACATGATGCTTTATGAAATGGTATCGCATATCTATGTGTTTGGTCTTAGTGTGCTGGACCGGATTGACTAATATCGTGATCGCGGATTTGCTGTCACAATAGATTGGAACTGTTTTGTATAGTATCCCGTAATCACGAAGTGGTGTCTTCATCCAAAGCACTTGAGCGCAACAACTAGCTGCGGCGACGTATTCTGCCTCTGCAGTTGAGATAGAAACACAGTTCTGCTTCTTCGACGCCCAACTTATAAGTCTATCACCCAAAAACTGAAGGTGACCTGATGTGCTTTTCCGGTCTAACTGATTTCCACCAAAATCTGCATCAGAATAAGCAATCAGTTTATAGTCAGAACTCTTAGGATACCACAAACCTAAGTATGGAGTTCCTTTGATGTAGCGAAATATGCGCTTGACTGCTAACATATGTGATTCCTTTGGTTTGGCTTGAAATCTGGCATATAGGCAAGTAGAGAACATTATATCCGGGCGACTTGCTGTGAGGTACATCAGTGATCCGATCATTCCTCGATAAGTCTTGACGTCCACAACTTTTCCATCTGGATCTAATCCAATTTTGGCACCATGAGCCATCGGTGTACTGATTGAAGAAGATTTGTCCATCTTGAATTTCTTCAAAATGTCAAACACGTACTTCGACTGGTTGATAAAAATTCCATCTGGAAGCTGCTTCACTTGTAAGCCGAGGTAGAAATTAATTTCTCCCATCATGCTCATCTGAAACCTGAAGGTCATAAGATCAGAAAACCAAGTACATAATGATTGATTAGTCGCACCAAATATAATATCATCTACGTATATTTGTACTAAGCAGATATCCAAGTTAGAATGATAGATAAAAAGAGTGGTATCAATAGATCCTTTGGTAAACCCAGATTTGATCAAGAAGGCTGACAACTCATCATACCACGCCCTCGGTGCTTGTTTCAGACCATACAATGCTTTGTCAAGAGAATAGACATGATCAGGACGTTCTTCATCAACAAACCCCTCTGGTTGAGAAACGTAGACTTCTTCTTTCAATTTCCCATTCAGAAAGGCTGTCTTCACATCCATTTGATATATTGTAAAGTTTCGATAAGCAGCGAAAGCCAGAAACATACGGATAACTTCTAATCGAGCGACCGGCGCGAACGTTTCATCGTAGTCAATTCCTACTTCTTGACGATATCCCTTGGCTACCAATCTTGCTTTGTTCCGTATAACGATACCATCTTTGTCTTTCTTATTCTTAAATATCCACTTTGTTCCAATTATGCTCTTTCCTTTTGGCCGTGGTACAAGTCTCCAAACTTTGAGCGCGACAAATTGATTAAGTTCCTCTTGCATTGCTATAATCCAATCCGGATCCTCCAACGCTTTAGATACTTTGGTTGGTTCAATCTTGCTTAGAAAGCAAGTGAAGAGACATTCGTTGGGAGTTGCCGTCTTGGAACGTGTAGAAATATTTGCTTGAGGATCACCAATAATTTGATGAATAGGATGAGATCTTGTCCATTTGGTGGTATGAGGGAGAGGATCAATACTTTCTTGTACAACTTCTAATTGTTGAGAAGGAGGTTCAGAAACTTCTATGTCAGAAGAAGAAACATCAACAGTTTCAACTGGAGGAGGAGGTAGCTCAACAATATCTGGATCATATTCTGGAAGAGTTGGTTGAATAACATCATTTTGTTCTTCTTCCTGAACTGATTCTTCTTGAACGGATTGTTCTTGGATTGGCTCAGTTTCTGATTGTGCTGGATCAGGTTCAGAAATATTGTTTTGAGTGACATGAGGTACTGGAACAACATCAGTTTCAGAGATAGATGCAGCGGAATTTGGAGTAGATGTGCTCACAGTTTCCTGATTCAAAACATTTTCAGAGTTAGATCTAGGAATATCATCATAAAAATTCTCAAACAGAAAATCAAGATAAGAAAGATTAAGTAAGGAAGAAGAATGATCCTGATTTGACGGTTGTAGCGAAGGTTCTGAACTGTGTTGTTCATAAGCTAAATTCCCTGTAAGTACGGGTTCTGAGCCTGATTGACCAGAAACCAAATCTGCCGCTTCATCAAATTTTACATTGACACTCTCTATCACTTTTCTTGCGGAAGTAAGAAAGACTCTGTAAGCCGCAAAATTAGAAGAATAGCCCAAAAATACACCCTCGTCTGCCTTTGGACTAAACTTGTTGAGATTGTCTCTGTCATTCAGAACATAACATTTACACCCAAATGACTTGAAATATTTGAAATTCGGTTTGATACCGTTCATAAGCTCATATGGTGTTTTTGTTGAATCGGCGATGCAGGATCGATCTGTTCTGAGTATGACAAGCAGTTCAGACAGCTTCAGCCCAATGAGACAAAGGAAGACCAAAATAAGCAAGCATCGATCTGGCAGCCTCGACAAGCGTTATGTTTCTTCGTTCAACAACCCCATTCTGTTGCGGTGTTCGGGCAACAGAGAACTGTTGTTGTATTCCTTGATCCTCGTAGAAAGCTTGAAGAGTGTTGTTCTTGAATTCTGTGCCATTGTCAGATCTGACAACTTTGACTGCTTTTTGCTTGTTGGTATGGATTGTTTTGATGAGGTTGATGAAAATGTCGGGAGTTTCATCTTTAGATTTGAGAAACTTAGCCCATGTATATCGTGAGTAATCATCTACAACCACCAAGACATATCTTTTCTTTCCAATACTCTTTGTCTTCATCGGTCCGCATAAATCAACGTGAAGTAGATCAAGAATGTCCAAAGTGCAGGGTTCAGGCTTTGGCTTATGAGAAGCTTTCTTCATCTCTCCTTTATCACAATCTTGACAGAGGTGGTCTTTCTGAAAACGAAGTACTGGGAGACCTCTCACTGAATCAGTCTTGACAAGGCGATCCATGTATTTAAAGTTGAGATGAGCTAGTCGTCGGTGCCAAATCCAGCTTTCATGAACTGAAGCTTTAGATAGCAAACAAATGTCTGATGGGATTTTAACCTTGGAAAGATCAATGGTATACAAATTGAATCGTCTCTTTCCAACTAGTAAATCCCTGCCACTATCATTCTTTACAACAACCCTTTTAGATTTGAAGCTGACTTCAAGATCTTTATCACAGAACTGACCGATGCTGAATAAGTTGTGGCTTAGACCTTCGACGTAGCTGACTCTCTTGACAGTTATATTACTTTGAACAAGATCACCATAACCTAGAATGGGAGCAGTCTCGCAGTTTCCAAACTTAACACGACCGCAACATTTTTCTTTAAAATTGGAAAGCAGAGATTTGTTGCCCGTCATGTGTTTGGAACACCCCAAATCCAGATACCATAAATGACTAAGTTGTACATACAGAAACTACACAGATTTAGGCAAATCATCAATAGAGGAAAAAACATAATCATCAGAATCAGAACTAGAAGAAGAATATGAGACATTCTTTGTAATGTGAATCATTTGCTGAATTGAATATTTTGTGTTTTTATTACAAAAGGCAAATGTATCCGAATGACAAAGATTCTCTACACCTTTATCTCCTAACAATTCAGACTCTGTTGATTGTTGTTTAACCCTCCATATCAGCTTCGGTGACTTCTTCACAGTCCGATCTGAAACAGAAGAATCAGAAGAATTAAAATTTTCAGACAAGACATTATCCTGTTTCCTTGACTTTTTTGACCTTCTTCTTTTACGCTTTGTTTTACAATACTGATCATTTAGCGTCAAAGAATCATCAACAATTGAATTAGAAGAAGAAATTTTATCTAAGAAATCAGACTGAGCATTCGACATTGTAGAACTAGCCTTGGAGTGAGAATTTTCAAAAACACACAAGTCAGGAAGAGGTTTGCGCGACCCTTTGGTGGCGCAAACTGAACTTTGCGCGATCAACGTCTGGCACAAGTTGTCAGTTTGCGCTACCAACTGGTGGCGCAAATGCACACTGTTTTGAAGATTTTGAGTATTTTCCTTGGAATCGTGAGAAAATCCAGAAATAATTTTGTCTTCAAGACTTGATTTCATTATAAAAAGAAATAAATTGTTTTCTAAATCAGTTTGAAGACTTTGTTCTTCCAATTTATCTTCAAGATCAACTATCTTACCTTCTAACACTAATGGGGGAATATATCTCCTAGAATCATAAGAAACCGGAGATACATTTTTCTTAATAGTGTTATTTGCATATATATCAACAAATTCAGTTGGTAATGAAGATTTATTGGAAGAATTGACATTTAAAACATTTTTGGATTTTCTGGACTTCTTTCATTGATCAGAAAAATACTTAGCATTTTCACTCGTATAAACAAATGGCATTTCCATTTTCTTGTTGTTCATTCTTTTCTAATTTTCAATTTCTAATTCTTGCTTTGCATTCATCCACTCAATTTTAAATTGAGGAGCATAATGTGCAAGACTTAGATAATCAAAATTATACAAAGTGGGGGTTTTTGTGATAACATTGTTTAAACAATGTGGATTTTCAAAGCCAAGTCCCCATCTTTCTTTTATTGCCTATTCACTCCTTGGTTTATTCATATAAATTGTTTGCTCAGTTTCTTCTCTTTTATATAATTTTCCTTCTAAAACAATTATTTTATCAGAAAGATTTTGATTTAAAGTAGACAATTCAGTCAAAGAATCACGATAAGTCTGATTTGAATTTTCTAAATCATCTAACTGCTTTCGAAATTTCTCTTTTGTATCTATTAAAATAGATTTTTCATCTTTCAGAGAAATTCGCAGTTTTTCAATCAAAACAGACTTTTCTTGATTATCAAGCTTTTCAGATGTGAACTTTGAACGTAAATCATGTAAAGCATTGATAATAACGTTCATTTGAGATGAAATGAAATTATACTCAAACTCAGAAATTACCTCAGATTCATCTGTTGAGGTGTCCTCTTCTTCATCATCGCTCTTATCGTCTCCAATGAAACACATGGCAGTTGTTTCTTCATTCTCAGCTTCGTTGTCAGAATGATCAAGCCAATACTCTTCCTCAGCAAGCAGAATAGTTCCATTTTCTCTCTTCTCTGCCAGTTCCAACTTCTTTCTGTAGAACGCAGAATCTTTTACCACCTTCACACGACACTCCTTAGCAATGTGTCCCTGTTTTCCACAGTTAAAGCAGTTCATTACTTTCTTTTCCTCCTTTTTCGGCTCAGCCACTTTAATCGGTTCATACTTTGGGACATATGGCTTTGAAGGAGCCCCGGGTTCCACTTTCTTTGAGCCGGAAGTGAAACGTAGATTATTTGAACCTGATCTGTGTTGAAACCTTTTCTGATAATGTTGAGTGAGGAGAATCATAGCCTTTTCTAAAGCTTCACCATCATCTTCAGTTGAACCATCATATGCATTTTCTGTCAAAGCTTGTTCAGCCAGTTGGCTAGAAAGTAAAGCAATCGGATCCACAGTCTTTGGCTTATTCTTCTTATCCAACTTAGCTTTCTTCTCCAGAACCATGTTCTCATCAGTCATCAAGATTTCGTAAAGTTCTTGAGTTGGCATTGTGGAAATCCTGACATCATTCCTCATCCTATGACATGATTTGCTCCACTCTGGTTGAAGAGCATTCAGAAACTTCAGATTGGCTTCTAATTCAGTATTTGTCACCTTTATCTTGTACAGATCATTGATCACCGCCCAAAATCTATCAAACACGCTTTTCAGACTTTCTCCATCTTTAGCTTTGAACTCCTCAAAATTGTTCATATATCTAGTCTGGCGGAGTTGAGTAGCTACAGCTGATCCAAGCATTATCTTTTCTAATTGAGTCCACATAAGCATCGGATTCTGCTTGAAACAGTCAATTCTGTTGTAGATGGAATTTGGCAGTGCGAGAATCAGATTTGACTTTGCTTGACTATCAACTTGATATCTTAAGAGCTCGTCAGCATCATACTCTCTTATGGACTTCTCAACTCTTGTAGCCCGAGTAGTTGCAGTAGCTGGTATTTCTTTCATAAGCCTCTCCATAGGACCCTCAGTCAGATATTTCATCATATTGTCACCATTTGGTTGTCTCTCTATGAAGTTGATGAATCTGTCCTGCCATTGCTGAAACTCATTCTCATTTATCAGAACTGGAGGGTGAGTATCAGATCCCAAAGACATCATTATGTCATTCTTGTAAATCTGTGCTTGTAGAGACATCTTGAAAAATTCAGAAAGTCAGAAAATACACCAAGTCTGAAACACAGGAGAACTGGCGCAAACTGAAGTTTGCGTGAGCAGTGAAAGACGCAAACGAGATTTGCGTGAGCCGAGTGAGACGCAAAACGAACTTTCCGTGATGAGTTGAAGACGAGAACTAAGCTTTGTGTGAGCAGTAGAAGACGCAAACCAAGTTTTGCGTGATGCGAAGAAGACGAGAATTAAGCTTTGGTTGAGAGGGTAGAAACGCAAACTGTAAATCTTGCTAACAGAAGGAGACGCAAAGTAGCTTTGCGTGATGGACTTGTGAAGAGAACTTGCACTATGCGTGATACACTAGAGACGCAAAGTATACTTCTCTTGATGCACAGGAGATGCAAAGTTAGCTTTGCGTGATCAGAAAGCTGGATGAAAACCTGAAATACACTGGCGCAAAGCTTAGAACAACAAAAAACTAGCGCAAAGCTTAGAACAACAAAAAACTAGCGCAAACTAATATGAACTCGCGCAAACTGTAGATCTAGCGCAAACCGATGAAGAAACACAAAAAACTTCTAAAAATCGAATACAAATCCGAATTTGTTGCAATTTTCTTGCCCAAATAAGTTCGAAAACAACTTTTTAACACTTTTCAATCAACCATTTCGATTAAAAAACACAAAAACAAGAATTCGTGAATAGCACAGTACGCAAAAACGAGTTTTCCAGAAAATCGAAGAATTTCGAAATCGACAATCAAAACCTGTTTTTCTTACAAAATAATGTGAATCAATAATGTTCTACTTTCAAAATTGAGTTCAATGATTCAAAATGAAACACCATTCGTCCTAAAACCAGTCCGAATTTGATGAAAAAGCAAAAAACGAGATTTTTTTGAAAAAATCAAGAAAATCGATCAAATTTTCTGCTTTAATCCACAAATTCAGAAACTAAATCGAATTCTCTCAGTCCTCTCAGATTCAGATTAGCTCTGATACCAATTGTGAGTCCAAGAATCTACTAAATCATAGAGAGAGAAAGTAGAGAGAGAGTAGGAGCGCCAAAATGTAAACTGATATTCAAATGTGATCTCCAAAGTTACAAAACCAAGGCAACAAGGGGACTTAAATACCCCTAGCCTTAACAATACAGATAAGCATTCTAAACACAGATAAGACTAAGGAGAATAAATACAATGATTACTACAAAATCAGTCTTAACAGTTACTTTCATGATTATCTGACCATGTGTTCTTAAAGAAAAATACTTGTGTATTTTCTTTTCATATACTTTGTCAAGTATTCATACACATATTGGTTCAGTACAATATTTTTGACTTTGTTATTACCATGTATCAAATGATAAATCTTTCTATGGTAATACTCCCGTTTGCTATTCATTGTTGCTTGAATCAGACGTCATTTCTTACTATATATGTGCTTTCATTGATAAAATGTTTATATATCATTCATATAAACAACTTACGTCTTTGACATCCCTTATTATTTTTCTTCATGATAATTTGATCTGATTAAATCATTGTCAGATTCTCCAAACATTTCTATTCATTTCATGATTTTCATTCATTCAAATTGTTTTGAGAAATCTTAAATGCTTAAAATGCTCAAATTTCATTCTTATCTGTTATGAGCATACATACACTGACTATGATTTCTTGTGCTTAAATGTCCAGAAAATCATTGAGCAACACATTATTTTAGGACAAATACATGGGATTCAATGTGTGAGGTTAACTGACTTCCATGGATTCATGATAACCCGTGTTTCCTACCCCAAAAGTAATCCTTTGAGTGATTGAGGGGAGAGGGGTCAAAAGATTTGAGTGTTGGTGTGTGAAGAGGTAAAATGGAAATGAGAGATTGATTAGAAGTGAGCTAAAATGGAAATGATCAAAAGATTTGAGTCTAAAAAGCAATCATTGTGCTTAATTCTTTCATAACACAAGCACGAGCACACAGAAAATCTGTTTTTCTGTCAGAACATTCATACAAAATACCTTGTGTTTTTCAATTATTGAATGGAAGTCCTGGGGAGTGAACGTCTTCTCAAGCTCTTTCCATTGTACATTCGTTGTACATAGTAACTTTGTGTTACTGACAGGCATTTCTAATTGTTTCATATGTTGATTCAAGGTTACAACTCATCATTTGTCTGAATTTGAAAAGATTCGGATAAATACATTTCATGAATTGACGGATCATTATCGGATCAGTTGGGCGAGAATGTTCGTATCTTAACAAGGGGAGATTGTTAATCATAAAGACTATGCTTATCTGATGTTTTGGGGAGATCATTTAAAGACTGTGCTGACATTGAAAAAGTTTTGATGATTCTGATTCTCACAATTCATCAAAAAGGGGGAGATATATCAAGGTTTCAAAGTCAGACTAAAGTTGATATTATCAAGAAGGGGGAGAATTTCAGAATTTCAAAGTCAGATACAAAGTTTCAAAGTTCAATTCAGTTTCAAATTGATTCAAAGGGGGAGATGTTAAAGTCAGATGGTTGACTAATTCAAAGATAATTTTTGAAAACAGAAGCAAAGTCTGAGTTTGAAGAATAGTTTTCTAAAGAATGTGAAATTTTGGTGAAGACAAAGGAGAGATTGAAGTTTGTTTAAAGTGACAAAGTTTGCTGAAAATATCAAAGTTTTCAAGGTTTAAAGATGAAAAAGATTTTTGCTGAAGATCATTTCTGAAGAAACGAAGACCTGAAGATAATCGTCATTTTTTTTTAATCTTGAATCCAAAGGGGGAGATTGTTAGACTAGAATGTTATTCAAAATAAAATAGAGGGTCTAAAATGTAATTGTTAGAAAGTGTTTAGTGTGTTTTGTATTTGGGTTAAATGGGTTGACTTGCTATAGGTCATGTTGACCAGGTATAAATAGCAAGGTTCTTTGTTAGATTTGTAAGTACGAAATCAGAATATTGGTAAGAGAACGAGCACACTGAAACACACACTACGTGAGACTTGTGACTATTTGTTAGATCTGTGACTATACTGTAATCATATGATTTGATATATAAAGGTTTTGTTCGTAATCTGTGTGTTGAATATATGCTAGTTAATTGGGATCACATCTGTCGACCATCTACTGAGAAGATCACAACCTGAAGATTACACTCAGACCACAGATCCTCTGTGATCCATCACAGAGCGTCTGTGGTGGCTAACCTCTGGAAATTAGAGAGAGCTCATACTATCAATGCGAAAAAACACTTACAGAGAGCTTCACCAATCCAATTAATGGTTTTCTTCAGTGAACTTCTGTAATAGTTTAGATTTTTTTCATTCATATAATTTCTTTGATGTAATTGCCTTCTGGCATTTTTTTCTGGATGAAAAATCAGTCTTTAGAGGATGAGTTCCTTTCACCTCTTTTTGTTTCTAACTTAGCCAAACACTCACCTGTCCATTTTTTATTTTTCAATACTTAGGGGAAGATTTGTTAGCTCCAAATCAATGTGTAGAAGTATTGAAAAATAGGCTAAGTATAGAAGCTTCAGAAGACTGCCCTAAAATACCTAGTGTATCAGAGAAGTTGTTATGCTTAAAAGACTCTGTCGACCATCTACTGAGAAGATCACAACCTGAAGATTTGACTCAGACCATAGAGCCTCTGTGATCCATCACAGAGCCTCTGTGGTGGCTAACCTCTAGAGATGGAAGACTTGAAGATTTCTAGACAATGGTTCAAGACAAGATGTAACACCCGTAATTTTCGATAAGGGTTTTGCTTATGTAGTTATATATTTATTTATGGGGACTTGACCGTTAGGCTATGACTTTTGAGTATGAATCATGGTGCTTTGAATCTTAAATTGTCAGGAGCTTTCGAACGCAATAACGAAAGAATTTTGAAGCCTTGCACAACCTGGGCGACAGTGCCCGGCGACTGTGACAAGTGTCACTATCGCCAAGGCAAGGTCGCGGGGGAGGAAGACCTTCGGTACAGGTTGGGCGAGAGTGCCCGGGTCACTGTCGCAAGTGTCACAATCGCGGGTTTGGTACCGCGAGTGGGAGGAAGTGGGCGACTATGCCCCGCAACTATGCCAAGGGCATAGTCGCCGTGTCAAGGTCGCCGGCGGGTCCAGGGTTTTACTTTAAATGTCTTGTTTTCCCATTTATCATTAATCACTTCCCAAATTTCATATCCCTCTCCCAAGAACCGAACCCTTTGCTTCCTTTAGTGTTTTTGAGCATTTGAGACACCAACATCTGAGGTTTCAAGTGACCCTTTCTCTTATAGCAAGGTTTTGGGTGCTAGAACTAAGGTAACTTCATCTTCTTCTTCTTAATCAAGTTTCTAGGGTTTTCACCAAACCCTTTTCGTCATTTCGAAGTTTGAAAGTTTATGGCTCAGGTTGGTGACCTAGAGGTGCATGGTTGACGGATTCAAGTATGGGTAAGGTAACCTTCTCTTTTCTTCAACTATGGAAATTAGGGTTTTGGGATGAGGTGAGATTTTCATGTAAAATGTTTGGGGAACAATTCTATATGGTCGAATATGGTTATTTACGGTTGGATATTTGTGGATCTAGGTTTTGGAATGCTTTGGCTTGGAGGATTCAAGTTTCTTCATGGAAGCTCAAGTTGGGGTAAAATCGAGATTTAGCTTAAATCTAGCAAAGTGAGTTCAAGTTGATTTGCGAAAAAGTTGTACATGCGAAAATGTTTATTTTAAAGTATTTATGTGTTTAACATGAAATTATCATTTGTCGAGTTACTTGATGGGTTTTGGTTATTTGAGAAGTTTGGTTTTATAAACTTTGTAAAACACCCTTATTGGTGATTTTTGGGCATTTTGATAAATGAGTCATAAATGGGTGTGTCCGGTGATTTATTGCACAAGTGAGATTATTTGGTTAAAAAGGAATTTTAGTGTTTGTTTTGGAGAAATGTGTAATTTCGTGTTATGGGTCGTCTTGAAGAAGTAAATGGCATAGAATCATTTGGAAAGTAATTTGTCCCAATTTAAACTGCATTGGAGTTTGCACACGTATTTTGGGAATGTGTCTTCATGAAGTGAGTCAATTGCGTTATTCTTTTGGGGAGTCGTTAATCGTTTGTCACAAAAAGAGTTTTGAGAATTTTGGTTCGGTTTCGACTTAAAAGAGTCTTGAGGACACTTGTGCGGTTTTGAATGGCTCAAGTAGCCCCCATCATGACGTACGTACTAATATACCTTGTTGCATTTTGGTGTTGGTTACATGCTCGAATGCGTTGGTCATTTCGGGTTAGGCATGTAATGTTAGACTATGTTGCATTGGATCCATAGGCACGTAAGTCAGTCTGTTTTAGGTGTTCAATTGGGTACTATGGGGTTAAACTCCATTACCCATGTTTTATGACCGGAAACTTTACAAGTGATGGTTAGGAGGGTTGAGTCTGTTAGTGCTACCGGGGAAGTAGGCGCTAGGACCTCCACCTCTTGAAGTAATGCCTGGGAGGTAGTCTTTAAGTGTGTCGGGCCTTCGGGATGGAGTTCTTCAGAATGGTTCATCAAGATCAACTCACTTAGGGTGACGCTTGTTAAAGAAGTCGTAGGGACACCTGGCGGTGATGCCGTGAGGTGTCATGCGATTAACGTTGCATGAGTTGCATACTTTTGTGTTCCTCCACCCTCAACGGATACGGGTCTCCCCAGTTGTCGGCTATCAGCATTTTAAATATAAGGATATTTCACTTTATCATCTTTGGTCTTATGTGGTCGACAGTAAATGAGGACCTTAATATTGGACCTTCCTCCACGTATACTAAGGTTTGAATGATGTATATCGCCCCACGTTTGGGTGTTTGGGTTTCCTTTCAATTTATGGTCACGTGAGTATTGGGCTTAGCGTCCGTGTTTTTGGTATGTTATTGTACATGCGGGTTTTAACCACGTAGTGTTGGTTGAGTATTTTACCCCACCCGTGTTTGGGTGTTTTGGGATGCAACGTTTATAAACAATGTTTTGTAGTGGGGTGTACACCTTTGAAAAATGCATGAAATTGGAAAAGAGTCGTCTTCGAGCTTAAAGTAAACCATTTGAAAGATCACGATTTTTATTGTGGATTCATTCCTATAAAGATATGTTTGTTTATGTAAAAACCTTGAACTCACTAGGCGTTAGGCTAACATTTTTATTTGTCAGCATGTGTAATAGGTTCTTTTGGGCATTTGTTCTAGGGACATCTTGGAGAGAGAGGTGCTAGACATATACTCGAGGGTGAGTTGTTTGGTGAAGTCTCTCGTCTTGGCTTGGGAATAGCATCTTGTATTTGGGTTTTAGTATCACCTAATCTCTAATTAGTCTTTGTGTAAGAATTTATTGATCTTCGTTGATGGTTAGACCTAGTTTAATATTTCAAGCATGAACTCGTTGTAAGCGATCTTATCTATTTTGAGGCATTATTGGAAATTTTAATTTAGTTGCTCTTTCCAAATAAGAGGGTGTTACAAGTTGGTATCAGAGCTTAAGTTCGAGAGAATTAGGTGTTGATTTTGGATGCCTAGACTCGAACTCGCGTTATTTTAAGATTGGATTATTCGAAGTGGTTGGACTCACTATGAACGAGAAACACGCCGAAGGTGGCAAGGATGATCATGTATAATACGTTCATAATAGCACCTGGCCAGTGTTATGGTGAATCTATGAGTTACATGTGTATGCTTGAACTGCCTTGGTATGATGACCGTTGGAGTAGTGAAGAAGTTTCGGAATGGGTAGCCATTAGAAGGAGTTGATGATTTTAGTATTCGTCACTTGGAGTGACGGTAAGTATGGTGATTGCATTAAGTGGACCGTTTCGGGTCAGATTGATTGGTTGGATTAGAACCTTAGACTTTTGGAACCGATGTTAATTCGAGGAGAAATTGTGAGGTGAACCTATGAAATCCTTGACCCAACCTTAAGATGTTGAGCATCTGGATGACGATAGTGTAACTAAGAAATTGAGGTGTGTGATTTCGAGATGTTGAGTGCCGATCAAATGCATGCACGAAATTTATTTTTAAAATGAATTGCATCAATTATTTCTCATGTTTCCAAATCATCATGTGGAATTACATTACGAAATTTTGGAAAGATGTTTAGCACACACAGGGTTTTAAACCATGATATTAAATATGCATAAAACTACTTGATTGCATGAGGTTGCAAACTTTGTTGAGACTTTGTTTATCCTCATTGTTGTCTAACTCTATTTTTGAATATTGTGATGTTCGTATTTTGATGTTGCGTGGAGTCTTGGACAAGTAACTACGACTTATGACCTTAACATTGGATCTCCTCCACATATGTTAAGGCCTTGGACGAAGAGTTGTTTTCCATTATTTTAGTGTTTGAGTTCTCTTGAGAATTATATTTCGTGTGAGTTTTGTTAAGTTTTATAGAGTATTGTTTTACGACGTTTGCGGTGCATGGGTGAACCTATAGACTAAGTTCCTTGCGTGCATTGTTTTATGAGTTATTGAGAAATTTATTTCATGTGAATCTTGTTGGTGGACATCACCCCATATGCTATTTTGGTAGTTTCACTATCGAGTGGGTTCACTTTTGAGTTTTTATACAAGTACAACTCGTTGTACGCAACTTAGTGGGTGAGTTGATTTAAACTTTTGGTGTGAGTTAACTGATAGTGCGTGGAATACACCTATAGACGTGTGCTAATTGAATCTCAAAGCAAGTATACAATGAGACCCAATATCGTCTTTCAAGTAATAAAGTGGTAAAATACCGAATATCGTCCCACAGAGATTGTTGTAAAAGTGCAATAAAAGTGTAATGAAAGAGATGATTTCAGATGGCGAATTTGAAGACTTTGTTTGGTTTGGTTTGTAGTTAAATTAAGATAACAGAGACTAAAGATAGCAAGGGTGTAAGACTTGTGGTGAGTATCAAATACAAGTTTCTGTGGACCAATGTTGTAGGGATGCTACAGCATTGTGTCTCTCAACAACTATTTCCACCACCTACTTTAAGAACGATCCTCTCGGATTCAGCCGTAACACTTGGATTTAGCTTCAACCAGGCACATCTCTGTGCAGTATCAGAACCAGTGATAGTGTTGAACGGTGCTCTTTAAAGTATATGAATAAATAAACAAGTTTATTAAAAATTACTCTCTCGAGTTAATTCCCATATCATCCAAGTTGATGTGTTCCAAGTGGCTCATCTCTGACTCCACTACACTTTGACTCGTGATTAACTCGTCGAGAACATATCGATTAGAAAAACATAGTTGCCAAATTTCTTGGTAAGCAACTTTCCAAGTATACTTCCTATGTCATTCAAATTGACGTGTATTAATGTGGCCCATCTCTGAGTCCACTACACTTTACCACTTTCAAAGCGATCAATTCGTCAAGAAGTGCGTTTGGATTTATAAAACTTAGAATGAAATGGTGGAACATCGTTATTGAGAAACGACGTCCACTTTCTTTTGATTTAAAAACTCACCATTTTCCTCACACCCAAGCTAATGAAATTAGCTACTACTCATGACGGAAATTAAATTGCAAGAAATATAAAGAACGAAAATTAAAGACCTAAAGTAAATTGCGTAAAGTAAATGAAAATAATAAATTACGGAATGTAAATGCGATAAGCGTAAATAAATAAATAAATACAAGAAAGCAAGAAATAAAGTAAATACGAGACTTATATTAAAATGATTACGAAAATGTAACAATCGGTTTATGAAACCGATTGGGTCTTGAGAGCCAAAAGCTTTTAGCTACTTGGAACTTTAGAGTACTTGCTAACTTGAAGTTTGAGAGAATAATCACTACTTGAGATTACTTACTTGCCTCTAAACAAACACCAAAACCCATCTATTTATACAAAAGAAGTTGGGTAATAACCATTGGGCAAAGACCAACTTGGGGCCCAAGATTTCACAAAAGACAAAGCTAGAATTAATAAAGTGTTTTTGACATTTTCCTAAAAGCAAAAAGCAAATCTGATGGTTTCTTCAAAAATCAGCAGCCCACATCTTCAACAAAAGTCTGGCCCAATAACCATGACAGCTGGATCCATGAAGCCCATCCAAAAGTCTGCTGCCATCCAATGTTGTGGGAATGTTGTGACTAACTGCTGCAAGATTTAAACAATAAACATAAAATAAGCTACTATTTAACCAAAATATGAGTTTCACTACCACATTAAGCCTCATAAAGAAATATGGAAAATAACATAAAAAAAGACTCAAATTAGGGATTTGAAAATAAAACAACTATCGTAAAAAAAAGAAAAAGAGTGAAAATGCATTGATTTCTCAATGCATATCACATCCCCAAACTTAAAATGTTTATTGTCCCCAAGCAACTAAAAGAAAAAACTAAAATGAATCAATTTTGAAAATTTTCAAGATTGTGGCATTAAGTGCACACACATGAAGAATCAACCAACAAATGTAATCCATAGCCTTTCATAAATCTTTAGTGACAAACTCATTTCCTAGAAGTGTATGAACCATAAGCTAGCTACACATTATCTTTGTTTGCTCAAACACTTACCACTTCTAAGGTCGATAGGACTTTAACATTTGGGTTGACTCTTTTTGGCACATCTTTTCCTCACTTTGCCTTTTCCTCTCAACATAGCTGTCATTTTGAACTTTGTTCAAAATTTTGGCACTTTTGTGCTCTTTTAATTGAAAGTGTGCACCTTGCCCCTATGGGACATTTTGGGTGCATCTTGACATATTCTCAACAAAGTATCATATTAGAGCTTTGCTCTTTTGTTTTGATCTTTTTGTTTCTGCTTTTTGTAAAGGAGGGGTAACCCTCACATCCCCAAACTTGGAATGTCCAATGTCCTCATTGGATGTGTTTCTAAGGATGTAGTGTATGAAGGTGTCAAGTGGCAACAAATGAGAATGGAAGTGATGGCCTATTTCATTCCTTAGAATCTGTGGTGAAGTATGATCATATGTGTCCCAACAATATGCAGCTAGTTCTAGCAAGAACAACTACCAGGTGAGTCTGTGATTAAACCAAAGAATTATTTGGGCTATGGACACAAAAATTGAAAATATTATAACACATGCAATCTTGAATAAAAACAAACCTAAAAGTTATAAAAACTATCCCTTGACTCAATAAAATAAAAAAAATATAAGGCTCAAAGCGGTAGAAGAAACATGCCCTACTCCGAAGGAGTAGGCTCTGCCTCCTCATCAGTATCAACCGCCGGCTCGTTCAAGTTCAGCCCACGGGAGGTTTCTGCAATGGTGTCAACAGGTGGGTCGATTTGGGCTTCCGTAGCGACGGCTTAGGTGGTGGTTGTTGTGGTTGGTGGGTGGTGGTGATGGGTTTTCGGTGGAGGTGGAGGCGATGGTGGTGTCGGCGACCGAAGGGGTTTCAGCGGCGAATGAGGGTTCAGCGGCGGTTGAGGGTTCGATGGCAGTGGCTGGCCGTCAGCCACTTCTCCTCACCGGAAGTCTTCGTGCGATTTGCTTCATTCGAGCCATGGATGAGGGCTTGATTTCCGAGGGAAGGGTTTCTTGAGAGCAGATTAGAGAGAAAGGAAGAGGTTTGATTTTAGAGATGATGGTTTCTTAGGAAAGTGGGTTTTTTTTTTTTTTTTGAAAAAGTGGTTTTTGGGAGAGTGTTTTTTTTTTTTTTTTTTAGAGCAGTTTAGAGAATGGTTTTTGGGAAAGTGGTTTTTGAGAAAGTGAAAGGTTTGTGAGAGAAAAATCAGGAAGCTTGAGAGATTATTTAAAAATTAGAGGTTATCTTGGAAAAAGATTTCTCTTGATTTGATGCAATGGGTAATATCCGTTGGAAATTAGAGAGACAAGATGTCTTGGGTTTGTAATATTGACAAAACTTGAGCCATGTGCACTGATGTACTTTTTAGCATGATGTCATCTGATTACATCATCCCCTCTCATCCTTTGGTTGTCCTTTTTCTTCTTCAAGAAGCTTCCTCCAAAAAGCTGAAAATAAAATAAATATTAAATAACTAAAATTTTTTTGAAGATAAGGTCAATAAAAATAAAATATAAAATTAATATTTACAAAAACTCAAACATGCAAACTTTCTCAAGGGATGGCAGATTCTGCCAAGCATTGCTCTGGCAATGCTACAGGCTCATGGTACACTTTCACACGCTGACCATTAACTTTGAAAATACTGCTATCTTCCAGGTTAATTAAATCGATTGCTCCATATGGATGAACTTTATGGACTTGGAAAGGTCCGGACCAACGGGACTTTAACTTTCCTGGGAACAGTCTTAACCTCGAATTAAACAGTAGAACATGTTGGCCTTCTCTAATCTCTCTGTGATGGATTCTTTTGTCATGCCATTTCTTTGTTTTATCCTTATAGAGCTTAGCATTTTCATATGACATGTTTTTGTGTTCTTCCATTTCACATAGTTGTAATTTTCTTTTATTTCCAGCAAGGTCCAAAGACATGTTCAACTTTTTAATGGCCCAATATGCTCTATGTTCCAATTCCAAAGGGAGGTGGCAATTTTTTCCAAAGACTAGCTTATATGGGGACATACCAATTGGTGTTTTAAAAGCAGTTTTGTATGCCCATAAAGCATCGTCTAGTTTGAAAGCCCAATCTTTTCTGTTAGGTTTTACAAACTTTTCCAAAATTCCTTTAATTTCTATATTAGAGAGCTCGGCCAGTCCATTGGTTTGTGGGTGATATGCGGTGGCAATTCTGTGCTTGACATTATATTTTTCAAGGACTCCATGCAACATATTATTCACAAAGTGGGTACCCTCATCACTGATTAGTGCACGAGGGGTACAAAACCTTGTGAAAATTTGTGTTTGGAGAAACTTAATCACAGTTTTAGCATCATTAGACACACAAGCCACTGCCTCAACCCATTTTGACACATAGTCAACAGCAACAAGAATGTATTGGCATTGGTTTGATGGTGGAAAGGGACCCATAAAGTCAATTCCCCACACATCAAACAACTCTACCTCAAGGATCCCATTTAGTGGCATTTCATTCCTTTGGGAAACAGAATCACTTCTTTGGCATTCATTGCATATTTGTGCAAAGTTATGGGAATCTTTGAAGAGAGTAGGCCAATAAAAACCAAATTGTAAAGCTTTTTCTGCTGTTCTTTGGCCTCCAAAATGTCCTCCATATGCTGCTTGGTGGCAATGTTGTAGGACTGCTGCTACCTCAGTTTCAGGAATGCATCTCCTTATGATTTGATCTGCACCAAGTTTAAACATAAAAGGATCATCCCAAAAATAAGATTTAGTGTCATGGAGGAATTTCTTGAGCATTTGGCTAGAGTAATCGGGGGGTTTTATACCACATGCCAGATAATTTGCTATGTCAGCAAACCATGGCTGGTCAGATTGTACCATAAGAATTCTTTCGTCAGGAAAGGTCTCATTGATGTCTCCTTCTTTTTTTATCCTCACTAGACTTCTCAAGTCTAGACAAATGATCCGCTACTTGGTTGTCTACTCCTTTTCTATCCACAATCTCTAGGTCAAACTCTTGCAACAACAGGACCCATCTAATCAATCTATGTTTAGCGTCCTTTTTTGAGATCAAGTATTTAATGGCGGCATGGTCCGTATGTACAATGACTTTTGTCCCCATCAAATATGATCTAAATCTCTCAAAGGCAAAAACCACGGCTAACAATTCTTTCTCTGTTGTTGTGTAGTTGATTTGTGCTTCATTCAATGTCTTACTTGCGTAATAGATTGAATGAAATGTTTTTTCTTTTCTTTGACCTAAGACTGCTCCTACAGCCCAATCACTAGCGTCACACATAATTTCAAAAGGTTTGTTCCAGTCTGGAGCTACAATCACTGGTGCAGTCACCAAAGCTTTCTTCAAGGTGAGAAATGCATTTCTACATTCTTCATTGAAATCAAATTTTTGGTCATGCTGTAATAGTATACACAAAGGTTTTGAGATTTTTGAAAAGTATTTAATGAATCTCCTATAAAATCCAGCATGACCAAGAAAGCTTCTGTTTCCTTTAACAGTTGTTGGTTCGGGTAGTTTTTCAATTATTTCAAGCTTAGCTTTGTCTACCTCAACTCCTCTTTTTGAAATTAAGTGTCCAAGAACAATTCCTTCTTTAACCATGAAATGACATTTCTCCCAGTTAAGGACCAAATCAGTTTCCTCACACCTTTCAAGACTCATTTTTAGATTTTGCAAACAATTGTCAAAAGATGAACCATATACTGAAAAATCATCCATAAAGATTTCTATGGATTTTTCAAACATATCAGAGAATATGTCCATCATGCATCTCTGAAAGGTGGCAGGAGCATTACACAGTCCAAGTGGCTTTCTCTTAAAAGCAAAAGTGCCATAGGGACATGTGAATGTTGTCTTTTCTTGGTCCTCGGGAGAGATGGCTATTTGATTATATCCTAAGTATCCATCCAAGAAGCAATAGTACTCCTTACCGGCTAACCTGTCCAACATTTGATCAACAAAAGGTAATGGAAAGTGGTCCTTTTGAGTAGCCTTGTTTAGTATACGATAGTCCATGCAAATTCTCCATCCGGAGACTACTCTAGTAGGGATGAGTTCATTTTTATCATTTGCAACTACAGTAAACCCTCCCTTTTTTGGGACACACTGGACTGGACTAACCCAAGAACTACTGGCTATCGGAAAAATGATTCCTGCATCTAACCATTTCAAAATTTCCTTTTTGACTACATCTTTCATGACAGGGTTCAACCTCCTTTGTGGTTCTATGGATGTGAAGTCCTTGTCTTCTAGAATGATTTTATGCTGACAAATAGAGGGACTAATCTTTTTAAGGTCAGTAATGGTCCATCCTATGGCTTTAGTATGCAACTTCAACATATCCACAAGTTTCTTTTCTTGATGCAATTCTAGGGTAGATGAGATTATGACAGGCAATTTGCCTTCCTCTCCTAGAAAGACATATTTAAGATGAGATGGGAGTTGCTTTAACTTCAGGTCAGGTGGTGAAACAGTGGATGGTGTGAAAGGTTTTTGCTCATTAATTTCCAATGGTTCAAATGTTACAGCTTTCACGGGGATAACTTCCTCTTTTTCTATGTCAAACTCCTCAACCTCAATGTCTTCATCTACGGCTAAGTCTTCATCATTTTCTACCTCTAACTCACAGACTTTTCTCACTCCCTCATTATGACACATTGATTCAAGGAATTAAAAACATTAAATGTGACTTTTTGGTCTTAGAGTCTCATGGTCAACTCTCCCTTTTGGACGTCTATCAAAGTTCTTCCGGTTGCTAGAAAGGGTCTTCCCAAAAGAATGGGAATATCTTTATCAGCCTCAAAATCCAAGATAATAAAATCTGTCGGATAGATGAACTTGTCAACTTGAACTAAGACGTCCTCAATTTTGCCCTTTGGGTAGGCAATAGTTTTATCAGCCAATTGGAGAGTGACTGTGGTGGGTCTGGCTTCTCCTATTCCTAAATTGTTAAAGACAGACAATGGCATGAGATTGATACTGGCTCCTAAATCACACAAGGCTTTTCCAACTTCCTTCCCACCTATTGAACAAGGAATGGTGAAACTCCCTGGGTCTTTTAGCTTAGGGGGTATTCTGTTGGTCAAGAGGGCACTACATCCTTCAGTAAGGGCAACAGTCTCATATTCAGTTAACTTCTTTTTCTTACTTAGGATGTCTTTGAGAAATTTGGCATAACTGGGCATCTGCTCAATTGCTTCAACAAGAGGTATGTTGACATGCAACTCCTTAAACATATCCAAGAATTTTTTAAATTGCAACTCTTCCTTTTGATTCCTTAACCTTTGGGGAAAAGGTACATAGGGAGGAACTGGTTTTATGACAGCTTTGTTTGAATGTGTTGAGCAAGATGGGTCCTTTATGCCTTTAGATGCACTCTCTTGTGTTGTGGTTGGAACATCACTTTCCACTGTCTTTTTATTAAGAGTTTCTTCTGGGAATAGGTAGTCAAACCTTTGAGGGATAGGGTTGGTTTCCTTAGACTCTTGGTCTCCGAGAAGCTTGGTTGGTATTTCATCAACAGGGGGTAATGACGTGGCTTTGGATTCTGACCTTATGGTTTTTTCAAAATCTGATTTGGTCATTGGTCCAAATTCTTCCAGCACTTTTTTCGTCAGTTCTTTACCACTTCTAAGGGTCACAGCCTTCACATGTTCTTTTCCTGGGGCTTTTGGGACCTCTGTGTTACTGGGTAAAGTGCCTGCAGCCCTATTGTTCTGATTCTGAGCAATTTGACGAACTTGAGTCTCTATGTTCCGGAGTGCAGTCTGAGTTTGGGTCATGAAACCCCTCATCATAGCTTCCAAGGAAGATGATGATTCAGTTTGTGCATGTTGTTTGTTTTGAAAAGGTGGTTGGTTATTTTGAAAATTGTGATTCTGATGATGCTGTGAACTTTGGTTCTGATGATGTTGTGAACCTTGGTTTTGATGATGCTGAGAACTACTAGCGTGATGTTGTGTTTGAAAATTAGAAGTTCCCTGTGGTTTTTGTGCAGGCGGATTTAAACATGGACTGTTCCAAGAAAAGTTTGGGTGTTGTCTCCAACTTGCATTGTAAGTGTTGTCGTAGGGAGCAGATCTATTTTGAACATAATTCACTGATTCAGAATTTTGAGGGCAATGTTCATAAGAGTGTTCCCCACCACAACAAACACATTGTACAGAAAGGACTGATTGAGTAGATGTAGCAGCAATTGGTTGCATTCCTTGGTTTGAAGATAAGTTTTTAAGCATTGTGGCCATGGAAGCAAGTTGTGCTATTAATGCAGTATATGCATCGACATCATGAATACCAACAGTTTTCTTTTGAGGTTGAGCACGTGGATCAGCCTAATGTCCATTGTTTGTTAAAATCTTTTCAAGAATTTCATACCCGTCATTATAGGTATTGGCTGTAAAGGCCCCTCCTGATGTCGCGTCGAGCATTTGTTTTGCCATGGGGGTTAACCCATTGTAAAATGTCTCGAGTTGAATACAACAGGGAATGCCATGGTGAGGGCATTTTCTTAACAACTCCTTAAACCTCTCCCAAGCATCGGGAATTGCTTCATCGTCCATTTGTTTAAACATGCAAATTTCGTTTCTGGACTTAGCATTACGGGTAGGTGGAAAATACTTTCGTAAAAACTTTTCAGCCTTATTGCTCCATGATGGTACAGAACCAGGTGCTAATGAATTAAACCATGACTTTGCCCGATCCCTTAGAGAGAATGGAAAAAGAGTGAGTCTCAAGGCATCATTAGATACCCCAGGGATTTCAAATGAGAGTGAGGATCCTCCGATGGCATTCCGGCAAATTGTCCATTGGTTTGTAACATGTGGAACATGATGGGTTTCAGCTCAAAATGGAGGGATTGAATATGGGGCCTAATTATCCTTGAATTTAATTGCTCAAAATCGGGAATAGCATAGTCCATAATCTTTCCCTCTTTGGAATTCGCAAGATTAATTATGTTCGGAGCATCATCCCTATTGTCATTGTGACCATTGGATTTTGTATCGTCATCATTAGGATGTTGATTTCGGTTATGGTTATGATTTTTGTTCCCTTGATTTGGCATTTGTTGAAAAGGGATTTCGGGTGGATTTCCGAAAATGGGTGGTGCATCATGAAAAATCGGTTGTTGTCTTGGTGGATTTTCTAGTCTATGCATCCTATTCTCAAAACCTGGCGGGGGAAGTTCCATGATTGGAGGTTCTATGATCAATGCAATTCTTTGAGTCCTTCTTCTATTACGGAATGTTCGTTCTATGTCCGGGTCGAACTCAAAAAACTCCCCACGCGGTATTCTTGGCATACACCAAGAGAAGGTGATTCAAACGGTGTTAGAAAAATCAAATCTGTTAGAAAACTTTTACAGACTTTTAGCGAGCCAATACCCGGCAACGGCGCCAAAAACTTGATAGTGCGTGGAATACACCTATAGACGTGTGCTAATTGAATCTCAAAGCAAGTATACAATGAGACCCAATATCGTCTTTTAAGTAATAAAGTGGTAAAATACCGAATATCATCCCACAGAGATTGTTGTAAAAGTGCAATAAAAGTGTAATGAAAGAGATGATTTCAGATGACGAATTTGAAGACTTTGTTTGGTTTGGTTTGTAGTTAAATTAAGATAACAGAGACTAAAGATAGCAAGGGTGTAAGACTTGTGGTGAGTATCAAATACAAGTTTCTGTGGACCAATGCTGTAGGGATGCTACAGCATTGTGTCTCTCAACAACTATTTCCACCACCTACTTTAAGAACGATCCTCTCAGATTCAGCTGTAAGACTTGGATTTAGCTTCAACCAGGCACATCTCTGTGCAGTATCAGAACCAGTGATAGTGTTGAACGGTGCTCTTTAAAGTATATGGATAAATAAACAAGTTTATTAAAAATCACTCTCTCGAGTTAATTCCCATATCATCCAAGTTGACGTGTTCCAAGTGGCTCATCTCTGAGTCCACTACACTTTAACTCGTGATTAACTCGTCGAGAACATATCGATTAGAAAAACATAGTTGCCAAATTTCTTGGTAAGCAACTTTCCAAGTATACTTCCTCTGTCATTCAAATTGACGTGTATTAATGTGGCCCATCTCTGAGTCCACTACACTTTACCAATTTCAAAGCGATCAATTCGTCAAGAAGTGCGTTTGGATTTATAAAACTTAGAATGAAATGGTGGAACATCGTTATTGAGAAACGACGTCCACTTTCTTTTGATTTAAAAACTCACCATTTTCCTCACACCCAAGCTAATGAAATTAGCTACTCATGACGGAAATTAAATTGCAAGAAATATAAAGAACGAAAATTAAAGACCTAAAGTAAATTGCGTAAAGTAAATGAAAATAATAAATTACGGAATGTAAATGCGATAAGCGTAAATAAATAAATAAATACAAGAAAGCAAGAAATAAAGTAAATACGAGACTTATATTAAAATGATTACGAAAATGTAACAATCGGTTTATGAAACCGATTGGGTCTTGAGAGCCAAAAGCTTTTAGCTACTTGGAACTTTAGAGTACTTGCTAACTTGAAGTTTGAGAGAATAATCACTACTTGAGATTACTTACTTGCCTCTAAACAAACACCTAAACCCACCTATTTATACAAAAGAAGTTGGGTAATAACCATTGGGCAAAGACCAACTTGGGGCCCAAGATTTCACAAAAGACAAAGCTAGAATTAATAAAGTGTTTTTGACATTTTCCTAAAAGCAAAAAGCAAATCTGATGGTTTCTTCAAAAATCAGCAGCCCACATCTTCAACAAAAGCCTGACCCATTAACCATGACAGCTGGATCCATGAAGCCCATCCAAAAGTCTGTTGCCATCCAATGCTGTGGGAATGCTGTGACTAACTGTTGCAAGATTTAAACAATAAACATAAAATAAGCTACTATTTAACGAAAAGATGAGTTTCACTACCACATTAAGCCTCATAAAGAAATATGGAAAATAACATATAAAAAAGACTCAAATTAGGGATTTGAAAATAAAACAACTATCCTAAAAAAAAGAAAAAGAGTGAAAATGCATTGATTTCTCAATGCATATCATTAACTTATGAAAAACCTAGGATGGCTCGTGTTTTACTGATGCATTGTGTTTTCTTTGATTCTCGGTTTTATTGTTATTGTTTCAGGCAATGCATTATGTTGATTTGTTAATATGCATGACTTTGTAGCCACTATCTTTGCTCAAGAACATTTTATTCGCATGACCTAGAGTTTGAAATCGATTTAAAATTTATCCACGTTTGACAAATCGCATGTACCCATCATTTCACAAAATTTAAAAATAAACTGACGTATCTGGGCTTTGATGGAAATTTTATTTTGTAATTCTTATATGGTCAAATGAGAAATTTTGGGAGCTTGATTATATAGATTTCTTCTTCGGGAGTTTGTCCAAACACTTGGTTGTACATTGTTTTAATACATAAAATTATTCTTCACATACGACATAAGTTGAGGCATGCTAGGACCATGGTAGTCCGTTTGAAATTTTGTTGCGCATCTTTTGTTATCGCCTTTATTAACGTGAGTAAAGACCAAATGAATTTCTATAATACTTTACATGTGTGTTATTAGTGGATTTTACTCATACGATTAATCGTAATAAAGCTTGTGTATTCGGAAGTTTTATAAAATTTCGATTGGCATATTAATTGAAAAACCTTGAACTCATTAGGGCTATAGATTTAAGACCCTATTTTGAAAAGAGTTGTAATTAGGGACTAGAGGAGTCCTTAGAATTTGACGCTTCAGATGATCAGACTTGTGGTCAGCCTTGATTGTTGGGGTTCCGTTTTGAATCTGTGCATGCACGAATAATCGAGGTAATAGATTCATGTTTTTCCAGTTAACTAATAGATGAGCTTCGTGTTTCGGTAATCCTGCGGGGTAAGGCCTTGTGTGAATATCTGGCCTGGTTTGGTCCGACTTGATTGGTTGCTTGGCCATTTGATGTCATGCTACTTATTGGCGGTGTGCCATATTTGTGGGTTTCCGGGAACAAAGGAATTATTGTGGTCCGTTTGTTAGGGACGTAAGAGTTGGGAATACTATCCCTCTGTTAGGTGTCAACCTTATTACGACAATACTTCTGGAATGAAGTATTGGGCGGGATGCCCACGTTTTCGATGTCACCTTTTGATATTAGGCGTCGACTCGTTTCATGAAGTCAATGAATATCGAAATGTTTGGAAGTATCCCGATTAGATCATGAGAAAAGTTGACCTCTCAGTGGTGTAATTTAAAGGAAGATTAGATGTTGGTTATTAAGTATCGATGTGTATAAGCTTTCCTAGCATGGTAAATATCTTATGATGGAATGTTTGAGGTTGGAAGTAGATCGGAGTTGAGCGATAGTCGAATCTACATTAACCAGCTACATGGAGAGCATATTGGTACGCCTCGGGAGGACGACCTTGTCAATATCAAGTATTAAAGAAATTTGGGATTTTTTGGGTTGATGATGGAATTTGGAATACGAAATCAGAATCGTGTTGAGCTGGAACAAATTAGTCAATGAGAAGTTGCGGTCACGAGTTGCCCTTGAGGTAGTGCATGTCCCATAAGGTTGGGAGACAACCGAAGTCGTATAATTAGAGACTTCCCCTGTAAAGTCCAAATTTCTACTCTTGTATGAGTGCATATCATATGCAAAGGTGATTATTTGGAAGTAAAGGTCTTAGCGGAAGTCAGTGTTGCAGTTGCGCCAGGAAGTCATCTGGTAAAAGTTTAAAGATGAATCGGGTTAGTGGCAATCCCTTAAAATGGGAGGCGGTCGGGTTGGAAAAATGACGCCGTTGTGGTCTATTAATAGTTGTCACTTTTGGGAACCAAGGGAACCCAATAAGTGCTAAGAGAGGTAATGGAACGCCTTGGGTGAGAAGTAGATTTCGAGGACGAAATCATTCTAAGGTTGGGAGGATTGTAACACCCGTAATTTTCGATAAGTGGTTTGCTTATGTAGTTATATATTTATTTATGGGGACTTGACATTAAGCCTATGACTTTTGAGTATGAATCATGGTGCTTTGAATCCTACGTGTGTCAGGAGCTTTCGGACGCAAGAACGAAAGAATTTCGGAGCCTTGCACAGCCTGGGCGACAGTGCCCGATGACTGTGACAAGTATCACTATCGCCAGGGCAAGGTCGCGGGGGAGGAAGACCCTCGGTACAGGTTGGGTGACAGTGCCCGACGATTGTGCCCGAGTCACTATCGCAGGTGTCACAATCGCGGGTTTGGTACCGAAAGTGGGAGGAAGCGGGAGACTATGCGCCGCGACTATTCCAAGGGCATAGTCGTCGTGTCAAGGTCGCCGGCGGGTCCAGGGTTTCGCTTTAAATCTCTTGTTTTCCCATTTCTCATTAATCACTTCACCATTTTCATATCCCTCTCCCAAGAACCGAACCCTTTGCTTCCTTTAGTGTTTTTGAGCATTTGAGACACCAAGATCTGAGGTTTCAAGTGACCCTTTCTCTTATAGCAAGGTTTTGGGTGCTAGAACTAAGGTAACTTCATCTTCTTCTTCTTAATCAAGTTTCTAGGGTTTTCACTAAACCCTTTTCGTCATTTCGAAGTTTGAAAGTTTATGGCTTAGGTTGGTGACCTAGAGGTGCATGGTTGACGGATTCAAGTATGGGTAAGGTAACCTTCTCTTTTCTTCAACTATGGAAATTAGGGTTTTGGGATGAGGTGAGATTTTCATGTAAAATGTTTGGGGAACAATTCTATATGGTCGAATATGGTTATTTACGGTTGGATACTTATGGATCTAGGTTTTGGAACACTTTAGCTTGGAGGATTCAAGTTTCTTCATGGAAGCTCAAGTTGAGGTAAAATCTAGATTTAGCCTAAATCTAGCAAGGTGAGTTCAAGTTGATTTGTGAAAACGTTGTACACGCCAAAGTGTTTATTTTAAAGTATTTATGTGTTTAACATGAAATTATCATTTGTGGAGTTACTTGATGGGTTTTGGGTATTTGAGAAGTTTGGTTTTATAAACTTTGTAAAACACCCTTATTGGTTATTTTTGGGCATTTTGATAAATAAGTCATAAATGGGTGTGTCCAGTGATCTATTGCACAAGTGAGATTATTTGGTTAAAAAGACATTTTAGTGTTTGTTTTGGAGAAATGCGTAATTTCGTGTTATGTGTCGTCTTGAAGAAGTAAATGGCATAAAATCATTTGGAAAGTAATTTGTCCCAATTTAAACTACATTGGAGTCTGCACACATATTTTGGGAATGTGTCTGTGTTGATCCCGGTTATGATGTTCTTTAACTTGATTTAACCTTTTACTACACACAGATTAATTAAACAGAGTGCGAAAGCGTTTAAGATGTGTAGAAAAGATAGAACATGCAAGGTAGTAAACACACAAGTAATTAATGAACAGGAAGTAAAGTATTATAAGAAAGTTACTCAAAGAACTGTTTCATTGATTACTGAAGAACACCAAGAACATGCACTGGTATGTGCAAATATTCTCTTTGAACATACAATCTCTATTTTCTATTATGTGTACTCGCTTTTTCTCTTTGAAACTCTAAGGTGGTGCTCCCATAATATACAAGAAGGATGCACCCCTTAGTACAAGATAGAGACTGACATTCCATAAACAGAATGCCACTTGTAAAGTAAAACATCGTGGGACGCCCATTAATTTGATCTTGAGGATCTTCGTACAGCAGGCCTCACGTGTTCTGCACGTAGTCTTGTCTTGAACTATCTTTGTGAAAAGCTTCAACATTGATCTCCAGAGGTTAGCCTTCATAGAGGCTCTATGAGTGACCACAGAGGCTCTGTGATATGAGAATCATCATCAGGCTTTACCTCGGGTACATATTCTGCGGAGTAATCTCTGAGCTTTGCAACTTCTGTGGTGACTTAGCAGACAACAGAAGTTTCTATACTTAGCCTATTTTTCAACACTTCTAATCTTGGTAGATGGAGCTAACAATCTCCCCCTAAGTGATGAAAAATAAAATTTTGAATTTTGAGTTGTTGGCTAAGCTAGAAACCAAAAGAGGTGAAAGGAACTCAACCTCTGAAAATCGATATTCGTTCATAAAAGAAAACGCCAAAAGGCAATTACATTAAGAAACAAAATACATGAATTAACAGCAAAAGATTACAGAAATCTTTAGGGAAAATCATTTATCGGGTTGGTGAAGCTTTCTGCTAGAGTTCTCTTCATCGATAGAATGAGTTCCCTGTACTTCAATTGAGCATCAATCTGTCCGATCATTGTCTCTGCAGGTCCCGCTTGTACAGTCTCTGTCCCTTCTTCCTCAGAATCGTGTTATTTATCTTCAGCATAGTGTTGTTCGAGTACTTGTGACTTTGATTTGGCCTGTATATCTTTTTGAGCCCATCATCGTCTTTGAAAATGAATCCGAACTCAGGCTCTGTGATTAAAGAGTTTGATGGAACATTTTCGATTCTGGGGAATTGGTCATTTGGTTTGGTGATCGATATCTTCTCGACTCCGAGTTTTAGAGCTACCTCGAAATCCATTTTGCAATGATATCTGACATGTTCGCGCATCACCTCCTTGATCCTGCCATTTGCTATCATGTACTCCTTTAGTTTTTCAAGTCTTTGCTCTGTGAAGGCATGTAGTTGAGGAAGGTCGTAGGCGCAGAGGTTCTTTAAGTCTGCATATGTGAACGTGTACTGCTTCTCATCTTTTCTCTCAACTAAGTACTTAGCATACATGATTGACTTGTTGGCTAAGGAGTGCAGAGAGATCCTCATTACAGTCTTTATATCTTCTGTAGAGAACACTTCATTCCTTTCTTGTGCAATTTGCTCAAAACGTCTTCTGATGTCCTCTTTGATTAGAGGATGCAAGTTCGGTGCTAAGAAGACAGCCTCGGGCTCTGCGCTGTAAAGATAGGTGTGAATGTTCTCTTGGAACTTGAATTCTTTTGGTGGAGGCCTTGGGATTGGAATTCTCATGGCGTCCATCGATTGAACGATCTCTTTCACCCTGTCCTCTTGTTGTTTCTGTTCTGAGGGCTTCTTTCTGTCGGGTTCAGAGGCTTTCTGTTCTTTTCTCTATAAGGGGATCTTTGTTGTGTCTTATGTGTTTACGGGATCAAGACTCTGAAACTGTACAACAGGTGTGGGTGCAGTGGGCATAAGTTCAGGGCTTGAAGGTTCTACGAACTTTGCGAGCCCTTTTGCAATTGTGTTCTGAGCCAACACTCACCTTCCCTTTCTATGACACTGCAGAGGTTGTGCCTTAGACCAATGGAGCAATGGGTTTTTGTTGCCGAAGCCTTCTCCCCCTCATGATGTCCAGGGCCAGAGGCATCTGGATCCTGATCATCATGGTGAGCCCTCTTCTGCGATGCCTCCCCTTGGCAAGTCTCAGGTGCCTTCCTCTTCCTTCTCTTGCAGAGGTGCTCGTCGACATGCTTCGTAATCTTCTTGAGAACATCCTCCATAGCCAACGACAGTTTGTTGACTTCCAGATCAGACTTGAACCTGATCGTGGCTACAGTTTTCTTCAGATCCTCTATGAGTTTCTTGCCCTCTTCAGAGATGTTAGATCCAATGAGGTTGAGATTGCTTAGAACCATTCTCCCCATTGTTTCTAATCCAGTCTTTGTGGCAAAGGCAGAGAGGTCAGGTGCAGAGGTTGATGGTGGGGGTGCAGAGGTGGACGCCTGAGTTTGGAAAGGGACTATAACACTGCGAGTTTTATCCTTGATTTCTTCTCGAAGTTTGGTCAGGTCATCCACATGTGACTCAACTATTTGAGCATAAAATTTTGGAATTTCTTCTGTGCAGAGATCCCCCATAATCTGAATTTGATTGGAATGAGCGATGATTGTTTTACCAAAAGCCTTTAGATCATCTCGAGTCGCACAGTTTGTTGTTAGCTTAGTGATCACCGTTGATTGTTGAATTGTCGATTGGCGAAGGTCGTTCAGAGCTTCTATGTTTGTTTTGATAGCCTCTGCAAGGATTTGAGAGTGGGCTTGTGATTCCCTTGTGACAGAGCTTTTCTACTCGTCAAATTTTTTGGATACCATGTCAACGAAGGCTTTAAACTCGCCCTTCGTGACAAAGGTGTCCGAGGTAACAACACATGTTCCAGATTTGGCCAACGAGTCTTTGGCACCTTCAGAGCCTGTGAATATGTTGAGCTCTGGAGGATTTCCTTCTAATCCTCGATGTTCCACAGAGGAAGCATCTATGGAAGTTCTGTCAAGAAGTTTCTTGGAGGAGGGTTTAGAGACTCCTTCAAGATTCTTTTTGAACGAATCCTGTGATTGTTCTAGAATCACAGAATCAACGTGTTCTCGCACCACCAACTCTGAGGTGGTTTGGGGGTCACTCTTGTGTGTGGCAGAGGTAACGAATGCTTCTGCGTGCGTATGTTTCGTGTCCTTGGGCGAATGAACACTTATGTCTGCACCCACATCCTGTTGGTAGGATGGGGTAGATTTTGGTTCCCCAGATAGAAGTGGCACAGAGGATGAAGGAATATCCTCTGTCCGGTTGGTTAAGGTTGGGTTCGGACTGTGCGGTCCTTCTTCAATACCCTTCTGCACTAGAACTGCAGGGGTAGTAACATGGGTTGCACTGGGAGTTGGTTTAGGTTGTGTGCCAAAGGCATCTTTTTCTCCTATCTCCTTCTCCGAGATTTTGGTACCCTCATCATCAGAGCTTGAAAGCCCCGTAACATCTTGCACTTCAATGTCTGCGGTTTCGCCTAAGTTCTCAGAGTGCTGCTTCTGTATCTCCTTAGCTATGTCCATTGCGACTTGTAGAGGGTTAGATGGTCGTTCTTCAAAGCTCTCAATGATGTGAGCTTTTCTCCTTCTTTTCTACAGAGGTTGTTCAGATTCTGCAGGTTCCTTGACTTCTGGAGGAGTGACATGTTCAGAGGTTGCCTCTTTGGTTAACCTCTTAGCCTTCTTTTTCGGCTTGGCAACCTCTAAGGGTGATTTTGGAGTCTCTCCTTCGGCGACTCTCTTCTTGGGTGTCCTTTTCTTTTTATGCTTCTTTTCCCCCATCCCAACTACAACCTCTGTCCTAACATGGTTTTCCTCTGCTATCTCAACTCCAGCTGCCTCACCTATCTCAGTCCTAAGGTACACAACTATTTGTCCCACTTGGAATCCTACACGTGGGGGGGGGGGGTTGCAGGACTCGGTGCAGGAGTCCTGTGCCCACGAATGTAAGTCCTAACCCCATCTTCATTACCCAGGTAGGCCAAAATACGGGCTGGCAGAGGTCTTGCTCCAGGATACCCAGTTTTTAGAACAGTGGGCTTGTGCGACTTCATGTCGTAGACTTTGATCATCTTACCCTCTGCAGGTAACTTCCCTTCTCCTATCAGAGCATCTCCTAGCAGAAGTGCAAAGAACCTGTTGAAGACAAGATTTTTGGGCTCTGTGCCTCGGGCTTGGTCCTCATGTTTTGCTATGACTGCATTTCTGATCTCTCTGAAAATTAGTGTTGCATAGTCCAAAGGAAAATCGTAGTACATACCATACATTATTGCGAGTATGGTATGGCTAGATTGGTCAGGACTGCCTACTTTGCAAGTCAAGCAGCGGTTTAGAATGGAGGAGAGAATGTTCCACAGAGGTGGAAGGTTCTGGCATCTGAATTCAGTTCTTCTGGAGATTGGTGCAGCGTACCGTATGAACCTAAGAAACTCTAGGATTTCATCGTCAGAGGGTTCGTCAGAGTATTTTTAACAGGTTCAGTTAGGTCTTGGTGGGAAGCTCGAATACCTCTGCGACCCTTCTGCCGTTTATGCCAAGGTCCAGTATTTGAGTAGTGGAGGGATGAGTGGCATAACCCATGACACAGTAGCCGTAATGGTCCAGTTTTTCATGCTTAGCATTCAACCAGAATTGTTGAATGTAAGTTTCAGGAATATCGGTTCTTTTTAGGGTTAGGGCTTTTGTAAAGATGTGGTTTTTTAGGATTTGAAGTAAAGGAGCAGCTTCCTCAAGGTATCCCTTGGGTTCCAAGACAACATAGTGATTGTTAGGCTTGAGGTTCAGTTGTCTGGAGTGGTAATCATGGTGTGTGAAGGAGAGCATTCTGCTTGTGAGCACATGTTCTTGTTCAACAGAATGGGAATCGGCCTTTTTGGCTTCAGAATGCATCGAGTTGTTTGATGCAGAAGATCCCTTGGAGTTCTTGGAGGAAGCAGATTGAGATGCCATGGAAGGAAATGAAGAAGAGAGATTCTTTGCAGAAGAATTCTTGAGAGAAAAAGGTTGCAGGTAAAAAGAGGAAGTAGGATATGAGAGGACTATATATATACATAGAGAGAAAGTAAAAAGAATTAAGCGATAAAGATAAAATTTAAAATCCGAAATGATTGGTAACGGATAAGAGGACGTTTCTGAAAAACGACGGTACAGGTTACGAACCAATACAATATTGCCATGTCAGATGATGGCGGTGCACGATCTAGGACGTGCACCACCCTATTCTCACGCGCATGGCATTCACTATTGTCACATGACAGTGACGTTCAAGAAATAACCTGCAAAAAATGACCTGAATTTCTCAAGTGATGAGAATGACAGAAGCTCTGTGGATAAGAGGCTTTTGAGGTCATAGGCAAGGTTGTGATCAAAAGAGCATTTTAAGAGAAAGGAATGTGCGATGAAATGATCGAGTTCCTTTTAGAGTGTATTTGGTCAAGCATCCTCAGTTTAGAGGTGCAGAGACTCTGTGATTGATCGCAGAGGCTTTGTGGTCGACCTCAGAGGTTCTGAGACCAAAAATTTCCTTTTTAGGAAAGATTTTCAAAGATTTGATCATTTCAAAGTTTTGACAGAAAACAGGGTACAGAGTGGGATCTTTCTGAGGGCATAGTGCGCAAGAAAGAGTTTTGACTCTTGGTTCAGGTGGACTAACCTCACTCTGTAGTCGGTGTCGCACAGAACTGTCTTGCTCCCCCTGGATATCAGAACTGTCTTCCTCCCCCTTCAACTATGCTTGGATCATATAAAAATGAGATTTGTGCAAGACATAAATTTAAGGAAAAACTTAAGAAGCTATTTACAAACAAGGAATGTATTGCAAAAAGGAAATATGTACAACAGAGGCTCTGAGCAAGGGTACAGAGGCTCTGTGGTCAACTCATGTTAAGCATACCAATCTTGCCAACTAGAAAAGTGAATCTTTTCTCATCCAATGCCTTCGTGAAAAGGTCGGCAAGCTGGTAATCTGTGGGCACAAAGTACATCTCTATTGTCCCATGCTCCACATGATGTTTCAGAAAGTGATACCTGATATCGATATGCTTTGTTTTAGAGTGCTGAACTGGATTGGCAGAGATCGCAATGGCACTTTTGGAGTCACAGAGGATGGGGATTTTTTCAATGTCAAAACCATAGTCTCTGAGTTGGGTTCTCATCCACAGAACTTGTGAGCAACAACTAGCAGCGACAACGTATTCAGCTTCTGCCGTAGACGTCGAGACACAATTCGGTTTCTTGGAAGTCCAACTCACTAATTTCCCTCCAAGGAATTGACAACTCCTAGAGGTACTCTTTCTGTCGAGCTTGCATCCTCCGTAATCTGAATTTGTATAAGCCACAAGATCAAAGCCAGAGTTCTCCGGATACCAGAGACCAAGATTCTTGGTCCCTTTTAGGTACCTGAAGATTCTCTTGACAACATAAAGATAAGATTCTTTGGGGTTAGCTTGAAATATTGCACAGAGACATGTGGCAAACATTATATCGGGTCGACTTGCGGTTAAGTATAACAGAGACCCTATCATACCTCTGTAGAGTTTACACTCCACAAACTTGCCTTCTGGATCTGCATGAAGTTTGGATCCAGTGGCCATAGGAGTCTTCATTGGTGAAGAGTAAGAGAGCTTATATTTTTCAAGTATGTCAGAGACATATTTTGATTGATTTATGAAAATCCCCTCTGTGGTTTGTTTGACTTGCAATCCTAGGAAGAATGTAAGTTCTCCCATCATGCTCATCTCAAACTCACTTTTCATCAATGATTCAAATTTTTTGCATTATAAATCGTTTGTAGACCCAAAAATAATGTCATCAACATAGATCTGTACAAGTAGAATCTCACCTTTTCTCTTCTTATAGAATAAAGTAGTATCAGTTTTACCTCTTTCGAAACCATTGGCAAGGAGGAAGTTTGAAAGTCTGTCGTACCAGGCCCCCAGGGCCTGTTTCAGTCCATACAGAGCCTTGTCCAAAAAGTAGACATGATTTGGGTACTTAGAGCTTTCAAACCCTGGTGGTTGCTGGACATATACTTCTTCTTGAATTTGGCCATTCAGAAAGGCTGACTTAACATCCATTTGAAAAACTTTGAACCCTCTGTGGGCTGCGAAGGCAAGAAATATCCTTATCGCTTCGAGTCTGGCTATAGGAGCAAAGGTTTCTTCGTAGTCAATCCCTTCTTCTTGGCAGTATCCCTTGGCCACCAGCCTTGCTTTGTTCCTGACCAGCATACCATCCTCGTCCTTTTTGTTCCTGAAGACCCATTTGGTCTCTATTGCAATTTTGCCTTTTGGCAGAGGCACTAGGGTCCATACTTCGTTTCTTTCAAACTGTAAAAGCTCTTCTTGCATAGCTTCTACCCAGTTTGGATCTTCAAGGGTATCAGAGACCTTTTTGGGTTCGATGATACTTACAAAATTTGTATAGTAACAAAAGTTTGCAGTACTTGATCAAGTTTGGACTCTGTCAGATGGGTCACCAATAATTTGGTTCTGTGGGTGACTTCTGGTCCACTTGGTCATTCGAGGTAGGTGATCATTGGAACCTTCTGTGGCTAACTTTGGTGCAAGTTCATCTTGATGTAGATCATTTTCTGTTAAAGGAAATTGATCGTTTGTACTTGCCACAGGACTTGGTTGTTCACCATGAGTTGAAGTAGAGAGCTCTGCGGAGCCTTGATCTGGTGTTGACCCTTCAGAGGTATTTTGAAGATGACCATGATCTTGATTGAGCTTGGGGCCTTGATTTGCATTGTCCTCTGAGTGCTCCCCCTTGATATGTGCATCTGCAACAGTAGTAGAAGAGGGAGAAGCGTCACTGGGACCAGTGAGCGAAGTACCTGTTTGGTCCTCAGAGGGTTCGGCTTCAGAGGCTCTACGGTCACCTTCAGAGGGTCCATCATCATTGAACATCTCTTCAAATAGATGATGAAGATCATTTGTTCCTGATCAACCACCAGAATCTTCATCTTGAAGTTTGAGTCCTGAGCTGATTTGCTCAGAAGTCACCTGAAAAGAGTCATCAAATGAAACATTAATACTTTCAAGTATATGTTTGGATTTGAGTACATACACTCTGTATGCCTTGGAGTGTGATGAATAGCCAACAAATTTGGCTTCATCGGCTTTGGGACTGAACTTCCCAATCTGTTCTCTGTCGTTCAGCACAAAACATCTGCAGCCGAAGACATGGAAGTACTTGATGTTCGGCTTCCTCTGTTGTAGTAAGTGGTATGGTGTTTTTGCATGCCTCTTCACTATCAAAGATCAATTTTGGGTGAAGCATGCAGTTGAAATGGCTTCTACCCAGAAATAAATAGAGAGCCCTGAAGCAGTGAGCATAGTTCTTGCTGCTGCCACCAGTGTTCTGTTCTTTCGTTCAACAACACCGTTTTGTTGTGGAGTCCCTGCAGCAGAGAAGTTCTGTGATATGCCTTCTGTCGAAAGATAGGCTTCAATGGTTGAATTCTTAAACTCTGTGCCATTATCACTTCGGATTCTCTGTACCTTGCAGTCATAAAGAACTTGTATTCTCTTGATAAGATTGATTAGTGCTTCAGGAACATCTGATTTCTTTTGAACGAATTCAACCCAAGTATATCTAGAGAATTCATCTATGAGTACAAGGATGTACTTCTTGCCACCAAGACTCTGCATAGATATAGGACCACAGAGGTCAACATGAAGCATCTGCAGAGGTCTGGTGCAAGATATGTCAGACTTAGTTTTGTGGGAAGCCCTTTTAAGTTTTCCCATCTCACAAGCAGAGCATAGATGATCCTTGTCGAATCTAATACTTGGTAGTCCACTTATCAGGTCTAGTTTCACAAGTTTGTCAAGTGTGTGAAAGTTTAGATGACAAAACCTATTGTGCCAGAGCCAAGCTTCTTTATTCTTACTTGAGATTTGTTTGATAAAGATTTGTTTCTTTTATTTCCTGTATAGGGGTCAATATCCTCAAACCCTAATCCACTTCTGCCGATCTGGGTGTTTACCTTTTCATGAACCTTTTGAGCATCCTGATACCTCTTAATTTGGAGATCTCTGTCGAACAGATCTTGATGAAGGACTTCTATTTCTTTTTGAAAAAAGTTTTTCAAAGAAATGGCATTTAATCGATTACTCTCACATTTCTTTAGTTCCTTTACTTTGTCTTTTAAGGCTTGATCAAGTTTTGAAATCTTTTCTTTTAACCCATTCTTTTCAACAATATGTTCAGAAACAAGGGTTTTTCTTTCTAGATAGAGCTTGTCCTTTTCTTGAGTGAGAAGCCTAGTTTCTCTCTCAAAGAAGGCCAATTTCTTCTCTAGTTCTGAGCACATGTTTTTGTAAGCAAGAAACTCATTTTGTATTGTAAGAAGTTTGTTCTCAGAGTCAGAATTAAAGAAGTTAGAACAAGATACCTCACTATTGTTGTCAGAGGAGTTGACTTCTGCCATTCCACAGAAGAGTACGTTGTCCTCTGACAACAGAAGGTTCTCTTGTTCTGCAATTAGGGATCTCTGAGTATAGTATTCTGCTTTCTTTTTGTAAAAAGCAGCGTCTCTTGTGGGTTTCCCTTTATTGTCAGAGGACCTGCACTCTGCGGCGAAGTGGCCTGGTTTTCCGCATTTGAAGCACCCTTCAGTTTGCTTTGGGAATTTGTCACCACCTCTGTCGTCTGATCTCTGTCCACTCCTCTCTTCTTGCCTTTGTTCCTCAGACTCTTCTCTTCCATACTTTCTTACCTCACCATATCCTCTGCTTCTATCATCTCTTTCTTCTCTCCCTCTGTACTCTGGCTTCTTCTTGAGACTACGATTGAATTGTCGAGTCATAAGTGCAAGCGTTTTGGCCAGAGCAGCCATGTCAATCTCTTCCTCAGATCCTTCTTCACTTTCACTCTCTGCTACAAGCACCTTTTTCTTTTTCTTCCTCTGCGCATCCTCGGCTGCCTTTTCCTTCTTTCCCTTGTCTTTTCCTTCTGAGGCACTTCCTACAAGAGCCAGAGGACCTCCGACAGAGGATGTCAACTTGGAAATTCTGTTCTCTTGGCTAATCAGTGTTCCAAAGAGATTAGATATGGACCATACATCAAGATCCAATGTGGATTGCATGGACATGGTTAGATGAAGCCATTCATCATTCAGGCTCTGAAGGAATCTTACATTGTTTTCTTCAGAGGTTCTGTGGATGCCATACCTCTTACACTTGTTTATCAAGGAATTGTATCTGTTGTATGTGCTTTGAATGGATTTACTCGGCAGAGCTTTAAATGCAAAGTATTCATTTATGCACAAAGCCCTGTTGTTCTTGAGGGTTTTAGCACCACCCTCAAGTTGTTTCTCTAGCTCTAACCATAGGTCCTTCGATGTTTCACAAGAATCAAGAGACTGGAAGATATCGTTTGGAATAGCCATAATGATCAATCTTTTGGCTTTCTTTGCAAGTTCATGTTGTGCCTTTTCTTCTTCACTCCATTCAAGGACGGGTTTAGGGTGTTGGTATTCAGGGATTTCAGGGGTATTGGCAGTGGCAGGAACACGAGGAACAGTTGTCATTGGGATGAAAGGAGGATTGTGAAGATCTCAACCAGACCAGGATCCACACCTTCGAGGAAGTGCACCATCCTGATCTTCCACTGAGGATATTCATCCCTCAGTAGAGTGGGAGGCTTAGACTGATATCCTGCACTTAAGTAGTTAACAGTGTTTGCCATTTTAGTTTAGAATACAGAGTATGAGGGGATCTTTTGAGAAAGATGAGGAATGAGTAAAGTAGGAAAGAATTTCTGGTATGAGGAGAGTGACAAATAACTAGCTGAGCTTTGAATTTGTCTTCAAAGGAATAAACACACTTGCCTTTGAATCTACTTCAAACTAGTTGAAATGACTCCAAAGAACATAGTACGTTTATGAGTGGAGAACAAAATGAAGGAACAGACTCTCAACTACTACATGGAAGGTGGGAATCAAGTATAGAACAGGATCCTTTGATATTACGAATCAAAGTCTACTCTAATACCAATTGTTGATCCCGGTTATGATGTTCTTTAACTTGATTAATTAAACAGAGTGCGGAAGCGTTTAAGATGTGTAGAAAATATAGAACATGCAAGGTAGTAAACACACAAGTAATTAATGAACAAGAAGTAAAGTATTATAAGAAAGTTACTCAAAGAACTGTTTCATTGATTACTGAAGAACACCAAGAACACGCACTGGTATGTGCAAATATTCTCTTGGAAGATACAATCTCTATTTTCTATTGTGTGTGCTCGCTTTTTCTCTTTGAAACTCTAAGGTGGTGCTCCCATAATATACAAGAAGGATGCACCCCTTAGTACAAGACAGAGACTGACATTCCATAAACGGAATGCCACCTGTAAAGTAAAACATCGTGGGACGCCCATTAATTTGATCTTAAGGATCTTCGTACAGCAGGCCTCACGTGTTCTGCACGTGGTCTTGTCTTGAACTATCTTTGTGAAAAGCTTCAACATTGATCTCCAGAGGTTAGCCTTCACAGAGGCTCTGTGAGTGACCACAGAGGCTCTGTGATCTGAGAATCATCATCAGGTTTGACCTCGGGTACATCTTCTGCGGAGTAACCTCTTAGCTTTGCAACTTCTGTGGTGACTTAGCAGACAACAGAAGTTTCTATACTTAAGCCTATTTTTCAACACTTCTAATCTTGGTAGATGGAGCTAACAGTCTGCATGAAATGAGTCAATTGCGTTATTCTTTCGGGGAGTCGTTAATTGTTGGTCACAAAAGGAGTTTTGAGCATTTTGGCTCGGTGTCGACTAAAAAGAGTCTTGAGGACACTTGTCCGGTTTTGAATGGCTCACGTAGCCCCATCATGACGTACGTACGAATATACCTTGTTGCATTTTGGGGTTGGTTACATGCTCGAATGTGTTGGTCATTTCGGGTTAGGCATGTAATGTTAGACTGTGTTGCATTGGATCCATAGGCACGTAAGTCAGTCTGTTTTGGGTGGTCAATTGAGTACTGCGGGGTTAAACTCCCGTACCCATGTTTTATGACCGGAAACTTTATAAGTGATCGCTAGGAGGGTTGAGTCTGTTAATGCTACCAGGGAAGTAGGAGCTAGGACCTCCGCCACTTGAAGTAATGCCTGGGAGGTAGTCTTTAACTGTGTCGGGCCTTCCGGATGGAGTTCTTCGGAATGTTTCATCAAGGTCAACTGACTTGTGGTGACGCTTGTTAACGAAGTCGTAGGGACACCTGGCTATGATGTCGTGAGGTGTCATGCGATTAACGTTGCATGGGTGGCATACTTTTGTGTTCCTCCACCCTCAACGGATATGGATCTCCCCCGTTGTCGGCTATCAGCATTTTAAATATAAGGATATTTCACTTTATCATCTGTGGTCTTATGTGGTCGACAATAAATGAGAACCTTAATATTGGACCTTCCTCCATATATATTAAGGTTTGAATGATGTATGTCGCCCCACGTTTGGGTGTTTGGGTTTCCTTTCAATTTATGGTCACGTGAGTATTGGGCCTAGCGTTCGTGTTTTTGGTATCATATTGTACATGCGGGTTTTAACCACGTAGTGTTGGTTGAATATTTTACCCCACCCGTGTTTGGGTGTTTTGGGATGCAACGTTTTATAAATAATGTTTTGTAGTGGGGTGTCCACCTTTGAAAAATGCATGAAATTGGAAGAGAGTCGTCTTCGAGCTTAAAGTAAACCATTTGAAAGATCACGGTTTTTATTGGTGATTCATTCCTATAAAGATATATTTGTTTATGTAAAACTCTTGAACTCACTAGGCGTTAGCCTAACCTTTTTATTTGTCGGCATGTGCAACAGGTTCTTTTGGGGATTTATTCTAGGGACATCTTGGAGAGAGAGGTACTAGACGTATACTCGAGGGTGAGTTGTTTGGTGAAGTCTCTCGTCTTGGCTTGGGAATAGCATCTTGTATTTGGGTTTTAGTATCACCCGATCTCTAATTAGTCTTTGTGTAAGAATTTATCGATCTTCGTTGATGGTTAGACCTAGTTTAATATTTCAAGCATTAACTCGTTGTAAGCGATCTTATCTATTTTTGAGGCAATATTGGAAATTTTAGTTTAGTTGCTCTTTCCAGATAAGAGGATGCTACACAAGATCACGTGCAGAACACGTGAGCCTACTGTACAAAGATTCTAAAGATCATTTGTGTGCATCCCACGTTGTTTTCCTTTCCAAGTGGCATTTTTTGTGGAATGTCAGCCTTTGTCTTGTACTATTGTGTGCTCCTCGTCTTATATGAGGGGAGCACCTTCTGCTTTGTAAATCACGCGAGCACACACTAAGTTGAGAGCAACCTGTAATTTCTTTGAGCACATTAGAACACACAAGTGCATGTTCTTGGTGTAAAAGCAAGTTTCTTCAAGAAGATTCTTTAGCAATCATTCATTACTTGTTTGTGATTCTGTTTCTTACTTGTTGGTGTGTTTACTACCATTGTATAACTATTCTACTACACTGTAAATCGCTTCCGTACTCTAAATCATTTGTTTAGTGTAGTTAATAGTGAATCTCGTTTAGAATACTGTATTTGGGATCAACATTGTCCCTTAATCTCCACAAGTAATCAGGATCCTTAAATTTGATGTACCCTAAATTGGTGCCTGAATGTCTCACCTGAAACTCAAATTTATTCTTATATTATACAAAAAGTTGTTGTGGTTTTTAGTTTCATCTTATTTTGAAATGTCGTCTAAAGGTGAAATTCTGATTCATGAATGATAAACGAGGATGGATTTTGTTGGTGTGAAGCCAATATATCTCTTTTAGATTAAAATTCTCATGAACTACTATATGTCCATGATGTTTTTTTTTACATTCTCTTCTTGGAGGATGTGGATGTGGAGACATCTCCATGTCTCCTTCATTATCGATACTTATGTTTTCAATTGGCTATTCATTAATATAAGGATCATACTCATAGAATGGGTACTTAGAAAAGAGAGTATGACCTCTTGGTTATGTCCATTCTAGATTTTAACTAACAGTTCAAACAGATCTCGATAAAAGATTGACAAATTAGTCAGATATTGAGTGTTATCGAGCCTAAATCGAACAATAGAGAAACATAAATAAACAAAAGGAACTCTATTAACATAATGGTTCATGTATGGAACAAACACCATGGGGTTCGCTGTTAGAACAAACTTCCCACTTCACTTTGAGTCTTCGTAACGAATGGAGGATATGGATGAACATTTGTATTCTTTGGAACATAAGTCTTACAGTCGAATCTAACTTATTTAATGTTTCAAATAGTTAAACAATTGCATTAACAATTGCATTATCGTTAACCAGAGTCACACATAAAAGAATCCACTTTTAAAAGCTTCTTCCTTAACTTAATTGGCATGATCTCGTTCAATATCAACATGGCTACATAAATATTTGCCCATTTTGTAAGTAACCTCCATTTGATATCATTCTTCAGTTTTTCAACCATAAGTTATTCAAACTAAATGTCAGTTAGTTGCATGTATGTTAAAAAAAGTATGTTACATCCTTCTCTACCAAGATTGATAAATTTTGGGCATCTTTAAACCTCCAATACTCACTATTCACTTCTCAAGTACCATTGTAAGAAAACAAATACTTTGATCTTTAATCCTCGATTCGACAAAATAAGGTTACAAATCTAGACTGGCAAAAGCAAAAATCATAGCTACTCAAGCTCTTTTCAACGTCCGTCGAATTACCATTGAAGAAGAATCAAATTGATTATGCTCGATGCAAAACTTAAAGCGCATCGATCATCATTGAGCATCATCTTCAATCCACATGCTTACACATAGTGCTTGATATTTTGGAGGTTTCCTTAAAGATGCCCTATCTACTTACCATCTTGTGGTTGTCGTGGGTTGAGAATGTGGTAAAACCTTGAAGACAGAGGATAAAGAGAATAAAAAAGCAAAGATAGAAGAGAGAGAAGTGAGAATGTGTTGTAAAGTGAACGGGAACTGGCAACCGGTAGAGTATGGTTAAGGGTTATTTTGTTACCTTCTTCATTTAAAATAGAACTCTAATCCATATCAATACCCTACCCATTAAGATAGTGGGTAACAAAATAGGTAATGGGTAAACAAAAAAAAGAGAACTCATTTTGAATTACAAATAATAATGTTAAATATAAAAATTAACTCATTTCAAACATTTTAGAGATCAACTTCTTATGCCCCTCCAACAACTTCAGTCATTCCTTCTATTCCCCTCAAACTTCAAGTCGATGAAAAGACTATCCATGATCTAATATTGTCAGGTAATCTTCCTTCCCTACCAATCTTGACCTCTCTTTGCCTCCAGGAGAACCAATGCCCTAAGGAACTGTTCTATTTCTTCCAACTGTTGGAATGTACTTCTATGATCCTTTCTGACATCTCAGATTTCAAAGATCGGTTGAACTTCCAAATGCTGATACAAAGCATCTTCAAGCTCTACTCTAAATTGTCCCAAATACTGAGCTAGGAAAGGCTTTCATTGATGGAGTCATGTCAATACTCTAGAATAGAATTGGGCAGTCCGATTGCAGATTGGGAGAAGTGAAGTATGAGGATCTTATCTTTGAGGAATAAAATTCATGTTTAGAATGTAAGCTTTCACTGCGACAACTCAGTATATGTTCGGTTTAAATGAAAGTTTGCATTTTCAGTAGTTTACTATGTTAGTATTACTCTAGTTTCTTGTACTAATAATTGTAATCCGATGAAAAGAAAGAAAAGAAAAAGAAAAAGAAAGAAAAAGAATGGAAGAAAACAAAAAAAAAAATCCTTATAAAAAGAAAAGGATCTAAAGGAGAAAAGGCAAAAAGAATCTTAAAATGGATCAGAAAATTTATGAGTTCAGATTTACTTTTCGCTTATGAGTTTTGGTACCATTTTTTTAAGTGTTCTATCAAAGGAAATCTATTTGAATTATTGACAAATAGGAGGATATTGTTAGTCCCGACCATCGGATTTGTAAACAATACAAATAGATTTCCGATCAAACACTTAGAAACTATTTCTTAACTCTTGCCTTAAAAAGCGTATATATGATATCAAAGGGCCTTTGGCCTAGCGGTATTGGAGCCTTTGGCCTCCTACGAGGTCAGGGGTTCAAACCTCACCAAAGATAATGAGAGTGTCAGTTTATTTGTTACATTTGTCGTATATAAATATTATATACCTAAAAAATGTGTATATCTGATAAGCCTCATTCATCAGATATAGATCAAATAAAATATCACCCGAACCCCTTGTATAAAAAGGAGATCAAGTAAGGTTTCAGATATAGTATTTTAAGGTGATCTGCAACTTAGAATGTTTTTGAAATATCAACTTAATTTTAGCATGCCAACGAATTATTTTAAAACTGTTTTTTCCTTCCAATTTTACCTTAATTGTCTATTAGACTTTTATGGTAAGATTTTACTTGTAATTGCAAAAATGCAAACGAAGCCCTTGATTGAATTGATAGATGTTCGTGATTGCTTCTCATCTTCCTGTAAGTTGACTGTATTCTCGTATTATCAATTAGAAAATGTCTAAATATTAAAAAACGTGAAAACCAGTTTATGTATGTTGTTTCATAAATAAAACAACACATGTGAACATGCAGTACTAATACAATGTTGTTCATAAATAAAAATGGAAGGAACAATTATATATAAAAAATACAAAAATATAATTATACATAGAAACCATATTTAACGATTAGAACATTGTGTATGAAGTAATTGGCAATGAAGACGTGTACTAAAAGCACGCTAGCATTCAAACTAACCATTATGAGAGTTAAAAAAGTAAATTCAAAACCTTAAAGAAAATAAAAAATGGTCAAACTAGTCGTTTTTCGACCATTGGTTGTCTCATGATTGGTCTATGAGCATTGCGTCTAATTGGACCAAAGATCGAGCATGGTCCATGACCATTACATCTATTTGGACCAAAGATCGAGCCTTTGGGAACACCAGGGATCCGAATTTGGTCTTGACCGAGGAATCCTCAAGTGGATATTCTAGTGGTGCATCTTCTTCTGATGCTCGGGTGTGTACCTCTTTTTTCTTTGATGTTTATTTACTTCGTATATACTTCTTATTATAAACTCTAATGTGTTTTTTTTTGTAGATTCAAGCATTAGAGGTCCGACTTCTCGAATCAGAAGAGGCCCACAATAAAGAGATGGAGGAGATGCGCCGAAGAGACGATGTCCGCAGGAAAGAGCATCAGGAAATGATGGAGATGGTGACCAGGTTAACCCATAGTCAGTTTACTCAATCGCAGTTTCCGCCACCCCCACCTACAGAGTCTTGATGGTTGAGTATTATGACCGATTTTGTATTTAAATTAATGTACATGAACTTGCTTTAGTGAACAATTGGGACAATTTGTATTTTTAGCGTCTATTATAATCGATGATAGCTTTAATTTATTTTAATATTTTATTTACATCTTTTTTGCATTTACGGGATTTTAAAATTTTAAAATCGTTTTTTAATTATTTTTTAAAAAATATACAGTTAATTTCCGACAGATTATCCGTCGGTGAAATTAAAGAAATAGATTCAAATTTATAATTTTAAAGAAGTTTCCGGCGGATTTCCGACGGAAATTTCCGACGGATTTCCGGCGGATAATTTAGATAAATATTTTAAATAATAATTTTAAAAAACAATTTAAAAAAAAAACAAATTTCCGACGGAAATTTTCGACGGATTTCCGGCGGAATTACCGACGGAGTTCCGACGGATTTTCCGTTGGAATTTTTTTTTCTTTTTTAAAAATGTTTCTTTATATATTTTTTAATAAATAAATGGTTAAAAAAAGAATTAATAAATTTTTATCCGTCGGAAATTAATTAATCAGATTAAGAATTTGTTTATTAATCTGACTTTTTTTTAAAAAATGGGAAATTAATTTCCGACGGATTTCTGACGGAAAAATCCGTCGGAAATGATAAATCCGTCGGAAAATCCATTTTCTGGCGGAGCATTTTTTGGCAGCGTAATCCGCCAAAAATCCGCCGGTAATTTGATTTTCCGACGAATTTTCCCGTCGGAAATGGTATTTTTTTAGTAGTGTTAACAATGATCGAAAATCGATCTTAATCAGTCGAATTTTAATCAGTATAATCATCCGAATTGCTACACCGATAGGCTTGATGGATTGATTGTAACCGTAACCGGGATTTAAGAACTAGGTTATGTGTAATCTGTTACCGGTTGGTCTTGAGACCAATCTCAATCCGAGACCCAAATATACATCTGTACTCGCAAGATTATCACAGCAACTTTACATGATCAACAAGTATGCAAATGTTGAATTAATTGTATAAAAAACCATGACTAATATATCTAAAGCTTATATAACATGAGAACATCTTCGATTGATTCTTCAAACCGCATAAAATAGAGATTTCGAGAACTTATAATCAACCTTTTTAGCTCCAATAAATTTTTTAAAATGGAGAAAATATGAGAGAAAACATAAAAAAATTCGAATTTAAAATTTTCTACAAAATTAATTACTTGAAAAAAGAGAAACGAGCTTTTTTTTTTTTTTTATTGTTTTCATAAATAAAATCGATTGTACTATTATTTTAAGATACATATTTTAGGTACTAAATTTATTGAGTAAATATAATTAATATTGAAATTTGCAAAATAAAAAAGTATTAAAATCAGATGTAATTTTTTAAAAAATTTTAATGTTTATTTTAATGAATTACCGAAAATATGTTGAACATATACGATAAATGCGTCATAAAAGTAGTATCTTTCTTTTACTAGATATGGCGTTGATCTTGAGCATGTGTCGGTATATTATTCGTTGGGTAGTTATCAAGAATCAAGAAGCGGTCGTCGTCGTATTTCATCTTGACTTAACCACGAAATTTGGCAATAAAATACACAACAAAAGGGCGATATTTTGACGCGTTTATCACACGATATGAAAAGAATAGGTATGACACGCGGCGACCCGATGGTGACTGTGTTATCGTGTAAAAATCTAGAGTAAACTACGATTTTCGTCCCTGTGGTTTTTTGTTTATAACTACTTTTATCACTGGTCTTTAAAATTTGTTTTTTTGATCATTGTGGTTTTCATTTTGTTTCTCTTTTCGTCCGTGAGTCCAAATCTTTTAAAAATTTTCATTAAGCTAGGGGTGATTTGGGCTTTTCAATTTTACCTTTTTTAAATATTTTTCTGTTTAAAATTTATGAGTATATTATAATATTTATATGGAGAGTACCTGACACCCTCCATCACATCCAAGAAGACCAACATGTCTACAATTCTCCATTTCTTGTTGTACATCCCCTTCCCCTTTCCCTGTAACCATTCCCCCCACCTTCACTTCTATAACTTCTTCCTATCGAGCACACACACACACACACTCCCATGGTGTTTTCTCTCTTCTTCGTTCATCCCGTCTCCCATCCCTGCTCTAATCGTCGTCTGCATTTTCCTCTCCCGAAACCTAATGTTGACAACCGAAAAACTTACCAAGAGCAACCCCCCTCCCCATGAAAAACTGTGCTTGCGATGGTCTATGATATCTAAATTTATTTTCGTTTCTTGATGATTTTCAAGAAAGGTATTTGCTTTTTTGACATTATGAAGTAAAGCATCAAAAGACGAGGTTGTAAATAAATTTAATTGTCATTAACCTTCTGGTGAAAAGGTGTTGGAATTTCTTAAATTTGTTCACGGATTTGCAGTTTTTGTGGAGATGTATGCATTTTTTTCCATGGTTAAAGTCAATAATTGTTGGGTAGTTGAAAAGTAATGTGAAGGGAGGAAGAAGATGGATGTTGGCTTGCTCGAGAAGACACTTGGGGGAGAGTCATAGACTCATAGGGGTATGGGGTGGGGTTGCAAAAAAAAACAAATAAGGATAATTATTAAATAACAAATAATTCCTCAAAAAAAAAAACAAATAAGGATAATTGAGAAAATATAAAAAGACTTAATTACCCCAAACTTAATGGACCTTTTTAATAAAATTAGTTTGAGGAACGAAAAAAGCAACCAAATACAAATCACAGGGACGAAAAAATCATTTTTTAAAGACCAGGGACGAACGTTATAAACATCAAACCACAGGGACGAAAATCGTAGTTTACTAAAAAATCTATAATATACCATCACTCCAATTAGGGTTGGCAATGGGTAACACGATACCCGTAATGTTTCAACCCGTTGGATAAGGATACGGATAAAGAAAATTTTATCCATTACCCGTTTACCCGAAATTTTAGTTGGTAGGTTATGGATAAACGTTTTTTTGTTATCCATTACCCATTACCCGTTACGATAATATACATAGGGGTTAAATCTATTGAGGACCAAAATAGTAGGGGTGTTATTCGGTCGGTTAAATCGGTTTTCGGTTTATTTGGTTTGGGTTAATCAGTTTTCAAGATTTTTAAAAACTAACCGATAACCAAACCAAATAAGGTTCGGTTTAATCGGCTTCGGGTTATTCGGTTCGGTAACCGATTAAACCGAATAATGATTTATATTTTTTCGTTGGACATTTGCTCAAATAATGTTTTTAAATCAAGTGTATGTTGTTTATAGTATATAACTAGAAGTGTACTCGCGCAATGCAGCGAGATACATCACGATTTTAATGTTTATTTTTATTTTTTTGTCGATTTACAATACGATTTTGGATGGTTTTGAGAAAGTGATAATGTTTATTTTTATAAATTTTATTTAATTTAGGCTTAATAATATAATGTTTTTTATATAAAAAAAAATTAAGTATTATGTTCGAATTCAATTATTATTTTATATATTTTAATGACATCTAAAAAAATAACCATTTACATATTAAATAATATAATTAAAACAAATTTATAGTAATATAATATATTAATTAATAGTGATACATGGAAATGTGTAACACCCGTAATTCTTGATCGGTAAAAGTCACCGGACGCTTCGTGAAAACTTGTAAAAGGTGGGATTGTGTTAGGAAAACATCATTCAAGTCCCTTGGAGTATCGGGAGCTTTCGAACGCGAAAAATGAAGGAATTCGGAGCTCTGCACACCCTGGGCGATAGTGCCCAGCGATAGTGACATATGTCACTATCGTGTGGCACAATCGCGGACATGGTACCGCGAGTGCTAGGACGCGGGCGACAATGCCACGCAACTATGCCCAGGGCATAGTCGCCGGTCATTTTCGCGGTCGGGGGCAGGGACCTTTAAAACTCGAATTTTTGCCTATCTCGTCCCATTTATTGCAACCTCCTTCAACCCTACCCTCTCCTTTCTCTCTAAACCGAACCTCATGACAACCATTGTTGATCTTGAGCTTTTGATACTCAATATCTCGGGTTTTCAAGTGATAATTCACCATCCATTAAAGGTTATGGAAGCTTAAGCTCAATCTATCCGCTTTATCATGTTCATCTTCAACTTTCTAGGGTTTTATCAAACCCTCCTTATGACCCTCTCCATTCTCTTAAAGGTTGTGGTGGTGGCTCTCATGGATGACCAAGAGAAGTATAGTTGATAGATTCAATATATGGTAAAGGTAATATCTCATTCTCCTCGTATGTGGAAATTAGGGTTTGGGACTTTGGGTATAAGTTGGGGTTTTCATGTTTAAATGTTTGGGGAATAATTCTATATGGTTGAATAGGTTTATTTATGTTTGAAAACTTATGGATCTAGGTTTTTTGGAAGAATTGGCTTGAGGATTCAGATTTCTTCAAGGAAGCTCAATATGGGGTAAAATCTAGATTTAGCCTAAATCTAGCAAGGTGAGTTCAGGTTGATTTGCAAAAACATTTGTTAGGTCTGATTTTATAGTAATCATTGTATTTATAGGGCTTGGTCAAATACTGTGTTTAGAGTCATACTGTTTTGTATCTGACCAAGGGTATTTAAGTCCCTTTGGTCTTGGTTTGTTGTAAGACTTTCACGCACACATATTGAATACATTGGTTTTGCGCATCCTTGTTCTCTCTCACTCTACTTTCTCTCTCTACAGATTCATTGATCTTGGACTCTCAATTGGTATCAGAGCAATTGAGAGAGAAACAAGGATGTAGAGAGATCAATGAATCTGTAGAGAGAGAAAGTAGAGAGAGAGAACAAGGATGCGCAAAACCAATGTATTCAATATGTGTGCGTGAAAGTCTTACAACAAACCAAGACCAAAGGGACTTAAATACCCTTGGTCAGATACAACACAGTATGACTCTAAACACAGTATTTGACCAAGCCCTATAAATACAATGATTACTATAAAATCATACCTAACAGATACGTCTTCGGCCGGCTATCGACATTGGGTGACGACAACCAATGGCTCGTTTCAGGGTGAAATACCCAAGGTAAGCTTTTAGTCGAGCCCTTATTTTGTTTTTGTCGCTAGTTTCACGTTCAGTATCTAACGATTTTTGTGTTTTTGCTTGTTCAGCGATTGACTTCACGAAAGTCGGCCCTCTCTAAAACTCTGCAGCCAAGGTCGAGAGGTTCCTCGAGTTCAGTATCAAGGTTCGTTCGTTCTCCACTCGGTCGCTGATTGACAAAGACGAAGATGATGAGGTGACCTTCGTCGGGACGTCTGTGGCTCCGATTGCTGAAGAAGAATAGGAAGAAGACGAGGAAAAGAGGATGACATGTATGTATAGAACACTTCCGTTTTTCGTCATCGTCGTGAGTTTTGTCCTTCCTGACGTAAGTTTCCTTTCTTTGTCGTAAGCTTTAGTCTGCCGACGTTACTTGCTTGTTTTATTTTGTGTTTTCAAGAGGACTGACCCCCAAACTGGCGACTGGCCTCTCCAAGAGAGAAGCGTTGTCCCAACTCGCCTGAAAGGGTCGAGAGATGAAGAGAAAAGCTCCCTCGACAGCAGGGTCGGGGGTTAAGAAGTCTAAGGCGGTTCCGAAGGAACATTCTTTAAAGGGCAACAATCCTAAGGTTGTCGTTACTGAGAAGACGATGTCGCCTCCAATCGTGGAGGCTACGCCTGTCTCCACAGTTCCACCATTGAAGGTGGAGGTACCCTTGTCGCAAGACAAGGGGAAGGCTCCTCAGGTCGAGGAAGACCCGAGCCTCATGTCGGTGAACTTCACGTTGCTGACCGACCTTATGTCGACTGGTAACTTGGAGAGGAAGAAGATGTTCCCACATCTTAACAACTTCTTTCTGCCAACCTTTCGTGACCGTTTTAAGGACATCCCAATCGACGACATAGGAGCAAATGTTACGGGGCTCTTATTCATGGTAATTAAATTGTCTTTACTTTTTATAAATCTCATTACGATCGAACGATATAACTTTGCTTTGTTTGTTTTTGCAGGCGTTCCAGGCATCTCTCGTTCTCCACTCTTATATTGACGACATAAGGAAACTGGTCCCCAAGGATCTGGAGATGGAGAAGAAAGCTTTTGTGAAAGAGAAGGACGCTCTCTCCAAAGCTAAGGTGCCAGAGGCCAAGCAGGAGGAGTACTTCGTGCGACTTAGCGACACTCTTAACGATCTAGAAGTCGCAGAGAACGAGAAGAATGAAACACCCCTAAAACCAGGGTAAATTTAAAACTGCGGAAACAGTACAATTAAGCATCTGTTGGTCCCAAATAGCAGTAAGTAAATAAGAAAAGTATTGTAGAAGGGGGGTTGAATACAATACACACAGTTTTTCACTTAATTTAATTCTTATTGATTTGAAATCAAGAATTACACATAGAAAACTTTGATTGTTTTAGAAGAGAATAGATGCAATCTATTCAAACAATCTTACACAAAGAGAAATGAAGAACAATTGTAAAACACTTAGAAAACAATAAGAACTTCTTAGAAAGAGAATGCCAGTGCACTTAGAAAGCTTGAATGCTTGAGAGCTGGTTCTACTGGATGTCTTGCATGTTGAAGCATCCTCCATATATATAGTGCCTCATGCATTGAATGCATGGGACACCTGTTGAGCAAAGGATGGACACAGGTCTTCAGCAAGGTACAGGATGTACCTTTTGTCTTGAGGTGTTTTGGCTTGAAGTGTTGACCTGCAGAGAGGATGGTAGAGACCTTTCCTTAAAATGGTGTAGTAAACAAAACTTACTTCATCTGATCTCCATATGAGGTCCACGTCAATGCAAGATATCACAATATACTTTGTCAGACAAGTACAATGTGTTTGAAAGAATTCCTCAAGCATCGGCTGCCGAAGACTTGAGAGATCTTCGGCTCCTGAAGATGTGAGAACATCTTCAGCTTCTAAGGAGAGATCATCAGCTACCGAAGACTTGAGAGATCTTCGGCTGCTCCTTGAAGATGTGATAACACCTTCATACTCCTGAAGATATGTAATTGACACCATCCTGGCTGATGGTGTTGATCACTTTGGTATGCTTGGCTTTAGGCTGAGGAGACTATCTTCAATCCACTTTGAGAGATGTACTCCTTCTTTGTCTTCTTCGGCTGATCTTCGACTTCACCGAACATTTGTATAGAAACCAAGATGCTAAAAGAACCTCAGACATATTCTAAGTAGGATGATATAAGATGGAAGATCAGGAGGTCATCTTCAGATGACCCAACAATCTCCCCCTATTTGATGATGACATCCATACTAAAGAATGAAACAAAGAGTATACTGAATAAATTCATTTTGACCCATCTTTACTCTTTTTGGGTTCTTTTCACATAGTTTTTTTTTTGTATAAGGATTTATAAAGTATATCCGACATTTACAAAAGAATAAAAGAATGAAGTATATATGTACAAACTAAGTAAGAGAAAATGCACTTGTATTAAACATGATGTCTTAACAAAACACGGCTACAAGTACATAAGAAAGATAGAGAGATTTAGAGAAGAACCTCATTCATTTTTTGGTCTTTTGTGAAGCTCAACAATAATATCACTACGAATGAGAGAGGCTTCAGAACTTACGGGGATAAGAGATAGGATAGCAACCAGAAATTTGGTGTCAGCAATGGAGATCTCCTCATGTCTGAAGAACATAAGAGTTTCCTTTTCATCGAAGAAATAGACTCCTCTGGTTGGCCTAGACACTACAGTACCAATACTTGAAAAACGGGTCGGACACGGACCGCCTGGAGTTTTCAGATTTAGATTCTTCATATCAGGGATTAATCCCTTGGTAGCCAGATCTTTGAATAGATTTTGATTGACAGAAGAGGAGAGTTGTGGAGAGGAGGAGATGCACATCTTTTTGAGATACTGAACTTGAGCTTCTTCTTCAGGAGAATGCTTGTAATCTCTTGCAAAGTCTTTCATTTTTTCAAGTAGACCATTGATGGTCTTTTTGGCCAAAGCCCTGTGACGACTAAATGATTTAGATAAGAGTTTAGATATTTCGTACCATTCAGAGAGTCCATAATCTTCAAGGTCGTTGAATTTGATATATTGACGAGTTTTGTCTTCCCTGATGATAACCATCCGAACCTCTGTATCTGAACCTTTGGTGGTGCCAAGCTTTATTTCATCAATTTTAGACTTCAACTTTCTTCCCATTAAAGTCTTTCGGTACCAAAGGATGTCATGAGAATCAAACTTGGCTTTAGAAAATCCAAAGTCGGAGGTGACCTTGTTTGGTGGTTGAATCTTGAGCCTATCAGCTTCAGAAACAAAAGCCTTTAGAGCAGCAGACTTTTGTTGATGGGATAAGAAGGCCTCTTCGTCAGGAGATAGCTTTGTCTTTCCTTTGTCTCCTCCTTGTCTTGAAAGCTCCCCCTTAGTTGGAGCATCGGTGGAAATGGGAGTGGGACCCTGACGACCGCTGTCAGAAGAGATTGGAAACGCCTGTTTCTCCCCCTCAGCGGCTGTCCGGGGAGCAACCTTCATAGAATCAACCTTCTGATGAAGAGACTTCAAGGACTCAAGAATCTGAGCAGTGAGGGCCTGATGAGACTCGGAAGCCGCTTGTAGACGACGAACCTCCTCATCACGAGCATTGCAGGCTACCTGAAGAGCAGTGACTAAGGTAGTGAGGGGATGATTGGAGGACTCAAGAGACAACATCTTGTCACAAGAGACCTTGACAAAAGAGCCCATAAGTGTCTGATGATCACGAAACTGAGCCCCCAAGAGGCGGTACTGTCTGTTTGTTTCCTGTATAGCCTCCATAATTTCAGGGGGGGTGAGGGGAGCAGAAGGAGGAGTGTCCCGTACATCAGAGGTAGAAGGAATTGAGGAGGTAGACACCTGCTTGTGACCCTGTTGCAAATAAGCCAAATATTGTGAAATACCCTCCACACTGGCCTTGGGTAAGACCTGTGTTTCACCGGGCGGTACATAAACATCGACCAAGAATTGGTCGGGTGAAAGGTCGTGTAGTGAGAAAGCAGAACCTTGGTCCGGGGAGAAGACCAAGTCATCCTCATCCACTAAGGATAAAGTGGAGGAGGGAAGTTGAGGGTCCCCAAATATTACAGTTGCATCCTTTTGTGAGGAAACAAAGGTGGTGGCAGTGGCTATGTCGGAATCCCCGGGACCGAATGGGACAATATCAACATCCGTCGATTGTGAAGAATCGGAGTATGGAGTATGTGGGATGGCCCTAGAAACCTTCCTCGTTCTTTTGGGAGAAGAGGGAGGGGAAGAGGTAGAGTGCCGCCGCTTTGAGATGTTGGGTGTGACCTGGGTAACCACCGAAGGTCCTTTCGGTGGTATGGCCGATTGGGCGCGGCGGTGTCGGTAGCTGATGATGAGATAGTGCTAGCCGACGTCACAAGAGGTGAGGGGGAAGGGTCCACTACAGAGGAGGGACCTTTGGACACCGGAGTGTCCTTGGCATCTCCCTACTGTAGATTGGGAGAAGTAAGGAAAGAGACCATACCTGGAAGCAGAGGGTTGTCAGTTGCCAAAGGCCCCTTATGAAGAAGGGGTTTGGTCATAATTGGCGCCTTGTAGTCAAAAGTGATGCTATGAGAGGCATCAATGGCAGTAGAAAATTTATGATAAATGATGAGCCATATAAACCGAGGAAAAGCGACATGGGGCCGCTTTTGAGGGGTGATGACACTGACTAATTCACGGAAGAAATACCGCGCAAAATCAATCTTTCTTTGAAAGATAAGAGCATGTGCCAGTTGGGTGATGGAAGAGGGAGATTGATCATGTCCAGTAGTTTTCTTGCTAAGACATAAAATAACATGAGAGAAGAAGAAATGCCAGATACCTCCCATGTTTTTGCGAAGCAGTGTGCCTGGACTCCTGTCATGTTCTCCACGGATGTAGTTCAGAGCCGCAACAACTTCCTCATGGTCATTGCCAAGGGAGAATTTCTCATAGGGTGAGTATATAGGAAGATGAAGTTCCTAACGAACATCTTCAACCCCGAAGGTGAGATCCGGCGAAGCGGGATCGGAGAGGATGGAAGCCGACACTTTCTCGGATGTAGCATCATAGGCACAAGTAAGCCAAAAATTGCCAATGAGCAATTTGCTTATTTTTGGTGGATTGTATGTCAAGGCATAGTGAAGGAGAGACTTCATGAGGAAGGAAGCAATCGGGTCAAACTCACTATGCTTGGGATCACTTTCCAACCGTGCAACATGATTGCATGGGTTGAAGATGAGATCGGAATGAGAGGTGGGGGAGGGGAACACATTTTTCTTGACAAGGTGGGAAGAGGAGGAAGCCATGAAAGAAAAAAAAATATAAGGAGGAAGAAAGGTGGTGAGTGAGAGAAAGAGAAGATGGATGTTTGTTGTGGAGGTGGTGAAAAAGGAAGAAGGAAGGGTGATATATAGAGTGAAATTGGGAGGGAAAAGGAAAAGGAAAGGACTTGAAATGGGAGGTGATATGGTAGGAGAATAGGGAGAGGGATTGTAGGGGAATGGAAGGAAGGAAAAGATGTGATGGGAATAGAAGGAAAAGATTGGGAGAAAAGAAGATATGGAAGAAAAAGAGGAAAAGGTAGGAGATAGTAGGTGGTGTAAGAAGGAAGGGATGGGAAAGGAAATCTTGGGAAAGGGAAATAAAAAGAAAATGATAAAAGGAAAGGGAGAAAAAATATTGGGGAAGAGGTGTGTGGTGGGGTCGGCCGAATGGGGTAGAAAGGGTGGGGGGAGTTCGGTTTGTGGAAGGGTGTGGGGAGGGGGGATGTTCGGCCGAGAGGGGGGAGGGGGAGGGAGTGATTGCCGAAAAAAATAAGGGGGGAATGAGGGTGTCGTCTACCGAGGGAGAGGGAGAGGGGAGGGGAGGGGAGGGGGGGAGGTGCTAGCCGAAGAAGAGGGGAGTGGGGGGGGGGAAGTAGGTTTCGGCTAGAGGGTGAGGGGAGGGGAGGGAAAAGGTTCGGCCGAAGGGGGTGTTTGGTAAGGGGGTATTTCGGCTAGCTAGGGGTTCGGCTAAGGGGGTGGGGAAGTTCGGCTAAGGGGGTGTTCGGCTAGAGGGTTAGGCGGTTGGGGGGGTTTTTGGCTAGGGAGTTATAAGGGTGGTGTTAGGTTCGGTCGAAAGAGGGAATGAGAGAAAGAGAGAGAGAGAGCCGAAGAAGGAGAGGGCTAGAGAGAGAGAGACACCGAAGGGTGGAGAGGGGCCGAGAGAGAGGGAACCAAAGAGAGGAGAGGGGCCGAGAGAGAGGGAGCCGAAGGGAGAGGGAGCCGAAGGAGAGAGAGAGATTTCGGTGGGTGAGGAGAGGGAGGAGAGGGCCGAAGGGGGGGAGTTCAGCTAGGAGAGCTAGAGAGAAAGAGAGAGAGCCGAAAGAGGGAGGGTAGGGAGAGAGAGAGCCGAAAGAGAGAGAGAGAGAAAGGGAGATGTGTGTGAGATAAGGAGAAAGGAAAAAAAATACTGATTTGTAAAAAAAAATACTGATTTTTTTTTTGATTTTCTTTTCTTTTCTTCCTTTTTTTTATTTCTTTTCTTTCTCTCAATTTTTTTATTTCATTTCTTTCTCTCAATTTTTTTTATTTCTTTTCTTTCTCTCATTTTTTTTAAGAAGAAAAAAAAACTAGACTTCGGCATTTAACATACCGAGTTCGCCGATAAGAAACTTGAACTGAGCTTCGTCAAGAGGCTTGGTGAAGAGATCCGCCAGTTGGAGGTCGGTAGGGATGAAATGTAACTTGATATCACCCTTAGAGATGTGATCCCGAATGAAGTGATATCAGATGTCGATGTGTTTGGAACGAGAGTGTAGCACCGGATTGTTTGCGATGGCTATCGTACTTGAGTTGTCACACAGAATCGGGATGTGGGAGTAGAGTTGGTTGTAGTCTCTAAGTTGGTTCTTCATCCAGAGGATTTGAGCACAACAACTTCCAGCAGCTACATACTCAGCCTCAACAGTAGAGGTGGAGACTGAGTTCTGCTTCTTGTTGGACCAACTAACAAGCTTGCCACCAAGGAGTTGACAGCCGCCAGTGGTGCTCTTCCTATCAATCTTAGAGCCTGCAAAATAAAAATATGAATATCCCATTAGATCAAAACCTGAGTCTTTGGGATACCAAAGACCCAGATTCATGGTACCTTTTAGATACCGAAAAATGCGTTTAACCGCAGCCAAGTGAGATTCCTTCGGATTGGCTTGGTAACGCGCACACAGGCAAGTAGCAAACATAATATCCGGTCTACTCGCAGTAAGATAAAGAAGAGAGCCGATCATGCCTCGGTAGCTGGTGATATCCACAGATACACCATCCGGATCAGCATGGAGTTTCAAAGGTGGTGCCATGGGAGTTTTCATGGGGGAGGAGTTTTCAAAATGGAACTTCTTCTGAAGTTCACGAATGTATTTACTTTGATTTATAAAGATTCCTTCTGAAGATTGTTTAACTTGAAGTCCTAAGAAAAAGGTAAGCTCCCCTATCATACTCATCTCATATTGGCTTTTCATGAGAGAGGCAAACTCATCACACAGTGACTCATCAGTGGCACCAAAAATGATATCATCCACATAAATTTGAACAAGAATAAGATTACTTGAGGTTTGCTTGATGAATAAAGTGTTGTCAATTTTACCTCTTGTATACTTGTTCTTCAAGAGAAAGTCAGCAAGAGTGTCATACCAGGCACGGGGAGCCTGTTTTAGACCATAGAGAGCTTTGTCCAATCTGTACACATAGTCAGGATGGACTGGATCTTCAAAGCCAGGGGGCTGTTTCACATAGACTTCTTCAGATAGCTCCCCATTTAGAAAGGCACTCTTGACATCCATATGGAAGACTCTGAAGTTCTTGTAGGCAGCATGAGCAAGGAAGATTCTGATGGCTTCAAGTCTGGCAACTGGAGCAAATGTTTAATCATAGTCAATTTTTTCCTCTTGCCTATAGCCTTGTGCAACCAGTCGGGCCTTGTTTCTGATCACTGTGCCTTCTTCATCCATTTTGTTCCGAAAGACCCACTTGGTTCCTATGATGGTTTTTCTGGAAGGACGAGGAACCAATCTCCAGACTTTGTTCCTTTCGAATTGAGAAAGTTCTTCTTGCATGGCAGTGATCCAACATGGATCAGCTAGAGATTCATCAACTTTCTTTGGTTCAATGAGAGAAAGGAAGTTCACATAGAGACAGATGTTACCAACACCTCTTCGAGTCTGTACACCAGCTTGTTGATCAGCAATGATTTGATCAATGGGGTGATCTTTTGTCCACTTTAGGGCAGGAGGTAAAGGAGGAGGGTAAGAGATTTGTAGAGGAGAGTTGGAAGGGAAATTTCGAGGAGAGATGGATGGAAGATCGACTTGTATAGGTGAGGAATGAATGTCAGATTGAGAGACTGGGATGATTTGGAGTGTATGTTGAGGTTGGGTAGGCTGAGGATCATCCTCTTGATGAGAGGAGGGGTTGTGAGATGTATAGGGTTCATTGTTTTGGTAGAGAGAAGTGGGAACTGTGTAGGGAATGTCTGATGATGTTGGAAGAGGACCATCACCAACGCAGGAGGATATCCATCTGTTCAATTCTTCATCATCACAAGAGAGTGATGATATCTTGAGGTCATCAAACTTGACATGGATGGATTCATCAATACACTTCCTTCGGAGGTTGTAGACTCTGAAAGCTTTGGAAGTGAGAGAATATCCCACGAAGATTCCTTCATCAGCTTTGGGATCAAAATTTCCCAAATTTTCTCTATCATTGAGAATGTAGCAGACACACCCAAAGACATGAAGAAAACCAATGTTGGGTTTTCTACCATAAAAGACTTCATAAGGAGTCTTATTGTGTCTTTTCACAATGATGGACCTATTTTGGGTAAAGCATGCAGTGTTGATTGCTTCGGCCCAGAAGTAGATAGGGAGGTGAGATTCACTCAGCATGGATCGGGCAGCTTCACATAGCGTTCTGTTATTTCTCTTCACTACACCGTTCTGTTGCGGAGTTCTAGCGGCAGAGAAGTTCTGAGAGATGCCTTTTTCTTTGAAAAAGTCATCCAACATACTATTCTTGAATTCTGTTCCGTTGTCACTTCTTACAGATCTTACCAGCTGCCCATTCAACACTTCAGACTTTTTGATGAACTTTATGATTTCTTCAGTAGTGTCACTTTTATACCTGAGAAAAAATACCCAAGTGTAACGTGTGAATTCATCAATAATAACCAGAATGTACCTTCTACCACCAAGGCTTGGGGTACTGACTGGTCCACACAGATCCATGTGGAGCATCTGAAGAGGCTGAGTGATGGAGAAGTATTGCTTGGACTTGAAGGAAGATTTTGTGAGTTTCCCTTTCTCACATGCAGCACACAACTTTTATTTCACAAAGGACAACTTTGGCATGCCCGTGACAAGCTCCTGGTTTGAAAGGACATTCAAAATCTTGAAGTTGAGGTGAGAGAGACGCTTGTGCCAGAGCCAGCATCTTTTGGCAATGTTTTCAAAGACAAAGCAAATGTTTGTTCCGAAGGATGAGCTATGTCCCATGTCTATGACATAGACATTTTCTTTGCGGTAGCCAGAGAGTACGGTTTCCATCTTTTTGTTGAAAATGATGCATGAAGATAATTCAAACATCACTTTGTAGCCCAGATCACTTATGCTTAGGAGATTGTGCATCAAGCCTTCGACATAAGCTACTTTATTAAAGGTGATGGAACCATTTGAGAGTGTTCCATAACCTTTAGTACTTCCTTTGGAGTTATCACCAAAGGTGACAGAAGGACCTTTGGTAGGCATGAAGTCTACAAGAATAGATTTGTTGCCGGTCATATGACGTGAGCACCCGCTATCAAGATACCAGATTTGTTGGTGCCCTAGACCCTACAATCACAAGAAAATCAGTTCTTTGGTACCCATTTGGAGATGGGTCCTTTTGAGTTAGAAGGAGAAGAAATATCCTTGGAAGCATTTTTATCAATTCTCTCCAGAGGACAATCCTTAGCAAGATGAAAGGTATTACCACAGTTATAACATTTTATATATATAAAGACCTTTTTAGAGCTTTGATCAGCTTTCTTGTGATGATTGGTCACATTGACTTTCATGGCCTTAGAGGTTAGAGGATAGTCAAGAGGCTTAGGACCCAAGATACCTTTGTCAGAGTCAGCTGAAGGAATAGAAGAAGGTGTCTTGGAATGAAGCTCTTTCAACATCATAGGTCTAGGGATATGAAGAGAAGATGGTTTCTTTAAGTTTTTCTTGGGAAGTTTCCTTTTGGGAGGAATATCGTTAACTACTGATTTTCCTTTTTCAGAAGAAGAAAATTTTCTTGAAGAAGGTTCTCTGGTTGGGATCTTAGGGAGTTTGGTTTTAGAAAAGGAACCCTCATTTATTTTCAAGGAAGACATAGACTCAGCAATGGGTTTAGAAGGGTCATTTGAGTCTTGGGCTTCCTCACTCTCATGAGGTGAGTCAATGCTCTTAGCTTTGATAAACTTTCCAAACATGAGATCTTTAGGGAGATCAGAGGAGTCCAGAGGTTCAGAGTCATCATAGTTCTCTTCAGAGGATTCATAGAATGAGGGAAGAGAGAAAGGAGCATGGGTGTAAGAAGGAGGTTCAAGGTCAGATTTTCCGAAGCCTAGTCCAAACTTGTCATCACAATCTATTTGATCCTGAAAAATATTTTCTAAGTTCTTGGAAGAACTTGTCCACTTATTCACAATTTCTTGCTCCTTTTTGAATCTTTTCAAAAGTTTATTTTTCTCTTTAGCAAGAGTAAAATTTATAGTTTTCAAATCTTCAAGCTCAGCCTTGATTTTGTCAAAGTGTTTTAGTTGAGAAAGACAGATTTGCAACTAAGAAGAAAGAGATTTTATCTGAGCATTTGCCTTCTTCTTTGCATCCTTGGCTTCATAGAAGTCAATGGTCAAAGAGTCAAAGGCTTCAATTTTCTCAGCATCAGAGAGAGAGAAAAATGGATGTACCTGATTAGATGAGGTAGATCACTCAGTGGACACAAGAGCCATGGAAGTGGAAGAGGTTTCACCGTCATCAACATCATCTATTTTAGCCATAAAGCAAAGGTTGGCCATGTCCTTGTCACTTTCGGAAGTTGGTTCATCTGCACAATCATGAGATTCGGCAAATAGACCTTTTCCTTTGTTTGCTAGAAGAGCATTTCTTTCCTTCTCTCTCTTGTATTTGGCCTTGTACTTTTCAGCACGGTCAGAGTTTGAAGCAACAGACGAGTTTGACTTTTGAATAGAAGGTTGGTTGGAATCAGACTTGGTTCTGACAGACCTAGAGGATGTACGGTTAGAGGAGGGCAGTCTAGACTTATCAGAGGACTTGCTTCTGCATTCAGAAGCAAAGTGTCCCTTCCTCCCACACCTGTAACAATCCTCATTTGTTTTGTCAAACAAAGCATTTTTAGAAAGAGTAGAGGAGGGTTTTCTAGAAAACCTGGATTTTCCAGAAGAGAAGCGAGGTTTGCCTTTAGAAAAGCCTGCCAGCATGGCAACAACGTCTGACAATTGAGCCACAGAGGTCTCCTCTCCTTCATCATAAGCCTCACTGATATAGGCTTCTGAAGGGTCATTGGGGTCCTCTTGACTATTGTTGTCAGAATCAGAGGGATAAGTGATCCTAGGGACACACACAGTACTTTTGGAAGATTCACCGACAAGAGCTAGAGAAGAGCCTTTGATGTCTTTTGTGATTGACTTCCTAAGCAATTTAGTCTGCTCATAGTTGAAGAGAGTGTCATACAAGGCAGTGAGAGGCATGGAATCAAGATCCTTGGTAGACTTGATACAAGTACAAATATTTTCCCAAAACTCAGAAAGACAGTCCATAAACTTGCACAAGACTTCCTCATTATCATAGATGCGACCCACAAGTTTAAGATCGTTGAGAAGACTGTTAAAGCGATTGTAGTAGTCTGAGAGACTCACCCTTCTCATGAGAAAAGAGTTCATACTTTCTTACAAGAGCAATCTTTTTGCTCTTTTTCACTTCAGACGTACCTTCATAAAGAACACACAGAGTGGACCACATTTCTTTTGCAGTAGAAAGGTTAACAAGAGAATGGTAGACCTCATCAGGCAGAGAGAGGGCAATGATGGCTCTGACTTTAGTATCAAGAGCTATAAGACGTCTGTCTTCATCATTGTATTTACTGGGGTCCTTTACAATGTATCTCCAGTAGCTGGAGTTCTTTCTTCCTCAGAAGAGTCCTCATCAGCTTTTGCCTTGTCTGCATTGTAACGGTCCCAAACTCTAGGAATAAAAGGACCTTCATGTAAAATAGTAGGATATCTGCTGTCAACTCCTTCTAAGAAGAGTATCATACGACTTTTCCACAGGAAGAAGTTATTGGGGTTAAACTTTGGTGGTTTGGCTATAGAGCCATTGTCGTATGAAACAACAGTGGTGTTTTGAGAAGAAACATTTTTCAAAGAAGAAGAAGAGGAGGCTGCCATCACGGATCTAGTTTATTGAGTTAAACTAAACCGCTCTGATACCACTTGTTGGTCCCAAATAGCAGTAAGTAAATAAGAAAAGTATTGTAGAAGGGGGTTGAATACAATAGACACATTTTTTCACTTAATTTAATTCTTATTGATTTGAAATCAAGAATTACACATAGAAAACTTTGATTGTTGCGGAATAGAATAGATGCAATCTATTCAAACAATCTTACACAAAGAGAAATGAAGAACAATTGTAAAACACTTAGAAAACAATAAGAACTTCTTGGAAAGAGAATGCCAGTGCACTTAGAAAGCTTGAATGCTTGAGAACTGGTTCTGCTGGATGTCTTGCATGTTGAAGCATACTCCATATATATAGTGCCTCATGCATTGAATGCATGGGACACCTGTTGAGCAAAGGATGGACACAGGTCTTCAGCAAGGTACAGGATGTACCTTTTGTCTTGAGGTGTTTTGGCTTGAAGTGTTGACCTGCAGAGAGGACGGTAGAGACCTTTCCTTAAAATGGTGTAGTAGACAAAACTTACTTTATCTGATCTCCAGATGAGGTCCACGTCAATGCAAGATATCACAATATACTTTGTCAGACAAGTACAATGTGTTTGAAAGAATTCCTCAAGCATCGGCTGCTGAAGACTTGAGAGATCTTCGGCTCCTGAATATGTGAGAACATCTTCAGCTTCTAAGGAGAGATCATCAGCAACCGAAGACTTGAGAGATCTTCGGCTGCTCCTTGAAGATGTGAGAACACCTTCATACTCCTGAAGATATGTGATTGACACCATCCTGGCTGATGGTGTTGATCACTTGGGCATGCTTGGCTTTAGGCTGAGGAGACTATCTTCAATCCGCTTTGAGAGATGTACTCCTTCTTTGTCTTCTTCGGCTGATCTTCGACTTCACCGAACATTTGTATAGAAACCAAGCTGCTAAAAGAACCTCAGACATATTCTAAGTAGGATGATATAAGATGGAAGATCAGGAGGTCATCTTCAAATCTTCAGATGACCCAACAACATCAACCAAAGGTATAAACCTCCCAAAAAGGGGAACTGTACTTAACCTTTACAAAAATCTGAATACGGATAAGGATCCCAAAAACAAACCAATATAAACATATCCTATCTAGATTACACAAGTTGTTGATCTAGAATCATCCAAAAATGTGGGACTTAACAATGCCCAACAATTCAATACTAAACATCTCAAAAACCCTCGGGATCAGTCCCGGCACTCAAAACCCTGGGCAACCCGCCGCTAACGAGAACCTGAATACATATCATTTGAGAAAAAGTGTTAGGCTTATAAAGCCTAGTGAGAACATACAGTTTATACATAATCAGAGATATAAACATTTGCATCCAAACGGAAATCTTTCAAACAAGCATTTCCAAGTTCACCATTGATAAGAACATAATCTATTAAAATAAGGTCATAAACCTTCTTTCCAGAACCTCACAATTTAATGCACATGTAGTTCGATATTTGTTAACAGCCAGAACCTCACAATTTAATGCACATGTAGTTCGATATTTGTTAACAGCCAGAACCTCACAATTTAATGCACATGTAGTTCGATATTTGTTAACAGCCAGAACCTCACAATTTAATGCATATGTAGTTCGATATTTGTTAACAGCCAGAACCTCACAATTTAATGCACATGTAGTTCGATATTTGTTAACAGCCAGAACCTCACAATTTAATGCACATGTAGTTCGATATTTACTTTACTTGGTAACCTCCAATAATATCGGTCGACTCAAAACCTAGGGATCCACTAGTAATAGTCCAGACTTGTCACAGCATCATTCGTGACCAACCATATCTATAACCATATGGTATACAAAACATTTTATAAACAAAATGCCTTTTCAAGTTCAACTTCTGGTAAGTATGAGAATCATAAAAATGAGTTCATAAACATTCTTTTACATAAGCTACATAATCAACAAGTAAAACATCATTTTACTTCAAATAAGATAGAATCCATCATTTTAGTCAAAATGATCGGGAACCCTAAAATCTCCCAAAACTCAAGTTATATCAAATATGCAGAAAACTTAGATCTGAAACCATGGAGATATATAGGAGTTCCAAAAGATAGCTTTTGATATGTATACAATTTTTAAAATGACAGTAGGAACTCACCAAACAGGTTTATACGAAAACCCGAAAAACCAGATATCGACCACGACGAATAGGTGAAACATTCTACACCGAAACCCCGAGCAATGCACTTAATACTAGCAATCAACGGAGCTTCAAAGATCGAAGAAACCAAAGAGAATCTTAGAGAGAGAGAGATTTGAAGAGAGAGAGAGAAATATCCATGAATGAGATATTTGTGGTTGACAACCCTTAAGTCGGCCAGAGGGTTGCGCGGCTTATACGGCGGCCTTCAAGTCGCGGGAAAAGTCGTGTATGCCATAAAACTGGAATACTCCAGTGGGTTACGCGGCTTAGCTCGCGGCTTACTAGACGCGCATAGCCCGCGCATGTCAACAAACTGGGAATCCTCCAGAGGGTTACGCGACTTTCCTCGTGGCCTACAAGCCGCGGTATAGCCCGCATAACTCTCTGTTTCCACAATTTCAACCAAAACCCAAAAACTAACTCTCGATTCAAAACTCGGCGTCTACATCAAAAGGTAAACGCAAGAATACAACAATAATATATAATGAAAATCCAGGGTGTTACAATCCTCCCCAACTTGGAAATGATTTCGTCCCCGAAATCCCAACTATATAAAGAGATGAGGATATCTTTGCTTCATATCCTCCTTAGCTTCCCACGTCACGTTGGCTCCCCTATGATGCTTCCACTGCACCTTGACCATAGTGACTTCTTTACGATGCAACTTTCTAAACTTTCTCTCTAAGATAGCGTCAGACTCCTCTACACAACGGTTACCCTCGTCTACTGTTAATTCGGAGAGAGGGATGACGCTTTCCTCTTCCGCCAAACACTTCCGAAGGTAACAAATATGAAATGTGTTGTGTATTCTGCTCAACTCTGGTGGCAGTTCCAATTGGTAGGCTTGCAAACCCACCCGCTTGAGCACTTTAAAAGGTCCGAGGAAACGGGGACTCAGCTTCCCACGCTTTTCGAATCGTATAATGACCTTCCACGGCGATACCTTCAGCAACACACGGTCGCCCACTTGGAATTCCATCGGCCGCCTCTTTTTATCGGCATAACTCTTCTGCCGATCCTGAGCCGCTTTCAATCTTTCACGAATGCTCTTGACCTTATCGGTCGTCTCTTGTACGATTTCAGGTCCGGCGAACTGCTTTTCTCCCGCTTCAAGCCAACACACGGGAGTTCGGCACTTTCGCCCGTACAACGCCTCAAAAGGTGCCATTCTAATACTCGAGTGGTAGCAATTATTGTAAGCAAACTCCACCAAAGGCAGGTGCGAGTCCCAACTACCCCCGAAATCGATGACTCAAGACCTCAACAAATCTTCTAACGTCTGGATCGTTCTGTCGCTTTGCCCGTCGGTCTGTGGATGGTAAGTCGTACTCAACTTAACTCGTGTACCCAGCTCTTTCTGAAACCCATCCCAAAAGTTCGAAGTGAACCAACTGTCGCGATCTGACACGATCGACAAAGGTATTTCATGCCTCGAGACCACTTCATCGATATACAGTTTTGCTAACTTATCCATCGGTAAAGTCTCGCGCATAGCCAAGAAGTGAGCGCTCTTTGTCAATCTATCAACTACCACCCAAATGGTATCATAACCTCGAAGAGTTTCAGGCAACTTAGTCACGAAATCCATGGTGATATGCTCCCACTTCCACTCGGGAATCTCTAAAGACTGAAGACTCCCATATGGTCATTGATGTTCGGCCTTAACTTGCGAGCACGTAACACAACGCTCCACATACCGCACCATATCAAGTTTCATTACCGACCACCAATAGTGCAGCTTCAAGTCCCTGTACATCTTCGTACTTCCCGAATGAATGGAATACTTGGACTTGTGAGCATCTTCAAGCAGTAGATCACGGTTACCCCCAATCTTGGGTACCCACACACGACCGCTGAACAGTTTTACCCCACGGATATCTTCCGTTAAAAGTAAACGCTGCTTCATCATGACTTCCTTTTTGAGATTCTCTTCTAACAAGGCTTCGATCTGCGATGCCTTGATCTTTTAAACAAGGGTGGATACTAACTCGATTCTCGAACAGGTAGCCCGAATACTTCCGCTATAGTCTTTCCGACTTAACGCATAGGCTACCACGTTTGCCTTCCCGGGATGGTAAAGCAACTCACAGTCGTAATCTTTAAGCAATTCGAGCCACCGCCGCTGTCTCATATTCAACTCTTTCTGATCAAAGACATACTTCAGGCTGTTATGATCTGTGTAGAGTGTACACTTTGTGCCATATAGATAATGTCGCCAAAGCTTCAAGGCGAACACTACTCCTGCTAACTCCAAATCGTGGGTAGGATAGTTCTTCTCGAGTATCTTAAGTTTCCTCGAGGCGTAAGCGATTACCTTGCCCCGTTGCATCAACACACAACCTAAACCCAACTTCGAAGCATCGCTATAGACCATGAAGTCTTCTGACCCTTCAGGTAACGACAAGATCGGAGCTTCACATAATTTCTTTTGAAGAATCCGGAACGCCTTCTCTTGTGTTTTGGTCCAATCAAACTTCGCATTCTTCCGAGTTAGAACTGTCAAGGAAGAAGCGATCTTCGAAAAATCCTGAATAAATCTCCGATAGTATCCCGCCAGACCCAAGAAACTTCGGATCTCGGACGGGTTCTTGGGAGGCTCCCAATTCATCATAGCTTCAATTTTGGAGGGATCTTCTTTCACTCCGTCTTGAGTGACAACATGACCCAAGAACTGTACCACTTCAAGCCAAAAGTCACACTTGGAAAATTTGACGTACAATCTTTCTTTTCTCAGCACATCAAGAACTTCACGAAGGTGCTGCTCGTGCTCCAACTCGCTCTTAGAGTATACGAGTATGTCATCAATGAATACGATGACCGACTTGTCGAGGAATGGTCGGCACACCCTATTCATCAAATCCATAAATACCGCTGGTGCGTTCGTTAGGCCAAAAGGCATTACGAGAAACTCATAATGGCCGTAACGCGTTCTAAAGGCTATCTTCGGAACGTCTTCTTCTCTTAACTTCACTTGGTGATAACCCGAACATAAGTCAATTTTGGAAAAACAACCCGCTCCTTGCAGTTGATCAAACAAGTCGTCGATTCTCGGAAGCGGATATTTGTTCTTCACTGTCGCCTTGTTCAACTCACGATAATCAATGCACATTCTCATTGTGCCATCCTTCTTATTGACGAATAGGACCGGAGCTCCCCAAGGTGACGAGCTCGGTCTGACGAAACCCTTCTCCAAAAGCTCTTGGAGTTGTACCATCATCTCTTGCATCTCTGATGGAGATAATCGGTAAGGGGCTCTAGCAATAGAAGCTGCTCCCGGCACGAGATCAATCCGAAACTCTACTTGACGATTAGGTGGTAACCCAGGAAAGTCGTCAGGAAAACGTCTGGAAACTCGCGCACAACCTTCACATCAATCATCTTTGACTTTTCCAACTTGGCGTCGATCACGTAGGCTAGGAAAGATGAACATCCTTTTACCAAAAACTTGCGTGCCTTTGCCATTGTGATTATTGCCACTTCACCTTTTCTCTTCTCACCATAGATTACAAAGACTTCACCACAGGGATTGGGAAGTCGAATCAACTTCTTAGAACACACGATCTCGGCATGATTGTTTGACAACCAATCCATACCGACCACAACGTCAAAACCTCCGATTAACATCGACAGTAAATCGATCGAAAATTCTCTTCCCTCGATACCGAGAATACATTTCTTCAGAACATCACGGATTAGAACCTTATTACCATCAACTATCTCTACTACTAACGCATGCTCAATACTAGTAGTGGGCATAGCAATCTTTTGACGAAACAACTCAGATATGAAAGAGAAACTGGCACCCGCATCGAATAAAACACGAGCAGGTACAGAGTTTATAAGAAATGTACCCGACAACACATCAGCGGATGCCTTGGCCTCTTCGGTCGTCATCTGGAACGATCGACTTGGAACCGTAGGTGGGTTCTCCTTCTTTGCTGGCGCCTTGCTCGGTACAAGCTTCGGGCAATCTCTCTTTACGTGCCCCGGTGCCTTGCACTCATAACATACAAGTCCTCTGATCGGACAATCACGGGAGATGTGGTCAGACTTACCACATTTGTAACAAGGTTGAGGAGCGGCATTACAGTTACCGTGGTGTTTGGTTCGACACTTGTGACACCACCTAGCTTCCTGCTGGCTGCTGAAGCTTCGGTTCCCGGAAAAAGGTCGGGATCTCCTGGGAGGTACAGAACTGTTCTCCCACTTTCTCTTGTCAGACACCACCACCGCTTTCTCAGTTTTGCTTCTCAAGAACAACTTCTCCATAAACTGAGCTTCTTCAACCATCTCTCAGAGATTGGAAGCTTTAGAATTGTGGACCAAAGATAACAGGTCCGCTGGTAGGCCATTAAGATAGGCCTTCATCTTATCTTTTTCCTTTGGGGCCACGTGCCCCACCAAATCCAACTTTTCCATGAACTGACGGGTGTACTCCCTCACCGTCAGGTTTCCTTTTACAAGAGACCGAAACTCTTTCTCGATTCGGTCCATAGTCCTTTCACTGCAGAACTCTTCCAACAACTTCTTTTTAAACTCGGCCCAAGACAACTGAGCCAACACAGTAGGAGACAGGGTGGATTGAACGATATTCCACCAAGTGAGGGCCGTATCCCTAAGCAATTGGGTACCAAACCGCACCCTATGATCATACCCACATTCGGAAGAGCCAAAAGCCTGCTCGACCGCTCGGATCCATTTAACACATGCAACTGGGTCTTCGGAACCAGAGAACTCTGGTGGTCCGCAACCCAGAAAAGATTTGTAGGAACAACTCTTCCCACCTTTCGGAGCACCAACAACCCTGTGCTCTTCAGTTCTGACTCCGCTCCCAGATCCCCCAGAGCCAGTCAGCACATTCTCTTCCACTGCCCCATGTCCTCTGAGGCTCGCGTCCCGGTCTTCCAACATTTTCAGAAAAACCTCTTGCTGTTTCTCCATGGCCGTTGTCACCATTTGAATGACGTTGGCCATCATATCAGCTTGAGGGCTAGCTAACTGAAAAACGGGACTGGTGGCCGTCAGAACCACTCTTGGTCCTAGCTCCACTTCCCCAGTAAGTAACGGTGGCATGCCCGAAGGAATGACGGTCGCCGCCATAACCACGGGTTCTCGCTCGGGTGAAATATCGTCACGCAAATCTCCATCGACTAACGATCGACTGCGCGTATTTACCATCCTAAAAATGGTTGCCACACAATTACGAGAAGAGTAAGAGACAGATCGAGAGAATAAACACGAAAGAACGTACTATTACAGTACCAAATGTCATAGCAACAGTAATTCAGGCACAATAACATATAAATATTCTCATAATAACATTAGCTAAGTGAGATTATGAGCATACAATACATAACGGTTCTAGATACCATCACCACAACGTTTGATAACTACAATTTCCGTCAACTCTAAGACCAACCCATCTTAGTAGTTCTACCCAATACTCACGAATCAATGCTTAATATACTCAGTCTAAGTCTAGACATCTTACATTCATGCCTAGATCACTTAAACTAGAGCTCTGATACCAACTTGAAACACTCCTAAAACCAGGGTAAATTTAAAACTGCGGAAACAGTACAATTAAGCATCAACCAAAGGTATAAACCTCCCAAAAAGGGGAACTGTACTTAACCTTTACAAAAATCTGAATACGGATAAGGATCCCAACAACAAACCAATATAAACATATCCTATCTAGATTACACAAGTTGTTGATCCATAATCATCCAAAAATGTGGGACTTAACAATGCCCAACAATCCAATACTAAACATCTCAAAAGCCCTCGGGATCAGTCCCGGCACTCAAAACCCTTGGCAACCCGCCGCTAACGAGAACCTGAATACATATCATTTGAGAAATAGTGTTAGGCTTGTAAAGCCTAGTGAGAACATACAGTTTATACATAATTAGAGATATAAACATTTGCATCCAAACGAAAATCTTTCAAACAAGCATTTCCAAGTTCACCATTGATAGGAACATAATATATTAAAATAAGGTCATAAACCTTCTTTCCAGAACCTCACAATTTAATGCACATGTAGTTCGATATTTGTTAACATTCAGAGGATTCATAGACTGAGGGAAGAGAGAAAGGAACATGGGTGTAAGAAGGAGGTTCAAGGTCAGATTTTCCGAAGCCTAGTCCAGACTTGTCATCACAATCTATTTGATCCTGAAAAATCTTTTCTAAGTTCTTGGAAGAACTTGTCCACTTATTCACAATTTCTTCCTCCTTTTTGAATCTTTTCAAAAGTTTATTTTTCTCTTTAGCAAGAGTAAAATTTATAGTTTTCAAATCTTCAAGCTCAGCCTTGATTTTGTCAAAGTGTTTTAGTTGAGAAAGACATATTTGCAACTAAGAAGAAAGAGATTTTACTTGAGCATTCGCCTTCTTCTTTGCATCCTTGGCTTCATAGAAGTCAATGGTCAAAGAGTCAAAGGCTTCAATTTTCTCAGCATCAGAGAGAGAGAAAAATGGATGTACCTGATTAGATGAGGTAGATCACTCAGTGGACACAAGAGCCATGGAAGTGGAAGAGGTTTCACCGTCATCAACATCATCTATTTTAGCCATAAAGCAAAGGTTGGCCATGTCCTTGTCACTTTCGGAAGTTGGTTCATCTGCACAATCATGAGATTCGGCAAATAGACCTTTTCCTTTGTTTGCTAGAAGAGCATTTCTTTCTTTCTCTCTCTTGTATTTGGCCTTGTACTTTTCAGCACGGTCAGAGTTTGAAGCAACAGACGAGTTTGACTTTTGAATAGAAGGTTGGTTGGAATCAGACTTGGTTCTGACAGACCTAGAGGATGTACGGTTAGAGGAGGGCAGTCTAGACTTATCAGAGGACTTGCTTCTGCATTCAGAAGCAAAGTGTCCCTTCCTCCCACACCTGTAACAATCCTCATTTGTTTTGTCAAACAAAGCATTTTTAGAAAGAGTAGAGGAGGGTTTTCTAGAAAACCTGGATTTTCCAGAAGAGAAGCGAGGTTTGCCTTTAGAAAAGCCTACCAGCATGGCAACACCGTATGATAGCTGAGCCACAGAGGTCTCCTCTCCTTCATCATCAGCCTCACTGATATAGGCTTCCGAAGGGTCATTGGGGTCCTCTTGACTATTGTTGTCAGAATCAGAGGGATAAGTGATCCTAGGGACACACACAGTACTTTTGGAAGATTCACCGACAAGAGCTACAGAAGAGCCTTTGATGTCTTTTGTGATTGACTTCCTAAGCAGTTTAGTCTGCTCATAGTTGAAGAGAGTGTCATACAAGGCAGTGAGAGGCATGGAATCAAGATCCTTGGTAGACTTGATACAAGTACAGATATTTTCCCAAAACTCAGGAAGACAGTCCATAAACTTGCACAAGACTTCCTCATTATCATAGATGCGACCCACAAGTTTAAGATCGTTGAGAAGACTGTTAAAGCGATTGTAGTAGTCTGAGAGACTCACCCTTCTCATGAGAAAAGAGTTCATACTTTCTTACAAGAGAAATCTTTTTGCTCTTTTTCACTTCAGACGTACCTTCATAAAGAACACACAGAGTGAACCACATTTCTTTTGCAGTAGAAAGGTTAACAAGAGAATGGTAGACCTCATCAGGCAGAGAGAGGGCAATGATGGCTCTGACTTTAGTATCAAGAGCTATAAGACGTCTGTCTTCATCATTGTATTTACTGGGGTCCTTTACAATGTATCTCCAGTAGCTGGAGTTCTTTCTTCCTCAGAAGAGTCCTCATCAGCTTTTGCCTTGTCTGCATTGTAACGGTCCCAAACTCTAGGAATAAAAGGACCTTCATGTAAAATAGTAGGATATCTGCTATCAACTCCTTCTAAGAAGAGTATCATACGACTTTTCCACAGGAAGAAGTTATTGGGGTTAAACTTTGGTGGTTTGGCTATAGAGCCATTGTCGTATGAAACAACAGTGGTGTTTTGAGAAGAAACATTTTTCAAAGAAGAAGAAGAGGAGGCTGCCATCACGGATCTAGTTTATTGAGTTAAACTAAACCACTCTGATACCACTTGTTGGTCCCAAATAGCAGTAAGTAAATAAGAAAAGTATTGTAGAAGGGGGGTTGAATACAATACACACATTTTTTCACTTAATTTAATTCTTATTGATTTGAAATCAAGAATTACACATAGAAAGCTTTGATTGTTGCGGAAGAGAATAGATGCAATATATTCAAACAATATTACACAAAGAGAAATGAAGAACAATTGTAAAACACTTAGACAATAATAAGAACTTCTTAGAAAGAGAATGTCAGTGCACTTAGAAAGCTTGAATGCTTGAGAACTGGTTCTGCTGGATGTCTTGCATGTTGAAGCATCCTCCATATACATAGTGCCTCATGCATTGAATGCATGGGACACTTGTTGAGCAAAGGATGGACACAGGTCTTCAGCAAGGTACAGGATGTACCTTTTGTCTTGAGGTGTTTTGGCTTGTAGTGTTGACCTGTAGAGAGGATGGTAGAGACCTTTCCTTAAAATGGTGTAGTATACAAAACTTACTTTATCTGATCTCCAGATGAGGTCCACGTCAATGCAAGATATCACAATATACTTTGTCAGACAAGTACAATGTGTTTGAAAGAATTCCTCAAGCATCGCCTGCCGAAGACTTGAGAGATCTTCGGCTCCTAAAGATGTGAGAACATCTTCAGCTTCTAAGGAGAGATCATCAGCAACCGAAGACTTGAGAGGTCTTCGGCTGCTCCTTGAAGATGTGAGAACATCTTCATACTCCTGAAGATATGTGATTGACACCATCCTGGCTGATGGTGTTGATCACTTGGGCATGCTTGGCTTTAGGCGGAGGAGACTATCTTCAATCCGCTTTGAGAGATGTACTCCTTATTTGTCTTCTGCGGCTGATCTTCGACTTCACCGAACATTTGTATAGAAACCAAGCTGCTAAAAGAACCTCAGACATATTCTAAGTAGGATGATATAAGATGGAAGATCAGGAGGTCATCTTCAAATCTTCAGATGACCCAACAACATCAACCAAAGGTATAAACCTCCCAAAAAGGGGAACTGTACTTAACCTTTACAAAAATCTGAATACGGATAAGGATCCCAAAAACAAACCAATATAAACATATCCTATCTAGATTACACAAGTTGTTGATCTAGAATCATCCAAAAATGTGGGACTTAACAATGCCCAACAATTCAATACTAAACATCTCAAAAACCCTCGGGATCAGTCCCGGCACTCAAAACCCTGGGCAACCCGCCGCTAACGAGAACCTGAATACATATCATTTGAGAAAAAGTGTTAGGCTTATAAAGCCTAGTGAGAACATACAGTTTATACATAATCAGAGATATAAACATTTGCATCCAAACGGAAATCTTTCAAACAAGCATTTCCAAGTTCACCATTGATAAGAACATAATCTATTAAAATAAGGTCATAAACCTTCTTTCCAGAACCTCACAATTTAATGCACATGTAGTTCGATATTTGTTAACAGCCAGAACCTCACAATTTAATGCACATGTAGTTCGATATTTGTTAACAGCCAGAACCTCACAATTTAATGCACATGTAGTTCGATATTTGTTAACAGCCAGAACCTCACAATTTAATGCATATGTAGTTCGATATTTGTTAACAGCCAGAACCTCACAATTTAATGCACATGTAGTTCGATATTTGTTAACATCCAGAACCTCACAATTTAATGCACATGTAGTTCGATATTTACTTTACTTGGTAACCTCCAATAATATCGGTCGACTCAAAACCTAGGGATCCACTAGTAATAGTCCAGACTTGTCACAGCATCATTCGTGACCAACCATATCTATAACCATATGGTATACAAAACATTTTATAAACAAAATGCCTTTTCAAGTTCAACTTCTGGTAAGTATGAGAATCATAAAAATGAGTTCATAAACATTCTTTTACATAAGCTACATAATCAACAAGTAAAACATCATTTTACTTCAAATAAGATAGAATCCATCATTTTAGTCAAAATGATCGGGAACCCTAAAATCTCCCAAAACTCAAGTTATATCAAATATGCAGAAAACTTAGATCTGAAACCATGGAGATATATAGGAGTTCCAAAAGATAGCTTTTGATATGTATACAATTTTTAAAATGACAGTAGGAACTCACCAAACAGGTTTATACGAAAACCCGAAAAACCAGATATCGACCACGACGAATAGGTGAAACATTCTACACCGAAACCCCGAGCAATGCACTTAATACTAGCAATCAACGGAGCTTCAAAGATCGAAGAAACCAAAGAGAATCTTAGAGAGAGAGAGATTTGAAGAGAGAGAGAGAAATATCCATGAATGAGATATTTGTGGTTGACAACCCTTAAGTCGGCCAGAGGGTTGCGCGGCTTATACGGCGGCCTTCAAGTCGCGGGAAAAGTCGTGTATGCCATAAAACTGGAATACTCCAGTGGGTTACGCGGCTTAGCTCGCGGCTTACTAGACGCGCATAGCCCGCGCATGTCAACAAACTGGGAATCCTCCAGAGGGTTACGCGACTTTCCTCGCGGCCTACAAGTCACGGCATAGCCCGCGTAACTCTCTGTTTCCACAATTTCAACCAAAACCCAAAAACTAACTCTCGATTCAAAACTCGGCGTCTACATCAAAAGGTAAACGCAAGAATACAACAATAATATATAATGAAAACCTAGGGTGTTACAAAGAAGGAGCTCCGGGGATGCTTGAAAGAGGTCATGGACAAGGCTTCTGCGGCTGAGGCAGAGGACGCAGTGACTAAGTCCATCTCGACCGCGAATGAAAAATAGGTCGAGGCCCTTAGGTCGAAATTGGGTGCGGCCAAAGAGCAAGTCGCGTTCTTGGAGGAAAAAGTGGCGTCTATCGAGGCATTCACTCGACTCAAGGTCTTCGCGGCCTTAATGAGATGCCACCTGATGGGGGAAAACCCCCATGGCGTCGGCCAAGGAAGAACTGCCCTTTCTTCCTTCAGACCGTCGGGGTCAGTTACACGTGTGAAGCTAGTTGCCCCAAAACCTTAATTTTATGAACAAAATGCATTTAATGGAGGACAACATCAAAAACACCACCTAAATTCTAACTTGCCTCAAGAGGCTAATATGAGTTAACGATGTGTTTTTTGGTGCTATAATACTTGTAATTAGTTAAACCCTACATATGTAGACCAACTTGAGATCATAACCATCATTAAACCAAAAGAAGAATCACAATCTGTTGAGCCTCAATCATACAAATGACTCCAGAGAAGTACATTGAAGTTGTTGAATCTGAAGCCAAGACGCGTGGTCTGATGATTTTCAAAGGGACCCAAAGCTTCTACATTTTCGGAAAGACTCAATCAAGATTCTTTAATCTATCCGTTAAGAAAAAATCCAGAACTTGGTGCTTCTCCGTTACCACTTTTTGACTATACTATTAATTTTTCAAATTCCAATATGTTTTTTCTAAGACTTCCAGATTCTTTTTTTTCTTTCATTTTCAGTGTTCCTATGGAAGTGAATGAGGATAAGAATGAGAAATAAAAATGTTAGATTTGTCCTACTAACCTTTTCTATGTCAAATATATTGATGGTTCAGGTAACATCAGAAAGAACAAGTCTCAACATAAAATGGTTTGGAGAAGGAAAGATGAGAAAGACAATTCAAAGTCATTTGTTTCTACACCTCAAGTGAATAAAAAGAACAATGCTCTGAAAGGTAAATTGTAACACCAGTAATTTTCGGTAAGTATCGGAGCACCCAGGCATTTTTGTACCTTGTGTTTGGTGGGATTCATGTTGGGAAAACACTACTAAAAGTTCCAAAGAGTGTCGAGGACCTTAGTGTCGAAAAAGATTAGATTTTCGGGCTTCGGGGAGTCTAGCCGAAAGTGACAGCGAAAGTGACATGTGTCACAATCGCATGTCACTCTCGCGGAGGGCCTTATGGTCGCGGTACACTCCCAGCGAGAGTGTCTCGCGAGAGTGACCATGTCACTTTCGCTTGGCACAATCGCATTCGGGGCCAGATCTCTTAAAAATCAAGTTTTAGCCTTTTTCTCATTTGTTAGTTCACTCATCTCATCCTTCTCTCCCAAGAACTGAACCCTTAACCCCCATTATCGATATTGAGCAATTGAGGCATCAAGACATGGGATTCCAAGTGATTCATTAACCTCTAGCAAAGCTTGGAAGCTAGAACTAGAATCCTCTCATCTTTATCTTCTTCATCACCTTCATCAAATTTTCTAGGGTTTCATCCAACTTTCCAGCATTTCGAAGATTGGGAGTTTGTGGCTTGTTTTGGTGTCCTAGAAGTGTTTGATTGTTGGATTCAAGTTGTGGTTGAGGTAATCATCTCTTCTATTCATTTATGAAAATTAGGGTTTCGATATAATTTGAGGTTTTCATGTAAAATGATTTGGGAAAGATTCTAGATGGTTGAATATGGTTATTTACGGTTGAAAATTTGTGGATCTAAGTTTTTGGAAGAATTTTGCTCATGGATTCGGATTTCTTCAAGTAAGCTCAAGTTGATTTGTGAAAACGGTTTACATGCCAAAATGTTCATTTTAAAGTGTTTTGTGTTTTACATGAAATTGTTAACTGCTGATCACCTGATAAGTTTTGGTTATTTTGAAATGTTTAGTTTTATAAACATGGTGAAATACCCATTTTTGGATTTTTGGGAATTTTGGTAAACAAATCATGTTGAAATGTTTCATCGATGATTTTACATATATAATTGGAGTTCATTTGACGTAAGTGTCATTTTGTGTATTTGATCTTATAAACCTTTTCGGAAAATGCATATTATTGTGCTATGAGGCATTTTGGAAATATAGGTGTACGAGTTCATTTAGAAAATGGTTTGCCTCATCCAATGAGGAGATTTGAGTTAATCATACTTTTGGTCATTGTGTTTGTATGATAGTTGGTCAATCGTGTTTCAATGTTTATACCGGCTTTCTTTTGGGGGTTTACGTAAGTTGTTGGGCCTCTGGCTCGGTTTTGACTAAATTGAGTCTTGAGGATATTTGTCCGGTTTTAATAACTTAAAGTGGATCCTTGGGTGTGAGTTGCATTTACTGTGCTTTATTTTGGAGAACACATGTTTTGAGTGCGGGTGTCATCCAATAGGGGTCATGTGTTTTAGATTGTAATGCATTGGATCCATAGGCATGTAAGTCAGTCGTGTTTAATGGTGAGGACTCTTGGGATTCTCACTTTGGAAAAATAATGTCGTGTTGGCATTGGTGTCGTCCCGGTTGTTTGGCGAAGAGGAACCTTTATGGGTTGTACTTCGGGACCATGGGTCTTGTGTTTGGATGTCTAACTCTTGTGCACGAGTGTTAGTCATCATGGGTTATCAAGTAAGGATTGAGACTCCTACCTTGAATGCTACTGAGTAGACACTAAAGTTCGAATGGGGACCTTGAGGTTGGAACTCTACTAGAGAGCGAATGGGCACTAAGATCGGGTATCCTTGAGGTGACGCCCGTTAAGTGGTTTGCATTCAAGGTACCGTGTCCTTGAGGTGACGCCCGCTAAGTGGTGTGCACTAAAGGTGTTGGGGACTTGAGGTGACACTTAAGTTAGTGTGCACTAAATTCAATGATCTGAGGTGCAGATCGATAACATAGATACGTGGCATACTTTTATGTTCCCGCCACGTTCAATGGAAACGGGCCTCCCCCGTCACCGAAAGGTGTTGTTTTGGGTATTGTATTTTTTGTATCCATGTTTTCGGTGACATTTTATATATACAAGTTTTATCCATGAGTTATGTGGAGTATTAGTGTTCCACCCGTGTTTTGGTGTTTTGGGAAATAAAGGCTTATACGTGTTTTTATAAATTGCGAGTTCAATCCCTGTTTAATGCTTCAAGTGAGTTTCGGGTAAAAATCTATTTTGCGAAGGATTATTTTTTTATGCTAGAATTGTCATCTTTAAATGTGTATATTTGGAAAATGAGTCATCCCATGTTAAAGTAAACCATTCAGGAAGATCAATGATTTAAATGACATTCTTTACCAATAACATTATATATCCACTCATGTTGAAAACTCCTGAACTCACTAGGCGTTAGCCTAACCTTTTTTATTTGTCGGCATGTGCATCAGGTTCTGGTTGGGAGGAAATGGTGCTAGCATTTCTATGAAGTGTTGTGTGCTAGTTGTAGGCACGAAGGTGAGTACCTTGGTGAAGTCTTCCGCATATTGGGGATATGGGCTTTATTGGGTTTTATTAACACCTGTCCCTATTGTAGACCTTGTGTAAGACTTGAATTGTGTTTATTGAAGTTAAACCTTAAATTGTTATGGTAGGTGAGGCAATTATTGATGTATTTAGAAAATTTTAAATTAGTTGCTATATTCAGATTTGAGGATGTTACATAAATCTTTTGGTAAGTTTGATTCTTCATATTATGTAAATCATTTAATCAGACTTGCACAAAAGAAAATTTGTTTTTCTTTACTGTGGAACTGATGATTTTGTTAATAAGTATTATGCTCATAATTGGTATGGAACTTACAGAATCACTTCTCAACAAAAATGAGCTTAAAAGATTTGAATCAAATGAGAAGTGGATTCTAAAATCTAACCACTCTGGACTCAAATACATGTGGGTACCAAGAGAGAATTATTAACGAAATTTGGGGATTCTTTGGGTTGGTGTTGACTTTTGGGATACAGATTCAGAATCGGGTTGATCTGGAATGACCTAGTCAATGGAAAGTTGAGGTCACGAACTACTCTTGAGGTAGTAAGTGTCACCCAAGGTTGGGAGACAACCGTAGTCTTGTGAGTAAAGACTACTATAGAGAGTTAAGTGTTCACTCGGACATAAGTGTAACGTGCCCAAGGGGACGAATGTCGTGAGTATCGGCATAAGGATCATGGTAGTGGTTCTGGAATATGGATTAAGGACAATTTATCTTGCGGGCAACGTTTTGTTGAAATCTAGATTTCAAGGACGAAATCTCTTTTAAGGTTGGGAGGATTGTAACACCAGTAATTTTCGGTAAGTATAGGAGCACCCAGGCGTTTATGTACCTTGTGTTTGGTGGGATTCATGTTGGGAAAACACTACTAAAAGTTCCAAAGAGTGTCGAGGACCTTAGTGTCGGAAAATGTAACACCCTCAATTCTGGAAATAGCAACAAATTTAAAATTTTCTAAATACGTTGATAATTGATTCATCTACAATCACAAAATAAGGTTAAACCTCAACACATATAATTTATTCTCTACATACAGTCTATAACAAGGACGGGTGCTACTAAAACCCAATAATAGTCGCTATCTCCAAACTGCGGAAGACTTCACCAGCTGCCAACCATATATGAGATTAAGATTAAGGATTATACCTTGACGATCGATCTTACATATCATGAAGCTAAGCTTAAAGTCATAAAGATATGATCTTGTAAGCATCTCTCAAAAATTCTGCAAAAGTCTTATGTCAAGTCAAAGTAAAATTTATTCACTTAAATTGAAAAGACAAAAAGCAGTAAAACTGTTAAAGTACCAGTTCTGATCAGAAATAATCAGAAGTCACATCCAAACTCCTTTGACTTGAAGAGCTCCCCCTAAAATCTTGCATTACAAAAATTCGACATAAAAGGTAAATGGAGAAATCTTATGAGCTCCCCCTCAAAATAAGATTGACCACCTGTCAATTTCTTCTCATACTCCCCCTTGGATCATGAACAGAATATAGAAGTGCAGATATCAATCAGAATTAAGAATGAAGAAATGATGAAAAGTATACAATTAGAAAACTTTGATAGGTAACTACTGATTAAATCTTTAGATTCAGCATACCAAGCTTAGAGACAAGAAAGTTAAACCTCTTTTCGTCTAAAGGTTTGGTAAACAAATCGGCAAGCTGATAATCAGTTTTTACAAAGAAAAGTTCAATTGTTCCTTTTTCGACATGATCTTTAATAAAATGATACCTGACATCTATGTGTTTAGTCTTTGTGTGTTGAACAGGATTCGTTGTTATTGCGATGGAGCTCTTGGAGTCACAGTATATCGGGATTTTGTTGAAGTGGAAACCTTAGTCGCGTAATTGAGTTCTCATCCATAAGACCTGAGAACAGCAGCTAGCAGCAGCTACATATTCTGCTTCAGCCGTGGAAGTTGAAACACAAAATTGCTTCTTCGATGCCCAACTTACGAGCTTATCACCGAGGAACTGTACATGTCCTGATGTGCCCTTCCTGTCTAACATACAACCTGCATGATCTGCATCTGTATACGCTGTTAGTTCAAAACTTGTATCTTTAGGATACCACAGACCAAGATCTGCAGTCCCCTTCAGATACCTAAATATGCGCTTTACTGCATACATATGGATTTCTTTAGGATTGGCCTGATATCGTGGACATAAGCATGTTGAAAACATTATATCTGGCCTACTAGAAGTAAGATACATTAAAGAACCTATCATTCCTCTGTAAGTCCTAACATCAACAGCCTTACCCGAAGGATCGGTGCCAATCTTAGTACCTGGTGCCATTGGGGTACCAATCGGTTTTGAATTTTCCATTTTGAACTTCCGAAGAATATCCAGAATGTATTTTGATTGATTGATAAAAATACCCGATGAAAACTATTTCACTTGTAATCCGAGAAAGAAATTCATCTCTCCCATCATATTCATCTGAAATCTAGAAACCATAAGGTTTGAAAAATTCTTACAGTACTTAGGATTTGTAGAGCCAAAAATAATATCATCTACATAGATTTGTATTAAAATGATATCGGCTTTTTCCTTTTTGATAAACAAAGTGGTATCCACCGTACCTTTTGAAAAACAAGACTTGACTAGAAATTGTGAAAGGACATCATAACAGGCACGAGGAGCTTGTTTCAGACCGTAGAGTGCTTTGTCGAGAATGTAGACGTGATTTGGCTTCTCTTGATTGACAAAACCTTCTGGCTGAGAGACGTAGACTTCCTCCTTCAGAATGCCATTCAAAAAGGCAGTCTTTACGTCCATTTGGAAGACCGTGAAGTTCTTGTGGGTTGCGTAGGCTAGAAACATTCTAATTGCCACTAATCACGCCACAGGAGCATATGTCTCGTCATAGTCGATTCCTTCCTCTTGTCTATATCCTTTGGCTACAAATCTTGCCTTGTTTCGGATAACGGTACCATCTTCGTCCTTTTTGATCTTGAAAACCCAGTTCGTACCTATAATGGTTTTACCTTGAGGTTTTGGTACGAGTCTCCAGACTTGAAGTGTGTCGAACTGATTCAGCTCTTCTTGCATTGAGATCACCCATTCTGGATCAGCAAGTGCCTCTGATACTCGAGTTGGCTCGAACTTGCTCAGAAATGAGTCATGCAAACACATGTTCATTGACGCTGACCTAGTTTGCACCGGTTTCGTTGGATCGCCAATGATCTCGCTTATCGGGTGCTCTTTGGTCCATTTATGTTCATGAGGTAGTGGATTATATGAATGTATGTCAATTGTATTATCTATAAATCCACTTGTACCTTCTTCAGTTTGTTCAGGAGGAATGATGATTGCAGTTGAAGTGATAGGTTCAGAAGGCTCAGCAGGTACAACTTGGTCCGGCTGTAGTTGGATCTGTACAGAACATCCTACTGTTTCAGCTGCTTCTGTCTCTTCATCATTTGTCACTTCTTCAACTGTTGGAGTCGGCATTTGAATTGGAATTTCTTGTTGAATCGGGGTGTTGGATTCAATAGGAATATCTGAACTGGTTAGATGAGTAGTCGTTATGTCTTCCATCCTGTCAACCACAACAGATTTCTTTACATTAGATCCAAGAAATTCATCATAAAACAATTCAAATAATAAGTCTAAATCAGATATATGATTAGTTGACGTTGATGCTTCATCTGATTTGTTCTGTTGAGATGCAGGTTCTGGACTGATCTGGCCAGAAGCTAGTACTCCGGTTATCACGAGTTCTGAACTGTGTTGTTCGAAAGCCATCTCTTCATCAAACGTGACGTTGATGCTTTCTATAACCGTCTTTGACTTCTTCAGATAGATACGGTATGCAGTTGAGGTTGAGGAATAACCAATGAAGATTCCTTCGTCCGCCTTGGCGCTGAACTTGTTTAGACTCTCCCTTTCGTTTAGAACGAAACACTTACACCCAAATATATGGAAATATTTGATTGTCGATGTTCGGTTGTTGATCAACGCATAAGGAGTCTTCTTGAATCTGCGGTGTATCATGGATCGATTATGTGTGTAGCACGCAGTCGATACAGCTTCAGCCCACTAGCGTACGATTTCTTCTTTCGACCACTCCATTCTGTTGAGGCGTTCGAGCAGTAGAGTATTGATGTGAAATCCCGACAGATTCGACATATTCTTCAACCTTCTTGTTTTTGAACTTTGTGTCGTTGTCTGTTCTTAGAAGCTTGACCGGTTTCTGCAGATTCACTTGGGTCGTCTTCAGGAATGTGATGAGAACATCTGGTGTCTCATCCTTTGAACGTAGAAACTTGACCTATGTGTATCGCGAGTAATCGTCCACGATAACGAGTATGTACTTCTTTCCGCCTAGACTCTGAGTTCGCATGGACTGCATAAGTCCATATGCAATAACTCTAATGGAGCGTTAATACTCGGTTCATGCTTTGGTTTATGTGGAGCCCTCTTCATCTTTCCCTTTTCACATGATGCACAAAGATGTTCTCTTTCATATTTGAGCTTTGGAAGTCCTTTGACGAGCTTTCCACTGACCAGATTGTTGATGTACTGAAAGTTGAGGTGAGAAAGTCGTCGATGCCATAACCAACTTTGTTGCATCGAAGCTTTCGATAGTAGACAAACCTGCTTGTCAGTCTGGACATTTGACAAACTGATTGTGTAGAGGTCTGATTCTCGAGTACCGACCAAGAGTTCCTCGCCTTCTTCAGTGCGAACTGAACACCTCTTGGCTTTGAAGTTGACCTCTAAGTCTTTGTCCCAGAACTGGCCTATACTGAACAGGTTGTGTCGTAAGCCTTCAACATAGCTCACCTTCTTTATCGTGACTTGATCATGTTGTACATCACCATATCCCATTATTGGTGAAAACTGGTCATTGCCGAATCTAACTGTTCCACAATACTTCTCTTTAAAGTTGGACAGCATCTTCTTTTGTCCAGTCATATTCTTGGAACATCCGTTATCCAAGTACCACATATGACAGATCTGCACAAGAGAAATAGCGAAACAATTGATTTAGATAGTCTTAAAACAAAGATTGAGTTAAGACTTTTTGAGCATTGAAGTATGGGTCTTGAAATGATTTTTTCAAAAGCCATCTTTCTCTTAAGCACGGGTTCTGAACAGACATGTTGAGAAACCATAAGGTTTCTCCTTCTTAAACGTTGGGTGCCTGCAACACAGATTTAGCTTTTGGTACCCACTTGAAATTGGGTCCAACTGTGTTAGCACTAGATTTTGGTACCCATTTGAAATTGGGTCCTGTTTTCTTTTGAAAAACAAATGAATCAGATGAATTATATGAATGCACATGATAATTTCCAAACCAAATCTCAGAATCTTGACAAGAAGTAGAAACATGTTTATCGTAAATAGAAGACTTTCTAGCAGATTTAGATAACTGGAATAGTTGCGTAAAAGAGTATTTCAAAATAGTAGCAACATTCGCTTTGAAAACATCTTTAGTAGGTAAAGTCTTATTACAATTAACACTACAAAACGACTTATCAGCCTTGTCAAGCTTCTGTTTCGGTTGCCACTTAGATTTAACTTCTGGCCTTTGCTTGCTCAGATCTGAAACATGTGAAACTCGTGAGTTAGACTTCTGAGCAACAAATGAATGCTTCTTCTTCGGATTACCAGTAGTGTTTGGTTTCTGTGAATGCTTAGATTTAATCTTACCTTTAGCAATTTTAGCTTTCACAGAGACTGAGCTATCAACTTTCGTTGATTTTGCACTGTTAACAGGCATACTGGTTTTTCCCAAAGATTTCACAACAAAAGATGAATGGTTAGGAAGTTTCGCATTAAAATCAAATTGTTCAAAACAACCATCCGAACCACTGTCAGAGTTAAGAAAATCAAACCCTCCATTTGATGAACCAAACATGTCATCAGATTTAGAAGCCTTTGAAATAATAACATTTTTCAGCACGGTAGAAAAAACTTTTTGTTCAATCTCAATCAAAAGTCTTTCATCTGTTAAAGAGTCCTTGAGTTCGGAAATCTTACTTTCCAAAACAAAAGGAGGGATATAAAGTTTACCTTTAACAGGCTTTTCCTCCATTTCTTTGACAGAATAACTTTGAAAGAAGTCATTTGAAAGAGATTTCTTTTCATGTTTTTGATCATAACTACTATTCAGCTTCGCATAATAAAATGGAAGGTGAACTTTAGATGATTTCCTCCAGTGTTCCGTTTCTATGGCTTCATCCTCTTTTGATAATCCAGTCCAGAAAACTTTAAGTTCCGGGCATCGATGAGAGAGTCTTAAGAACGTAAAATCATAAAGTGCAGGCACTTCAGATATACCGTTTTTAAGATAACGAGGATTCTCATAACCGATTCCCCAATTTTATTTATTCTTTTTCGGTTTGTTTAGATGAATGGTTTGCTCACTTTGACCGAATGAGTATAACTTCTTTTCCAAAGCATCTAATTTAGCAATTAAAGTTTTGTTTTCTTCAGTACATGAAGAATGCATTTTAGTAAGCTCACTGAAATCAGACTCACTCTTTCGCAGTTTAGACTTGATTTCAGAATTCTCTTTAAGAATTATTGTCTTTTCTTTGGCGTTGGTGTCATTGTTTCTATGTAAAACCTCAATCAATACTTCTCTCTCAGCAATTTCATTGCTAAGTTTCTGTATCGATTGATTTTTGTCAGTTATAACACCATTTTCTCACTTAAGCTTCGACTCTAACTCTTGTTGTTTTAAATTCATGGCATGCATTTTATTTATGAAATATGAATAAGATAAATCACATACCTCATCTTTCTCATCCTCTTCTGAATCTGCTTCAGCGTCTGATTCCTGCTTTCCCATCAAGCACATGTTGACTGCTTCATCCTTCTCTTCATCCTCTTCTTCCTCGTCTGAATGATCAAGCCAGTATTCATCCTCTGCCATCAGTGCCTTACCCGCCTCGTGTTGCTTTGCAAGAAGCATTTTGTTCTTGTAATAATCGAAGTTTCTGACTTTGGGTCTTCGGCAGTCTCTGGCAAAGTGACCTGTTTTGCCACAGTTGTAGCACGTTGGAGGTTCTGACTGACTGGATCCTTCAGCTTGAAACCTCTTCTCTTCCGGTTTCCTTTCCTCTATTCTCTTTCCTTCAGCATGATACCTTCTCTCTTCCGGCTTCTTCTCCTCTATTCTCTTCCCTTCAAATCGATTTCCTTCAACCCTTTCCTTATGAGCATAGTTGTTAGGACCAGAAAAATACCTCTGACTGTTTGAACTTGGCTTCTTGTAGAACTTCTTCTGAAAGGCCTTTGTCAGCATGAGCATAGCCTGCTTCAGTTGTTCACAGTCATCCGAGTCAGAGTTTGCATCAGCTTCATTTTCATCTGATTCATACACAATCATCTTGTTCTTCTTCTTTTTGACAACAAGAGCAACTGTATCTTCAACTGTCTTTACTTTCTGCCACTTCTCATCTAGAATTTCATCCACCTCTTCTTCATTTTGTTTGAGGGTTTCATACACCTCATGAAGTGGAATCTCATTCAGATCCTTGATCTGCTTGATCTGCCTGGCAAAACTCTTCCATTCCGGTTGTAGAATACTTAGAAATTTGACATTTAGCTCGATTTGAGATTTGGTGACCTTGTTCTTGCTTAGTTCGTTTAGCAAGGTCACGAAAATGTCATAAGTTCCTTCTAGAGACTCTCCAGCTCTGCCTTTAAATTCTTCATAATTGTTTAGGCAGTTGGAAATTTTGAGCTGGTTCCCAACCTTTGAACCCAACATCATCTTCTCTAGCTGATCCCACATCTCCTTGCCCGAGGCTTTATAGTTTTCAATCTTTACATAGATTTCGCTTGGAATTCCTTATAGAATGTATGACTTTGATAATCTATCACCTTTTGCTCTCTTTAGGTTATCATCATCGAGCTCATGATACTTAAGTTCATACTGTGTCGGCACAGTTCCAACCATAAGAGTCGTCGTAACTGGTTTCATAATCGCTTCTTCTGTCGATTTCCTGATGAATTCACCCTACTCATGTTTTTCGATAAAGTTCAGGAACCGATCTTTCCACTGTTCGTATTCTCCTCTAAAGAGAACTGGTGGCTTGGTGTCAGTTCCGATTGCTAGGGCTTCTCTGGATGTCATCCTGTTTGGATTAATAATGTGCAATAAGAACTTGGATTTGACCGTTAGTCCAGATAAAATTTGATCACACAAGAAATTTTGTCCCCCTAGGCTAAAATTTTTTGACAATTAAAGGTCATATTACAGCTTTGAAAAATTCTCAGAAAAATAATTCTAAGTATGGAACAGTGATTGGCGCAAATGATGGTTCGCGCGAACTGAAGGTAGCGCAAGATGAGGTTCACGCGAGTAGAGGGTGGCGTGAACTTGAGGTTTGCGCAAGTAGTGGTTGGCGCAAAGGAGACTTTGCTTGATCAGAAGGTTGCACGAGTTGAGGATTGCGTGAGTGGTTGATCACGCGAAATGAAGTTTGCATGATACGTTGGTCGCGCAAAGTGAAGTTTGCGTGATACGTTGGTCACGCGAAGTGAAGTTTGCGTGATACGTTGGTCGCGCGAAGTGAAGTTTGCGCTACAAGAGGGTCGCACAAACTGAAGTTTGCGTGAGCAGTTGGTGGCGCAAAGTAAGACTTTGCGTAAAACGTTGATGGCACAAAGCTGACTTATGAACTGGCGCAAAGTGGGCTTTGCGTGAGTTCGTCCCTGTACTTCGTAAATACGATCTGATTTCGCTCAAATAACCTGTTTTGCAACGATTAGCAGTACCAAACTCCTAACAAATGACCACTAACAGTTTTTGAACAGATTGTTACCACTCGATCTCGATAAAAATGACTTTTTGAAAAGCAAATCGATGGCACAGTGACTTTAAGGAGACGACTGTTTTATCACTAAAATCCCTAAATTTGAATCGAGTGAAGCTCTATTCTGAAATTAAACACAACCACAATGATCTAGCACCCTATTCGATCACAACCTGATCGATTTCAACCCCAAAAACACACTAAAATTCGAAAATGATTTTTCAAATGAAGAACACAGAGTCGATGTTCTGAAAACTTGATTTGAATCTATATTAAGCTCTGATACCAATTGTCAGTCCACAATACTATCAAGTTTTATCTATAACAATACATAAACGATTTACCAACCTGTTTGGATTAATAACAAATGATTACAGGATTGATGTTCACTTTGAAGCTCTCGTATTCTCTCTGTGTTTTTCACCTTGGTTGTGTGTGTTGTTGTGTATTCTAATCTGATAGCTTCCTAGACACACTAACCCAATAATATCTAACCTAACTAAACTAATATCTAGATATTATCTAACAACTAATATAATATATAACTTAGATATTAATCTAACAAACTAATATCTAACATAATTAGATATTTAAACTAAGTTAAACTAAGTACTAAAATTACAATAGACAATAATTTACTTCGACATTTATTACAAATGACATTAGACTTTGTATCGAGAGTCGACTTTCCGGCTTTAGCTTCAGATTGGATGATCTTGAATCCAATAAATCTGTGATCTAACAGAAACAAACCCCAACAGGAACCTGGTGCACATGCCGACAAATAAAAAGGTTAGGCTTAACGCCTAGTGATCTCAAGAGTTTTCAACATATATAAATTTATCGTTTAAAAAGAAAGAATGCTATTAAAATCGAAATCTTTCAAAATGATATGCCTCACTTATGAAAATGACTCGTTTACCAATAATTCTGCATTTTAAACGAAAGAGACACAGAATTAATCGTTAACCAAACTAAACTGTTTTAAAGACTAAGATCCCAATATAAAACGTTCTTTCGTAAACTTAGCTTTAAACCAGAACTTGCTCAAAATGCGAATAGAGAGAGGACTCCCAATTTTATAAAACGCGGTTAAAAATGTTATATCTCGAAATACCCAACACGGATAGAACATGATACACAACTCATAAACCATAAATGAAAATCTATATAAATAATATCGTCGTGAACACGGACATTAGACCCAAAACTCACACGACCATAAAATGGACGACATCAAATACCGAAACGTGGAAATGACGTATTTCCTTCAAACCTTAATATACGCGGGGAAACCCAATATTAAGGCCATCGTTCACCATCGACCACACAAAACCAACTTTGGAAAAATACGACATTAACATCTAAAATACCACGGATTGACGACAGGGAGACCCGTATACGTTGAGAGTAGAGAAACACGCGAGTAGGCCGCCCATACAACGTACTCGCATGTCATCTCAACGTTTCCATCTTGGATGGCGAGAACACGTGAATGGGGCCACCCGTGATGTTATTGGATTTCACCACATATCCCGGACCTAGTTCCCATGCCACCACTGACATCACAATCCTCGGACTGTTATGCCTCTGGCCATACTCCATCGAGTTCCACCTCAAGGACTTACAGACATGGGTACCTATGCAATCTAGACGAGTTACAACTCGGAGGCTCGAGCCACCTATTGCCTACTCGCTAGTGCACCCAAGCGGTCAACGGTCATAATCAACCTTACCCGCTTTTCCAAAACAGACAGACTTACGTGCCTATGGATACAATACAACACTGTCTAAAATTACATGACTCCAATTGAATGACCAAAACACCCAAAACATGTAACTCTTAAATGACACAAAATAAATGTCATCATACTCAAAACTCCCCAACGGTTATTAACTCGGACAAATGTCCTCAAGACTCAATTTAGTCAAAACCAAACCAATGGTCCAACAATTTACGTAAACCCCAAATGAAAACCAGTAATAAACATTGAAACACGATTGACCAACTATCATGCAAACTCAACGACCAAAAGTATGATTAACTCAAATCTCATCATTGGTTGAGGCAAACCATTTTCCAAATGGACTCATACCCTTATATTTTCAAAATGCCTCATAACATGATAATATGCATTTTCCGAAAAGGTTTATAAGATCAAATACAAAATATCACTTATGTCAAATGAACTCCAATTATATATGTAAAATCATCATAGAAACATTTCAACATCATTTATTTACCAAAATTCTCAAAGATCCCAAAATGGGAGTTTCACCATGTTTATAAAACTAAACATTTCAAAATACCCAAGACTTATCAGGTGATCAACAGTTAACAATTTCATGTAAAACACAAAACACTTTAAAATTAACATTTTGGCATGTACACCGTTTTCACAAATCAACTTGAACCCACCTCGCTAGATTTAGGCTAAATCTAGATTTTTCCCCAACTTGTGCTCCTTTTGATAAAGCTTGTATCCTCAAGCCAAATTTTCCAAAAACCTAGATCCACAAGTTTCTAACCATAAATATACTCATTCAACCATTAAGAAACAATCCCCAAACACTTTACATCAAAAATTCTCATTTTGGTCAAAACCCTAATTTTGACCCCAACCCTTCCAAAATCTTACAAACCGAAATTGAAGGAATAAAACACTAGAAAATCATCAACGAAGTATTTACATCACCTATTAGGGTTTAGAAAAGGAGGGGATAAACTTACCACTTAGGTTTTGGTGAAAACCTAGAAAACCCAAAAATGAGCTTGAGGTTGAGGATGAAGATGGAGATGGTGAATCCTTGATCATAGCTTTCCATTTTACCACTTGATGGTGCTTTATCTCCATAAAATACATGGATTTAAGCCAAAAATAAGTTGGGCTTTGAAGGAAGAAGAGGGAAAACGTTTTGGGAAAGAAAAGAAGAAGTTTGGGTGTGTAAAATGAGAATGAGAGCTGAAATCCCGCACTCAACAGTCCCTGCCACCCAGCTGGCGACATTGCCATGTGACAATGCCCTGGTCATTGTCGCTGGTCATTGTCACATGGAGTCTGTGTAAAATGAGAATGAGAGCTGAAATCCCGCACTTAAAAGCCCCTGCCACCCACCTGGCGACATTGCCATGTGACAATGCCCTCGTCATTGTCGCATGGAGTCCCCATGCTCCTGTTTCATACAGCAACTTTGCCCGGTGCGACTATTGTAACAACCTGAACATTTATACATACAATAAAATAACATTTCTGTCTAAATACTGCCCCAGGCTTACATTTCAGAGTACAAGGTTTACAATTATCTCTTATTACACAACTGAGTCCAAAAAGTAAACTATTGCAGGAAGTCTTCTATCTCCTGGAAATAGCTCACATCTTCTCCTTACCCTTATCTGTACCTGCTATTTTGCGATAACCTGAAACAGAATTATCATTTTTAAAGAGCGAGGGTTAGACCAATGGTCTAGTGAGTCCCCTCCAATCACTACTGCAACAGTTCAAATATTAATTAAAACATTTAAACAAAGCTTTATATCTCAAAAACATAACCTGCTCTTTTAATCAAAAGTTAAAATACTTTATGCTTCGCAGGCATAACTCAATCTACTGGCCATCACTGACCACTTTTAATGCTTCGCAAGCGTACCTTAAGCTATTGGCCAACATTTCTGTCAAAGACGGTATGTCTGTCTCGTACTGCCTTATTTTAGGGACAGACCCTAATGGCATAAACGGGCCACACTCCCCGGGAAGAGCAGGCGGGTCACACTTCCCGACTTAGGTCAGACTTCTGACTCAAATGTATGCATACACCTAGTCCTGACTATATAAAATAAATTTATATAAACTGAGCATAAACATGGCAAACTGATTAAATCAATCTTTTGCAATAATTCTGTATAACTTTCAATACTATAAATGCGCAGTCTATAAAACCCACATTTATCAAATAACTGCTAAAATCATAAAATATTTAGTTTGAAAGACTCGCCTTTGATTCTTCTTGATTAAACTCTGACTTCTACTGATTAACACCACCTACGATGGTATTAAAAACAAAGATAAGCTAACTTGCAACTAACACTCTTTCTTTCTATAAACTCATCAAATATAATCTACTGTTATTATCCCGGTCGAAACTAGTCTGATCAATACCTCTTAGGATCGATTAACAAAATACCGATCGAATACATACACTGATAAACACCGTTCGGTTCACTACGCCGGTCGAGCCACTATACCGGTCGACATCAATATACCGGTCAACAACTTTATCGGTCGACTACACTTTACCGGTCGACCGATACCTTTACCGGTCCTTACAACCTACCGGTCAAACAACATACCGGTCGACCTTGGTCCCGGTCCATAGCTATACCGGTCAATATCATCGTTCTGGTCCTATACCGGTCGAGTTCATACTAAGTCGGTTTACAGTAAACTTAAATCCTTGAATCGATTGAAAACACGGATAAAAGCTTAAATAACACAACTATTTACCGACTATAACATGCAGATAGAAGTATTAAGCTAGAATCATACCTCTATTTGACAAAACCGGATCGATCCTTCACAACTTTTCTTTGCTTTCACTTCTGCCTTTACTCTGCTCTTTTCTCTCTAAGTCGGTCTAAATTTTTCTCACATAATTTGTTATGAAACAAATATCTAAGGTTTTGAATATATATAACCAATGTTTCAAATACCCCCCTGAACTTTGGGTCTCGTTTAACTTTTCACCCAACTTCCAAAATTAATAAAAAAATTTGGATCCGGATATTACAACTATGGCACTATCATAGTCGTCGGGCATTGTAGCCAGACCCGTACCAAGCTCCGAAACTCGACTTTTTCAACGTTACTACCCCCGATACTCCAAGGAACTTCAAACAATGATTTCCCAACAAAAGTCCCGCCGTTTATAAGCTCCAAAAACGTCCAGTGACCTTTACTTACCAAAAATTACGGGTGTTACAATCCTCCCAACCTTAAAAGAGATTTCGTCCTCAAAATCTAGATTTCAATAAAACGTTGCCCACAGGATAGATTGTCTCTAATCCATATTCCAGAACCACTACCATAATCCTTATGCCGATACTCACGACAGTCGTCCTCTTATGCACATTACACTTATGTCCGAATGAACACACTTAACTGACTAAAATAGTCTTTACTCACTAAAATAGTCTTTACCTTCATCAATTTTTCTAGGGTTTCATCCAAATTTCCACCATTTCGAAGATTGGGAGTTTGTGGCTCGTTTTGGTGTCCTAGAAGTGTTTGATTGATGGATTCAAGTTGTGGTTGTGGTAATCATCTCTTCTCTTCATTTATGAAAATTAGGGTCTCGATATAAGTTGAGGTTTTCATGTAAAATGATTTGGGAAAGATTCTAGATGGTTGAATATGGTTATTTATGGTTGAAAATTTGTGGATCTAGGTTTTTGGAAGAATTTTTGCTCATGGATTCGGATTTCTTCAAGTAAGCTTAAGTTGGGGTAAAATCTAGATTTAGCCTAAATCTAGCAAGGTGAGTTCAAGTTGATTTGTGAAAACGGTGTACATGCCAAAATGTTTATTTTAAAGTGTTTTGTGTTTTACATGAAATTGTTAACTGTTGATCACCTGATAAGTTTTGGTTATTTTGAAATGTTTAGTTTTATAAACATGGTGAAATACCCATTTTGGGATTTTTGGGAATTTTGGTAAATAAATCATGTTGAAATGTTTCATCGATGATTTTACATATATAATTGGAGTTCATTTGACGTAAGTGTCATTTTGTGTATTTAACCTTATAAACCTTTTCGGAAAATGCATATTATTGTGCTATGAGGCATTTTGGAAATATAGGGGTACGAGTTCATTTAGAAAATGGTTTTCCTCATCCAAAGAGGAGATTTGAGTTAATTATACTTTTGGTCGTTGTGTTTGTATGATAGTTGGTCAATCTTGTTTCAATGTTTATACCGGCTTTCTTTTGGGGGTTTACGTAAGTTGTTGGGCCTCTGGCTCGGTTTTGACTAAATTGAGTCTTGAGGACATTTGTCCGGTTTTAATAACTTAAAGTGGAGCCTTGGGTGTGAGTTGCATTTACTGTACTTTATTTTGGAGAACACATGTTTTGAGTGCGGGTGTCATCCAATAGGGGTCATGTGTTTTAGACTGTAATACATTGGATCCATAGGCATGTAAGTCAGTCGTGTTTAATGGTGAGGACTTTTGGGATTCTCACTTTGGGAAAATAATGTCGTGTTGGCATTGGTGTCGCCCCGGTTGTTTGGCGAAGAGGAACCGTTATGGATTGTACTTCGAGACCTTGGGTCTTGTGTTTGGATGTCTAATTCTTGTGCACGAGCGTTTGTCGTCATGGGTTATCAAGTAAGGAGTTGAGACTCCTACCTTGAATGCTAGTGAGTAGATACTAAAGGTCGAACGGGGACCTTGAGGTTGGAACTCTACTAGAGAGCGAATGGGCACTAAGATCGGGTATCCTTGAGGTGACGCCCGTTAAGTGGTTTGCACTAAAGGTACCGTGTCCTTGAGGTGACGCCCTCTAAGTGGTGTGCACTAAAGGTGTTGGGGACTTGAGGTGACACTTAAGTTAGTGTGCACTAAATTCAATGATCTGAGGTGCAGCTCGATAACATAGATACGTGGCATACTTTTGTGTTCCCGCCACGTTTAATGGAAATGGGCCTCCCCCATCACCGAAAGGTGTTGTTTTGGGTATTGTATTTTTAGTATCCATGTATTCGGTGACGTTTTATATGTACGAGTTTTATCCATGAGTTATGTGGAGTATTAGTGTTCCACCCGTATTTTGGTGTTTCGGGAAATAAAGGCTTATATGTGTTTTTATAAATTGGGAGTTCAATCCCTGTTTAATGCTTCAAGTGAGTTTTGGGTTAAAATATATTTTGCGAAGGATTATTTTTTTTATGCTAGAATTGTGATCTTTAAATGTGCATATTTGGAAAATGGGTCATCCCATGTTAAAGTAAACCATTCAGGAAGATCAATGATTTAAATGACATTCTTTACCAATAACATTATATATCCACTCATGTTGAAAACTCCTGAACTCACTAGGCGTTAGTCTAACTTTTTTTATTTGTCGGCATGTGCATCAGGTTCTGGTTGGGAGGAAATGGTGCTAGCGTTTCTATGAAGTGTTGTGTGCTAGTTGTAGGCACGAAGGTGAGTACCTTGGTGAAGTCTTCCGCATATTGGGGATATCGGCTTTATTGGGTTTTATTAACACCTGTCCCTATTGTAGACCTTGTGTAAGGCTTGAATTGTGTTTATTGAAGTTAAACCTTAAATTGTTATGGTAGGTGAGGCAATTATTGATGTATTTAGAAAATTTTAAATTAGTTGCTATATTCAGATTTGAGGGTGTTACATAAATCTTTTGGTAAGTTTGATTCTTCATATTATGTAAATCATTTAATCAGACTTGCACAAAAGAAAATTTGTTGTTCTTTACTGTGGAACTGTTGATTTTGTTAATAAGTATTATGCTCATAATTGGTATGGAACTTACAGAATCACTTCTCAACAAAATGAACTTAAAAGATTTGAATCAAATGAGAAGTGGACTCTAAAATCTAATCACTCTGGACTCAAATACATGTGGGTACCAAAACCTGTCAAATCTGTTTTACAGGTATCATAGGTTTAGGGGGAGTAAGAGCATTGGCTTTTGAACAAAGCAGTTCAAGACCTGATCTTCAATGATAAAGAATATACACTTCTAAACACAGTTGTTTAGGACTCACACTTAAAGAACAAAAGAATTTTTGTACTCCGAAGCATATAAGATGTTCAATCTTCAAGGGGGAGTACATATTATTTCTTCTGATAAATTTGTGAATGCAAATTTTCAGGGGGAGTTTGACTTCTGAATTTAATTCAATCCTAGTAATTCAGAACTCGGTTTAATGATTAAGGATTATGCATATGTTAAGGGGGAGCTTATATGTTTTATATTTTTATTGATACATTTTCTGATTTTTCAGAAGGAAATTAAAAGATAAATTGATTGTTACATTTAGGGGGAGTTACTATTCTCACCGGAGAATTTGTAACAATGGCTTCTGGATAATTCCGTTCAGAACCCATACTTACATGTTTTCATTCTTACTGGAGCTTAAACGATTCATTTTATTCAAGAAGTTTTTGTTATTTGTTTTAGGGGGAGTTAGTTATAATTTTTCACTGTCATGTTTTTAAGGGGGGGAATAGGAAAATAAATTTCATTGTCATATTCATATTATTCTTTTCTAATGTTTGACTTTTTACAGATACAGAGAGGGAGTATTTGAGGTCTTTGTTAAAGGGAGCTTAAAAGATAAATATTCATTTTAGGGAGAGTTAAGATTTTTACGTTGAACGTATATCATTGTGAATCTTAATCTCTATCATATTTGAAAGAAGAACGACTTTCGGATGTCAAAAATGTTTTCTTAAATGTTCAAACCACTTCGTGTTCTCAAAAGTTTTATGAATTTCGAAGTGAGGTTTTAAATGTTTTTCATATCGGTACTGTTAATGCATTGTTTAGATCAAGTTAGTTGACTTTTGTAATAGCTTTGACTTTCATGAATTGTATCTTTAATGCTTTGAGAGAAGTCTTGTGAGGTGTATAAATAGCTTTGTTGTGAGAGAACCATGTAACCCATTGAGAGATGTGCGTACAATCTGTAATCTTGTGACATTCAATAGACATAAGACTTTCTCTCTCTAAATTCTCTCTCTAGAATATTTGTTTGATTTGTGTTTGAATTGATAATACATGGCTTGAATTGGACTTTAAAATTGGTATCAGAGCCTACCCAATAAAAATTAGATTGTTTGGATTAGTTTATTGGATCGATTTTCTGGAAATTTCAAGAACACGCAGAACGTCGTCTGGAACTTCACTATTTGATCGAATTTTCTTTGATTAGTTGTATTTTTGGTGTAAAAATGGTTTAGTGATGTTCGATTTCATGTTTTGATCATTTCTTATTTACATTATTTCACGATTTACTCACAAATTCAGATTGAATTTCTAAATTTTTGGATTTTCTTGAAAAACATATCGAACACTGTAATTTTTCATTTTTGATCATTTCTGTGTGTTCAAAAAGTGTTTGATTTCACTTTTCGAACCTATTGGATTTGTTTGTGAAGCAATTTGCAGGATATTTGAGTTTTTGGATCGAATCCGTGAGGTGTAAGTCAAGAACGCGCTAGATCTAAAGTTCGCGCTAAGGAAGAACGCGCAAGATACTGTTGATTAAGCTTTCTGCGAGTTCTAGTTGGTTCGCGCATAGTTCGGTTTGCGAGAAGTTGATTCGCGCAAAGGGTTTCTTTTCTTGTTGTGCGAGTTCTTGAAGCCTTGCGAGTTAATATTTTGCGAGTTCTAAGATCCTCAAATTTTTCTAAGTATGGTTCACGCAAAGGCACGTGCGAGTTCTACCTGACGTGCGAGTTTATATTCATCTGCGAGAAGTTCAAGTTCGAGTTTATATTCTAAGTCCAGAACGCGCAAGAAGTCTTCTGCGAGTTTTATATTTCGCGCACAACCTTACGTGCGAGTTTCTCATTTCGCGCTAACAGTGGTCTGAGAGTTTATCGTTCGTGCATAAAACTTCTAGCATGAAGCCCAGTAAATAGTGACTTGCGAGTTCTGAAGTCTGCGAGTTCTTGTGGTGTGCAAGTTTTGTACTTGTCATTTTTCAGAGATCGTTTTCAAGTGGTTTTCCGGATTTGAAATTTTTAAGTCAATTATTTCTGATTCGTTTGGGAGATCTATTGTATTCAAGCTTTCTATCAGATATCTCTCTCTTATTCAACAATCATGTCTCGAGATCTACTAAGTATGGGTTCAAAATCCAAGCCTCCAGTTCTGCAAGTTGACGAATACCCGTAATGGAGAAAAAGGATGATCAATTTCTTGAACAACCAGGACAAGAAATTGATGGATTCTATTCTGAAAGGTCCTCACTTTCCTCACGTCACAGCAGCCAGGATTCCATCCACTGACACAAATCCTGAAATTCCTAAGCGTATTGTGGCAAGAGATCCCATTCAATATAATGATGTTGACAGAGAGCTCGTCGAAAGAGATACTACAGCTTTGACCTTTCTCATCATGGCCATTCCGAATGATATATTCAACCGGGTTGACAGCAGAGAATCTGCAAAAGACATTTGGGATGAGCTAGAGAAGCAGTTTATGGGTTCTGCAAAGTCTATCAAGACAAAAAAGAATCAAAGCATCAACGCATATGAGGGCTTTAAAGCTAAAGAAGGGGAATCTCTGAGGGATGCGTATGACCGATACAACATCATCCTTAATGAACTTAGGAGGAACGGAGTGCAGAAATCTGAGTCTGAGATTAATTACAAATTCAACAAGAATCTCCAACCCGAGTGGGACGTCTATACCATTCAAATACACATTAATAAAGATATGGACGAGGAAAAACTGAATGATCTGTTATGTGCTCTTAATCAACATGAGGACAAAGTAAAGGAGCAAGTCGCAGTAAATAAGGAACTGCATTAGTTAAAGGATAAGCAGAAGAAGGTAGAGGATTCCTTGGCACTATTAGCTCAGGGTAAGGGCAAGATGATCAAGTCAAGTTCTAGTTCTGCAAAGAGTGCAAAGAAGAAGGCCTTGATGACTAGTTTGATTGAAAGCTCAGACAGTTCAGATGAAGAAGATCCAGATGACTCGGAGGATGATGAATTAACAGAGTTTGCAGAAAAGATTGCATTATTGACTTCGAGCTTCCATAAGCGGTTTGGAAAGAAAAAGTTTTACAACAAGCCGAAGTATGATTCGTACAAGTATAGCAAGTACAAAGGCAGATATGAGGAGAAGAAAGAGAAAGAGAAGAAAGAAGAGAAAAGAGAAGAAAGAGAAAAGGAGAAGTCAGATAATTGCTTCAATTGTGGCAAAAGCGGCCATTTCATCAAGGATTGCCCGGAGAAAAGAGTGAAGAATTATGAGTATTACAAAAAGAAAGCACAATTGGCAAAAGCAATGGAGAAGGGCAAGGCATTGAAAGCAGAAGATGAAATCTGGTTTGAATATTATGATGATGAAGAAGAGGAAGCAAAGGTGAATCTGACTCGGGTGCATTATAATCTAATGGCACATCTAAATGAGGAGTCAGGTTCTGAGGTAAATTCTACATCTGAAATCTCTGATTCCTGTTATGAAAATGAAGAGGTACTGAACTTGATGTCCCAACTAAATATGATGAACTCTGAATTTTTGAAACTGAATGAAAATTTTAAACAACAAAAGAGTACCATAGAAGGACATCAAGATCAGGATTTCATTTATAAAACCTTGGCTGAAGAAAGAGAGGAAGAGAAAAATGTTCTCAAATTGGATATATCAAAGCTTCAAACAAAAATCACTGAGTTACAAAAAGAGATAGTTACATTAAAGGATAAGAATTTAGATCTAACACTTCAATATGATATTGTATTGAAAGATAGAACTGAAGCTTACACCAAGATCAAAGAATTGGAGGATCTGAATTTCAAAAGAGGTCAAATAGAACAGACACTAAAGCTTTTCACAAATAATCAGAAAGACACAATATTTTATAAGGCAAAACCTGGCCTTGGTCTATCTGATGTGGATGTTTTGAAAAAGGCACCCGAAAACCTTTACAATTTTAAAAAGTGGGGTGATGAACCTATCATTTTAATTCCCCACATCCTTGAGACCTTTGTGAAGCCAAAGTCTTCTTTGCCTGAATCTTCTAAGATAGAGAAGGAAGAAACAGTGGAAATTAAGCTAGACATTGAAACTGAATCAGAAACTCAGGGTTTTAAATCAGTCAAATTTTCATACGATGAATTAAGTTCTTCTTACGAAAGTAAAAAGAATACATTTGTCGAACATGAAAATCTTTTCACAAAACAACCTGAGTCTTCTGAAGCAAATTATAATTATGACTCTAATGAAATTGTTCTGACTTGTTCTATCTTGGAAGATAAAGATGAAGAAGAAACTTCAAACAAGTCTGTTTCTGTTAATTCTTTCAAATTTTCTGACCTCAACCATCAAAAGGCCCTTGAAATATAGTTGAGTTGGAAAGGCAGATTTCACATCTCAACAATTTAATTATTGAATTGGAAGAAGCCAATGAAAACTTTGGGATGGAACTAGACTCGAGCTTTATTCAAAATGAATATTTGCAAAAAGAAATAAGAAGTCTACAACTAATCTCAAATTTTCAAACTCTCGAAAGGAAAAGAGGCTTATGTTGATAAAAATGTTTCAATTTCTGAAGATCAAGGTGTTAAGGCTACATCTGAGTCCCATCTTGCTGCCATTAAAAAAATCTTTAGATACCTCAAAGGCACACCAAATCTGGGTCTTTGGTATCCGAAAGATTCTGGTTTTGAGCTAAATAGCCTACACAGATGCAGATCATGCAGGGAATAAGCTAGACAGGAAGAGCACCTCCGGAGCACACCAGTACTTGGGTGACAAGTTAGTAAGTTGGTCATCTAAGAAGCAGAACTATGTATCAACTTCTACAGCTGAAGCAGAATACGTTGCAGCTGCTAGTTGTTGCTCACAAGTTCTGTGGATGATGACTCAGCTGAAGGACTATGGATATACATTCAGCAAAGTCCCCATTTACTGTGATTCAAAAAGCGCCATTGCAATAACCTCTAATCCGGTAGAGCATTCTAAAACTAAGCACATCAACATCAGGTATCATTTTATAAAAGATCATGTTGAGAAAGGAAATATAGAAATGCATTTTGTTTCTACTGATTTTGAGGTTGCTTACTTGTTTACAAAACCTCTTGATGAAAAGAGATTTACATTTTTGGCCAGTAAGCTTGGAATGTTGAACCTTAATGCATAGTTCTATTTCTATTTCTGGGCCTGTTGTTGAGGGGGAGTTGAGTCTATCTGTTTTGTGTTTTAGTCAATACTCTGTTTCAAAAGTTTGATACTATTAACGACTATGGACTCATGTATAATGAGTACCAAAGTTTTATTCTGTTTTGCAGTGTGACAGTTTCCTACAGTGCATAAAAAGCTCATATCATGGACTATGACTTATGATTACATCATATCAGGACTCGTACTTCAGTATGCTGAGCGGAATGTCATATCAAGGGGGAGTACACATATATGCACACATAAAGGGGGAGCATATTGGAAAGTTTGTAAGTGAGTGTGTGAGTTTGTATTTTTAAATGGTTTTGAAATCAGAAAGATTTTTTCAGAGAAAAAGTGTCTTTTAGTGCTTAAAAGTCATTTTACAAAACTTGCTATTTTTTGGAAAGAAGATCACAACATTTTTGGAAAGTTTCCATTTTTGGAAATTTCTCAAAAAATTTCTAAGTGTAGAACGCGCATAGCACCATGCGAGTTTCTACTTTGCGCAAATCATTGCATGCGCAAAGTGTAGAACGCGCACACTGAGTCGTGCGAGTTCTCACTTCGTGCATAGCAGAGGCTGCGCGAAGGACAAAACTCGCAAGCTATGTCGTGCGCGTTTCTACTTCGCGCACACAACAGCGTTCGAGTTTGCACTGTTCATTTAGCTTCGTGCACATAACGTTCTGTGGGTTTCCTCTTCGTACAAGCTTCATCGTGCGAGTTGTTACACTTCGCGCACATCATTCATGCGCGAAGTGCACACACAAACTTGCTCTTCTTTGTGCGGCAACTACATGTTCTTCGTTCTGCGAGAAGTGTGTCGTCCACTCACATCGTGCCACGTGTCAACTCACTCTCAGAGTATATATATGCGAGTTTTCCCTTTTTCAGACCACTTCTCTCTGAAATCATTTGCGAGTTTTCACACTTAACTTTTTTCTCTCGAGTTTCTTTGAGCGACTTTCGATTTCAGGATCTGTTCATCAAGAATCAGTGTAGGTTTTCAATAAATGTTGTTTCTTTATTGTTTCTGTATTATTTTCGTATCTTTGTTGGGTTTTTTTCAGGTTCGATTTTAAATTTATAGGGTTTAATTTTTTTATTTTTCTTTGTGTGTCGGTTCATATTCTAATCGAACTTCTTGAACTTTGATGTTGGATTCAAAATAGTTTTGTATATGTGTTATACGAATCATATTGCATCTGGGTTTGTGGTTTTGATTGTTGATTTGCAGGGATACCATGACTATGGATTTGTACTCGAACTTTTTGAACTCTGGATTTGACACTGAAATCGTGAACTGAACTCATGAACTGTTGGATTTGGACTGAGATTACATCGAACTCTTGATCTGTTATTTTAGACTTATGAACTTGAATAAATCTTTAAAAGATGGAACTTGAAGTCTGAAATTAACTCAAAATCTGAATAGAAAATTTAAATTTTTTGGGCTCTAAGTTCAAAGTTTTAAATTTTTTATGAACATTGTTCTATGCGTGTTCTTCACTTAGAACACAAATCTTTGAGAGTTTTTGGATAAAATAAGTGTCATACGAGTTCTATGAATGGCTTCTTATTTTGAGAGTTCTATGACCAGTTCCAGTTCTTTGCGAGTTCTATGATTAGTTTCACTTCTTTGCGAGTTCTTGGTTAAAATTCAATGTCATGAGAGTTCTGAGTTTCCTCAATGTCATGAGAGTTCTGAGTTTTCTCTATGATATGAGAGTTTTATACTTAGAATTTTTTTTTTAAATTTTTTTTGAACTTTTCAGATGCTCAAGTGTTCAACCACTACTACTGCAATTTTGAGAACAAAATCAAAACTTCAAGATTTCTTGGTCAGAATTGAGTCATTTTTTTAAATTTTGTTCAAGTTACATTTTGCTTCTTGTAACTAATTTGTGCTTATCTTTTTGAACTTCAAAGTACAATCTTTATTTACTTGATACTCTGTGTATCAAAACATTTTCTGAAAACAAGATTTGAGCTTATTGACTAATATATTGGATTCTATCCAATACTTGTTATTTTTTTCAGGTAAACAATGGCAGAAGAAATCTCACATAATTCAAGTGTCCATATGGATGAACATGATCCAAATGTCTCTAAGGTAACTCCTATGCCTTCTTCCAGATCTCATTGCCAGTCAGAAGTCAGAGTAGATCCTGATCTTACCTTGATATAATAGTCCGAGTATCTGTTATCATATCCGAACAACCACCATGTGGACTTTGACTCACTAAATGTCAATCCACTTGTAGTGGAAATTCTGAAGGGACATCCACTGAATCATGCTCTGACAGACACTGCTGCCATTCCGATGATCTACTTACAGCAAGCCTGGAAAACAATTGAGTATGTGGTTGAAAGTAAAGAGGTCAAATACTTTAAGATCCGGATTTACAACTTCACATCCATCTTGACCTAGCAAAGACTCAGATTGATACTTGATCTACCAGAGGTATACTCTAGACCAGACAGAACATCTTTTGACTCATATCCGGTGGATTCAGAAGTATTTGAAGGCATCAAAGCCTTGGGATATGATGGTCCACTTAAAAAGATTAGTGAATTCAAGAAGACTAATCTTCCTCCATTCTACTATCAGATGTTTTATGTATTCAACAGATGCTTCACTTTAAGAAATTCTGGTCTGGACAATACAAACATGCACACACTTAGGCTATTTCATCCATTCGTGTACGATCTACACGTCGATTACTCAGTGATCTTCTGGACGTAACTATATGAGAAAGTGATAAGTAAGAGGACTTCTAAGAGACCGATCTATGTACCTTACCAGAGATTTCTCCAGCTGATAATCCGCAGCATGATCCGCTCAAATCGGGATATTCTGAAAAGATCTCAACATGAACTTGATCTAGAATTTGAAATGAAATATCTTCAGAAACAACGGAAGCAGTTCACTTACTCTATGCCACTTCCACAAGCTCTACTCTCATACGCTAATCCGACCTCTGAGTGTGTAATAGAGTATAGAGATTCTATGGGATTATCAACACCGGTTATCCCTACCCAAGACTCAACCCTTAGGCGAGAGGAGTCGGTAAGGGTTCCTAAGATCACGGGGGTCCAGGAACGGGGAGAGATGAGGGAAAATCGATAGAGGGGAACAGGTGGGGTTCAGAACATCACATCTGAAGATGTGGGGACCTCGGTACAAGATGCCACACGTCTAGAGGTTTTTACATCCGAACCTGAAAGGACTGTTAACCATCAATCAAGTCCTCAGGTAAGGATAGCTGATGAAGATGTGAATTCTGATACTGAGTCGGATCAGCGTGCCAGCTCTGCAGAGACAGTTCCTTCAGCAACTTCGTATCATCAAGCTGATGAACTTATTCGTGATGTTGATGTTGAAGATGAAAATCTCCAACACAGCTTTGGTTTTCTAGAAGATATCTCTCTACAACATGATGATATGGAGATCGACACTGCTGGTACTGATATTGCACAAGTATTAGGAGATATAAGGAGATCAGAGGGAGGTATAGTTGAAAATATTGAAAGTGTGAGGCAAAGAGAGATTGCAGAAAAAGAATATGGTGAGCGAGAGTGCAACATAACCTACCAATCAAGAAGGGTAACCAAATCTAGTGCTCTGTTGCATGTGTTGCAATCAGAAGCACAAGTCATAAGTCGCCCGCTTATGCAACTGCACACCTCAGCTAGCCATTCTACTGCCTCTCAATAGGCTGTAGTCTCATCTTTTCATGGGGTTTTAGCACAAACTCTATCTTCATTTCACTCGGAAATGGCAGGTATTGAAACCAGAGCTCAGCTGCCCTAGAGCTCAACTCCTTTCATTGCACAATTGAGTCTATAGCCAATTGGTCTATAATCATTCATTCCTAGGACACAATCTATTACTTCTGCTACCATCGGACGTCTTAGTGACCCGATCGGAACATCCGTAGTAGCTCCGCAATCCGGACTATGAGGATCAGATGGAAGTCCTGTCATTACTAACGAAATTCAAGCTTTGAACACAGGCCACACTGTTGGATCCTCAACAGTTGTGACAACGGGAAGTCTAAGTGACCCAGAGTTATCATACCCGACTTCGTGTCAAAGGAATACCTCGACGACGCCTTAAAGGTTGTTGAGAAACATGTTACTGAGACTTTATCTGCAAAGTTTGAGGAGGAGATTGTGAAAGTCAAGAGCCTACTGAAGGGAAAAGGCCCAGCGGTTGAGGAGCCTGTTCAGCCACCTCCACCACCACCAGTTCAGCCAGTTGATCATTCGGTGGACGAGCTGAAATCCATGTTATATGCCAAACTTTTATCTCAGGCACCCGCTGAGGATTCTGATGTTGATCTTATTGGTTTACTGAGAACTCAACAACCTCATGTACAGACTGATGTTGTTTCCTTATCTGAATTCAACGCCTTCAAGACAGAAATGGTTTAGCACATTCAGGAATTAACCAAAGCAGTTCAGGATTCATGCAAGGCTCAAGCAGGTTCTAAGAAAAGACATGATCATGATCCAGATCATGACCATAAGGGGGAGATGAGCAAGCGTCAAAGAACTGCTATAGAATCTGAACGTGCTATTGGTGGATCAGACAGAGGTGAGGATACAGAAATGGTTGATCTTGTTGGTGATGAGCAAGGAAATAGGGGTAAAGGTCAGGGTATGGAGTTGATCTTATACGTTAACGAAGATGTAGAAACATTGGTTGAAAAGCCTGTGGTTGCTACAAGAGAAGAGATCATAAGGCTTACTAGTCTGGAAGAGATATATGCTATAGACTTATCCTGTGATGATGAAGAAACTTATGTTGAAAAGTATGACAACTTTTGGAGGATTAAGAAGGAGGAAAGGGAGTTGATAGGAGAAGGTGAAGAAAGTATTCTGGATATCCGTGCATGCTCACAACAAGACATCCAGCTGAGTCCTGTGAATTATGACCTTCCAGAAACTACCTGTGAACAACCAGAAATTCCATCTTTCAAAGAAATAAACCTCACCAAACCTTCCAACCAACCTATAAGCCCAGAAAATCAACCTACCCAAACTACCACATCTACCCAAGTTACCCAATCTACCCAAACCACTATACCTAGTCAAACTACCCAAACTATCCAACCAACCTCAACTCAACCAATCCCATCTAGCCAACCAATTTCACCTACCCAAATCAATTTATCTAGCCCACATAGATTTCCAAGCCCAAACCATGATGAACCACCTAGCTTTGAAAACCTACCCAACCTAAACACTGAAACTGAACCTGAACCTTTCTTTCCTTCCAACCCAGCCGAAGCCCAAGTCGGTCCCTCAGACCAACCTCAAATACCTCTTGCCCCTACTGAAGATCAAATCAGGCAAATGAGGTATACTTTGAGGCAACCGTTTCTGGAAGAAGAGATGAAGAGCATATTTGTTCATAGGATCATAGAAATGGATAAATTCAAAGTCTTGGGTGTCTCAGATCAACCTTTGGAGTAACAAGAGGAATATGCAAGGATGATGAATTGGGTAAGAAATCCAGAGAATGTGGTGAAAAACAAGTCAGGCATAGTGACTGTAAAGCAAGTGAGACTTGTGCAGTTTGTCCATATTTGGTATCCAATATTCCATGTGCAGAGGAGAGACTTGTCTGAATGTACATTTTCTAAAGCCGATTTCTGTTTTTTCAATGTGGATAATATTGAGTACTTGTACCATCTTTTCAGAAATATGACTATCAGAAAAGATAATATTCTTGCTTCCTTGGATGCTGTGAAAAGATTTGTGAGGAGACAGGTGAACTATACGTACTGTTATGACTTCTAACTTGGTATAGAGACAAATCAGAGGAAAGTCAACATGAAGAAGCCTGATCTTAGCTTGGAGAATATTGATGATTACAATGTTTTCACTGTGCTAGACAAGCCTGAACTTGGTGTAGTATACAAGACTTCTGAGAACAAAAAGAGGTTCTTTAGATTATCCGAAGTCGCCAAGTTTTCAGATAGAACCTTGAAAGTGATCAAAATGCAATTGGAGAGAAAGCTTAAGGAAAACAAAGAGAAGTTGAGGCAAGGAAAAAAAGGAATGGGAAAGCTTCTCAGGCTCTCTACTGAAAGAATTGTTGATGCAATCTTTGATCGTTTCAACTTTAGGCGCGAAATCAGAAGTTTTGAATCTTTGCTTGGGATTCGTCAAGGAAGACTATCTCGTTGGGGCAGGCCTATCATCAACATTTGATCTAAAAGGGGGAGATTGTTAATGCATTGTTTAGATCAAGTTAGTTGACTTTTTGTAATAGCTTTGACTTTCATGAATTTTATCTTTAATGCTTTGAGAGAAGTCTTGTGAGGTGTATAAATAGCTTTGTTGTGAGAGAACCATGTAACCCATTGAGAGTTGTGCGTACAATATGTAATGTTGTGATATTCAATAGACATATGACTTTCTCTCTCTAAATTCTCTCTCTAGAATATTTGTTTGATTTGTGTTTGAATTGATGATACATGGCTTGAATTGGACTTTACAGGTACTTTAATGATCAACTGACCGTGTGTTTCTCAAAGATTATTACTTGTGTATTATATTGTCTTTATATTGTCAAGTATTCTTACACACATTGGTTCAGTACTTTTATTGACTTTGTTATTACCATGTCTCAAAAGATAAATCGTTCGATGGTAATACTCCTGTTTGTATTCTACATTGTTTGAAATCAGACGTCATTTCTTAATAATTGTGCTTTCATTGATAATGTGTTTATATCTTGTTCATATAAACAAATATTCGGTCTTTGATATCCCAACATATTTTTCGTCATGATATTTGATCTGATCGAATCATTGTCAGATTCTCAAAACACTTCACTTGAATTCGTTTCATTCATTCAATTTCATTATTTTGAGAGATCTTAAATGTTCAACATGCTCAAATCTCATTCTTATTTTTAATGAGCATACATTATCCTCTGATAATGATATCTTGTGTTTATATGTCAAGATGAACTATTGAGCAACACATCACTTTTAGGACAAAATACATGGGATTCAATGTGTGTGCATAAAAGACTTCTAAAGATTCACGTTAACCAGTGTTTCCTACCCCGAAAGTTATCCTGAGTGATTGAGGGGAGATGGGTCAAAAGAATAGAGAGTGGGTGTGTGCTGAGGTAAAATGTGAAAGAGAGGTTGGTTAGAAGCGAGCTCAAATGTTTAAAAGAAAAAGGGTGAGAAATCAGAGTAAAAGAATATTAAACTTTGCACCAAACTTTTTCTAAGCCGGACAACCACATTACTGTTGTTTCACAATTCTTTCGTGAACTTCATTTAAAAAGGCAACTAGCCCATACCAACTCTTGCATTAAAACCCCACCTGCTACTCATTCTTTTCTCAACAAAAGGATGTTTCAATTTTTAAAGGGGAAGTAACACATAATCTATCAAATATTTGTTTGGAAGATGTTGATATTGAAAAAGAAGGAATGTTGCCCCACCTTCGAACCTCATTTCATGCACATTGAGTCTATGTAATTATGTTGTTGTCTCAATAGTTTACATATTTTGAGCCTGTACAAGCTTTATATGCTTCAATCATTTCTACACTTGCACGAGCACACAAGGAATATGTTTTCTTGTCTTAACTTTCATAGAAATTCCTTTGTGGTTTTTCAATGATTGAATGGAAGCCCTGGGGGAGTGAACATCAAAAATCTCCTTTCCAATGTACATTTGTTGTACACAGTGACTTTGTGCTACTGACAGGCATTTTAACTGATTCATCTGTTGATTCAAGGTTACCAATCTTAAATTGTCTGATTTTTGAAAATATTCGGATGAATACATTAATGAATTGATAGCAAAATGTTCATATCAGACCAGACAGAGATCATATTCTCTTTGTGGGAGATTGTCTATTTTCTTGAATGGGGAGATTGTATCTATCTCATGAAGACTATACTTATTTTGATATATAGGGGAGAGTTTATTAAAGATGATGTTGAAATTGATAATATTTTGATGATTATGATGTCTCATAATTCATCAAAAAGGGGGAGAGTTTTCAATGATCAATTTCAGAAGAAAGCAAAGTCAAGTGAAAGTGATAAAGAAGAGAAAGTTCAAGAATGTCAAAGTCAGGATTTCTATTCATTGATGAAAAAGGGAGAGATAATTCAAAGTTCAATATCAAAGCAAAGTCAAATAATTTCAAGATATTTTCAAAGATTGGAATGTCTGAAAATTTTTTGCATATGTGTGAACAAAGGGGGAGATTGAAAAAGAGTTCCAGATTTTGGAAAAGTCAAAGGTGGTAAAGATAGATGAAGTAATTTTGATGAGAAAGAATTCCAAAGAATAAGATTTACTGAATATTTCAAGTTGAGAAAGCTGCAAAGTTGAAGATTTTTCTACTAGAAGATGACCTGAAGATCATCGTCAAATTTTTTTAATCTTGAATCCAAAGGGGGAGAATGTTGAGTCAAATATTGTATTCAAGATTAAAACGTCAAAGTTGTAATTTTTTGTATAAAGTCATTGTAAAGTCAAGTATGTTTGACTTGTCTTGTGTTGTAAAGTCAACAAGGTTTGACTTAGTATAAATAGGGTTTGTATCCTCGTGAGTGTGGTAGTAGAGACATACACGCATATGTACTTGTGATTGTAGAGAGATAATTTCTTGTATTCAGAGAGATACGCTCAGAGTGAAGATAGATTCTAGAGAGAGAATATTCTAAATAGGTATATGGCACTATGAGATATTCGACACAAAGAAATCACTGTAATTGTTGTTCATTTAATGAAAGGATGATTTCTACATAATCAGTCTTTGTTAATTAGAACTTGGATCGGACTATCAGTTCCCTCTAATACAGTTCACGCCAAAGCTACATAAAAGATTTATCGAATATTAACCAATTCAACTTCTAAAATAAAACATCATACTTACAACACGCTTCTGGCACACACTACCGTTACGCGGAGGTGACAGCGTGTCTGTCTCATACTGCCTTGTTTGGGACACCCCCCAATGGCATATACGGGACACACACCCCCCCCCCCGGTATGAGCACATGAGGGACACCCCCCGACTTGGCCATCTCGCTAACAACAATGTATGCATACATTTCCCCATATCAAGAATGATAAAAACATAACTCGCATTAAATGATAAACATAACTCGCATTTAACAAAATCTCGCATATAAAATATCACGTAATCATCAACGAGGATTGGGTTAGAAAAACTCACCGGGCAGCAAAGATTTCCTTATTCACGCTCCCAACCCTTAGCCCAATCACATAAGTTAACAAAAGATTTCAACATCAGCTCTGGACTGAACAAAACTGGCTAATCCGACTCCCGGGTTCTCTCTTGACAGCCGTCTCCCGGCACTACCGGGGTCACCTGACCCTGACTCCCGGGTCTCCTACGGCCCCCTACTTTCCGCCTCCTGGGACCTGCACCACCCGGGCGCCCCAGTCTCCCCGGGACTTTGCTCCTCCCCGGACGCCCCGGGACTTTGCTCCTCCCCGGACGCCCCTGACTTCCGGGTCCGCGCCCGGGTTTCCCTCATCCGGCCTCCCCAGTTGTTCTATTAACCGGGACCCCGTCTCTCGAGGATCCACTCCCAGGTGCTTCCATTGACTGGGGGTTTCCAGTTCGAGGGTTATCGGATCGATGGATTTTGGGACGACAAAGGGGCGACCCTTCTTCCACCAGATCCCCCACTACTCCTTCCCCAAGGCTAATCTAAAAGATTGATTCCTTCCAACCACAAATCCAAGGATATTTCTAGACCGATCCAAAATCAAAATGAGAAGAAGAAGATTGATTCACCAATGATTCCAACCATGCTAACACTGATCAAATCAAGACATAAGTATTAAAGATAGGGTGATTAGTTACCTTCAAGATCAAGTGGAAAAGCCTCTTCAATGGTAGCCTTCTACCTCAATATCTCACACATCGATCACCCTTCTCTACTCCCTTAATGACTCTTAGCCGCCTCCAACAATGCCTCCAACAATGAATCAGAGAGTTAGGGCATTAGGGTTATAACCCCTTTTCTCATATTTACAAAATAGACCCCCAAAAAGGCTTTAAGTAAAGACTCTCCCAAACTCTCAACTTTTCTAATTTGATCACGGTTATTACAGTTTAACTACTTAGATCATCTTCAATATATCTATATCTACACTATATTATAAAGCATTTGAGAAAAACTTTTAAAAACAAATTTTTATGCACCACGTATTGTTTATTGTTGCATATTACTTAAAATTCAAGATTACAAGTAAACGATGCATGAGCACAACTTTTTAAAGTTGAATGTTTGAATTCATAACTAACTGATAAACATAATCAAATATAACATAAACATCTCATTTTAAATATAAACAATATAAACTATAATTATGATAATTATTGGATTCTAATAGAATATTTAAATATTATTTTATAAAACTATATCGCTTTATCAAAACCACACAAAACCGTATTATAAAATCGATAAAAGACAAAAAAATAAACCCACACTTTAGATATATCGCATGTTGAATTGCACGAATACACTTCTAGTTCTTTAAAATGGAGAAGATAAAGAATTTGAGATTACTTTTTTACTTTAATTAATTCCTAAAAACTCTCTAAAAAGGATAAAGTAAGAGAGATGGTAACATTTTGCAAATTTGAAAAACTCCAAAAACAATGTTTGATAATCATAAACAATCTAATCGGCGTGTACATGGAAAAAAAAATAACTCTCAATGTAAAAAGGGGTTATTATTTATTATATATCTGCAAATTAAAAAAATATCATACATAACATCATTCAAAACATTAAGGTGTCGTTTGTTTTTTAAGAGGTCTAAAGTCTGAAGTCTTATTTTAGTTATGATTAATAAGAGGTGGTGTGTAAAAAAGTCTGAATTAATAGCCATTAAGAGGTTTTTTAAAAAAAACAAACAACCCTAAGCCTCTCTTAATTTAAAAAAATAACAAAATAATTGCTAGATCGTGATTGGTTGGTTTACGTGTGCAAAATTTGCAATATAAGAGTGGTTTGCAAAAGATCCTCCCATACATATGTATATATATGTCCACGACATGTGTCACACAATTATACTGACAAGGAATGCGTAAACCTATGGGGCGCACACGAAGAATACATATGCTTTAATATGATTATTGGATAATCAGGAATCAAAACGACATCATGTTGATTATTAATAGTTATTCTAGCAAAATAGTTAAAGTATGTGTTTTTTTTTTTCAAAAAAAAGTTAAAGTATGTGTTAAAAATGTACTTATGATAATTACATGATTTTATGTGTAAATGTATTTATATATAATTTTATTATGATTAATAAAACTAAATAAAACATTAATTTATGCTTAATGAGCTTTAATGAATGGGTCAATAGCTAAGAGTTGGGTCTATCCATAACTCCATATATCACCTTAAATAAGGTGATAGACTAAAGTGTAAGGCATCGTTTAACTTATAAGTTAACTTATATGTTAGCTTATTTTTAGAGTATATATTTGAATGAGCTAGCTTATTAATAAACTACTTGAAGTAGCTTATAAAGAGTTTTTTGTGACTTTTCCAATTATACCCTTATTAGTATTATTTATAAACTATTAATTATAAATAAATTTTAATTATTAAAAATTAATTATTACCAATATTAATTGATAACTATTAATTAAATTTTAATTATACATTGATGTTAATTTTAATTATCTATACTATATTATAAATCATTTATAAAAAAACTCTTAAAAACAATTGTTAAAGCTTAATGTACGGCTATTTAATGTTAATTACATAAAATCTCTTAAAAACAATCATTAAAGCTTTATGTACTATATTTAATGTTATTTATTAACTTTCAATGCTTATCTCTAATCACTTTAACTCTCCTAAAATCACTCCTTACTTAAACTACCCTAAAATCACTCCCCATCCAAATTCGTATTATAAATCGATAAAAAAAACAGAAAATAAAAGATAACATTAAAATTTTGATGTATCTCGCTGCATTGCGCAAGTATGATTCTAGTTTAGAATTATTGTTAATCATATCAATTATATATATATATATATATATATATATATATACACACTAGTGGTGTACCGGCGCGATGCAGCGCGGCTGAATCACAATTTCGAAACATTAGTTTAGTCCTGAATCATTTCCAGTATACTTTCAATTTTATTTCATGAGTTTGCGTGGTTAATTTGCAAATCAACTAATATATCAAGTTGAAGGTTAATATGTTGTATTAGCAAAATCGAATGGAAAAATAATTGCACACATATTGGGCTTCTAAACCCATTACTCAGAACTAATTACAAAACTTGAAATTCTTGACTTAACAAAGAAATACAATCATTTGTAAATAATGTTCATCCGTATCTCCATAATGTTGTTTAGTTTTCGTGATGCACAGCATCCGTAAATATTTCCTGCAAAAAACGCAAAATGATTTTAATAAAAACATATGGTACCAAATGTGTAATAATATAATTGTGATTATACCTTATTCATCACGTAAAACTTCTTGATAGACGACGTTTGAGGTGTAGACTCCGACATGATTAAATTTTTTCGTAGGCTTCACTAACATCTTTGTATTGCCCCGTGATATCCCTTTTGACAATGCCACGTAAAGTTCCCCGTGTGAGAATACAGATTCCGGTAGATAAACACCTACATTCGGAATTGTTTTGCCTTGAGCTTTATTGATTGTCATAGAAAAGCTAAGCCGAATTGGAAATTGTTTTCTCTTTTGCCTTGAGCTTAAATAGGTTGATCAATTTCAATTATGGGGAGGGGCGTCTTTTTATTGAGATACATATTTTAGTACAAAGGCACCCTAGCTAGGTTGTTGGTTGAAGAGAAATCAAAAGAGAGTCAAGGATTTTGAAAGCTCTAATACCATGTAATTTGGTAAAAGAGTTCACCCCTTTAGGATCAATCTTATTCACGAATATAAAGAGTACAATGCTTATCAATTTTAAACACTAAAGATTTTTAGGATTAGGAAACTGTATATAAATGAAGTCTTTACATATTTATCCACAATCAAAATCACCATTAAGCAATTCCATGAATCATGACAATCGGTATATTAGAGTATTTATAGGTACGATGATACCTAACAATGGTAATTATAACTAAACTACAATTCAAGAGGATCCTTGCTAATTATTGATACATGCCAAGTATATGAAAACAATCTACAACAAATATTCACATAATTATTTCCTGTTAAATCCATAATTATGTCATAATATAACAATACAAACACTTGATTGACAATAATAGTACTAAAACAAATATACAAATACGGTTCCTTTTATTCTTCTAGCCATTTCCTACAAAACCACAAAAAGAAACTGTCATATATCAAAATGTAAAGGGCTATGTGACTGTGTTTTCATCAAGTTCAATTCAATAATGTAAAGGGCTAACAGACATGTTGTATTTTGTTATCTCATGTTTGCAATCATACAGTATGTTACCTTAGGGAAAACCAAAACATGTCAAACAAAAGATGTTAAGGTTAGCATTTGTAGTATAGATATATAATTTAAACCACACAAAAGCATAGAGTTAAGGAGAGACGAAGAATAAAAGGAACCGTACTTCTTTAACTGTGCATAACACTCAAACCGTAAGTCTGAATGAGCTCAAATTTTACAGGTAGAACAACCTAAATGTATACTACAACTCTTATGAAGGGCCTCAAACCCAGATGAGACTCTAAGTAGCTCAAAACTGTGTGTTTTGGGACTGATCATAGTGTACTCGGGATCAATCCCTGTGTTTTTGTAAAATTTGTAAAAAATCGATGGATGATCCAAATGGGGTGATTCCAATTTGATTAGAACCATAAGAGGTCGTATAACAACTTTCTTTTAGACATTATAATCTGTTTTGGCCTCTAAGTAGAAGAAAAATGCTTGTAAATAAGAGGTACAAAAGCTGTCATTTCAAGTTTTTCCGGTTTTTTTAACTTAGGTCGATAACAGTGTGTAAACCCTAAATAGAAGAGAAAGAACGATGGTCGTTGGCAACACAAAGAAAATATGGTAGTTGATAAGAAAATTAAAGGGAAATTTTCATAGCTACCACTTGATTTCGAGTTATTTATCGACATTTATAAAAACTAAAACACACACAGGAGAATTTGATGGTAGCTAGAATTTGTTTAGAAAAATTGTGGCCCCAATGATAATCCATTTGACAGCCCCAATTATTCTTTAAACCATTTCTCCAAAAAACCCACTTCCTCATTAATTTTAATCCATAAAGGCACCAATCACCAACCTTATTCCAAGAAAAATATCTCAACCTCCACAAACAACACCAAGTGATATTCAGATCAACACCATTCTCAGACCAATAAAAATGAATATTAGGAATTTTAAACTCCTGGATTTTGACACAACAAGGCTCAGACTACAAAGGTGCTTTTCTCCAATCCAAAGTTATTTTTTTATCCATGAACTTAGGCCTTTCCCCAAACTTCATTCTGCTTCTCCTTTCTCCTTTTTCCACAGTAACCCACATCTACCATATTCCACCATTAATCATCCTCCACCAAGGATCCAAAATCCAAGTAAAAGAGAACCACTTTCGAATCAATTGTTGGGCAATAAACTCAATAGTAAGGGCCAATTGTTGAAAATCCAACCTTTCTTCAAAATTCACCAAACCCCAACACTCAGATTTGGAGTCGATCACTAAATAAACAAAAAATTTGGTAAAGACCAATCCATACAGTAAGGGCCAAAACCACTGGTTTCCACAAACAAGAGAGCTATAAAGAGAGAGGATAGCAAACCAAAAAAGTAAGCCAATTTGGCCTATGACCATTGATATGATATAAGAGAGACCAAAAGAGAAAGTAGGAACTAAGTGATGAAAGGCCGTTATGGTATTCATCAAGAGAACAGACCAAAGAAAGAGATAGGAACAAAGAGATGAAAGAGAATTTAAATGATAATCACCCAAATATAGGCCAACAAATTGGAGAAAATCCATATCCAAAGATATTGTAACACCCCGAGTTTCGTTACACCATTTTGGAAGAAGAAGCAAAGTCAGTGGCCGGCACGACTCACGGCGCGACTTAGCCCGCGCCATAACCCGCGCGGTGCACTGCTTATTTGGGTTTTCCAGTGGGCGGCGCGAGTATCGGCGCGAGTGTACCCACGCCATAACCCGCGCGGTGCGCTGATTTGTTGTGAGTTCCAGTGGGTGGCGCCAGTCACGACGTGACTTAGCCCGCGCCATAACCCGCGCGGTGGCCTGGGCGGTTTAAAGAGATATTTCCTGAAAAATATCGCATTTGGTTGATAACTTAAATCTCATTCTCTCTCAAGTCTCTCTTTTCTATCTCTCTTTTCTTCATCTATTTTCCTTGGTTGCTTCAATCTTCCATATATTGCTAGTATTAAGTGTATCTAGCAAGGGTTCGGTATAGAAAGTTTCGTCTTCTCTCGGTGGTCGATATCTGGCTTTTCGGGTTTTTGTCTAAAACCTATTTGGTGAGTTCCTACTACCTTTTTCTAAACTTTATACATGTCAAAACTTACATTTTGAACTTCTATATATCTCCATGGTTTCAGATCTAAGTTTACTACATTTTGATGTAACTTGAGTTTTGGGAGATTTTAGGGTTCCCGGTCATTTTCGACTAAAATGATGGGTTCCATCTTATTTGAAGTAAAAGGAGGTTTTACTTGCACATTTATGTGGATTATTTGAAAGAATGTATATAAACTCATTTTTTATGATTTTCATTCTTACCAGCAATTAAACTTGAAGGAAAACATTTTGTTTATAAAATGTTTTTATACCATATGACTATCTATGGTTGGTCACATATGTATTGTGACGAGTCTGTACCATTACTAGTGGATCCCTAGGTTTTGAGTCGGCTTTTATTATTGGGATGTCTATTCCCCTTTCTGTAGCTATGGATGCAGATGATCCTCGGGGGCCATTTGGTACGGTTATGTGAGACCGGTTACTAGCTATGGGTCATGATGTAGTCCTAGTGAACGAGTATGACTGGTTTCCTCGAGGGCCCTCCCTCACATCTTAGTACGGACCTTGTTGTTCGTGGCCATGGATTCCATGTATTTAGCTCACAACTCGGATTGTGGTCTACTTTTGTGTTCCACCGCAATCCTTGGTAAATTGGGTTTCCCCCGTCATCGCAAGATGAATTTTCGGACCGATCAGTCCTTACGTGGAAAAGATTTCAATTGTAAACCAAAACTTATTGAAAAGATTTCCTTTTAATACAATTGTTTATATCACTTGAAATTATAAATTGTATGTTCTCACTAGGCTTTAAGTCTAACACTTTTTCTCAAATGATATGTATAACAGGTTCCCATTAGCGGTGGGTTGCCAAGGGCTTGAGTGACGAGCTTGGTCTCGGGGATTTTTGAGATGACTAGTATTGATGTTGGGCAATTGTTTAAGTCCCATTCTTTTGGTGATATTGGATTAACAACCTATGTAATCTAGATAGTTTACGTTTGGATTAGTTTGTTGTTGAATTCCATATCCGTATACAGATTTTGTAAAGGTTAAGTACATTTCCCCTTTTTTGGAGGTTTATACCAAGTAATGATGCTTATTTGTCCAATTTCCGCTTTTAAATTCACTCAGGTTTTTAGGGTGTTACAGATATCCACTTTAAACACAGTAATGGCCAGAGGCCAAATTACATAAGGAGTGAAAAGACCAAAGAGGGGGATAGAGAACAAAGGTCGAAAGACCATTATGGCATTCAACAAACATAGAAAATGGCCAAAGGCCAAAGGTATCAGGTGGGATAGACCAAACAAATAGATAGGGAGCAAAGTTTGAAATACCATTTTGGCATTCAACAGATAGCAACCAAAGATGATAAGATCATAGTGGATATAATGTCCCAAGTCAATCCACAATTGAAACCAGTGAGTATTAATCCAGGATTTGTTGTAGCCAACTAAAACCCAACTCAAGATATGGTTCAAAATAGAAAAGGGCCATGAACCAAAATTGACCAGGCTAAGGATGAATTGAAAACAGCAGGGCATATAATTACAGCTCAAAATTTTAAGGGACCAAACCATCTTATAACTTCTTTTAATAGCAATTACTCCAAAATCCACAATAAAAATTGAAATAGGGAATTGGGCCAAAAATTCTATTTACCATCACCCAAATCCACAGAAATATATCAAAGAGATAATCATACCCCAAAAATGAAACCAAGACCTTAAAGTAGCCAAAAAGTTTCTCCTTTAAGAAATTGGTGACTCCAAATATTAACACAGACCCCTTCCCTCTATACACACTCAATCTAAGAAAAACAACTTTGTAATGGATTTTAGATTTTGATAAAATGAATTATTATTCTATAACTATCTAAATTTAGCTCAATACCTTTTCCCGGTTTATCTTCAGCAACCTTGTTCTTATTCAATGGTAAACCTTTTTGGTTCATTGTTTTTTTTTTGGTGTGTGTGTATGTGTGTGTGTTTTTATTGATTATGTTATTGTGTGGTTGTTAGTGTTGATTGATTGATCAGTGAAATTAGATGGGATTATAAAATGAAGTTTTGTGTGAATTTTTGCAGGTGAATGTTTCAGCAGGAACTTCATAGTCGTCTTCATCATCTGTTATGAATAATTATCAGATGGAGCCCAGTATGCAAATTTCTTTTGAAGATAATTTTAACCATCGATTTAGTTTCCACTTGTTTCGTTTATTCATCATTTTCATTTCGTGGGTTTTGGGACACCCCCATAATTTATCCATCGATTTAGTTTCCACTTGGTTCTATTTACTTTGTATAAGAAGAAAAACCAAGAAGAGATCCACAAGGGGGAGGAAGATAATGTTTGTAAACTAATGAAACCGCATAAACGTGCATTTCTATTGTGTTTTCTTCTATGACAACGATTTTAGTTTGAAAATTAATGTAATTTCTTCATGGTTTTTGACAACAGATGGTTGGAATGAAGAGGCCATACCCCTTTTGAATTTTAACATCTGCTCTCCCACTTGTTCTTAACATCTACGTATGAATTTTGTTGGTGATTCAGACCTTCACAAGCAAATCATAACTTCATAAGAGCCACTAATAATTTGATACCTACCAGCAGCTTCCAAAGCAGCAACAAGTGTTTTCTTCTTTGGAACTCTATTGATGTCAATCTTGATCAGTGAGTGTCAGTCTCTTGAAGTTGATTTGACTCCTTACCATGTCAGGGGAATCGACAAGTGCCTAACAATCAAATAATTTATAAGAGTGTTGTTGGTATAAAAGATTATATAACTTCCGTTTTTTAGGAAAACGGTAAACATGTAGTTGAACAAAGCACATGAAAAACCAAGTATAGCAACAACAACAAAAACACCAGCCATCCAGAAAACCAATCTCCAGCTATTTCATACCTCACCATGAAAAGAAAAAAGGAAGTAGCTACTAAAAAACTCCATACAACAAAATTTGGGATAGAGAACGAGCATAAATACTATGTTTTTTCAAAAAATATCAAAATTAGCAGAATCAACCAAAAATGATGCAACTCTAGTTCCTACAGAAATTTTTTAGAAGTCAAAGAGTGTATCATTTCTTGCTCTTTTCGAGGAAAAAGAGGATAATCTACACTTGCTTATTGAAATAGCAAGTGTATCATTTCTTGCTCTATTTGATTATTCTCATTGAAATGTAATCCTATCTTTGGAATCAAAATCACCAAACAGATCATTAATCAGACTCTCTAGAAAACAGATAAGACCCAAACATGCAGAAAATAATAAAAATCAAACAACAAAACAATAGAAACCTGTAACACCCTCAAATCTGGAAATAGAAACTAGATTAAAATTTTCTAATTTCATTAATAAATGTTTCATATACAAACATAATTTAAGATTTAACCTCAATTACACACATACATTCTATACGGACAATCTGTAATAAGGACGGGTGCTACTAAAACCCAATGTATAGTTATCAAACGTTGTAGCGATGGTATAAAGAACCTTTATGTATTGTATGTTCATAATTTCACTTAGCTAATGTTATTATGAGAATATTTATACGTGATTGTGCTTAATGTACCGTTACTATGACAATTGGTAATGTTGTATTCGTTCTTTAGTGTTTATTCTGTTGATCTGTCTCTTATTCCATTCGTGCTTGTGTGGCAACCATTACTTAGGTATGGTGAACACACGTGGTCGTCCGTCGGGCGGCGGAGATCTTCGCGATGTTAGTTCGCGTGAGCTGAATCCTGTGGTTAGAGTGTCAGCAGTCGTTCCTCCGGGCATGCCACCGATATTTACTGGGGAAGTGGAGCTGGGGCCAAGAGTAGATTTGGCATCCACCAGCCCCGTTGTTCATGTGGCAAACCCTCAAGCGGATATGATGGCCAGCATCATGCAAATGGTGACGTCGGCCATGGAGAAACAGCAAGAGGTTTTTCAGAAGATGTTGGAGGATCGGGACACGAGCCTCAGGAGGTATGAGGCAGTAGAGGAGAATGTGTTGGTTGGCTCTGGGAGAACCGGGAACATAATCAGATCTGAGGAGCACAGAGTGGTCAGTGCTCCGAAAAGTGGGAAGAGTTGTTCCTACAAGTCATTTCTGGGTTGCGGACCACCAGAGTTCTCTGGTTCCGAAGACCCAATTGCATGTGTTAAGTGGATTCTAGCGGTCGAACAGGACTTCGGTTCATCCGAGTGTGGTGATGACCAGAGGGTAAGATTCAGTACTCAACTGCTCAGGGATACGGCGCTGACATGGTGGAATGTTATCCAGTCCACCCTCTCTCCTACTGTTTTGCCCAACTAACTTGGGGCGATTTCAAGGTAAAACTGTTGGAAGAATACTGCAATGAGAGGGCTATGGATCGGATCGAGGCAGAGCTTTGAGCGCTGGATAAAGGGAATTTGACGGTGAGAGAGTATACCCGTCAATTCATGGAAAAGTTAGGGTTAGTGGGGCATGTGGCCTCAACTGAGAAGGAGAAGATTAAGGCCTATATGAAGGGTCTACCATCGGACATGATGACTATGGTCCGAAACTCGAAGGCTTCTAACCTTCGAGAGACTATTGAAGAGGCACAGTTTATGGAGGAGGTTTACGCGAGAGGTAAACCGGAGAAGGTTGTAGCAATTGTTGAGAAGAGGAAATGGGAGAGCAGTTCAGTACCTCCCAAGAGAACCCGACCTTCTGTCGGAAACCGAAGCTTCAACAGTTATCAAAAAGCTAGGTGGTGCCAGAAGTGCAGAACCAAGCACCACGGTAACTGTAACACCACTCCTCAATCTTGCTACAAGTGTGGTAAGTCTGATCACATCACTCGTGACTATCCGATCAAAGGGCTTGTATGTTATGAGTGCAAGACACCGGGGCACATGAAGAGAGATTGCCCGAAGCTCATGTCGGGTAGCGCGCCGGTGAAGAAAGAAAATCCATCTAGGGTTCCGGGTCGAGAGTTTCAGATGACGGCCGATGAGGACAAGGCATCAACTGATGTGGTATCGGGTACATTTCTTATAAACTCAGTACCTGCTCGTGTTTTATTTGATACGGGTGTCAGCTTCTCTTTTATATCTGAGTTGTTCTGTCAAAAGATTGTTATGCCCACTACTAGTCTTGAGGATGCGTTAGTGGTTGAGATAGCAGATGGTAGTCCAGTTCTGATCCGCGATGTTCTGAAGAAGTGTACTCTTGGAATCGAAAGGAGAGATTTCCCTCTTGATTTGTTGTCGATGTTAATCGGGGGCTTTGATGTTGTGGTCGGCATGGATTGGTTAGCGAACAATCATGTCGAGTTTGTATGTTCCAAGAAATTAATTCGACTTCCCAATCCCAGTGGTGAAGTTGTTGTGATTTATGGTGAGAAGAGGAAGGGAGATGTGGCAATAATCACCATGACTAAAGCACGCAAGTGTTTGGTGAAAGGATGCTCGTCTTTCCTAGCCTACGTGATCAATGCCAAGCTAGAGAAGTTAAAGCTTGAAAATGTGAAGATTGTGCGTGAGTTTCCAGACGACTTGCCCGGGTTACCACCCGATCGTCAAGTGGAGTTTTGGATTGATCTCATACCGGGAGCGGCTCCTGTTGCTAGAGCCCCTTACCGGTTAGTGCCAGCAGAGATGTAGGAGATGATGGCTCAACTCCAAGAACTTTTGGAGAAGGGTTTCGTAAGACCGAGCTCGTCGCCTTGGGGAGCTCCGGTCTTGTTTGTTAAGAAGAAGGACGGCACAATGAGAATGTGCATCGATTATCGTGAGTTGAACAAAGCTACAGTGAAGAACAAGTATCCGCTTCCAAGAATTGACGACTTGTTCGATCAACTCCAAGGAGCGGGGTGTTTTTCCAAGATCGACTTACGTTCGGGTTACCATCAGGTGAAGGTAAGAGAAGAAGACGTTCCGAAGACAGCTTTCAGAACACGTTATGGCCATTATGAGTTTCTTGTAATGCCTTTTGGACTAACGAACGCACCAGCGGTATTTATGGATTTGATGAATAGGGTGTGCCGACCTTTCCTCGACAAGTCGGTCATCGTATTCATTGATGATATACTCGTATACTCTAAGAGCGAGTTAGAGCACGAGCAACACCTACGCGAAGTTCTCGATGTGTTGAGAAAAGAAAGATTGTACGCCAAGTTTTCCAAGTGTGACTTTTGGCTTGAAGAAGTGCAATTCTTGGGTCACGTTGTCACTCGAGATGGAGGGAAAGTGGATCCCTCCAAGATTGAAGCTATGATGAATTTGGAGCCTCCCAAGAGTCCGTCAGAGATCCGCAGTTTCTTGGGTCTGGCGGGGTACTACCGGAGATTTATTCAAGACTTTTCAAAGATCGCTTCTTCCTTGACAGTTTTAACTCGGAAGAATGTGAAATTCGATTGGACTGAAATGCAAGAGAAGGCGTTCCGGATTCTACAAAAGATGTTGTGTGAAGCTTCAATCTTATCGTTGCCTAAAGGGTCGGAAGACTTCGTGGTCTATAGCGACGCTTCGAAAATGGGTTTGGGTTGTATGTTAATGCAAAGAGGCAAAGTAATCGCTTATGCCTCGAGGCAACTTAAGATACACGAGAAGAACTATCCTACCCACGATTTGGAGTTAGAAGCGGTGGTGTTCGCCTTGAAGCTTTGGCGACATTACCTTTATGGAACGAAGTGCACTCTCTATACAGATCATAAGAGTTTGAAGTACGTATTTGATCAAAAGGAGTTGAACATGAGGCAAAGGCGGTGGCTCGAGTTGCTCAAGGATTACGATTGTGAATTGCTTTACCATCCTGATAAGGCTAACGTTGTAGCCGATGCGTTAAGTCGGAAGGACTATAGCGGAAGTATTCGGGCTACCCATTCGAGAATCGAGTTAGTGTCTAGTCTTGTTGAAAAGATCAAGACGTCGCAAGTTGAAGCTTTGTTGGAAGAAAATCTCAAGAAGGAAGTCATGACGAAGCAGCGTTTGCTCTTAACGAACGATAGTCGTGGAGTAAAACTGTTTAGCAGTCGTGTGTGGGTACCCAAAGTTGGGGGTAACCGTGATCTATTGTTGGATCCCAGATTTAATCTTATAACAATAATGATATAAACAACAAGAGTATAAACAGCGGAAGCAATATAGTTAAATATCAAAAGCAGATTCAAATATCACAGTTCATATATAAAGCAAGTAGAAAGAACAAGATCTTCGTGAGATATATTCAGTTGATTCTTCTTATACAAGATATCAAAAAAAACACACTTTTGTCAAAGGAGTGATGGTCCTATTTATAAGACCATAAAGTAAACAGTGTACTATTCTGACAAATAGAAGCATGCTTGAATAGTGTCTTACCTAATAGGTAAGCTCAATACATGCTTGAACAGTAACCTACTCTATAAAGTAAATCTTATCACTAAGTGATTGGTTATCTGTTCTGATACTTTAGGAGTCTTCAGCGCCATCTTCAGAGAGAATGTCTTCAGAGCTCTGACGTTGTCTTCAGAGCCTCTGATGAAGCCATCTCTGATGTCTTCTGCTGAAAGTTGCAATCTCTGATGTCTTCGTCCTCTGAACTCTATGCCCTCTGAGGTCTATCTTTGGAAGTCCTCTGAAATAGGACTTGGTTATTTTCAACACTTTAACAAACATAAGATTTGGAGCTAACAATCTCCCCCTAAGTGTTGAAAATAAAAGATACAATAATAGCAGAGAATAGAAGATTTAAACTAGAAAGCGTAGAGGAGAAAAACATCCTCTTAAATATTACTTCTTAAACATTTGGAAGTTTAATACAGAGAAAGTAATATTCAAAAATAAAGAAACAAACTAAAATTTGTCACTTGAACAGATTCCATGGAATTTCATGATCAGATCTCTGAAGTTGATCATCGAGTCAATCTCTAAGTCAAGTTTTGCAAGTAAATCTGCTCTGTGCCTTTTTTCCTTCACATGGATCATTTTCTTTATACCTCTCAAGGTTTCATCAGAGTACTTTAGAAAGATCTTCTTTACTTGGTTTACTCTGTAGACGAAACCCAGAGGTTCTGCAACGATTGATCCAGTCTTCTGTTCCTCAAGTTTATCGAACGACTCCACAGGTTCAGTTACCTCCAGCTTTTCTTCCCCTAGGTTCAGAGCAATTTGGAAGTCACGTTTTGCTTTGTGTTTGACATAGGCCTCCATTTCCCGTCTGACTTCAACCATTCCCATCCTGATTTCCCTTCTTCCATGATCATATCTGGCAGAGCAATACGCATATAAATGTGGTAAATCATATGGATTTAGATTTACGAGATCATTATCATTGAACTCGTAAATCTTCTGATCAGATCGAGTTACCACATAGTGCCTATAGATGATCTTGTTGTAAGCAAAGGTCTTCTCTGAGATTTTGTTGATTTTGTTGATTTTGATGATTGGATCATCAAAGAGGACCTGTGCTCTTGGTCTGGTTTTATCTCTGACAAATCTTCGCTCATAGTCCGACATGTCCTCTCTGATCCTTGGATTCAGAGGAATGACTAGAGTGTTTGCCATATTGAACTCACAGTAGATGTATCTGAAGTGGTCTTCTATGGAAGCTTCGGGATTTGATTCAAGGAATGTAGGAGGTTTAGTGAACACTTTGGCTGGTAGACCAATGCTTGCCTTCTGAACAGGATTATCTGAAGGAGCCTGTTCATCAGCAACCATGGTTTCTGGTTCCTTCGTCTGTGGAGGATCTTCTGTTGTGGGTTCAGAGATGTAGCCATCTATCTCTGGTGATTCCCTCAGCTCTGTTGCTGTTGAAGTATGATGTGGTCTTGAATACATACTCTTCATCATCAATTACTTCAATCTGTTCTTCAGCAACTTCTTTTCCAGAATCTGATTTTTCTTCTTTTTCAGATTCTGGTTCTGCTCTTTCAGCCTCTGATTCGTAAGCATCTCTCATCACATAAGTTGGTCTTTCTGGTGATGAGAATGCATCTTCTGATGTAGAGAAGTCTACTAGTTGTTCGTCTTCATCTTCTTCCAGAGCTCCAATAGTTTCTGGAGTTGCAGCTATTATTGGAACTATTGGAGCACTCGAAGTAGATGGTGCTAGAAAGATAATAGGTACTGGCGACTTTAGAGTGGTCTGGTTATCTTCAGCAGAAGTTGAGGTTGAATGTCTCTCTGTTCCTTTTTCCTTGCTTTGGTTTCTTGCAGAGGGAGTGGACTCCTTTTGTGTTTCAACAGTTTTTGGTGTAGGAGTCTTCTCCCCCTTATGAAGATCGGATGACCCCTGAGGTTGGTCATCATGGTCATCAGAGTCTTCATACCTGGTTTTCTTTCGGGCCTACTCAGAGCATGCGACCTCTGGTTCCTTCCTCTTCAATGATCCCTCTGAAGATTTCACATCCTTCAGAAGGTCTTCAATCCTTTTGTTTTTCTGATTGGCTTTGGAGACGAACTTGCTGGAGATATTCAATACATTGTTGGTGATCTTCTTAGAGAAGTTGTGGAGGTCAGCCTTTGTAATGAATTCAGTGGTAGCAGGAGCAGCAACAGATGAGGTAGGGATCTTTGCAATTACTTCTGCCAAAGACTGCAAGACTTCCTTTTTGAATTGAGAGAAGTCTGCTTGTGTTGGAGTTGGGGCAGAAGGAGTTGGAATCATCTTGAGAATCTCTGTTGTGGAGTTCTGAATTTCTCTGGATAAAACCGAGTCATTTTTGATGACCAGGCTTTCTAGAGCATCCATTTTAGCATTCTGAGAGATAATGGTCGTGCGCAGCTCAGAGACCTCTGAAGTGAGCTTTGCAACTTCAGAGTTAGAGGCAGAGGCATCTGAGGTCTTCTCCATTTGAAGTTTAATCTCCTTCAGAGATTCTCTGATTTCATCACCAAAGATTCTGAACTCCTCTTTGGTAACGTAATCAGAGGGGGTGACCTTAGGATCAATACATGATTCTAAGTTTCCCTCGAGTTCAGAGGGGCCTTCTTTCGGAGTTGGCTTGATATTGACTCCGGAAGGACTTCCCATTAATCCTTGGGGACCCTTTTTTAAGGATTTCCCTATAATGGTTCCGATTGGTCTCTGATCATAAGAGTCAGAATCTGATGATGAGAAACGAATGTGGGTGGAAACCTAGATGTCCAGGCTAAGGAGTCCATGTGCAAGAAGGTCATGCCATTCTTTTTCTGACAGGTAATCCTTACGAGAGATCGTAGGTCTCTTCTGATCTAAGGGATGGTCCAACTTTTTATGAGCCACAAAGGCATCATGTGTGTGTGGAGGTGACATACTCTGGGGTGAATGAGTATTTTTATCTTGTTCTAAGTCCTGTTGGGAGGACTTAGCCGTATCAGAGGTTTCCCCTTTGGTGCGTGCTTCAGAGGCAGAAGTAGATGCCTCTGAGCGGCTAGGATGGGAAGGGTTCGAGGTGTGCACCTCTGTTTCAATGTCCACTGATGCTGGACCACCTTGGACAGTAAATGTGTTTGCACGGGGATTTGGGCTTTGGAATCTCTCATGTGTGCCAACAAGGACATCTTTTTCTACCTCACCGCCCTCAGATTCTAAGATTAGAAACTCACCCTCTGGAATTCTCTCTTCCTCACCTTCCTCTGCTCTGACAGAGTTATTCTCTTCGTCAGAGGGAGGGTTCTCTTGTTTTCTCTTCCTTACTCTCTCAGAGCCACCCTCTGGTTGCGCTCTGTTAACGTTTTGAGCAGTATCAGAGATATCACTCTCTGATTCAGGCTCAGACTCAGAACCTAAGTGTGTTGGGGATCCCATCATCGGTTCTGATGATTGGGCAACACGACTAAGTAGGAGGTGGGTAGTAAAGTCAGCAGAAATTATCTCAATCATGGTGTATGGGAAACGTCGGTCATTTGGATAAGGAGGAACCTCTGTAGCTTTGAACGAGTTCATCATAAATAGAGGTGTCCTTGGGCCCTCCTCAGTGATGGAGAATTTCTCCATTGCTTGTTGAATGACCACAGAGATGAATCTGGGAAACAGTACCGAAATTGGTTGTTTTCCTTTGGCCAAGTCTTTGTTCTTCTTGTCCACCGCCGTCAGCATCTCACAGAAGAGAATGTGAGCCATATTTATGCTTCTGTTGAAGAAGAGAGCATACATTATGGCTAGAATTGCTGGATGGGTCTTATCCTGGCTTCCAATCTTGCAGGTAATTGTTCGGTTGAGAACACTAAACATAAAGTTCCACTTGGGAGGCAGGTACTGACGTCTGAATTGACTTAGGCGTGTGATCTCCCTGTTGTAGCCTAAGTGGTGGAGGAACTGAAGAAGAACTTCTTGAGTTGGTGGTTTCTCAAAGGTTTCTATTTGAAGATCAATTTTTGTGAGCAGGTTGAATCGGCGAGTTAGGGTTTGTGGGGTGATTCTTATGTTCATGCTTTGTTCACCTAGGTCAATGTACCCAACCAGTCCTTCCTTTTCATCATCGTATTCACTTGAATACCACCATTGTTGGACATGTTTGGTGAGGACATCGTTGAGTTCGCAGTTGGGCAAAAAGTTGAGGATTGGGCGAAACTGCTCATCGTATTTGGTTGGGGTGACGTCCAGAAAGTAGTTGTTACCTTTTACTGGAACATCGAACTGTGCCATATTCAAGCTTGGAACAAGTTTGCTGGAGTTATCTGAGGTTTGGGAATGAGCCGCCATTGTTGCAGGTTTTTGAGAAAGATGAGAGCTTAGAAAGAGAGATTTGGGATTTTGGATTCTGAGAGCGTAAAGAATAATGAGAAGAGAAAAAGGGTTTTTATGGACAGAAAAAGAAAGGTAGAGGGAGAGGTTATGGAAACGGAGATTGAGAGTTCCAATGTCAGAAAGGACGTTCCATCATCCCCTAATTAATAGGTGACACGTTGAGGTGTGTAGGGGAGAGCCGCTTGGTGTCAGAAAACCGCCAGTTGGGTTTTTGAAAAGAAACGAATGGTTATCCAAAAGATTTATTATTAAAAGAATTTCCTGGAATATTCGTTTAATGAGAAAAGATCAGAGGCGTTGATATAAATATCAAAGTCAAGATCAGAGGCTCTGATATAAATATCAGAGACAAGATCAGAGGCTCTGATATAAATATCAGAGACAAGATCAGAGTCTCTGATATGAGTATCAGAGAAGCTCACTTTCTCCCCCTTGAAAGATGAAAGGTTCTTTGTCTCCCCCTTGACCAAAGAATGAAGTCTTTATCTTCTCCCCCTTGACACATGCTTGGAGATACAAAAGAATGATTTTTACCATTTGTGAAAAAGTCCAAAGGCTCTGATGAATGGATCAGAGACTCTGATGTTTTCCTGTGTTAGGCAGACATGTTCAACATACCCAACTTGCTAATTAAGAAATTGAACCTTCGTTCATCTAAAGCTTTTGTGAAAATATCAGCAAGTTGAAGATCAGTTGGTACAAAATACATCTCTATTGTTCCCTTTTCAACATGATCTTTCAGAAAGTGGTACCTTACATCAATGTGCTTTGTTTTGGAGTGCTGTACTGGATTGGCAGAGATGGCTATGGCACTTTTTGAATCACACAGAATTGGAATTCTGTCATTTTGTAAGCCATAGTCTCGGAGCTGAGTTTGCATCCATATGACTTGAGAGCAACAACTAGCAGCAGCAACATATTCTGCCTCTGCTGTGGAAGTTGAAACACAGTTTTGCTTCTTGGATGTCCAACTTACCAGCTTATTTCCCAATAACTGACAGCACCCAGAGGTACTTTTTCTGTCAAGCTTGCATCCTGCATGATCTGCATCAGTGTAAGCTGATAAATCAAAACTAGAAAGTTTTGGATACCAGAGGCCTAATGAGGGTGACCCTCTCAGGTATCTGAAATTTTTTTGACAGCAGATAAATGAGATTCTTTTGGATTTGCTTGATATCTAGCACAAAGACATGTTGCAAACATTATGTCAGGCCTACTTGCAGTTAAGTATAATAGTGAACCTATCATGCCTCTGTAAGTTTTGACATCTACAGATTTTCCCGAAAGATCAGAGTCAAGCTTGACTCCTGTGGCAATAGGGGTTTTCATAGAGGTTGAATCATTGAGTCTGTATTTTTTCAAAATGTCAGAGACATACTTAGATTGAGTTATAAAAGTACCCTCTGATGTTTGCTTTACTTGTAAGCCTAGAAAGAATGTTAATTCTCCCATAAGACTCATCTCAAATTTACTCTTCATCAACTCTGAAAACTTATCACAATACTTTTGATTTGTAGAGCCAAATATAATGTCATCAACATATATCTGTACTAAGAGCATCTCATTTTTGTACCTTTTTATGAACAAGGTTGTATCTATTGTACCTTTTTCAAAACCATTATTTATCAGAAATGTGGATAGAGTAGCATACCATACTCTTGGAGCTTGTTTAAGTCCATATAGAGCTTTATCAAGATAATAAACATGGTTTGGAAACTCTGTATTCTCAAAACCAGATGGTTGCTGGACATAAACCTCTTCATTTAATTTACCATTCAGAAAGGCAGATTTAACATCCATTTGATATACTTTGAACCCTTTGTGTGCAGCATAGGCTAAGAAGATTCTAATTGCTTCTAGCCTAGCCACAGGTGCAAAGGTTTCATCATAATCAATGCCCTCTTCTTGGCAATATCCCTTAGCAACCAACCTAGCTTTGTTTCTGATTATAATGCCATCCTCATCCTTTTTATTTCTGAAGACCCATTTAGTTCCAATTGCAAATTTTCCTTTAGGAAGGGGAACTAAGGTCCAGACTTTGTTTCTTTCAAACTCTTGAAGCTCATTCTGCATTGCAGAGATCCAATGAGGATCTTCAAGAGCTTCATTTACCTTCTTTGGTTCAATGATGCTTAAAAAATTTACAAAAAAGCATTCATTGATTGTGGCTGATCTGGTTTTGACACCCTCTGAAGGTGATCCAATGATCTGATCATGGGGATGATCCTTTGTCCATCTTGTGAGCGGAGCATGAACATGAGGTGGAGTTTGAGCTTCAGAGATGACAGTTGGAGACATCTCTGTTGTGCTGAGCAGAGGCTCTAATGTTGATTCCAGAGGCTCATGATTTGATTCCAGAGACTCTAAAGTTGATTCCGGAGGCTCTGAAATTGATTCAGTTCTTGGACCTGCATTCAAGGAAGCAGAAGTTGTAACTTCAGAGGGACCAGAGAGATTTGTACCTGACGTTTGTGGTTCCTCTAAAGTTGCTCTATGAATATCTCTGAAAAAAAAACTCTGAGTTTTCATCATCAAAGAAGTCTTCGAAAATTTTGTTGAGTTCGGATTCTCTTATCTTTGATGATTCAGAGATATTTTTGGCAATTTAATTGATATCTTTGCTGGCCAAACTTTTGTCATCATCAAAAGACACATTGATACTCTCTTGGATTGTTCTGGTTCTTTGATTGAACACTCTGAAAGCTTTTGAGACTAATGAATAGCCAATGAATTTGCCTTCATCTGTTTTTTTGTCAAACTTTCCAAGAGACTCTCTATCATTTAGAATATAACATCTGCATCCAAAAACATGGAAATATTTAACATTAGGTTTCCTGTTGTTAATGAGTTCATAAGATGTTTTCTTGAATCTTTTGACAATTGTAGCTCTGTTTTGCGTGAAACAGGCTGTTGCCACTGCCTCTGCCCAAAAGTTTGTGGGAAGTTCTGATTCTGCAAGCATAGTTCTTGCAGCTTCAACCAGTATTCTGTTTTTCCTTTCAACAACACCATTTTGTTGAGGTGTTCTAGCTGCAAAAAAAGTTCGGAATTATGCCTTCCTCTAAAAGATATGAGTTGATTTTTTCATTTCTGAACTCTGTTCCATTATCACTTCTCAGTTTCTGAACTTTGGTATCAAACAGAACCTGCAATCTTTTTAACAATCTTATTAAAATATCAGGGACATCAGACTTGGCTCTGATGAATTCTATCCAAGTATATCTAGAGTATTCGTCAATCAAAACGAGGATATACTTTTTACCTGACAAGCTCTGTACAGAGATAGGACCACAGAGGTCCACATGAAGCATATGCAGAGGTTTTGGACAATTATTATCACTTTTGGTCTTGTGGGAAGATATTTTCATTTTTCCCATTTCACAAGCAGAACAAATATGATCTTTGTTAAACTTCAGAGATGGCAATCCCTTAACCAGATTTAGTTTGACCAATTTATCAAGTGAAGAAAAGTTCAGATGTGAGAACTTTTTATGCCAGAGCTAAACATCTTCACTGTTCAGAGATACTAGACAGAGTTTCTCTGAGTCAGTTTTTATGTGTTTGGAAAAATTCATTCTATATAAATTTCCCTTTCTGTCAGCTCTGAGCATTTCTTGACCTGTTTTTGAGTGAAGTAGTGAACAATGTTTTTCTTGAAATTTCACATCAAAACCATGGTCACAAAGTTGACTTATGCTGATCAAGTTATGCTTTAACCCATCAACATAAGCAACCTTTGATACTGAAACATTACCTCTTGTAAGCTCACCATAACCCTTAATTTGTCCTTGCATATTGTCTCCAAAAGTTACTGCTCCTCCATATTTAGCTTTGAAGGAGGATAGTAACTTTTTATCTCCAGTCATATGCCTTGAACACCCAGAATCTAAGTACCAAATCGGCATTGACTGTTTTTGCAAGACAAATTAGATTTTCTTAGCTACCCATCTCATTATGGGTCCTATTTTGTTAGACTTCTGATTATCGTTTTGAAATTTTGCCTTCTTATCTTTTGATGTTTTGGCAGAATTGTCCTTTTTCTTTTGAGGCGTTGTCTCTGAATTTTTATTCAGAGATTGATTAAGAAAACAGTGAGAACCTTTGAAGTGATTTTTTAGTTTCATCAAGAGTTGGATGCAATTGCACTTTACAGAACAAGAAGAAGTAGAAGCAAAGGATTTCATTTCATTAAATGCATTCGGTACATTATGATTCCTTTTTGAATTAGTACTAGGAATATTACAAGTATTCCTAACTACTGCTTTTCTTTTAGCTTGAGAGACAGCCTTATTTTCAAGTTGCCTTCTCTTGTTCAGAAACATCCTCTTCTCTTTGTTGCTCACTGCACAAACAGGATCAGAATGGTTAATTTCTTGCCATTTTCCTTTTTGTCCAGGAGTAAACTTGATTGGTTTATAAGTGTAGAGTTGAGAAGTGATATTTTTATTCTTTTCCTTTTCTTGTAATTCTTTTTCAAGTTCCAGAGAAGTTTTTGCTTGAAGACACATTTCTGCAAAGTCAGGACATATTGGTATTCTGGGTTTAATTTTCAAAACAGAAATAGGAATGTTCAAAATTCCAGAACCAACGGTATCTATCTTTTTATGAATTACTTTCTCTGGTTTATAGAAAATCTGTTCATCTACCTCTGGATCAGATTCAGAATCAGAGTCAAGAAAGTCTCGTTCAGTCTTACCAGAGACAATTACCTCTGATGGTTTCTCAATTTTCTTAGGTCTGGAGACTTTGATGATTCTTTTCATGCTTTCTTTCTTCTCTAAATCAGCTATGATGTTTTCTTGATTTATTTTCTTGATGTCATCCGCAAATGTAGTTCTGATGCATTCATCAGAGATTGGTGAATACAGAGGGGCATCTGGATTAAGTGAACTCTGAGGTTCATCTTCAGAAGTACTTGCTTCAGAGGTACTTTGTTCAGATATCTCCGATTCATCTTTGATGAATGCATTAAACTTAAAAATCTCTTTAGGATCATTGCTCTGAGGTTTTATGAAAAATACTTCTGAAGTTTCCTTTTCTATTTTTAGTATGGAATTTGGAAAGCTTTGTACTTCAGAGTATGCTACATTTTTAAAGTTCAGAGCCCTTATTTTTGATCTCTCTGAGGTTTTTATTCTTTTGAAATTGTTCAGTGATGGACAGTCAGAGCTCTGGACCTTTTTTTTACAGAAAGTGGAAGAAAGTGAAGTTTTCTTCAATCCAGTGAATGCATCCAATTCATTGAATCCAAGCCCTTGAGTATCCATTTGAGAGTTTATCTTTATATGAACATCCTGAGCATCAAGATAACTTTTGATTTGAAGTTCTTTCCTTTCCAGATATTGATGTAAGATTTCTCTTTCTTTTTGGAAAAAATTGGTTAAGGTAACAGAATTGAGTCTTTCATACTCATATTTTTTTACTTCTTCTTCTTTAACTTTTAAAATTTTCTCAAGTTCTTTGAATTTTTCTAAAAATGATTTTTCCTTTTGTTTCTGAGCTTTTTCAAGATCAGATTTTTCAACAAAAATATCTCTCTTTTCTGATTCAAAAAGATCTTTTTCCCTTTTGTAAAAATTAAGATCTTTTGTCATTTGTTTTGCTTTTTCTTTTTCCTCAACAAGTTTTTGCTTTAGGATTTGAAATTCATCTGTTAGTTTAATAACATCCAATTCAAGATCACTTTCAGAGGTGGAAGGAGAGTTTACCTTTTCAGAGTAGTCCTCTGATGATCCGTCACTTTGATCATCTGTGAACGCCATACCGCAGAGATTGGTGGGTTCTTCCTCTCCATTGCTTGTTGAGTATGACAGCCAGTCTTCCATCTCTGCTACAAGTACTCTTTCTTTGACATTGTATTTGTACTTGTTTTTGTAGTAGTCTTCATCCTTGATGAGTCTACCTCTGCAGTTGGCGGAGTAATGACCTGGCTTTCCACATCTAAAACATCTTCCATCGTTTTGGTTTGATGGAAGAGCAGTGTCTGATTCTGTCTTCTATGCTTGTACTTGTGGTTGTGGCTTGAAGTACCTCTGAGGTTGAGGATACCTCGGCTGAAATGATTGTTGAGATCTTGATTGTTGAGTAGAATCATGATTGGTGAAATAAACGCCCTTTTGATCACTATGCAGAGTAGATCTGGGCTCTTGTTGATATTCAGTTTTCTGAAATCTTCTTTCTGGATTTCCTCTTCTTTCTTCATCATCTCTTCTTCCTTCAAAGACTTTCTTGCCAAATTTCTTGTTAAATTGATGGGTGATTAATGCAAGAGATTTGGCAAAGGCATTGATGTCATCATCTGAGTCAGAATCTGAGTGTTCAACTTCTTCAGACATCATAACCTTTTTGGATTTTCTTTTAGATTCCCTTTTTGAACAATTGTCTTTTTCTGCATTTCTGCATTCTTGTGATACACCCTTCTATTTTGACATGAGTGCAAGTGGACCACCTAAAGAGGTTTTTGATTTTTATTTAACAACTTCTTTTTCCTGTGCTACCAAGGTACCATAAATGTCAGTTAATGACCATGATTCAAGATTTTGATTGGCTTGTATCGACATTGACAGTTGTGACCATTCTTCATTTAGACTTTTAAGAAAGAGAACATTGTTTTCTTCTTTTGTTCTCATGACCCCAAATTTTCTGCATTTGTTGATGAGGATGTTAAACCTTGAGTATGTTTGATGTAAGGTTTCTTCGGGTAATGCATGAAAATCATGATATTCATTGATACAAAGATTTATCCTGTTCTTTTGAGTTTGTAGGCCTCCTTCAAGTTGATATAACAACTGATCCCATATCTCTTTTGCAGTTACGCAAGAATCAAGTTCTTGGAAGATATCATTGGGAATGGCCATTATAAGTAATCTAACAGCTTTTGAATCATTATCCATCATGTTAGTTTCTTCATCCGTAAAGTTTGAAGTTTTCTTTTCATAGTAAGCAGGGATTTCAGCAGTATCTGCTGTTGCTGGAACTCTTGGTACCAACACCATTGGTTGGTGAGGTCCATCGTTCACTGATCTTAACAGATCCCTGTCCATGCCTTCTAAGAAATTTACCATCCTTATCTTCCATTGAGGATATTCATCCCTTAGAAGTGTAGGAGGTTTGGTTAATGATCCGGCTGTATAAATGGCACTTATGCTTGAGTTTGCCATTTTTGTGAAGAAAAGATGAAGATTTGAAGAACTGAGGCTTTTCTATGAAGATCTTTCTATTAAATGATGTAACTGTGATTTACTTTTAAATCTGGAGCATATGAAGTTTAATAAACCAGGGTTTACACAAACATGCACAGATAATAAAAGCTTGAATCAGTAAGAATTAAATCTATCCGAGTATGCAGATATGATCTTTCTTTGTTTTAGAAAACAAAGGAGGCTCTGATACCAATTATTGGATCCCAGATTTAATCTTATAACAATAATGATATAAACAACAAGAGTATAAACAGCGGAAGCAATATAGTTTAATATCAAAAGCAGATTCAAATATCACAGTTCATATATAAAGCAAGTAGAAAGAACAAGATCTTCGTGACATATATTCAGTTGATTCTTCTTATACAAGATATCAAAAAAAGCACACTTTTGTCAAAGGAGTGATGGTCCAATTTATAGGACCATAAAGTAAACAGTGTACTATTCTGACAAATAGAAGCATGCTTGAACAGTGTCTTACCTAATAGGTAAGCTCAATACATGCTTGAACAGTAACCTACTCTATAAAGTAAATCTTATCACTAAGTGATTGGTTATCTGTTCTGATACTTCAGGAGTCTTCAGCGCCATCTTCAGAGAGAATGTCTTCAGAGCTCTGACGTTGTCTTCAGAGCCTCTGATGAAGCCATCTCTGATGTCTTCTGCTGAAAGTTGCAATCTCTGATGTCTTCGTCCTTTGAAGTCTATGCCCTCTGAGGTCTATCTTTGGAAGTCCTCTGAAATAGGACTTGGGTATTTTCAACACTTTAACAAACATAAGATTTAGAGCTAACATGTATTGCTTGAGGATTCTCACAAGTCCAAGTATTCCATTCATCCGGGAAGTACAAAGATGTACAGGGACTTGAAGTTGCATTATTGGTGGCCAGTAATGAAGCTTGATGTGGCGCGTTATGTGGAGCGTTGTGTGACGTGCTCGCAAGTTAAGGCCGAACATCAACGTCCGTATGGGAGTCTTCAGTCCTTAGAGATTCCCGAGTGAAAGTGGGAACATATTACCATGGACTTCGTGACGAAGTTTCCTAAAACTCTTCGAGGTCACGATACCATCTAGGTAATAGTCGATAGATTGACTAAGAGCGCTCACTTCTTGGCTATGCGCGAGACTTTACCGATGGACAGGTTAGCAAAACTTTACATCGATGAAGTGGTCTCGAGGCATGGAATACCCTTGCCGATCGTGTCGGATCGCGACAATCGGTTCACTTCGAACTTTTGGGATGGGTTTTAGAAAGATCTTGGTACGCGAGTTAAGTTGAGTACGGCTTACCATCCACAAACCGACGGGCAAAGCGAGAGAATGATCCAAACTTTGGAAGACATGTTGAGGTCTTGTGTCATCGATTTCGGGGGTAGTTGGGACTCTCACCTACCTTTGGTGGAGTTTGCTTAAAACAATAGCTACCACTCGAGTATTGGAATGGCACCTTTTGAGGCGTTGTACGGGCGGAAGTGTCGAACTTCCGTGTGTTGGCTTGAAGCAGGAGAGAAGAAATTCGCCGGACCTGAGATCGTGCAAGAGACAGTCGATAAGGTCAAAAGCATTCGTGAAAGATTGAATGCGGCTCAGGATTGGCAGAAGAGCTATACCGATAAGAAGAGGCGGCCGATGGAGTTTCAAGTGGGCGACCGTGTGTTGCTTAAGGTATCGCCATGGAAGGGCATTATCAGGTTCGGAAAACGTGGGAAGCTGAGTCCCCGTTTCCTTGGACCTTTCAAAGTGCTTAAGCGGGTGGGTTTGCAAGCCTACCAATTGGAATTGCCTCCAGAGTTGAGCAGAATCTACAACACGTTCCATATTTGTTACCTTCAGAAGTGTTTGGCGGAGGAAGAAAGCGTCATTCCCCTCTCAGAGTTAAGAGTGGACGAGGGTAACCGTTGTGTAGAAGAGCCTGACGCTAACTTAGAGAGAAAGTCTAAGAAGTTGCGTCACAAAGAGGTCACTATGGTCAAGGTGCAGTGGAAGCATCATCGGGGAGCCAACGTGACTTGGGAAGCTGAGGAGGATATGAAGCGAAGATATCCTCGTCTTTTCGAGTAGATGAGATTTCGGGGACGAAATCATTCCCAAGTTGGGGAGGATTGTAACACCCCGAGTTTCGTTAGACCATTTTGGAAGAAGAAGCAAAGTCAGTGGACGGTGCGAGTCACGGCGCGACTTAACCCCGCCATAACCCGCGCGGTGGCCTGAGCGGTTTAAAGAGATATTTCCTGAAAAATATCTCATTTGGTTGATAACTTAAATCTCATTCTCTATCAAGTCTCTCTTTTCTCTCTCTCTTTTCTTCATCTATTTTCCTTGGTTGCTTCAATCTTCCATATATTGCTAGTATTAAGTGTATCTAGCAAGGGTTCGGTATATAAAGCTTCATCTTCTCTCGGTGGTCGATATCTGGATTTTCGGGTTTTTGTCTAAAACCTATTTGGTGAGTTCCTACTACCTTTTTCTAAACCTTATACATGTCAAAACTTACATTTTGAACTTCTATATATCTACATGGTTTCAGATCTAAGTTTACTACATTTTGATGTAACTTGAGTTTTGGGAGATTTTAGGGTTCCCGATCATTTTCGACTAAAATGATGGGTTCCATCTTATTTGAAGTAAAAGGAGGTTTTACTTGCACATTTATGTGGATTATTTGAAAGAATGTATATAAACTCATTTTTTATGATTTTCATTCTTACCAGCAGTTAAACTTGAAGGAAAACATTTTGTTTATAAAATGTTTTTATACCATGTGACTATCTATGGTTGGTCACATATGTATTGTGACGAGTCTGTACCATTACTAGTGGATCCCTAGGTTTTGAGTTGGCTTTTATTATTGGGATGTCTATTCCCCTTTCTGTAGCTATGGATGCAGATGATCCTCGGGGGCCATTTGGTATGGTTATGTGAGACCGGTTACTAGCTATGGGTCATGATGTAGTCCTAGTGAACGAGTATGACTGGTTTCCTCGATGGCCCTCCCTCACATCTTAGTACGGACCTTGTTGTTCGTGGCCATGGATTCCATGTATTTAGCTCACAACTCGGATTGTGGCCTACTTTTGTGTTCCGACGCAATCCTTGGTAAATCGGGTTTCCCCCGTCATTGCAAGATGAATTTTCGGACCGATCAGTCCTTACGTGGAAAAGATTTCAATTGTAAGCCAAAACTTATTGAAAATATTTCCTTTTAATACAATTGTTTATATCTTTTGAAATTATAAACTGTATGTTCTCACTAGGCTTTAAGCCTAACACTTTTTCTCAAATGATATGTATAGCAGGTTCCCATTAGCGGTGGGTTGCCAAGGGCTTGAGTAACGAGCTTGGTCTCGGGGATTTTTGAGATGACTAGTATTGATGTTGGGCAATTGTTTAAGTCCCATTCTTTTGGTGATATTGGATTAACAACCGATGTAATCTAGATAGTTTATGTTTGGATTAGTTTGTTGTTGAATTCCATATCCGTATACAGATTTTGTAAAGGTTAAGTACATTTCCCCTTTTTGGGAGGTTTATACCAAGTAATGATGCTTATTTGTCCAGTTTCTGCGTTTTAAATTCACTCAGGTTTTTAGGGTGTTACAGATATCCACTTTAAACACAGTAATGGCCAGAGGCGAAATTACATAAGGAGTGAAAAGACCAAAGAGGGGGATAGAGAACAAAGGTCGAAAGACCATTATGGCATTCAAAAAACATAGAAAATGGCCAAAGGCCAAAGGTATCAGGTGGGATAGACCAAACAAATAGATAGGGATCAAAGTTTGAAATACCATTTTGGCATTCAACAGATAGCAACCAAAGATGATAAGATCATAGTGGATATAATGTCCCAAGTCAATCCACAATTGAAACCAGTGAGTATTAATCCAGGATTTGTTGTAGCCAACCAAAACCCAACTCAAGATATGGTTCAAAATAGAAAAGCGCCATGAACCAAAATTGACCAGGCTAAGAATGAATTGAAAACAGCAGGGCATATAATTACAGCTCAAAATTTTAAGGGACCAAACCATCTTATAACTTCCTTTAATAGCAATTACTCCAAAATCCACAATAAAAATTGAAATAGGGAATTGGGCCAAAAATTCTATTTACCATCACCCAAATCCACAGAAATATATCAAAGAGATAATCATACCCCAGAAATGAAACCAAGACCTTAAAGTAGCCAAAAAGTTCCTCCTTTAAGAAATTGGTGACTCCAAATATTAACACAGACCCCTTTCCCTCTATACACACTCAATCTAAGAAAAACAACTCTGTAATGGATTTTAGATTTTGATAAAATGAATTATTATTCTATAACTATCTAAATTTAGCTCAATACCTTTTCCCAGTTTATCTTCAGCAACCTTGTTCTTCTTCAATGGTAAACCTTTTTGGTTCATTGTTTTTTTTGGTGTGTGTGTGTGTGTGTGTTTTTATTGATTATGTTATTGTGTGGTTGTAAGTGTTGATTGATTGATCAGTGAAATTAGATGGGATTATAAAATGAAGTTTTGTGTGAATTTTTGCAGGTGAATGTTTCAGCAGGAACTTCATAGTCATCTTCATCATCTGTTTTGAATAATTATCAGATGGAGCCCAGTATGCAAATTTCTTTTGAAGATAATTTTAACCATCGATTTAGTTTCCACTTGTTTCGTTTATTCATCATTTTCATTTCGTGGGTTTTGGGACACCTCCATAATTTATCCATCGATTTAGTTTCCACTTGGTTCTATTTACTTTGTATAAGAAGAAAAACCAAGAAGAGATCCACAAGGGGGAGGAAGATAATGTTTGTAAACTAATGAAACCGCATAAACGTGCATTTTTATTGTGTTTTCTTCTGTGATAACGATTTTGGTTTGAAAACTAATGTAATTTCTTCATGGTTTTTGACAACAGATGGTTGGAATGAAGAGGCCATACCCCTTTTGAATTTTAACATCTGCTCTCCCACTTGTTCTTAACATCTACATATGAATTTTGTTGGTGATTCAGACCTTCACAAGCAAATCATTACTTCATAAGAGCCACTAAAAATTTGATACCTACCAGCAGCTTCCAAAGCAGCAACAAGGGTTTTCTTCGTTGGAACTCTATTGATGTCAATCTTGATGTCAGTGAGTGTCAGTCTCTTGAAGTTGATTTGACTCCTTACCATGTCAGGGGAATCGACAAGTGCCTAACAATCAAATAATTTATAAGAGTGTTGTTGGTATAAAAGATTATATAACTTCCATTTTTTAGGAAAACGGTAAACATGTAGTTGAACAAAGCACATGAAAAAACAAGTATAGCAACAACAACAACACCAGCCATCCAGAAAACCAATCTCCAGCTATTTCATACCTCACCATGAAAAGAAAAAAGGAAGTAGCTACTAAAAAACTCCATACAACAAAATTTGGGATAGAGAACGAGCATAAATACTATGTTTTTTCAAAAAATATCAAAATTAGCAGAATCAACCAAAAATGATGCCACTCTAGTTCCTACAGAAATTTTTTAGAAGTCTATCATTTCTTGCTCTTTTTCGAGGAAAAAGAGGATAATCTACACTTGCTTATTGAAATAGCAAGTGTATCATTTCTTGCTCTGTTTGATTATTCTCATTGAAATGTAATCCTATCTTTGGAATCAAAATCACCAAACATATCATTAATCAGACTCTCTAGAAAACAGATAAGACCCAAACATGTAGAAAAGAATAAAAATCAAACAACAAAACAATAGAAACCGTTAACACCCTTAAATCTGGAAATAGAAACTAAATTAAAATTTTCTAATTTCATCAATAAATGATTCATCTACAAACATAATTTAAGATTTAACCTCAATTACACACATACATATTATACGGACAATCTGTAATAAGGACGGGTGCTACTAAAACCCAATAATAGTCACTATCTCCAAACCACGGAAGACTTCACCAAGCACTTACACTTGCACAAAGCTAAGGCTCAACTCATCATAGCTTCTAGAACCAAACCCCCAACTGGTACCTGATGCACATGCCGACAAATAAAAAAGTTAGGCTTAACGCCTAGTGAGTTCAGGAGTTTTACATGGGTAAATATATTTTTAGAAGAATGAACCTCACTTGAAACAATGACCAGACAATTGGTGTTCTTTAAAACGTGGAAACGACTCTTTTCCAAAATCTTGCACTTTCCAAAGATGGACACCTCGTTTAAAATTTGCTTTATAAATTGATGCAACTTGAACTAAGTCGAAACATGAACCATCATCAAAACCATGTATACCGTACGTGTGAAAACATGGACACTAGGTCCAATACTCACACGACCATATTCGAACAGACTTTAATTACCAAAACACGAAGTTGACATAATTCATTCAAACCTTAATATTCGAGGAGGATGGTCCAATATTAAGGTCCTCATTTTATGTCGACCATAAAGACCCAATGACAATAAAGTAAAGCATCCTTATATTTAAAAACATTGATAGCCGACAATGGGGGAAACCCGTATCCGTTGAGGGTGGAGGGAACACAAAAGTATGCCACCCAACAATGTTAATCGGATGACACCTCCCGACATCACGGCCAGGTGTCCCTACAACTTCTTTACAATCCCACCCCAAGTAAAGTTGACCTTCATGAACATCCCAAAGGACTCCACCCCAAAGGCCCGACACACTTAAAGACTACCTCTCAGGCAGTACTCCAAGCGGCGGGGGTCCTAGCGCCTACTTTGCCTGTAGCGCTACCAGACTCAACCCCTCCCAATGCATAGTTGTAAAGTTTCCGGTCATAAAACATGGGTACTGACGGTCACCCGCAATACTCAATCGACCATCCAAAACAGACTGACTGACATGCCTATGGATCAATTACAACACTGTCTAACGTTACATGACTCCAATTGAAAGACCAAAGCTCCCAAAACATGTAACTCCCAAATGGCATGAAATAATCGCCATCAAACTCCAAAATTTCCCAACTGTTTTTAAAACCGAACAAATGTCCTCAAGACTCCATTTAGTCAAAACCGAGTCAATGACCCAACAGTTTACGTAAATACCCAATGAAAGCAATAGAGACATCAAAATACGTTTGACCAACAATTATGCAAACACCACGACCCAAAAGGTAATTAACCCAAAACCTCTCATTGGTTGAAGCAAAATGTTTTCCAAATGAACTCTTTCCCTTCATGTTGTCAAAATGACTCATAGTTCAATGATATGCATTGTCCAACGGTTTATAAAATCGTATGCACCAAATGGACAATTATATAAAATGACCTCCATTTATACATTAAATCATCAAAGAAATATATCAAAATGATTTATTTATCAAAATGCCCAAAAATCACAAGGATATGTGTTACATAAATTTATAAAGTTAAATATATTCAAATAACCAACTTATCAGCAGTTAATAATTTAATGTAAAACACAAACACTTTAAAAAAAACATTTTGGCATGTACACCGTTTTTACAAATCAACTAGAGCTCACCTTGCTAGGTTAAGTTAAACCTAGGTTTCAATCCCCAACCATTGGCCTCCAAAAGTATATATTCCACCCAAAGCTTTCCGAAGACACCCATTTCAACTCTTCAACTCAAGGCTCCAAAACCTAGATCCACACATTTTCAACCGTAAATAACCATAACCAAACACATAGAAACATTCCCCAAACACTTAATCATCAACATATCTATTTTGGGCAAAACCCTAATTTTGACCCAAGACTCCCAAAATCTTCCAAACCGAAATTAGAGAAATCAACACTAGGAGACCATCAATGGAGCATTTATAACTTACATTAAGGTTTAGAAATGGAAGGTATACACTTACCACTTAGGTTTTGTCAAAGCCTAATAATCCCAAAATCTCTAGTGTTGAAGGTAAAAAGCTTGATCTTGCATTAAGGATGAAGACATCAACATAATATGGAGGGGGAACACTTTGATCTTCATAGAAAAGCCCCAAAAATCGGTTAGGGTTTATGAGGGAGCGAGAGGAAATGATTTGGGAGAGAAAGGAACTGAATTGAGGAAGTAACAAATGAGAAATGGGGTTAAAATCTGATTTTAAATCGACCAAGGGACGACCGCGAGTATGCCCCGCGATCGCTTGGCACTCTCGCTGAGAGTGTACCACGAACAATGATGCCCTCCGTGAAAGTGACACGCGATTGTGACACATGTCACTTTCGCTGTCACTTTCGCCCAGACTCCCCGAAGCCCGAAAATTCGATCTTTTTCTAAGGCCCTCGACACACTTTGGGACTTTTAGAAGTGTTTTCCCAACATGAATTCCACCAAACACGAGGTACAGAAACGCCTGGGTGGCTCTATACTTACCGAAAATTACGGGTGTTACAATCCTCCCAACCTTAAATGAGATTTCGTCCTCGAAATCTAGATTGCAACAAACGCTGCCCGTAGGATAGATTGTCCTTAATCCATGATCTAGAACCACTACCATAACTCTTATGTCGATACCCACGACAGTCGTCCCCTTGGATACGTTACACTTATGTCCGAGTGAACACTAAACTCACTAAGGTAGTCTTTATTCACAAGACTACGGTTGTCTCCCAACCTTGGGTGACGCTTACTACTTCAAGAGTAGTCTGTGCCCTCCACTTCACGTCGGCCAATTCACCTCAGCTCAACATAACTCTGGACCCAAACCAAAGTTTGACATCAACCTCCAAAAAGTTCTCAAAATTCTTAATGATCGGTTCTTGATATTGACATCGCTGTCCTTTCGAGGCGTACCAATACGCTCTCTAGGTAGCTAGCTAAAATAGCTCTGACTATCACTCAACCCCAATCTATTCCCAACCTCGAACATTCAATCAATAAGATATTTACCATATCAAGGAAGCTTATACACCTCGATACCTATTTACCAACATCTGATGTTCCCTTAAATTCCACCACCGCGAGGCTAACATTTCTCATGATCCAACGGGGAAACTTCCAAACATTCTAAAGATTCATTAACCTCAAAATAACAAGTCGACGCCTAAAACTATAATGGTCGCTACGAACGTAGGTACACCGACAACATTTCCTTCCAGATTTGCATTGCCATATTACAGTTAACACCTAACATGACACTAGAGTTCCCACTCTTACATCCCTAACAAATGAACCACAACATCCCATTTAGCCCTGAAGACTTGCCCCGATGGCACATTCCCCAACACGCGCATGATGTCGGATGTTCAACCCAACAACCCATCTCCAATCATGAGCAATTAACCACACAAAGCCTTAACCCGAAGATCTATCGTAGCAGAAAGATCACTTCTTAATTTAACTGAGAGAAAACTTAAATCTAATACCTCAATTAACCATGCATGACCCGATTCAGAAACTGAGACCCAAAATTCAGAACCGACTACAAGTCGGATCATCCGACGCTTCAATTCCCAAGGACTCTTCTAGTCCCGGATTACAACTCCTTCCACGATAGGGTTTTAAAACCTATAGCCCTAATGAGTTCAAGGTTTTTCAACTGGTATGCCAATTTGAAATTTATAAAACTTTCAAATACATAAGTTCTATAACGATCAATCGTGCGGTAAACATAATACACTACCGTTTATTCGGTAGGTTTCAAAATTGATTGCCAACACTACGCATATGAAACCATTTCCAAAACTCATTTGATCATTACATACGTTAATATGGGCAGAAATAAAAGATGCGTAGCAAAGTTTTGAATAGACTACCATTGTCCTAACATACATCAAATTATACCATAATTGTGAAAGAAATTTTCTGCCCAAAGCACGTGCAACAAAAGTTTGTACAACTCCCAAAAAGGATTTCTCAACTTCAACTTTAAAATCTTTTACTTTAAGACACAAAACGTCGGAAGATAAAATTCCCAACAAGAATCATATACGTCCGTTTATTTCCCCAAATTTAGCAACACGATAGGAACGTAAATAAAATTTTAAATCGAGTTCAAATTTTGGGCCGCACAGATAAAACGTACTTACCCAAAACGGTAACTACAACGACATGCAAACCGGAAATCCATTTCATGCATTGTGGAAAACTCCTAACAGTAAAATAAATAACTGAAATATGTTCAGAACAAGAGTTTTATCTTAAATAACATAAATCTCTTATACGTTTACTCACACCAACAATATAATTTAATCCAAATACAATTAGTATACAACGATTGACACTTGAATATAGCCCAAAGATAAACCACGTGAAAATGAACTTCCCCAAAACAACACGTGGGATGACATCTATTAACAAACTTATAACTTAACACACACAATAATGAATGTATGCATGTTCCAAAATTTATCTACGCGACGCAAATTGTCGTAAAATAAGACACCATAAAATCCAATTGAATTTTCACAAAACTTATTAATGCTAAAAACAAGCGGTGTCAAAATTTGCACTTCCCAACATAAACAAAAGCATAAGATGACAATAAGTCTAAAAATATCAAAATTCTAAAACCACAACGTATGATAAAGTGCCCCTTTTTAACAAAACCTACAGGAGGCACGACGCCCAAAAGCTCGTAAATTTACACACAATAAAATTAAAACCCACACATCTCGGAGTACACTCACCCGCCCAAAACGTCGCAAAACAATATTCCATAAAATTCAACACAACTCGTACAGACTATAATTCCCAAGAAAATTCCGACTCAAAAACATGGGAACAACTCTTCCTTTAAAACCTTAACATACGTGGAGGAGATCCAATGTTAAGGTTAAAAATTCTACAGTTACTTGCCCAATATCACATATGGCATTAAAACACGGATCTTATGATCTCCAAAAATAGCGTTAAACACAAAACAGGGACGGAGAGATTTTTCCATATAAATTGCAATCACATGCAACAAAACAATTTCATGCATGCTTGAACTCACAGTTTAAAATCTGATGAGCGCTAAATGTTTTACCAAGACTTCATAGTATAACACACTTTATGCTTCGAAAACATGAGAAACAATTGATGCAAACTTATTTTAGAAATAAATTCCGTGCATGTATTTGGTCGGCACTTAACCTCGCGAAATCACGCTCCTCAATTTCCCGACATACTATTGTCATCCGGGACATCAAACATCCTAAAACAGCGATCACCCTAATTTGGTCAACTTACAATTTCCCCCTGGAATAGAGTCAATTCAATAAGCTTACGGTTCTAATTCAACCAATGGCTTCGACCCAAAATGGTCAACTAATTGCATCTGGCATGCTTAACTATCATTCTAATATGACAATGCTATAAACATCAATTCTCCTTAGATCACTAAATTAGAAACTTCCTCACTACCCCAACGGTAATCATACCAAGGTAGTTCAAGTATACACATGTAGCACGTAGGTTCACTATGACACTGGCCAGATGCCATTATAAACGTACCGTACATGCTCATCCTTGCGACCCTCGACAAGTTTCCGTTTCTAGCGACCCGATTAACTCCAAAATATCTTATCTTAAGGCTCCTAATGTGCAACTTCACTCACAACCACTTATGAGAACGCTAGTTTGAGTCTAGGCATCCTACAATCAATACCTAATTCTCTCAAACTTAAGCTCTGATACCAACTTGTAACACCCTCAAATCTGAAAATAGCAACTAAATTAAAATTTTCTAATTTCATCAATAAATGATTCATCTACAAACATAATTTAAGATTTAACCTCAATTACAAACATACATTCTGTTAGATCACAGATTTATTGGATTCAAGATCATCAATATTGAAGACGGAAATCTGAAGTCATAGCTGGAAAAGTCAAATCTCATTAAATAGTCTAGGTTATTTTGTAATAAATGTCAAAGAATGTTTTTCCTTGTTGGGCCTTTATGGCTTTTTCCTAAAATAGAGGAAGGTCGGATAGGCTCTAGGATTGTAGGGTGCAAGGGTGTGCTCTTTTGGAATTAATCAGCCGCCACTTTTCTTGTGTGAAAAATAGATATATTGTTCTAGAGAGAGAGAGAGAGAGAGCTCATAGAGAGAAAAACTTCAAGAGAAAAACTTGTGTAATCGTTTGTATTGAATATCAAAACAGGTTTGATTAAATCTCTTGTTGTTTATTGTTATTGTGTGATAAGAAACTGATTTATTAGGGACAATCAATTGGTATCAGAGCATATCCAGTTTAAAATCGATGCACCAAATGGACAATTATATAAAATGACCTCCATGTATACATTAAATCGTCAAAGAAATATATCAAAATGATTTATTTATCAAAATGCCCAAAAATCACAAGGATGTGTGTTACATAAATTTATAAAGTTAAATATATTCAAATAACCAACTTATCAGCAGTTAATAATTTAATGTAAAACACAAACACTTTAAAATAAACATTTTGGCATGTACACCGTTTTCACAAATCAACTTGAACTCACCTTGATAGGTTAAGTTAAACCTAGGTTTCAATCCCCAACTATTGGCCTCCAAAAGTATAGATTCCACCCAAAGCTTTCCGAAGACACCCATTTCAACTCTTCAACTCAAGGCTCCAAAACCTAGATCCACACATTTTCAACCGTAAATAACCATAACCAAACACATAGAAACATTCCCCAAACACTTAATCATCAACATCTCAGTTTTGGGCAAAACCCTAATTTTGACCCAAGACTCCCAAAATCTTCCAAAACGAAATTAGAGAAATCAACACTAGGAAACCATCAATGGAGCATTTATAACTTACATTAAGGTTTAAAAATGGAAGGTATACACTTCCCACTTAGGTTTTGGGCAAAATCTCTAGTGTTGAAGGTTAAAAGCTTGATCTTGCATCAAGGATGAAGACATCAACATAATATGGAGGGGGAACACTTTGATCTTCATAGAAAAGCCCCAAAAATCGGTTAGGGTTCATGAGGGAGGGAGAGGAAACGATTTAGGAGAGAAAGGAACTGAATTGAGGAAGTAACAAATGAGAAATGGGGTTAAAATCTGATTTTAAATCGACCAGGGGCCGACTACGAGTATGCCCCGCGAAAGTGACATATGTCACTTTCGCTTGGCACTCTCGCTGAGAGTGTACCGCGAACAATGATGCCCTCCGCGAAAGTGACACGTGATTGTGACACATGTCACTTTCGCTGTCACTTTCGCCCAGACTCCCCGAAGCCCGAAAATTCGATCTTTTTCTAAGGCCCTCGACACACTTTGGGACTTTTAGAAGTGTTTTCCCAACATGAATTCCACCAATCATGAGGTACATAAACGCCTGGGTGGCTCTATACTTACCGAAAATTACGGGTGTTACAAAACCCTAACTTGAGAAATTGAAAGAGACAAACCCTAAGTCCTGCATTCTTGAAGGAATTGTGAATCCCCGATTAGGATGAAAGAAATTGATAAAAAAAAAACTTAAATGAGAAAGAGCAACAAAGAAGATGGAGATAAAAACTTACTGATGATGGAAGCCCTTTTATCTCTCTGATGATGTACACGATTATCAAGCATCATTTGAAATTTGAATTTGAAATTTGAAATTGTAGAGTAGAAAGAGAGAAATCTTGTTGTCGTATGGTGTGAGACCTGCAAGAGCAGAAGAAGAAGGAGGCGTGTAGTGTGGTATTGAAGGTATGGGTTGAAGGTATGGTGTGAGACCTGCAAGGGCAGAAGAAGAAGAAGACGTCTTTTGGTGGTTGTGGAAAACAAAAAAGCCTTTTACCTTGTACATCATGCATAATAAGTTGTAATTAAGAGTTTTTTGAAATTTTAGCATAAAATGATTGTAACTTGTGCTTTGAAGATAGTATTTAAGACTTTTGGTTAGAATGCATATTAAAGTAGTATAGATATATATTATTCATTATATTTTAGTTATCAATTACTATTATTTTTTTAATTATTATTCAGTTATTTATTTATATTCATATTATATGTAATGGGTATTTAAAATAATAAGTTAATGAATATTTTTCTAAAATTTCTTTTAACAAATTCAAAATTTATAGTATATATATAATAATAAATTCTAAATTATTTTAATTAACATATTATATTATTTAACTTTTCTTTACTATCTTGTTTGTATTAAATATCATATTAAATTATTATAAATTTGTTTTAATTATATTATGAAATATTTTAATTGATTATTTTTTTCTAGATGTCTTTTTTGATCATTTTACATGCTTATCAGTATGACTTATTCATCATCTATCTTATTAGCTAGTTTGCCAAATATAACCTAAATTTAGTTTAATCGTTTTGGATTGAGATTATTAGAGAAAAACAGAAAAGTTTTTTTTTCTTTTCTGTAAAACACATACTAGAATTCTAAGGTTTTAAGTTAGCACTCTATTGAGAGCAAGCCACATTCGTGTGTGGATTATTTATTGTTATAGAAGAAACCTATTTATGTTTTTTTTTTTTTGAAAAGGTGTTCTAAGTTGTTTCTAAACTAATCTCTTAATAAATTATGACTATAACACATCAATCCTAATTAAATCTCACTGGCCACAAATTATGTTTTTGCTTCTGATATCATAATCTCTTTTTGAATCCAAAAGGTTATATCTAAAACACCATATAATTTGTTTAGATTAAATTAAATGTATCATTGGATTTGAAAAAAATCTTTTTGTATTGAATTTTTTTTCTACAAACTAAGCTAATATTATTTATTAAATATATTAGGTATTTTAATAATATAATTTATATCATTCTTTTCAAAATAAATAAAAATGCGTGATTAAGGCTATGTTTGGCAAACTAGCTGAAAAGCTAGCTGGTAGCTGAAAAGCTAGCTGGTAGCTGAAAAGCTAGCTGGTAGCTGATAAGCTAGCTGATGAAAAAGTCATGTTTGCTAAAAACTAGCTTATAAGCATTTAAATTACCAAAAAGAACATTAATTATTTATTTATAATTAAAAGTTAATATATGATTATGAATATTAATGAGGGGCATAATTGAAATAATCACAAAAAACTCCTCATAAGCTACTCCAAATAGCTTATCAAAAAGCTAGCTTATGGTCATCCAAAGATGTACCAAGAAAATAAGCTAGCTTATCAGCTAGCTTATTTTTGCCAAACAATGCCTAAATATGATGTTTTTAGATATTTTGGTTTTTTTAATTATTTAATTTAAAGAGAAGAATTTATTAATACCCTTTGCAATAAAATGTGTACATTAATACTGCAAAAAGTAAACCTTCAATAGATTTACATTCACAGATCAGTAAGCTTTAACTACAAAATAAATTGTAAGATTAACTTGTACATTTTTTTTTGGGAAAAGTCCAAAAAAACCCAATGGACTTTAGTGTTTGAAGTGATTAAGTCCTTGGACAATTTTTTGAAACAAATAAGTCCTTAGACAATTCAAAACAGACTAAATAAAACCTTGGACTTTTGGAAACCTGTTAAGTACATTCTTATTACTTAAAAATGTAACTTGCAACCTACATAACAGATAAAACTAAAAAATGAAAAGAAAAAAAAAGATGTCACCGACTTTATCCCCTACAAATAGAAAAAATAGAGAAATTAACTAAAATAGTCAATCTCATCAACCAAATTCATTTTTTAAGCACTTTTCAAAATCTTTTTCTAAAATAGTCAAAGTTTAGGCATAATTTTTTTTACCTTAAAAATTATTTTTGGCAAGAAAAAGAAAAAATAAAAATAAAAAGTATCTTTATAATTTGTTATTTAATTTACTTTATATCTTCTATTTTTTTTTTCATTTTATTCCTTTACTATATTAAGCCACGTAATCGTATATTAACTAAAATACATTAAAAAATACTTTTTTTACAAATTACACAATTATATTTTTCTCGTCAATACGTTTAAAATGAGCCTAATATTGATTTTTTTAGAGTAAATTACATATTTGGTCCCTGGGGTTTATTGGTTTTAACAGTTTGAGTCCCTAAAATGAAATATCTATGGATTGCATCCTCGTGGTTTGCATTTTATAACACAATGGGTCCCTATTTTTAACTCCGTTAAGAATTTTTAACTCCCTATTGTTTTTAATAGAAAATAATAAATGAATAAAAAGACTAAAATACCCCTCCACTTAACCTATTTAACAGAAAATTTTAGCGGAGTTAGAAATTAGGGACCCAAGTGTAAGTACTGAAAATAATTCGTATATATTTATGATATTAAATAATATAAGATTAAATTCAAAAACAATCTTGAGTTCATTTTGAACGTATTGACGAAACGATTATAATGGTATAATTTGTAACTAATTTTTTAATATATTTTAATTAATATATGATTATGTGTGTTAATATAATAAAATGAAAAATGAAAAAATAATAGAATAAATTAAATAACTAATTATAATTTTATAAAGATGCAAAGCGTAAATTCTTTCCAAAATTATAAGCAGAAAGTGAATATTTACATATAAATTTTTCTATGTAAGAATGTTTTTTTTTTGAGAAAAAAACACCTTACACAAGGAAAAAAAAACATTTTGTGCAAACTTTGACTATTTTAGGAAAAAGTTTAGAAAAGTGGTTAAAAATTAATTTGGTTGATGAGATTGAATATTTTAGTTAATTTCCTCATTTTTAATTTGTATAAGAATAAAGTAGGTGACATTTTTTCTTTTAATTTGTAGTTTTACCTGCTATGTAGGTTACAAATTACATTTTTAAGTAATAAGAATGTATTCAACAGGTTACCAAAAGTTCAAAGATTTATTTAACAGATTTTGAAATGTCCAATGACTTATTTGTTCAAAAAAATTGTCCAAAGACTTAATCACTCCAAACACTAAAGTTTATTGGGTTTTTTTGAACTTTTCCCCCTTTTTTTTTTTAAAGAAAGATTAACTTCTATATTATGCATCAAATTTTGTACATAAAATTTGTTTGCATCTACCTTGAAAAAGCTCACATTCAAAGAAGAGTTTCTTTTCCAGAGCTAAAATTATCAAAGACGGAATATAACATCAATATGAACTTCTATTTCAATATTTCATGCATTAAAAGTTGTACGATTTCTAGCAAGATTTATGCATAAAGCTCAAAAAGGTTAACTTTTAAAGTTTTGATTTTTCTTTATAAAAGAAGAGTAAATTACGTTTTTAGTCCCTGTGGTTTGTTGAAAATTTCTGTTTTTGTCTTTATGCTTTTGAAATTACGATTTTCATCTTTATGTTTTGTAATTCATTACCTTTTTTGTTCTTATGATTTAAATTTTATTATTTTTTTCATTTTTATAGTTTATAATTCAGTTTTATTTTAGTCCTTTATATTTAAAAATAATGTTTTGGCCTCAAGGATGAAAATAGAAATGAATTACAAACCATAGGGAACAAAGCCGAAATTTCAAAACCACAGCGAAGTAATCCGCAACTTTTAACAAACCACGGGGACTAAGAATGTAATTTACTCATAAAATAATGAGATACAGAATTGAATTACGTTTTTAGTCCCTATGGTTTGTTGAGAATTTCTATTTTTGTCCTTATGGTTTTGAAATTGCAAAACTTCATCCCTATAGTTTATAATTCATTATCTTTTTTAGGGTGTTCATCTAAACCGCCAAACCGTACAAACCGCTCACACCGCACCGCACCGCAAAGCGCGATTTAAAACTTCCGCGGTGCGGTATGCAGTTTACGTTTTTACCAAACCGCACTATGCGGTGTGGTTTTGAGTTATCAAACCGTTGTTCAAACTGCACCGCACCACACTTTGTATATATTTTTAATGTATATATTACACAAACACATATATGTATATATAGAACAATTGCAATATTAATGTAATATGTATTTAGGAATAAGACGCGTTGAATATTTTTATTTTTTGGACTACGGTCACGTTATCATAGATTTTAAAATGAAGTTATAATCTTATAATTATTGAATTGTAGGTGTAAAGTGTGTTAGGTACAAACCGCATTTCACGGTGCGGTTTGAGGTATATGCGGTGCTGTTTGCGGTTTGTGAAAATGCCCAAATCGCATATGCGGTGCGGTTTGCGTTTTTGCCCTAAACCGCACCGCGAACACTCCTAACCTTTTTTCATTCTTATAGTTTATTTTTTATTGCTTTTTTCATCCCTTTGGTTTGAAATTCATTTCTATTTTAGTCTTTCATATTTCAATGTAATATTTTGGCTTCAGGGACGAAAATAGAAATGAATTACAAAATCATAGGGATGAAAACTAAAATTTCAAAACCACAAGGACGAAATTCATAATTTCTAACAAACCACAGGGACTAAAAACGTAATTTACTCTAAATTGTTACATTAAACTTGTACAACGTGAATCATTTGTTGTACAGTTACGTATTTTCTTTTATTTGTACTATGTGCAATAAAACGTGTACATTAGTTCCCCATTGAAGATGATTTTCTTTTTTCACACCATTACTTATTAAAAACAAGTAGTACTGTTATCATCCTTTGTATATTATGCAGTAGAGGTTGTATATTTATCTGTACTTAGAAATTTTAGCTCTGAGAAAGAGAACGGATACCCTTTCTTGAGCTCCAACCTCCTCCTATATAAAGGGGGCATCGACTTTCATGCAATTCTCGCCCATTTCACATTCGTGAATCGTCTCTGAAAAAACGTTAGGTTAAAAATCGCCGCCGTTAGGTTTCCGGTAGATATCCGGCTGCCGGTGTGGTGTGTTTGAAAGTTTTGCATGGTGGGATCAGTGTCGAGTTTTTAGATTTGTTTGGGTGTTTGATTCGATAACGCAATTCGTTTGTTTCGGAATAAATTTGTTTGATTTGTTGTTCTGAGAGGTAGTTGTGGGGATATTTGTGTTGATTAGGGTTTGTTTGTCCTTTGATTCAGATCTCCATCTGCTTCTTTTGAGGGGGTAGCCGGGGCTCCGGCCTCGGCGGGTTGTAAAGCCCCCTAACTTTACAAACTTTGCCAAATACACCCCTTTGAATTCTTTGATTCTTTACTTCTAACCCCCTCTATTAACAGAGATATGCCGGCGGCCATTGACGCCGCCTGGGATCCATTTTCTCATTCGACAAACACCGTTGTTCTAGCTGATTTATCTCATTGGTCGCCGTCTCACTCCGCTGCTCTTTACAGAATCGATGGATGGGGTGCGCCTTACTTTTCCGTTAACTCCTCCGGCAACGTTACCGTCCGTCCACATGGTTCCGGAACCATGGACCACCAGGAGATTGATCTTTTGAAGGTGGTGAAGAAGGCGTCCGACCCGAAATCGTCAGGAGGACTCGAGCTTCCGCTTCCACTCATCATCCGGTTCCCGGATGTGCTTAAGAACCGGCTCGAGTCGATCCAGTCGGCGTTCAATTGTGCCGTCGAGTCACAAGGCTATGGCTCCCATTACCAGGGAGTTTATCCCGTCAAATGCAATCAGGACCGGTTCGTCGTGGAGGACATTGTCAAATTCGGATCCTCTTTCAGGTTCGGATTGGAGGCCGGGTCCAAGCCGGAGCTACTTTTAGCCATGAGCTGCCTCTGCAAAGGAAGCTCCGAATCTCTCCTGATTTGCAACGGTTTCAAAGATGCAGAATACATCTCACTTGCTTTGATCGCTCGAAAGCTTTCATTGAATTCTGTGATTGTTCTCGAACAAGAGGAAGAACTTGATTCTGTGATCGATATGAGCCGAAAACTCGGAGTTCTTCCCGTCGTCGGAGTCCGTGCCAAGCTCCGGACGAAGCATTCCGGTCACTTTGGATCGACTTCCGGCGAAAAAGGTAAGTTCGGTCTTACGACGACTCAAATCGTCCGTGTTGTGAAAAAGCTTGAAAAATACGGTATGTTAGATTGCCTTCAATTGCTCCATTTCCATATCGGGTCTCAGATCCCTTCGACGGCGTTGCTCGCCGATGGAGTCGGCGAGGCAGCGCAGATTTACTGTGAACTAGTCCGCTTAGGTGCTTCCATGAAAGTTATCGATATCGGTGGTGGACTCGGGATTGATTATGATGGTTCCAAATCCACCGATTCAGATGTCTCCGTGGGGTACACTTTGGAAGAGTACGCCGCCGCCGTTGTACAGGCGGTGAAGTTTGTCTGTGATCGGAAATCTGTGAGGCATCCCGTGATCTGCAGCGAGAGCGGGCGGGCCATCGTCTCCCATCATTCGATTCTGATATTCGAAGCAGTTTCTCGCAGCAAGTACAGAGTGCCAACCTTATCTTCATTTGATGTTCATCAATTTGGGGAACAGCTCCCTGAAGAGGCCCACTCCGATTATCATAACCTGTCACAATCCGCCATTAGAGGCGATTACGAATCTTGTTTGGCATATGCTGATCAATTGAAACAGAGATGCGTCGAGAAATTCAAAGATGGGTGCTTGGATATCGAACAGTTGGCTGGTGTCGATGGGTTGTGTGATTTGGTGGGGAAGGCAATTGGGGCATCTGATCCAGTCAGCACTTACCATATTAATCTCTCTGTTTTTACGTCAATTCCTGATTTCTGGGGTATAGGACAGTTGTTCCCGATCCTTCCGATCCATCGCCTCGAAGAATACCCGTCCAACAAGGGAGTTTTATCAGATTTGACCTGCGATAGTGACGGAAAGATCGACAGGTTCATCGGTGGAGAATCGAGTTTACCCCTTCATGAATTGGAAGGTGAGAATGGGATGAAATACTATTTAGGGATGTTCTTGGGTGGAGCTTATGAGGAGGCTCTTGGTGGTGTACACAACCTGTTTGGTGGACCCAGCCTGATTCGGGTGTCTCAGAGCGACGGGCCACACGGGTTCGCTGTGACTAGAGCCGTGGCAGGGCCGTCTTGCAGCGATGTGCTGCGGGTGATGCAGCATGAGCCAGAGGTGATGTTTGAGACCCTTAAGCATAGAATTGAGGAATATGTTGATGATGAAGGTGGGATGGCAGGGGGTATTGCTGAATCTTTTCATAACATGCCTTATTTGACTGTGGGATCTAGTTGCTGCTTGACTGCTGCAAATGGGATGATGAAGAATGAATACGACTACTATTCAGAGGAGGGTTTCAGTGCAGGAGTGGATGTAGTTACGGCTGATGATGAGCAGTGGTCCTTTGTTTGTGCTTGAAAAAAATTAAAAAAAAAATTATTAATAAGGTGGTGGATGATGCCCATTTGATATCAATCATGAATGGGTTGGTTCTTCAGTTATCTTTTTTTTTTTTTTTTTTTTTTTTTTTTTTTCTTTTTTGTTGTGAAGGAAGTAGACATAAAAGAGGTAGTAGTTAAGATATCCTTTGTGGTGTGATCGAATGGTATGTCATGTGAATTCGATACCTCTTCCTTCAATGTAGTTCATATTTCTACCATAATACTATCTATCTATCTATCAAAATCTTCTTAGACTTATAATTTACTTCAAAATCTTGTTGGAATATATGATGCCAGTTTGCCTAGTAGGATGAAGATATATATATATATATATATATATATATATATATATATATCTGTTGCTTGTGATCTTGCTCAAAGATTACATCTTTTGCTTCTGTATCAATCTTCATCTTCTGGAACATCACCATATGAGCATAGGGGTTGTCTTTGAACTGCCCTTAATTGTATCAAAGAAAATAGTCAAGGTTCTAAATGATGTCAGACGTGTTGGTCAAATGGATGGCTTGTGGCGCAAAATATGTATATATCATAAATACAATTGTATTAATGTACACAAATATGTTTTCTACTACTACTCAATGAATCAATGATTTTGAACATATAAACTAAAAACTAAGGTAAAAAACCAAAATGAAAAAAAAAAGAGAGAGAGAGAGAGAAAATCAAATACACCTTACAAAAACCACTAATTGGTCATGGCATGCAATGAGTTTAAAATGGAGTTGGAGACAAACCTTATGCCATAGTGCCTGCTTAGAGCATCTCCAATGGAGGTTCTTACAAGAACCTCTTTTTTACACTTTTTGGTGTCACCTAATTTTCAACTCTATCAATTTAAAATTTTATATAAAAGTTTACAATGGTAGTTTTTATAAGAACCTCATGTCAACACCAATAATTATTATATATTTATAAATAAATATCAAATATTTAATTTAACTACCAATAAAAATGAGGAAATTGTCATTTCACACGAACTTCATGGTAAGAACCAATGTTCTTAAAAAAGAACTCAAAAGGGGTTAGGTTTTTATAATAACTCTCCACAATGATAGTTCTTACAAAACACTTCACTTTTTTTCTTACAAGAACCTTGCATTCTTATCATGTCAATCCTCTTAGAACACTAATGAAAAGTGGCCAATCCGAGCAATGGAATGTACATAGATGGCCTTGTTTTTGTGCATATATATGGAAATTTTCTTTTGTCAAAGTCAAATTGTTTGCTGTCTTACATTTGAAGTCAAAGAACAACGATATTAGGCCCCTATATGAAGTTCAAATTGATTGGGTTGTCGAGTCAAGATTATCACTATTTCGAAGAGTCTCCCCGTTTCTACGTTTATGGAGGCCCTGTTACATATGTATGAATACTATAGATTGATTGGACGATTAATATATAAATCAAACAATAAATTTTATACCATATGTTACGTTAAAAAGGAACTTGTTTCGATGAATAACCAAATACTGGACCTTGGATTGTTAACAAAATAGAACAAATGAATGGGTTATTGATTGAACATTTGCCGGTTATATATATATATATGTGTGTGTGTGTGTTAAATCATGTGGAACTAAAAAAAGATCAAGAACCGTGAGAATCGTTATCAGATGAAACACACGGATTCATCATATGAAAAACACAGATTCACCATAAGAAACAAATACTAATCTTATTTCACCACATGAAATAAATCACAATTTTCATAAAAATGCATTTCATCTAATGAAATCCAAACATAAGTTTATGTATATCTTAATTCACCATATAAAATCAAACAAAAATTTCATCTATAATATATTTTCACCTAATGAAATCAAATAAAATTTATGTCTATAATCACCGATTCACCATATTGTTGGTGCAAGTGTATCACATCTCTATTTTGATAATTCCAAACAAATCGACTTGTGTTATTATTTAATCGTACTATTAATGTGCATGTTAAGTTAATCCTCATTCAAATAAGTCGATATCTCGGAACATGTCTTATATGTCTCGAAGAGGGTGCCAAATCGATCTTGAAGAATATTTCTTGTGAAACGCGCCAATAAAATTATTCAAGATTCCGTTTTGACAAATGAAATCTCGGTAGCCTCGAGTGGTATTCATTAAATCTCTAATTGGGTTCGTTACCGATTATCTTTTATAAAATTGATTTTATAAAAATGAAGAGAGTTACTAGAACTTGTTTTTTTCATTTGAAAAGTTATTTTTCTTACAAGATGACAAACAAAATTATTTTAAACCTTTTATAAAAAGGCCTAAAACCCCAAGAACTTGAGTTGCTTAAAGATACAAGTTACCTTCTATTTTGGTTTGTATAAAAAATCTTCTAATAACCATAAATGGGAAAGAACAATCTATTAAACATGGGAGAAAATAGTGAGTTTTCATTCTCACTTCACCTAACAAGATTTAAGTCTTCCATGGTTGTTTTCTATTCTCTCAAGCAACTTTTTCCAGAGTTCTTGTGTACTTTGGGTTGTCAAAACATTTATACAAAAGTTATATTGCATTTCAAAGAAAGAAATTCAATTTTTTTTTAATCTACATCAATGTGAACGTCCATTTAATGTCGTATGCGGACGTCCACTTGAGGTCCGATTTTTTTTTGGGCTATAAATTTCCAACCTTTGGGGATTTTAAAGACATCCCATAGACAACGTTTCTTAAGCAATTCTAAGTATTTTCTCTCACTTCTAACATATTCTTCAAAAGTTAAAGTTCATTTACTTCTCTTTAGTTTTATACTTTGAGCTCATTATTCTCAAGTAGGATTGAAAAGAGAGATTTAGGGGCTGTTTACTAACTGCTGACCGAGCTGACTCGGTCAGCAGTCAGAGCGTTTACCAAATATAAAAACTGACCGAGATCTGACCCGGGTGCTGACCGAGCTCTTACCGAGCCAGATCTAAAATCGTACTTACCCGGTCATTTTCTTGGACAGATCGACGTTTCCAAGCATACCCTTCTCGAATGTGCGACTAGGGTTTTCTTTTCACAGATCGTCTCCTCTGCTGCTCCTCCGGCGCCGCTCGTCAGGTCGCCCCTCGTCCGACCGCCGTTCCTCTGCGCTGCTCCTCCGGCCGTCGCTCCTCCGGTCGCAGCTTCTCCCACGTCGCGCTGCTCTTCCCTTCTCCGCTCGTCGCTCCTCCACTACAGGTATCATTCTCCATCGTTTTTTTCTTTTTTTATCAGCCAACTGGCTAATCATCAATGGTAGAGCATCAATTTCTTTTTTGATTTGGGTTTACATCGATTATAAACATATTTCAGTTGGGTGATAAAAAAAATCGATAGACAATAGACTCTTGTGTAATCATTTTAAACAAAACAATTGGTTGGTTTCTAATCTAATCGATTTCATTTCTTGATGATTGGTTTCATCAGATCTTCGCTCGCTCTTCTTCAACCTCTCGTTACAAGAAAAAGGTAATCTTTTTAATCTCATTTCTCTTCAGAACCACCAAAACAAAAATGTTCTTGCTTCAGATACAATCATGGATTATTATATCATAAATTTATGTGTTTCTGGGATTCGAATTCTGGAATTTGAATCGTTCTTGATCCAATTTTGTGTTTGGTTGCTTATCCTAATTTCATGAATTTGACTTTTTCAGTCATCATTGTTCTTGAACCATATACTGATAGCAGTCATTTTTTCCCAATTTTTTTGATTTTTGAGGGTAAATTGTGTGTTTAGTTGTTTAAATTGATGTGGGTTATCTGAATTTGATGAAAAATGTTAAAATGGTCATTTTGTTGTTGGTAAGCGCTTACCACAAAACACTTGGTAAACGCACTTACCCGGACAACACTTACCAACCCCTTACCCCGGACAACACTTACCCGGGTCAACACTCTTACCCGGACAGCACTTACCCAATAAGAGTTAGTAAACTGCCCCTTACTCATCACTCAAGGCTTCCAATGATATTAATCTATATTTTAAGTTGAGCGTGTGAGATCCACTAGTATATATCTAGCTCAAAAGAGTTAGTTTTGATTTTCTACTCAAGCTTTTCATCATCATTCTAAAAAAAGTGGTTTGTACTACGGTTTAGTTCTACCATAAAGAACTCCCATATTAGTAGATCGTGCGTGTCAAGGGTGCTCGACAAAGTAGATTAGCCATTTGGTGAACCACTCTAAATCTCGGAGTTTGATTCTTCTTCCCTTTATCTCTTTATATTATTGTTTGTTTGATTGTTATACTAAATCTTTGATTCAAGCATTTCCGCCTTAGTGTGCTTGCAACCGAAACAATTTTAAAAATTGCCATTATTTTTAAAGAAGTGCAACCTTTCCTCCCCCTAGGTTGCCCTTACAATTCAGAGCGGGTCTCAAGTATTTGTATCAAATTTTGTATTTCAAAACGTTGGGATCGATCCTTAAAAAATGACAAACGTTGAAGGATTTGACTGTAAAGCCTCCTCAAATAGACACCGAAATTTTTTGTTTTTGGGCTTACCTTTTTCAATGCCACGTTCGTGGTAAAAGTAAAAAATTATGGCATATTATAGTTAAGGGGAACTATAAACCCATGAAAACTATGGATGGAGAACAAGATGAAAAACCGGTGTCCGAATGGTCTACCACGGAAGACAATTGGAATTACTTAAACTATGAAGCCAAAAATATTTTTTTTGCCGCCCTTACAAAAGATGTGATAGAACTGTTTACTTTTGTAACATGACTTTTGAAATATGGGAAAATTTGAATAACACACATCGCGGAAATTCTCAAGTCAAGAGTAGTAAAATTAATATTCTTGTGCATGACTATGAAATGTTTGAGATGGCTCATGGTGAGTCTATTGATTCTATGTTTAAAAGATTTAACTTGATCATGACAAGTTTGAAAGGTTTAGGACTCACCTACGAGAATGAATACTATGTCCGAAAGATATTGCGTGCTATTCCTCCGGAGTGGATGCCAAATATTACTTCTTTGGAAGACTCTCGATATTTTACGACGATGAAGCTAGATGACTTCATCGGAAATCTTAATGTGCATGATATTGCACTTAAAAGGAAGAAGGTTCGGGAACAAGGAAAAAAGAAGACGTTGACTCTTCATGTTAGCTCCTCACATGAGGAAGAGGAGAAAAAGGAGAAACCAAGCTCTTCCAAAGAAAAATCAGAAGATATTGACGACATTAATTTATTGGTAAAAGAACTTTATAACTTTTTAGCTAACAAACGTTTTTCAAGAAATAGTAGGTACCGGAAATTTGGCAACAACCGGCATTATGAAAACCAAAGTAAAAAATTCCATATGCGAGATGGGAAAAACAAAACTAATGAGGATCAAAGCGAAGATGACAAACCAAGATACCCAAACGGTACTTGCTTTAATTGTGGAAGCAAAGAACACTTTGCTAATGAATGTCCTAAGAAGCCAAAATTCAAAGATAACCAAAAGGCGTTCTTTGAGGTGCTTGGAGCAATAGTGAGGAGGAGGAAAATAATGATGATATTTGTCTTATGGCAAATGACAATTTTGAGGATATATCAAATCAAGATATTGAAGACCTTGATTGTATTCTTGATAGCGGATGCACCCGTCACATGACCGGAAACTGAAACCTATTTTCATCATAAGCGGCGTGTGATTATGAACAAGTAATTTTTGGAGGAAACTCCAAAGGCAAAGTCATCGGTAGAGGTACAATTAAAAGCAATAACGTGAAATTTTTAAACATTGAGCATGTTAATAACCTAAATTTTAACTTGCTTAGTATTAGTCAATTGTGTGACAATAACATAAAAGTGGTATTTGAAAAAGATGCATGCAAAATACTAAAAGAAGGCAAGGTAATTCTCACCGGGTACAATAAAAACAATCTTTATGTTTGTAGAACACATGTTAAAAATTTTGTATGCTTAACTTCCTTACACGATAATACAACTTTGTGGCATAGACGATTAGGTCATTCTAACTTAAGACTAATTCAAAAGCTAAAAAGGAAGGAGCTTGTTGATAATCTTCCAAAACTAAGTTTTGAAAATCACTTTTGTGATGCTTGTTGTGTCGGTAAACAAGTCCATGTTTCACATAAATCTAAAAAGATAGTCTCAATTAAAAGAGTGTTAGAATTACTCCATATGTACCTTTTTGATCCCTCGGCAATCCAAAGCTATGGAAGAAACTTTTACACTCTTGTGATTGTTGATGATTTATCTCGTTACACTTGGAATTTATTTTTAAAACATAAAAATGAAGCTTTCGAAAAGAAGTCAAAACCAACAAGGTTGTACGATTGTTTCAATTCGTATGGACCATGGTCGTGAATTTGACAATGAAGTACAATTTGGAGCTTTTTGTGAAAAATATGGTATAACTCACAAATTTTCGGCTCCTCGAACTCCTCAATCTAATAGGGTTGTAGAAAGGAAAAACTGAACATTACAAGAAATGAGTAGAACCATGCTTAATGAACAACAAGTTCCCCAAAACTTTTGGTGTGACGTTGTAGCTACTGCAACCTATGTCTTAAACCATGTCCTTGTTAGGGGAATTCTAGAAAAGACACCATATGAATTATATCGTGGTAGAAAACCTTCCTTAGGTCACCGTAGAGTGTTTCGGTGCAAGTGCTTCATCTTGAATAATAAAGATTATCTCATAAAATTCGATCCTAAAGCCTATGAAGAAGTATTCCTAGGTTACTCTTGGAATAGTAAAGCCTATAGGGTCCTAAATAAGTCCACTATGGTAGTTGAGGAATCTTTTAATGTTAGTTTCAATGAGACCCCTCCTAAGCCTAGTGATCCTTTGGTAGATGACGAGGTAGGTGAGGACGAAGCTTTAGCACACCATTTTAGAACCTTGACTTTAGATCGTCAACCTTCTTTTAGTCAAGTTGAATCAAGTGATGGCACTCCTTGCTATATTCCTCAAGGAATAGATGATCCTAACCTTAGAACCGCTAGAGGTCATCCCGTAGTTAAATCATAGGTGATCTAAACCAAAGAATCACAAGATCTCAAATTCATACCCATAGTGCCTTTCATGCATTTGTGTCATCCATAGAACCCCAAACTATTGAGGAAGCCTTAACTGATGAGGATTGGGTCTTAGAAATGCAAGAAGAGCTCAACCAATAGACTAGGAACGATGTGTGGGACTTAGTGCCTCAACCTAGTGGTCAATCCATCATAGGAACCAAATGGGTCTTTCGAAACAAGGTAGATGAACACGGTGGAGTTACATGAAACAAGGCACGTTTAGTTGCTAAGGGGTATAATCAACAAGAAGGTATTGATTTTGATGAAACCTTTGCTTCGGTTGCTAGATTAGTACCCATTAGGATGCTTTTACCTTATGCTAATCCAAAAGGCTTTAAGTTATTCCAAATGGATGTCAAAGGTGCATTTCTAAATGGTTTTATAAATGAGGAAGTGTACGTTACACAACCTCCCTGTTTTGAAAGTTTTGAAAAACCAACACATGTTTATAAACTTAGAAAGACTCTTTATGGTCTCAAACAAGCACCTCGTGCATGGTATGATAGATTAAAGTCTTTTTTAATTGAAAATGGCTATATAATGGGTAAAGTAGATAACACTTTATTTGTAGCATGCCAATGATGTTATGGTTGTAGTTCAAATTTATGTAGATGATATAATTTTTAGCTTAACTAATGATATTTTGTGTAAAGAATTTGCCACTAAAATGACAAATGAATTTGAAATAAGCATGATGGGAGAATTAAACTTCTTTTTAGTATTGCAAATAAGACGTATCTTCATAAGTCAATCTAAATATGCAAAAGACAGGATTAAAAAATTCAATTTTGAAAATGTAAAAGCGGTTGATACACCAATGACCACTAATCTCAAATTGTCAAAAGATGAAGAAGGCAATGATTTTAATGAAAAAATCTATTGTGGTATGATTGGTAGTTTACTTTATTTGATGGCAAGTAGGCTGGATATTATGTATAATGTTTGTTTGTGTGCTCGTTTCCAAACTATGCCTAAGCAATCTCATTATGAGGCGTCAAACGGATCTTCCGATACATACGAGGTACGTTGAATCTTGTATTGTGGTATCCAAAGAAGCCGGATTTAAAGGTTACATGCTTTACCAACTCCGATCTTGGAGGATCTATGATTTATAGAAAAATCACTAGTGGGGTATGTGCCTTTATAGGGCTCTCTCTAGTGTCTTGGTTTTCAAAGAAGCAACAATCTGCTTTGTCCACACGAATATGTGGCCGCTGCAAGAGCATGTGCCCAAGTATTATGGATGAAACAAACGCTCACCAACTTAGAGGTACATTTAAATAAAGTTCAAATTATGTGTGACAATTCTAGTGCCATAAACCTAAGTAAAAATCCAATTTTGCATTCACGTACGAAACACATTGAACCAAGACATCATTTCTTAAAAGATAATGTGCAAAAGGGCCACATTGTACTTGAAAAAGTCGAACTGGAAGATAATTTGGCCAATATCTTTATGTAACATCCTCAAATTTGGAAAGAGCAACTAATTAAAAATTTCGATATTACATCCAGTAAAAGATAAAACTTCTTCTTATGATTTAAAACTTGATATACCTCCAATTAAAATTATATAATTAACCTTATCAATTATAAACTCCAGTCTTATACAAGGACCAAACCAAAGTCGGATGTTACTTAACCTAAATACAAGTTGCTAATCCCAAAATAAATGCGGAAGATTTCACCAAGCTATTCACTTCTCGAACACACAACTAGCACTCATCTCTTCACAGTGTCACTAGAGCTATTCCCAACCAGAACCTGTTGCACATGCCGACAAATAAAAATGTTAGGCTAACGCTTAATGAGTTCAAGAGTTTTCACCATAAATAAATAAATTGTAAAAGGGGAAGAATGCAACTTAAATCATAATCCTTGAAAACGATTTACTTTAAATATGAAAACGACCCAGTTCCAATAATACAGATTTTTAAAGATGAACGCTCCAATATAAAGCATTCATTCATAAAGTGCTGCAACCCAAAAACTCACTCAAACGTGAATAGAAATCAAACTCCCATTATGAAAATTTGAATAAAACTTTATATCCCGAAACACCCAAAATACGGTGGGGCATAATACTCAATCCATAAATCATGGATAATAATCTATATATACAATACGTCACCGAAAACATGGATACTAAAACTCAATACCCAAAACAACACCTTTCGGTGACAGGGAGACCCGATTTCCATGGTTAGTGGCGGAACACAAAAGTAGGTCACTTTCCAATTTATTGAGCTCACCATACTAAGATCAAGGCCACGAGCATCACGCGACTCGTACTAAGATGTGGGGGAGGGCACCCAATGATCCTAGTCATACTCATTCACTAGTATTACATTTATGGTCCATGGCTAGTATTCGGTCCCACATAACCGTATCAAGTTGCCTTCCGAGGGCCCAATATCTCAACTAGTTACAAATGGGAAATAACTATCCCATAAAGACCGACTCAGAAGTTACATCACGGGGCCAATGACAGATGTTTGACACCACGAGCCCGCACCATAAGGCCCTCGATGACCCCATGACTAATCCTGGTCCCAACATGGAAACATTCGCTTTTTTTTAAATAATAAAGACCGACTCATATGCCTATGGATCCATTACATTACAGTCTATAACATTCCATGGCTCCAATTGAATGACAAAAGCACTCAAAACATGTGATTCTCAAATGACAAGTAATAAACGCCATCATACTCAAAACTCCATAACGGGCTATTAAACCGGACAAATGTCATCAAGACTCATCTTAGTGAAAACTGAGCCAAAAGCTCAACGATTTACTTTATCGTACCATAAAAGTCAATGTAAACCATAAAACACAATTAACCAATGGATATGCAAATACAACGACCAAAAGTATGATTAGCCCAAAACTTATCATTGGCTGACACAAACCATTTTTCAAATGAACTCATACCCTTATATTTCCAAAATGCCTCATAACACAATAATATGCATTTTCCAAACGGTTTATAAGATCAAATACACTAAAAGGACATTCACGTCAAATGACCTCCATTTATATATTAAATCATCAAGGAAACATTTAACATGATTTATTTATAAAAACGTCCAAAATTCCCAAATGTGGGTGTTTCACAAGATTTATGAAACCAAAAGATCCAAATGAGTAAAACCCTTCAAATATTCCAACTTTTAATAAAAATTATGTAAACACATAATCACCTCAAAATAGACATTTTTGGTATGTACAACGTTTTCATAAATCAACTTGAATTCACCTTGCTAGATTTAGACAAAATGTAGGTTTTACCTACAAGCTTGAGTTCTTTTGATGAGATATGGGATCCTTCCACTAGCTCCAAGATTTCTACAAAGATCCCTTACCACAAACATTCTCCAAGTTACACCAAACTCTAAGGTTATAGAGGAAAAATGGAGAACACCCAAACCCTAACTTTCTAGATATAAAGATGAGAAGATTACCTTGTTCACAAACCCTTGGATTCACCCAATATCTTTAATCCCCTTTTTTCTTTTCTTGAAAACCTTCAAAAGACGAGACTCTAGGTTCAAGAATTGCCAAAATCGGATCAAGGATGAAGGAGATAACACCAAATGAAGAAAACCCCAAAATTCCTGAGCTTTAAACTTTTAGACCAACCTCGCGGCTTTGCCCACGGCTTGAGGTCGTGTGGCAAACCGCGCGTGCCCACTGGTGTCAGCCACAACGATTTGGGCGGCTTGTGTCGCGACCCAAGGTCGTGCACCAAGTCGCAGGGATCCATTTCCCCGTTTTCCTTATGTTTCTGACGCCCGATTCGATCCTCGATGGATCCACTACAATAGGGAAGTAAAACCTTACTAAATCTTGATTATGATGGTCATATGGTTAGATAGTATGGGTTACGGGTTTCCAAAGTTGCGAGTTTACACTTTACTAAAGCATTAAATTGTGAATCCTTTTACAAATTATGACATGGTTTAGGCATGCTAGAATACAACCTTTGAGGGGGAGTTGTCTCCCATTTTCTTTTATTATTTTGAGGGGGAGCACCTCTTAAGTGGGAGCATCACATATTTCCCTTACCTTTTTGATTCGACAAAAGGGGGAGAGAAATCGGGTATGCTTTCGTTTTATCGGTATTGTTTGTCATCATCAAAAGGGGGAGATTGTTGGTGCAAGTGTATCACATCTCTATGTTGATGATTCAAAACAAGCCAACTTATGTTATTATTTATCCGTATTGTTAATGTGCATGTTAAGTTAATCCTCGGTCAAATAATTCGATATCTCAGAACATGTCTTATATGTCTCGAAGAAGGTGCCAAGTCGATCTTGAAGAATATTTCTTGAGAAACGCGCCAACACAAATATTCAAGATTCCGATTCGACAAATGAAATCTCGATAGCCTCGAATGGTATTCATTAAATCTCTAATTGGGTTCGTTACCGATTATTTTTTATAAAAATGATTTTATAAAAATGAAGAGAATTACTAGAACTTGTTTTTTCACTTGAAAAGTTATTTTTCTTACAAGATGACAAACAAAATTATTTTAAATCTTTTATAAAAAGGTCTAAAACCTCAAGTACTTGAGTTGCTTGAAGATACAAGTTACCTTCTATTTTGGTTTTTCTAATGACCATAAATGGGAAAGAACAATCTATTAAACATGGGAGAAAATGGTGAATTTTCATTCTCACTTCTCCAAGCAAGATTTAAATCTTCCATGGTTGTTTTCTCTTGTCCCAAACAACTTTTTTCAGAGTTCTTGTGTACCTTGGGTTGCCAAAACATTTATAGAAAAGTTATATTGCTTTTCGAAGAAAGAAATTCAAAACTTTTTTGAATTTGCATCAATGTGGACGTCCATTTAATGTCCTATGCGGATGTCCAGTTGAGGTCCGAATTTTTTTTGGGCTATAAATTTCCAGCCTTTAGGGACTTCAAAAATATCCCATAAACAACAATCTTAAGCAATTCTAAGTATTTTCTCTCAGTTCTAACATACTCTTCAAGAATTAAAGTTCATTTCTTCTCTCTAATTTATACTTTGAGCTCATTATTCTAAAGTGAGATTGAAAAGAGATATTTACTCACCACTCAAGGCTTCCAATGATATTCATCCATGTTGTAAGTTAAGTGTGTGAGATCCACTAGTATACATCTAGCTCAGAAGAGTTAGTTTGATTTTTCTACTCAAGTTTTTCATCTTCATTGTAAAAGAAGTGGTTTGTACTACGCTTTAGTTCTACCATAAAGAACTCCCATATTAGCAGATCGTGCGTGTCGAAGGTGCTCGACAAAGTGGATTAGCAATTTGGTGAACCACTCTAAATCTCGAAGTTTGATTCTTCTTCCTTTATCTCTTTATATTATTGTTTGTTTGATTGTTATATTAAATCTTTGATTCAAACATTTCCGTCTTAGTGTGCTTGCAACCGAAACAATTTTAAAATTTGCCATTATTTTACAAAAAATGCAACCTTTCCCCCCCAAGGTTGCCCTTACACATATGAAAGACTTGGATTTCTCATCTTACGTCAACGACAACGATGGAGGAGATCGAGAAGACGGTGGTGGAAGTTGGAGAGAGGTTGGGGTATCGATTGAAGAAGAGAAAAGATAATAAATAGAAGAGTGATAACAAGAAGGCGTGGATCCATGGGGTTGAGGGAACTGCGATGAGATGATGAAGAAGATGAAGGGGATCTGGAGAAAGGAATGAGATCTGGAAAATGGACGTGAAGATATTCAATAAATGGTTTCAGATTTAAAAGAAATCACAAAAATACCATTCTGTTTAATGTCCATAGATTAAAATCTTTAAACGGCTTAAATTGGTTTTCACAGTTCACATCCTTTTTTTGGTTCTCATTTGATTACCGTCCTATATATATATATATATATATATATATATATATATATATATATATATGATATCTAATTTTGGTAGTTATTCTATTGAAGTCGAACAAAAAATTAATCACAGTCGCAAGAGCCATTGCTTGATAAATGAATAAAAAAATCTCATTTAGTGTCGTGAATGATTCTATTGCATCGGGAAAAAATGCGTGAAGGAGACAAGAATCGCTTGATGAAGACGATTGAAGAGATAACAATGGTTTAGGGATTTCTTGTTTGCCGGCTGAAATTTTAATTGGGTTTTGTCATTTAGATTGGGCTGGAGTTTTAAAGACTAATAATAGATGTACATGACTGAATTGGGCCCCAAAAATTTGTGGACATGTTTAGTGTCCCATAATAGAACACCCCAAAGAACGACCCTGTTGAAGAGAAAGGCTAGCAAAGACACTTGAATATTTTGATCTATACACGTAATATAAGCGTTTTACTCTAACATCGCAAACCCTAAATTTAGTCGGTCCATACGTCTACTTGTTTACTTTTTAGCCGTCCAAAATCTATCGAACATCTTTCTTTCCTTTATACACTTGTCCACAATGCATCTAAAGAGTCACCATATGGAATCTGGATTATGGCAAAAGGGTTAGAATTCTATAAAGTTTGCGAGATATTGTTGTGGAATGGAAAGAAATGGAATGTTTGTGATTTTAGGAGTTGTTGGTTTTTGTGGTCACTTGGTATGTATTCTCATAGATGTAGTGGAGATGTGTGTTAAATTTGGGAAGGTTTGTTGTTTGGTTTATTCCTTTATGTGCCCCTTACGAATATTAATGGTCCCGTGAAAATGCAATACATAAACCCTCTCACTTTCTTGTTTCACTTTTTAATTAATTAATTTAAATCATCAAGAAAACGTATTTTATATGGATTTATAGAAATTTTAAGTCTTTCGATCAATGGCTTATGGAGCTGTTTGTTTTTTTTTAAACCTCTTAATGACTCTTAAGTCTGAATCGGTCAGATCTTTTTATATTAAGACTGTTTGTTTGTTTGTTTTTTCAAGTGTTTAGAACCTCTTAACTCTTAAATACATTTGAAATAAGAAGTGATGACCTAACTTCTTAAAACCTCTTATCGCCGTCTTATTTTATATGCTCTTATTTCTCTCAAGATACCTCCAGACGTTACAAAAACAAACATTCTTATTGATTCAGATTTTAAACTTCAACACCACATTTTATTAATCAGAAGTGAAATAAAACTTTAGACTTTATATCTCTTAAAAAAAACACCACCTTAACCTTTTAAGGATTACTTATAGCACGCGAACCGACACATGTTAAACCAGTGTCTCATACTTTATCCACCAATCCCTTGTTTTTTTACATTTTAATTTTTAAGAGAAAACAAAGGATAATCATTGTAGAATCTAACACCGGAGAATTAAAACACGTTGCGTGTATTCGATCATCATTTGCATGGTCAAAAATTAAAATGAATATGTTTTTTCTTCCTACACATTGTTTTTCAAATAATCATGATATATTAGAGCATCTCCAACAGTTATGCTATAATTTTTCTAAAATAGAGTATAAAAAATTAAAATCTCTAAAAAAAATTACATTCAACTCCAACAACTACTCTATTTTAGCAATTATATTATTAAAATATTCAATACATTTAATATAATATTATTTCTCTCTCCTAAACACACAACTTCAATTTCTCCTATTGGTGGAAAGAATTAAATATTATTTATCTCTCTTAAAAATAGAGTTTTAGAGATTTCTCCAAATTTAGAGATTTTTATCTTCTCTCTTCTTTTTTCTATTTTAGCATATGGTTTAACATAGCTATTGGAGCAACAAAATTGCTAAAATCTTACTTTTTTTCTATTTTAGCATAGCTGTTGGAGATGTTGTTACAATTTTGACATTACTTGACGTGCTTCACACATGTAAATGACAATATTATTCAAGGGTAAATTTTAGATTTGGTCCCTCACATTTCTCACTTGTAACAAAAACCATCCTTAATCTTCATTTATTTTGTTTCGTCCTTGGTAAAATCGTTGTCTCTCCCACTAACGGATGTTAGTTTCTTCTGTTAAGTCTGGTCAAAGAAGGGGTATTTTAGTTTTTTCCCATTTACTAAATTTTTTGTTAACAAATTATAAAAAATATATTATATTATTATAAAAGGTTAAAAAGAAAAAAATAAAAATAAAACCCCTACCGACCTCCCTCACGCCCCATCCTCTCCCATCTCTGACACCCCATCGCGCCTGGCACTTTGCCAGCCATCGACAGGAGCACCACCTACCAGTTGAACAGAAACCCTAGCCTTCTTCTCCTCCATGTTGAACAAAAACTATAACCCACTTCTCCGGCTTCTTCTTCAACCCTCCTTCAAACTCGATCAGAAAACTCTAACCCACACCACAACTACACCTACACTTCGCTGACCATCCACTCCAATGGAATACCACCGATCGGTGATGTATCTATTTCATCTTTCGGTATGCAGAAGCACTCCTAGAACAACACCCTTGATCTTGCTTCTTAGATCCATCTGCATGAGGCTATAGTTGTTGTAATGGTAGAATTTTATGTTGGGCACTTCAGGGTTTGGTTTGGTATTTTCATGGTAGATATGAAGATGAATTTATCGATGGGCTTATTTACAGTGAGTTTTCTAGTTTATTTATGTAAACACCCCAAAATCTGTAAAAATCGACTAATTTAAATTTTCTTACCACGTCAGATAAATAATAAATTTCTTTCTAAAGGTCAACACTTAATTACCTATAATGACAATTTAAGATTAACGTCAAGAATTGATAAACCAAACCTTACATAAAGTTTAGGTTAAGGATTATAGAAGATGTTTGTACAAGCAAACACAATTAAATCTCACAATTAAGCACATATCGTAGAGAGAGAAACTAGAGAGAGGATGTCATATATCTGTTAACCACAAGATTACAAAGAACACTCACAATACTTCACAAAGCTACTTCTCTCTTAAGACTACTACTCTCATCTCTCTACTTACAATGTACTCACCTCACTTACAACATTACACACCTATAAGGTATTTATATGGTCAAAGGACCATGTACAAAATACAAGGTAAAAAACATTGACTTTGACAATATTTGACTTTACAACACTTTGAATTTTACTATTAAATCTTGGATACAACAATACACTAACAATCTCCCCCTTTGTATTCAAGATTTAAAAATTTTTGACATTAGTCTTCAGCTCTTGATTCTTCAAAACTTTGACTCTGATATTCTTTAAACTATGATAATTTGAAGAATCTTGAAAAGTCAATCACTTTGCTTTGTAAAGTCATCAACTCTTGAACAAGAATTTGAACTCTTTAATCATTCTTGAACATCATAAACTTTGTAGCTTTGAGATTTGAGGAATCTTTCAATGCTTGTATCTTCAGTCTCTGGTCTCTAATCATCCTTTGAAAAATGAACTTTCTCAAAACATCTTTGTTTATCTCTCTTTTTCTTTTGTATTCTATGTGTCCCCCTTTTATGATGAGATGTATCTCTTGATCAAAATTTTCATCTGACTTGAAAACATTCGTGTGACTGAAATTTCCATATTATCTCCCCCTTTTTTCTTTAGAATATCTCTCCCTTTTTATGAGATGTATCTTTTGAATAATCTTTCAAACTTCACTTAAACTTTCATTTGACTTGAAATTCCTGAATATCTCCCCCTTTTTGATGAATTGTGAGCAACAAAATCATCAAAACCTTTTTCATGTCAACACTGTCTTTGAACATTAATCTCCCCCTTTATGATAAAATGACAGTCTCCGCCCTTTTGATCTGTGTATCCGTCAATTCATGAAATGTATATACCCGAATCTTTTCAAATTCAAATATAATAATATTGTAACCCCAAATCAACAAATGATACAGTTAGAATGCCTGTAAGTATCACGAAGCCACTTTGTACAACAGATGTACTTTGGAAAGGAGCTTTTGTGATGTTCACTCCCCCAGGGCTTCGATTCAATCATTGAAAAACCGCAAAGGAATTTTCTATGAATGATATGACAAGAAAACTCATTCCTTGTATGTATGTGAAAGTGTAGAATGATTGAAGCTACTTAAGCTTTTTCAGGCTCAAAATGTGTAAACTGTTGAGACAACAACAAGTATTACATGGACTCAATGTGCATGAAAGAGGTGCAAAGGTGGGGCAAACTTTCTTCTTTTTCAATATCTAAATCTTCCGAGTGAAGACCAGATAGAAGATATGTTGCGTCCCCAAAGAAATTGAAACATTTCTTTTTCAAGAAAGAAACGAGTGGTTGGTGGGGTAATTGCAAGAGTTGGCATGGGCTCACTGCTTGTTTCAATGATGGTCACCAAAGAATGTGAACCAACGGTAATGTGGTTGCCCGACTAAGAAAGTAGTTGGTGCAGAGTTTTGATATTCTTTTAACTCTGTTCTCACACCCTCTTTTTTAACAATAAGTCTCACTTCTAACCAAACTCTCTTTTTCATTTTACCACTCCACACACTGAGAAAAACTCAACCGGATGAGTTATCTCCCCCACTCTTTGATTTAAAATCCCTCACTCCTCAATCACTCTAGGATAACTTCTGGGGTAGGAAACACTGATTAACGTGAATCCATGGAAGTGCTGTATAAGCTCTCACACTGATCCCATGTATTTTGTCCTAAAATGAATAGTTGCTCAACAGTTTAACTGGAATAGTTAAGCACATGATAACATTGTCATATAAATGTATGCTCATGAAGGATATGAATGAAATTTGAGCATTTGAACTTTGAAGATCTCTCAAAACAAGGATGTTGAATAAATGAAATGAATTCGAAAAACTTGTTTGAGAATCTGACAATGTATCAATCAGATCATATATTATTGGATATAATCATGAAAGGTTAGGGTATCAAAGAACTTGATAGTTTGTTTATATGAACGAATATAAACAATATTGAAATGAATGCTCAAGTTGAAATAATGTATGATGCTTAATCAACATTGAATTACAAAAGGGAGTATTACCATCGAAAAATTGTTTCTTTATGAGACATGGTAATAACAAATTCAAATGAAGTACTGAACCAGTGTGTGTGAATACTTGACAGTATATAGACAAGATAATACACAAGTATTGATCTTTAGAAACACACGGTCAGTTAAACATTAAAGCTCTAGAAAGAAAAAACATTTAAAATCACACTTCTAAATTCATGAAATCTTTTGAGAACCAGAAATGGTTAGAACATTTAAGAAAATATTTTTCATGCTCGAAAGTTGTTCTTCTTTCAAACAATCAGAGATCTAGATCAGAAGATACTTACAAACGATTAAGCTCCCCTTCAAATAATGATAATCTGAGTTAAATTCAAATAAGTTCCCCCTTGATATTTGCATAATATCCTTATCTGAATAAACTCTTCTTTGAAGTACAGGTTCTAAATTGTTATGTTTAGAAGCCATAATTCTTTGACATTAAAGATCGGGTCCTGATCTGTTGTAATCAGAAGCCATTATTCTTTAACATGGAAGAACGGGTCTTGAACTAAAATATTCAAGAACCATTATTATTTGAACATTGAAGACCGAGTCCTAGACTGCTTTGTCTAGAAGTTTATACTCTTTGACTTTGAAGTCCGAGTCCTGAGCTGATTTACTTAGAAGTCTTAATATTTTTTAACATTGAAGATCGCGTCTTGAACTGCTTTGTTCAAAAGCCATTATTCTTGCTCTCCCTAAACATGTGGTACCTGCAAAACAGATTTAACAGGTTTTGGTACCCACATGTATTTGGGTCCTGGTTGGTTAGATTTAGGAATCCACTTCTCATTAGGTTTAACTCTTTTAAGTTTATTTTTTCTGAGAAGTAATTCTGTAAGTTCCATACCAGTGATGAGCAAAGTCTTTTTGAACAAAATCATTCTCTCCACAATAAGAACAACAAATTTTATTTTGAGCTAGCCTGATAAGATGATTAGCAGAATAAAACGTATCAGGTTTACTAAAATATTTACCTTTATATGCACTGCTCTTCTTGGCTTTTGATGTGGATGCAGATGATTTATCATTCTTCTTTTCATCAAGAGAACCTTTCACTCTCCAAACCATCTGTCCTTTCTTAGAAGTATGCTTTTCAAAAGATTTGACATAAAAGCTTGCTGAACTATCAACAGATTTGTCATAAAACAAATTAGAAGGACGAATCTGATTTGATTTAACAATTTTTTATTTGACACAATTCTTTTTTAAAGCATTTTCATGTATGGAACTTGAAGCAGTCTTGAAAGAACAAACTGCTTCAGTTGAATTAGCATAAGGTGATTGATTAATCACATCAGAAGAAATCTTATCAGATAATTCAACATTTACAGCTTCAAGGTCCTTTATCTTTTTAGATAAAATGTTCTTTTCCTCAAAAACTGTGTCAAACTTCTTTTGTAAATTAGATCTGACATTCTGTTCTTTTAAAATATCTGATGATAGAACAAATAATCTTTTTGTGAGCTTAGATATTTCACTTTCAAAAATTTAACGCTCTTGCTCAAAGTCTTTTTCTACGTTCTTGTTTTTCTCAGAAACCTCTTTGAAAATCCCAGCATTTTTCTTTTCAAAATTTTTCTTTACAATGTCAAAAGACTTCTTCTTTTCTTGAAAAGATTTTCTTTCATTTTCAAGTAAGTCTTGCAATGTAGAGATCTGCTTGGGAAGTTCAATAGTTTTATCTTCAAGAACTTTTCTCTCTTTTGCAAATGTGTCTTTTTCAGTTATTAAAATCTTTTAAAATTCTAAGACTTGCTTTGAGAGTTTTATGCATCTATGCTCCAAATATTTTCTCTCTTGAAAAGATTTCTTAGAAAAATCAGAAAGTTTTTGAGTGTAAACTTTCTCCAGATCAGCTTTGTCTTTATCTGCATTGAGACTTTTCATTAGATCAACATTTTTTGCTTCCAATGCAGATATTTTCTTTTCAATAGCCTTAAACTTGCTATGTAGATTAATTGATTCAGCTTTAAGTTCTGAAGATTTATTTTCAGTTGTCTTCAGTTGGCTTTGAAGATTGCTTATCTCTCTCTCTTTCAATCTAATCTCTTTCTCTCTTGTCTTGACAATACCTGTAAAATCAGATTTAGAATCATTAATACATTTTGCACATTTAGAAGTTTTCTCAAGAATTACAAATTTAGATTTCAACTCCTGAATCTGATTTAGAAGACATGAATTCTGAATTTTCAATTTATCCCGTTCAGCTTCTATAGCAGGTATCTCAGGCATGTACAATATTGCACAATCTCTATTTGATATTACATTAGATATCTTTACTGAATTAGATGAAATACCAAATAATATATTTGCTTGAAATGATCGTTCCAAAATATTCAGAAACACTTGACTTGATGAGTCAAACTTAATCAACACTTGAAAAAATCAGAAAAATTTTCCAAGTGTCAGAACTCGCAGAACACTGAAACAGTAACTTCGCGCAGAAAGCACAAACTTGCAGATCACTATAGACACTACTTCGCGCAGATAGTGTTATGCGCATTCTTGGTTCGTGCAGAAAGAGTCGTGCACGTTCTGAGTTCGCGCAGAAGGAGTCGTGCGCGTTCTTGGTTCTCGCAGAACAAGGTGTGCGCGTTCTAGGAAGTGACTTCTCGCAATCACTCTGCGCGTTCCTTTACTTAGAAATTTTTTGAACCTTTAACTTCTCGCAATGTCGTTGCGTGTTTCTATACTTAGAAAAAAATTCTTCCAAATAAGAACTCGCAAACACTTCTCGCAGAACAATAGAACTCGCAAGTCACATAAATCAAACACCAAACTCGCAAGCAGACATGTGCGCGTTTCTACTTCTCGTAGATAGAACCGTACGTGTTCTGATCAAGAACTCGCAGATAACCTAAAAACACATAAACTCTTCATCCTACGCGTTCTTCCCTTCTTGCGTGTTCTTTGGTGTGTGTGTTCTTCCTTTGCACGAAGAATAGATCTTGCGTGTTCTTTAGAGATAAACACGAATTCGATCAAAAACCATAAAAACCTGCAATCAAAGCTTGAAATTCCACAAGGTTGATCGAATTGACAATTAGAACACTTTTCTAATACATCATTTTGTCTAAAAACAACAAAATGACAAAGAATCGATTCAATACAGTGTTCGAACAATTTTAAACCGAAAACCACAAAAATCCAAAATTGGATGTGAATTAGTATGAATTTGATGTTGAAATCTAAACAAGAAAGTTCCACAAACACAAATCGATTACTAAGGTACCATTTTCTTGCAACAAAAATGATTTATCAAGAAAACTTTGAATCAAACAGTGATTTTCAGAAAACGGTCGTGCGTGTTTTTCCAAGAAATTAAAATTCGATCAAATCAAAGTGTATCAATCCATTATGAATAGATTGGTCTGCTCTGATACCAAATGTAAGTCCAAGATTTCAAGCAAACACAATTAAATCTCATAATACAGCACAGATCGTAGAGAGAGAAACTAGAGAGAGGATGTCATATATTTGTTAACCACAAGATTACAAAGAACACTCACAATACTTCACAAAGCTACTTCTCTCTTAAGACTACTACTCTCATCTCTCTACTTACAATGTACTCACCTCTCTTACAACATTACACACCTATAAGGTATTTATATGGTCAAATGACCATGTACAAAATACAAGGTAAACAACATTGACTTTGACAATATTTGACTTTACAACACTTTGACTTTTACTATTAAATCTTGGATACAATAATACACTAACAATGTCCCCGAATGGCTAAATCCTTTTCGTGCTTCTGACTAGCACTTAACTTTTCACAATGTTGCTAGTACCATTCCCCGACAAGGACTTGATGTACATGTCTACGAGAAAAAGTGTTAGGCTTAATGCCTAGTGAGTTCAAGTAGTTTTCTTATTTATTATAAAATGGTAAAATAGAAATCATGTTATTTAAAATACAAATGTATTTAATGTGAAACAACATTTTTCCTAAAACCCACTATTTTCATGATGACACCTCAATGACCGAAGCACCCACTTTAACATAAGCTTAAAACTTACCTAAAACGTGAATAAAGTTTAATATTCAAATACTAAAACATGGATAAAACTCTATTATCCGAAATACCAAAACGTTAAGGTTCAACATTCCAAAACCACAAGTAAGGGATAACACTCCCTACCAAAAATGACACAGAAAACATGGATAACCTCTATATCAAAGAACAACACCTTTCGGTGATGGGGGAGACACGATTCTATCGATCGTGGCGAACACAAAGTACGCCATATATCAACGTTATGAAGTCGTACCATAAGGTTAAGGTCCCGATGTATACCTCCTCTCAAGTTTCCACCATAATACCTATGGTCCCGGAGCTCGACCTCACACGAGTTCATCTCCATAATACTCCCGACCTTAATGCCTACTTACACACCATAAATTTACACCTACAAGCCAATGGTCCTGGGGCCCAACCGACACGAGTTCATCCCCAAAATACTCCCGATGAATTAGTATCAACAATACTTATCCAAAGACTCAAAATATGGGTCTTAGTGTCCGACTCCTCACGAGTTCATCAATGCAATAGCCAGGGTCCTGGAATCCGACTCAACAAGAGATCACCTTTGCAATACCTACGGTCTTGGAGTATGATCCCATACGAGTCCCTCTACGCAATATCAAATGTCCTAAAGTCCAACTCTACACGGGTTCCTCTCTGCAAATCCTATGGTCCCGATGTCCAACTCTTAAGAGTTCCTCTCCGAAATACCGAGACGACCACATATCTTACTCAAGCACTGGTCTCAAAGTGAGAACATAAAAAATCCTCACTTAAACAAAATGAATTACTCACATACCTATGGATTCGTTGCATTACAGTCTAAATTACATGACTCCAAATTGAATGACAATCGCACACAAAACATGTAATTCTCAAATAAAGATGTAATAAATACAAATCATATGCCCAAGCTCAATATTGAGAAATTTAAACCGGACAAATATCCCAAAAACTCAAATGGGCCAAAATTAAGCAGTAACCCAACACTTATTTGATTACTCAAATAATAGTCAACATAAGCAATAAAAATGCATTTAGCGAATGTTTATGTAAACACATGCTCTAAAAGTATGATTAACTCAAAAACCTGTTATTGGTGTGGGAAAATTATTTTCCAAATAAAATCATACCATTTTTATTTTCAAAATGCCTCATAACACAATAATATGCATTTTCCAAACGGTTTATAAAACCAAATACAAATAATGCATTAACGTCAAATAATCTCCATTTATACAATAAATCATCAAAACAACACACTCTTATGATTTATTTATTAAAATTTCTAAAAAACCTAAAATATATGTATTTCTCAAGATTTTATTAAACAAAATGTGCAAAAGATGCAATTTCATCATGTAATCAGTAACATTTGATTTATCTCAAGTAAAACATTTTAAGACTCCAAAATACACATTTTTGACATCTATAAGGTTTTCACAAAGTAACTTGAACTCACTGCGCTAGGTTAAGTTAAACCTAGTGTCGAAACCACAAGTAAATCTATCTTCTTAAGGTCGCTTTCCATAGATAGAATTAAACGCAATATGAGCGCAATCTATAGATCCACAAAAATCCCTAAAATGGAGCTCAAAACACCCAAGCACTTACCTCGTCAAGATCTTGAAACTTCCCATTATAAATCTTCAATCTCCAAGGTTCTCCTCTCCATTTGCTCCAAAAATGTCCCAAAAACGTCAAAATAGCCAAGAGAGATAGGGGAGGGAAGATGGAGAAAGAAATGGGTGAAAAACCCGAAAAATCGGGCTTAAAAACTGTTCCAGACCATTCCCGCAACCTTGGCCACAACCTAAGTTACGGGTCCTATCGCCCTTTCCGAAAAATGTGCCAAACAGTCGTTCCCGTGGCTCAGGTCACAGTTCTGGCCGCCAACCGTGTCGTGGGCCACACCGTTCCAAGTCGTGTCGTGCCTCGTCGACTAGCCTTCCCTGACCATTCATCGTTTTTCCAACCATTCTCCGACCGTTTTTCCGTTCGTTCTTTGACCGTTTTTTGACCTAATGACTTAAGCAACTTTTCATGTGAATTCGGCCTACGGGGAGCCGCCTGGACTTCCGAAAACCGAAACTCCCAAATTTAACATTCTTTAGACCATGGAACCCAACGTAGTTAACGACTTGTATTGAAAGCTTAATATTTCCAATTAGGCTACCGAATAATTCAATAACCCCAAAATTTATATTTTAATAATAACAACTGAATTACATGTGTTACAACTTATTTCGATTTTCTCTTCAATGGGTGTATTTATAGTGGTGGTGGTAGTGATATGGTCATGGAGCCTTTGTCGGAGCTCAAATTTGTAACGGGTCCTTTGTCGGAGAAGATGACCAAACATTGGGGCTCTAACGAGGGAAGAGGGAGGGGAGGGTTTTTTTTTCCTTTTATTAAAATAATATATGATATACTTTTTTATATTTTTTTATAAAACAATTAATGAAATAGATAAGATAACTAAAATGCTCCCCATTTAACCGAATTTTCAGAATTAGATAACGGTCGTTAATTGGAGGGAGGAAAACCAAACGGTTTTACAAAGGTTAGGACAAATGCAAAATAAATAAAGATTAGAAACGAATTTCATTACAAGTGACAAAAATGAAGGATCAAATCTGAAATTTAGGCCCTGTTTGTTTTTTTGAAAAAAAGGTCTGAAATCTTATTCGGTCAGATTGTTTCTCATTAAGAGTGTTTTTTTTAAATATCTTAAAAGCTCTGAAAAGGTCTGAAATAACAAGAGGTAATTATAGCTCTGAAGAGTCTAAAAACCTATCATCGGTGCCTCCCTCTCCTGCAACCCTATTCCCGTGCAAGCAGATCAATTAATTACAAGATCGATTCTCACCTGAGAAGCTATTACAAATTCGATCGCTGCTTGAGAAGCTATTACAAATTCGATCGCTGCTTCAGAAGCTATTACAAATTCGATCTCACCTGCGATTACAAAATCGATCGTTCGTATTTAAACTCTCAAGCCGATTTCGCATCTAAACTCTCAAGTAGATCGATTCCTACTGCCCAGATCGTTATCTCAAGGTATATCGATCGAACTTCATACTTTTTTCTTGCCAATCGATCGATTCCTACTGAGTTGGGTTTTTTTTGGGTATTTTCGACTAAAAGGTTATCTACCCTTCTGTGGACTCTCGATCAATCTTGAAGAAGCCTGCTCCTGAACAGTATGATCTCCATATTCTGGTTATGCTTTGGTTATGTTATGATCTCCATGTCTGTTTGCTCAATTTGTGTTTGCATCTTCTTGCTCGATTTGGGTTTCTTTTTGGTCTCATGTTATGATACAAAAAACGTTGTATAAATCATCTTTTTGGTCTCCTGTTTGGTCTCGATTTGGGTTTCTGTTTCTCCATTATGTTGGGTTTCTTTTCAATGAAATGATTGATTTTTCATGCCACGAGTATTTGCAGCAGTAGAAGTCTAAAGTTGGGTATTTCTTCGTTTGGATCGGTGTCGGTGTGGTTGTTTTTAGCCTCTGTTTGCTCTGATTTTTTGTTGCTCGAAACTGTGTTTGTGGATTTGTGGTTTGGTTTTGGGTGGGTTTGCTTCTTGCAAACCTTACCTTTTGTCTTCTCTGTATTTGGTTTTTGAGGTTCTAGTAATAAAGGCTTTTCGAAAAAAAAATTACAAGTCCACTATCTCATACCAATGGAAGTCTGGGTGGTGTTAATCGAAGAACAGGGTAACGGTACAACAATTTGAAATCATTTAAACTATACATAGGGTATATTGTTAAGTAGAAACCTCATCATTTACTTGATGTATGCTTCTTGTATGCAGGTTTCTGATATAACCTGTGTCCATCAAGAAAATGTTGCATATCCAAATGACTCACTTTATTTCTTTTTGCACCCCTACTGGCTTTTCCAGTATTGCAACCATGAATGTGCTTAGAGTCTAGTAACTGTTGCCTTGGTTACGTTTTTCATATACTTGCTTCTATTTATATTGTTGTTGCTACTTGCCGAATATGGCGAGAAGCTTGGCGAATCCACCTCCATACCCTTTCATTCAATTTGAACGATTGGCCCGTTTATCACGAACTCACAATAAGCCGACTCGAAATCCTAATAACTCAAACAATCTTCCAAACCACCGGCCTTCAATCCCTTTCGATCATCATGGACGATGTCGATGAGTTCTCCGTGGCCCCCGTGATCGCGTGGCTCATTTAACAACTAGTTTTGAACCGGAAATGCAATAAAGCACATTCTATAATTGCATAACATTCATAGGGTCAGGTTCAGGGGAAACCTCAAAAAACGGAAAACTGAGGAACACCCTAGTAGCCTTCCATCTGGACGGTATGCACTTGTGCATACAAATAATTAATTTTTTGGTTTTTATGCACATGTGCATATGCACTTGTGCATGTTATAAATTACTTGTATGCACAAGTGCATACCGTCCAGATGAATGGCTACCAGAGTGTTCTTCAGTTTTCCATTTTTTTGAGATTTTCCCTTGAACCTCCCTCAACATTCATATTACTTGATATATACTTAAAAGTGATTTGTGTGCCAACAGGTTCCTTAACTATTCCTTTCATTTGCTGGCATTATTGCTTTACAATAATTTTCTTTAATGGAAGCTCAATGTATCAAGATTTTCTATGACAATATCTTTTCTGCTTATAATAGATTGTTTACTGATGTGGGAATGCTTGGTCATAACTGATCCCTGAAATATATCATAAGAAAGAGTCTATAATACCCTATGAAAATTATGATACAAAAGTTGATTACTTTAGTGAAGGTAGAAGGAGCTTTCCCTTTAGAGTTGACCTCTTGGGCTTACACATTGTGGTTGGATGGTGCTTGATGCACTATCAAGTTGTACAATATAATCTAACGTTATCGTAAGCTTTTATTTCTAAAGTAGTTTGCATCCGAAGATGTACTAGTTACGTATTGTGCAAATTAGATGAAATATCTTGAGATAGGAACTTATGAATGTGATTTATGTCTTGTGTGCTAATTAGTGATGGACGAAAATGTACGTGTAAGGTTGACAAATGAAATTATCAAATGCTTTTTAGAGACATGTATAGAAGAGGTTAGTAAAGTGGGTTGAAATGGGAGTAGTCTTCGAAAAGAAACTTGGGTAAAGGTGGCAACAAAGCTTGAGGAAGTGTGCCACGTAAAGCTCACACAAAAACAATTGAAAAATCAGTATGATTATTTAAAAGGAAAATACTCGAGATGGGTGCACTTAAGAAATAGAACAGGGAACATTTATGACCCTGAAATGAATACGTTCACCTAATCGAATCAAGAATGGGAAGATTTTTACAAGGTTAGTTTTTATTCTCTTTTTACATTTTTAGAAAGTAAATACAATAGTATGCGTATTATATAAATATTTATCTTTAATTTGGACGCATGTTCATCCAAAAGCAAAAACTTTAAGAACATCACCATTGGTATTTCCTGAATTATGTATTGCTTTATTTGAGGGGACTTCTGCTACCGAATCTCGTGCTTATGCCCCTAGTTCAACCCGTGAGAGGACTGTGGTTTCATCATCATCATTTTCATCTCATACTCACACTACTCAAAATGATGAGGATGAAGATGATGAGGAAGGACCAAGTGTCGATAAACCAAGTGAACATTCATCTAGACCAAAAAAGAAAAGTAAAACAAAGGTCGACATGGATGAATTAGCTATTGATATGAAGGGTGCACTTCAGACACTTGCTGCAAAACAAACCTCAAGCGTGGAGGCTTGTCTTGAACGGTTGAACACTCTTGGCCTTGATCCAAGGAGTTCTCTTTATAGTGCAGTCGTTGACATTTTTGGCCACACAAAGTTATTAAGAGAGACATGGTTGGCGACCCCTTCAGACCCTGATATATTAATACCATGGATTTCGAGAACTGCAAGAAGATTGGGATTCTTGGATTAGTGTTGGGAATATGACAAGTTGTTGTTTGGTTACATGTTTTGCATTTGAACATGTTATTTGGTTATGTTTTGATATTTAACTATGTAGGCCACACTTTTAGAAGTTGAACAAGTAGTTATTTGGAAGTTTAACAAGTAGTTATGTGGTTGTTATTTGAATGTGTTATTTGGGTTTATGTGGAAGTTGAACAAGGTTTTATAATTTTATTTATGCTTTTAACAGGTTCATTATGGATGATGATAAAATAACTATACTTATCATTGTAATGTTTTTATATGTGTTCTACTTGCGATCAAAGCGTTTAAAAAGGAAAAGAGATAATACGTCTGCAATGACTGGACGACAATTTACGAATGAGCTACTTGAAGGTAACAATCGACAATGTATTGATTTGTTACGAATGTATCGTGATGATTTCGTTCTACTATGTGATCATTTTAAAGCAAGAGGTTGGTTAACGGATAGCAAACATGTATTGGTCGAAGAAAAGATGGCTATCTTTCTGATGACTATAGGTCACAATCAACGTTATAGATTGGTGAAAAATAGGTTCCAACACTCGACACAAACAATTCATAAAATTTTTCATGAAGTGTTGGATAAAATGATCGAGTTTGGTAAGGAGATCATAGTTCTTATATCATTCAATCCAAATCCAGACATCCCGGGGAATAATAGGAGGTTACGACGAATATTTAAGGTAAATAATAGTAATAGCCGTATACATTTTATTTACTAAACTTATTTTTGACTACTTGATTTAATGTAGGGAGCAATTGGCGCCCTTGATGGAACTTTAATACATGTTATCGTCCCTATTCAAGAACAACATTTATATAGAGGACGAGGAAAGGGTGAATGTTATCAAAATGTTTTGGCAATTTGTGACTTCAACATGGTTTTTACATTTGTTGTTGCCGGGTGGGAAGGGATTGCGCATGATTCTAGAGTTCTGTCTGAAACTTTGACAGATGATGCTATTGGATTTCCATTTCCTCCTCCAGGTATACTAACGATTTAGAGGTAATATATACTATATTCATATTAATAACTATTTTATTTATTATTTTCAGACAAATACTATCTATGTGATGTTGCGTATTCGAATACTAGAGGATTTATGGCACCGTATCGTAATTATAGATATTGGCTTGGAGATTTCCGTCGTCGACGTGCAATGAACAAGTATGAAAAATTTAATCATTCTCTTGCAAAACATAGAAATGTTATTGAACGTGCTTATGGTGTCCTGAAAGCACGTTTTCCAATATTGAAAAGAATGAGATCGTTTTCACTTGAGATTCAAAGAGACGTTGTTATTGCATGCTTTGCGGTTCACAATTTCATACGAAAGGAAGTTTTAAGTGATGAGTTATTTTCTGAATATGATCAAACCATTGAGCAAGGGGACGATGGCGAGGATGAAGCTGAAGAGGTTCAACCGCATGGGAGTACCGCTGACCAAACATATATGGCTAGTTTAAGAGAAGAAATTGCGTCACAATTAATGCAAAATTAACATTGATTTTAGTTGTTATGAGACTTTGTTCATGTTTTCTATTGTGTTTGAATGGATAGACGTATTTCAGTTGAATTTTTTAATGTGTAAGAAATATATGGTAGTATAATTTAATTAAAATGAATTGACGTTTTTATAAATTCAACGGTACAACATTTTGAGGGATAAAATAGACAGTTATACATATCTAGACGTTTATCAGTTTACAAAAACAATCAGCCTTGTTGATTCATATTTCAGACTTCAGACGTTTGTCAATTTACAAAAACAAACAGTCTTATTGATTCAGATTCAGACGTTTCAATTTACAAAAACAAACAGTCTTGTTGATTCAGATTTCAGACTTCAGCACCACCTCTTAAAAAACAAACACCACCTTACTCTATTATTCAATATTTTCATAATGGCAAAATTGACCTTTTAAGTTGGGGTTGATTTTTGGTAGGCAACAAAAAGAATACGAAATTAAGGACTAGCAAATAAACTTAATTAATTATTCTTAAATAAAGGCAAAATAAGTTCAAAAACTATTGATTTTATACATTCTTATTATTATAATCAAAACTAGTATTGGGCCCGTGCATTGTACGGGAGGATAAATTTTTTGTTGGAATATTGAACCGAGTTAAAATGAAACGTAATTTCTCTGTTAACAGTTAATGAAATACAATGTGAAAAACGAATGTATTTTCATAAGTGGTTAACTTGCATATATTCTTAATCGTTTGTTGTTATGACTTTGTGCAATAATATTGGTAATAGTTTTGTATTATATTACTTAAAACTCAAACGACATGTCTCACAACATATTTATCTGACTATTGACTTCAAGACCTCATAGTATTAGTCGATAAAAATAAAGATATGTATATATATCTTATTCCCCTACTTCGAAAAATATGATTGTGAGTTTTGAAAAATATAAACAAATTCTCAGTAAATAAAATAAAATATAAAAAAGTAGTTTTTCAAAGAAACAAAAATATAGTGGAATATCTTTTGTTCAGTTACAGGTTCCGCCATTGACACCCGACCGTTCGTCTTCTTCTTGTACTCTGATGATACATAGAGAAACTATATATATTTATAGTGAATGTAGAGAATATTTTAAAATCTTTTATTTTTATTTTCGATTTTTTACATTTAAATGTAAATATATTAAAAATATGGAAGAATATTTTTATATCTACATCGTTTCTATTTTATTTTCATTACACTTGGTTAATTTTGAAAGTATTGCAGAATATTTTTATTTTAAAGACTACGATAATTTATTAGTGTATCTCGTTATTTTTTATTTTTAACTCATATCAACCTTCTTTTTTCTTCTTTTAATGCTCGTGAAAAAAATACGTGTAGATTTTATATTATAAAAAAAAACGTGTAGATTTTATATTATACTAATATAAAATACGTGTAGATTTTATAAAATAAAATAGATTTTATATTAGCAAAAAAAATACGGAAGAAAAAAGAGTTTATATTACATCTCATTATGTAAAGAGATAAAAGATTTTATATTACATCTCATTAATATAGATTTAAATGTAAAATCTACATTTAAAATAGATTATGCTAATATAAAATCTATTTTATAAAATCCTCCACCAAAAAAACAAATAGTTATATTAATAAATGAGTATCCATTCCACAAATAGATGATTATGTGAGATACTGTGCTTGAAAAGGTTGTACCAAAACATTAAGAAATTGTAAATTAAGTCATTGGCTTTAATTAGTTGTAACTTGTGTTTAAAATGTTGTAATTAATAGTTTTTTATGTCGTTTTTATAATATAGTATAGATAAATAAAAACCGAAAAGATCACGTAAAAAATCCTCAAAGTCATATTTGGGGCTCCAGATGAAGGATTTCGTCATCACGTCCATCTCGTCGCAGGCTTTCCATGCATATCTTATAGGTTCCGTAAAAGTTCCCAGATCTTCTCTGCATCATTACTCGGTCATGCCGGTTGGATAACCTTTAGACCTTTCTGTCAGAAAAAGTGACCCCAAAAAATAGCAACGCCCTACTTGGAATCAAATATGAAACATGATACTTCATTAGGCATCAAGTCTCGGATCACTTTGCCACTAGGTCAACCACATTTTTTTTTGGTCAACATTGTTATATGGTATGAAGGAGAAAAGAAATATGAAAATGGTCACTTGGATTATCATTTGTAAGATTATTGACCAAACTATGTGTGGTAATCATCCTATATTTTCATAATAATAAGTATTATTATACGATACAAGGAGAAATACAATATATTTAAAAATTTCATGATACAATTAATAGTAAATTACAAATTTCGTCCCTGTGGTTTGGTGAAAATTTGGATTGGGTCCCTCAAGTGAAATAATTACAGGGATGGTCATCGTGGTTTCATTTTTGCTATGAATCAGGTCCCTCGTGTTAACTGTCGTTTAAAATATCTGTTAACTTAAAAGTATTTTCGTGTTTTCACTGTATCATGAAATTTATAATTATTTCAAGGACATGTTTTGCCAATTTATGAAACTGAAGAACCAAACCCAAATTCTTCTCTCTCTTCTAAACCACGTTTTTTTACTTAGATTTCTAAACCTTTACATGTTTTGCCAATTTCTATCTCTTCCAACAAAAATCAAACCTAAAAATCATACCTAGGATTAAAGAAAACCAAAGATTCAAACCTAACAAAAATAATCCAAGAACAAAATCAACAACACAAACCCATTTCGGAAGAATAAAATCAAGAACACAAACCCATTTTTTAATAACAAAATCAAAAGCATACCTCATTTTTAAAGCCAAATCAACAACAAAACCTATTTTGAAATCATTTATGCAGATCTGTATTTTACATCACTGATTTTTCCATCTTTTTTCAACCAAAAGAAAATTCCTAATTAAATGAAGAACGCAAAAAATATCAAATTCATCAACATTAAATTTGTTAAGAACTCATAAAAAACACAATATCAAGAGTCCTAAATCTAAATCAAAAACCCTAAAATTCATACCCTATCAAAAAACCATTGGCAAAACCATAAATCCAAAACCCTAATCAAAACTCAAAAATGGCATAGAAGAAGATGACGCAAATGCAAAACCTCCAATTTTCGTGGATTTCCAAATGGTTCTTCAATGTCTTCAACCCAAGGATTCACTTAGAATATATGATATGTTTGATTTCTTCACCAGATCTGTGTCTTCTTCACTAGATCGATTTCTTCAACAAAGGATTCTCTAGAAGAACCGATAAGTTCGTTTTCTTCACCATATCAAATTCTTCACCAAATCGGAGAAGACGGAGTGACCAAAGATGGGGAGGGCCGTTGGTGAGGGATTGGAGAGGGATCGGTGATGGAGAAGAAGTCGTATACAGGATTTGTTTGTTTTTTTCTTTTTCTTTTTTCTTTATTATTATTACCGAGTTTCAGAAATTGGCAAAATAGACCTTGAAATAACTACAAATTTCATAATATAGCGAAAACATGAAAATACTTTTAAGTTAACGAAGATTTTAAACAATTGTTAACATGAGGAACTTGATCCATAACAAAAATGGAACCATGATGACCATCTCTGTAATTATTTCACTTGAGGGACCCAATCCAAAATTTCACCAAACCACAGGGACGAAATTTGTAATTTAATCTACAATTAAAATTAAAAGATCAATTAAGTTACATAAAGTAATAGAATCTTCGACATACAAGTGGTGGCATAACTTTTGTTAGGATATGTTTCCTCAAATCCATAAAAGCTACACACATGTGTTTCATCTATACTTTGTGCATGAGTACTTATACCTAACACAACTACGTGTTCATTATCCATTACAAGTGGAACCATGGGTCTAGGTTTCGTAACGTGGAAAAACCAAGAGATTATTTGTATTGCATTATTGAATTTGATGGTACAAATCATCACCGACTTTTTATATATGTTTTTTTTGGTAAAGGAGTATCCCAGACCACTTTGGACTCGGACTAATCTCCTGGAAAACAGGCCTATGGCCCGCGGGCATTCATCCCGTGGTCACAATGCTGCGAGTGGGGCTCGAACCCGGACAACCGCTATGAAGTCCCCAGGCTATTACCACCACGCCACAACCTTGTGGTTAAGCTATATATGTTGGTGGTTGCATATTTGGTTTTGTAACGAAAAATCTTGTTTTAAGATCATAGGAAAATGATATTTGATATGAAGATAAGATTGAACATGCTAATGTTTCTCATCTGAGCTTTGTTTGGAAAAAAAAGAAATTAAATCTATTGATTTTATACCAATATTATGACTATACATGATCCCTACCAACAACTATAGACGCTCTACTTTTACATGTATTTTTGTAAGAATAAATAGTTTCTAGAAAAATCATGAAAACATAAATTTGATTTTCGTAAAGAGTGTCACGTTTCTATATTTATGCAAAAAAACAGTGCATCATTTTCAACATGTGCAGTGCGATGGTTTAAAAAGTCGGCCTCTTTCTCTTGACCAAGGGTGAATCTATATAGAGGCTGGGGGAATGTCACCGCCCCATCGTAATGGGAGAAAACTTACGACTCTTGAAGGTGTCATCATTGTGATTTGATGTATGCCATCAATGGCATCTTTGCCAGAATAAGAGGCTACAATAGCATATTAAAGCTTAAATTTGAGTTTCAATGGTCGAACACAAAAATCCTAATCGTAAATCATTCAAATCGGATCAAAACTTTTAGTGTTTTATATTGTATTCTATATCTATGATTATTTTTCTATTAATTTTTATTTTATAATTAACTTTGTATTATTTTATATTATTGAGTTTTTTTTGTGTTACCGTTGAAAAACTATTAGTCCCAAATTCACAATTAACAAGGATTCAACCACAAATCTCACATATTTATCATTGATTTCAAGAACATACAACTTTTTCTCTCTACAACCATGTGGAGCGTCTACAATATTTCTCTCACTAAAACCTCTCTCTAAAATGATTAGAATGAATGCTCTTTCCTACAAAATACAAAGACAAGAAGTATTTATACTAACTACATATTACAAGGGAACTAAAATACTTTGACTAACAAAAGTAAAGACTTTGACTTTGACAATTAAGCTACTTTGACTATGACTTCTCTTATGAACTTTGACTATCATTCTTCAAGCTTTGGCAACTTTAACTTCAAAATATAATATTTGTTTCATGATCTGGGATACAACAATATTTGCTCCAACAATCTTCCCATTTAGATTCGAGATCGGTATTCAAAAATAAATTCAGCTTTAACGAACAATCTTCCCCTTTGGGATGAATACAAACTTTAACAATCTCCCCCGAATTCTTTAACAATGTCCTTTCAGATAATCTTCAGTAAATTCATTCTTTATCAAATTTCAGAAACAATCTCCCTCTTTGTAGGCACAAATTATCTTCAGCAAATAAATTATCTTCAGCAAATAAATTATCTTCAGCTTTTTCTCATTTTGCCTTATCTAACAATCTTCAAAGAAAATTTGTGTAATCTTCAATGAACTTTCAGAAATCTTTGAATCAACACATTCTGAAATGTCTTTCTTTCTCTGAAACTGCTCTATCTTTCTTTATTTCTCATAATTCTTCCCATATCTTTGAAATTGAATCTTTCACAATCATTCATTTCTTGATATCTTCTCCCCATTACTTTCTTGAACTTTCTTAGAACTTGCTTTTTCAATTGTTATTTCTCCCCCTTTTTGATGATTGCAAGCATCAACAACATCAAAACTTTGCATGAAAAAACACCCATTCATTCTTTCCACCTTGCAAACAAATGACCATCTGATCTTTCCAACTGATATACGTAACATCCGTCAATTCATAAATGATTCCGAATCTTTTCAAATTCAGAATGGAATGGTACACCTAAATCAACAAATGAAATAGTTAAAATTCCTGTAAGTAGCATAGAGCCATTTAGTACAACGATGTACTGTACAAGGAGTTTTATTGATGTTCACTCTCCAGGACTTCAATTCAATCATTGAAAAACACAAGGTAATTCTATGAATGTTCCCACAGAAAAACAAATTTTCTATGTGTATTTGCTTGTGTTATGAAAGAATTAAAACATTTTTTGCTTTATCAGGCGCAAAATGTACAAACTGTTGAGACACAACAAGTTTCCACGACTCAATATGCATGATCGAAGGTCGAATGTGGGGAAAACTTCCTTCTGTTTCAATATCCAAATCTTCCAAATGAAGATCAGATAGATTATATGTTGCGTCCCCATAAAAATATGAAACATTTCTTTGTTGAGAAAGAAATGAGTAGTTGGTGGGGTTAAAGCAAGAGTTGGCATGAGCTCACTGTCTGTTTCAATGATGTTCACGAAAGAATTGTGAAACAATCAGTAATGTGGCTGCCCGACTCAGAAAGTATTAGGTGCAGAGTTTTCATATTCTTTTAACTCTGTTCTCAAACCCTCTTTCTTTTTATCTCTATGATCACTTCTAACCAAACTCTCTTTTCCATTTTACCGCTCAACACACTGAGGTTGTTCAACCGTATGAACTTCCTCCCCACTCTTTGATGTATCAACCCTCACCCCTCAATCACTCAAGGATAACTTCTTGGGTAGGAAACAATGGTTATCGTGAATCCATAGAAGTTCTTTAAGCTCACACACTGATCCCATGAAAATTTTGTCCTAAAAAGAATAATGTTCAACAGTTTAACTTGAACATTTAAAGCTCAAAAATATAAATCCCAATGTCAAATAAATGTATGTTCAACAAATTATCACGAATATTTGAGCATTATGAACTTTGAAGATTTTCTCATAACAAGGATATTGAATGAATAAAATGAATTCGAAAGACTTGATTGAGAATCTGACAATGTATCGGAAAGATCAAATATGAATGATAAACATGAAAAACTTAGGTCATGAAAGTATTGGAATTTATCTATATGAACAAATATAAACAAACATGAAAGAATCGCTTATGTTTGAAAGAATATGATGCTCAACAAACATTAAAATGAAAACGGGTGTATTACCATCGAAAAAATGTTTCATTTTGAGACATGGTAATAACAAATATCAACAAGAAAGACTGAACCAGTGTGTATGAATACTTGACAGTATATAGAAAAGATAATACACAAGTCAGTTAATCAATGAAGCTCATGAATTAAAACATTTAAAATCACACTTCTAAATTCATGAAATCTTTTTGAGAATAGAGAAGTGGTTTGAACATTTAAAAACATGATTTCATGTCTGAAAGTGTCATTCTTTCATACAATTTAGCAATCTCAAAGTGTTTGAAAAAAAAATCTTACATTCAGCTTAAATCTCATAACTCCCCCTCAAATCATGATTGATTGAATAAAATCTTGTAAGACCCCCCTCAAAATCTGCACAAAGTCAAAAAGTTGTCAAAATATCAAAGTTTTAGACAAAGAAAACATTGAAAAGCGAGTCCTGATCTGATTTGATCAGAAGTCAACATTTTATCTTCTGTACTCCCCCTGAAACTTTGCATGAAATGTATCTGAAAAATCAGAAAAATTTGTCAGGAGAAAATATAAAGAATATATGCAGTAATACTCCCTCTTGAATATTGATCATCTCAGCTTAGTCATTGAAGAACAAAATCTTTGAAGTGCGGATTCTGAACTGAATTATTCAGAATCCATTCTTCTTACTCTCTTTACACTTGAGGTGCCTACAAAACAGATGGAGTAGCTTTTCGTACCTACTGGAACTTGGGTCCATATATGTTAGTTGCAGCTCTTTTGGAAGTAATACTATATGTTCCATACCACTGACGATCATAAGTTTTGTTTACAAATTCATTTGTCCGATAGTAAGAACAACAAATTTTCTTTTATGCTAACCTGATTAATTGATTTATTGAATAAACCAGATTAGGTTTCACAAAAGAATTTGCATGAAAAGCAATGTTCTTTTGAACATGTGGTTACTTTGAAACATTTTTCTCAGTTGAAGAACCTTTTACCTTCCATTCCATCTTGACTGGCTTATAGATAGGAATGTAACCTGTGCCATCAATAGATTTATCATAGAAAAGGTTAGTAGTACGAATTTGATATTATGTTTGACTGACCTTTATGCAGAAACAGTTGTATGATGTGAACTTAGTTCTGTGATCTTAGCAGGCAAACTGTTCCTTTCTGCAGTGAGTAGATCAATCTTCTTCTATAACTCATATTTCACATTATATTCTTTCATAGCTACTGTTGACAACTCAGAAAACTTCTTTAATAACTTCTTGATCTCCATCTCAAATATCTTTCTTTCTGATTCAAACTCTTCCTCTACATTCTTTCGTTTGTAGAATATTTTTTTTTGAAGAACCCAATATTCTTCTATTCATATATCTTCTTCTCTTTTTCAAACTTATCTCTTTCAAGAACTAAAACTTTCTCAAAATCTGACACCTATTTTGAAAGTTTTAAGCATTTAAGTTCAACCACTTTCTTCTCCTTAAAGGATTTCCTTGAAAAATCAGAAATTTTTTGTGCAAACGTTTTTCTTTCATTCTCAAATCCTTCATTTTCTTTTTCAAACTCTGATCTGTCTCTAGCAATCTGCTTTTCCAAGTCTGAGATCTTCTTTTTCAGCTCAAAATTCTCATTTTCCAAATGCTTAGCTTTATCTTCATTCATCTTGATAGCATCTAGAATTGATTTCTCAACTTCCAACTTTTTATCATCTTTCAAGGCTTCAAGAATTTCTATTTTGCCTTGAAGCTATTTTATCTGCTCTTTATATTCAACAAAGAGTGTTGAATGTTTACCAGAACTAATTGCCTTTTCCAGTGAAACAATCTTTTTGTTGAGCCATTCATTATGTCTATTGAAAGAATCAATTCGTTCATTCTTTTCCTTCTCATAGTAATCAATCTGATTTTCCTTTCCAGCAAGATCTTTGTAATAGAACCACAAGGGTTGTGGTGTGGTGGTAAAGGCTTGGGGAGTTCATAGCGCTCAACCCGGGTTCGAGCCCCACTAGCAGCACTTGTGACCACTGAGGATAAACTCAGGGCTGCACGCTTTAGTAGTTGGGCCAAAGGCCCTAATTGCCAGGGATTAGTCTGGGCCATAGGCCCATGATACCCTTTCCAAAAAAAAGATCTTTGTAATAGCTCTCATGCTTTTGTACAATATTTTATTCAAGAGAAACAATCTTGGCTTTGAGTTTAGCATTCTTGTCATTCAGATTAACATTTTCTTCTTTTAAAGTCATTGTTACCTGAAATCAAGAAATGATCTTTAAACAAATACATCGATGAGAAGTTGAATTGTGCAAAAAAATGATCAATCAAAATTCACTAAATTAATAGTGCAAGGACTAGAAATGTACAACCTTCCAAACTTGAAGTCCAGGGATTAAACTTGACAAGATATAAAAATTCAAAGTGCAAGGACCAAAAATGACAACAAATGAAACTTGAAAATTTTGGGTCACAATAGACAAACTTTGAAACTTAAAAGTACAAGGACTAAAAATGACACAAACTGAAACTACAAACTAGAAGGACTTAAAATGACACAAACTGAAACTACAAAGTAGAGGGACTAAAAGTGTTTATATGGGTGATCATGATGACCCTTATGCGTGTTAAAGTTTTCAACACAAAGAAAGTGAAGTTTTTAATAGTTAAGTATTAAATTAATAGTTGCATGAATCATTGATGAATAGGTTACATCATTGATCACGATCAACCACATTCACCGAACATCATGTTTTTCCATGCATTGTATCCAATTACTTTATTCTTATGCTTATAGATTTTCACATTTTGACATGCAAATAGAATTAATTTGTGTAAATGAAATGTGTAAAGAAATAACCCATTTTCCCTTTATTTTTATGTTGTTTCACTCACTTGGTGCTTAAATGACTTCCATGCTTGTTATGAATTTGAATCACTATTGTTTATGTCAAAAGTTTGAGGGCACTTGTTGTCTTGTTGGGTAATAAAATGTATATACACATTTGTTCATAGGCAAAAAAGTACATGTAGGTGGTTGTGTAGGATCCAAAATCTTAAAATACTTAAATTAATAAATAAATGTTATTTTTAACATTTCAAATAGATTAAAGAAATGAATAAAATGATATGAAATGTTAAATTAGCGGTGAAATGTGAACAATTGACAAAGTTATGAATATTAGGGGGCAAATGTTATTTCCTAGAAAGTTGATGAAGTCTATAACACACTAAAAATAGGGGTTAATTTAAGCATAAAATAAATGCGGAATAAACGAGTTTATCATAATAGAATCACCCAAAAAGGGGAATAATTGTATGGCATTTACAATAAGGAAATCAAGTGAAATTGAACTCAACATCCTACTAATCTAGACCAACTAATTCTAGATTACGAACGGGTGTCGACATCTCACTTCCAAAAGTATATCGTCACTATATCAATGTACGCCTCTATAATTTCTTCAAAATGCTACTATCCTTCAACGACTCTCCATTCAAGCCCGAGGAATTCCACTGCTAGAATTACCTGTTATACATGTCATTTTAAGAAAAAGTGTTAGGCTAAAGTCTAGTGAGATCAAACATTTACATTGGGAAAAATCAGTAAATTCAAATGAAATAATTTAAGAAACGTCGGTGGAATCCATATAGATAAAACTCAACTTTAGTACAAATACCTCTTGGGTTGACGGGGAGGCCCCCTAACTAACACAAGTGACGGAACACCAAAGTAAGTCACTTGACATGTCAGTAAAACGAAACACATAATAAAGTACCCACAATGGATGTTAGGCTCAGTAGCTTTAAACGTACACCCACGGAAAGTCAACTTCAACCACATAGGGTCGTCCTTACGTTGAGATCCTCACCCAATATCGCGTACTAGCACGTAGGGCTTATACCCTATCCGATGCCTAAGCGTGCCTCGATGTGGAAAACTAGCGTTCCATCATCGGATCAAAGATTATAAATGTATGTGGGTTCATGACGCCCAAATGCAACCAAATAATCCATTCAATGTCCACAAAACCAATCAATGACTTCCAACAGTTAAAATGCCACCATATGTGCGAAATCATGAATCCATATAGTTATTCCCAAAAATTCCAAGAGGTTCTGTTCTAATTCGTTAAATGGTACTTCCACACACACCAAACCATTTTACCCAAGTCCTTATTCAATAATATATAACCATATTTCAAAACCCTAATCTTGATTTCGAAGTATAAAATTACAAGGTTATAGAAAACATGTTTCTCATGTGCAAAATCCACAACTAAACCAAAATGAAGGCTTCTTGACCTTAAAATCATATTCTTCAACATAAACCCCCATAGTCTCCAAAGTTAGGTTTTTGGTGAAAACTCACCCAATCAAGTAAATCAAAAATGAAGATGTTTGGAAGGTTAAAATCTACATTTTTAACATGTATAAAGTTTATAAAAGAGAATGAACTCACCTTGTAGGGTTGTAGCTTAACACCCTAAAACCCAAGAACTTAGAGAGATGAGATTGAGATCCTTGAGGAGACTTGAATCTAGCAAATGAATGCTCAAAGAAACCTAAATGACATAAATGATTAAAGGGTTGGAGTGGGTGGAAGATATTAATGGTAAGAGAGTGAAGGGGGGAAGACTTACCAGGTTTCTTGAGAGAAAATCGCATCCAAAGAGCTTTGATTGAGAAGAATGGGGTAAATGAGGGTTTAGGGCCAAATTCTTCTATTTATCAGGTCTCTGCGCACGTGCGCGAGTGCTCGTGCGGTTCCACTCGCACGGTGAGCTGCGCGGAGCACTGGAGTTGTGGTTGGGCAGAGTCCCACGCGGATGGTCATGCAGTTCCACCCGCACGGTGAGTCGCGCCAAACACTGTTGGAAACTCCTCTTTCTTTATATCAACTACCTTGTTTAACAACAAACAATGCATGAATTCAAGGTCAAACCAAGAATCAAACTTAAGATTCGGTGTGTTACAATCCTCCCCACCTTGGAATGGATTTCATCCACAAAATACCGACAACTCGAATAAATGGGGATATCGACGTTTCATGTCTTCCTCCGCTTCCCACGTCACATTAGCATCGCGGTGGTTCTTCAATTGAACCTTAACCATTGTGACCTCTTTGTGACAGAGTCTTTTGATCTATCTCTCTCTAGAATAGCTTCAGGCTCCTCAACAGAACGATTGTCGTCACCCCGAATTTCCGATAACGGTATGACGCTTTCCTCTTCTGCCATGCACTTCCGCAGATAACACACATGGAATGTAGGGTGGATCTCGTCCATATCTAGTGGCAAGTCTAATTTGTAGGCTTGTAGTCCAATGCGCTCGATCATGGTGAATGGTCCAAGAAAACGGGGACTCAACTTCCCACGCTTTCCAAACCGTATCAAGCCTTTCCATGGGGACACCTTTAGCATCACACGGTCCCCCACTTGAAATTCTACCGGTCGCCTCTTCTTGTCGGAATAACTCTTTTGTCGATCTTGTGTTGCCTTCAATCGTTCCCTTATCGCCTTGACTTTGTTAGCCATCTCTTGAACAATTTTTGGCCCGACAAACTGCTTTTCGCCTGTCTTTAGAAAACATACGGGGATCCTACATTTCCTCCCGTACAAAGCCTCGAATGGGGCCGCACCAAGGCTAGAATGGTAACTTTTGTTGTATGCAAACTCCACCAAAGGTAAATGGGTATCCCAATTACCACCAAAATCGATCACACAAGATCTAAGCATATCCTCCAAAGTTTGAATCATCCTTTCGCTTTATCCGTCCGTCTGTGGATGGTACGCCGTACTCAAATTCACAGGCATACCCAACTCTTGATGTAACACTCCCCAAAATCTAGAAGTAAATCGACTATCACGGTCAAAGACTATAAACAAGGGTATACCGTGCCTAGAGACCACTTCATCAATATATAGCTTTGCCAACTTATCCATTGGCAAGGTCTCCCGCATCGCTAGAAAATGAGCACTCTTTGTTAAACGATCGACAATTACCTAAATGGTGTCATTGCCCCTCAGCGTCTTGGGTAGCTTGGTCACAAAATCCATGGTAATCTTGTCACATTTCCACTTGGGTATCTCCAAAGATTGTAGGCTCCCATAAGGTCGTTGATGCTCGGCCTTCACTTGCGAACAAGTTACGCACCGCTCCACATAGTGCTCCACGTCTAACTTCATACTCGACCACCAATAATGTAACTTCAAGTCTCTATACATCTTGGTACTTCCCGGGTGAATGGAGTATTTGGCACCCACACACGCCCGTTAAAGCATTTGATTCCACGTCTATCATCCGTCAAGAGTAGTCTTTGTTTGGTCATCACCTCTTCCTTGAGATTCTATTTTAGAAGGGCTTCGGTTTGTGATGCTTTGGTCTTATCTATAAGACTCGACACCAATTCAATCCTTGAGAGTTTGGCTTGAAGTCTCCCACTATATTCTTTCTGGCTCAATGCATCAACTACGACGTCTGCTTTACCCGGATGGTAAAGAAACTCGCAATCATAATCCTTGAGTAATTCCAACCATCTTCTTTTCCTCATATTAAGCTCATTTTGATCGAAGACATACTTCAAACTCTTGTTGTCCGTACACAAGGTACACTTCGTGCCATAGAGATAGTGTCGCCACAACTTCAACGCGAACACCACCGTCGCTAACTCCAAATCATAAGTGGGTAATTCTTCTCGTGTACCTTTAGTTGCCTTGACGCGTAGGCAATCACCCTTCCCTTTTGCATGAGTACGCACCCAAGACCCATTTTGGATGCATCGCTATAAACCACAAAATCCTCTGACCCTTTCGACAAGGATAAGATCGGAGCTTCACAAAGCTTCTTTTGCAATGTCTGGAACACCTTCTCTTGGGATTCGGTTAGGGGTGAGCATCGAAAACGGGTACCCGCCTTTGGAACCGGAACCGCTTCGAAACTGCTGGTTCCGGAACCGGAACCGATGTGATTGGTTCCGGTTCCTAAAATATGGAACCGATCAGGACCGGTTCCGGTTCTCATTTTTTTGGAACCGTTACCCGTTGGGTACCCGCCGGGACCGGTTCTGGGACCGGGTACCCGGTCGTGCTGGGTACCCAGAACCGGAACCGGCGGGTACCCGCTATTTTTTTTAATAAAATATATTTTGTTTATTTATAAAAATATAATAAACTACCTTTTAGTGAAGCATCGTTTGTAGTATTTATCAGCATCAACTAATTTTAATGATGTGAAGTGTTTCGGAAGCACCGTTTTTGTAGTATTTATTTTTTTTATAAGCACCGTTTGCAATATTTATTTGTTTTGTAAACATCGTTTGTAGTATTTATTAATTTTTAGTTTTTATCTTATTAGCTTTCACGTTTGTGGTACTTATTTATTTACGTTTGGATTTTCTAATATAATTAATATTTACCTTTTTATAATATGAATGATAAAAAAATTAAAAATTAGACAGTGGGTACCCAGTATCGGAACCGGCGGTTCCGGTTCCCAAATATAAAGAACCGGTGTAACCGGTTCCAGTTCCTTCATTCTAGGAACCTTCGGTTCCAGTTCCGGGAATTTTAGGCGGGTACCCGCCTTTGCTCACTCCTAGATTCGGTCCATACAAATTTCACATTTTTCTTGGTCAACGTTGTCAATGAAGAAGCAATCTTAGAGAAATCCTGAATGAACCTTCGGTAATAACCCGCTAGTCCTAAAAAAGCTTCGGATCTCGGATGGACTCTTAGGAGGTTCCCAATTCATCATAGCTTCTATTTTTTCGGGATCCACCTTCACACCGTCTTTCGAAACCACGTGCCCCAAGAACTGCACCTCCTTCAACCAAAATTCACACTTGGAGAATTTCGTATAAAGTTTCTCCTTCCTCAAAATTTCTAAAACATCGCGAAGGTTTGTTGAGTCAGAATTGTATTCAAGATTACAAGGTCATAGTTGTGTTTGTAAAGTCATTGTTTGTATAGTCAAAGTCAATGTAATTGTCAAAAGTAAACAAAAGTCAAAGTAGCTTTAAATGTCTTGTAAAGTCAAAGTAATTTGTTTGTAAGACTTGTAATTAGGCTGACCATATAAATAGGGGTCGTCTTTGTTATTTTAGGAGAGAAGCTTGACATTGTCATATACTAAGAGAGACTTATGACTTTAGAGAGAGAAATATTTGTACATATTCTGAGAGATCATTTGTAATCAATTTATATCAAATACAAATGACTTGTGATTGAATTTTTGTGTGGATAATCTGTATTGAGCTTGAATCTGTGACTATCAATTGGTATCAGAGCAGACAAAAATCAGAAATCAAGATCATAAATTTTGAAGATTCAGTCGTATACTCAAGAACACGCACGTAATCTGTATTGAGCTTGAATCTGTGACTATCAAAGGTGATGTACGTGGTCAGATTCATCCTTGGAGTAGATTAGGATATCATCAATGAACACGATTACCGACTTATCAAGAAACGGTCGATACACTTGGTTCATCAAATCCATGAATACCGTCGGGGCATTCGTTAAACCGAAAGGCATCACTAAGAATTCATAATGTCAGTAGCGTGTCCTAAAAGCCGTATTTGGGATGTCGTCTTCCTTGACTTTCACTTGGTGGTAACCCGAACGTAGATCGATCTTTGAGAAACATCCCGCTCCTTGAAGCTGGTCAAACAAGTCGTCGATCCTAGGGAGTGGATACTTTTTCTTCACGGTTACCTTACTTAATTCCCTATAATCTATGCACATCCGCATGGTGCCATCCTTCTTCTTCACGAACAAAACCGGTGCTCCCCACAGTGACGAGCTCGATCTCACAAATCCCTTATCAAGAAGGTCTTGTAGCTGTCCCATCAACTCCTTCATCTCAGACGGGGCCAAATGATACGGAGCTCTAGCTATCGGAGCCGCTCCAGGTGCTAAATCAATCTTGAACTCTACCTGGCGGTCGGGTGGTAATCCAGGCTTTATCTTCTTGATCTTGGCGTCTATAACGTACACCAAAAAGGATGACCATCCTTTCGATAAACACTTCTGCGCCTTTGCCATGCTGATTATTGCCACTTCGCCCTTCCGCCTTTCGCCGTACACGACCACTAATTCACCATCCGAAATTGGAATTCGAATCAACTTCTTTGCACAAAGAATCTCGGCACGGTTATCCACTAACCAATCCATCCCAATGATAACATCAAATCCTCCGATGATCATCGGTATTAAATCAACCAAAAATTCCTTCCCTTCGATCTCTAAACTGCAACCTCTAAGGACATCCCGGACCACTACTTGATCACCATCCGCTAGTTCTACCACTAAGGCATCCTCTAAGCTACTAGTGGGTACGGATAACTTTTGACAAAATGAACTTGACACAAACGAAAAACTTGCGCCCGAATCAAACAATATGTGACACTACATCTATCAAAGCCTTCGCCTCCTCGGTAGTCATCTGAAAGGCTCTCTTCATTGCTCTCGAAGGATCTACTTTCTTTTCCCTGCTACTCCTGGTCCTCAGTTTCGGGCACTAGCTTCTGATGTGGCTCGGTTCCTTGCACCCAAAGCAAATTTTCCCTCTGATTGGACAATCTCTATAATTGTGGCCAGGCTTGCCACATTTGAAACAGGGTTCAAACTCCAAATTACACAGACCAAAGTGTTTGCTCCAGCACTTGGGGCAATATGGGACCTCTCTTCTAGGGCCGGTCCCTCGTTGATTGTTGTTAAACTGCCTCGGCCTCTTGGAGGGTACTGAACTTCCCTCCCATCTTCTCTTCTCGACTACTCCATCTCGTTCCACCTTTTTTAGACCATAAGAATCTTCCACCAATTGGACTTCCTCAATCGCCTCCCGAAGGATAGAGGCCTTGGACACACGTACCATATTCATCATCTCCGTCGGCAAACCTTTGATGTAGGCTTTGATCTTTCCTTCTCAGTGGGGACCAAATGTCCCACCAAACCCTGCTTGTCCATGAATATTTTGTTGTATTCTTTCACCGACAAAATCCCTTTCTTCAAACTCCGAACTTCGTCAATGATCCGATCCATAGATATCTCATTTCAATATTCTTAAAACACCTTCCTCTTGAAGGTTTCCCAATCCAACTTGTCTAGTACTGACGTCTTTAGAGACATAGAGTAGATGTTCCACCATGTGAGAGCTGCCCTTCTTAGCATTTGAGAGCCGAAGGTCGCTTTTTGGCCTTCTCCACATCCACCTGTTCAGAAATCTTGCTCCATCTCATGAATTCAATTCATACACACTATCGGGTCGTCGTTTTCCATTAACTCGGGTGGTCTGCAGCTTAACAAGGTCTTGAAATAACATGACTTTGTTGGTTGTCGTGCTTCCAAAGTTGCCACTCCGTCCGTAGGGATTTCGTTTCCAATTCCCCTGGATCCCACTGCAATTATATTTTCTGCAACCATCTCGTGCCTACGGTTGTTAGTGTCCCTATCCTCGAGCAACTTCAGAAACATCTCTTATTGTTGAGCCATAGCCGCATTCATGTCTTGCATCATACATTCCACCATTCTTGTCTCTGGAATTACTTCTTCCATTATTGGCTCAGACGTGGCTTTGTTGCAGCGGGGTATATGCTCAGGCCATCCGCCCAAAACGTTATGCTTGGGTAGGGGCAATTCAACCGCTGTTACCCTTGGTTGGTCGGACGTAGATGTCGTCGCATCATGAACATCCGGCCTATTACGAGTGTTTACCATTTAGTCTGCCACACATATAAGAGAATAGAGATGAGAAATAGACTAGAGGATTTGAACATAAGGAAACGTACCACCACATTCATCAATCATTATAACAGTAGTAATCTAAGCATGCTCACGTAACAACATAATAGCAGTAGCTAATTGAAATTATGAACACGTCACACATAAGAATTCTTACAACCACCGTCACAACTCTCAACTTATGTAGTCCAGTTGGTTCTAAGACCATCTTATCTTAAGAGTTCTACCCAATCTCACCATTCTTAACTTATTCGATCTAAGCTTAATTCTAGGTACCTTACTTCCATACCTAGTTCACTTAAACTACTGCTTTGATACCAACTTGTAACACCCTAAAAATAGGGGTTAATTTAAGTCTAAAATAAATGAGGAATAAACGAGTCTATAATAATAGAATCACCCAAAAAAGGGGAATAGTTGTATGGCGTTTACAATAAGGAAATCAAGTGAAATTGAACTTAACAACCTACTAATCTAGACCAACTAATTCTAGATTACGAATGGGTGTCGACATCTCACTTCTAAAAGTATATCATCACTATACCAATGTACGCCTCTATAATTCTTCAAAATGCTACTATCCTTCAACGACTCTCCACTCAAGCCCGAGGAATTCCACCGCTAGAATGACATGTTAAACATGTCATTTTAAGAAAAAGTGTTAGGTTAAAGCGTAGTGAGATCAAACATTTACATTGGGAAAAATCAGTAAATTCAAATGAAATAATTTAAGAAACGTAAGTGGAATCCATATAGATAAAACTCAACTTTAATACAAATACCTTTTGGGTTGACGGGGGAGGCCCGCTTACTAACACAAGTGACAGAACACAAAACTAAGCCACTTGACATGTCAGTAAAATCAAACACATAATAAAGTACCCGCAATGGATGTTAGGCTCATTAGATTTAAACGTGCACAAATGAAAAGTCAACTTCAACCACATAGGGTCCTTACGTTGAGATCCTCACCCAATATCGCGTACTAGCACGTAGGGCTTATACCCTATCCGATGCCTAAGCGTGTCTCGATGTAGAAAACTAGCGTTCCATCATCGGATCAAAGATTATAAATATATGTGGGTTCATGACGCCCAAATGCAACCAAATAATCCATTCAATGTCTACAAAACCAATCCAAGAGGTTCCGTTCTAATTAGTTAAATGGTACTTCCACACATACCAAACCATTTTACCCAAGTCCTCATTCAATAATACATAACCATATTTCAAAACCCTAATCTTGATTTCGAAGTATAGAATTACAAGGTTATAGAAAACATGTTTCGCATGTGCAAAATCCACAACTAAACCAAAATAAAGGTTTCTTGACCTTAAAATCATATTCTTCAACATAAACCCCCATAGTCTCCAAAGTTAGTGTTAGGACTGAAAGTCTTAGTGCGTGGAAAGTTGTATAACGCATTTATAGAGTTTAATTGTTTTATTTATATGCGTTGTAAAAGCCTTTTATTGTTATTGGGCTTAAGTTTGGTTGTAATGGGTCTTGGGATTTTAGACCCAAGACCCTAGTATTTAATGGTTTGTTTAGTTGAGAATTGTGGAGAGGAGAGGAAAAGAGTGGTCATTAAGGTTTACCCTAGCTTATTAGAAATTCTCTCTATAAACCTAAACCCTTTACTGATAAATCTAAGCATATGACCAGCAGTTGTAATTGATTGATTCTTGTTGATTGATTATTATTATTGTTGATTGCACTGTTTCTGTGATCTACAATTAGTATCAGAGCGGGATCAAATTAATTTCTATTCGATACGATCAAAAGGTTTGTCTAAATCCCTATTTTTTTATCGACTTCAAGTTTAATACGATGCATCACTGTGTTCTTCAAATTAAAGTTTTTGGTTTGAGTCTTGATTATTAATCTGTTAAATTCGTGCTAGGTTTGAGGTTTGTAAGCAAAATTAGTGCTTAATTTTTGTTTTAAAAAGGTTGTTTTTGATTGATTTGTTGAGTTATCGCCAATTTTATCGAAGAAGGAAGAACCCAGATTTCATCCAACTCCCGGTACCCAGTGTTTCCCGGTACCTTGCGTTTCCTGGTCTATATTCATCCGGGAGTTACATAGTATCGGGTTTGATTTGTGGAACCGGGACTTTGAAAACATAGCATCCAGGAGTTTCCCTTGGAAATTAATTGTCATAATCGGTGATTTAAATCCATGCCATCCATATATTTGATCTCAATTGTGATTGGCTTATAAAATTGATAGTGGGTCGATGTCTCAATGTGGAATTCAATTGTGAATTTGGTGACGGATGGGGTTTAAGTTTTACATCTCGCCACCGTCGAACCTGGTTATGTAATTTTAGACCGAAAAGAGACTTGAGAACAAGAATCGAGAGTGAGTCGGAGAGTGCTTTCCTCGTTTTTCGCCTTCTTTCTTGATCGCCAATTTGCTCGTTATTTTTAGGTTTGCGCTAAATCAGACTTTCACTTTAAGACCGAAACTTTGACCATCTCTCGGTGTCGAGCGCCCTCCCGGTATCTCCCGGGGTCATCTCTCATTATGCCTTGATTCCCGGGACTTTCCCAAACTCCCGGTACCAAGTCGTCCCGGCTTCTCCCGGTACCAAGCCTTCTCAGCTTCTCCCGGTGCCCTGCATTCGTGTTACTTGGAATTCTTAATTTGGTTCATCAATGCTATAACTCAATCAACGAAAGAGTTTGGAGTATTCATAATGAATTTTGCGATTTTCGATCGATTTTTGACATTTTTCGGTTGATTCGGTTGAGTTTGTAGACGAAGTTGTTGGATTTTAAAACATTAAGGGTTGTTTACGAAGCCTAAACGTACATTTTTTATCGAAAAATTTCAACCCATGTTGAATTTTTAAGTTGTCGTTTGGTTTCCGAAAAAATTTCGGTTGCTTCGTTCGAGAGTTTGAGAGAGTGTTTCGAGTTCTAATCAGTCGAGGGAGCTTAAGGTAACATAAACAATCGTTTTTGGTCGAAACGTTTTATCCCATACTAAGTTTTTAAGGTTTCGATCATTTTTCGAAAATTTTTCGGTTAGTTCGTTTGTGATCGTGAATTGACAGTTTGAGTTTTAAACAGTTAAAGAGTGATCAGGGAACTCTAACGATCGGTTTGCATTGAATATTTCTAACCGTTTCGAAGTTTTGCAGGTTTGTCTCAACGAAGGAGACGATAAATAGTGTTTCCATTAGTTTACCGTTAAATTTCTTACATTATAGTCCTTTTTCCGTTAGTCCAGTTAATGTCAGTTAGTTTGTTAATTTAGTTAAGTTTCATTTCAGTTATAGTCCTTTTTGAGTTAGACTCTAGTTAAGTCCGTTAGAAGTTTTAAATTTTACACTTTTAGTCCCTCTAGTTAGTAGTTTCATTTTATGTCATTTTTAGTACCTCTAGCTTTGAGTTTTAAATTTTTTCACTATTAGTCCTTGTAGTTTTAATTTTATGTTTGTGTCACATTTAGTCCTCGTACTTCAAAGTATCAAAGTTTGTCATTTTTGATCCCTAAACTTTCAAGTTTCACTCGTTGTCACTTTTGGTCCTTGCACTTTAAAGTTTCATCTCTTGTCAAGTTTAACCCATATACTTCAAGTTTTTCAGGTAACAATGTCTCATCCAACTTATTCTAAGCTAAAAGAGAAAGTTTCTCGTTTAGAAGCTAGGGTTGAAACTCAGCATAAGAAGCTTGAGGATCTACTTGTCTCATCCAACAACATGGGATCTTTTCAAAAGAGTCCAAGGAGTTAAAGACGACAGTAGATGAACTGACTAACAAGCTTCGTATGTCAGAAAATGAGAGGACTGAGATTGTCAATAAAATCATCTTTTTCAAAAATGAAAACAAAAAGTTGACTGACAAGTTAAAGGATCTCGAACTTAAGTTTTACAAACGTGGTCAAACTAATCAAACGTTCCATATGAACACACCCAAAGAGTTCAAGGACTCCAATCCTGAATGGAGAATCGGATATGACAACCCTCATTATTTGAAAAGAGCCTTGTCCAAAGTACCCACTTTATATGCTTTTGAACTTTTGGGATTGGACAAAACTTATCCAGAGTACAAAATCAGATAAACCAAGTCACTTGATAATGAGGATCCGGAACTGGAAACTTTGAGAAGGAAGAATATTGTCATGATGCAACTTCCTTTTGTGTATGACTCATTGAATGCGTCATATGACACCGATAAACCCACTTTTCTGTCAAATGACTACTTTCGAAGCTATTCTCAGGCTGAACTTGATTCAAAACCTGTTGAGGAGGAATCAATGGACCACAAAATCTATGTTCCACCTCTGATTTTAGAAAAGAAAATAGTTCAACTAGAAAAGTCATTTGCACAAGAAAGAATCATTTTTCAAAAGGAAAACAAGATTTATTATCCAAACTTAAGTGCTTCAATTCCGATCAAAAGGAATCTGGATCTAGGGAGGAAAAGGGATATCTTTAGACAGAGATAAACAAGCTTACTTCACAATTGTCTGCCTTAGGCAGCAGATCTGATGAAAGAGCAACTTCACAAAGCTGAGCTTCAAGCTAAGCTTGACTTACTCCAAGGAGAGAAAATTAATCTGTCAGAACATTTTTTTCCACCCTCAAATACCTCTTCCTGTAAAGCTTTTTTGGGTGATTCTTTACCAAATTCTTCTGATAAAGGAAAAGAGCCTCAGTTGGAGTGTTTCAAAAAGTATTGTCATTCTGATTTTCAAAATGCTTCCGTAAATGATCCTTTGAAAAGCACAAATCCATCTAGTTTCCTGACTCCCACAAGTGATAAAGTCATATCTGATGAGGAAATGGAATTTTCAACATTCTTGAATTCAGAGATATGTTCAAACAGTAAGTTAGACAAGTTTAATTTTGATCCAAAACTTCCTAGTCATGTTGATTTTTTGGATTCAACTGGTGAGCCACCGGTCAAATTTTATAAAGGCGAATGTTCTACATCTGCCTCTCAGAAGGTTTCTGTGAACAAATCTTCAAAGCAAAAATCTAAAATACGTTCATAGAAACAAAGAAAGACCGGCACCTCTAACAAAAGACATACTTACTACTCCAGTTCTTCTGATTGCGATCTTAATGATTCTTCAGATAATCATTTTTTCAGAAAAGTAAAGATGGTTTGGAGAAAGAAACCAACTACAGAAGACAGTGAAGGAAACAAGTCTCATGATTTTCCTGTAGTTAATACAAATTCATCTATTTCCAAGACTGATTCACCTACTTATGTTTATTCTACAGGAAAATTGATCAGTCTAAACCAAGCAAAGATCTGTTGCACTCACTGTGGAAATAGTGACTTTGTGGATTCAAAGTATGTTAATAATTGGTATGGTACTTATAGTATCCCCAATCCTCAGTTTAGTAGCTTCAAAGCCAAGCCAACTAACCATCAAGGATCCATCACAACATGGATACCAAAACCAAAATCTTCCTAATCTGTTTTGCAAGAATGTCATGTGTGATTTAATTCAGATTATTCACGTCACATGACTACAATCAAGGGTTATGCCATCTTTTGAGGGGGAGTACCATGTGTTTAAATTTTCATATCGACTTCTGAACACTTCAGTTCAGGACTCGTTCTTAAATGCTTTTGACTTCTGATTCTCTCAAATCAGAAATTTTACTTCAATGTTCTATCTTGGTGAGTTAAAGGAGTGTTAGGGCTCATAAAGTTTCTATGGTCAAACCAGAACCGGAAGGACCTACCCAAGAAACACATCCCATTCATAGATATTTGTGAGGGGTCTAGATTGATAGATGAGTTCGGAGTAAAAAAATGGTGCAGATATGACAAGACTTAAAAGAATTATTGGTCCTTACCAAACCGAGTCAGTTATCCAGGTTACCACACAATCTATTCATTCTCGTTCTTTGGAGATGGATATTGAAACAGACACGAACCCAGTGTCGATAACTCGTGTCACCCCACCTAGCCAATCAAGTATCTCTCAAAAGATACTTGTTTCATATATGCACGGAGATTTAACACATAATCTATCTATTCCTCACTCGGAGGTCTTAGATATTGAAAAAGGAAGACATCAGCTCTGGTCTCCAAACTTCATATTCTTCTCACTGTGTCTATTGATTTCTAACCTGCGTCCCAACTTGAATCAATCTTTGAGCCTAATCGATATGATTATACTTCTTTCACAAACGCATTAATCTTTGTGATTCCCCTTGCATATCTTTGTGATATTACCAGAACAGTTTGAGAAGTAATTTTTTAATATTTTACTTCAGTGATAACTAGAAGTCCTATCAGAGATACATCGATGCCAACTCTGAAAATAGGCCACACAATTATCTCAATTGTTGTGATAACAGTTACTATTGTGTTTCTGTGTTAGCTGTTACCCTTGGTTACTGAATCATTTTATCTAGTATTTTGCTACTCATCCATTTAGTCTTTGAAGTTACATGATGCTCAAAATTATCCTAATCATCATGAGGGGGAGAACGACACAAAATTCAAAGACACAGATTATCGTGTTGAGGGGGAGTTAGCAAAATATTAGGCGGAATAACAAAATTTTATTATCTGAGGTTGAAAAGCCTTTGGATTCAAAGATTGCAGCTGAGCAGAAAAGATTTTATTGGTTCTTCTATCCTTATCATATGGTGTTTGCTACTCATTGATACCTCCTACGAGCTGATTGAAACAAGTTCTTAAGCTGAAAGTCAATTCAACTCCCAGTTCAAAGACATATTCTTTGTTTTTAAACTGAAGTTGTACTGTAGAATGCCACGTAACTCGCACATTATCTTTCTTGTGTGCTGATCTGATGTGTTGAGTTTTTACATTTAAAAGTTGCTCAATAGTGCGTTCAGTCGAGGATATTGTACATTGAATCTGGTTACAAAGTTGAAACTATGAAGACCAAGAGCTTTATTCAAATGGGAGCCTGGAAAAACATGAAGACATGCAACACCAAAGTTCTTCAAAGATTCAAGAGGGAAATAAGATCAAGGCCTGAAGATTTAAAGATGATAAATGCCTTATTCAACTTTAGGGGGAGATTGTTAGGACTGAAACTCCTAGTGTGTGGAAAGTTGTATAATGCATTTATAGAGTTTAATTGTTTTATTTATATGCGTTGTAAAATCATTTTATTGTTATTGGGCTTAAGTTTGGTTGTAATGGGCCTTGGGCTTTTAGACCCAAGCCCCTAGTATTTAATGGTTTGTTTAGCTGAGAATTATGGAGAGGAGAGGGAAAGAGTGGTCATTAAGGTTTACTCTAGCTTATCATAAATTCTCTCTGTAAACCTAAACCCTTTACTGATAAATCTAATCATATGACCAGCAGTTGTGATTGATTGATTCTTATTGATTGATTGATTATTATTGTTGATTGCACTGTTTATGGGATCTACAAATGGCATTTGACACCAATAACATCAATTTAGGCTTCAAGTTTGAATATTAAAGTTTCATGGGTAGGTTATCACACCTCAATTTTCCACCCATGACACATGATAACTTTTGAGAGAACCGGGTAATAATGAAACCACCATAAACAACAATTTTCAGAAACCATAACAAACTTAACATCTACTAATACCACCAAGTCTGTACATCTGAATAATATACAATTTAAATACTTAAACTTAATATAAGTTTTATCTAACTTAAACAACAGTATTATATGATAACATGGTGGTCTGAAACTGAAGGATTACATCTTCCTCTTTTGTTTTGTTGATCTCTACCTTAAGAATTATTGAGATCTATACTAGGTTAGCTTTATTCCAAGTAAGTCCATGGTTTTATATTAAACAATATATGAGAATATATCATTTTTTGAACAACAAATATTGTATCAGAGATGCCCGTATAGTTTCTAAACATAATACATGTACTAATACTTTATTTTCCTGATCTCTACCTTAACAGTTCTTGAGATCTATACTAGGTTAGCTATATGCCAAGTAAATTCATGGTTTTATATTAAACAATATATGAGAATATATCATTTTTTGAACAACAAATATGGTATCAGAGATGCCCATATAGTTTCTAAACATAATACATGTACTAATACCAAGTACTAAAAAGTACTGAAAACTATACATAAAACTTTGATGACGACCGTTATGCATATTGTTGATCCCAGTTATGATGTTCTTTGACTTGATTTAACCTTTTACTACACACTGATTGATTAAATAGAGTGTGGAAGCATTTAAGATGTGTAGAAAAGATTGAACATGCAAGGTAGTAAACACACAAGTAATTAATGAACATGAAGTAAAGTATTATAAGAAGGTTACTCAAAGAACTGTTTCATTGATTACTGAAGAACACCAAGAACACGCACTGGTATGTGCAAATATGCTCAAGGATTATACAGACTGCTATGTTTGTGTGTGTGCTAGTATATTAAGGACAAGGAACGAGGTGCTCATATATAATACAAGCTGCGTGCACCTCGTACTACAAGACAAAGACTGACATTCCACATAAGGAATGCCACCTGTAAAGTAAACATCGTGGGACGCCCATTACTTGATCATGCGGATCTTCGTACAACAGGTCTCACGTGCTTGGCACGTGGTCTTGTCTTGAGCCATTCAGCACAATTCCAACACTGACCTCCAGAGGTTAGCCTTCACAGATCACAGGATCTGTGATCTGAGTATCATTATCAGGTTTGTCCTCTGGCGTGTCTTCTGCGGAGTAGTCTTCTAAGTTGTGTCTCTTCTGCGGCGACTTTTGAGACAGCAGGGGTTTCTATACTTAGCCTATTTTTCAACACTTCTAAACATGGTAGATGGAGCTAACAATATCCCCCTAAGTGTTGAAAAATAAAAATTTGGAATTTGGAGCGATGGCTAAGCTAGAAACAAAAGAGGTGAAAGGAACTCAACCTCTGAATCTTGATTTTGATTCAAAATAAAATAATGCTAGAAGGTAATTACATTTGATAGTGGATACACAAAAAAATTTACAAGACATCAGAGCCTATACTTTGGCGTCTGGGAAATCGTTGATCTTCTTTCTAAACCCACCTTCTTTCTTCAGTTCTCTGTAGTAGCACACGCACAGGTCTCTGAAGTTTAAGGTTGCACCTATGTCTGTCAGAAGGACATCTACAGCTTCTGTGGGTACGAGTGGGGTGCCTCTGTGCTTGATAAGTAGATCTTGAATGAGCAGTAGAGATTCGGTTGAGTACTTTTGGCTTTCTATCCCCATGAATAATTTCTTTTCTCCTTTGGGGTTTAAGTACACAAAACCAAAGAAAGGTGAAGTGATGATGGAGTTTGGCAGAATATTGGCAGAGGGTGGTAAGCTGTCTTCTGGTGGAGGGAAGTTGACCTTTTTGACTCCCAAGTCAAGTGCCACTTGAAAGTCAGCTATACTGTAGAACAACAACTTTTCTCTCATGACCCTCTTGATGGTGAGATGTGCTTCTTGGTATTCCTTCTTCCAGCCAAACTTATCCTCTATCCATTTGAATAGCTCTGGAAGATCATGAGGATGAAGATTCGGTAGATCTGCGTCTGTGAAAGTCCATATTTCCTTATCTTCCCTTTTCACGACGTATTCACTGAACCAGAAGTTCTTACACTTTGTGTGTCCAAGCTTAATTGCCACAACCTCTGAGATCTTGGCCATGTTGAAGACTTTGGATTTTGGCTTGGCTTTATCTTTATAGAATCTCCTTCTCTCCTCTGATACGATTTCCTCTGAGAGTTTGACTGTTGGAAGATCTTGAGCTCCGCGACTGTAGAGGTATTTGTACACTTCTTCTTTGATGTTCTTCTTTGGGAGAACAAGGAAGGGTCTCCTTAGGCTATCAAAGCCTTGGATAACCTCTGCCACTCTATCCTTTGATGGTTTGTCAAGTGGTTCCAGGATAGGGAGTTCAGACAGAGGTTGCAGATCAAAAGCCCAGTCTTCCTCTTCAGGTTTCACTCTTTTGAAAGCATCAAAAGAGCTCTTTAGTAGTTTCTCAGAGGTGGGAGGAGACTTGACCTTCTTCAGAGGTTCTGTGGCTATTGCCTTGCCTTTGTCTTTGGCAGTTGGTGGGGATTCTGTGATTTGGATTATGGTGGGAGAGGAGGTTGCAGAGACCTGTTGTTTAGATGATCTCTGTGGTTCAGGTTCTGAGCTCATAGGGACTTGGTTCAGGGGAACTGCTGTGATTGGTGCTTCTTGTTTTGATTGCAGATTCTCCCCCTCATGAGGACCAGGGCCGGATGCTTCAGGATCTTGGTCCTCATGTCGTGCCCTGTTCTGTCCCGCTTGAGTCTGGCAGGTGACAGGTTCCTTTCTTTTCCTTCACTTACATAGGTATTCATCGACATGTTTGTTGATCTTCTGTAGAGCATCCTCTGCAGGCAATGATAGTTCGTTGATTTCTAGATCAGACTTGAAACGAAATGTGGCTATGGTTTTCTTCAAATTTTCAACCACCTTCTTTCCTTGTTCATTGAAGTTGGATCGAAGAAGGTTGAGGTTGCCCAGAAACTGATTTCCCATTGCTTCTAGGTCGGCTTTTGTGGCAAGGGCAGAGGGGTCAGGGGCAGAGGTTGATGCCTGTGAATGGAAGGGGACCATAACACTGCGAGTTATGTCCTTAATTTCCTCTCGAAGCTTGGTCATTTCTGTCACTTCGGACTGAACTCCATGGGCAACATATTTCGGGAATTCGTCGGTGCAGAGATCCCCTAGAGCTTGAATCTGATTTGAGTGTGCAATGATAGATTGTCCACAAGCTTGAAGATCAGGCCTTTTCGCGCAGTTTGTTCTCAGTTCATTGATTGCCGCTGAATGTTGTTGAGAGGATTGGTGAAGAGCATTTAGGGCGTCTGTATTGGCCTTGAGAGCCTCTGCAAGAAATTCAGAGTGGGCTTGAGATTCCCTGGTGACAGAGCTTTTCAACTCGTCAAGTTTTTGGAGCACCGTGTCAGCAAAGGCTTTGAACTCGCCCTTTGTGACATAGATGTCCGGGGTAACCTCTGGAACAACAAATGTTCCAGATTTGGCCAACAAGTCTTTGGCACCTTCAGAGCCTGTTGATATGTTGAGCTCTGGAGGATTTCCTTCCAATCCTCGATGTTCCACAGAGGAAGCATCTATGGAAGTTTTGTCAACACGTTCTTTGGGGGAGGGTTCAGAGACTCCCTTAAGATCTATGTTGAATGGATTTTGTGGTTGTTCTAGAGCCACAAAATCATTGTGTTCTCTTGCCACCAACTCTGAAGTGGTTTGGGGGTCACTCTTGTGTGTGACAGAGGCAACGAATTCCTCTGTGTGTGGAAGAGTTGTGTCCTGGGGTGAATGGACACGTAGAACAACACTCTCACCCTTTTGAGAGGGTGAGGTGGATTTGGTTTCCCCGGATGGTGGTACAGAGGATGAAGGAATATCCTCTGTCCGGTCGGCTAGGGTTTGGTTCGGACTGTGCGGTCCTGTTTCAATACCCCTCTGCACTAGAACTGCAGGGGTTGAACTGTGGGTTGCACTGGGATTTGGTTTTGGTGGTGTGCCAAAGGCATCTTTTGTTTCCATCTCCTCCAACGATTTTTTACTTGGTTCTTCTTCTTCATCTTTGCTCTGTGACCTTCCTGTCACATCATCTATTTCCATCTCCACGGTTTCCCCTAATCCTCCAGAGTATTGGTGGAAGACCTCTCTGGAAATTTCTGTTGCCGTTTTCAGGGGGCTCTGTGGATTTTCCGATGGAGAGTCTTCGAAGATCAAGGTTCTTCGTATCGGTTTCTGTTGGGGTTCTGCAGCAACCTCTGTAGGTGAGGTGTCGACCGTTTGGGCTTCTGCAGTGGCTTCCTTTGATGTTTCCTTGTCAGCCAACCTGCAGAGCCTTCTTTTCCTTTTCTGTAGAGGTTGTACCTCCTCTGCAACTTCTTCTGTGGCTTTCTCTTCTCCTGCCAAGGATTTTGGAGTCTCTACCTCTACGACTCTCTTTTTGTTTTTCTTTTTCGCCTTTTTCTCACTCCCTTCCCCTCTAACTAACAATTTCTCTCTCTCACTCACTTGAGCCTCTGCGGCTTCAACTTCTGTCCATACTCCCTCATCTCTCAAGTAAACTACAATGTCTCCTACTTTGAATCCTACGCTGGGGGGGGGGGGTTACAGGACGTGGTTCTGGTGTCCTGTTGCCTCGTATGTATTTCCTAACACCCTCTTCACTACCCAAATAAGTCAACATCTTTGTTGACAGAGGTCTGGCTTCTGGATATCCTGTTTTGATGGTGGTGGGTTTATGAGACTTCATCTCGTGGAGTTTGATTATCTTCCCCTCTGTCGGTAGTTTTCCTTCCCCTATCAAATCATCGCCTAGAAGTAATCCTAGGAAACGTCCAAACACTATGTTCTTTGGTTCTGTCCCCTGATCTTGGTCTTGCTGCTTTGAAATCACGGCATTCTGGATTTCCCTAAAAATGAGTTCAGCGTAGTCCAGAGGGAGGTCATAATAAATTCCATACATTATAGCCAAGATTGTATGGCTTGATTGATCAGGGCTCCCAACTTTCGACGTCAGACACCGGTTGAGAATCGAGAAAAGTACGTTCCACAGAGGGGGTAGATTCTGTCATCTGAAGTTCGTTCTCTTGGTGATTGGAACAGCGTATCCAATGAACCTCAGAAACTCTAGTATCTCTTCCTCTGTGGGCTCCTCTGAGAATTTATGCAGGTTGAGATCTGATTTGGTGGGAAGTCCAAAGACATCGGAGAGTTTCCTACGATTGATCCCTAAGTCCAGAATCTTTTCAGTTGATGGATGGGTTGCATAGCCAATGATGCAGTGTCCATATTTATCCATCTTGGCATGGCGAGCACTTAGCCAAAACTGTTGGATGTAAGATTCAGGGATGTCATTTCGCTTCATTGTTAGGGCTTTAACCAGGAAGTGATTCTTGAGGAGTTGAATCAATGGTGCAGCTTCAGTGGGGAAACCAGAGGTATTGAGGGTGAGAAAATGTTTGTTCGGTTTATTGTTCATTTGGGTCAAGTGATAGTCATGCCTGGTGAAGGACAACATTCTGCTTGTAAGCACATGTTCTTGGTCAACGGAGTCTGATTCAGCCCTTTGAACCATCTAGTGATGAGAGTTGTTGGATTTCTTGGATCCATTAGAGTTCTTGGAGGAAGTTGAGGGAGAAGCCATTGATAGAATAGAGGAGAAGAAGAAAAGCTTTTTGCAGGAAGCTCTTGAGGGAAAAGGATGTAGGTAAAAAGAAATGAAGAGAAGCAAAAGGGATTTTATACAGAGGGAGGTAAAAAAAATTAAGCGGTAAAAAATAAAATTTTCAAATCCGTGATGAATGGAAACAGATAAGTAGCCGTTTCTGTGAAACGACGGTACAGATGTAGGCCAATTAAATGTTGCCACGTCAGATAATGGCGGTGCACGATCTAGGACGTGCGCCACCCTATTCTCACGCGCGTGGCATTCACTATTCTTACATGACTGTGATGTTTAAGAAATAACCCGCAGGAAGTGACCTGAATTTTTCAAGTGATGGGAATGATAGAAGCTCTGTGGGTAAGAGGCTTCTGAGGTCACAACCAAGGTTTTGATCGAAAAGGCGATGAAATGATCGAGTTTCTTTGTGAGAAATGCGTTGGTCAAGCGATCCTCGTTTTTGGAGGTGCAGAGGCTCTGTGAGGGATCACAGAGGCTCTGTGCTTGACCTCAGAGGTTCTGAGACCAAAAGAAAATTCTTTTTCAAGGAAAGATTTTCAAAGTTTCGATCATTTCAAAGTTTGGACAGAAAAACTGGGTACAGAGTGTAATCTTTCTGAGCGCATGGTGCTCGAAAAATAGTTTGACCTTAGGTTTGGATAAGCTAACCTCACTCTGTAGTTTATGTCGCATAGAGTTGTCTTGCTCCCCCTTGATATCAGACCTGTCTTTCTCCCCCTTCAACTATGCTTGGATCATATAAGGATAATATTTGCACAAGACATAGATTCGCAGAAAAGAATACATGATAAAGAAAGCTGAAGAGACTATTTACAAACAAGGAATATGTTACAGAGGTAAATATGTACAACAGAGGCTCTGTGGTAAACTCATGTTGAGCATACCAATCTTGCCAACTAGAAAGGTGAATCTTTTCTCATCCAATGCCTTTGTGAAAAGGTCGGCAAGCTGGTAGTCTGTGGGCACAAAGTACATCTCTATTGTTCCATGCTCCACATGATGTTTCAGAAAGTGATACCTGATATCGATATGATTGGTCTTAGAGTGTTGCACGTGATTGTCGGAGATCGCAATGGCACTTTTGGAATCACAGAGGATGGGGATTTTTTCGATATCAAACATCCACAGAACTTGGGAACAACAACTGGCAGCAGCAACATATTATGCTTTTGCCGTAGAGGTTGAGACACAGTTCTGCTTCTTGGAAGTCCAACTTACAAGTTTCCCTCCAAGGAATTGGCAACTCCCAGAGGTACTTTTTCTGTCGAGCTTGCATCCTCCATAATCTGAATCTGTATAAGCCATGAGATCAAAGCCAGATTTGCCCATCATCCCTCTGTAGAGTTTACACTCCACAGATTTGCCCTCTGGATCTGCATGGAGCTTGCATCCAGTGACCATAGGAGTTTTCATTGGTGAAGAGTCAGAGAGCTTGTATTTTTCAATTATATCAGAGACATATTTTGATTGGTTTATGAAAATACCCTCTGTGGTTTGTTTGACTTGCAATCCTAAGAAGAATGTAAGTTCTCCCATCATGATCATCTCAAACTCACTTTTCATCAATGACTCGAACTTTTTGCAATATAAATCATTTGTAGACCCAAAAATAATGTCATCGACATAAATTTGTACAAGTAGAATCTCACCTTTTCTCTTCTTATAAAATAAAGTCGTATCAGTTGTACCTCTTTCGAAACCGTTTGCAAGGAGGAAGTTTGAAAGTTTGTCGTACCATGCTCTGGGGCTTGTTTCAGTCCATACAGAGCCTTATCCAGGAAATAGACGTGATTTGGGTACTTAGAGCTCTCAAATCCTGGTGGTTGTTGGACATATACTTCTTCTTGAATCTGTCCATTCAGAAAGCCTGACTTGACATCCATTTGATATACTTTGAAACCTCTGTGGGCTGCGAAGGCAAGAAAGATTCTTATTGCTTCGAGTCGTGCCGCAGGAGCAAAGGTTTCTTCATAGTCAATCCCTTCTTCTTGACAGTATCCCTTGGCCACCAGTCTTGCTTTGTTTCTGACCACCACACCGTCTTCATCCTTTTTATTTCTGAAGACCCATTTGGTTCCTATAACCGTTTTGCCTTTTGGCAGAGGCACTAGGGTCCATACTTCGTTCCTCTCAAACTGCAGAAGCTCCTCTTGCATAGCTTCTACCCAGTTTGGGTCTTCAAAGGCTTCGGATATCTTTTTGGGTTCGATGATACTTACAAAATTTGTATAGTAACAAAAATTTGCAGTACTTGATCGAGTTTGAACCTTGTCAGATAGGTCACCTATTACTTGGCTCTGTGGATGACTTCTGGTCCATTTGATCATTCGAGATAGGTGATTATTTGAAACTTCTGTGGTTAGCTCAGGAGCATGTTCATTTTGATTTAGATAATTCTCTGTTGAGAGGAATTGATCATTCGTACTTGCCACAGGACTTGGTTGTTCATCATGAATTGAGGTAGAGACTTCTGTGGATTCTTGATCTGGTGTTGACCCTTCAGAGAGATTTTGAAGATGACCATGATTTTGACTGAGCTTGGGGCCTTGATTCACATTGTCCTCTGAGTCCTCCCCCTCGATGGTTGCACCTGCAGCATTACTGGAAGAGGGTGAAGCATTTCTAGGACCAGTTAGAGAAGTACCTGTTTGGTCCTCAGAGGGTTCGGCTTCAGAGGCTCTGCGGTCACCTTCAGAGGGTCCATCATCATTGAACATTTCTTCAAACAGATGATGAAGATCATTTGTTCTTGATGATCCACCAGAATCTTCATCTTGAAGTTGAGTCCTGAGCTAATTTTGTAACACCCCGATTTTTCGAAAGGTATCATTCTGAGTTAATACAGAAACCGATATATCAAGGAAAAATAAGATCTTTAATTTTGGACTTGAATCATGGATTTTATAGTTTAGATAGATGAAGGATTCAATTACGAGTCCAACGGTTCTTTCCGGAGCGAAAACGGAGCTATAACGAAGAAGTTACGGCCAAAACAGTATCAAGAAGAAAATTAGGGGAAGCGGGCGATTTATGCCGCGACCTAAGTCGCGAGACAAGTCGCGAAATCCACTGTTCTAGCTTAAATCGTGATTTTCAGCCCCAAACATCATTTCTCCGTAACTTTCTCATCCTAGCTCCGATTTGGGTGATTCAAAGTGCTACGGTTTCGTTTTTGAGAGCTCTTCAAGAATCTAGCAAGATATTGGAGATCTATTGGAGTATACAAGAGTATTTTGTGGTGGTAATCTCCTCATCCCTCCCTCTTCATCTTCTTCACCAAGTTTTCTAGGGTTTCATCCACCCTTTGTGCTTCTTTTCATAGATTGGAGGTTTGTAACCATTTTGGTGAACTAGAAGTGTTTTGGTTGGTGGATTCAAGCTTGGGTTAAGGTAATCTTCTATTCTCCTTAGTTATGGAAGTTAGGGTTTCGGTATTAGTTGGGGTATTCATGTCTATGGTTTGGGAAACGATTCTTTGTGGTTGATTATGTTTATTTATGGTTGAATATGTATGGATTTAGGTTTTTGGAAGTTTTGACTTGAGAATCCAAGTGTTCTTTAAATGAGCTCTAGTTGGGGGAACTATCTAGATTTAGCCTAAATCTGTCAAGGTGAGTTCAAGTTGATTTGTGAAAACGGTGTACATGCCAAAATGGTTATTTTAAAGTGTTTTACATGAAATGGTTAACTGCTGATAAGATTGGGGTATTTTAAAGTAAAAATGTATTTTACTTGGTATTTGTCAAAGTGTGAGTATTTTAATGAGTTTTCATATTGGATAAACTTGGTTTATTTTAGTTTCATAAAATGCTCATATTTGGGATTTGGACATCTTGATAAGTCATATCATGGTTTATGCATTTTGGGGATTTTGTACAAATACAGTCCATTTCATGACTTATACATATTGGTGATTTTGGTACAAATGAAGTCTATTTCATGTTATATGCATCTTGGTGTATTTGCATTCATAAACCCTTTGGAAAACCTTTGGTCCATTATGTGTTGAGTTTTGGGTTAATAGTGTTTATAGTGTGAATATTGCTACACACCTTTTGCCACCATTTTATTTACGAAAATATTGATCAAACAAATTTTGGAAATGGTTTCATACATGTAGCGTCGATGATCAATTTGCAACCTATCGAGTGATCAGTAGTGGATTTTACAGCACAAGCAATTGTTATAAAGCTTATGTATTCAAAAGTTTCATAAAGGTTTAAATTGGCATAATTATTGAAAACCTTGAACTCATTAGGCCATATATTTAAACCCCTGTCGTGAATGGAGTTGTAACTAAGGAAATAAGGAGTCTGTGGGAAATGAAGCGTCGGATTATCCGAATCCGTGGTTAGTCCGAATTTTTGGATTCTAATTTATGAATCGGTACACGCGCTAATAGTTGAAGTAGTAGAATTGTGTATTCTCCTAGATATTTAAGTGGTGATATTTCTGTTTCGGTAAACCTTCGGGATAAATCATTGAGCGGTTGCTAGACTTCGGTAGGATATGAGCCGATGGGTCGGATGTGTACCATCCGGGTGAGTCTTAAAGAATGAGGAAATTATGGTGATTTGTTGTCGGAATTTAGTATCATGATAGGTGTCAACTTTGAATAATCGGTGTAAAATATGGAAGGAAATTTATGGTGGTATATCCACGAGTGAGGTGTAAAATTTTTGAACATAAGTGTCGACATTCGATTTGAGGATAATAACCGTTGGGATGCTTCATTGTACTTCCGGTGAAACCGGTGCGTCAGCAATTTAAGTGGTAACCAGGAGAAGATTGGATGATGGAAATTAGGAATCGATCATTGGTAATTCTGTAATCAACAAGGTTTCACTGATTTGTCGACCGGTGCTTGACCTCACTCTGGGAATTGGGTAACCGTATAGTTGGGGTAATTCGTTGTCCTCCAATGTCCTGTCGTGTCAATTGAGGAACGAATCGAATGTTGTGATTGGATCGAAACTAACTAGTGCTAGAAAATATCGTCAAGGAAGGGGACGATGAATCTTTTATAGTATGGATTATCGAGGATTTGGGTTTAGAATGTCGAGGTAAACCTTAAGTAGAAATCAGCAATTGAGGAGACCTTAATGGGACGGAATTAAAATGCCTAAGGGATGAGTTCGCTTTGGAGCATTATTGGTGGAACTATTCTTGAGGGGATATATGCAACCCAAGGTTGGGAGACAACCGAGATCTTAATGATAAGAAAGTGGTTGATAAGGACTCGATGTTCGTCTCGTCAGCGGTAAGACACATCGAACCTTGGTATCGAGTTGTGACGGTTCGTTACGGGAACTATATTGACAACCTTAAATGGGATGTGATCGGTTCGTGCATGAGGCAAGGTATCGTGTAGGCATTCCTTTTGAGTAGAGAACCGATTGACCTCGCTAAGGGAGACGTTAGGTGTTTGATCGATGCCAAATTTCGAGGACGAAATCTCTTTCAAGGTTGGGGGGATTGTAACACCCCGATTTTTTGAAAGGTATCATTCTGAGTTAATACAGAAACCGATATATCAAGGAAAAATAAGATATTTAATTTTGGACTTGAATCCTGGATTTTATAGTTTAGATAGATGAAGGATTCAATTACGAGTCCAACGGTTCTTTCCGCAGCGAAAACGGAGCTATAACGAAGAAGTTACGGCCAAAACAGTATCGAGAAGAAAATCAGGGGAAGCGGGCGACTTATGCCGCAACCTAAGTCGCGTAATCCACTGTTCCAGCTTAAATCGCGATTTTCAGCCCCAAACTTCATTTCTCCATAACTTTCTCATCCTAGCTTCGATTTGGGTGATTCAAAGTGCTACGGTTTTGTTTTTGAGAGCTCTTCAAGAATCTAGCAAAAGATTGGAGGTCTATTGGAGTATACAAGAGTATTTTGTGGTGGTAATATCCTCTTCCCTCCCTCTTCATCTTCTTCACCAAGTTTTCTAGGGTTTCATCCACCCTTTGTGCTTCTTTTCATAGATTGGAGGTTTGTAACCATTTTGGTGAACTAGAAGTGTTTTGGTTGGTGGATTCAAGCTTGGGTTAAGGTAATCTTCTATTCTCCTTAGTTATGGAAGTTAGGGTTTCGGTATTAGTTGGGGTATTCATGTCTATGGTTTGGGAAACGATTCTTTGTGGTTGATTATGTTTATTTATGGTTGAATATGTATGGATTTAGGTTTTTGGAAGTTTTGACTTGAGAATCCAAGTGTTCTTCAAATGAGCTCTAGTTGGGGGAACTATCTAGATTTAGCCTAAATCTAGCAAGGTGAGTTCAAGTTGATTTGTGAAAACGGTGTACATGCCAAAATGGTTATTTTAAAGTTTTTTACATGAAATGGTTAACTGCTGATAAGATTGGGGTATTTTGAAGTAAAAATGTATTTTACTATTTTACTTGGTATTTGTCAAAGTGTGAGTATTTTAATGAGTTTTCATATTGGATAAACTTGGTTTATTTTAGTTTCATAAAATGCTCATATTTGGGATTTGGACATCTTGATAAGTCATATCATGGTTTATGCATTTTGGGGATTTTGTACAAATACAATCCATTTCATGACTTATACATATTGGTGATTTTGGTACAAATGAAGTCTATTTCATGTTATATGCATCTTGGTGTATTTGCATTCATAAACCCTTTGGAAAACCTTTGGTCCATTATGTGTTGAGTTTTGGGTTAATCTCATCTTTGGGATATGTGTTTTCATAAACGTTGTTTAAAGACATTTCATTATTCGGGGGACCGATAATTATTGGTCACATGGATTTTGAGCATTGTAGCTCGGTGTTGGCTTAAAAGAGTCTTGAGGACACTTGTCCGGTTTTATATGGCTCAATGTAGAGTCCGATTATGACGTACGTACTAATGTGCGGTGTTGCGTATTGAGTTTGGTTACGGGCTCGGGTGCTTTGGTCATTCGTGTGTAGTCCGGTAACGTTAGACAGTGTGTAATGGATCCATAGGCACGTCAGTCGGTCTGTTTTGGGATGGTCAATTGGGTATTTCGGGGTGGGACTTCGGTACCCATGTTTTATGACCGGAAACTTTACAAGTGATCGCTAGGAGGGTTGAGTCTGTAGTGCTATCGGGGAGTGAGCGCTAGGACCTCTGCCGCTTGAAGTAATGCCTGGGAGGTAGTCTTTAAGTGTGCCGGGCCTTCGGGATGGAGTTCTTCGGAATGATCCATCAAGGTCAACTGAATTGGGGTGACACTTGGTAAAGAAGTCGTAGGGACACTTAGGCTGCGATGTCGTGAGGTGTCATGCGATTAACGTTGAATGGGTGGTATACTTTTGTGTTTCCTCCACTCTCAACGGATACGGGTCTCCCCCGTTGTTGGCTATCTGTATTTCAAATAAAAAAAGATGTCTTATTTTATTGTCATTGGCTCTTCACGGTTGCGTGAGTATTGGACCTAGTGTCCATGTTTTGGAACGTACGGTGTAAATGATTTTGATAATGAATCATGGGTCGAGCAGTATGTCCTGCCCGCGTTTTGGGTACTTTGGGTTATGAATTGTCATTCATGTTTTACAAATTTGGTATCGAACTATGACCCCGTTTTGGGTGAGTTACGGGTTGTATCGCTTTATAAGAGTGTGTGTTCGGGAACATTGTCTTTAAAAGCGCATATTAAAGGAAATTGTGTCGTTTCTATCTTGAAGTATATTATTTCGAAAGATCTTGCTTTAAACTTAATTCTTTCTTTTAAAAGATATATTTATTCATGATAAAACTCTTGAGCTCACTAGGCGTTAAGCCTAACCTTTTTATTTGTCGGCATGTGCACCAGGTTTCAAGGTTGGGAGTTGGTTCTAGCAATCCAGTGAAAAGTAGAGCCTTATCTAGATCCGAAAGTAAGTATTCGGTGAAGTCTTCCGCATTATGGAGATAGTGACTATGCATGGGTATTAGTAGCACCCGCCCTTTTTAGTCCGTTTATATAAGATGGTATATGTGTATTGTAGTTGAACCTAAATTGTGGTTGTAGATGATTCAGTTATTGATGTATTTAGAAATTTTTTAATAAGATGCTATTTCCAGATTTGAGGGTGTTACAAATTTGCTCAGAAGTCACCTGAAAAGGGTCATCAAATGAAACATTAATACTTTCAAGTATATGTTTGGATTTGAGTACATAGACTCTGTATGCCTTGGAGTTTGATGAATAGCCAACAAATTTGGCTTCATCGGCTTTGGGACTGAATTTCCCTATCTGGTCTCTATCGTTCAGTACAAAGCATCTGCAGCCGAAGACATGGAAGTACTTCATGTTCGGCTTACTCTAGTACAGTAAGTGGTATGGTGTTTTTGCATGCCTCTTCACTATTAAAGAACGATTTTGGGTGAAGCAAGCGGTTGAAATGGCTTCTGCCCAGAAAGAAATAGAGAGTCCTGAAGCGGTGAGCATGGTTCTTGCGGCTTCCACTAGTGTCATGTTCTTTCGTTCAACAACACCGTTTTGTTGTGGAGTCCTTGCAGCAGAGAAGTTCTGTGATATGCCTTCTGTCGAAAGATAGGCTTCAATGGTTGCATTCTTAAACTCTGTCCCATTGTCACTTCGGATTCTCTGTACCCTGTAGTCATAAAGAACTTGTATTCTCTTGATAAGATTGATTAGTACTTCAGGAACATCTGATTTCTTTCGAACGAATTCAACCCAAGTATATCTAGAGAATTCATCTATGAGTACAAGGATGTACTTCTTGCCACCAAGACTTTGCACAGATATAGGACCACAGAGGTCAACATGAAGCATCTACAGAGGTCTGGTGCAAGATATGTCAGACTTAGTTTTGTGGGCATCCCTTTTGAGTTTGCCCATCTCACAAGCTGAGCATAGATGATCCTTGTCGAATCTAATACTTGGTAGACCACTTACTAGGTCTAGTTTCACAAGTTTGTTAAGTGAGTGAAAGTTTAGATGACAGAACATGTTGTGCCAGAGCCAAGCTTCTTCATTCTTACTTGAGACTAAGCAAAGCTTTTCTTCTCTTTTAGTTGATTTAAAGTCCATGAGGTATAGATCACCTCGTCTTTTGGCTCGCAAAAGATCTGTGGTTGTATCTTCCTTCAACAAAGAGCAGTACTGCCTTTTAAACATCACATCGAGTCCATTGTCACAGAGTTGACTTACACTCAGTAGGTTGTGCTTGAGGCCATCCACCTAGGCAACTCTGTTGACATCGATGTCTCCTTTGGCAATGACTCCATAGCCTTTTATTTGTCTCTTTTTGTTATCTCCAAAAGTTACAGATCCTCCACCAAGTTTTTCTTTGTAAGAGGAGAGCAACCCTCTGTCGCCAGTCATGTGTCTTGAGCACCCGGAGTCCAGGTACCAAATGGGCACATGCTGTTTCTTCTGTGGACAGATTAGAGAGTTTTAGGTACCCATTTCCAAATGGGTCCATTTTTGTTAGGAGGCTGTGAAGATGCCTTAGCATCTTTGGTTTTGGATTTATCCTCATTTGCAGAGGTACCAGATTGTCTCTTCTCACCCTTGAATTTTGCATTCTTGGATTTGGGGTGAGATATGAGACAGGAGGGCCTCAAGAAATGTTGATTTAAAGCATGCATAAGATCAAAACATTTACAATAATGAACATTGGAGGCAAGCTTTTTGAAAGTTTTATTAAAATTGTCAAAGGAGGGTACAGAGCAAACTTTACTACAACCCATTTCAGATTTGGGTTTCTTTTTACAGAAAGCTTTGTCTAATCTAGGTTGAGTTTTTTCAGAAACTCCTCTTGAATAGCTCTTAGATTGTACTCTCCTTTGATCTTCTTTCCTTGCTTTCACTGCAGCAGAAGCATTAAGTTTATCAATTTTAGGCCATTTACCTCTCTGTTGCCAAGTGAGTTTTTCTTGAAAAGGTTTTAAAGGTTTTGGAGTTTTTGAAACATGAGAGATCTTGTCCTTTTTAGATTTTTTAAGCTCAAGAGAAGTCTTTGCTTGCAGGCACATGTCCATAAAATCAGGACAAATAGGTATACCTATGGTTTTCCTCTTGGGAAGAACTGTTCTGTTAAGAATGCCAGAGGTAAGTCTATTCTTTTCTGGACCACAGGGGACTATCTCAAGTTTCACAGACCCTATCTCATCTTCGACAGAGGACTCGGATTCTGACTCAGAGTCTAAATCGAGAAAGTCTCTGTGAATGAGATCCTAACCTTCTGTATGTGCCTTACGTTGTCCATTGGTGTCCTTTGAAGTATTTATCTCTTTTGTAAAGCATGGTGTTATTTTAGGAACACTTAGACAGTTTTGAAGATCTTACTCAAAGATTTCTTTTACTTCAGAGATAATATCAGGATGATTAAGAAAATGGTTTTCATAGGTCTTTCTCAAGTCATTTTCCAGAAATCTTTTAAAAAGTTTTTCTTCCAAAGAGGTCGGAACAAAATCTGGAGCTTCAGAGGACAATTCCTTTTCAGGAGTCATCATGCATACAAAATCCATTTGAGTTTGTGTTTCTAGATGACCAAATCTGAAGATTCCTATCTGTTTTTGAGACAGATATTTCTTTGAAATAGAATTTCTCTTTGATGAGAGTGAAGAAGGTAGATTATTGTTTTCATACCATGTATCTACCATCAACAGAGGATTCCTCCGATGTGGTTCTTCAGATGTTTTTCGCCTTTTAAATGTGGATAGAAGGTTTGGAAGACTTGGTTTTAGAAACTTTCCAGGGCAGAAGATGTTTTCTAAGGATTTGTTTCTTTTATTTCCAGTGTAGGGATCGACATCATCGAACCCTATACCTCTTCTGCCAATTTGGGTGTTGACCTTTTCAGTGACTTTTTGAGCATCCTGATACTTTTTGATTTTAAGATCTCTGTCGTACAGATCTCGATGAAGAGCTTCTCTTTCTTTTTGAATTTTTTTTTTCAAGGAAATGGCATTTAAACGATCACTCTCACATTTCTTTAGCTCTTTGACCTTTTCTTTCAAAGCTTTGTCAAGATTTGAGATTTTCTCCTTGAAACCCCTTTTTGTTGAAATATGCTCAGAGGTAAGAGATTTGTTTTCAAGGTAAAGCTTGTCCTTCTCCTCTGTGAGAAGCCTAGTTTCTCTTTCAAAGAAGGCAAGCTTTTTCTCAAGATCCGAGCATGTATTTTTATAAGCTAGAAGATCATTTTGTATTTCAAGAAGCTTGTTTTCAAAGTCCGAGTTACAAGAATTAGAAGTGGATACCTCACTCTCGTTGTCAGAAGAGTGGACTTCTGCCATTCCACAGAAGAGTGTGTTGTCTTCTTCATCAGATTATTCATCAGTTACAAGGTTCTCTTGTTCTGCCATTAGGGATCTCTGAGTGTAGTACTCTGCTTTCTTTTTATAGAAAACAGCGTCTCTTGTGGGTTTCCCTTTGTTGGCAGAAGACCTACACTCTGCTGCATAGTGGCCTGGTTTCCCGCATTTGAAGCAGCCTTCAATTTGCTTTGGGAATTTGTCACCACCTCTGCCGTCTGACCTCTGTCCACTCCTTTCTTCTTGCCTTGGCTCCTCAAACTTTTCTCTTTCATGTCTTCTTTCCTCACCATATCCTCTGCTTCTGTCATCTCTTTCTTCTCTCCCTCTGTACTCCGGCTTCTTCTTGAGACCACTATTGAATTGTCGGGTCATAAGTGCAAGTGTTTTGGCCAAAGCAGTCATGTCAATCTCCTCCTCAGAATCTTCTTCACTTTCACTATCTTCTACAAGTACCTTCTTCTTCTTCTTCCTCTTTGCCTCCTCAGCTGCCTTTTCCTTCTTTCCCTTGTCTTTGCCTTCTAAGGCACTTCCTACAAGAGCTAGAGGACCTCCGACAGGGGTTGTTAGTTTGGAAATTCTGTTCTCTTGGATAATCAGTGTTCCAAAGAGATCAGATGTGGACCAAACATCAAGATCCAATGTGGCTTGCATGGACATGGTTAGATGAAGCCATTCATCATTCAGGCTCTGTAGAAATCTGACATTGTTTTCTTCGGAGGTTCTGTGGATCCCATACCTCTTACACTTGTTTATCAAAGAATTGTATCTATTGTAAGTGCTTTGAATGGATTCACCCGGCAGATCTTTAAATGCAAAATACTCATTTATGCATAAGGCCCTGTTGTTCTTGAGGGTTTTGGCACCACCCTCAAGTTGTTTCTCTAGCTCTAACCATAGGTCCTTTGAAATTTCACATGAGTCAAGAGATTGAAATATATCATTTGGGATAGCCATTATGATTAGTCTTTTGGCTTTCTTTGCAAGCTCATGTTGTGCCTTTTCTTCTTCACTCCATTCAAGGACTGGTTTGGGGTGTTGATATTCAGGGATTTCAGGAGTATTGGCAGTGGCAGGAACACGAGGAACATTTGTCATTGGGATAAAAGAAGGATTGTGAAGAAACTCAACCAGACCTGGATCCACACCTTCAAGAAAGTGTACCATCCTGATTTTCCATTGAGGATACTCATCTCTAATGAGAGAAGGAGGCTTTGATTGAGAGCCAGCACTGAAATAGTTAACAGCGTTTGCCATGATAGTTTTAGGGAGAAAAACAGAGTATGATATGAACTAGGGAAAGTATGAACAGATGACCAACCAACTAGCTTTGAATCTGTCTTTTAGTGAAGATGCACACATGTACCTGTTTCTATACCAAACAGGTTGATATAGATTCAGAAAACAGAGTGTGACTGTGAATGGAGTTTGGGACAAAGAATAGACTCAAACTACTACCTTGAATACTGGAAACAAGTATAGAACAAGATCCTTTGATATTGAAAATCAAAGTCAGCTCTGATACCAATTGTTGATCCCAGTTATGATGTTCTTTGACTTGATTTAACCTTTTACTACACACAGATTGATTAAATAGAGTGCGGAAGCGTTTAAGATGTGTAGAAAAGTTTGAACATGCAAGGTAGTAAACACACAAGTTATTAATGAATAGGAAGTAAAGTATTATAAGAAGGTTACTCAAAGAATTGTTTCATTGATTACTGAAGAACACCAAGAACACGCACTGGTATGTGCAAATATGCTCAAGGATTATACAGACTGCTATGTTTGTGTGTGTGCTCGTATATTAAGGACAAGGAACGAGGTGCTCATATATAATACAAGTTGCGTGCACATCGTACTACAAGACAAAGACTGACATTCCACATAAGGAATGCCACCTGTAAAGTAAACATCGTGGGACGCCTATTACTTGATCATGCGGATCTTCGTATAGCAGGTCTTACGTGCTTGGCACGTGGTCTTGTCTTGAGCCATTCAGCACAATTCCAACACTGACCTCCATAGGTTAGCCTTCACAGAGGCTCTGTGATCTGAGTATCATTATCAGGTTTGTCCTCTGGCGCGCCTTCTGCGGAGTAGTCTTCTGAGTTGTGTCTCTTCTGCGCCGACTTTCGAGACAGGAGGGGTTTCTATACTTAGCCTATTTTTCAACACTTCTAAACATGGTAGATGGATCTAACACATATCATATTGAACAACTAGCATCCATGCGATGAAAATATGAATAATGAACATTTGAGATCTCATTATTGAACAACATGGTGACGAGATCATTTTATCACATCCGAACCTACTGGGTATAGTGAACGTAGTATGAACTGTTAATATCTGAATATATCAAGTGAAGAGTTACCCTCAAGATACATTTATTGGTTCTATGCATCTTTGTTGTGCCCCACTTATTGCTATAGTATCCCAATACATGATCCGTCACATGTACCAAAACATTTTCATTAAAAATTCTAAAAAATGTAGTCAATATCGAATCAGTCTTATAAATAAAACATTATCGATTTTCCAATCTAAATATGTCATCATGTTCGTCGTAAATTGCCGATCTCAAAAACATATTAGTAGTATATCGAAAAATTCAATAAGATTAGCTAATTGTCTTAAAATGACAAAATCCATTATATATGTATATGTATTATTCTGATCTCAATATCGTTCTAGGTATCTTTTTGATATGAGTATTACATTGGGTTTAAAATCAAAACCTTAAAAATAGAATATTGATACTTGTCGGCCAAATAAAATAAAAACATAGTTAAAATGGACCAAATAAAGCTCAAAAATCTTTGAAACTTGTCAGCCTGTCCACGCAGGTTTACGACTATTCAGAACTTCGGCTAAACAAGGGTTTGGACGATTGGGCTCATCTATGGTTGTTAGGTGATTGGGCTTTAGTGGTTGTTAGGCGATGACCTTAATTTACTGACCCATGATTTATTATAAATTGACTATCATTTCATTTTTGTTAGAGTAAATCACAGTTTTGGTCCTTGTGGTTGCCATTCAATATCAAGTATCATCCCTATTTTGAAACAATTACACTTTTAATCATTATGGTTGCCACTTTTTTGAGATTTGGTCCATTTGGTTGTAATTTTTGTTTCGGATTTGGTCTATCTGATTAACTCCATTAGTCAAAACTTTCTTAAGTTGAGGGAAACTTGGCCTCTTTACTTTTTTTTATCTTTTGTTTTATCATATTTTATTGTCTTTTTCTATTTTTTTTAAATATATTTGTTAGCTCCGAAGGCTAAACAATATGTCTATTGGGTCATCAAGGATTTGAAGATGACCTCCCCTTCGGCTTGTTAATTCATTCTTGCAATGTATTGATCATCCTTATACTTAGATTATTTCAAGGTTCTTTGTAATAGCTTAGTCGTACCTCAAAAGGTCGGTGAAGTCGAAGACCAAACGAAGTCAGCAAGAAGTAAGTCCTCAAATGCAAATCAAGACAAACTTCCAACTGTGTGTCACACAATCAGTGTAAAATGAAATAGATGACTCAAATCAATCAATTCTCATATCTCAAATTCGAATACAACAGTCTCTCAAATATTTCTCTCTCTACAATACACGCACAATGCTCTCTTGATGCTTCTCTCAAGGCACTATTCATATCCCTATTTAAACTAGGACACAAACACTCACAACCCTAAACAAAACAATTAAAAAACTTGCAACACAACACATTGACTTTGAATTTTATTACAAAAGACTTTGGCTATGCTATAAGAGTTGACTTGAGCTTTGACATGATTTGAGTTTAGTCTTCTGTCATCTATGATCTTATATCCAACATATTTGTGCACTAATACCAACCTTACTAAGCTACCCACCTGCGTTACCTCTCCTCAATTGACAGTTATCTAGGGGTGTTCATGGTTCAGTTCGGCTCAATTAGTAAGAAAAATGTGAACCGAACCGGATGAGGCGGATACCTGGTTACCCGAATCGAAACCGAACCGCGGGGTGAACTAAACCGAACTGAACCGAAATTAGTCGGTTACCCGCAGTTCGGTTCACGGTTACCCGAATTTATTAGGAAAATATTATTTGCAATATAAAAATTATACCAAAATAGAAAGTTTAAACCAATTACAAAACAAATACATAAAAATAATTCAAGAAAAAAAAAATTGAAATAAGTTTTATTGTTTAAAAATATCATGTATTTAGTTGATGACTATTTAAAAATTAAATAGTTAATATTAAATATAATATTATTAATTGCTTTATATATATATATATATATATATATATATATATATCGATTTGGATCGGTTACCCACGGATACCTATAATTTAAAACCGAAATCGACCTGCGAACACCCGGTTTTTCGGTTTTTGGTTTTTTTGGTTTTCGGTTTTTTCGGTTTCCAGTTTTTCCGGTTTTCGGTTTTTTTGGTTTCAGATCAAACGGTTCGGCTCGGTTTCTCAGTTTTTCGGTTTTTTTGAACACCCCTACAGGTATCCTACCTACTGATTTGCCTCTCTTTGATCGACAGGTGTTCTACATACCGAATCAACACCTCATTTTTAGTAGGATCACATTTCTAGTTCCCTCTTTGCCAACATCCTTCTGACAAAAAGGATGGGAACATTCTATTGCACAAAAGATTTTCACCTAAATTCTGAAATGATAGAGACCTTCTCCAAAAGATCAGAAAAAGGATTGTTTGCTCAATTCACTGTATAGAAGTATTGAAAAATAGGCCAAGTATAGGATTCACAGAAGACATCTGCCATACACCAAGACTACCACATAAGTGCAAAGCTCAGAAGCTATGTCGACCATCTACCCGAGAAGAACTTAACCTGAAGATGATGCTCTGACCACAAAGCCACTGTGACCCCTCACAGAGCCACTGTGGTGGCTAATCTTTGGAGGATGGAAGACTTAAAGACTTAGTCAATTCTTGGAGAAGAGAAGGCCACACGCAGATCACGTGCCTCCCTGCTGTACGAAGATCCTCAAGATCAATAGTACACACACGATGACGCTTTACTTTCCAGGTGGCATTCTGTTTGTGCAATGTCAGCCCTTGTCTTGTACGTTTGTGTGCTCCATTTTATGTATATGTAGGAAGCACCTCCTTAATTGTAACAAACGAGCACACACAAATTCACCCATGCTTTGTCTATAAAATCTGTTGAGAGCATTTCTAAACACACAAGTGTGTGTTCTTGGTGTAATTTGGCAAGTGAATGAAAATAATCTTTTTGTGACTAATTCCTACTTATTCATTGTTATCTTTTTTACTTGTTTGTGTGTTTACTACCAAATCAAACCATTCATCTACATATAAATCGCTTCCGCATACATATCTATTTTGTAGTTGTTTTGGTTAATCATTGTTAGACTGAATCTGGGAACCATCAATTGGTATCAGAGCAAACTTTGATGTTGAATATCAAAGGATCCTGTTCTACAATGATTCAAATATGATTGGTAGTATTTTGAATCGATTTTAGCTTCAGTTTCATTTCCAAAAAGGAACAGTCCCTCTTTTCTGTGTTTTCTTCAACCAGTTTGATTTAAGCTCAGTAATAGGAAAGTTTCCTTCTCTAAATCGTTCAAAAGGTTGATAGAAGTAATCTAGTACTCTTTTCTTTCATATTCAAACCCATTATCACATTATTTCATCCAAAGTTCACTTACTCAATTCACACTCTGTTTTCTGTAAAATTTTCATCTCTCTGAAAATGGCAAACACAGTAACCTTCTTCAGTACAGGATCTCAGTCCAACCCCCCCCCCCCCACTCTACTGAGAGATGAATATCCTCAGTGGAAGATTCACATGGTTCACTTTCTAGAAGGGATCGATTTAGGACTTGTTAAGTTTGTCCATAACCCACCATACATACCCATCGTCACTGTTCCAAGGGTCCCTGCTACTGCAACAACCTCTGAGGTCCCAGAGTATCAAAAACCAAAGCCAGTAGAAGAATGGGGAGAACGAGACAAATAGTTGCATGAGTTAGGAAAGAAAGCCAAAAGGTTGCTCATCATGGTTATTCCTAATGATATCTTCCAATCTTTTGACTCCTGTGAAACCTCTAAGGATCTATGGGCAGAGTTAGAAAAACAGCTCGAAGGAGGAGCTAAGACTAAGAAGAACAATAGATCATAGTGCATAAATGAATATTATGCATTCAAAGCTCTGCCGAATGAACCTCTTCAAAGTACCTATGATAGGTTCAACTCCCTGATAAACAAGTGCAAAAGATATGGGATCCACAGAACCTCTGAGGAAAACAATGTCATTTTTCTAAAAAGTCTAAATGATGAGTGGCTCAAATTGTCTATGTCCCTCCAAACAACACAGGACCTAGATGTTTGGACACTATCTGACCTCTTTGGTACACTTGTCAATCAAGAACAAAGTATTATCAAGGCCAAAACCCAAGTGGATGGGCCTCTGGCATTAGTAAGCAAGACCATAGAGGTACATGACAGATCTTGGAAGGACAAAGTTGTGGAAGAGGTTACCAAGAAGAAGTTGAAGAAAGTGTTGATTGCTGAGAGCGAAGCTGAGGAAAGTTCTGAAGAAGAGATAGACATGGCTTCTATAGCCAAGACTTTGGCATTGATGACAAAGGAGTACAACAGAGGACTCCGAAAGAAGCCTGTCAGGATCGAATTCTCAACAAGAATTAATTCTCAGAAACAATATCAAAGAAGTTTGCGGAATAACACTTTGATATTTTATGAAACAGTAAATCAACACAGAAAATATGAAGAACAAACTGTAAACTTGTATTGAATGCTTTGAAGTTACAAGATGTCAGGATCGAATTCTCTACAAGAATTAATTCTCAGAAACAATATCAAAGAAGTTTGCGGAATAACACTTTGATATTTAATGAAACAGTAAATCAACACAGAAAATATGAAGAACAAACTGTAAACTTGTATTGACTGCTTTGAAGTTACAAGATTACACACTCAACCTCAATATTGATGAACAGGCTCACCAATACGAATTCTACTTCTCTAGAATTAGGATCTATGCCTTGAGGTAGATTTCTCTCTATCTCGTGGAATTGAATGATAATCAAAAGTTAAGTTATCTATATATTCTATACATTCTATACATATACTAATCAAAAGATAATTACAATAAGTAAACAAATCTTTAGTATATCTTCCATGTATATCTCTAAGCTTCCATAATCTTCAGATTATCCAGCTGTCATTCTTTCCATCCGAATCTCTTAAGCAGCACTAACCATGCTCAGCAGCATTAACTTCTTCTAGCAGTATTAACTACTAAGCAGCACTAACTACTAGCAGTACTAACTAGCTAAGCAGTACTAACTTTGTTCAAGCAGCACTAACTTTGACTAGCAGTATTAACTACTAGCAGTAGTAACACTCAGCAGTATTAACCTTTAAGTCTTCTAGCAGTAGTAACTTTGACTAGCAGCATTAACCATACTTGAGTTTTTCTTCAGTTCCCAACAATCTCCCCCTAACTTGACTTTTAGGACAAGAAGTCAAGTTCTTCAGATTTAATCTTCAAGATGCTTTCAACACCTCTGGTTCAATTTCCCAAATTTGGATCTAGGCCCAAGCTTTGATTTACAGTTCTTCTCACCACAATCTTTGCCATCTCTGAATCCTTTGTACATACCAGTGTAGCTTTAAGCATCCCTTCTAACTTCTCCTTGCTATGCTCATAGATTTTGTCCACCAGGTAGTATTCATGATAACAATTGTCAATAGTAATCATGTATACTCCACAGTTTTCAAACAGTATCCATTTGTCAATCTTCTTGAATATGAACTCATGCATATGATCTTTAATCCTATGGTGCACTCTTTCAGGCTCAAACATCATGCACAAGTATTCCAATGTCACTTTGAGAAGATTCTCTTCAGTACCTTTCAACACAGGTTCATAAAGTTTCATCCCAACTTTATATAGTTCTTCCATATCAGCTCTTGAACAACTTCTGATGACTTTCCCCCATGTTGAATAAGCTTCAAATGAACCATCAGCTCTCTTGATTCTGAAGAAATTCTTTCCATTGTCTCTCAGAATATCCCAGAAGATGATCTCTGGAGCTTGCATAGAGATTGGAACAGCTTTCAAAGGTTCCACTATTGTCATGTACGGATCCATACTTTCATCTGTTTGCTTAGTGACCTGCTCTGGACTCTGTACTGGCTCTGTTGGGGATGTGACTGAAGGTTCTGCTTCCTTTTCAGTTTCTTCCACCCTAGGCCTTTTCAACTGCCTTTTTTGAGCAATTGATTTCACTCTTTTTCCAGACTTGGCTTCTAAACCAACATTTCCAGGTTCTTCTTTCTTCTCTTCTGCTTCTTCTTTGGAGGGTGTGGTTTCCTCAGGGAATGGTTGTTGGATGTTGAGATCATGTCTCTCTTTCATCCTTCTCTCAGCCTCCTCCCTTTGTGCTGAGTTCCCTTGGAGCTTGGCCATTTCCTTGTTATACAACTCTTCAACCTGAGAGTATGCCATGTGGATAAACATCTCTCCCTTAACACCAATTGCACCTTTCAGGAAGTTTATCATTTTTCTTCTTTCCTGATTGGCCAAAAATGTCTTGGAGGGTTGTCTTTTCTGCTTTTGCTTCTGAATAGGCATCTTCTTAATTTGAAGTTTCTTGACCTGAGCTGCTGTCTGAGCTGCTTCTTTCAAACTCTTTTGGTATTCTGTATTTAACTTCTTGGCCATAATCTTTGCCAGTTCTCTATCCTTTTCTGTTTGCAACTGCTCCTCTTTCTCCATTTGGTCTTGCAACTGCTTTGCTATTGCCTCATCCATTTCAATCTGAGACTTCTGTCTTGGAGGCATTTCAGCTTCAACCATCTTCTCTTTTCCTTTTCCCTTTGATTCTTTCAAAACTTCTTTCTCTTTTTCCTTCTCTGAGATCCCTCCTTCTTTGATAACTACTCCCTTGGCCTTTTGAGTAGCCTTAGGAGTATCATTCTTTGCTTTGACTAAAGTTTCTGCTATCTCCATTTCTTCCACAGAGAGCCCTATTTCTGCTGTTTTAGTTTCTGCTGCTACTTTTGCTTCAGCAGCAGTATATGTTTCTTTTTCCATCTCTTCCTCTGTCTCCCCCTCAACTTCAGCTTTCTTTTCAACAGTTTCCCCTTCATGCTTCTCCCCCTTGTTGAAAGAATCTTGAACTTGGTCCCTCTTTTTGAGTATAAACTGTTTCCTTCTTTTCTTTTGAACCAGCCTGGTCACCATCTTCTTCAATTTTTCAATCTGGACTTGTTGTGACAGGATCACCAGCTTCATCTCCTCTATTTCTTTTCCTTGTTTCAGAACATCTAGGTTGATGTTACCCATTGCCTCCATCAATTCATCATAGTTATATCTGTCCTCACCTTTTCCAGGAGTGTTACCCCCTATTGAAGGATCATGGGATCTTCTATTAGTGGAAGTCTTCTGCCTAGCAGAAGCACTGTCCACCCCTGTGGTTTCTTGGCACCAAGGACCTTCAAATGATGACTCATTCAAAGTTGCCATGGGGGAGGTCTTATTGATGTTACCACTTTCCTCCTCTGTGCTAGCAGGAGTAGTGGCAGCCTCATCACCCATATGCTCTTCCTCCTCCTCAGAGAGCACCTCCTTGGGGTTGGGAGACACCCCTGTGGTTTCCCTTTGGATATTCTCTACTGGAGAATGTTCCAATAGAGGGCTTAAATGCTTGGGGGTTGATGGTACAAGAAGGGAAGGAGCCTTCTTTACCTGTTTCCTCTTGTATGTTTGGGTAATAGGAGAGGTTGGTTTTTCAAGAAGGGACTGGGGAATAGATTTTTAGAGGGAAGGTTGGGATTGGCTAGCAGTAGGATGGTCTAATGGGGGCCTTGACCCTGCTGCCATGCCTTCATTGGTTTGGGACACCACCATCATTGTAGAGAACAATGGGGTGTCAACTCCTTCAGAGTCCCCAGCAGATCTTCTCATATTTGAGAAAACCTTGCCTTTGGGGGGTTTAGGTACATATACCCCAACAGGTTGAGATATATCCGTCAATTCATGAGTAATAACTTCTTGAACAAACCTGGGGTACATGTAAAAGCTCTTTTTGTTTCCCATGTTTGATACAAGATCACTGAAAATCATTTTAGAAAAGTTATACTTTCTGGCAGTGGCCAAGCACACCAAAGCATAAGCAATAGTGCTGCTGAACTCACTCCATCCAGTAGTCTTTTTGGAGATACAGTGCATAAGAGTATGGACAAAGAAACGCCATTGGGGTGAAAATTTGGCTTTAGAGAATTTGAAAACACCCAATGGGCCTCCATACCCCATTCTTGTAAGGGAAGAGAACAGTTCATCATTTGGGATAGAAGTTATACCAGAGGCATCGTCTAGACGTAGACTGATGCGAATAACTTCTTCAGTAACTGTTAAGGGTTGGTCACACACCCTTGTCTTGATCATCTGCACACCATTCTCAGCAACAATGGTGGCATTAGCCCAGAACTGCCTTTGATGCTCGATATAGATTGTAGGAGCAACAGTGAGAGCATGAGCAATATGGCTTGACTGGAGGAAATCCACAATCTGGTGAAATCCTGCAGCTTGCTTTGGCTTTTGTAGCATTACGATCTCATTGTGTTCATCGATGAATGCCATGGATGCCATTGATATTTGCGAAAAGCTTGCCTGAAACTTTTGAATCTTTGAAAGACAAAGGGTTTAGAGCGCAAGTGAACAGTATGCAAAGAGTCGTTATGAACTTTTAGGCGGGCAAAGAGTATTTATAGTATTTGGGATATAAGCAGTATTAACCTAGAGCAGTATTAACTGACAAGCAGTATTAACCGCGAGCAGTATTAACCAACTAGCAGTATTAACCGCGAGCAGTATTAACTGAAAGCAGTATTAACTACAAGCAGTATTAACTACAAGCAGTATTAACCACTAGCAGTATTAACTACAAGCAGTATTAACTACAAGCAGTATTAACCACTAGCAGTATTAACTACAAGCAGTATTAACTACAAGCAGTATTAACTGAAAGCAGTATTAACCACTAGCAGTATTAACTGAGAGCAGTATTAACTACAAGCAGTATTAACCTAGAGCAGTATTAACTGACAAGCAGTATTAACCGCGAGCAGTATTAACTGCACTTACTCCTTTTAAGCTTGTGTAGCCCATAACCTTTCATTTATACCTCACACTTTTATTCCATCTCTTAATTTTCCAATTGTCTTACCATTGAACTTACCTCCATCTGGAGTTTTATACAAAGAGCAACATGTCCTCCATCAAACCTTTTGAAGCTTTGAAGGCAGTCCATGTTACTTGATATGTGCCAAGAGCAACCACTATCTATATGCCAAATGCTCTTCCTCTTGAGCTGTTGGTTGCCCTGCACACTTGATAAGTCAGTTAGTCTTTGAGGGAACCCAAGCCAAAGTGGTCTTGGGTTGTCCTTTCTCATCAATATAATCTGTAAGTTTAGTCTGGATGAGTTGTTTAGGAATCTCATGGCTGGAATACTTTGTCAAGATTATAGGTTTGGCTGCATTACTACTAGAAGCAGTACTAGCCTTGTTAGCAGTACTAACTTGGTTAGCAGTACTAACTTGGTTAGCAGTACTAATCAAGTTAGCAACACTATTCTTGTTAGCAGTACTATCTGGGATAGCAGTACTAACAGGTTTCTTTGCAATTGGAACCCAAACTTGAACAAAGTTGTTTGCTTTCTTTGTCTTTAAATTACTTCTTGGCTTATTTGGAGTATTTTTCTTTGGTTTAGCAAACTTGTTCTGAGCATGTGATCTTATAGGTGCTCCTTTCTCAGCCATATGATTCCTTCTCTGATTCCTATAACCAAAAGAGTTTTGTGGTTGTCTTTGAAAATTGACTCTTTGGTTGATAGGATTGAAATAACAGTGTTTGGCAAGATGATTCAATTTGCCACAGATAAAACAAGGTTTTGGTCTATTGATTTTATTCAAATCAACCCCTTGTTTTTGTGCCCACTGATTATTCCAGTTTCTCTGATTTCCCCTTGGTTTATCATGTTTTTGGGGCTCAGATTTATTGCAAGAACACTGTTTGCAAGGGACAGGATTCACAACTGTGGTTTGCTTATAATGGACCTTCTCAGACTTTCCCTCAGTCTTCTCTATGTCCTTAGATTTGACCCAAGTCTTTCCACATCCCTCATTGGTGATAATGTGATTTTCTAGAGGAATCTCACCACTCCCAGTGTTCTCCTTACTCTTTTCACTAGAGTTCTCTTCTTCATAGTCTGTTTCAACCACCACTTTGTCTAAAGGATCTACCTTAGTGGCTCCAACAGGCAATTCCTTCCTATTCTTGGTCTCTAGTAAGTCTGATATAGGAGGAATGTAATTGTTGTTGTATGGTGGTGGTGTGGTGTTATAGCCTATTCCTCTTCTAAGTTTGTCATGGATTTGATTTTGGAGCAAAGAGTCCATTGCTTTAGAAGCATTGGAAAATTTCTCAATATCCAGCTTGGCTTTCTCAAACTCACTCTTAATCTTCTCATTCTCCTCTTTAGACTTTTTTAGCTAAAGTTCTAGGTCATTCTTCTCCCACTTCCAGTAATTTGTATCATAAGAATGTTGAAGTTCATTGGCTTGGAAAACTTTGATCTGTTCCTCAAAACTCTCAACAATTCTTACATAGTCTTTTATATCTCTCTCTAATCTTTTAAAGTCATCACTCATTGTCTGGTTGTGATCCCTGTACCTTTTAACAGTTTCCATACAAGTTGTAGAGCAAAGACTTGACATTACCTCTGTGGGGATTTCTGTGCTTGAAGAATCTGAAACTTTAGCCATTGATGATTTTTGATTTCAAGGAAGAATGATGATTGCAGGTTTCTGAGAATACTTGTTCTGATACCACTTGTCAGGATCGAATTCTCAACAAGAATTAATTCTCAGAAACAATATCAAAGAAGTTTGCGGAATAACACTTTGATATTTAATGAAACAGTAAATCAACACAGAAAATATGAAGAACAAACTGTAAACTTGTATTGACTGCTTTGAAGTTACAAGATTACACACTCAACCTCAATATTGATGAACAGGCTCACCAATACGAATTCTACTTCTCTAGAATTAGGATCTATGCCTTGAGGTTGATTTCTCTCTATCTTGTGGAATTGAATGATAATCAAAAGTTAAGTTATCTATATATTCTATACATTCTATACATATACTAATCAAAAGATAATTACAATAAGTAAACAAATCTTTAGTATATCTTCCATGTATATCTCTAAGCTTCCATAATCTTCAGATTATCCAGCTGTCATTCTTTCCATCCGAATCTCTTAAGCAGCACTAACCATGCTCAGCAGCATTAACTTCTTCTAGCAGTATTAACTACTAAGCAGCACTAACTACTAGCAGTACTAACTAGCTAAGCAGTACTAACTTTGGTCAAGCAGCACTAACTTTGACTAGCAGTATTAACTACTAGCAGTAGTAACACTCAGCAGTATTAACCTTTAAGTCTTCTAGCAGTAGTAACTTTGACTAGCAGCATTAACCATACTTGAGTTTTTCTTCAGTTCCCAACACAAGATTACACACTCAACCTCAATATTGATGAACAGGCTCACCAATACGAATTCTACTTCTCTAGAATTAGGATCTATGCCTTGAGGTTGATTTTCTCTAGAACTTAGAATGAATGATTATCAAAAAGTTAAGTTATCTATCTATTCTATACATTCTATACATATACTAATCAAAAGATAATTACAATAAATAAACAAATCTTCAGTATATCTTCCATGTATATCTCTAAGCTTCCATAATCTTCAGTTTATCCAGCTGTCATTCTTTCCATCCGAATCTCTTAAGCAGCATTAATCATGCTCAGCAGCATTAACTTCTTCTAGCAGCATTAACTACTAAGCAGCACTAACTACTAGCAGTACTAACTAGCTAAGCAGTACTAACTTTGTTCAAGCAGCACTAACTTTGACTAGCAGTATTAATTACTAGCAGTAGTAATACTCAGCAGTATTAACCTTGAAGTCTTCTAGCAGTATTAACTCTGAACCAGCAGCATTAACCATACTTAAGTTTTTCTTCAGTTCCCAACAATCTCCCCCTAACTTGACTTTTAGGAAAAGAAGTCAAGTTCTTCAGATGCTCCCAAAATCTTCATTGATCTACTCCAATATTAGGATCCAGTCCCATACTCTGATTGATAGTTCTCTGAATTAGATACTTGGCCATTTCTGAATTTAGTGCACAACCCAACTTCTTATTCAACATGGCATGAAGCTTTAGATTTGTATGGTTGTAGACCCTATCCACCAAGTAATACTCCATGTGAAAAGTATCCAATGCTAGTTTGTAGACTCCACTCCTTTCATATAGAGTCCATCCTCTAACAGTCTTAAATACATATTTTATCAAATGCTTTACTGCTTCTGGTTTGAACAACATGCACAAATATTCCATAACTAGCTTCACAATTGGTAACCCTGGAGCTGTCAACTGATCTGCATGGACTTTCATTCCCACTTCAAACATTTCTTCCAAATCAGATCTTGAACACTCTCTGACAATTTTGCTCCAGGTGCTGTAGACTTCATACCTCTCATCCTTTCTTTTCAATCTGATGTACTCTTTACCATCCACCTCTACAGTATCCTAGTGGATAACTTCAGGAGGTTTAAATCCAACAGGTTCAACTGAAATAGGCTTTGAAATTTTATCCATTACCACCATGTACATGTTTACATTTGAACTCTGTGGTACTTCCTGAGATTTAGCTTCATTCTGAGGTGCCTCTTCTTCTTCAGCAACCTTTTGCTCATCTTCTACTCTAGGCTTCTTTACACTTTTCTTTCTTTTAGCCATCATTTTGGTTCTTTTCAGAGTCTTTTGAACCTGCACTAAAGTAGCTTCCTTCTTCTTTTCTTCCTTGTTCTCTGCCTTTTCTTTGATAGGAGTTCCCTCTTCACTTTCAGGGAATGGTTGATGCATATTCACATCATGTCTCTCCTTGGCCTTCTTTTCAAACTCCACTCTATCCTTTTCATTATTTTTCAGCTTCCCCATTTCTTTCTCATAGAGATCCCTGATTTGATCAAAAGTCATCTTCACAAACATTTCTTTCTTTACCCCAATTGCACTCCTCAAGAAAGTTATCATTTTGTTTCTTTCCTGAGTGGCCAGGTAAGTTTGTGAAGGTCTTCTTTTCTTTGCACTTGATTTGACTATCATGGCCTTTCTCAAGCTTATTGCCCTTTGCTTAGCTTTCTCTGTTTCAAGCCCTTTCTGATAAGCTTCATTTAATTCAGCAGCTAGAGCCTTTGCCATCTCCCTGTCCTTTTCAACCTGAACTCTTTCTTCTTTTTCAATATCCTCCTGCATCTTCCTGGCTAAAGCTTCATCTGATTCAACCAACCTTTGCTTCTTGACTGGTTGATCAGATTCCACCATCTTTGCTTTTCCTTTGTCTTTGTTCATTGCTTTCTTACTGTTATCTTTCTTGCTCACTTCTCCTTTTTCTCCCCCTTCATTTATGACCACTCCCTTTGTTTTGGGAGTGTCATTCTTTGCTTTGATGAGCATTTCAGCTACTTCAATTTCTGTTGGAGATAACTTTGTTACTACTGCTTGTGAAGTTTCAGCAGCACTAACAGTTTCTGCTTCTAACTCCCCCTCAATATTGTTCTTCTCCCCATCATGCTCCCCCTCAACTTTTTCTTTTTCCTCATCCAGGTTTACTTCAGCCTCTGACTCCCCCTTTTTGGGAGCATCAGACACTGGTTCCCTTCTCTTTAGCACAAACTGTTTCCTTTTCTTCTTTTGAATCAGCCTGGTCACCATCTTCTTTAGTTTTGCAATCTGGACTTGTTGTGACAGGATCACCAGCTTCATCTCCTCTATTTCTTTTCCTTGTTTCAGAACATCTAGGTTGATGTTACCCATTGTCTCCATCAATTCATCATAGTTATATCTGTCCTCACCTTCTCCAGGAGTGTTACCCCCTATTGAAGGATCATGGGATCTTTTATTAGTGGAAGTCTTCTGCCTAGCAGAAGCACTGTCCACCCCCGTGGTTTCTTGGCACCAGGGGCCTTCAAATGATGGCTCATTCAAAGTTGCCATGGGGGAGGTCTTATTGATGTTACCACTTTCCTCCTCTGTGCTAGCAGGAGTAGTGGCAGCCTCATCACCCATATGCTCTTCCTCCTCCTCAGAGAGCACCTCCTTGGGGTTGGGAGACACCCCTGTGGTTTCCCTATGGATATTCCCTAAAGGAGAATTCTCCTTTAGAGGGCTTAAAGGCTTGGGGGTTGATGGTACAAGAAGGGAAGGAGCCTTCTTTACCTGTTTCCTCTTGTATGTTTGGGTAATAGGAGAGGTTGGTTTTTCAAGAAGGGACTGGGGGATAGATTTTGAGAGGGAAGGTTGGGATTGGCTAGCAGTAGGATGGTCTAATGGGGGCCTTGACCCTGCTGCCATGCCTTCATTGGTTTGGGACACCACCATCATTGTAGAGAACAATGGGGTGTCAACTCCTTCAGAGTCCCCAGCAGATCTTCTCATATTTGAGAAAACCTTGCCTTTGGGGGGTTTAGGTACATATACCCCAACAGGTTGAGATATATCCGTCAATTCATGAGTAATAACTTCTTGAACAAACCTGGGGTACATGTAAAAGCTCTTTTTGTTTCCCATGTTTGATACAAGATCACTGAAAATCATTTTAGAAAAGTTATACTTTCTGGCAGTGGCCAAGCACACCAAAGCATAAGCAATAGTGCTGCTGAACTCACTCCATCCAGTAGTCTTTTTGGAGATACAGTGCATAAGAGTATGGACAAAGAAACGCCATTGGGGTGAAAATTTGGCTTTAGAGAATTTGAAAACACCCAATGGGCCTCCATACCCCATTCTTGTAAGGGAAGAGAACAGTTCATCATTTGGGATAGAAGTTATACCAGAGGCATCGTCTAGACGTAGACTGATGCGAATAACTTCTTCAGTAACTGTTAAGGGTTGATCACACACCCTTGTCTTGATCATTTGCACACCATTCTCAGCAACAATGGTGGCATTAGCCCAGAACTGCCTTTGATGCTCGATATAGATTGTAGGAGCAACAGTAAGAGCATGAGCAATATGGCTTGACTTGAGGAAATCCACAATCTGGTGAAATCCTGCAGCTTGCTTTGGCTTTTGTAGCATCGCTATCTCATTGTGTTCATCGATGAATGCCATGGATGCCATTGATCTTTGCGAAAAGCTTGCCTGAAACTTTTGAATCTTTGAAAGAGAAAGGGTTTAGAGCGCAAGTGAACAGTATGCAAAGAGTCGTTATGAACTTTTAGGCGGCAAAGAGTATTTATAGTATTCGGGATATAAGCAGTATTAACCTAGAGCAGTATTAACTGAGAGCAGTATTAACTGAAAGCAGTATTAACTACTAGCAGTATTAACTACTAGCAGTATTAACTACTAGCAGTATTAACTAACTAGCAGTATTAACTACTAGCAGTATTAACTAACTAGCAGTATTAACTGAAAGCAGTATTAACTACTAGCAGTATTAACTAACTAGCAGTATTAACTGAAAGCAGTATTAACTACTATCAGTATTAACTAACTAGCAGTATTAACTACTAGCAGTATTAACTAACTAGCAGTATTAACCAACTAGCAGTATTAACTACTAGCAGTATTAACCAACTAGCAGTATTAACTGAAAGCAGTATTAACACTGCACTGGCAGCATTAACTGCACTTACTCCTTTTAAGCTTGTGTTGTCCATAACCTTTCATTTGTACCTCACACTTTTATTCCATCTCTTAATTTTCCACTTGTCTTACCTTTGAACTTACCTCTATCTGGAGTTTCATACAAAGAGCAACATGTCCTCCATCAAACCTTTTGAAACCTTTTGAAGCTTTGAAGGCAGTCCATGTTACTTGATATGTGCCAAGAGCAACCACTATCTACATGTCAAATGCCCTTCCTCTTGAGCTGTTGGTTGCCCTGCACACTTAATAAATCAGTTAGTCTTGGATGGAACCCAGGCCAAAGTGGTCTTGGGTTGTCCTTTCTCATTTATATAATTTGTCATTTTGGTCTGTATGAGTTGTTTAGGAACCTCATGGCTGGAATACTTTGTCAAGATTATAGGTTTGGCTACATTACTACTAGAAGCAGTACTAGCCTTGTTAGCAGTACTGACTTGGTTAGCAGTACTAACTTGGTTAGCAGTACTAATCAAGTTAGCAACACTATTCTTGTTAGCAGTACTATCTGGGATAGCAGTACTAACAGGTTTCTTTGCAATTGGAACCCAGACTTGAACAAAGTTGTTTGCTTTCTTTGTCTTTAAAGTACTCCTTGGCTTATTTGAAGTATTTTTCTTTGTTTTAGCAAACTTGTTTTGAACATGAGACTTTTTATGTGCTCTGTTCTCAGCCATTTGATTTCTTCCTTGCTTCCTATAACCAAAGGAGTTTTGAGTTTGTCTTTGAAAATTAACTCTTTGGTTGATAGGATTGAAATAACAGTATTTGGCAACATGATTAAGCTTTCCAGAGATAAAACAAGGTTTTGGTCTATTGATTTTACTCAGATCAACCCCTTGTTTTTGTGCCCACTGATTATTCCAATTTCTCTAATTTCCCCTTGGTTTATCATGTTTTTGGGGCTCAAATTTATTGCAAGCACACTGTTTGCAAGGGACATGATTCACAACTGTGGTTTGCTTATAATGGACCTTCTCAGACTTTCCCTCAGTCTTTTCTGTGTTCTTAGACTTGATCCAATCCTTTCCACATCCCTCATTGGTGATAATGTGATTTTCTAGAGGAATCTCATCACTCACAGTGTTCTTCTTACTCTTTTCATTAGAGTTCTCTTCTTCAGAGTCTGTTTCAACCACCACTTTGTCTAAAGGATCTACCTTAGTGGTTCCAACAGGCAATTCCTTCCTATCCTTGGTCTCTAGTAAGTTTGATATAGGAGGAATGTAATTGTTGTTGTATGGTGGTGGTGTGGTGTTATAGCCTATTCCTCTTCTAAGTTTGTCATGGATTTGAGTTTGGAGCAAAGAGTCCATTGCTTTAGAAGCATTGGAAAATTTATCAATATCCAGCTTGGCTTTCTCAAACTCACTTTTTATCTTCTCATTCTCCTCTTTAGACTTTTTCAGCTGAAGTTCTAGGTCATTCTTCTCCCACTTCCAGTAATTTGTATCATAAGAATGTTGAAGTTCATTGGCTTGGAAAACTTTGATCTGTTCTTCAAAACTCTCAACAATTTTTACATAGTCTTTTATATCTCTCTCTAATCTTTTAAGATCATCACTCATTGTCTGGTTGTGATCCCTGTACCTTTTAACAGTTTCCATACAGGTTTTAGAGCAAAGATTAGACATTACCTCTGTGGGGATTTCTGTGCTTGAAGAATCTGAAACTTTAGCCATTGATGATTTCTGATTTCAAAGAAGAATGATGATTGCAGGTTTCTGAGAATACTTGCTCTGATACCACTTGTGAGGATCGAATTCTCAACAAGAATTAATTCTCAGAAACAATATCAAAGAAGTTTGCGGAATAACACTTTGATATTTTATGAAACAGTAAATCAACACAGAAAATATGAAGAACAAACTGTAAACTTGTATTGAATGCTTTGAAGTTACAAGATTACACACTCAACCTCAATATTGATGAACAGGCTTACCAATACGAATTCTACTTCTCTAGAATTAGGATCTATGCCTTGAGGTTGATTTTCTCTAGAACTTAGAATGAATGATTATCAAAAAGTTAAGTTATCTATCTATTCTATACATTCTATACATATACTAATCAAAAGATAATTACAATAAATAAACAAATCTTCAGTATATCTTCCATGTATATCTCTAAGCTTCCATAATCTTCAGTTTATCCAGCTGTCATTCTTTCCATCCGAATCTCTTAAGCAACACTAATCATGCTCAACAGCATTAACTTCTTCTAGCAGCATTAACTACTAAGCAGCACTAACTACTAGCAGTACTAACTTTGTTCAAGCAGCACTAACTTTGACTAGCAGTATTAATTACTAGCAGTAGTAATACTCAGCAGTATTAACCTTGAAGTCTTCTAGCAGTATTAACTCTGAACCAGCAGCATTAACCATACTTAAGTTTTTCTTCAGTTCCCAACAAAGCCTATGTTTGGAAGAAGACAGGATGAGAGAGGAAATGAGAGAAGTGGTCGGTTCCATGATCAGAGGGGATATGGACCACTGTTAGAACATAAAATATGTTCATTTTAGAAGTTTAGTAAAGTAATCAATATAAATGTATTGGGCCTTGTATATGGGTTTGGGCTTATAATGTATATAAGGGCTTAGGGGTATAAATAGAAATCTTGTAGCTTAGTTTAGGTTAACTTTCACTTTTGTAATCCTCTCATCCTTAACAATGTAGACATACGGCTGATCTCTATGTAGTTGTAGTTTAAATTTCTAGTATTGAATAAACTACTGATTTCTATCCCTTTGATTCCTTGTTATTCTTATCAATCAATACCAATCATGATCTCATTGGACCTAACAAGGGGTATCAGAGCTAAACAGAGAAAATTTTCTTTGAATGATCGAGACTGATTGGTTTTTGATAGAACAGTCGACAAATTTCTGATTTCTGGATTTGTTGTGAAATTGGTTATTTTTTATGATAAATTGATTTAGTGGTTATAGTTTATCATTATTGAATCAATAACAAGTTCCAATTTCATTCCAGAAAGTCTGATTGGTCGATTTTTGAGTTTATTTATTCGAAAATAATATATCAATGTGGTTGGATCGATTTGATGCTTAGAGTCAAAATTGGACACAGTGATCAACTACAATTGTGCTCCAAAGTAGTTTTCAAACCTATGTATAAAAGTTCAACTCAAGATTCGATGTATTGATAGTTTTGTTGAAAGATATGTGAAAAATTGTTCCAGATCGACAGAATTCGCAAGATTCAAGGAAGAACTCGCAGATGTTTGAAGAATTCGCAGAAAGAAGAATTTTGAAAGAATTCGCAGAAAGAACATTTGGACACAACAAATTTTTACAAGTGAGGAATTCACAGGTAGTTACGTGCGAAAGTTAAAGAATTCGTAGACTACTGTGTATTATGTTGTGTGCGAGTTCTAAAGAATTTTTAGGCCACCTATTACGAAATGTCAAGATTTCACAGAAGTTGTCTATGCGAAAAGTGGCTTCCAATTTGAAAAATGTTCTAAGTAGAGAATTCGCAGATGCGAAAACTCAAGGATTCGCAGGATAGTGTATTGCAAATTCTGAGGATTCGTTGGTATGTGATCTGCGAAATGCGAGAATTCGCAGATATAAGGCTTGCGAAAAGTGAGGATTCACAGGAAAGCCTTTGCGAATTTTGAGGTTTAGGCTATGCCATCTTGCGAATTATGCTCAAATTGTTAAAGTGATCTGCGAATTTATGATGTTTGCGAAAAGTTTGATGATTTTTGAGAATTCTGACTGTTCTGAACCCATTTTGATACAAGTTTGCCCTGTTCCTGAGCTTTTTACACGGAATGCATATGTGACATCACTCTTATCATATGTTGGTCACATATCTCTAACAACTGATCAATTCTTACACGAGTGCTCATGCTTTTCAAGATTTTCAGATTCTGGATTTTCAGATTTGGTCTCTGCTTGGATTGAGTTATCTGCCTAAGCATTTGCAATCATCAGTCTCGAAAGCTTCTTGAGTTGTTAGACCGTTGAGAGCACTTTATCATTCTTCTGAATTGATCACTTAGTAGTGTGAGCGGCTACAATCATTGTTCTGATGCTTGAGTGGTAATTCAGAATCCTGAGTGCTTATAATCATCCAACTGATTCGTGAAGAAAGGAGTTTTGGGTTTGATTATTCAGTGTTCTGGAAAGCAATCAGAAAATGAGCAACCTTCATCAGTTGTTGAACATTGCTTGCCTTCTACCCTTGCCTTGTAGTGTTGCTACCGGATGCTACCGCCCGTAAGCTGATCAGATGAAGTTCTTAAGCTGAATTCTTATTTCAACTCATGGTTCAAAGACAGATCAGATGTTATACACTGAAGATGCACTTGGGTGTCACTCCATAATCTACACATATCATTCTTGTGGGTGTTAAGGAATATGTTGGGTTTACTAAAGTCAAAAGTTGTCTTTATGTGCACTCAGTCGAGGTTATGGTCTACATCAGATCTGATATTTCAGTTGATGCTTCAAGGATAAGAACTACATTCTAGGGGGAGCTTGAGGATTCTTTGAAGTTTATGCAGCACTAAGTTTTATAAAGAAATCAAGGGGGAGAGGAGTTGAAGCTGGAGCTGATCAGAGAATGATTACTTTACAAAACTTAGGGGGAGAATGTTAGAACATAAAATATGTTCACTTTAGAAGTTTAGTAAAGTAATCAATATAAATATATTGGGCCTTGTATATGGGTTTGGGCTTATAATGGATACAAGGGCTTGGGGTATAAATAGAAATCTTGTAGCTTAGTTTAGGTTAACTTTCACTTTTGTAATTCTCTCATCCTTAACAATGTAGACATACGGCTGCTCTCTGTGTAGTTGTAGTTTACATTTCCAGTATTGAATAAACTACTGATTTCTATCCCTTTGATTCCTTGTTATTCTTATCAATCAAAACCAATCATGATCTCATTGGACCTAACAACCACCACAAGGGTATGAGCAAAGAAGTTATAGGAAGGAAAAGTTTGGAGATCAAAGGATGCATGAAAAAAGGGGAGAAGAGAGAAGATACGTGGATCAACAGAAGGCCATCGAGTACCCACAGAGGGGAGAGATGATGGCAGACGAGGAGTGAAGGCTAATACAAATACCCCACAGAATGATGGATGCTTCCAGTGCGGAAAACCAGGGCACTTTGCAGCAGAATGCAAAAGCAATGTCCATAGAGGACCACCCATCAAAGATGCTGCTTTCTACAAAAAGAAGGCAGAATACTACACACAGAAGTCCTTGATGGCTGAACAGGACAATCTCATCACCGACGAATCCTCTGATGAAGGGGACAGGAATGCATTGTTCTATGGAATGGCAAAGCTCAACTCCTCTGATGCTGATAGTGAGGTATTCACTTCTAACTCTAACACTTGGCTCAGAATGCAAATTGATTAAACTAACAAAAGAATTCCTTGCCTTTAAAAATATATACTCAGAGCTTGAAAAGAAACTTGCCTTCTATAACCGAGAGGCTAGACTTCTTACTCAGGAAAAAGATAAGTTCTTCCTTGAAAAGACATCTCTTGAGGCTGAGCATGTCAAAGAAAAGAAATCTTTAAAAGAAAAGGTCATTACTCTTGATAAAGCCTTAAAAATAAAGATCAAAGAGCTGAAGGACGATGAAAGTGACAGATTAAATGTTGTTGCCCTAAAAAACTTTTTTCAGAAGGAAAGAGAAGTCCTTCATCAAGACTTGCTCGATAGAGACTTACTAATTAGGAAATATCATGATGCACAGAAAATGCACGAAAAAGTTAACACCCAAGTCGGTAGAAAAGGTATAGGGTTCACTGACATTGATCCCTATACTGGAAGCAAAAGAAATCAGAATTTATCAAACATCTTCTGTCTTGGGAAGGTTCAAAAAACAGGGTTTCTCAACTTGACATCTACATTTAAGAGGCGCAGAACCTCTGGAGGACCACACGAGAGGAATCCCTTTATCATGACAAATCTTTGGTATGAAAACAATAACTTCTCATCATCAACCTCTGCAAAGAGAAAATCTATTCCAAAGAAGTATCTGTCTCAAAAATAGATAGGAATCTTCAAGTTTGGTTATCTAGAGACTCAAACTCAAATGGCCTTTGTGTGCATGATAACCCCTGAAAAAGAGTTGTCCTCTGAGGCACTATAGTTTGTTCCAGCCTCTGTGGAAGAAAAGTTGTAGAAACTTTTCCTTGAACATGATTTGAGAAAAACTTATGAAAATCACTTTTTCAATAATCCTGATATGACCTCTGTAATAGTTGAAATCTTTGAGCAAGATTTGATGAAGAGTTTAAAAGCTCCTGAAATTGTCCCATGCTTTATCAAAAATCTAAATATCTCAGTGGATAATGATGTTAGAAAGTGTAGTAAATGTCCAGAAGATCAGACCTCTTGTCACAGAGACTTCCTTGATTCTAACTCTGAGTCTGAAAATGAATTATCCTCTGTTGACATAGAAACTAGCTCTGTCGAGCTGGAAATAGTTCCTTGCACTCTAGAGGTATCTAAATTACCCTCTGGCATTCCTAACAGAATGATCACTTCCAAAAGGAGCTCTGTAAGAATCCCTATTTGCCCTGATTTTCTTGACATGTGTCTGCAAAGCTAAGACTTCTCTTGAGCTTGAAAAGCTAGAAAAACAAAAGAAAGTGTCACCTCAAAATCCCAAAGCTCCTAGATTGCACATATCACCTCAAGAGTAGCTTACGACCTTAACTACTCATTTCCACCAAGGATACTCCAAAGCGAGCTTTTCCTTTAGATACTTCTAATTCCGACACATCAAGGTCTCCTCATAGATTGGTTTCTACTTAAAGTTTACTTGGACATTCATACCAAATCTCCAAACCATCCATACCATAAAATATTCATCGTCCCTCCCTTGACGACATTTCCTAATCACTAGTTGGTCTGACCCAATCGCACATTTGATCCGTTCCTCAAGCTACAACAGCACAACATCTGTAGGCACGGATTACCCCAAACTCCACGATTACTCAACTCCCATAATGCATTCATGCATCGGTTGACATATCAATGAAAACTCATTGATTACAGAATTACCAATGATCGGTCCCTAATTTCTATCATCTAATTTCCTTAAGGTTATCACTTAACTTGTAGGCATACCAAATTCAACGAAAGTGTACTGAAGCACCCCAACGATCACTGTCCTCCAAAATCAAGGGTCAACACCTATCCTCAAAACAACTATCTGCAACGTGGATATACCACCGAACTTTTCATTCCAGAATTGCAATGTCGAAATAAAGTTGACACCTACTCATGAAAATAAAGCCCCGAAGCATACAACTTTACTCACCGACCATAACATCGTCATTGAATACCCATTACGATGGTGCACCACAGATACATAACATGTTGACGTATCATTAACCCACAAATTCAAATCCAACCAAAAGCAAGCAACCACACAAGGCCTTAACCCCGCAGATTTACCGAAGTAGAAGGATCACCTCTTAATTGACTGGGAGAAGGCATAAATCTAATACCTCAATTATTCATGTGTGTACCGATTCAAAACTGAAACCCATAATTTAAGACTGACCACCGTCAGATCATCTGTCGCTTCAATTCCCAATGAATCCTTTAGTCCCACATCATCATTCTTTTCATAAGAGGGTTTAAATCTATAGCTCTAAAGAGTTCAAGGTTTTGCAACTATAGGACTCAACGAATATGCCAAGTGAAAATTTCGTAAGATTTTTCAAACGCAATCTTTATACATATTATCGTATATGAAAAAAAAATCCACTATCGCTTACTAGGCAATTGTGCAAAGTGGTCACAAACGTTACACATATAAACCATTTCGAAAGAAATTTGATCATTACTCATGCTAATAACGACAATAATAAAATATGTGCAACAACCTTTTTAAATGGACCGTTATGGTCCGAATATGCATCACTTTATGCCATGTACGTTAAATAATTTCCCGCACTGAAGCGGTGTGCAACAAGTGTTTGTATAAACTCCAGAAGGAGATATCTACGTACTCAAGTTTTAAAGATTCCTCATTTAACCACAAAATAACGTGGAATCAAATTTCCAACAAGACTCAAATACATTCGTTTATTTCCCAAACTTAGTAAAACGATAAGTGCATGCGATTTGGTCAAACGTAAAATAATTTATATTGATTTCAAACTTTTAAATCGCATAATAAAATGCTCTTAGTCTCAAAATAGTGACTAAAATGATATGCATACTAGCAAACCCATATAATGCGTTGCGTGAAAGTATAAAAATAAAATCCACAACTAAAGAAGGCATAAGGTAAAAGTTCAGCTCGAACCATTAAAGATCCTTCATATGCTTACTCACACAAGAGTGTAAATCAATTCAAATATTATGTAGTGTGCAATGAAATATACTTGTGTAAAACTTAAAAGTACAATCATGCGATATCAAGACTCTCAAGACGTCTCTCACGGTTGCGAAAAGACATGTGCAAAACCCGCATGAGACATGACGCCCAATAAAACTCATAAATTTACGTGCAACATAATTAAAGCCTACGCATTTTATCGTAGAAAAACGTTATAAAATAATACTTCATAAAACTCAACAAGCTCACACGGAACAAAATTTCCAACAAGACTCGAACACCAAAACATGTGGATAACTCTTTCCTTTACAACCTTAACATATGTGGAGGAGATCCAATATGAAAGTCATAAATCGCAGTTATTTGTCCAAGACCCTTAACAACATCAAAATACAGACTTCACAATATCCGAAAATAGTGTTGGACAACAACGAGAATAAAGAAAGTATCAACAAAGGTTGCAACCACATGCAATAAAATAATGTTATGCATGTTTAAAATCATGGTTTAAAAACTTGTGTGTGCTAAACATTTTTCAAAGATTTTGTAATATAATCCACATGGTGATTTGGAAACATGAGAAATAATTGGTGCAATTTATTTCAGAAATAAGTTATGTGCATGAACTTGATCGACACTCAACGTCTCGAAACCACGCTCCTCAATTTCCCAATTGCGCTATCGTCATCCGGATGTTCAAACTTCTTAAGGAAATCATCGAAGATTTCATCGGTTCACCTTACAATTTCTCCTCGAATAAGTTTGATTCCCTAAGTCTATGGTTCTAGGCTAACCAATAACTCCGACCCAAAATGGTCAACTTAATGTATTTATCATGTTTATCCATCACTCCAAATGACAATGCTATAAACATCAGCTCTTCTATCGAATACTCGCTTAGAAACTTCTTCACTACCCTAACGGTCATCACACCAAGGAAGTTCAAGCATACCCATGTAACATGTAGGTTCACCATAACACTGTCCAGGTGCAATTATGAACGTACCGTGCATGATCATCCTTGCTATCCTCGACGAGTTTCCTGTTTCTAGCGACTCTATCAACCTCAAAATATCCTATCTTAAAGTGCCTAATCGTGCAATATCACTTTCAATCACTTAAAAGAACGCTAGTTTGAGTCTAGGCATCCAAAATCAACATCTAATTCTCTCAAACTTAAGCTCTGATACCAACTTGTAACACCCTCAAATTTGGAAAGAGCGACTAATTTAAAATTTTCAACAATACCTTAAATTATAATAAAATCTCTTACGACAAGTCCATACTTGAAATACAATTCTAGGTTGAACCAGCAACAAATAAATAAAGTCTTACATAGAGACTAATTAAAGTCGGGTGTTACTAAAACCCAATGCAGTCGCTACATCCAAAGTAAATGTGGAAGACTTCACCAAGCTATTCACTTCTTCGAGCACATAACTAGCACTCATCCTTCACAATGTCACTAGAACTAATCCCGAAACGGAACCTGATGCACATGCCGACAAATAAAAAGGTTAGGCTAACGCCTAGTGAGTTCAAGAGTTTTTATCATGATCATAAAAATCGTTAAACAAAAATAATGCAACTCAAATCATGATCCTTCAAAATGAATTACTTTAAATATGAGAACGACGCGTTTTCCAAAAATACGCATTTTATAGATGAACGCCTCAACGCCAAAACATTCTTTCATGAAGTAATGCAACCCAACACTTGCTCAAAACGTGAATAATAGTAAATGTTCAAATATTGAAATTTGAATAAAACTTTATAAACCAAACGACCGAAATGTGAGTAAACTCAAGCGTCCAAAATTATAACATATGGAGTATAATCCAAACTCAAAACATCACCGAAAAACAAGGATAAAACTAAATACCCAAAACAACACCTTTCGGTGACGGGGGAGACCCGATTTCCATGGCTAGTGGCGGAACACAAAAGTAGGCCACATTCCAAGTTATTGAGCTCACCATACTAGGATCCATGGCCACGAGCTCGCCGACTCGTACTAAGATGCGGATGAGGGCACCCGAGGATCCTAATCATGCTCATTCACTAGGATTACATTTACGGCCCATGGTTAGTATCCGGCTCTACATAACCATACCAAGTTTCCTCCGAGGACCCAATGTCTCAACTAGCTACAAATGGAAAGTAACTATCCCATGAAAAACAGACTCAACAATTACATCGGGGCCAATGGCATATGCTTGACTCTACGAGCCCGCACCATAAGGCCCTCTCGATGACCCCATGACTAATCCTAGTCCCATCATGGAAACAATAGCCCTTTTTTTAAAAAAATATTAAAGACAGACTCGTATGCCTATGGATCCATTACATTATAGTCTAAAACATTACATGACTCTAATTGAATAACCAAAGCACCCAAAACATGTAACTCTCAAATGACACGTAATAAACGCCATCATATTCAAAACTCCACAACGGGCAATTAAATCGTAAAAATGTCCTCAAGACTCATTTTAGTCAAAACCGAGCCAAAGGCTCAACAATTTACTAAAATCTCCAATGAAAGCCATTGTAACATTAAAACACGTTTGACCAACGGATATGCAAACACAACGACCAAAAGTATGATTAGCTCAAAACTCACCATTGGTTGAGGCAACCCATTTTCCAAATGAACTTATACCCTTATATTTCCAAAATGCCTCATAACACAATATTATGCATTTTCCAAATGGTTTATAAGATCAAATGCACAAAAATGACATTTACATCAAATGAACTCCATTTATATATAAAATCATCTAGGAAGCATATCAACATGATTTATTTACCAAAATGTTCAAAAATCCCAAATGTGGGTGGTTCACAAAATTTATAAAACCAAATAATCCAAATAAGTAAAACTCTTCAAATACCCAACTTTTAATCAAATTCATGTAAACACGTAAATGCTTTAAAATGGACATTTTTGGCATGTACAATGTTTTCACAAATCAACTTGAACTCACCTGGCTAGATTTAGGCTAAATCTAGATTTTACCCCAACTTGAGCTCATTTGAAGAAATTTGGATCTTCAAGCCAAAACTTCCAAAAACCTAGATCCATAAATTTCAACCATAAATATCCACATCCAACTATATAGAATCATTCCCCAAACATTAATCATGAAGATCTCAACTTATGCCAAAACCCTAATTTTCCATACATGAAGGAGAAGATTACCTTAACCAATAGCTTGAATCCACTACCAACACACCTCTAGGTCACCAAAATAAACCACAAGCTCCCACTCTTCAAATGATGAAAATGGTTGGATGAAACCCTAGAAAGTTTGGTGAAGAGGATGAAGATGAAATGGTTGTAGGTTTATCTTCCAACTTGCTAGATGGAGAAGAACCACTTAGATTTAGGAGGAACACTCTCAAAAATGAATTAGGGTTCGATTTTAAGGTTGGAGGGTCGATTTGGGAGAAAAATGGGGAGAAGATTTGAGGTTTGGGTGAAAAATAGGGTTTGGGGCCGGATTTTCCCTTTTTATTGCGTACAGTGGCTCCGCGCGGATGGTGGCGTTGATCGATCTGTGTGGAGCACTGGGAACAGAGTCTCGCACTGATGGTGGTGCTGATCCATCCATGCGGAGCACTGTCGCCCGATTTTCTTCATTTTTCTTTCCCGATCATTGTTTTGGTCATAACTTCTTCGTTTTAACTCCGATTTTGCTCCGGAAAGAACCGTTGGATTCGTAATTGAACCCTTCATCCAACAAGGCTATAAAATATAGGATTCAAGCCCAAAATCCTATTTATTCTTTTTCTCTTAAAATGCCCATTTGTATTACCTTGAAACTATATCTTCCTAAAAATCGGGGTGTTACACAAACAACCACTACGTGATTTTTGACTCCAAAGGTTACCCTAAGGAAGCTGAATCTCTTATTCTTCTACTCAAAAACCACTTCCTAACAAAAGACCTAACTATGACTAGAACAGATGTACCTGAAACCTATGTTCAACAATTCTGGCAGTCTTGTCGTTATGAAAAGCATGAGAAGTTTGGCCACTGCATGATGGGTTATGCCACTGCTCCAAATGTGGATGCAGTCCTTGAACTGGGAATCAATAAAAGAACAGTCTCGAACATCTTTGAACTTCCAACTAAATACCAACTGAACATCACTAAATTCTCAGATGAACCCTCTGACGAAAACTTGTTGATTTCTTGAAATTCATTGGCTACGCAAAGCCCATAACCAAGAGGACAGAATTTCGCCGACAGAACCTTCCACCTTTGTGAAATGTCCTCTTCTCCATTCTGAACAGGGCTCTGACAGGGAAAGTGGGTAGTCCCGATCAGTCTAGCCACAACATATTGGATATAATGTACGGAGTTTACTATGACCTACCCCTAGACTACGCCAAACTAATACTCAGAGAGATGATCAACTTTGTGATCACCAAACAAGAGGAGCAGAAGAAAGACAAGGCTCCCAAGGCTCTGGTATACAACAGGTTCATTACCGTTATGTTAGGCAGTGAGATGATTGGCCTCCAGAAGCTACCTGTAGAGGGCAAGACTGTGAATCTCTATGAGATGAAATCGCATAAACCAACGGTACTTGCCTCTGGATACCCCTCTGCACGACCTCTGCCAGCCAAAATCCTTACCTATCTGGGTAGTGAAGATGCTAGGTTGGGATATATTCGTGGAAACAGGACTCTAGAATCGATTCCTGCAACCCCTTCGCGCATAGGTTTCCAAGTGGGTGAGATAATGATCTATCTAAGGCCTAGTATAGACGAGGGAGCACAAGGGGGTGCAGAACGTGAGCAGAGAGTAGAAGAGAGGGAAAACCAAGAGAGTAGGGCTGGGGGTGAGCGATCACAGAAGAAAAAGAAAAAGAAAACCCAGAAAAGGACCGAAGAAGTAGAGGTCCTAATCCCCACAGAATTTCAAATGCCAGAGGTCCAAACCCCTCAAAAGAAAAAGAAGGAGAAGGAGAAATCTCCTAAGAAGGTTGTTTCAGAAGAACAAAATGTTGACACAACCTCTGTACCATCTCCAATGGTACATGCTACAGAAGAGCCTTCCAAAAGGAAGAAGAAGAGGAAGTTGGTAAAGTTGGTTGACAAAGCTGCTACTGAGATTGCCTCTGTGTCCACTGAAATGGCACAAGCAAAGGAGATCACTAAGAAACCCGCAGAGGTTAAGGAAGCACCTCTGCAGAGGAGAAGGCGCATAAGAGTAATCATCGATGAAGCCCATAACACTGAGGTCGAGATAAGAGACGAGGTTAGACCAAACAGCCCTCTAGCGGTCGCAGTTGAAATCGCTCATGAAGTGATAGAGAGACTAAGTCCTCCTGTCACAGAGGCACCCAGAGTCCACACTGCAGAGGAGCTCGCACAAATGACAGAAATGGCCTCTGCATGTGAAATGTCTCCTCCCAGAGTCGAAGCCATAGAAGTCCCTTATCAAAAGGTTCTGGTAGAGGATGTCACTGGCAAAGAATCCAGTGCAGAAGAGGAAGAAGAGGGTGAGGAAAGAAAAGAAAAGAAGTAGGAGAATGTGGGAGAAAAATATGCCATTGGCACACCATTCAAACCCCATCCCAGTGCTAATCACCTATCCATCTCTGCAGATCTAGTGCAGTAAGATGTTGAAGAAGGAGTGCACACTCCGAATCTTGCCCTAACTATCCGGACAGAGGAGCCTCTCTCTTCCTCTTTGCCATCTCTAACCGGGGAAAACCAAACAACCCCATCCTCCCAAAAGGATGGTGGTGCAGCTATAAGTGTTCCATTGCCCCAGAACACGCTACTTACCTCTACAGAGGCATTCGTTGCCTCTGATGCACACAAGAGAGACATCCCAAGCAGTTCAGAGCCGCTAGTGAGGCCACACACTAATTATGTGGGTCTAGATAACTCACAAAATTCACTCATTAATACTCAGGTGATTGACTCTGAATCATCACTTGAGAAAATTGATGACAGAACATCAGGAGATGATTCCCCCTCAAAGGGACATCGAGGATCTGATGGAAATTCTGAGGAGCCAAACCTAAAAACAATCTCCCTAGGTGCCAAAGACTCATTGGCTAAATCAGGAACATGTGTTGATCCGGAGGTCACCCCTTGGTGCATATATCACGAAGTTCGCTGAAAATATGTACCAAAGAATGGATGAGTTGCAAAGCATTATCCCCTTCTTTTCCCTACTAGTGCTTGATGAAATCCAAGAGACAGTAACCACTCTGAAGAATGTCTCAATGACTAATGTTGTGGATCTCAAAAAGCTAGCTTTGTCCACCGACAAATTTGTTACCATAGAAGACATCAACAAACTTACCAAGGTTGTGGAGGCAAATACAACGAGTATAGAGAATCTGTAGAAGACTACAACGCAACATTCCTTGGAACTTTAGAAGATTACTTAAGCCTCTGCAGCCAGTGCTACTAGAGAAGATGTCTACAGATTAGTCAAGGCTGTAGACACACATACAGAGACTCTGAAGGTCCTAGGCGAGATTTTTATGGAATAAGGACCTAAAGCTGCAGTCGAGGCCTCAACCTCTGAAGCAACAAATATGGCGGATCTGAGAAACGAGATAAAGGACATGGTTCGCAGTACCATGGTTCCTCTGCCGCCCTCCACTTCTCAACCGCATCCAACTGTAGAGGTTAGCTATCCCTCAACTCTGGCCACCAAAGCTGAATTACACAAGATGGGGAAAAGCTGATGCAAGAAGTCCACAAAATTGGAGAAGGTGTGATTTCTAAGGGCGAAAGTGTCTCCAAATAACTTAAATGAACTATCGCCCCTATGAAATTTCACACGGACTACGAGGTCAAAAAAGCCACACTGGTCGCACACAATGTTGTTGCGGTCATTGACCATCATGCAAGCACGAACCTCTGTAGGAAAACAAAGTCCAAGAAGGAACCCTCTTCATGTCAGACAGAGGCAGATCATCTACCGACCGACCGCTCATTCCAGGTATGCTCTCTTTCATCTCTACTCCCAATCCGGAGTGGGGCACACTTTCGGAACCTTCGGCTGACCAGCTAAAGGAACCTTCGGTTTCTCCCTCTTTGGTGACCCCTGCTTCCCTTTCCCGAGCTAAATCAGTGGCCCCGAAAAAGAAGAAGTCAAAGGCCACCGGAACCTTTGCACTTGCTTCAATGACTTTGCCACTGAAGAAACCTTCGGAGGCTACCCAAGTCAAACCCATTTCTTCTAAGCGGAGGAGCTCCAAATCCCCTCCTAAGTCTCATTCTAAGAGATTTAGGATACCCTTCTTGTCCAAGCCACCTACTCCACCAACCGATTCTCAACAATCGGTAGGTGTTGAAATTTTCCCTTCCGGGCCAAGGGAATCCAATCAACCAGCAGCCGCCTTTATACCCTCTCAACAGGGTGCGATTGTACATATGGGTACCCCCACTAAACCTTCATCGACTTATATCTTAGTCGTTGAGGATGAATTGGACACCTCCCTAGTTCAAGGCCCCTCTTCTCCACGGAACAACCTTTCACCCAGGACTGATAGTTCTGATGACTTTGCACGATCCAAGGAATGATCGGTCGTTCCAGGAGCCAGTTCTGAGGATCCGGATCACTTTCTAGATTTTCTACTATGTGATAGTGGCTCTCGGTCTGCCTTCGGCTTGACCAAGAGTTTTTGGAAGTACGGGATCCCTCCTCGGCTCATAGCAAAGAGGTTACTTCCAAACCCTCTCCCAAAACCACCCCCCATACACTCCTCAGCCACCACCTCAAACCACCCCTAGAAAATCCCCCCAGTCGACGCCCTAACACTCACTAAACACTTCACCCCTATCGAAACATACAACCCAAGCCTCCCCATCCGAAACATCCTCCTCCAAATCATCTCATGATTTACCTCTTCATCGCCGCCCTATTTCCCCCTACCGAACCTTGCCTCACCACCCACCAACCCCACCTACCTGTCGACTATCTACCTCCTCGTCCATACCATCCATCCCCATCTTCCAAAACCCTATATCTCTCACCCCCTGAGGTGCTTTCCGATATCCAGGACACCAATCGGCAGCATAGGCTACTCGGTGCCCAATTTGCCAATCTTCAAGCCGAGTTCGATCAATTTACAACTGCTAGGGGTCATCGAGTGACTATTCTTGAGCAGAACTCCATCCGAGAGGATCAGATTTCCCGGGATTTAGACATCAACAACACTTACTTGGCTGAACTCCTTAAACTGATAAAGGAGCAGAATTCTGAACTTCAGCGGGTACAATCTGATTTCTTTAAGTGTATGGATCCTATGTCTCAGGATCTCAATGATATGTCCGAGCCGCTCATTTCTTCGGTCAGGGTTGTCAACACTAGGCTGGAGCGCCTTCTCTCTGCCAACCTCAATCTCACTATTAGCTCCAATTGTCATTCATAAGAGTATTGAAAAATGTATAGATACCATATAAGACATCTGCTTAATACACCAAGACTCTCTAGAAGCACAAGATCAGAACCTCTGTCGGCTATCTTCCAATGAAGAACTTAACCTGAAGATCATCATCTGACCGTAGAGCCTTTATGACCCTTCACAGAGCCTCTATGGTGCCAACCTCTGGAAGAAGAAGACTTGTGCAATTCTTGAAGAAACAAGACCATGTGCCTCGAACGTGCCCCTGCTATACGAAGATCCTTAAGATCAAATAGTACGCACACGATGGATTACTTTTCAGGTGTCATTCCTTTTATGGAATGGTAGCCTTTGTCTTGTACTATGGTGTGCTCCATTATCTGTATATGTAGAGAGCACATCCTGTAATCGAAACACAACCACAACACACAATTGCATACACGCCAGATTTGTAGAGAGAAATCTGTTGAGAGCATTTTTACACACACTACTGTGTGTTCTTGGTGTATTTGCAAGTTAATGAAGATGAACTTTGAGTGAATCATTCTTATTGTTTTATAGTTATCTTTGTTACTTGTTTGTGTGTGATTCTACCAAACAAAACCATTCTTATGCGCTAAAACGCTTCTGCATCTTAATTTGTTTTGCATATTTTTGGTTTATATCATTGTTAAGCTAAACTGGGCACCAACAATTGGTGTCAGAGCAAACTTTGATGTTCAATATCAAAGGATCATACTCTGCAATGATTTCTAGCTGTTTGGTAGTTTTCTTGAACTGATTTCAGTATTGATCATCATTCTTGAAGAACAGTCCCTGTTTCTAGGTTATTATCAACCAGTTTGATTTTGACACAGTTATAGGAGTGTTTCTTATCCGAAATCATTTGAGTGTGTGCTGCAAGATCTACAAGAACTATTTTCTTCCAAGCTTTATCCCACTTTCGTCCTTTACCTTGCTCAAATCATTTGTTTTCTTATTCACTATTCGTACTCTATTTTTTTAACACTTCATCTCCTTAAATGGCAAACACAAACTTCTTCACTGCTGGTTCTCAAACCAAACCTCCAACTCTATTGAGGGACGAGTATCCTCAATGGAAGATTCGTATGATAAACTTTCTGGAGGGAGTAGACAAAGAACTAGTGTCTCATGTACGAAACCCACCTCACTTACCCATGATGACTATTCTAAGGGTACCTGCCACAGAAACCACTCCAAAGATCCCTGAATACCAAAAATCAAAGCCTATTATTGAATGGGGACCGGAAGATTGGAGAGTTTACGAAATGGGAAAGAAAACCAAACGTTTACTGATTATGGCTATCCCAAATGACCTTTTTCAGTCCCTTGATGCTTGTGAGTATGCATATGATCTTTGGGTGGAGTTAGAAAAGTAGTTAGAGGTTGGGGCTAAGACACAGAAGAATATAAGATCTCAGTGCATTAATGAGTACTATGCATTCAAAGCTCTGCCAAGTGAGTCCCTTCAGAGCACGTATGACAGGTTTAACTCTCTAATCAACAAATGCAAGAAGTTTGGCATTCACAGAACTTCTGAGGAGAATAATATCATCTTCCTCAAGAGTCTTAATGATGAGTGGCTACAGTTGTCCATGTCCCTACAAACGAATCAAGATCTCGATAAATGGACCCTGACTGGCCTTTTTGGCACTCTGGTTGCCCTAGAACACTACATTGTGCAGTCCAAAACCCAAATGGGTGGGCCTCTGGCACTTGTTGGGAAAGACACAGATGTTCAAGAGAAGCCTCGGAAGGAGAAGGCGCTGGAGGAAGGTTTGAAGAAGAAAAAGATGAAGAAGGTACTAGTTGCGAAAAGTTAAGAAGAGGAAGCATCTGATGAAGAGAAAGTGAGCATGGCTTCTATAGCCAAATATTTGGCACTGATTACAAAAGAGTTCAATCGTGGACTCAAGAAGAAGCAAACTTTTCACAGGGGACCGGAAGAGCGGGAAGGAAGAGGTGGTGGATTCCAAGGTCATGGGCCACAGAAGGAAAGGGCCTATCATGACCAAAGACAATATGGACCATCACAGGGGTATGAGCAAAGAAACCCTGGAAGAGAGGAGTACTTCGATATCCAGAGAGTGTTTGACCAGAGAAATTATGAGAGAAGGATGGTGGATTATCAGCAGAAAGTGGTCGAGTACCCCAAGAGGAGGTGAGAAAGTAGCGGGCACCGCTCGGAAAACCCAGACACTATGCCACAGAGTGCCGAAGCCAACCCCACAGAGTCTAGCCTGTCCGAGACTCTACTTTCTACAAAAAGAAGGCAGAGTACTATGCTAAAAAAATCCTTGATAGCTGAACAAGGAAACTGGATCTCTGATGAATCATCCAATGAAGGGGATAGAAATGCATTGTTCTATGGAATGGCAGAGCTCAACTCCTCATAAGCTAATAGTGAGGTATCCACTTCTGACTCTCACTCACATGACACTGAAGTTAAATTGCTTAAACTAACTGAAGAATTCCATGCTTTTGAAAAGACTTGTGAAGATTTGAAAAAGAAACTTGCCTTTTATGAGAGAGAAGCCAGACTTCTCACTCAAGGAAAGGACAAGTTATTCCTTGAAAAGAAAAGTCTTGAAACTAAATGCCTTACTGAAATGAAACCCCTCAAAGAAAAGATTGTTTGTTTTGAGTTAGCCTTAAAAACCAAGACCAAAGAGCTCAAAGACAATGAGAGCGACAAAATGAACATCCTTGCTCTTAAAACCCTTTTCCAAAAAGAAAGAGAAGTCCTCCATCAAGACTTGCTCGATAGAGATCTTTTGATAAGGAAATATCAGGATGCACAGAAGGTGCATGAGAAGGTGAATACCTAAGTTGGCATAAGATGTATAGGGTTCTGCGATATAGATCCCTATATTGGAAGTAAATTGTTAGTGCATATGTTTGTTGGATACAAGATCATGAAGATAGAAAGCTGAAAGTGAAGCCAAGTCAACTCTCAAGCATTAAAGTCAAAGTCTTTGTAATAAATAGTCAAAGTTAATTTGTATTTTGTTTGTAAGTGTTTTGTCCGCGTGTCTTTCATAGGTATATGGTTTGAGTTTGTCGTGTAACAAGCATGTGGTTAGAAGTTGCATTGTACGCAGATTGAGTTTCTAGAGAGAGAAAGTTCCACAGATAACATTGTATACGAATTCCAGTAATCGAATTGAAACAAGTTGAGTAATTGAATTGTGATCATCTTGTTATTGATTGAATTGCAATTAGAACTTGAATCTAGGGAATAATATAAAAGAAATCAATCCTTATCATCTATCTTCTGCCTTGGGAAAGTTCAAAAATCAGGTTTTCCCAACTTGACTTCTACATTTAAGAGGCGCAGAACCTCTAGGGAACCACATGAGAGGGGTCCATTGATAATGACAAATGTTTGGTATGAAAACAAGTGTTTGTCATCACCAACCTCTATCAAAAGAAAATCTATACCAAAAAAGTATCTGACCCAAAATCAGATTGGACTCTTCAAATTTGGTAATCCAGAAACACAAGCTCAAGTGGCCTTTGTGTGCATGATAACTCCAGAAAAGGAATTGTCCTTTGAGGCACCTGAGTTCATTCCAGCCTCTGCAGAAGTAAAGTTGTTGAAACTTTTTGAAAATGATTTACAAGAAACATATAAAAACCACCTTTTCAATAGCCCTGATATGACCTCTGTCCTAAAAGAAATATTTGAACAAGATTTGATGGAGAGCCTAAGAGTTTTTGAAGTTGTCCCCTACATTCTAAAAGACTTAGACACCTCAAAGGACAATGATGAAGAAAAATGTAGTGCATATCCAGAAAATCATGCCTCTGGTCACAAAGACTTTCTTGATTCAGACTCATAATCTGAGGATGACTCAACCTCTGTTAATCTAGAGACTGGCTCAGTCGATCTAGAAGTAGTTCCTTGCAAACTAGAGCGTTCTAAACTACCCTCTGGCATTCTTAACAGAACAATTCCTCCTAAAGTGAGCTCTGCAAGGATTTCTATTTGCCCTGTCTTTCTAGATATGTTCATACAAGCTAAGACTTCTCTTGAGCTTGAAAAGATAAACAAACAAAAGGAAGTGTCCTCTAAGAATCAAAAAGCTCTTAGATCTTTGAAGCCTAATTATGAAAATTTCATTTGGCAACAAAAGCAAAAATGGATTAATAATGACAATTTCTTTGCTTCTTTGACAGTGAATCCAAGAGAAGATACCACAAAAGGCAGGTATAATCAAAGAGCCATCCGAAGAGGAGTTTTAATAAAAATCAGTCTAGCCTAGATAGGTCAACCTGTATAAGGAGGTCTGATACTAGGAGAGATTGTAATCAAAAGTGCTATGTACCCTGCTTAAATGAATTTAATGGAAAGTTTAAGCAACTTGCTTCTGGTGTTCATCATTGTGAATGTTTTAAACGTATGCATTAATTATGTCAACACTTCTCAAGCCCTCACTGCTTCTTCTCTCGACCCAAAGCTAAGAATGAAAAATTCAAGGGTGAGAAGAAGCAAAATGGTTCTTCTACTACAGAAGGTAAATCCAAACCTAAGGATGCCAAGGCAACTATAAAGACCCCTAACAAAAATGGACCCATTTGGAAATGGGTACCTAAATCTCCTTAATCTGTGTAGCAGAAGCAGCGTGTGCCAGTTTGGTACCTAGACTCCGGGTGCTCTAGGCACATGATTGGCGATAGAAGATTGCTTTCCTCCTATAAAGAAAAACCAGGAGGAGGTTCTGTGACCTTTGGAGATAATCGATAGGTGTAAATAAAAGGCTATGGAGTCATAGCCAAGGTTCTAAATGGCGTGAGGTGTGGCGTGGCGGCGAGGTCAAGCCTCAAGCCTTACGAGTTATGGCGAGGCCATGGCGTTTTCCAAGGCATGGCTTAAGGCAACAAATCTTTATATAATTTATATGTATATATGTGTATGTGTGTGTTTTTATCGGTGTCTTGAACAATAATGAGCAAGTTATTAACAATTTAAATTTATATAAAACGATAAACAAAAGAAATTTCTAAGCTATAATCGATACTAATGGGTAAATTCCAATCGAATTTCGATGTACACAAATTCTAAGTTGTAACGCTATAACGCGCCATGGCGGGCCATGGCGGGCCATGGCGTGCCATGGCGCGCCATAACGAGCTCGACGCCTTATCTCAATGCCAAGGCGTAACGCCATAACGCGCCATGGCCCGCCATGGCGCACCATAACGAGCTCGACGCCTTATCTCGACGCCAAGGGGTAAAACGTGGCGGTAAGGCCACGCCTCGACGCCATGGCACGCCATGGTGACGCCAAGGCGCGTTTTTTAGAACCTTGGTCATAGCCAAGGAAGACGTTGATGTCTGCAGAGTTGCATATGTGGATGGACTTAAGCACAACTCTTGGTCTCTGGTATCCAAAACTCTCTGGTTTTGAACTAACAGCTTACACTGATGCAGATCATGCAGGATGCAAGTTAGACAGGAAAAATACTTCTGGATGTTGTCAACTTTTGGGTAACAAGCTAGTAAGTTGGTCATCCAAGAAGCAAAACCGTGTGTCAACATCTACAGGAGAATTGATGATAACTCAACTCAGAGACTATGGTCTTCAGTATGATAGGATTCCCATTCTGTGTGACTCTAGAAATGCTATTGCCATCTCTGCTAATCCAGTGCAGCATTCCAAAACAAAGCACATTGATGTCAGGTATCACTTCCTTAAAGATCATATTGAAAATGGCACAATTGAGATGTATTTTGTTCCTACTGATCTTCAACTTGCTGATATTTTCACAAAAGCTTTAGATGAACGAAGGTTCAATTTCTTGATCAGCAAGTTGGGCATATTAAATATGTCTACTTAACCTCAAAAATAAATTAGAGCCTCTGACATCCTAAAGTAGAATATTTTAGACTTCAGAGCCTCTGATACCTTCTTCAGAGCCTCTGACACTCTAAAGCATGTTCAAATTCATCTCATTTTGTACACTCAAGCTCAATTCAAGGGGGAGAATAGATAAGAAATCATCATCTGTCAAGGGGGAACAAGAAATGATGGAAGGTAAAACAGCCAAAACCTCATAGCCTCTGTTACTTATATCAGAGTCTTTGCTCCTATCTCTAATACTTATATCAGAGCCTCTGATAGTTTATCAGAAAATCACTTCAGAAGGAAAGGTAGGTTCTTCATTCTTATGCTTTACCTTACTCTTTTCTGAAAATCAAACTTGATTCTTTTAGAGAAACACATCTAATAGACTATTAATTGGTCTCTGATAAAACTCTCAGAACCTCTGACAAAATATGCTCTGAAGATATATCAGAGCACTAAATTATTAGTGTTCTTGGGTATTTATTAATCAAGTTTTGGATTTTTCTTGTAAATATTTCTTTCAATTTTTTTTATGAAATTTGAGAAAAGAATTTAAACTAATATAATTCTTTCAAAAAAAATTGATTTGTGTGGTTTATTTACATGGATAACTATCATAATTTTTAAATAAATTATCCAAAATGATAGCTATCTGATGTAAGCGTCCTTTCACTCTCACTCTCCACATGTCAATATCTGAGTTGATGGACGATGGAACGTTTCTGACATGGGAACTCACAATCGCCGTTTCCATAGTCCCCTATCTCATGTCTCACGTCCATAAAACCCCACTCCATACCTTATTTTTATTTTACGCTCTCAAGATTTCTTTCCAAACCTCATATTTTTCTCTCTAGCAATTCATCTCCTTCTTCAAGAAAGCAAAAGCTTCCACCTGCAACAATGGCACAAAATCAGGAAGGTACAGATGACTCAAGCTGAATAGTTCCTCACCGTGACCATACCCAGTTCAACATTCCTGTGAAGCCAAATAACTTCTATCTTGAACTAAATCCTCTCAAGTTCGATGAACAATACAGGACAATTCCCGAGTTCTTTCAAAGATGTGAACTACATGACGCACTAACTCGCTTCGACTCAAATGTTCCCTTGAACTACGTCCAACAATGGTGGTTCTCAAGTGAATACATCGAAGATGCTGGAGGACTTATTGGGTATATCGATGTTGGTGACCAAGATGTCACCATTCGCATCTCCTCGAAGACTTTAAGAAGAAGACTGTTCTTACTACAATCCAGTGACCTGGAAATGAAGAAGTTTGAAAAACCCCTTCCCACGACACCCTCCTAGAATTTTTTTTTTTCGTCTAGGATATAACAAAAATATCACACGACTAAGTGAATTCAGAAGACATAATCTTCCCCCTATCTGGAACTTCATGTTCAGTGTGTTAAACTGCACACTAACCTGCAAACTAGGGAGCCAAGACCAAGCCAACCCTACCCTTCTAACCATCTTCTATGCATTATTTTTTAATAGAATTATAGACATGGCAGCCCTGATTTATTCTGAGATTCACACTGCAGTTGAAAGGAAGAACAAAACCCTCGCCAAGGGGACTCATCCACCCACAGTCTTCTTTCCCAGGTTTATTTCTTTAGTCATCAGAGGTGCTATTAGAAAGTTTACCCTTTCTGAAGAAGGACCAAACACCCATTTGTTTGTCATGAACAACTTTAAACCCACAACCATTCCTCCATACCCCTCTGAACGACGATTTCCTCAGACCATGAAGGTCTATATTCCAGAAAACAACCATGTTCTTGCCTATCTTATTAATGTTGCCCAACCTTCAGAGCCGACGGTGGGATCCCCAACATACTTAGGTCATGAGCCAGAGTTAGAAACTGAGAGTGAGCACTCTGGTTCTCCTCTAGATGAGATCAGAGGACAACCCTAGGGTGCCTCTGAAGAGAGAAGAAAAGAGGGTGCCTCTGACGCTGAGGAAGAGATTAACTCTCTTAGAGTAGAGGAAGGTGAGAATGAGAGTCCCAGAGAGGATGTGATTCTTAAACCCATAAAAGCCGAGGGACGTGAGGTAGAAAAAGATGCCTCTGGAAGCACAAATGAAAGTACACCAAGCCAAACTCCCTGTGCAAACAAATCTTCTATCCTAGGTGGTCTAGCACCAAAGGATATTGAAAAAGAGGTGCACACCTCGAACCCTACCCACACCATCCGCTCAGAGGCACATCCTTCTGCCTTTGATGCACGCACATTTAGGGAAGCCTAACATCTAGCTAAGTCCTCCAAAAAGGACTTAGTTATTGAACAGATAAGTACTCAGTTGCCCAAGAGTACGTCACCATCCCCCCACACACCATGATGCCTCTGTGGCTCATGTAGTAGGAGTCCGTCCTTTAGATCCAGAGGTATTTAAGATCTCACGTAGGGATTGTCTCACTGAGGGACAATGGTTGAACCTAGTAGCACAAGAACAAACTTGCCTGGATAGAAAGTCGTCCAAACACATTCGGTTCTCATTCTCTGAATCTGACTTAGAGGATGATCAACCAATCAGAACTATCATAGAGAAATCCTCTAAAAAGGATTCTCAAGGATTGATAGGAAGTCCTTTCAGAGCCAATGATAAGCTAGCTCTGAATAAAGGCTCCTCTGAACTCAAGGCCAAATTGGATCCATGTGTTGGATCCAAGGTTACCCACTCTGACTATGTCACCAAGGAAGAGTTCAAAATCTTTGGTGATGAAATTAGGGGATCCTTGAAATATCTAAAACTTCATCTAGAAAAGACCTCAGAGGTATCTGCCTCGAACTCTGAAGTTGTCAAATTAACTTCAGAGATCTTTGAGCTGTGTGTTGAACTCTCCACTACCAACAACCGCCTCGCCTATCTGGAAAAGATTGTCCAAGAAAACTCTATTGCAATATCCAAGGAAATCACAGAGGCCAAAGTAGAGTTAATCAGAGCTATTCCAGCTCCCTTTGATCCAACTCCCTCAGTCACCCATGAAGACTTGGCATCTTTCAAGACTGAGCTGCTCAAAGTCCTTACAGAGACGATCGCTCATCTTCCAGTTCCTGCTGCTCAACCTTCAGAGACATCTAACTTGGTCACCAAAGCTGACCTTCAAGGCTTTTCCAAATTAGTGACTAACAAGATGCTCACTGTCTTGAGCAAATTTGTATCCAAGGTTGGACAACAAACGAAGACAGTGTAGAATCTTCTTTAGGGCGCACTCACTCCAGAGGGAGAGTCGAAGTTAAAAAGAAAGGTTCCAGAGGCCTCATGCACCAAGGAGGCCAAGAAAAAGCCCAAGTTTGATGATCGTGATGATCAGAATGATGATGATCCACTCCAAGGATCATCATATCATCAAAAGGGGGAGAGACAAGGAACTACAAAAACAATAGAAGCAACTGGCTCTGCTCCTCCCTTCTCTGCGAATAAAGATACTGAAGCACAAAATACGAATGAACCAGAAAGGCACTCCACCTCTGTTGAAGAAATCCAATCAACAATCTTGAAGTCTCCAGTGCCAGTGATATTCTTAGCACCTTCCACCACTTCAGAAGCATCATTACTTCCAGTAATAAATGCCACTTCAGAGACAATTGGTGCTCTGGATGATGATGAAGAAATGGTAGAATACTCAAGTAGTCCTTCTTCAGATGATGGTTTCTCCTCCCTTGAACTTTCAACGATAATCATGCGAGATGGATTTGGGAGTGAATCTGAAGAAGAAGAAGATGCTACTAAGGAGGAGAATGCTTACAAGAATGCTCAACCTCACCAAACCACCTCATTAGAGGCAGAGCATCAAAACACAGATAGAATTATTGCTCTCCTCTGCAATAAACGAGACTCCTCCATCATCCCCACAAATCCAAAGGGAAGAACCAGAGACAGCTCAACAGTTGTCTACTGAAGAATCAACAGTGGTTGTTGATGAACAAGTACCTCCAGAGGTACCTATTCAGAAGACAAGCATTGGAATCCCTGCACTCTCTGCCTTCACAAAACCTCCAGAGTTTTTCACCTCTGCAGCAAAGACCTCAACTGAAGACACCTTCAGATACCTATATTGTGAATTCAATATGGAGGACACACTTGCCTTCCCTTGGAACCCAAGAATCAGAGAAGGCATGGATGAGATGGAGCAAAGGTTCATCATAGAGAAGACAAGCCGCAAAATAGATGTTCTATCAGAGTCACCTATTACAGAGATAAACAAGATCTCTGAAAGAAAGTTTGCCTACAACAAGATTATATATAGGCATTAAGAGGTCATCCGCTCTGATGGAAAGGTTTACCAATTCAATGATAACGACCTTGTAAACCTGAATCCCTATGATTTGCCTCAACTCCATGCCCACTGCTCTACAAAATATGAAATGGGAAGAGCATTTAGAATGGGAAAATACGAAGTCCAACGTGCCATGGAAGCTCATATCAAACTTCGAGCAAGATTAGACTTCCAGATTGCTCAAAACCTTGGAGAAGAAAGTCTAAGGGTCACTGCTCCAGTTGAGACATGTGAAGACTTGGAGAAATGCAAGACAGGCTCAATCATAGTAGAACCTCTGGGATTTGTCTTTAGAGTGAACAATGTCAAGAAGATCTTCCTTGCATCAGAGGTGGCCAAGTACTCTGATGAGACCTTAAGAGGGATGCTGAGGATGATAAGCGTGAAGAAGGAAAGACACAGAGCTGGCTTATTTGAGAAACTACACTTAGAGATTAGCTCGATGATTGAGTTCAGAGAGTTAATCATGAAATTTCATAGGATCTGTTCCGGTGTTAGAATTTAATCTCTTTCCTTGTAATTTTTTGTTTGTTATCTTCTCTAAGTTTGTAACTTAAAATGTTTAGTGAGAAGTAACAATTAATAGAGGATGATTTTCTCCTCTCTGCTTTCTAGATTAAATTATCTCTGCTATTTTGCATTTTTTATTTTCAATACTTAGGAGGAGATTGTTAGCCCCAACTCTGAATTGTAAAAGTATTGAAAATAATCTAAGTCCTATTCCAGAGGACTTCTAGAGATAGCCTTCGAGAGCAAGTTTGCCTCTGAAGATCATTCCAGAGTTAGAAAAATTCAGCAAGAAGACTTCAGAGATAGCTTCATCAGAGGTACCTACATCACAGCTCTGAAGACATTGTCTCTGAAGATCAAGCTGAAGAATTCTACAAGTCTTGACACAAGAACAGAAGACACGTCACTTAGTGATAAGATTTACCTTTCTAGATAGGTTACTATTCAAGCATGTCTTAAGCTTACCTTTTAGGTAAGACATTGTTCAAGCATGGATTTAGGGTCAGGAAAGTACACTGTTCACTTTATGGTCCTATAAATAGGATGTGCATCCATTGCTCAAAAGTGTGCCTTTCTTTACAAACTTGTAATAGAATTATTTCTTTATGTACTGAAAAGTGTACAAGAAGATCTTGTAAGATTAAACCACCTTTGTGGGTGTTCTTGATAATCTACTTGCATTATCCAGTGAATATTAGTTTGTTATTATATTTACTTTATTGGATATATCTTCTTATTACTGTGAGTAAGAATCTTGCTTTGATTTAAACATTATTTGCTTCCGCTGTTCTTATTATTATATGTTTATATCATTGTTAAAAGACTGAATCTGGGATCCAACAGATGTCATCATCAAATAGGGGGAGATTGTACGGTCATCAAGGATTTGAAGACGACCTCCCCTTCGACTTATTAATTCATACTTGTAATGTATTGATCATCCTTATACTTAGATTATTTCAAGGTTCTTTGTAATAGCTTAGTCATGCCTCAAAAGGTCGGTGAAGTCGAAGACCAACCGAAGTCAACAAGAAGTAAGTCCTCAGATGCGGATCAAGACAAACTTCCAACCTTACTAAACTACCCACCTGTCGAATTACCTCTCCTCAATCGCCAGGTATCCTACCTACCGATTTACCTCTCTTTTATCGACAGGTGTTCTACCTACCGAATCAATACCTCATTTTCGACAGGATCTCATTACTAGCCGAATTATCATCATAATTTGGCTAGTTTGCTAACTAGCCTAGCTGACAAGGCATGGCATGAATGGCAGGATGCTAAATCAATTCGCCCTTACCTCTACGGGATTACTACGTTATATACATCTTTGCCAACATCCTTCTGACAAAAAGGATGGGAACATTCTATTGCACAGAAGATTTTCACCAAATTCTGAAATGATGGAGACCTTCTCCAAAAGATCAGAAAAAGTATACTTGCCATATATATTTTATTAAGGTGTTGTCTTATCAAGGTACAAAGGTCTACTTTGCTTCTTGATGGGTCGCATCAAATACTTTATTCCTATTGTAAGAAAATCTCTGGCATCCAATACCAAGATGACAAGTGTCCTCAACATTTAATGCTTAATGTGGTATTTAAAGATGAAAACTTCTCCATGCAAGCTACGCTTTTTAAAAGAGATCTCAGTGCACTCAAGCATAAAGTTGGCAACCTTGATCTCTCCAAACTTCATAACTTTTAATTTGTGAATTTAAGTTGTGTTTAAGTTTTTCTTACTTTGTGAAAGATTGTTAGGATAAATTTATTTATTCTGTTTCGCATCAATATTAAAAGTTTTCTATGTGTAATTCTTGATTGTTATATCAATAAAAGAATTAAAATTAAGTGAAAAAATTTGAGTATTGTATTCACCCCCCCCCCCCTTCTACAATACTTCATTAATTCTGCCTTTACTTTTGGGACCAACAATGTCAATAACATAGTAGGAAGGGAGGTTAAATACAAAGTTTTCAAAAACTTTAATTATCTTTAAATAAAAAATTTGATCTTTACAAAACTAAGGTGGTGTCTGGTTCATTGGAATAAGAAATTTTTTGAAGAAATTGGAATGATCAGTTCACCAAATTTCATTCATAAGTTTGGTTCATTCTTTAAGTTTTGGTAAGGAATTCGAGTTCTGCTTATAGTGGAATGTAAATTCCTTGGGTTCTAGCAAGGAATTCCAGTTCCTTCATCCCATCTTTTAAGAAAAACTATTATACTCTTATATTTACTCCATCCATACCACCATGATAGTCGTCATCACCCCCACCGTCGCGACCATCGCCACCACCACCAACACTGTCGCCACCACCATCGGTACAACTATTGCCTTCACACCCACCACATCCATCTCCGCTGCCACCACCGTCACCATAGTCATCGCCACCACTACTGCCTCCACCGCACCACCATTATTATATTTAAATGAACCAAATAGACATTCAATTTTTTTTGACATGTTCCATTCGGGTCCCTGTTTTAACCAATACATGCTCAAACCTAATTAAATTCCATTCCAATTCCTTCTGATTCCAATTCCTTTGACAAATTCTAATTCCGACAGATTCATTTATGTGAACCAAACACCACCTAAAGATTGTTATGGAAATAAACTAAAGATCAACAGGTGATCAAACCTCTAACAATCTCTTTCAATATGACAAATGGATTTTCTCTTTATTAGTCACTACATTGTTCTTACTTAACTAATACAAGTATTCTAATGAAATAAATAAGTTGCAAGGGAGACATCAGGTGATTAGTTGATGAACTAAGTAAGCTTGCAAAACAACAAGGTTTTTTATTTGAGCTCATTTTTCTGCATATTGATCTTCAAGGCCTTCACTGTATTTACAGTAAACAACCTCTTCACTATGTATGATCAACATGATGAAAAATAATGAAGAGGATGCCCTTTTTATTGTTTGCTTTACCATGTTCATCCGGTTACGTGCTACATGTTTCCTATGTTATAGTAAACATTCCTATAATGCATTTAATGCTAAGTGTGCATGGATTTAATGCATATCATGTTTCATTAAATGCTAAGCATGCTTGTCGTCTTTACAGGGTTGACTATTGAGGAGAAAAAGAAACTTTTGTAGCAACCATGTTAAAGTGCCTTCATCCTTATTGTCTCTATGAGACATGTTTCATCAACTATTGAATCGGCAGATGTTGATATCTTAGCTGTTAGACCTTCAGGTGTTGAAAACTTCAAATGATGGTTCATTCCATATGTTAGTGGCTTCATTAGTTGGTCAGGATCATATGATTATGTACTAGACCGGATGTGTCGTATGCCCTAAGCATGACGAGCAGATATCAATCAAATTCAGGTGATGCTCACTGATAGCAATGAAGAATATCCTAAAGTATCTGAGAAGAACTAAGGATATGTTCTTATTGTACGAAGGTCGGGAAAGAAATGTGTGTAATCAAGGATATACATATGCTAGTTTCCAAACTGATCGTGATAACTTTAAATCGCAGTCGGGATACGCTTTTGTGTTAAATGGAGGTGTTTTGAGCTGGAAGACCTACAAGCAAAGTACAATATCATATTCGACTACAGAATCAGAGTATATTGTAGCATTGGACACCACAAAGGAAGTTGTTTAGATGAATAATTTCATCTCAGACCTAGGAGTGGTTACTAGCATATGTGACCCTATCGAGATCTATTGCGAAAATGATGGTGCCATAGCTCAGGTGAATGAACCAAGGTCACACAGTGATCCAAGCTTATTCTGAGATGGTCTCACCTGATTTGAGAGATCATTGATCGAGGTGATGTGAATATATGCAAAGTTCGATCAGAATACAATCCAACAGATCTTCCGACCAAGCTTATTAGTCAAAGCAAGCATGATGCATACACTAGTTCGATAGGCTTGAGGTTTTGTAATACTGTGGTTTGATCTATAATTTTAGTAAACTTTGAATTTATTTGAACATTTAAACAATTATGTTTTCACCACGAATGTTGTCAAAGCTACTAAGGAAGAAAAAACCCCAGGAATTCTCAAGTCCAGTCAATGTCTTTTTGATGATACGATTCTCAGGTGCAAACTCAAATAAGGGGGGGCCACTGTTAATGGCATATTAGATATGCGTATTTACAATAAACATTTTTGTGTTGTTTATTAGCACGTTTAAGTATCTTTAAATAAATGTGATGATCATAATTATTTAAAATTGTTCTTGATCGGTTATTACTAGGGGATTGGTAATAAATCAAGATCATTGTGAAGTCTAGTCATGGTCCAAGTTGGAAGTGCATTGGGTTCAACTAGATATACATGTGCTTCTTGGTACACAAGCGTTGGACAAGACCCATAGTCAGGATCACTTCATAGATCGGTGTCATTACGTGAGTCCTGAAATGGTGAACACTCTTATCCTCAAACCTGAGATGTGCATTGGGGTCTAGTGTACAAGGAGTGTTATACTTTGATATAGTTTAACGTTCCCTTAACCGAGTAATCATAAGGGCTAGATTGGGTATAGCATAAATTGTGTATTAGTCGTGCACATGCAATATGCGATTTGCTCCTCTCAAGATGAGAGAGATATTTATTGGGCCCCCGGATGACATAGTTTGATTAACATGGCCATGGACAAAGTGAATTAGTATAACTAATAATACTTGTCTAATCAAAAGTATGTTGGAATAGAGAAACATAATTTTGAACTATTAAGGATGAGATAGATCTATGCCTTAAGTTCAAAAAAAATATCCTGAAGCGAAAGGATAACGAGTATTTTACCATATGATTGGTTGGGTCAATCAAACTGCTCAAAGAAAGCACATTTACATAGCCTTGAGGCAGTGGCGTGTTGCTAGACGCTTACTATCGTCTGTGTTACTGTGTATCGTGTGCAAGTGAGATAATGTAAGGTTTATTATATGCGCACGACACGTATAATGCAGATACACCGCCAATGAGTATGTAAACCTAGAGGGTCGCACACAAAAAAAATACCTTTTGCTTCCATTTTAAAGAAACCTGAATGGAAATCATGTTGATATTTAAGTAATTATTCTTGAAGAATAATTATGAAATATGTGTTAAACTTTAATTATGATAATTACATGATGTAATCTACAAATGTGAACTTATAATCATGTTAATGTTTTAAAGATAATTATAAATAAACATTTTATATAATCACTAAAACATTATTTGAGTTATGGGCTAACTATAAGACAACCCATATAAATAAGGTGATAGGTTGAATCAGTTTTAGGTGATTCAATCTTTTAGATTCACCTATCAGATAAAAATACAGAAAAGAAACATTTTCTTTTCTATAATACACATATTTAGATCTAGGGTTTTAGGCTAGCACCCTGTGGAGGCACATAGCGTGTTCGTGTGTGGATCACCGATGAAGGAAACCTTCGCTGGTTTCTTAGGGGTTGTTTGTTTACCTCTTAATGGTTCCATTAAGAGGTAACATCTGAATCGTTAAGAGGTAAATCTTGTTTGGCAAAAAAAATGTCTGCCTCTTAATGGTTCCAAAACCCTCTGAATGATTTTGTGTCTTGATCGTGCCTTAACCATTCAGAGCCTGATTTCATCCTGAACAATTAGCAAACAAATATTTCATTTCGCATTATATCTTAAGAGCCTCTTAATCATTCTGCTCACTTAATCATTCTGCACCTAACCATTCAGCAACTGCCAAACAGCCCCTTAGTGCTCCGCCAAATCCTCGCTAAATCTAAAAGTACAATTCTAAAACTCAATGGCGTGTTGTTTCATATTTGTTTTAATTGTCATTGGATCCTACTTGGGTTTTAATCTGAAAAGTTTTATGATTTAATTTTGTAAGCACGATTTATTTTTCGCTACATTTAACGGTTAAAAATTCTAATAAAACCCAACATTTTCATATTATCAAAAACCACCACATACATACTTACCCACCCCTCCTTTTTACGGGTAAACACAAAAGAAATCAATCCTTTTCAACATCTCTAAACGGTCTAGATATGTAAAAGTCCAATTTTGTCCTATTTAGAGTCCGATTATAGAATATTAATCTTATAATGATTTGTAGTAGGAATCCTAAGGTTTTCAGAAAGGTATTCCACACCCCAATCCGAGTTATCAGTGATTTTTTGTGATTTTAACAGCATTTAACAATAATAAACTCAACCCCGCCACTTACCCTTATTTCTTATGAGACTCCTTGCTTGTATTCTAACCTTCAAGACATGCTTACTGTACACTTTAAAATACTCTTATGTACTCATTTCAAGACATGCTTACTGTACACTTACCCTTAGTTCGTGTACTCATTTTTCCGCCTTAAGGTTCAATTAATGTATAAACTTCCATGTTTAGTTCAAACCAGACATAAACGTCCTAAAACTTTAAAAATCCATGAAATGATATACGAAATATTGATTTGATAATTGTAACAACTTTATATACATTTCATAACTATATCCTCCGAATTTCAATCCTTAATTTCGCATAAAATGGCTTAATTTTAGTGTTAAGCAAAACAATTTGACCTTTTTTTTTTGAAAAAGTCAATTGTTTTGAATATAACCTTTAATCTACCATCAAAAAACATGTTTGGATGGAAATTTTCTTCTTGATTCCAACTAATATCATTTTAATGTTAATAAGAAACAAACCATATAAAACATCTTTAACATTTTCATGTTGGTTTCTATGTCTCAAATTCATCACCATACTTTGACTTTTTTTTAATGATTGTCAAAGGTTATAATTTTTCAACTTCAATTCTTAATTGAACACCTTAGATGGACTTAAAACTATCCTAAACATAGAATAAACTCACCCATCAAATTACATCTACCAACAAAACTTTTAACACCCATTTTGTTCCATTCCTTGTAGGATTTTAGTTTATAAAGCATCATAAAAATGAGATTTTCTTACTGAAAATACAAAAAACACATGGTTGTCCTGCCATGATAGCAGCTAGTCTCCCTTTTTGTGACCTAAAATCCCAATAGTCGACCTCAATACCATTATAATCATCAATTACAACAAGAAATCGAACTTAAGCATAAAAGCTTACCTTCAATCAGCTGTTAGATGCCAAGAAATCAGATTTTTGAAACCCTGTCATCCGAATTCAATTTGTCCATCTTTCTCTTGTATCTTCTCGTTCTATTATTCCATTTTCCTTTTTTGTTTTTGTTTTTTAGAACACTTTTTATATTACCACTACTTTATGGATTTGACACAACACACCCTACAGTTTATCTTTGTCAAATCTTACTCCAACATTTAACTATTTAACCTTTTTTTATATAGATAATGGTTTTTGACACAACAACCCTTACATTTATCTTTAGAACATGCCTACCCCCAAACCTTAATATATACATGTTTTCTAAATTATTCCTTCAAAATGGGATGTTACAATTGGATTGGATCGGTTCGGTTTCATTGGATTTTGGATTGCCATCTAAGAACCGACAGATCAAATTTAGATGTTGATATTTTGGATTCGATCCGATCCAATTATAAATAGATATCCAATTATGGTCAGTCGTACCTAATTGGATCGGTCGGTTTAAATTCGATTGGATGACTTTCTACACACCTTTATGTTTAGGAGTAGGCTTGAAAAGTGTCTGTGTAATGGTTTTAGGTATGACCGATGGAACATACGGTTTAGAAGGAGGATGATATTTTTCATCAAAAAGATTGGATAGGGATACAACCTTAGAGAGGGAAAGTGGGTTTTGGGCCACACATCTCGACGTACCTCGTTTTTAATCCCATTAACAAAGCAGTCCAATAATGCTTCAATAATAAGGCCTTGCATCCTATTTGCAAGAGAAGTGAACTCGACATAGTAGTTGTTCACAGTAGTGGTTTGAACAAGCTTGAAAAGGGTGGCATGGGGTGAATCGTATCGAAATGGTCCAGGTCCAGTTCGAGGGAACGATGGAAAACTTCCCACCATTTGAAAGGGTTGGTTCTACTCATCATCTGAAACCAAGGAACAAAATCCTTTTCCATGTGAATGACTGTGATAATGAGGCGCTGGGTGTCAGGTGTCAAATAGTAATCGAAGAATTGTTCAACCTTGATAAACGAATTTACCACCTCCGGTCCATCAAAACAGGGAAAATTCGGTTTAACATTGCGCATTTGAAGGGTTGAACAATTGGAGGTTTGTCGTTGTTAGGGGGTGGTGTGTAAGGGAGTACCAATTTGCAGGGCTCCAACAGTGGCCTCCAAATGATCCATACACTCCACGTTGATTTCATGATGTTGAATGTATTTAGAATTCTATGTTGGTATTTCTCTATATGTATTTTAAATACATATAATAATACAACGGATGTAAAAAAACTACAAAATCAACGAATGATTAATAATTATTCAAATACACAGAAATTAGAAGTAATCAACTGAAGATTAAATAAACAAATAAACCGAATAAGATTCAAACGATGTTGAGGCACGTGTATAACACGATTACCTTAAACAGATTTGCCGTCTGTTCTCAAGGTACAACAGCGTAAGCAAAAGTACTGCCGGAGATGACCACTTTCCTGAAAAAGTCTTCGGAACAAAGCGTATGTCGTAGAGATATTAGAGAATCGTGTGTGTGTGTTTGGTATTCGGTGGTTTTCGAGTGCAACCGGACTCCACCTTTTATACTTGAGATCGAAACCGACGCATTAATATGTAATTAATTATCAATTATCTGATCATTAAACATATGAATTTTTTATAATCAATGAGTATCAGTGGGAGTTACAAAAATAATCAACGACAGTGCGCGGCGCGGGTAGCCACGCGGATGAACCTGCGACATAACCCGCCCGGTGCATTGTTTCTCGTCTATATTCCAGTGCACGGCGCGGGTAACCGTGCGAGTTAACCCGTGGCATGACCCTCCTGGTGCACTGTTTTGATTCCACACTCTAGTGCACGGCGCGGGTTGTCATGCGGTTTAGCCCGCGGCATAACCCGCCCGGGCCACTGGATCAAAACAAAATTTTCGCAAAAACCAAGCTTGCACGAGCACAAGATTTTGGAGCTGCATTCGTGTCCACATGTCGCGCCCACGCAAAATTTTGCCAATTTTAGCTTACGAAAATCTCAATCGGCACCCCCTCCCCTGCGCGCGGGTAGGAGTTGGAGTAAAACTAATCAAAGGAGCTTGTAAGTCCTTCCCACATTTATCGTTATAAACCACAAAATGTTTTACTACTTCTTCCTATGTGGGACACATTCCCACACCCACTTGATTTCCACCAAATTCATTCCAAACACTCATCTTTGAGCATCGATATCTCATTCACACATATTCCGTTTTGGACCCATAATATATCATTTCGAAGCTCTCATATAGGAGAACACAAACCCACTAAGAGTTCGATATATACAATATATATACATGTATTTAAATGTGTCCAAAGTTAGTAAAAAACCATATTTTTACTAAAATTTTCCAACAATCCCCCACATGAATGGAGATCGATCTTTGCATACGAAAAATTCGCTACGAAATTTTGAATAGTCGAATCCTGCATAGGATAGGTAGGTGTTACCCTTTGAACCTTCCCTTGTGAAACACACTTAGTCTCCTAGCTGTCAGTAGACTCGATGTCTTTGAACTGAACTACCATTTATGTAGACGATAATACATTTCACACATAACTCTTCCTAACAAGGTCATATCCTCATAGTCGTGTTCGTTATGGTCATGAACACTAGCCTGGTTCAGCGAGAGCTGTCAGGAATTGAGCCCCCATAATTCCCTTCGAAGCGACCCCACTTCTCTCTCACATAGGTGATCTTCAATAATAATTAAAAGCCATACGCTTAGCCTCACTGTCACTGATTTCAAAATTAGACTAGGAAGTTTATTAACTCCCCCACAGTGACCTCCCTTATTCATACAACTAGGTTGTCCTTTTGAACCCAGATCTTGATATCTCCAGTCTTCTAGGTAAGGTTTCCTTTGCATGAAATACTCATTCAAGGGCTTTAGTCCCATTCCTTTCGACGACTTATAAACCAAATCTCTACTTAGACCTTTCGTAAGCGGATCCGCAATGTTATCCTTTGACTTCACATAGTTAATTGTGATAACTCTAGTAGAGAGTAATTGTCGAATCGTATTATGTCTACATTTAATATGTCTAGATTTCCCATTATACATTGTACTTTGAGTTCTACCAATTGCCGATTGGCTATCACAATGTATGCATATGGCCGTTACCGTCTTAGGCCATTTGGGAATATCTTCCATGAACTGACGTAGCCACTCTGCCTCTTCACCACATTTATCCAAGGCAATAAATTCAGATTCCATCGTGGATCTGGCTATAACAGTTTGTTTAGACGATTTCCAAGATATAGCCGCACCTCCAAGTGTAAACACATATCCACTTGTAGATCTGGAATCCTTTATATCAGATATCCAATTTGCATCGTTGTATCCTTCGATCACCACTGGATATCTTCCATAATGCAGTACATACTCACGTGTGTATCTTAAATATCTTAACAATCTAGTAATACTCTTCCAGTGTTCTAAACTAGGATTACTAGTATACCTACTTAGCATGCTCACTGCATATGCTAAGTCAGGTCTAGTACAACTCATAAGATACATCAGACTTCCAATTATTCTTGAGTATTCCACTTATGGAACACCTTCCCCTCTATTCTTAGATAGACTTTGACTAGTGTCAATCGGAGTTCTAGCTATACTAGTATCTCCTTCATTAAAGTTCTCAAGAATCTTGTCCACGTAATGTGTCTGATTTAACACCAGACCATTTTGGGTTCTTGTGATCTTGACCCCAAGAATAACATCTGCTAAACCCATATCTTTCATGTCAAACTTAGATTTTAAGATATCCTTCGTGGACCTTATCATTTTGTCATCACTGCCAATGATAAGCATATCATCAACATATAAACACAAGATGACATATCCATGAGTGGTGTCTTTCATATAAACACATTTGTCACACTCATTTATCTTAAAACCGCTTTCTAACATGGCTTGATCAAACTTTTGATGCCATTGCTTTGGAGCTTGCTTTAGCATACAAGGACTTAATAAGTTTACAAACCTTGTTCTCTTGTCCCGGGGCAACGAATCCCTCAGGCTGCTCCATATAGATTTCTTCTTCTAAATCTCCGTTTAGAAAAGCAGTTTTCACATCCATTTGATGAATTTGCAGATTTCTAATGGCTACAATAGCTAACACTAACCTAATGGATGTTATTCTTGTCACCGGCGAATAAGTATCAAAATAATCTAGACCTTCCTTTTGTCTATATCCTTTGATCACTAATCTCGCCTTGTATTTGTCAATACTGCCATCAGCTTTCATCTTTCTTTTAAAGATCCAACGGTAACCTAGTGGCTTACAACCCGGAGGTAGGTCCACTAATTCCCACATATGGTTTTGTAAGATAGATTCTATCTTACTCTTGATGGCTTCTTTCCATTGAGGTCACTCCGAAGACGTAACCGCCTCACGATAAGTTTTGGGTTCACTTTCCACCACGTAGGTGAGAAAATCGGGACCAAACGATTTTTCAACCCAAGCCTGTTTACTTCTTCTAGGTTCCACTTCTTCTTCCTCAGATAAAACTTGTTCATCCTCTCGAACAATTTCTTTATCTTTAGAAGATGAGGTGTGTTTTTCCTTATTCAAACAAGGAAACACCTCTTCAAAGAATGAAGCATTTCTTGACTCCATAATTGTATTCTTGTGTATTTCAGGATTTTTAGATTTATACACAAGAAACCGATAAGCACTACTATTTTGCTCATATCCAATGAATACACAATCCACTGTTTTAGGTCCTAACTTTTGTACCTTAGGCGGAGGTACAACCACTTTAGCTAGGCACCCCCACACTCGTAAGTACTTGTAGGTAGGGGTGTTCATCGGTTGACATCTAATGGATGTGAGGGGAACCGAACCGATCCAATCATCCATTGGAAGTTGGATTTTCACAACCGAACCGATCCAATCATCCATTGGATGTTGGATTTTTCCAATCCAATGGATGATTGGATCGGTTCGGTTCCATCCATTGGATGTTCTTATTGGATATCCATTGGATCAGATTGGATATCTATTGGATCGGATTGGATCCATCCGACACCCAATGGATGATCAGATCGGATCCATCAAGCGTGTTAATTTAATGCAATGTTCTAATTAATTACTTTTAGTTTGTGTTAAAACCAACATAAGTGAGACTAAAAATTCAAAAACCAACACAAAACAAATTTAGATTTAAGAAAATTGCAAAAAAAAATTTGGATGATACTTGGATGAAAAACTGGATGGTAATCGGATGGTTAATTGGATGGGTAATTGGATGTTGGTCAGTTCGGTTCGGTCGGTTTTGGTCGGTTATGGACTGTCATCTAAGAACCGACCAATCCAAATTGGATGTTGAGATTTTCAATCCGATCCGATCCAATTACAATTAGATATCCAATTATGGTCGGTCGATTCTAATTGGATCGGTCGGTTCTTATTGGATCGGTTGAATTTCTGCACACCCCTAGGATGGTTTCCTACCCATCCAAAGTTCATACGGTGTTTCATTTTGTTTCTTGCGGGGTATCTTATTCAAAAGATAATTAGCCGACAAAATAGCTTCCCCCCACATGTTCTGACTTAAACCAGAACTAATCAACATGGCATTCACCATCTTTTTCAAGGTACGATTTTTCCTCTCAACAATACCGTTTTGCTGAGGTGAATAGGGCGCTGTGAATTCATGTCGAGTTTCATTGTTAGAACAAAACTCAGCAAACGGTGAAACATATTCACCTCCCCTATCACTTCTAACGACCTTGATTTTCTTGTTAAGTTGATTTTCATCTTCATTTTTATACAAGACAAACTTGTCTATTGCTTCATCTTTACTCTTAAGTAAATATATGTAGCATTATTTAGTGCTATCATCAATGAACATGATAAAATATTTGTTCCTATCTCTAGTTGGAACCGATTTTAAATCACACATATCAGTGTGAATTAAATCAAGTGGTTCGGTTTTCCTTTTAATCGATTTGAAAGATGTTCTAGTAAGTTTGGCTTCTACACATGTGGGGCACTTGTGATTTGAGTCAATATCAAATTTAGGTATGTAGTTTAGCTTAATTAAACGTTGAATGGAATTAAAGTTTACATGTCCTAAACGGCCATGCCAAACATTTGAAAACTCAAGCATATAAGCAGAACTAGTACTTGCTTTATTCATTTCATTGACAACCATTACATTCAACTTGAACATGCCATTCAAGGCATATCCCTTTCCTACATACATACCATTTTTGGACAAAACAAATTTGTCCGACTCAAACACAAGCTTAAAACCAAACTTATTAAGCAACCGCCCCGACACGAGGTTCTTCCGAAGCTTCGGTGCGTACAAAACGTCTCTAAGCTTGAGCTCTTTCCCGGAAGTCATTTTCAGAATCACATCTTCAATGCCTTGACATCTGTGGTGGCAGCATTTCCCATGTAGAGCTTTTGTCCATCTTCAACATCTTTGTAAAATATGAAGTTACTTTTGTCATGACACACATGACGGGTAGCTCCAGTATCAACCCACCACTCCATAGAGTTTGAACTAATCACATTCGCCTCCGAAACCATGGTAGTGAGTCCCATGGACGAAAAGTTCGTGATCATTGCCACCAATTCATCATTCACCATGTGGGCTTGACGCAAATTATCCTTCTTAGGCAACTTACAATCAGCAGCTTTGTGACCTGGTTGGCCACAGTTATAGCAATTGAACTTCTTCTTGAAAGTTCCTTTTCGAGGACCAAGATTCTTCGCTTTCCCTTTGCCTTTGTCAATCTTTTTCGCCTTGATTTTGGAAGATTGACCAACTTCCACCACATTAGCCTTTGAAGAGACGACATTATAACCACCCTTCAAAGCTATTCGGTTGTCTTCTTCAATTCGAAGACGTACCACCAATTCCTCCACAGACATCTCCTTTCGCTTATGCTTAAGGTAGTTCTTGAAGTCTATCCAACCAGGAGGAAGCTTTTTAATCATCGCTGCAACTTGGAAGGTTTCACTGATAACCATCCCTTCGGCAAGTATATCATGCACTATTACTTGAAGATCTTGAACTTGACTCATCACAGTTTTCGAGTCAATCATTTTGAAATCCAAGAATCGAGCAACAACATGCTTCTTGGTTCCCGCATCTCCAATCTTATACTTCCGATCCAAAGACTCCCAAAGTTCCTTAGCCGTGGTTACTTTACAATATACATTGTAAAGTGGATCAGCTAGCCCATTCAACACATAGTTGTGGCACAAGAATTCCGAGTGCTTCCAAGACTCAACTGCACTCACAGATTGAGCGTTGGCATCTCCTTCACTAATTTGAGGAGCAGTTTCAGTGACGAACCGAGCCAGGTTTAGAGTGGTCAGATAGAAAAACATCTTTTGCTGCCATCTCTTGAAATTCAAACCAGAAAATTTCTCCGGTTTCTCAGCGTGATTAGCCATAGTGTTTGGTGCAGGTGTGGTAGTAGTCGTCATGGTTTTCACCGGTATATAAGCAATGTTTTGCACCGGTATCGCAGGAGTTGGGGTTCCTGACGTGTTCACCATTCTAAAAAATCAATTTCACGTGAACAATTAGTATCACACTATTAATCTGTTTACACAAAATAGAAAAACGATACTAAAATATCAATTTGTTTACATAAAACAGACAACCACACAAATCGAATCAAACTCGATTTGAATCTGTTTAAGATTGTTGGTATTTCTCTATATGTATTTTAAATACATATAATATTACAACGGATGTAAAAAAACTACAAAATCAACGAATGATTAATAATTATTCAAATACACAGAAATTAGAAGTAATCAACTAAAGATTAAATAAACGAATAAACCGAATAAGATTCAAACGATGCTGAGGCACATGTATAACACGATTCCCTTAAACAGATTTGTCGTATGTTCCCAGGGTACAACAGCGTAAGCAGAAGTACTGTCGGAGATGACCATTTGCCTGAATAAGTCTCCGAAACAAAGCGTATGTCGTAGAGATATTAGAGAATCGTGTGTGTGTGTTTGGTATTCGGTGGTTTTCGAGTGCAACTGGACTCCACCTTTTATACTTGAGATCGAAACCGACGCATTAATATGTAATTAATCAGCAATTATCTGATCATTAAACATATTAATTTTTTATAATCAATGAGTATCAATGGGAGTTACAAAAAGAATCAACGACAGTGCGCGACGCGGGTAAACCCGCCCGGTGCACTATTTCTTGCCTATATTCCGGTGCACGGCGCGGGTACCCGTGCGAGTTAACCCGCCTGGTGCACTGTTTTGACTCCACATTCCAGTGCACGACGTGGGTTGTCGTGCGGTTTAACAAAAAATTCGCAAAAACCAAGCTTGCGGAGTTGCATTCGTGTCCGCAAGTCGCGCCCACACACAAGTTCGCCGATTTTAGTTTACGAAAATCTCAATCGGCACCCCCCCCTGCGCACGGGTAGGAGTTGGAGTAAAACCAATCAAAGGAGCTTGTAAGTCCTTCCCACATTCATGGTTATAAACCAAAAAATGTTTTACTACTCCTTCCTATGTGGGACACATTCCCACACCCACTTGATTTCCACCAAATTCATTACAAACACTCATCTTTGAGCATCGATATCTCATTCACACATATTCCGTTTTTGACACATAATATATCGTTTCGAAGCTCTCATATAGGAGAACACAAACCCACTAAGAGTTCGATATATACAATAAATATACATGTATTTAAATGTGTCCAAAGTTAGTAAAAAACCATATTTTTACTAAAATTTTCCAACATTCTATTGTTCCACCAATTCAACAAGTCATTGTAGATATGTTTGCACGTCTTTCAAACAATGATGAAAGCACCAAATTATGTATACTGATTTCCTTATCAATCTAACGAAAGAAATACTTAAAGTAGGGTACTGAAATTGGTACTCTTCATATATTTCATTGAATAAGAAGTACAAAGTGTAAATCCGTACACATAGCGAAATAAAAACACAAGTCTACTGCCATTGAAGAAACAAAGAGTAGATTATCAAATGCTTATAAAACTTAAGAAGAGCAACCGGAGAAGGAATAGAAGGATTCAAACATGAAGAAAATAGCTAGTGAATTATCCCCCTCAGCACTCATCGAGCCTTCCTTACATAACACAATCTTGAGAATATTTCTTGTTAGGCATCTTTTCCCTTCTACCCCTCCTTGTCTCCTGACAGTGTGGATCTTTTGACACCTGTCCACCTTCTGTCTCCAATACTACTATAAGACGAATCCTTTTTGAATATCCTTGGTGATCAGTTATAACAAGAATCTTGTTGAAGGAGTAAAGTACACCACTTTGAGATAATTTGGTTTTAATCTCACCAAAATCCGTTGGATACGAAACAATACTAATTATCACATACAAATTAAACAAAATATCATAATTTTGAGTAAACTACAATTTTTTCCTTGTAGTTTGTTAAATATGCTTTTGAAATTATAGTTTTCGTTCATGAGACTAACTTCGTTAATGATTTACCATTAAGTATGAGAAATGAAAACATAAACAAATTGTAAATCATAAGGATGGAAAAAGTAATAAATCATAAAACATAAGAACAAAAACTACAACTTCAAATATACAGGGACGAAAACCATAATTTCAAAAATATGGACGAATAATAATTTTTAGTAAACCGAGATGATGAAAATATAGTTTAGGGGTCGTTTACCAAAAAACCTACTGATTTAGAGGCACACGAAGGACCGAAAATCGTACATGGTAAGTGAGGAAGAAGACTCTTACCTGGTAAGCGCTTACTAGGTAAAATACGCTTACGAACAATCCATTTTAATGAACAAGAATAATATCTAAAAAGTTAAGTTAAAACGACGACTCTTTACATGTAGGGTAAATACTTACCGATAAACGTCTTAAGCTAAAGGGCCCATTACTCTCATAAGATTTATGTTTTTCCATGGATGGATTGGGCCTAAAACATGTTTCGATCGGCCATGGGCCTTTTTCTAATTAATTGAGCCCACAATACATGCAACTGGCGTGTACAAAACGCACCAGGCGCATCTTAGCCTCATGCCCTCTCTCTCCAAAATCTATATCAATCCGAACTTTAAAGATCAAAATTCTCTCAAAGGGTTTTTTGTTCTCCAAGTCTCTCGAAGAAGTTCGAACTCTATCGCGCTTGATCATCCGGTAACATTGTTTTCTTCTAATTTCATGTCGTTGTGATTCTTAATCTTGGATTTCGTTTCAGCATCTTAATTTTTAGGCGTGAATAAGTTTGTTGATGAGTTGCTTGAATAGTAGCTATATATTATATTAATATAAAGAAATAGATCACTTCAGATGGTTAAATAAACCTAAAAATTGTGCTTTTGTAGTGTGGGTAGGTATCTATGTGGTTTTCTATGTTTGCTCTGATCGTAGATTCTGTTCTTCAATTAGGTTGCTGGAATTTTGATTGTTTGGTTGGCAAGTTCGTTCAATAAGAAGAATAAACATGGTATGTATCTTGTGATCATGTTATTTAATTGTTTATGTTAATTCTGATGCTAAAAGTCTAGTTTTACTGTTGTTTTTTTCTAGTTCAAAATCTTTGGGGAGAATGGGAGATATCTTTTGAGTTTTTTGATGTTTAATGGACTAAGTATGTACTCTAAAATAGACATGTATTCTTTAGGGGTACTTGGTTGGTGATTCTAACTTCCATTCAGTCTGATTATGGGTACCAGTCTCTGAAGACCACCCGACTGTGAAAGGCTCTCTAGCCTATTATAAGAAAATATTTAATAATTAAATTGCTACATTTTGATTTTGGAGGTTAAAGGGAAAAATCGATATGAAACTTTTACAAGTACTACAAATGAAAAAACGTGTTTGTGTAAAATATAAAATAAAATATTTATAGTTTTCGACTTAAAGGCGAAAGTGCACCTCTCCACACAATGGCACACATGTTGTAACTAGTTCTGCAGATAGAAAAATATTGTTGTCGAGTATGTGACAAAAGTATATAGCAATTCTGTGTTCTAAGGAGTTATAGGTTTGACTTCAAAAGGTTATATATATATATATATATATATGCACACACAAACATATGTATAGACATCTTTTAATAAATAAGTGATATTTTCATGATAGGTTATTCTATCAATGGCAGATCTGCAGTTTAGTAATGCTCATGATTTTGGATAAGAATTTCCCTTACTAATTGTATTGCTGGTGAGTTGCAGTATTTTGATGGTTATGGATATCATGGAACATCCTTTGAGCAAACATATCGGTGCTACCCTGCATCTTTTATCGATAAGGTTAGGAAGCTTTATTTTTGCTTATTATTTTTTTCTTCATATGCAAAGGGAACTTCTACGTATTCTTTCATTCCTAGACTGTTCACTATGCTGGGAAACATAGCTTAGAAAGTTTGTTCCTAACGCAATGTTCCAAAATGTTCAAACATTCTACTCTATGCAACTTAGGCCTTCATTTTGAAATGATCTATATCAGATAGTTGGGCAGTTGTTTACATGTTCCCGCTTTTCTGTTGAAAATATGCATATTTTCCTGTTTCCCCTTGCACAAAAAGTATGATTTATATTTCAACTTGAAGCGATGTTTGAATGAATGCTTTATTGTTCTGATCAACAACTGTTTTCCCCCTTTTTGCAGCCCCAGTTAGAGCATGGTGATAAAAGTGAGTAGTATTTTAGTGTTTGTATGTTTTATCCATTAAATTCCCTGTTCAATTACTGACATTTCTTTGTTTATGTTTTAGTTATAATGCCTCCTTCAGCCCTTGATCGCCTTGGTTAGTTTTTCATACTAAGTTTCTTGAACAAGTATCTTCTATGTTATTCTGCTGCTTCATCCAACCCCCACCTCCAGGAATCTGGAATAGAATCTTTAAAAGGTTTTGACAGCGAAACTTTTGTAATGCAGCTTCTCTTCATATTGATTATCCAATGTTGTTTGAGCTACGCAATTCTGCTACTGAGCGAGTTTCTCATTGTGGGGTTCTGGAGTTCATTGCAGAAGAAGGCATGATTTATATGCCTTATTGGGTATGTTTTCTGAAGATTCATTTTACCGTTGGTTTCTTTCCTTTCATAACCGTTGGGTCATGTTATTTCACATGTTTGCCTTCTATACCTTTTAGATTTCATGCCTATTGATACACATTGATTTTTCATATAGATGATGGAAAATTTGCTTTTACAAGAAGGAGATGTTGTGCGAGTAAAAAATGTGACCCTCCCAAAGGGTACATATGTTAAATTACAGCCACACACGAAGGACTTCTTGGATATCTCCAACCCAAAAGCAATGCAAGTCTATGTAAATTAGTACATGGTTTCTTTATGAAGTCTGCAATTCCATGGTTTCTTTGTTTACTGCTTCATGTTAAGGGACATTGCATACTATTCGTAGTAAGTTTATTTATTTATCTTTATGCATGTCAACCTTCTGATATAATTTTTTGTTCTTCCCATGCAGCTTGGAGACAACATTGAGGAACTTCTCTTGTTTGACAACAGGAGATAGCATCATGGTGGCATATAACAACAAGAAATACTACATAGATATCATTGAATCAAAACCTTCTCATGCAATAAGTATCATTGAAACCGACTGCGAGGTGGACTTTGCTCCTCCTCTAGATTACAAGGAGCCTGAGAGACCTGTACCATCTGTTCCTTCAAGCAAGGCACCAGCAGAAGGTTTGAACACTGCAAACTTGCTACTGTATTTCAAGTGCCTACATAATTTTGGATCACAATACATTTCCTTCTTTGAACTCTTTTTGAACACTGCTTGTACATTTTCCTCTATACAGTTGTGATGTTACGCACCTAAGAATGCAATTTTGAGCATGAATGATCAATTGAGTTAAAATCTTTGTTTCATATTTTACTTTAACGCTATTAATTTGGTCTGACTATTGTGACAATGGACTGAATACTGGCTTACTGTTTTCTGTACATATGATCCTTCATTCTTGTTTTTTTAGAAAGTTATTATTTCTTGCAATTGTTAAATGCAGCTATTGAACATTCTTTCTGCTGTTTTACCTGCTGCTCTTGCAGGTCAGGCCGCTCCAGTTGAGGAGCCAAAGTTTAACCCATTTACTGGATCAGGGAGGAGGTTGGATGGTAAACCTTTGAAGTACCAACCCCCGCCTGTTTCGTCCTCCACTGGATCTAAAGAAAAGCAACCTGCTGTATCTGGTGGTGGTGGCGGGCCATCTACAGGATCTAGTTCACAAAGCAGTTCTCGTCAATCACAAGGAAAACTTGTGTTTGGTTCTAACGCAAACCGTAGTGCAGAGCCCCAAAAGCAAAAGGTATGTGGTGTATCTTCTTTATGAACTGCAAGTAGGATTCTAAAGAAGTGGATCATCATTCTTAGCTACTCCCACTAACAAATTTGTCAATGCTCTTCTAACGTTATATTATTTTTGGTGGAGTATATGATTCATAAATTTCAGCCACAAACGCTTACATCTTTTATGAAATAGTTGTTTGATGTTAAACAAGTGGTTTTACACATGCATATTGGGTGCTTTGTCCAACGGTATTATTTAGGCTCTGATATCTCTGGTGGGGTTTGATACCATATGGCGAAATGTACATTTGTTCTCCTCTCCTATATTTGGTGTCACCCTTCATTATTTCCTGTGCTCTCACTAGCTGTCAGTTTATGACATCTGTCAAACGTAACTGATTAATATCTAGGATACCAAGTAAAATCTGACTTATGGACACTACACCAATATACTATTTAACCCTATACTTCCCTGAAAAGGAATGCCTTTGAAGTAGGTTTTATCGTAGTGGGAAGGGTCCTTTGGTTTTCAACATATATCAAAAGCATGACCTGCTGAAAATGTGGAAGACCAATCCCATTTAAAGGGAATTGAAGAAATTGACCATTTTCAGGCATCATATTCATAGTTGGGGCATTCATTGTAGTTAGTAGTTCTATCTTCTCCATATCAAGGATATTGTCACTATATCTTCAATGACAAGGGATAGATTATTACCCCCTTCCATCTCATGAAAATTAACTATTATCATCATTTGAACCAAATTGATATTTATCAATTTGGGACCATAAGATTCTTTTATTTAGGTATTTGACAAATAGTTAAACATGTTACTTGAACCGTATGCTAAGTTAAATGTTGCAACTTTTATATGACAAAGGGAGTATTAACTAATCTCAAATACCCTCATTTATGTTTATCATGTGGCATTTTTAAAGATTACGGAATCCTACTTATGTTTTTGGAACAATCATAAATGATGTTATAATAATACCACAATAATGTTGTCGAGGACTGCAAGACTAACAATCCGAAGATGTAGATGGCGTTGTTACTTGACTATAACCAAAGTCAAATAAGGCCTAACATTAAGCAATAAGACATTTTTGGGTTTTGTATTCTACAAGAAATTGCAACATGACTATGAGCAAATCACATTTTTGGGTTTTGTATTGTGCACAGGAAGTTGCAAAAGAGACGAAGGAAGAGCAAGCCGCAAAGAAAGAAGAAGCAAAGTTCCAAGCCTTCACAGGGAAGAAATACTCACTCAAGGGTTGATTTTATGTTATATGATGATGATGATGTTTAGTAACAAACAATTCGTTAAACCTGACTGAGATGGGGTTGGAGTTTTTATTTGAGTTTGCATCGTTTTCTAAAAGTACCAAATAATTATGTCTAGTTGACCACCAACCTCCACCCTTCTCTTTCTAAAAGTACACCAAGTGAATTTGTGTTTATGGTAACAACCAACAAGTTGCCATGTTTTCTCGAGGGGCTCCATTACCAGCTGGTAAAGGCTAAAGAAGAAGGGACTTTTACTTGGTTAGTAATTAGTGTTCACCCAGATCGATCATATTCTTACCACGTATTAAATTTGTGTCGGTAAACGGGCCTAAGTAAGGTTATTGCATTGCATTTATGGGAACATCCAACTGCCCTGATATTTATCATTACTAGAAAAATCCTTAATACCGACCAATCATTACCGACAGATCAACGACGGACTATAGCTATTAGCGACGAATAACAAATCCATCGGTGATCCGTCGGTAAATATAAACATTTCCGACGGATCATCGACGGACAGAAAATTAATTTATTTTTTATTTTTTTAAATATTGAATTCCGTCGGAAAGCGTATTAATTTAATTTATTTTTTTCCCAACATTTCGTCGATGATCTGTCGCAAATTACCGACGGATTTCCGACGGACATTAGAAAATCTGTCGATAAATTATTTATTTTTGAGAGAATTACAGTTCTGGTCCCTGAGGTTTCCTACTTTCTTTGAAAATGGGACCTATACTTCAATATCTCAAATAGTGGTTCCTGAGATTTGGTATTTGCTATGAAAGGGTGATTTCCTCACTAACCCCGTTAAAAAACTCAGCTAGAGTCGAGGGTATTTTCGTCCAATCACTTTTTCTGTCTAATTTTGCAATTCTTTTTGTGGTCTGTGTCCCCTCCCCCGCACCATTTTTTTTCCAGTGAAACCTTCTACACCGACCAAACGGGGGATCAAATCAGAGGGGTATGGTGGTGGGAAGTTGCAAGTGGATGGTGCCAGCAAAAAAAAAACAAGGGGTATGGTGATGGGAGATTGGCATGTGATTTGGTCCTCTATCGATGTATATGTGTATATATATATATATATATATATATATACATGTATTTACACAGTAGGAGGAAAATGGTGAAGAAGGGGTGTGGTGATGGTGGAGGAAAAATGGTGAAGGAGGTGTGGTTAACTCACAGTAATTCTTTGACAAATAAAGATCACAAAATCGATTTGGTGGAAGAAATTGAGGGGAAACCAGTGGAGAAAATGGAGTTTGAAGATGGTGGAATGATCAAGAATTTCTCCGATAACGAATACGATAGTCGGAATAACAACGAATAGATGGTGGAATTGGAACATGGATCAAGTTCCACCCCCGTATAACTCCGGTGAGCATCGTCAGCCGAAAAAAAAACAGGGACCAAATCAGAGGGCCAAACCACGGAGATATGTTATTGGAATAAGAAGTTGAAGGATAGGTGTATCGAGAGAAAATAAGGGGAGGGAAAACAAGTTTGACCTTTTCAACAACCATGCTCACAAATCCATTTCAATGAAACTATGGAAGCAGCCTCAACCATGCTCACAATCCATTTCTCGTTGTAATCACCACAATCCCACTTTCAACTTGAATATATTCAATTGTGTCAATCACAGATTTGTAGTTGTCAAAATATCATAGTATCAAAAACCTGCAATTTTGGGGATGATGATGATTTTCTAATGAGTTTGGATCGTTTTGTTGATCTTATACACACACTCTGTATATGTTTTTTTACAGAGACGAATTGAAGGAGATGCTGAGCCCTAGACTGAAAAATCAATTAAAATGTTTTTTTGAACACTTAGCATTAATTCCATTAAAATTAGATGATAGATATATCAATTACATATCTCCAACCAAAAACCTTTAAAAATTCAGCACCAAATCGTCCCTGTGAAAACTTGAAAACTGAAATCACATAACCAAATGAAACATATGGAACCCAGGGAGGTGGGTTTTCCATCAAACTTTCTGATCAAGAATCACCATCGTCCCTGTGATTTGTCATCATGACCACCTCCTTCGTCCCTGTGATTTGCCACCGTAACCACCTCCTTCGCCCCTGTGATTTTTCATCACCGGCGATCACAGGGACCAAATCATCGTCCCTGTGATCAAATCGTTCCACACAGTTGTCACATATCGAACAATGAGAACGAGGTTTGGTCGGACGTATGCCGGAAAAAAAGGAGGGGAGGGTGTTGTCGGTCTTCCCTGTGGTTTAGTGTGTATATATATATATAATTATTTACATAACAGGTCCCTAAATCTTTATGGTTTTTACAAAAATAAGAAAAAACATAACAAATGTACAAAATAAGGGATAATAAAAGGAAAAATGTGATTAGACCAAAATACCCCTACCACTAACATTGATTTTTAACGGGGTTAGTGACGAGGTCCTCATTTCAGAGCAAAATCCAAACCTCAGGGACCACTATTTGAGATATTGAAGTATAGGTCCCACTTTCAAAGAAAGTACGAAACCCCAGGGACCAAAACTGTAATTCTCTCCTTTTTTTTTTTTCCAAGAATTTCTTCGTTGATCCGTTGATGTATGTATGTATGTGTGTCGTATGCATATTAGTGTGTGTGTGTGTATCATGTACATATCTATATGTGTATGTATGTATGTATATGTATATATAGTATATATATGTATGTATATATGTATTGCTTGTATATGTATATAGTATATACATGTATGTCATATGCATATAAATGTGTGTGTATATGCCTATATCATGTATGTGTGTATGTATATATGTCTATAGATCATGTATTGTATACATATGTATTGCTAATTGTATGTATATATATATATATAGCACATATGTCTATATCATGTCTATGTATGTTTGTATGTATGTATGTTTATAGATCATGTATTGTATACATATGTATTGTTTGTATGTATATAACACATATGTCTATGTATGTGTGTATGTATGTATGTCTATAGATGTATTATTTGTATGTATATAGCACATACGTCTACATCATGTCTATGTATGTGTGTATGTATGTATGTCTATAGGTGTATCGTATACATATGTATTGCTTGTATGTATGTAGCACATACGTCTATATCATGTCTATATATGTGTGTATGTATATATGTATGTCTATAGATGTATTGTATATGTATATCATGTTTATGTATATGTCGTATATCAAGTGTATGTATGTATGTCTATAGGTGTATTGTATACATATGTATTGCTTATATGTATATGTATATGTCGTATGCATATAAATGTGTGTATGTCATGTACATGTCTATATATGTATGTATGCATGTATGTATGCATGTATGTATGTATGTCTATAAATGTATATATGTATGTATGTATGTATGTCTATAGATGTATGTATGTGTGTATAACATTTTTGGTCCCTGATCTAACTGGAATTAACGGGAAAAGATAACGGCCTTTAGAAGGATGGACCAAAACAGTTACAAAATGACACAATTTCATAACACTTTTGGTCCCTTCTCCTAACGGACGTTAACTGTTTTCGTTAATTCCAGTTATTTCAGGGGTATTTTAGTCAAATATAAATATAATTTGATAAATTAATAATTTATTTAATAATTTTAATATTAAATAATTATTAATAATTTATTTAATAATTATTAATAGTTTTAAAAACAATATAATTTAATAACTATTAATAAATTAAATGTAATTTTATTTTAATTTTAAAAAAAGGAAATCCGTCGGAATTCCGTCGGTGATATTCTGAATTTTCTAAAAAAAATAGCGAGCATAAAGCCCTAATTTCAATTATCGACCTCACTGTTTCTCCTCTCCCTCTCGATTTCTCCTCTCGTCGACCTCCCTCTCGATTTCTCCTCTCCGGCGACCCTCACTGTATTGCCCTCGATCGTCGGCTCTCATCAATCTCCCTCTCGTCACTCACCCTCTCGGTCGCTCATTGTCCTATCGTCGGCCCTCACTGTCCTCTTGTCGGCCCTCATTGTCCTTTCGTCGGCACCTTTTCTGATTTTATCAAACGGGAGGACATAAGGTATTTGGAACTGATTTTCATTTACAATCGAATTTTTTAATGATTATTGGTGGTTAATGCTTGAGTTTTATCATTTGTATTTGGGTTTGTTTAAATATAGAATATGTCAAAGTGTTGTTGTATTTGAGTTTTATCATGCATTTTCTGTTAAGAATACATATTAGGTTTGAAGGTTAAGAATACAGATGGGGTTGAAGGTTAAGAATACATATTAGTTAAGAGGGCAACTGAAAAGATTAAGTTTTTAATGGGTAAAGTTATGTTCCTTTTCATTTATAGTGTAAATATTGTCTAACACCGCTTGTTGCGCGGTGACAAAAATTTTTTGTTAGTAAATACTTAACTATGCTATGATGAAATATAATTCGTTAATTGACAACTTAATGAAATGAAATGAAAAAAAAATGATTGTATTTAGGGTATTTTAAATGTAAATTATTTGGTAGACACAGTAAAACAAATAATTAATGTTTTAAATGTTGAATATATTAAGCTTGCATAAAAATGGTTAGACGCAAAGTGTATACGCAATATTAAAAATTACAATGGCATGGACATACACAAAATTAATCTTTCTAATTTAGCCTGTAAAGCTTGTTTTGCAACCTAATTTAGTAAATGATATCAAATTAAACGTGATTGGAATTGATTGCAATTAAACCAAAAAGTCCGAGTAAACAAACCAAGAAAATATGATAAATGTATTCTACATGAATCAACTAATAACGTATTCAATAATCACAAATTATCAAAGAATCATAACTTTGATCGACCATGCAACATAAGTAAATAAAAATCTAAGCAAACAAACCAGAAAAAATGCCTCCGGTAATATGGCTCTCCCTACTTCTCTTTTGGTCGTTCAATGTTTCCATCATGCTCTGCTCTCAATTTTCAACCCTAACAATTTATGATGAAGCAATGGATAAGAGAAAGGCATACCAGGAAGTGGTTGGGAGGTTAACCCTATATTACAACATGTATGTAGAGTTGTCAAAAAGAACCCTTAAAATGAAACAAACGTTTTTCCAATTAAGTACAAAAACTGGAGAGGACTGTACACAAATCTCCTGATTTGGAGACTTCATCTTTTCCTTCATTTTTGTTGTCACCCATGTTGTCTTGAAATCTGAGAATAATGTGGATTCTTTAAGATCACTAAAACAAATGTTATCGAAATAAGGATGAAAACAGAGCGGATATTACATCCCATGTCCCTGACCCGAATAATCCCCGACAGGTTCGGGTAGGAATCCCCGAAGTCGGTTGGGGTACCTTTTAGTAAAAAAAACAATATTTAGTTAAAAAAACAATAAAAACCATCGTAATTTAAAATAAAATTTTCAATAAATCATCAATAAATTACCCATCAATATTGAAAATCAAATATATATATTTTATGTAATTATAAAGATTTATAAATATATACATATATACACATATATTTTTTAAAAAAAAGTTTAATCGGGTTAGAATTAGGGGCGGGTAGTGTCATCCTCAATGCCGCTTTGGGTATGAAAATAAACCCTTGTTCTCGCCAAAGAAAGGAAGCCCCACCCTGTTATGTGTAACTTTTTCATCTCTAAATGGAATGAGCAATATAAAGAACCAAAATTGTTTTTGGGGAAAAGAACCAAAAAATCAAACACAAGGTGTGATAAAAAGAATCAAGGGTCATATTCTAACATTTTATCAAATAGAGTGTAATTTTAAGTTGTCAATTATTTTGTATTTAATTTTAAAAAACATACACAAGGTCAATCGAATGAAAAAGAAAAGGAGACGATCATAATTAGCATGTCATTTAACCATATCTATCCACAACTTAACAGTTCCTTTTAGTGTAGTTTATCAGAGATATATGGATTTTTTTTAATAAAAAAAAGAGTCTGGGATCGCTTCCCGAGCACTTACGCCCCGAACTATACACGCTCGCACCCACACCGTTCTCCATCACGTTCTTTGGTTTTGCATTTTTTTTACTGCAAAATATAAGTATATGAGCTTTATATTGCACCTTTCAAAGATGGGTTGTGTAGTATACTCTATAAAATCCCTCTCTAGTTTAGCTTTTTTTCAATTTAATTTGGTCATATGGTGATTGTCATATTAAATAGTGATCTAACATGGTATATACTTTGTATAATGGGAGAAAATAATATTCATCCCAGGCATTTAAAAGAATAATATAACGATTAGAACTTACATATGTTATGCTCCTAATAGCAACTTGCTCCTTAGTATCTGCATTCATATTGACTTGTTCCTAGATGCCTGCATATGTTCAAGATTATAAGTGAAACAGCAAGCCAAATAGTATGCAAAAATATTAGCCCAATTTCTTTTGATGTAGGAACTGAGCTATAATGTCACCCACCCGTAAGCTTTAAGTTTTATTCAAGGCTATATTTGAATATCCTAAGATCCTATCTCATCCAAATACATGGGTTCCTATCTCATCCAGACATGGGTTTCTAGTTGCAATTAGGATCATCGACCATAAAATGTGAAATGTTAAGGATTAGTTTTCTTTTTATAAATACTAACAATCCCATTTGAGGATCAAATTCAAAGTTTTCCTTGTATCCACCGACTAACTTGCTGTTGGTACCTAACCCCCATCAAGACTTCCAATATGTGTGGTTTGCTCATTTAAGATGGTTTATTAGAAGCTTAGGGGTCGTTTACCCAAATGCTTACCCGGTAAGCGCTTACCCGGTAAGCGCTTACCAGTAAAAGTTGACACTCTAACTTACATTACTGGGTAAGATTGTCGTTCATTAAAAAGCTATAGTGAAACAATTTACCCGGTAAGCGCTTATCGGGTAAGAGTCGTCACCTCCACTTACCGCGTAAGACTCTCCATCCTTATACCGCTCTTACTGGGTAAGATTCTTGGCCCTTGCGATATTCATCTGGTAAGGTAAATGAGTCGATAAGCACTTACAGAGGTAAGCATTTAGTAAACAACCCCTTAATTAGGTTTAATGTGTATATATTAGACCTTTTGATGGTATTTGATTCACCATATATTATATGTGTGGTTTGCTCATTTGGTTCCTATTGCGGTTTTGCCTTTCGGCAGAGGCACTAGGGTTCATACTTTGTTGTGCTCAAACTGCAAAAGCTCCTCTTGCATAGCCTCTATCCATTTTGGGTCGTCTAGGGCCTCAGAAACCTTTTTGGTCTCGATGATACTGACAAAATTCGTGAAAAAGCAAAAATTTGCAGTAGCAGAGCGAGTCTTGACTTTTTCAGAAGGGTCACCTATGATTTGGCTCTGTAGGTGACTTTTGGTCCACTTGGTCATTCTGGGGTGATAGTCATTGGAACCATCGAGCAACATATCTGAAAAGGTTTCTTGCTCTTGATCAGCTTCTGTTGTAGAAGGTTGATCGTTCGTGCTTACCATAGGACTTGATTGTGCTCCTTGAGTTGATGTGGAGAGCTCTGTGGTGTCTCGGTTAGAGTTCTGTGATTGCTCTAGAGCTGGCTCCTCTGATATTATGGGGAGATGATCTATAACTTGCTTGAGCGTGGAGCCTTGGTTGTTGTTGGTCTCTGTGTGCTCCCCCTCGACGTTTGGCCCTACAAAGGTAGTTGAAGAGGGTGAAGTATCACTAGGACTGGTTAGGGATGTACCTGTCTGGTCAGCAGAGTTTTTGGCTTCAGAGGCTCTGTGATCATCTCCAGAGGGGTCATCATCGTTGAACATTTCTTGAAACAAATGATGCAATTCATTTGCTCGACTTGATGATTCACCAGAGTCTTGCATTTTAAGATTGATTCATGAGCTGATTTGCTCAGAAGTCACCTGAAATGAGTCATCAAAGGAAACATTAATACTTTCGAGTATATGTTTTGATTTCAGCATGTAGACTCGATATGCCTTAGAGGTCGCTGAATAACCAATGAACTTGGCTTCATCAGCTTTGCGATCAAACTTCCCAATGTTCTCTCTGTCGTTGAGAACAAAACATCTGCAGCCAAAGACATGAAAGAACTTTATATTGGGCTTCCTCTGGTTTAGAAGATGGTAGGGAGTCTTCGAGTGCCTCTTCACGATTAATGATCTGTTTTGAGTGAAGCACGCCGTAGAGATGGCTTCTGCCCAAAAGGAAGTAGATAATCCAGAGGCAGTAAGCATTGTTCTGGAAGCCTCCACAAGTGTCCTATTTTTGCGCTCAACGACACCATTTTGTTGTGGAGTTCTCGCGGCAGAGAAGTTCTATAAAATACCTTAATAGGCTTCAATGGTTGAGTTCTTAAACTCTGTGCCATTGTCACTCTGAATCTTTTGTACCTTGCTATCATACAGAACTTGTATCCAATTGTTGATCCCAGTTTTGTGTTCTAATCAGTGATTCAACCAAAACAACTACACAAACAGAGATAAGTATGCAGAAGCGATTTATATGTAGATGAATGGTTTGGTTTGGTAGTGGACACATAAACAAGTAACAAAGATATCTAGGAACAAATAAGAATTAGTCACTGAAAGATATACTTCATAAACTTGCCAAGGTTACACCAAGAACACACAGTAGTGTGTGAAAAAAATGCTCTCTAAAGATATTCAAATTACAAAACAAAGCATGGTGAATTGTATGTGCTCGTGTGTTGTGAAATCAGGAGGTGCTCCCTACATATACAAGGGGAGAGCACACAATAGTACAATACAAGGGTTGACATTCCATAAAAATGAATGCCACCTGTAAGGTAAAACCATCGTGGGTGTGTACTGTTGATCTTGAGGATCTTCGTACAGCAGGTGTCACGTGATATGCGCGTGGTCTTGTCTTCTCCTTAAAATTCACAAGTCTTTTAAGTCTTCCATCATCAGAGCTTGGCCACCACAGAGAATCTGTGAAGGATCACAGAGGCTCTGTGGTCAGAGCATTATCTTCAGGTTAAGATCTTCTCAAGTAGATGGTTGATAGAGCTTCTGAGCTCGGCACTTCTGTGGCAACCTTGGTGATTTGGCAGATGTCTTGTGAGAGTCCTATACTTAGCCTATTTTTCAATACTTCTATACAAAGAATGGAGCTAACAGATACCCATGAATTTCAAAACAAGTTTCTATATTGTGCCCGCTTTTCTGGCAGTGGGTACAAGTCAATGACTTATTTCTGAATTCATGTTTATTTGGTGTAGCCAAAGCCATGAGTTATGGTCGATCATCTTTCCCACACGTCATCATCTTGACCCGTTCATCCTGGATAAGAAAACGAATACACCTTGTTCATATTCGGCAGCGGATCTTGTGCTAGAACGTTTGATCTTGAGGTTCCATACACATTATCATCGAGACCCATGAGAAACATATGAACTTTTTCGTCTTCTAGTTTCATTGCTAAAGTTGTTCCAAGATTGCAGGTGCACTTTCCGCACTTGCACGTAATAACTTGATCGAAGTTTCCTAACTCATCCCATAATTGCTTGAGAAGTCCATAGTAGTTTACTATGGTCATCCCCTTTTGTCGGCAACTTTCAAGTTCGCACTTAAGTTGTTGAATTCGAGGTTCATTAGAGATCGAGAACTTGTCTCATAAGTCATCCTATAGATCTTTCGCTACTTCCACATTAGAGATGGTGGAGCGTAATGAGGGCTCGATGGTGTTTCTGATCCAATAGACTAATAGAGAATGAATCAAGTTTCACCTCAAGAGTCGGTTGAACTTAGTGTCTATTCCACGAATTCCACCTCAAGGCCCGACACACTTAGGACTACCTCTAAGGCATGACCTTCAAGCGGCGGAGGTCTTAGTGCCTACCTCCAAGGTAGCACCTCTAGACTCAACCCTCCTAATGCCTACTTGAAAAGTTTAAGGTCACAAAACATGGGTCCCGGAGTCCAACCCCGCAATACGCATTCGACCATCAAATAAAGACTGACTTACGTGCCTATGGATCCAATGCAACACAGTCTAAAATTACATGACTCTAAAAGAATGTCCAACATCCTCAAAACATGTAATTTACAAATAAACATGCCTCAAAGGCGTGTAATTCCAAAAGAATGTCCAACACTCTCAAAATATTTAATTAACAATAAATATGCCTCAAAAGCATACAACTTGAAAAGCCCATCATAGCCCAAGATAAACCGGACTAATGTCCCAAAGACTCTTTTAAGTCAAAATCGAGCCAAAAGCTCAAAAATTCAATTGACCATCAAATAAAGGTCATCAAACAATAAAACGCACTTGACAGACATTTATGCAAACACCTATCTCAAGGATATGATTAACTCAAAAACTCGTCATTGGTTGAGACATACCATTTTCCAAATGAAATCATACCCTTAGGGGGCGTTTGGTTCGCAGGATTCCGATGGAATCTAAAGGAATTGGAATGATCAATTCCATTGACCAAATTCCAATCAGGCATTTGGTTACCTATGGAATGGAATTGAATTCCACACATTCCACCATTCATGGATTTGGTCATTCCATCACAATTGAGAAGGAATTCAATTCCATTCCATCCCATTTTCTCAAAAAGACAAAATTACCCTCATCTTCCCTACTTGATTTACCCAAACCTATATGAACCTATGCCGACTACAGTCGATCTGAACCACTGCCGACCACCACCGATCTGAACGACCACCAACCACTGCCGACCACCACCGGTCTGAACGACCACCGACCATCGTCGACCACCACCGGTCTGAACCGCCACCAACCACCACCGTTGTGAACCGTCGTCAACCACCACCGTTGTGAACCGCCGTCGGCCCTCACCGATCTGAACCGCCGCCGCTGACCACCGTTCTAAACCGCCACCGACCACTACCGATATGAACCGTCGTCGATCACCACCGTTCTTAACCGCCGTCGACCCTCATCGATCTGAACCGCCACCGACCACCACTGTTCTGAACCGTCGCCGACCGTCACCGATCTGAACCGCCGCCACCACCACCGTTCTGAACCGCCGTCGACCCTCACCGTTCTGAACCGCCGTCGACCCTCACCTTTCTGAACCGCCTGACCACCACCGTTCTGAACCGCCGTCGACCCTCACCGTTCTGAACCGCCGTCGACCCTCACCTTTCTGAACCGCCTAACCACCACTTAACAAATTCCATTCCAATCTCTGTCAACCAAACAAGTGGTCAAATCTGATAACATTCCATTCCAATTCCTTCAAAGTCAAATTCCTTTGACAGATTCCATTCCATCCAAAAACATTTTGCGAACCAAACACCCACTTATATTTCCAAATTGTCTCAAAACACGATAACATGCATCTTTCAAACGGGTTATAAAACCAAATACACAAAAAATGCATAAATCATCATATATACTCCATTTGTACAATAAAATCACCAAAAGAACACATTTCTTGAGATTTTACTCATCAAAATATTAAAAACCCAAATATAGGCATTTCATGAGATTTATCAACCTAAATTTACCAAATATGAAACTTTGTCACATACTCAACACATTGATAATCACCAAGTAAAACATATTTTTACTTCAAAATACACATTTTGGCATGTACATAGTTTTCACAAAAGCAACTTGAACTCACCTTGCTAGATTTAAGCTAAATCTCAGGTTTTTGTACCCAAACTTTGAGTTTTCTTGGTGAAAACTTGAATCCACTAGCAACACCTCCTAAATTTTAGATACAACACTTGCAAAGTATTTCATTCACCTCCAAAGATCCAAAACCTAAGACAAAATGGAAACAAGAGGAGAGAAAATGAAAAACACATCAAACCTTAGCTTAAAATCGAAAGAGATGAGGAGCTTACCACCACAAAATACTCTTGAATCTTCCAATAAACTTCAACACTCATAATATATCCTTGAAGAGATCTCAAAAATGAAACCATAGCAAAAAGAATCACCAAAATCGGAGTTGAGATGCAAAAGTTATGAAGAAATGAAGAATGAGGGCTGAAAACCGGGTTTTATGCTCGAACAGTGCTTCATGTGGGTTTTCACGTGGCTAAACCCGCGCCAAAACCCGCCTGCGTGCCCTAAAGTTTCCCAGATAACAAAGTCGCCCAAAAGTCACCCCAAACACTGCTCGCCCGGTTCTCTTCATTTTTCATGCTCGATCACTGTTTTGGCCCTAACTTCTTCGTTTTAGCTCCGATTTTGTTCCCAAAAGAACCGTTGGACTCGTAATTGAATCCTTCATCCAACAAGACTATAAAATCTAGAATTCATGCCTAAAATACTAATTATTCTATTTATCTTAATATACCGATTTATGTACTAACTTGAAATTATATCTTCCTAAAATCGGGGTATTACAATCCTCCCAACCTTAGAAAATATTTCGTCCTCGAAATCTAGTTTCTACAAAAGACATTTAAATCTTATACTCAACACTTATTAGATTTCCCTGGTTTCCAAGAGTTGCCTGGTTGCTTCTTACAACAGTCAAACCTTAACAATAGACATCTCCCAAACATCGATGTCATGCGATTCTATTTCCCACATAACACTCAAACAGTGGGAGGAATGCTAGATGGTCCAAAAATATCACACAACGCAGTGCACAAGTCCGATAAGGCTGCCATGACGATTTACACGTTGATTCCCACATTCAATCTTCAACTCGATACTTCACATCACTCTCAGGGTGAGTACTGAACATTGTTGGAGAAATTTCCAACAATATGATTTCAATTATCTCCCAACCTTAAGAGACTCATACTTCCTCAAGGGTAACTTATGACCTCAACTTTTCGACTTAACAAATATCACCCATAAATGAATTTACTCTTGACTTCTCTAACACCCCCTGCCAAACTGCGATAAGTTTCTCCCTTACATTTATAATTTCGATAATATGTGTAAAGGTTGATCCGGCCATAAATAATCATACTTTTCTTAAAATATGGAATCCCTTATTATGTTGACTTTACCTGGGCGTAAAGGAACCTGAATAAACATCTCTAAATATATCATCCGATGCCACTATTGAACCACAACCAATTAAAGTCTCCTTAATAAAACGATTTACATTTGAGGTTTGCATAAGACATTCTTGCTAAATTCCTACAATTTATTATTGTAAAGATTTATCGTTCTTTCCTTGACGAATTTCCTAGTCGTTAGTTTGGTTGGGTCCAATACAACTTTGAACTCGTACTCCCAAATCATTAGAAAGTGCACTAACCGCAAGGGTTTCCACGCTTCTCGAGTCAAACTATGTTCGTCATGGGTCCAATGTTCTCTCTAAGAACTTACCAATACTTTCCATAGACCGTCGATTATCCCAAACTCCTCGATGGTTATTGTCCTCAAAATCGAAAGTCGACTCCTAAGGTCGCAAATGACCGTACTACAAAACCTTTTTCATTAAAAAAGACCCAACAAGATGGTACACTACTAACACTCCACATGATGCCACCCAACTAACCCACCAATTCAAATCCAACCATATGCAAGCAATTACACAATGCTTTAATCCAAGGATTTACCGAAACGTGATATATCACCACTTAAATAACTGGATAATACATAAATCTCATACCTTAATTAATCAAACGTGAGCCGACTTTTCAGGCTGAAATTCCAACTAGGGGTGTTCAAAAAACCGTTGGACCGCTCAAACCGGTCGAACCAAGTCAAACCGGATCGTTTTTAACGGTTTGAGCGGTAACCGCTCGGTCCGGTCTGGTCTGCAATTTGACCCTTTTTTGAGCGGTCTAGACCGAACCGACCGCCAAAATACGCATGTTTTAGTCATATTTAGTTTTCATGTTGTAGGCTCAATTTTTATGGCCCAATTAAAAAAAGTTTGTCAAAGCATTATGTCTTTAGTTTTCATTTTCTCAATTGATTATCTAAATTGACAAAGTTCTAAGATCCGTTAAAAATTCAAATCTAAATCCAAATCGTCCTTCGACTTTCTCAATATTTGTCTAAAATTCAACCATTGTTGGTGAACTTGTTTAACTTTTTTTCAACTTGCTCAATGTTTTTTTTTAATTTAATATATAAACGTTATTTATAATTCGATATACTATTTTTTAATAATGTTATATTGGTAGAAATTTTATTTTAGATATAGAGTTTATGTTTTTTAGTTTACAGCCCATAAGAGGTAGACCTGACAAAAACTGACACGACACGCTAACCCGACACGAACTCGACACGAAATAAACGAGTTTGGGTAATACATTTCAACATGTCTAAGTAAATGGGTTGACAGACACAACACGAAAATTAAACGGGTAAGGTCAGGGTAAAAATTTTCAACTCAAAAATAACCCGAATAACCCGTTTATATATATATATATATATGTATGTATATATATATAGGGGCAGGTTCAAACGAGAAGGTAGTCAATTTGCGAGAAGGCGAGAAAGAATATAAGCCACATAATTTATTAATTAAAAAATAGCATAAATAAATTTTTTTAAAAAAATTAGGATAATTACAATTTGAATTGGATAAATCCTTAAAAATCTCATAATATCTTTTAAATTTATTTATTTTTTAATTTTAATAAATTCATAATTTTTTTATCAAATTTATATTATTATTTTCTAAATAAAATCATAATTTTAATCAAATATCACATGTGATATCCATAACTAATTCATTATTTATTTCACCATTTTTTTCTCTATTTTTTAGATTTACGTTTTGAATCACATGTGATTAACTTCGTTTAACATGTGATATATTATTATGTATCACATATGATCCCACTAGATGAATTTTTGTAAATATCACATATGATAATATATGTCTGAATATAAATGACGCATAATCACATATGATAATATTTACATCACAAAAAGATCTATAAATATAAATATACATAATCACATATGATTAACTAAAATATATACAATTATCACATGTGATAATATTTTACATCACAAAAAGATCTATAAATAGAAGTATACATAATTACATATGATTAACTAAAATATATACAATTATCACATGTGATAATATTTACATCACAAAAAGATCTATAAATAAAAGTATACATATTCACATATGATTAACTAAAATATATACAATTATAACATGTGATAATATTTACATCACAAAAAGATCTATAAATAAAAGTATACATAATCACATATGATTAACTAAAATATATACAATTATCACATGTGATAATATGATATGTGATATGCATAAATATTCATATAATGATATCTCACATGTGATATTTGGTTAAAATTGTGTTTTTTTTTATTAAAAGTATATTTAGAAAAAAAAATTAAAAAATAAATAAATCTAAAAGATATAATGATAATTTTAAGGATTTATCCAATTTAAAATGATAATTATCCTAATTTTTAAAACTATTTTTTATTTTTTATTTATGGTTTTTTTAATTAATAAATTATGTGGCCCACATTCCTTCTCGTCTTCTCGCAAATTAGTTTGCTTCTCGCATGATCCTCCCTCTCTCTCTCTCTCTCTCTCTCTATATATATATATATATATATATATATATATATATATATATATATATATATATATATATATATATATATATATATTTTATAAGTTTTCTTTTTAATGCTTTTGATTTGGTTAGAACTTATATGTTTGAACTATAAAATTTGGATTTCTAATGCTTTCATTTGAATTTTTTATTTATATTTTTTTGTGAATTTTCGATTTTTAATTTTTAGTTTTATAAATGTTAAACGAGTTAGGTGGGTCGGGTTATGGTTGGGATTTTCTGACCCGTTTAACGTTTATTAAACGGGTCGGGTTAGGGTTAGACACTCTCAACCCGTTTAACTTTGAACCCGACACGACACGTTTGTCAGGTCTAATAAAAGGCCTAAACCGCCTAAATCGGTCAGATCAGACCACCTTTTCGTGGTCCGGTTTGGTCACTTGCTACCAAACCGCTCGTTTAAAAAATTTCTAAACCGCCATTTGTGGTTTGGTTTGTGGCTTGGGGGGTTAAACCGCCCAAACCAAACCGTGAACACCCCTAATTCCAACATTCAGAACCAACCCCAAGTCGGATCATCTGACTCTTCAATTCTCGAGGGTTCTTCTTGTCCTCAATTACAAATCCTCTCACAGAAGGGTTTGAATCTATGAGTCTAATGAGTTCAAGATTTTTCAAGTGTAAGACTCAACAAATATGTCAACCGAAAATTTTATAAGATTTTTCAACATGAAAACTTTATAACGATTGGTCGTACGATTAGTCACCAACATACAAAATCTGGAACACTACAATGCTCCCATTGATTTTCATATATACACAAGGCTCATTTTCGTTTTGAGCAAAACCAAATTTCTTGGTTTTCTCATCAAAACGAAGATTCCAACTTCGAGATGTCTACTTAGGATGGTTAGGATTTTCAAAACCTTCTGGTTGTAGCATGTACATTCCTCGCTCAAAGTTCTGTTAAGGTACAATTTTAACATCCATTTTCCACATCCCATAATCATAAATATGCAACTATGGCAAGTAGAATTTTGATAGATTTAACCATGGCTAACGAAGAAAAATTCTCATCATAAACGATTCCCTGAGTATGTGTGAAACCTTTTGCTACCAACCTAGCCTTGTAGGTTTGCACAACCCCATCCATGTCAGTTCTCTTCTTGAAAATCCATTTTCACCCAATCACTTTGCAACCTTTGGGAGCACCAACCATGTTCCAAACTTGGTTGTCAGACATGGATTACATCTCAGCCTTCATGACGTCATGCCATTTATCAGAGATGGGGGGAAAGACAATTGGCGGGTCCAAAAATTGTGCAACTGACCACCGATAAGATTGATCAGATTCGTGAAAGGTTGAAGGTAGCTCAAGGTTCATCAATAAATGTATGCTAGTAGATGAAGAAAGTTGATCGGATTCCAGGTGGGCGATAAGGTGATGTTAAAGATCACACATTGGAAAGAAGTTGTACCTTTTGGCAAGAAGGGAAAATTGAGTCCTAGATGTAATGGGTTATTTGCGGTAATTGATCGATTTGGAAGGTGGCTTATAAGTTTGATCTACCCGAGGAGCTCCAGGGCATCCACAAAACCTTTCACGTGTCCAAATTGAGGAAGTGCTTGGCGGATGCGATCATTTCCATACCTTTGCAAGGTGTGCAAGTGGATGAAAAGTTGAATTTGTTGAAGAGCTAGAAACTATTGTGGATCAAAAAGTTAGAAAATTAAGGAACAAGGAAATCATGGTTGTAAAAGTACATTGGAATTTCATAAAGGGAAAGATGCGGTATGGGAGACCGAGTCGGAGATGAGGGCCAAATACCCCAACCTATTTGCTTAAAGGAATTCCGAGGACAAAATTCTTTTAAGGGGGAGAATTGTAATAACTCAAGGTCTATTTTGGTTATATTATCGAAGTTCAGGGCTATAGGTTGAAGGATGGATTATTTGAAGGGGCCAAAAGCTTAATTTAGAGACTAAACGAATTGAATCTTTATTCTTTCTCTCGTTCTTTCATTTGAAGCCCGATGTATGCTTAAAAAAGTGAAGAGTTTGGTTTGGAAGAGGAAATACTTGGAAGTTGAGGAGGAGAGAGTCTAAATCTTCAATCCTGGTAAGAATGTTGTTCTATCATCCTTCTTTTATTTCATTGATTGAGGGTTTGCTTTAAGTTAGAGTTTTATGAATGTTAAGAGTGATTTTTCCCAAGAAATGGTTCTATATGGTTCGCAATTCATGTGAGGTTTTGAATTTATCTTTGGTTTTGACTTTTAATCCGTTGATCTTGTTAGGAATCACTTTTGATTGAATTACCTAAAGTTTTAGGGAGTTGCCATGCTTGAAAATCAATGTAATAAGTGAAAGGATGAAAATGCCCCTTATTTAACGATATTTTGACTAATAGTGTTGGTGTTAAGGACCACTTTGATAGCAAAATGCAAAGCACAGTGACCATTACTGTACTTAGGATCGTTTAACAAATGCTTACTAGGTAAGCGCTTACCGTCAAGAGAAATCACTCAAACTTATCTTATCGTGTAACATTTTAGGCCATCAAAATGGATTGTTGGCAAGCGTTTTAAACTCGTTAAGCGCTTATCGGGTAAGAGTTTTATCCCTCATTTACCGGGTAAGACTCTCGGTCCTTGTGATGCATCTTACCAGATAAGATTCTCGGTCGTTGTTATGCCTCTTATTAGGTATGGATCTCGGTCGTTGTCATGCTCAATCGGTAAGTACTTTTCCGGTAAGTGTATAGTGAAGTCTAGGGACGTTCGTAGTTAGACGTAAACCACAGGGACCAACATTGTAGTTTATTCAAAAATAAACATAAGCGAATAAAGGTACCCAAAGTAGGAGGGGTATATCTGGAAATATCAAAAAGAACGAGGAAGACGAAATTATCAGGTGCAGTCGTCCACTGACATTCTAGGGTTTAAGCGGCGATCAGAGAGATGGCGATGTTGATGCAACGATGGAACACGACGGCGAAGCGATTGCTCGTCACGGCTGAGCAACGGTACACATTTACATCACTACCTCCATCCTCAACTCCGGCTGTTCCGTCGCCGTCACCTGTTCTTTGCGGGAGGGGAGATAAGAGGACGAAGAAGGGGAAGATTTTCAAAGGATCTTACGGAAACTCGAGGCCAAAGAAGGAGAAGAAGATTCAACGCATTAAGGATAAGGTCGAGGTCCCCAGGTCAACCCCTTGGCCTCTCCCTTTTAAACTCATCTGATTTTTGTTATGTAGCCCTAATTTAGTCTGATTGTGATTTTCGAGAATTCTAGTCATTTTCTTGTTGATGTTCTGTTATCAACTATCGATTTTGAAATTTGATACAGTTTATCGTTCAAATGAATAATCCACTGGTCGTTTTGATTTTCACGCTATATCAACATATGCACATTTGATTTGTCTGAAAAATCAACTGTACAGATGTTCTTGTTTGAAAAATGAATTTACTCACAGGTGGTTTTGATTTAGAAATTGAATCGAAGTGTGTGTGTGTGTGTGTGTTGGATTTGTTTGCAAACTGAAATGTAAATTTGAAAATGTCTAGAGATGTTCTTGTTGATCAACCTTATCAAATATAGATATGCAATTTAATTAAGTACATCTTTCGAATACATGATTCATTCGTGGTTTTGGAAATAGAAGTAGGTGATGAGGCTTTTAGGAGTATTGCCTGCATTGCATTGCTTTGCTGTGTCATCAAGAAGAAAAAAATGTGACTTGAACTTGAAAAAATTGTGACTTGAACTTGAAAATTGTTTCATATGCTACATCTGTGTGCTAAGTTTAAGGCCATGTTTGGCAACCGTAAGATAGCTTATTTTTTGAGATTATTGAAAAAGCCCCTTTGGTTAAACTGGCTTTGTTAAAAGCCTTATTTTTTTCCAATTAATTTCAAGTAGTCATTGATGAACAATTGGAAATGAATCCGGTTTTATTACACTTTTCTCAACCTCCAAAATCAAATGCTTACAACCAACAAGAACACAACTACTGCATATTCCCTCCTATTTATACTCCCAAAAGCACCGACTTAACCACCAGTACCGACCTCAACAGACTTTCACTCCCCAAAAAGACCATTCTGATTCTGCCCTCCCTACTTTCTTCTTCGAGAATATGTAAACCGCATTTCAGGCTTATCAGCCTCATAGCTAGTTTTTTTTATTTATTTATCAAACATGACTAGTTTATCATCTAATTAATCAGCTAGCTTATAAGCTGGTTTGCCAAACATAACCTATGTAGTCCTAACCTAACTTCATAGCACAAGGTAGGTGTATAGAATCAGAACCTCCAAACTTGGTAACTAAACAGTTTTGTAAATGAGGACAAGAAGGGGGATATTACAATACAGGGTTGGAAAATTTGATATGTTTTTGGGTTATATACATGCATATAAACGTATAAAGAGCGTAGAAATCGTGAAGAAGGTGTTGCAGCATGTATAGGAGTGTAAAGTCCTAGTCCTATTCAATGTCAGAACCAATATGGGATCACTGCTTCCTTATCCTTGTGCTGCGCCGCTTTTATATCTAGTGCATTTCTGCACTTTGAAGATTATAGGCATCCAAGATCCTCAAGAATGTGTCAGAGGAGTGTACTAAGAGAAAATATAAGATTTGGTCAAGTGTTGGATCTTACGTATTGGCTTATATGTGCAGTATTTCAACCTAGTTAAAGACCGTAGCTATTCTAGATTTCCAACAAGTATTCAAGCATGTAGAGCTAGCCCTGTTTGGTTTTAGAGATGACTTGGGATCTTAAGAATGTATCCTGCTGTTCCAGTTGCAGTCATAGTGCTAGTCGGTTGCAAATATGGGATCTATTTGGGCCTTACTCTTGTATTTACTGGCTTTTATTACGGTAATGTATTGCAGTATGTGTTCCAGAGTAGACGTTAGATTGATTGACCATTAGCAACTTCTATTTGTAGTACATTCCTACAACATCAAGATTGTATTCACCCAAAGATCCTCAAAATTTACTGCACCATCTATAATGTGTATGATTTCTAGTCGATTTCAGTGCAGACATGTGACACTGCACATAGTATTGGCAACTTACAAAGATAAGATGCAAATCATTTGCGGTGCCAAGAGTTTGAGGATAAAACCGTGAAAGTGATTTAGTGTTATTCGGGGTTTTGCAAGCTGGGGGTGTTTAGGGGTAGAGTTAAGGTTTGGATACGTTCTACCCTCCCTAGAACCTACATATACTTGGTTTGTTTGGTTTCAGGTAAGTTGTTCTAATCAACTTTCTCAGAGATGCCAAGATAAATTAAATGTTGGTTAAACAATTGGATGTGACGAAAACTTAAAATGCAAGCTTTGTTAGTACTATGAACAATATGTCTGTCTGTCATCAGAACAGGAAGGTGGTTGATATAAAACGAGAAGATTTTCAAAAATCTTAAACAACATTTCAAAGAGTTTATAAACATGCTTTCGTTTGTCCATTTTAATGGTTTACGTCCCTTAAACTTCATTTAGGGCCATTTACTCAAACGCTTACCCAGTAAGCACTTGCCAAATTAAATTCAACACTATCACTTATCTTACCGGATAAAATTATAGTCCATCAAAACAGCATTGTATGCAACAATTTACTCGAGCACTTAGCAGCTAAGTGTCGTCATCTTCACTTACCCGGTAAGACTCTTGATTCTTGTCATCGCTCTTACCGGGTAAGATTTTTCGATCTTGTCGTATTCATTCGGCAAGGTAAGTGACGCGGTAAACATTTAACGCGTATGCGTTTGTTAAAGGTCCCTTAGTCGGTTTTCATCCCTAACGTTTGGCAAAAACTTTTGGTCTTTGTCTCTCCATGTAACGACTGTTATGTTTTTCTGTGAAATGGGAGATATTGTGGTCGTTTTCACCTTTTTTCTTGAATTTTTAATTAGAAAAGTTACATGTAGATTTAAATTTATGAATAATTTCCTCCCATACAACAGTTTCTGAACCAATTATTCGTAAATGACTAGGTTTTGAATTTGAATTTGAATTTGAATTTGGTATCATTAATAAGCCAGAATCAAAACAATTGAATAGACATAAAACAATAAATGATAAGAGGATTACCTTTTGCCAGAAGATGAAATGAAGGTCCATTTTGAAAGTGTTTGTATATTGAAAAGAAAACCGCAGCAAGCAAATATAGATGAAGTAAACAAAACAAAAAAAGAGAGGAGTAAACTACGATTTTAATCTCAGTGATTTGTTAAAAATTGATACTTTTGTCGATGTGCTTTCAAAGTTACGGTTTTTGTCCACTTTATAATTCATTCTTATTTTTGTTACCATAAGGCTAAAAACGTAGTTTACTCTTTGAATAAAAATGATAAAGAATTCCCGGGTCTCTCGGGTGAGAGCCGAGTATCCTAACCAACTAGACAACAACGGATCGGTTATTTCATGTATATAAGATGCTATCTAAATTGAGGGTTTAACTCAAGTAAATAAATGGTCTTTCCTATCATATGAGTCCCCATAATACGTGTAAATCAATCAAGATGAACAAAACAAATCAATTCAATTCAATTCCATTTCTATTCAATTTTGAATACAGTCAGGATGCTCTCTGGATATTTCTCTCTCTAAAATCATACGCTCTCTCAGTCTAATGATTCTACAAACAAAAATAAAATGAAAACTATTTATACCCTACAACTAATTACAAGACAAAACTAAACACTTTGACTTTTACAATGACTTGTTACAAAGACTTTGACTTTTGCTTGAAGGTTTGACTTGAGCTTTGACTTTGACTTTGACTTTCATGATCTTGTATCCAACATATTTGTGCACTAACAATCTCCCCCTTTTGATTCAAGATCATCTTCAACAAGAAATTTAGCAATGATAAACAATCTCTCCCTTTGTTTGATCTTTAACAAATTTAATCTCTCCTTCATTATGACAACTGATCATCGTCAAAGAATAAAATCTTGAGCTTCCCTTTGGATTTAGAAACAAATTGTCTCCTCCTTTTGGATAAGCAAAAATAAATTTCAGCCACAAAGAACAATCTCCCTCTTTCGTTTGAAATTATGCTCTTCAAGAATTTTTAACAATCTCCCCCTTTCTTCTTTATCAGAAAAACAACAACTTTAGCAATCTTCCCCAAGGTTTACAAAACCTCTCTCAGACTTCAGGAAAGAAATTATCTCAAGATTTAGCTCACTTTTCTTCAGCAATCGAACTTCAAATAAAATTTTTGTACAATTCAGCAAACTTTCCGAAATCTTCGAACTTTCTTTCAAATCTTGAAAAATCTCCCCAAAACTATTTCAAACTTGTTCACCATACAACATTTCTTGAAATTATTTCTTCCGTAACTTGTTTTCCATTTCCTGACTTTTTTCAAAACTGTTACATTTCTTGATCATCTCTCCCCCTTTTTGATGAAGTAGAGCAGAGAAATCATCAAAACTTCTTCAAGAAATGTCATCATTTTCTGACCATTGATCTTTGCCATTGAGCCACTGAACATCCGTCAATTCATAAAATATTCATCCGAATCAACAAATGAATCAGTTAATAATGTCTGACAGTAGCACGAAGCCACTGTGTAACAAATACACATTGGAAAGGAGCTTTTTAATGTTCACTCCCCCAGGTCTTCCATTCAATCATCGAATAACAAAAGGTTAAACTATGAATGTTTAGACAGAAAAACACATTTTCTGTGTGTATGTGCTTGTGTATGAAAGAATTAAGCATAAGATTGCTTTTGATAGGCTCAAAATGTGTAAACTATTGAGACAACAACAGTAGTACACGGACTCAATTATGCATGATCGAAGTGCGAATGCGGGACATACTTCCTTCTTTTTCAATATCCACATCTTCCGAATGAAGATGAGATAGATTATGTGTTGCATCCCCAGAGAAATTGAAACATCTCTTTGTTGAGAAAAAGATGAGTAGCTGGTGAGGTTTAAGCAAGAGTTGGCATGGGCTAGTTGCCTGTTTCAATGATGTTCACGAAAGAATTGTGAAACAACAGTAATATGGCTGCACGACTCAGAAAAAGTTGGTGCAGAGTTTGATATTCTTTTACTCTGCTCTCACCCTCTTTCTTTTTAACATTGAGTTCACTTCTAACCAAATTCTCTTTTCATTTTATCTCAGCATACACCCACACTCAGATATTGACTCCTCGCCTTTCAATCACTCAAGGAATAACTTCTTGGGTAGGAAACACTGGTTATCGTGAATCCATAGAAGTTCAATTAAGCTCTCACACAATAAACCCATGTAGTTGTCCTATAAGCAAAATGTTGCTCAATTGGTTTAACTTTTTCAGTTAAAGCACAATATGAAATACATGTCAGATATTTATATGCTCAGTAAGATAATTATGAAGATTTAAGCATTTTAAACATGAAAGATTTTCTCATAACAAGTATTTTGAAAGAATGAAATGAATACAAAAGACTTGTTTGAGAATCTGACATTGTATGAAAGGATCAAATATGAATGATTCATCAAGAAAAGTTTAGGTCATGAAAAATTGGATGTTGTCTATACGAACCAAATATAGACATTCTTGAAGAAACGTTTTGAATGAAATAACGCTCAACAAACTTTGAAATTCAAACGGGCTGTCTTACCATCGAAAATTATGTTTAATTTTGAGACATGGTAAGAACTTAGTCAATAAAAGTACTAAACCGGTGTGTGTGAATACTTGACAGTATATGGAAAAGATAATACACAAGTATATATCTTTAGAAACACACGGTTAGTTAAACATTAAAGCACATAAAATGAAAATATTTAAAATCACACTTCTATATTCATGAAATCTGTTTAAGACTCGAGAAGTGGTTTGAACATTTAAGAACATGTTTTCATGTCTGAAAGTTGTCCATCTTTCAAACACAATGAGATTAAGAATAAAGATATTCCTTACGCTCAACTTGAATCTCATAAAGTCAACTCCAAAGTCATGATAGATATGATCATGTAAGCTACCCCTCAAATTCTACAATTTGTCAAAAAATCATCAAAGTACAAATTCTTATTCACAAACTTTATTGAAAAATAAAGACACGAAAGCAATAAAACTTGTTAAGAACGAGTTCTGATAAGATGTAATCAGAAATCATTTACTCCCCCTGAAAATATGCATTCGCAATATTATCAGTAGAGTCAATATGTATACTCCCCCTTGAAGGTTGATCATCTCTTTTGATGCATCGGAGTACACTTTCTTTTGATCGTTGAAGTATGAGTCATAAACTGTTGTGTTTAGAAGTCAAACTCTTTGACATTGAAGTGCGAGTCTTGAACCGTGTTATTCAAGAGTCATTATTCGCTGAATTATGAGTTCTGAACTGATGTATTCAGAAGTCTAGGTTCTTTTACTTCCCCTTGACTTGAGATGCCTGCAACACAGATGAATCTTTTGGCTTTGGTACCCACTGGTATTTGGGTTCATGTTTGTTAGTTGCAGTTCTATCAGGAGTAATAAAATAAGAACCAAACCAGTAATTATTAGAAAGGGATTTAGGTACCCATTTATAGATGGGTCCTGCCAAGTTAGCACATGATTTTGGCATCCATTTAAATGTGGACCCTTTGATCTTTTGAAAATCTTTTGAAACATATGATTTATATACATGATATGAACCAAACCAATTATCAGAATATTGTCGAGATACAAAATCATTTCTACGATATGTGGAAGACTTATTAGTAGACGGAGATAATTGGAGTAATTGCTTTATTGAATAAGTCTTGTAAGAGGATACAAGTTTTGTTTTGTGAAAAACAATATTACCAACTACATCAGTATCATTAACAGTCACTCTATTACATTTAGAATCAGAAAATGATTTTGTATTCTCTTCAACTTTCTGCTTTGGTCTCCATTCCGATTTCACTTCAGGCTTTTTCTTTTTCACATCTGAAACATATGAATTTTGAAAGTTATAATTGTGAGATTTGAAAGATTGTCTTTTCTTTGATTTACCAGTGTTAGTCCGTTTTTGTGAGTTCTTTCTCTTCTTACCTTTGGTATGATTGATAATCACAGAAACTGATTTATCAACTTTAGTTGATGATTCACCCTTTTTCAAATACACTTGGTAAACCTTTTGAATTCACAATAAATTGAGAATGATCTGGAAGTTTTGCATTAAAGTCAAATTGATCAACACATTCATCAAAGCAACCATCAGAGTTTAGAAAATCAAACTCTTCATCAAATAGAACATTAACATCATTTGACTTATAAACTTTGGAAGAATTTGAGAAATCAGGGTTAACAAAAACAGTTGAAAATATCATTTGTTCTAGCCCAGTCAAAATCCTTTCATCTACAAGAGTGTTCTCAAGTTCAGAAATTTTACTTTCTAAAATGAGTGGAGGAACATAAATTTTGCCTTCAACCGGTTTTGCCTCCAGTTCCTCTGTAGAATAGCTTTGAAAATAATCATTAGAAAGAAATTTTGACTGTTTAAAACTGTAACTGGAATTCAACCTCTCATAACGAAATGAAAGTTGCATTTTAGTTTTATTTTTCCTTTTCTCATTTTCCTTAGCTTCTTCCTCATCTGATAATTTTGTCCATTTGACTTTGAGTTCAAGATATTGAGGTGCCAATTTTAGAAAACCAAAATCATATAGAGCAAGCATCTTGGAAATACCCCTTTTTCAAATAATGTGTGTTATTGTAACCAATACCCCAACACCCATTACTCTCTTTTGGTTTATTAAGATGAATGGTTTGCTCAGTTTGACCTAGAGTATAAAGTTTTTCTTCCAAACCACTCACTTTTTCAACCAGAGATTTGTTTTCTTTCTTTAAAGGTAAACAGTTTTTTAGTAACCTCTTTAATCTCAAGTTTGCACAGTTTGAAGTTGGATGATGTTTCAGATAGTTGATTATGGATTACAGTATTTTCTCTAGCACTAGTATCAATATTTTTGTGTAAAGTCTCAATCAATACATTCTTCTCAGCAATATCATTGTTGAGTTTCAATATTGCTTGGTTTTTCTCTTTAATGATACCTTTTCGCGTTTAAGTTTAGACTGTAAATCCTGAAGTTCAATCATCATGGATTGCATTTGAGTTAAGAAATCGGATTCAGTCATATCACATACCTCTTCAGTATCCTCCACATCAGAATCTTCTTCAGTTACATTCTGACCCATAAAACACATGTGGGCAGTTTCCTCTTTGTCAGTGTCAGGTTCTGAGTGATCTAGCCAGTATTCGTCTTCAGCCATTAATGCTTTGCCAACTTCTTGCTGCTTGGCCAGAAGCATTTTGTTCTTGTAATATTCTGAGTTACAAACCTTTGGCCTCCCGCAATCTTTAGCAAAATGGCCTACTTTACCACAGTTATAACACTTGACTGGCTGATCGTCTTTCTTCTCCGCATAATCATTCAGATATTTCTTTTCAGACTTCTTCTCAGGAAAATTCTTCTCATCAGATCTCCTGTCATCAAATTTTTTACCTTCCACTCTCTCCTTATGCTCATAGTTTCTGGATCCTGATGAGTACCTCTGACTGTTTGACCCCGGTTTCTTGTAAAATTTCTTCTGGAAAGCCTTGGTCAATAGAAGCATTGATTGCTTCAGGTTCTCACCATCATCAGAATCCTCACTTACTTCTTCATCAGATTCAGAAACCAACACCTTTTTCTTCTACAGACTCACTGACCTTTTCTCTTTCTTCTTAACCACTAAGGCAACTGGATCTGCTATCAGTTTCTCAGCTTTCTTCTTTTCATCTCTTATCTCTTCTACCTCTTCCACATTATGTCTTAGAGTCTCATATACTTCATGTAAAGGAATCTCATTGAGATCTTTCATCTGCTTCATCTGGCGAGTAAATCTTTTCCACTCTGGTTTTAAGATACTCTGAAACTTCACATTCAGCTCAATCTGAGATTTCTCTACTCTGTTCTTGCTAAGCTCATTCAGAAGAGTAACAAATCTATCATAAATAGCTTCAAGGTTTTCACCTTCTTTTGCCTTGAATTCTTCATAGTTGTTCAGGCAGTTTGACACTTTTAGCTTATTACCAATCTTAGACCCTAACATCATCTTCTCCAGTTGATCCCACATTTGTTTTCCTGTAGCATTGTAGCTATCTATTTTCACATAAATCTCATTGGGAATTCCTTGCAGTATAAAAGATCTGGCTAGTTTGTCAGCTTTTTGCCTTTTCTTTTGTTCCTCAGAATATTCTTCTATCGACATCGGATACTCTTTGTTGACTAACTCTTCACCATCTGTTTTTGTAGAATGAATCTTAGTTGGAGGTTTCATCACTTCTTCTTTCAGTAATAGTCCGATGTAATCACCCAGATCATTTCTGTCAATGAAGTCCAGGAATTTGTCCTTCCATTGCTCGTATTCTCCTTTGAAAAGAACTGGTGGTTTAACATTTGTTCCAATAGCAAGAGCCTCCCTTGAAGTCATCTTGAAATTTTGCACTGATTTGATCGTCCAAAAATTCAGAAATAAACTTGACCTGAAAAGTCAAACTTGGTCAACTCTTGAAAAACTCAGAAAAAAATTGTAAGTGTTAGAACTCGCATAACAAAGAAACCACTTCGCATAAATAGAGGTTTGCGTGTTTTAAGTTCGCGCAGAGAGTTCTTTGCGCGTTCTAGGTTCGCACAGAAAGAGATATGCGCGTTCTTGGTTCGCGCAGGACGTGGTCTGCGTGTTCTCACTTCGCGCAGGCAAAGACTTGCGCGTTTTGAGGATCACTTCGCGCAATCATGTTGCGCGTTTCTATACTTAGAATAATTTTCAAGATTTTGGTTCGCGCAAAAATCACTTCTCGCAAAAAAAAACTAGAATCCAAGAACTCGCATACAAGGCTTTGCGTGTTCCTACTTCGCGCAAGTATTACTCTGCGCTTTCTTACTTCGCGCAGACAAAAGCTTGCATGTTCTGTCCTTAGAAAATATTCGAGATCAGGTCAAGGAGCTTACGCGTTCCGTCAAGAACTCGCAGAAGGCTCAAAAACACAAATACTTCAGTCTGCGTGTTCTTCAAACTTTTGCGTGTTCTTCGATATGTGTGTTCTTCAGTATGAGCCTTGCGCGAATTCTAGATCTTGCGTGTTCTTCATCACTTCGACCAAAAACTTACTTTTTCAGCTTGAATTCGATTCAACACTTCGAAATAGATTCTGAAACTCTGCAGATTTGTTCTAGATCATATTCTGAACATATTACAAGCAATTGATTTTGAACAAAAACAACACAATTACAAAATGATCAAGAATACAGTGCGTTTTTACAACTCGAACAAAAACTCACTAATAATCCAAAATTCACACAATTTGTAGTGAATTGGAAAATCTAATCAATACTAACTTTGTTCTTGTAACACTCTCAAAATATGCGTAAAAATAAAATTTGAAAATTCGACAATATAACGTTTGAAAATAGGATAATTCCATCACCCTAAAGTAGGGGATAATTTAAACCTGTGAATAAAGGGTAAACCATTTCAGAACCCAAGAGTATCATCCCAAACGGGGTATAATGTATGGTAATTACAACCCAATAAATGAAGCATACGACGACAACCTACTAATCTACAATAAGGAACTAGATTATGGGATCACTTCGCGCAATCGTTACCATCACTTCGCGCAATCGTTACCATCACTACAACTTACCATCACTTCGCGCAACACTCTCAAAATATGCGGAAAAATAAAATTTGAAAATTCGACAATATAACGTTTGAAAATAGGATAATTCCATCACCCTAAAGTAGAGGATAATTTAAAGGGAAAAGTTCAAGAAAACCCAATGGACTTTTGTATTAGGAATGATTAAGTCCTTAGACAATTTTTTTGAATAAATAAGTCATTGGACTTATCAAAATATATTAAATAAATCCTTAAACTTTCTAAAACCTATTAGATACATCCTCATTGTTTAAAAATGTAACCTACAACTTGAATAACAGGTAAAACAGCAAATTGGAAAAAAAAAATCTATCTCATACAAACGTCACTTTCAATCTCGTCGCCCCCCACCCTCACTCAATCCTCGCTGTCCTACACCTCCCGTCGATATCGCACCACCGGTCGCCGCCGCACCATCCCTCAACCCAACCCACCGTTGAGACACTGCGTTTAAAAACCCAATTTTGGAGCCAATTTCATGAGCAACAAACAGGGTATTTTTTGCTCTCATCTTCTTCAGATCCCAAGTTCATCCACCATACTCAAATAATGGAATTATAAGTGAATTCAGACCCATTAAGGGATTGGAAATTGCAATCGAATTGGTACTCTCCAACTTGCCTCCATTGCAGCCCCGTCGAATTTGATTTTCCGATGAGCCACCCACCGACCCTTCACTGCATTCTTCTATCATCTCTTGGTAACCTAATTTCTTTTTTCCTTTCTGGGTTTTGTCCATTTAGGGCGATCGATTCAGACCCAACAGAAGTTCGACAGATCTTGATCAAGCCTTCACTTGTTGACCAACCGAGCCAATTATTCTACCAGATGCAATTTCAATGTTTGTCTATTTCCTTTCTAATTGTTATTTTTTTTCAAAAGATTCCATCTTTGTGTCTTTCTTATTGTTTATTGCTTCAAACTTATGTTATTTATATCCAAATATGTTCATGGGTGTTCTAGATTTCGAGAGTTCTTAGTGTTGGGATGATGAAACTCTTGCAATTTCAGTCCTTCTCGTTGTTTTTTTTCCAGTTTGTCATCAATTTTCTTGAAAGATTTTCGTATTTTTGTTTCTTCTTGTGTAAATTCTTGGTTCTTGCTTCAAATTTATGCAATTTGATTCAAAGTTGATAGTGGGCATTCCAGATTTCAAGTGTTCTTGGTGGTCGGGTGATGCAAATCTTGAAATTCTTGAAAGGGATTTTTCGTGTCTCTAATCGACCTTTTCTGTAACAAGGGCTTCTCGTATTATGCAATTTGGATACACCTTGTGTATGTCTTGGGAAGAGTAATGAAAATGGTATATTTGTTTTGTTTTATAAATTGTATTTTTTTTTCATTCAAAAAATGTTTAGGGACTTAGTCGTTTAAAATATGAAAGTCCGTTGGTCTTTTTCAATTATTTTACCACATTAACCAGTTTTATAGGTAATAAGGATGTATTTAACAGGTTTTAGAAAGTCTAAGGATTTATTTAATAGGTTTTGAAAAGTCCAATGACTTATTTGTTCCAAAAAATTGTCCAAGGATTAATTCATTTCAAACATTAAAGTCCATTGGGTTTTTTTGGACTTTTCCCTAATTTAAACCTGTGAATAAAGGGTAAACCATTTCAGAACCCAAGAGTATCATCCCAAACGGGGTATAATGTATGGTAATTACAACCCAATAAATGAAGCATACGACGACAACCTACTAATCTACAATAAGGAACTAGATTATGGCCGGGTGTCGCTATACTTCCAAAATGTGTATCTTCAAAATAATCTTTATGTTGGTCACTACGTATCTTCCAAAAAGACCACTCACGACACAAAGGTCGTTCTCTCAATCCCGGTGTGCCCCACCGCTAGGATAGCCTGTCAAACATGACAATAAGAACAAGCGTTAGGCTAAAGCCTAGTGAGGATAAATCAAATAAGGATTAAATAACTAAACCCATTCGAAGTCTTGCGGAGTATATAGCCATGAGCTAAAATCAACAAACCAAATAAACCATTAGTAATTAGATACGATACAAATAACACCAATAACATATTGAGCTCAACTCCTCTAAGTCTATTGCTCGAAAACATCAAGTCAACCCCTCTAGGTCTATTTTTGAGAGTTCCAAAACGGGGAACTCTAGCACAAGGGAATTACACCTTACTGCCCATGAGACGCTGCCCGACCGTATAGGTCCACACCTTACTTATCATGGTGACCCGATGCCTATTCCGTGCTAAGTGGTGAATCCCAATGTCCAAAGCGGGGACATAGGAACACCGTGCCTATGGATCCATTGCACTAAAACTAAATACCAACAACTAGCGTGTACAATGTTCATATAAAACACATGTATATAAAATCACGTATAAAGGATTACCGACATATAAAACTTAGCATCCATTATCCAATGAGTTTTAAATAATAACAACCCATCCTTATGACATAATGTTATGTTCTACATATAAACACAAAATTAGGGTTATTTCACCCAATAATTGTTTTTCTCCAAAAGAACCCAACATTTTCCTTGGATGCATCAACACTCAAGAAATCCAAAGATGTTTATCAAAGGAGTGAATAACAAGGTAACCTCTCTTTTAAACTTGAAATACTCTTCTCACCTTTTTGCACTTGAGTTAGTAAAACCCTAATATTTCCAAGATCCACATTCAGGTCTTAAAAGCATGAAAGATCAAAATGCAAGAGATATACACCTATATTAAAGTTTAGGAGAAGAGAAATGAACTCACCTTGCAAAGATTATACAAAACCCTAGATGTAGATATTCTAGAGGAAGGAAGAAGAACCCTTGAACTTGAAGCACCAAGCCCTAAATCACAACTACCATCTAGAATCAAAACCGAAAACCATAAATAAACATCCCTTCCAAAAAGCATTAAATGAGGGAAGGTGAAAACCCTACCTTCTGTTCTTCAAAAATCGCCCACCAAGATCTTCCCACAAAACTAAATGAGTTAAAAATGGGTTGGTGAGCATTTAAGGGCCTGGAGCCCGTCGGCGACCTTGCCCTGCGACTATGACACTGTCATAGTCGCTTGGTCACAATCGCCCGCGTCCAAGGAGTCTCGGTACCAACCTGGCGACAATGCCACGCGACATTGACATATGTCATAGTCGCTGGCATAGTCGCCGTCCTCGCCCCACCCACGGTACGTCCCTCGCGACTTTGCCCCGCGATAATGACCTTTGTCACAGTCGCGGGCATTGTCGCCCAGGCTTTCCAAAGTCCGTTTTCCCCCCCAAAACAAACCTGTAAACGCATGCCCCTTTCGCTAGGTTCTATAACAACATTTAAGATCAAATTAGCGACGTACCGGAATTGCGGGTGTTACAGTTCTAGACAATAAAACGAGTACAAATCAACCAATTACGACTCCAAAACAATAAGAATACAAGAAAATCGACTCATGAACAGTAAACTGTGTGTTCTTTTAAAAACCGGCCAAAATTTTCAGATTCTTGATTGTATTTCTGAATTATTGCCTGCTCTGATACCAATTGTGTGTCCCACAATACGTGCAAATCAATCAAGATGAACAAAACAAATCAATTCAATTCCATTTCTATTCAATTTTGAATACAATCAGGATGCTCTATGGATATTTCTCTCTCTAAAATCATACGCTCTCTCAGTCTAATGATTCTACAAACAAAAATAAAATGAAAGCTATTTATACCCTACAACTAATTACAAGACAAAACTAAACACTTTGACTTTTATAATGACTTATTACAAAGACTTTGACTTTTGCTTGAAAGTTTGACTTGATCTTTGACTTTGACTTTCATGATCTTGTATCCAACATATTTGTGCACTAACAAATCATATCCTAGAAAAGAAATATAACGTCTTTTAACGTAGTTTTAAAAAATTAAACGATATCAAATTTAACTTTATTTATTTGTTAGTAATCATTGCAATATATTGATTATATTTATAAATGTTCTAAATTACGTGTTATGGTCACGATCGATAAGACACATTATGGCGTCTAGGCATTGCTCTAGCGCAAAGTTAACCTTGTAGCGTGACTCTAAAGTGTAGCTTGCGATAAGGCACGTTACCAATTGTTATGGCATGTTGCAATCTGCAGAATGTTATGTCACCTTAAGGTAAGTGTTTTTATTTTATTTTATTTTTATTTAACTTGAGGGTTATAATGTGTTAATGTATATAGAGAGCCCAGGCCCATGTCAGTATAGGGCCCAAGCCCATTTAGTCTACGTATATATATATTGTATCTTGTAGTCTAGGTTAGGTTACTTATTATTTTACTTTTCACATTGTACGTTTTCTCTCAATCAATATATCGAGGTTTCAAACCTTCAGCATATTTATCGTCTCCTTCACCCATATTCATCTTCTAACATGGTATCAGAGTTGTAGGTTTATTCTTCGATTTTATTGTTCACCATCACTGTTCATCCGAATCGATTTTACTGTTCATCACTGTTCATCCGAATCGTTTTTTACTGTTCATCACTATTCATCCGAATCGATTTTGTTTTGAATCGATCGTTTGCCATCGCCTTTGAATCGATTCTGTTTTTGAGTCGATCGCTTGCCATCGCCTTTTGAATTGTTTTGTCGACATCGATCGATCTGAAATCGATCGATCTGTGTGTTTTGATTGCCGCCGCCGCTGTGTGCTTATCGGTCGAACCCTTTTATCGGTTGAATCCTTTACCGGTCGAACTCCTATCGGTCAAAGCATTATACCGGTCGAATCCTATTACCGGTCGAACCTTTTTATCGGTTGAATCCTTTACCGGTCGAAACCTATCGGTCGAAATCTTTATCGGTCGAATCCTTTACCGGTCAAAGCCTCTACCGGTCGAATTATTTTTATCGGTCGAATCCTTTACCGGTCGAACCTCTACTGGTCTTACTTTATACCGGTCGAATTTTTTTTACCGGTCGAACTGTTTCTCAGTCACATGGCTGCCAATCTCACTCACTCAAATCCCATCTCGGTTATTTTCAATGGTAGCAACTACATTCTCTAGTATCATCATATGAAAATTCTGCTCAAATCCCATGGCCTTTACACCTATGTTACTGGTGCATCCACAGTTCCAGTTCAGGAAGCAACTGAAAATGCTGTTGACTTTGCAAAATGCATGAATGAATGGGACATCAATAATGCTCGTATTCTGGGTTTCATTAATGCCTCCATTACTCCTGAGATCAATCAACAGTTTCTTGGTTATCTTACCGCCAAAAGTCTCTGGGATTTCCTTGCCAAGCGGTATACGTCATCAAGCCTATCTCATCAATATCAACTGTGGACCACTTTTTAGAGCAAATGTCAGCTTCCTGATCAATCCATAAACTCTTATATCTCTGAAATGCAGTCTCTCAGAGATCATATAAGTCTTGGAGCACCACATATTTTTGATGACACAACTAAACAATTCACTGCCTACTTCAACCAGCTACATTTGATTACTATTCTGATGGATCTTACTGACAAATTTGAGAATGTTCGTGCTTCTCTTCTTCATAGGCAACCATTACCTACTCTTGAAGAAGCTATATCAGAATTGATAAGTGAAGAAACCCGTCTTCACATGCGCTCACCGATGCCCGCTACTGATAGCGTTCTCTACACATCTCATCCCAAGTCCAAAGGTAAATGGACCAACAACAATCATTCAAAATCTGGGGGAAAGACGAACACATCCGAGTGTGCCTTTTGTCATTCTCCTGCTCATCTTCTTCTTGATTGTCCTATTCGTAAGTGCCGTAGGTGTGGCATCACTCATCCGCGTCATTATGAGTCTGACTGCCCGAAGAACTTAAAGCACACTGGTTCTCAGAACCGGACTCATGCTGTTGCTGGGCCTACCATTGCTGATACTGAGGTTTCTACAGCCTCCTCACCTGACCTAATGGAACTGATGCGTCGCAATCAAGAACTCATGGAGCAGATCATGTCTGGTGTTATGGGTATGAATTCTCCACACTCAGCTGCATCAGGTAACGTATGGCTTTTTGACTCTGGGTGTTGCAATCATATGACACCTTGCCCTGATGGTTTCGTCTCTAAGAAACCACCTCAGCAATTTACGTCAGTAAGAACTGTTGACAACACTGGTCTACCGGTATCCTTTAGTGGAAACGTTTCCACTCCTCATATACAATTACCGGATCTTCTAAATGTTCCGAAGCTATCTCTGAGCTTAGTTTCCGAAGCTATCTCTGAGTTTAGTTTCGATTGCGCAGCTTCTTGAATCTAATTTGATCATTTTATTTCATTCTTCTGGTTGTGTTGTACAGGATCCAAAGACCAAGCAGATCCTTGGACTCGGCCGTAAAGTTGGACGGATGATTGAAGTGGTCTACCTGCGTCTTCCATTACCCTCTTCCAGTCTTGTTGCCTCAGTTTCCAGCCCTTCTTCATTTGAGTTGTGGCATGCCCGGCTGGGTCACTTATCTCTAGCCAGAATAAAATCATTATCTCATTTAGGGGTGTTAGGAAATTGTGTATCAAATGACAATATTTCTTGTTTATCTTGCAAACTTGGCAAACATCATGCTTTACCTTTTGAAATGAATTAGTTTAGTTCTACTTCTTCTTTTGATCTTATTCATTCTGATGTATGGGGACCAGCACCACATCCATCCATGGGGGTGCTCGATACTTTGTTATTTTTATTGATGACCATACACGTTTCACATGGATATATCTAATGAAACATCGTTCGGAACTACCCAAAATTTATATTATGTTTGCCCGGATGATTCACACCCAGTTCTCAAAATCCATAAAGATTCTTAGAGCTGATAATGCTATGGAATACAAAGAGTCATCTCTTCTCTTCTTTCTTCAATCTCAGGGGACTCTCTCTCAGTACTCCTGTCCCGGCACATCTCCTCAAAATGGTCGTGCCGAACGCAAACACTGTCATATTCTTGATACGGTTCACACTCTTCTCATCTCTGCTAAATGTCCAGAACGTTTTTGGGGTGAAGCTGCTTTCACTGCCATTTATACCATCAATCGTCACCCTACTCCCATCCTTAATAACAAGTCTCCTTATGAGGCTCTTTATGAGGTCACTCCTGCCTATGAACTTCTAAAAGTTTGGGGTAGTGCTTGTTTTGTTCAATTACAATCTCATGAACATACCAAACTTGAATCTCGCTCCAGACTTTGCTGCTTCCTTGGATATGGCATTGAGCACAAGGGTTATCGCTGCTGGGATCCTATCTCCCAGCGTCTTCGTATATCTCGTCATGTTACCTTCTGGGAGCATGTTCCTTTTTCTTCTATATCCAAGTTTCGTGAGTCTCCTAACCTCACCACTCCGTTCTTCACTGATGCTTCCGTCTCATTGGACTCACTCCAATCTGACATCATATCCCCTCCACCTGTTGTTCCAACTTCTTATGAGTCTGCCTCTCCTTCAGAGTCTCCTGCCCCTACACAGCCTACCTCTACTAGTATTCCTGATCAACATCAATCATCTGCTCCATCTGCACAACCAACATCTGAGGTGCCTGCTGAGTCTTTGGCTCCTAGAACTTTTCAATCTCAGAATGTCAGACGATCAGAACGGGTAAGACAAGTTCCTTCTCATCTTCGTGATTATCATGTTTATGTTACTCTGCTGTCAAATCATGAACCTACTTCCTACAAGGAAGCCTCCTCTAACCCTGATTGGCAGAAAGCTATGGATGAGGAACTTCAGGCACTTGACAAAGCTCAGACATGGGAATCTGTCCCTCTTCCACCAGGCAAGTCACCCATTGGCTCCAAATGGGTGTTCAAGATCAAAACCAAATCTGATGGCTCTATTGATCGGTACAAAGCTCGTCTTGTGGCCAAGGGCTTCAATCAAGAGTACGGTATCGATTATGAGGAGACTTTTGCACCTGTTGCTCGAGTCACTTCTGTTCACAGTCTTCTTGCCATCGCAGCTACCAAACAATGGCCTCTCTTTCAGATGGATGTTAAGAATGCCTTTTTGAACCGTGACTTATCTTAGGAGGTCTACATGACACCTCCTCCAGGCGTTCGACTTCCACAAGGTCATGTTTGTCGTCTTCGGAAGGCTCTTTATGGTCTCAAGCAAGCTCCGCGAGCTTGGTTTGAGAAATTCAGTTCCACAGTCACCTCTCTGGGCTTCTCACCCAGCAACTATGATTCAGGACTGTTTACTCGGACCACTGAGGCTGGCACAATCTTACTTCTTCTGTATGTGGATGATATGATTATTACTGGCAGTGACTCTACAGGCATAGCCAATCTGAAGTCATCTCTCAGCTCCTGTTTTGAGATGAAGGATCTTGGTTCTTTACACTATTTTCTTAGTCTTGAGGTGCTATCTGATCCATCGGGAATTTATTTGTGTCAAGCCAAATACACCTCAGATCTTTTGTCAAAAGCTGGGATTACTGACAACAAAACATCATCCACTCCTCTTGAGCACAACCTTCATTTGGCTCCAAATGCTGGACCTCCTCTGCGTGATCCTACTTTATATCGCCAGTTAGTGGGGTCACTTGTCTATCTGACAGTGACTCGACCTGATATTGCCTATGCTGTTCATACTGTCAGTCAGTTCATGTCTGCACCCTGTTCTGATCACTACGCTGCTGTCCTGCGCATTCTTCGATATTTAAAAGGGACCATGTTTCATGGTCTTCATTTTCCATCCACCTCATCGTTGACTTTGCGAGGTTTTTCTGATGCTGATTGGGACAGTGACATGACTGATCGTCGCTCCACTACCGGCTACTGTTTCTTTCTTGGTGACTCTCTTATATCCTGGCGAAGCAAGAAACAATCTCTCACAGCTCGGTCCATCACTGAAGCTGAGTATCGAGCACTAGCTGACACGGCTCAAGAACTTGTGTGGTTACGCTGGCTACTCTCTGACACGGGGGATCCTCAACAGTATCCAACTCCATTGTGGTGTGACAACAACAGTGCCATTCAGATTGCTCACAATGATGTCTTCCACGAGCGAACGAAGCATATTGAAATTGACTGTCACTTTGTTCGTCAACATGTGACTCGTAATACTATTCAACTTCTTCCTATTTCGACCCTTGATCAACCGGCTGATATTTTCACTAAAGCTCATTTACCAGGACGGTTTCGTGATCTAGTTTCCAAACTCATCTGGCTCATTCTTCTCCCGATTGAGTTTGAGGGGGGATGTTAATGTATATAGAGAGCCCAGGCCCATGTCAGTATAGGGCCCAAACCCATTTAGTCTACGTATATAAATGTTGTATCTTGTAGTCTAGGTTAGGTTACTTATTATTTTACTTTTCACATTGTACGTTTTCTCTCAATCAATATATCGAGGTTTCAAACCTTCAGCATATTTATCGTCTCCTTCAACCATATTCATCTTCTAACATTATGTATGACTAATAGCATAATCTCATTGAGTAAAAAGACTTCAATTTCTATTGAAGAACTTAAAACCCTAAATTAAAAAAACATGAATACGAAGTCGATGAACAATTGAAGATTGAAGAGAGTCATCAAGATTGGAATCAACTCTTCAAACCATCACTGTTTAGTATCGAAATCATCCCAATTTGGCACCTTTGGTAGAACGTTCTTTTTGTTGAGTTGCTAATATCAATTTATGTAAGTTGTATGTATTTGATATAAATACACGATTCTTCTTTCATTTAAAATTTAATAGAATTTAAATTATTCAATACACTGAAACATATATACTAGTAGCGTACCCGTGCAAAGAAGTGAGATAATCTTTATTATGAAGCCAAGATCTTGAACCTCAATCTTGTTTTCTTCTTCGTTCTATTCTTTGTCCCTCTAGATTTTACTTTTATGATCACTTTCCATGTTGATTTCACTTCTGTTGCTGTGTATTTTAGAATTGTTGATTAACTGATATATAAATTCGATCCTATATTTGAACGTGTATTTAATTATCGGTTAAATTTTAGTAATGCAAATGTAATGCTTCAAGAAAGGTGTGCATATATAGTAATAGTTTATACGGGGTAGTTTCATTTGGAAACCACCTTAATTTTGAAAACCATGGAAACCGCCGATTTCATCGATTAACTTAATGAAATTGTTTCATGAATTTGTAAAATTTGATAAATTGTTTTATTTAATTATGGGGTAAATTCTTTATAGAGTCAATTGCAATTTTGGTTCCTATGGTTTGTTGTTTTTCTCACTTTTGGTTCATACAAAATTTTTATTGTAAGAATAACCTTGTAGTACGTAAAAGTGTTCGGTTTTGATCCTTGAGGAATAACACCGTTAGGTTGCCTCCGTTAAAACCCCCCATGTGACTTGCACATGAGGACATATTGGTCTTTTTACAAACAACAAACCACAAGGACCAAAATTGCAATTCACTCTTTTATAATTATACCATTTATTTTAAACATGATAATCATATTATATAATTATTAAATAATTATCACTTGATTTAAATAAATATTCAATAAAAATTAATTAAAGACATGTTGTTTTTTATTATTTATATAAAAAATAACATATATTATATAAAATATAAAAAATCTAGAGCATATTAAAATGATATATGAAATAAGCTTTAAAAAGAGTAATTAGAAATAAACTTACATAGTATTGAACTCGACTTTTTTAAGATTTTTAATATAAATTACTCTAAGATTATTAAAATGATGTGACATGCAGAAAGATTAAAGCATATGAATTTTGTAAGAGATGTTTAAGAGTGGAGGGTGACCACTACAAAATTTTCGACTTTTTCCGACGGTCAAATCCGCCGGAAATCGGCATTTTTGGCAGATTTTCGGCGGATTTGGGCCATCGAAAACAGGGGCGCCGCAAATCATTTTTTTCGGCGGCATTTTCGGCTGATAAATCCGCCGAAAACTGGTCCGTTTTTTTTTTTTAAAATTAAATGATTTGATTAATTAAGAAAATTAATTTTAATTTTTTTCGGCGGATTTTCGACGGATTATTCCGCCGAAAAAACTTTCTAGTTACTTAATTAATTAATTTATTTTTATTAAAAAAATCTTTCGGCGAAATGTTTCGGCAGATTTTCGACGGAATTATATATATATATATATATTTTATTTCAACGGATTATTCCACCAAAAAAAATATATATATATATATATATATATTTATTTATTTTGTTCAATTGTCAAAGTACTGTTCCAAAATACATTATAGGTTTTCGGCGAAATCACACACATGCTCGTACAGGGCATCACGTTCCCGCTGACGTGCCAATTCCTCCGCCCGACGTGTCTCTTCCTCCAACAATTCTCGAACAACTAAAAATGGTAAGAAATAAGTGAATACATCCGATGTGTTACTGTGAGTCCAAGATCACTAAATCCTAGAGAGAGAAAGTAGAGAGTGAGAGAGAGCAAGAAGCGCAAAGTATATGTGTATTGAAAGTAGGCGTGAAGGTGTTACAAGGAACAAGACCAAATGGACTTAAATACCCTAGTCAGATACAACAGATAAACCTATCTACGAATAGTATAAGACCAAGTCTATAAATACAATGATTACTATAAAATCAGACTTAACAATCTCCCCCTTAGTAATCATTGGCGCTGTGGTCTTCAAAATCCATCTTCTAAATCAGAATGGACCATCTAAGCGACTTTGCGAAGCATTCTGACTTTTTTTTGAAGAAATTTCTTCTCATCATCTTTTAAGCTCTGTTGTCTTTACCGCTTTGACAAGACTGGACCAGTTTGAAATAAACTTGAAAGAACAGTCGGTTCATCAGCTTGTGCTTTAGACGACACACCTCTTTTAAATGATCTTGAAGAAGTTGTGGTGATCGGAGCTTGAACAGCAAAAGACAAGAAAAGTTGAAGAAATTTTGAATCTTTGAGCGAATCTTGATCAACAGATAAACTTTTGAGCTCTTTGTCTCTTTATCATCTCCTTAACTTCTCTTAACTTCTCCCCCTCATGACCTTGATGATCTGGATCAACTTGGTCATGCAAATGTTGGAGACGAGACAGCTTAAGATCTGCGAAATCAAAGAACCGGAGAAAAACAAGAGAGGTTTGCGCTAACCATTGGTGGCGCAAAGTAAGGTTTGCGCTAACATAAGGAAGCGCAAAGTGAGGTTTGCGCGACATGCAGGAAACGCAAAGCTTATTTTGCGCTAGAAGCTGTTGGCGCAAATTAAACTTTGCTCTACCAACTAGTGATGCAAATCTGACTTGGAGTCTGAGAAATTTTACCTGTTAAGCTCTTTGACTCCCCATACACAAATGCACTAAATTTGACAATTCAAGTTAGCATTCATATAGAGAATCAGATACTCCCCCTCAAAAACAGATATGTTCATTAAGAAAAATTCTCCTTTATTCACTCCCCGTTGAATAATGCTCAAACCCATTAAGATATAAATGAGAACACAATGAATGAAACATCAATGTAGAAAGAAAAATATACTGAATATGTATTTTGAAACGACTAAATATATAAAAATTTAAACAGAAACAAATAAAATTCTACTTAGTAAAATATCACAATAAAATCCAACAGATGAAATCAAATGTATGTTTTTGGATACAGAACCAAATTTTATTGCATATCAAGTTAAGACATGTTCAGTTTCAAAAACTTTCATCAATCTATTCAGTGTGCTCATATGTGAACTTCGATTAGCTTCAAGAAAATGCAATTCTAAAATTATAATAGAGAACTTTGCATGTAATCACACTAATCCATCAAAAATTCAGACTTTCACAAATTTACAGGTTTATTGCAACTTAAACATATCACCAAGTATCATGAGATGTGTGCTCATTGGCATCTTTTAGCATTGTGCTCTATGGCATCTTTACATGAGTGTGCTCTTTGGCATCTTTTAAGCTTGTGTACATTGGCATCTTTTGAATCAACAAGTTTATTAAGTAAAGAACATGTCGTAAACGTAACTTTCTATCTGACCCTATTGCAGGATTTGGGTCAGCCGTTCCCAGACCAGTTGGCCTTAGGGGACTAGGTGTCAAGCACCCCTTGGAACTTACTTTCCCAGATCAGAAGGCTACATCGACACATCCTAAACCCATTCATACAAGTAGAACATGACTTTCGATTTGATTCTATAGAAGGATTTGGGTTCGATCACTCCCAGATCAATTGACCTTAGGGGACCAGATGACAAGCATCCCACATAACTTACTTTCCCAAACCAGAAAGGTCACAGGTACAAACTTTTAAACTTAGAGATTTCTGATTTATAAGAATTTAATAAACATCTCAAACACAAGGTTTTACGTCTAAGTGCTTAGCCCATATTTTCATTACGATCCAAAATTCCAACTTTTTAGGTTTTCTAAGCATTGTAAACTATAAATATTCCGAATCACACAACTTTAAAGCAATATCAAAAGCTACAAAAATGTTGCTGACTTTTCGACTTTTGTTAGAGCTGAAATTTGAACATATAAGAACTTTAATATAAACAAACGAACTTGAAAATTTATCCTAGACACACATTTTATTCAAAAGAAAGAAAAATTGTAAAACTTTTACTCTATAGAATAAAATTTGTAAAGGTTCAAACTTTTAAAACAACATGCCGAGATTTAAAAATAGAAATATTTGATCGGCAAGTTTATATTCAGTTGAAACAAAATATAATTCAATAATATCATCTTCCACATAATGTAAAAATGAAAATTTGTGTCTCTTTTGAAAAAATTTGGGTTGAACAAAATCAGGAGTTGAATCGAAAAGCTCAGATTCTTTTAAAAACATTTGAGAAAACTGGAACAACATCATTATCAGATATAAATGCAGCGGAAATTAAGTAGATGCACTCATAGTTTCTCATTAGTCAGAAGCTGAAAAACATTGAATAACGAGTCCTAGACTGTCATGTCTAGAAGTCAATGTCTTTGAAGCACGGGTTCTAAGCTAATGTACTTAGAAGCCAATATGTTGACAATGAAGTCCGGGTCTTGAGCTTATTTACTCAAGAGCCATATTTCTCTTACTCCCCCTTGACATGAGGTGCCTGCAACTTTAAATCAGATTGAGATTTTGGTACCCACTTAAATTTGGGCCCACGTTTGTTAGTTGCAGTTCTTATGGGGAAAATTTTGTTAGATTTAACAGTTAAAGCACGAGAAATATCATCAGAAAAATAAGCACATTCATCAGATGAATACAAAGCATAATCATCTGAACTAGAATCAGAGGAAGAAGATGAGACATGTTTGGAAATTCGAATCATTTGCTTTCTAGAGTATTTTGAAATTTTATTACAAGTAGCAAATGAATCACTTTTATAAAGTTTGTCTATACATCTATCCCCATCAATCTGAAATTCATCCGATATCCGCTTCGCTCTCCAAATCTGCTTCTTTGACTTGCTCAAAGTCCTATCTGAAAGATTAGAATCAGAAGAATTAGAATTGTCAGAAATGACATTATCTTGTTTCTTCGACTTCTTTGACCGTCTTCTTTTACGTTTAGGTTTATAATATTGATCATTTAGCGTAAAAGATTCATCAAGAATTTTCGAATTAATATTTAAATCAGAAGAAATAATTTTACCTAAGCAACCAATCTAATCAGACAATGAATCTGAACTTACCTCGGAGTCAGAATTATTTTGAGAAAAAGTATCAGATTTAGAAACTTCCTTTTTATTTACTTGACAATCAGAAGAAAGGCTAGAAATAGAATCTTGTTTTTGTGAAAATAATTTTTCTTCAAGACTAGATGTCATGAAAGAAAGAATAATATCAGATTACATTTCTTTTAAAATATTTTGATCTTCCATCTTATCTTCAAGATCAATGATTTTGCTTTCTAAAATTAAAGGAGGGGTATATCTCTTAGAATCATAAATGATTGGAGATATATTTTCCTTATCAGATTTATTAGCAAAAAAATCAACAAAATCATCGGACACTGAAGATTTGACGGAAGATATATCATTTAAACCTTTTCTGCCTCTTCTCGATTTGTCAGGAAAATATTTTGCATTTTCAAATGTGTAAACAAAAGAAATTTCCTTTTTCTTGTTATTAGTCATTTTCTCATTTTCGATTTCTAATACTTGCTTTTCATTCATCCAATCAATTTTAAATTGAGGAACATATTGAGCAAGTGTTAGAAAATCGTATTTATATAAAGTTGGGGATTTTTCGATCGCATTGTTTAAACAATGTGGATTTTTAAAACCAAGTCCCCATTTTTCTTTTAAAGCTTCCTCACTCCTTGGTTTGTTCATAAAGATTGTTTGCTCAGATTGGTTTCTTCGATATAACTTTTCTTCTAATTTATTTATTTTATCCGAAAGATTGTCTTTTAAAATGGTCATAGCAGTCAAAGACTCAAGATAAGACTTATTTGATTTTTCCAAATCATCTAATTTCTTTTGAAAGATGTCTTTTGTATTTTCTAAAATAGATTTTTCATCTTTCAAAGAAATTTTTAATTTGTCAATCAAATCTGACTTTTCAGAATTTAAATTCTTTTCAGATAATAACTTTAAGCGAAGATCAGATAAAGCAGTAATCATGATATTCATCTGAGAAGAAATGAAATTAAAATCAAACGCAGAATATACCTCGTCTTCATCAGTGTCAGAATCATCATCTGACTGATCATCTCCAACTAAGCACATCTGAGCGATCTCGACATTTGCAGCTTCATCGTCAGAATGATCCAGCCAGAATTCTTCTTCAGCAAGAAGAGCAGTTTCATTCTCTCTTTTCTCGGCCAGTTACAGTTTCTTTCGATAGTAAGCTGAGTCCCTAACTTTCTTCACTTTACACTCCTTAGATATGTGACCCGTTTTTCGACAGTTATAGCAGGCAATATTCTTTGGCTCGGGCACTTTGACTCTTGAACCGAAAGTGAAGCGAGAAGTGTTGGAACTTGAACGTGGTTGGAACTTTTTCTGGTAATTCTGTGAGAGAAGGATCATTGCTTTCTGCAGTGCCTCGCCATCATCTTCAGTTGACCCGTCATAAGCATTATCAGACAATGCTTGATTAGTAATATGACTCGTTAGAAGTGCAACCGGGTCCACTGACTTCTTGTTCTTCTTCTCTAGTTTGGCTTTCTTCTCTAACACTAAGCTCTCATCAGTCATCAGAATCTCATATAATTCTTGAATCTGCATAGTAGATACCCGAACATCGTTCCTCAGTCTGTGACAAGATTTGTTCTATTCAGGCTGAAGAGCATTGAGGAATTTCAGATTCGTCTTAAGATCTGTCTTGTTCACATTTATTTTTCGCAGATCATTCAGCACTGTACAGAACTTGTCGAAAACACTCTTTAGAGACTCAGATTCTTTGGCTTTAAACTCCTCAAAATTGTTCATATAACGAGTATGGCTGAGTTGAGTTGCGACTGATGAACCAAGCATGATCTTTTCTAATTGTGCCCACAACAGATTCGGATAATCCTTGCAATGATCAACCCGATTGTAGACAGAGTTTGGTAAAGCTAGCATCAGATTAGCTTTTAATTCTCGATCAGCTTTCATTCGCAAAGCCTCTTCAGTTATGGCAGGAGTCTCTTTATTAGGCTTTATGAAAGGTCCTTCAGTTAGAGACTTCATCATGTTATCTCCATTAGCTTGACGCTCGATGAAGTTCAGAAACCTATCTTGCCATTGAGTGAATTCGTTTTCGTCAACTAGAACTGGAGGACCAGTTTCTGTGCCTAATTGCATCATCCGATCACTCTTGTAAAATTGAGCTTGGAAAGCAAACTTCGCAGAATCCATATTTCAGAAACTCAGAAAAATTCTAAGTCTGGACTGAGAACTGGCACAAACTTGAGATTTGCGTGAGAGATACAAGACTCAAACTGAGATTCTCTCGAGCAGAAGGGAACGCAAACTTAGAATTGCGTGAGACAAGGAAGACGCAAAGTAAGCTTTGCGTGAAGAGCTAATGACGCAAACTGAGCTTTGCGTGAGGAGAACGTGGCGAGAACTGTACTTTTCTTGAGCTGAGAGAACTTTGATTTGCGTGAGCAGAGGGAGACGCAAAGTGAACTTTGTGTGAGTCGTTGAAGACGCGAACCAAGCTTTACGTGAGCAGTAGAAGACGCAAACCAGACTTGCGCGATACACGGGTGACGCAAATGATGATTTGCGTGAGCAAAGGATGACGAGAACTTGACTTCTCGTGAGCTGAAGGAGACGCAAAGTTTAACTTGTGAGATGAAGAGGTAACGCAAATCTGAATTTGCGTGAGACAAAAGAGACGCGAACTGAACTTCGCGTGATGCACGGGAGACGCAAAGTTCTCTTTGCGTGATCCACGAGAAACGCAAATTGCACTTTGCGTGAAGAACTGATTCCTGAAGCAGATGAAAACCTGAAACACACTAAGACAAAATTAGGAATATCGCGCAAACTAAGAAGAACTCGCGCAAATCAAATGATGAACTCGCGCAAACTGTAAATATGGCGCAAACCGTTAGAAAATCAAGAAAACTGCCAAAAAATCGATTTCAAAACTGAATTTGATAAAAATTTCTCACACAATCTTGATCGAAAACAATATTCTAACACTTTTCAATGAAACTTTTCGATTAAAAACCACAATTTCAAAATTTCGAGAATGGAACAGTACGTCAAAAAACTTTTTCCAGAAACTTCAAAAATCTCAAAATTGAATACCCAAACTTGATTTTCGTGAAAATCGATGTGAATTAAAAGTATTTAACAATCAAAATCGAATCCAACAAACCGGTTTTCACAAAAATTCGTTCAAAAACAAGCCCAAATTTGATGAAAAATCTAAAAATGAGATTTTCTTGAAAAAATCAAGAAAATCAATCAAATTTTCAGATTAAACTACAAATTCAGAAACGAAAAACAAATCTCTCAATTCTCTCAAGATCTAGATTGGCTCTGATACCAATTGTGAGTCCAAGATCACTAAATCCTAGAGAGAGAGAGAGAGAGAGAGAGAGCAAGAAGCGCAAAGTATATGTGTATTGAAAGTAGGCGTGAATGTGTTACAAAGAACAAGACCAAAGGGACTTAAATACCCTGGTCAGATACAACAGATAAACCTATCTACGAACAGTATAAGACCAAGCCTATAAATACAATGATTACTATAAAATTAGACTTAACAGTTACCAACAAAAAAAACAACTTCAAATAATCAAACAGATAATGAGATGATTTACACGTAATGTCCATAAAACCTCAAAACAATTACTTTTAAACCACTGCAGTGAAAAAGAGATCTGAGAATATATTTTTATTGCAGTGGAAAAGTAATTATTTTCAAACCACAAAGCATTCATGACCATTATATTTTTATTTTTATTATTTATAATAATTACTTGGAGGAATACCCCAAAAAGAACCCACATACGAATACATATAATATTCCATTGATTCCCCAAAAAGAACCCATATATAAAAGAAAACCTAGATATATATATATATATATATATATATACACAAGAAAAGAAAAAGGTGGTTGATGGTTTTGAGAAAAGAACCCACATATAATATATACAAGAAAAGAACCCATATATAATATTTCATTGATTCAAGCTTAATTTGGAGAAGAAAATGGTTTACCTCTTCGTGGCTCTCGATGACAACGCTGCGTGTTGGTAGCTCTCGATGGCAACGCTCGGCTGCTGGTGGTGGCCGGTGGTGACGACAGTGACGGGGGAGGTGGTGGCTGGTGGTGACGACGACTGTTGGTGGCTCTCGATGACAACGGTGCCTGTTGGTGGCTCTCGATGGCAACGCTCGGCTGCTGGTGGTAACGACAGCGACGGGGGAGGGCTCTCAGCGACACGACGGCTATAGGTGCTCATGGCGGCTGGTGAGGGTGGGTTGAATTTGGGAAGAAGAAAATATGTCTTTAACTTATAACCTAGTAAAAAAAGTGTGGGAAACAATTTTTGGGGAAAGGGAGGGAATGAATATTTTTGGGGGGGAAGGGAGGGGGGAGGCGGGAGTCTAATTTTGTAGTAACTTAAATAAAAAAATTTAATTTATAATTTCTTAAACAATACATCAAGTATAATTATCTTGTTTTAAATTAATATATTTTTTTACTTTAACTTAATAATAAAATAGTTGTCTTGTCCCTTCAAAAAATAATTTTAAGGCTTTATAAAAAATAAACAATCATTTTATATCTATTTAACTTAATACAATGTTTTACTTTAACTTAATTTCATATATATATCACTTAATCATAAAAATTAAAATTTATATATTGAATTTTGCAAATATCTAATCTTTATTTTTAAAAAAATATTGATTTTATATGGAATTTTGCAAACAGAAAAACACAAATACAATCAACGTAAATGTTAGGAATTTTTTTAAACATAAATAATTCATTGAATCACACATACTAATACTTAATCAATAACTTTCATTGATTTTAAGGTTAGGTTCGACAGCATAACGACTGTAATGGGGACATACCTAACTATTTTCGACGGGTTTACCCGTTTGACTTTCGTTAAAGCCCAATTGGGTATGTTAAAGCCCGACTAGATCCGTTAAAGCCCAACGGGATCCGTTAAAGTCCAACTGAATTTGTTAAAGCCCAACTAGATCCAACTTGATCCATTAAAGCCAACTTGATCCATTAAAGCCCCATCGGATCCATTAAAGCCCAACTAGATCCGCTAAAAATCCAACTGGATCCATTAAAGCCCAACTAGGTACGTTAAAGCCCAAGTGGGTACGTTAAGGACCAACTAGATCCATTAAAGCCCAACTGAGTACGTTAAAGCCCAACTGGATCCGTTACAGCCCAATCGTATCCATTAAAGACCAACTGGATCCGTTAAAGCCCAACTGTGTACGTTAAAGCCCAACCGGGCACGTTAAAGCCCCAAAGGGGTCCGTTAAAGCTCAATTGCATCCATTAAAGCCCCGCCGGATCTATTAAAGCATGACTGGATCCATTAAAGCCCAACCGTATCCATTAAAGACTAACTGGATCCGTTAAAACTCAACTGTGTATGTTAAAGCCCAACCGGGCACGTTAAAGCCCCAACGGGATCCGTTAAAGCTCCAACTAGGTACGTTAAAGCCCAAGTGGGTACGTTAAGGACCAACTCGATCCATTAAAGCCCAACTGGATCTGTTAAAGCCCAACTGGGTACGTTAAAGCCCAACTGGGTACGTTAAAGCCCAACTGGATCCGTTACAGCCCAACCGTATCCATTAAAGACCAACTGGATCCATTAAAGCCCTACCGGATCCATTAAAGCCCAACTAGATCCGTTAAAACCCAACTGGATCCAACTTGATCCATTAAAGCCCAACGGGATCCGTTAAAGCTCCAACTATGTACGTTAAAGCCCAAGTGGGTACGTTAAGGGCCAACTCGATCCATTAAAGCCCAACTGGATCTGTTAAAGCCCAACTGGGTACGTTAAAGCCCAACTGGATCCGTTACTGCCCAACCGTATCCATTAAAGACCAACTGGATCCATTAAAGCCCCACCGGATCCATTAAAGCCCAACTAGATCCGTTAAAACCCATCTGGATCCAACTTGATCCATTAAAGCCCAACGGGATCCGTTAAAGCTCCAACTATGTACGTTAAAGCCCAAGTGGGTACGTTAAGGGCCAACTGGATCCGTTACAGCCCAACCGTATCCATTAAAGACCAACTGGGCACGTTAAAGCCCAACCGGGCACGTTAAAGCCCCAACGGGATCCGTTAAAACCCAACTGGATCCAACTTGATCCATTAAAGCCCAACGGGATCCATTAAAGCTCCAACTATGTACGTTAAAGCCTAAGTGGATACGTTAAGGGCCAACTGGATCCGTTACAGCCCAACCTTATCCATTAAAGACCAACTGGCTGTAACGGATCTAGTTGGCCCTTAACGTACCCACTTGGGCTTTAACGTACATAGTTAAAGCCCCAACGGGATTCGTTAAAGCTCAATTGCATCCATTAAAGCCCCACCGGATCCATTAAAGCATGACTGGATCCATTAAAGCCTAACCGTGTCCATTAAAGACGAACTGAATCCGTTAAAACTCAACTGTGTATGTTAAAGCCCAACCGGGCACGTTAAAGCCCCAACAGGATCCGTTAAAGCTCCAACTAGGTACGTTAAAGCCCAAGTGGGTACGTTAAGGACCAACTCGATCCATTAAAGCCCAACTGGATCTGTTAAAGCCCAACTGGATCCGTTACAGCCCAACCGTATCCATTAAAGACCAACTGGATCCATTAAAGCCCCACCGGATCCATTAAAGCCCAACTAGATCCGTTAAAACCCAACTGGATCCATTAAAGCCCAACGGGATCCGTTAAAGCTCTAACTATGTACGTTAAAGCCCAAGTGGGTACGTTAAGGGCCAACTAGATCCGTTACAGCCCAACCGTATCCATTAAAGACCAACTGGGCACGTTAAAGCCCAACCGGGCACGTTAAAGCCCCAACGGGATCCGTTAAAGCTCAATTGCATCCATTAAAGGCCCACCGGATCCATTAAATTCCAACTAGATTCGTTAAAACCCAACTGGATCCGTTAAAGCCCAACCGGGTACGTTAAAGCCCAGTTGGATCCGTTAAAGCCCAACTATGTACGTTAAAGCCCAACTGGATCCGTTAAAACTCAATCGTGTATGTTAAAGCCCAACTGGATTCGTTAAAGCCCCAACTGCATCCGTTAAAGCCCAATTGCATCCATTTAAGCCCAACCGAATCCATTAAAGCGCATCTAGATCCGTTAAAACTCAACTGTGTATGTTAAAACCCAACTGTGTACGTTAAAGCCTAACCGGATCCATTAAAGCCCCATCGGATCCATTAAAGCCTAACTAGATCCGTTAAAGCCCATCGGCGGCCTTTTAATTTTTTTTATTTTTTTTTATAAATTCTTTGAATTTCCGGCGGCCGTTTATTTTTTTTTTCTAAATTTTTTAAGAAAAATAAACTTTTTTATTTTTAAATAGGGTTTTCGGCGGATTTTCGACGGATCTTTTTTTTATAAATAAAAATATAAATCCGCCGAAAATCCGCCGGAAATTTTATAGTTTTTTCGGCGGACGGATTTTTATTTTTATTTTTTTAACTATTCTAAAAAATGAATAATTAATTATTTTCGACGGATCCCTTTTTTTAATTTTTTTTAAAAATACAAAATATCCGCCAAAAATCCGCCAGAAGTTTTATAATTTTTCGGCGGATTCCGACGGATTTTTATTTTTATTTTTTATATTTTTTAATTCTTTTAAAAAATAAATAATTAATTATTTTCGACAGATTTTCGGCGGATATTTTTTTTTTAATTTTTTTAAAAATACAAAATATCCGCCGAAAATCCGCCGGAAGTTTTATAATTTTTTCGGCGGATTTCCAACGGATTTCCGACGGATTTTTATTTTTTATTTTTTTTTAAATTCTTTTAAAAAATAAATAATTAATTATTTTCGGTGGATTTTCGGCGGATTTTAATTAATTAAAATACGCCGAAAATCCGCCGAAAATAGATAATTAATTATAATTAATAAGAAAAAAATTAAAAAAAAAATAAATTTCGTCGGAAATCCACCGGAAAAAATTGATTTTTTTAAAAATAAAATAAAAATAAGTTTCCGACGGATTTCCGGCGAAAGTCAAAGTGGGTTGACCCGTTTGACTTCCGTCGGAAATCCGCCAAAAATTTCCGGCGGAAAAATCCGTCGGAAAATTCCGCCGGAAAAAGTCTTTTATTTAGTAGTGGACCAAAAAAACCTTTGAAGCAACTCTAACAGATTATTTAAAAAAAATTAAAGTGAATAATCAAAATTCAAAATATTTTAAAAATAATCAAATTCAATTTCAACAGATTTTCTATTTTTAAAATTACAACATTAATTATATAATAAAATATTATATAAAGGATCTACAACCTATTTTTGTGTTTTTTTAATGATCTTCCTTCTCAAATATTCCTAACATAATTCTTATAAAAAATACTTTATGTTTTTAATTTATTTTTATTGAATAATTTATTTTCTACTAAAAACGAAATTTAGTAAAATGAATATATAAATTATTTAATTATAATTTTGGTCGACGAAATGTAAACAAATCATTAAATAATTATGTCATTTTATTAAATAAGTTATTTTTAAATCAACCTAAAGTTATTTATTAATTATATAATATAATTATTATGTTTTAAATAAATGGTATAATAATAAAAGAGTATATTATAATTTTGGTCCTTGTGGTTTGTTGTTTGTAAAAAGGCCAATATGTCCTCATGTGCAAGTCACATGGGTGGTTTTAACGGAGGCAACCTAACGGTGTTACTCCTCAGGGACCAAAACCGAACACTTGCATACTACAGGGTTTTTCTTGCAATAAAAATTTTGTAGGGACCAAAAGTGAGAAAAACAACAAACCATAGGAACCAAAATTGCAATTTACACATGAATGGCATTGTTGGCATCTGAGATAATCACACAAATTTAAAATAAGAGTATACTTGATCCTTAAAACCCCTTGAAACCATTTCATCATCCTCATCCAACACAAACATTAGAATGTAACGAGTTGCTTATGATAATTATCCAACAAAGAAAATATACTCCTTTTCCAACTATGCAGCCAAGGATCTTATAGATAGTTTTTCTTACAGCGACTGCAGTATTCACATTCAATGTTTCAAACTATTCAACATTAAGCACTTTATAATCTAAATCACATGAGAGTCTTCCTTTGATTATGATACCTTTTTCTTCCAAGTTGCATATTCCTCCATAGTTTTGGCTATGAAAAGGAACATCATATGAAAAATATATGAGTCCATAATGCAGAAAACACATGAACTATAGACATTATGTTCTACCCATATACTTTCAATCAATCTACATTTTACATTGAAAATGGTCCCTGATCACTAACTCCGTGAAATATGTCCTTTAAGTAAGGGGTATTTATGTCTTTTTATTCTTTCTTTTTCTTTACTCAAAGGACCAAAATTGTAGCTTACCTTTTATATATTTGTGCTTATATTTATATTTAGAGTAAGTACAATTTTGGTCCCTATTGTTTACACAAATCTTTGAAAGTGATCCCTGAATTTCAATAACTATAATTATCGTCCCTAATAGTCCACCATAATTTACGGATTCTGCTATATGTGATTGTATGTATATTTAGATAGTCAATCATGTTATTTTAGGATAGATTTTATCTCCTCAGTTGTAGGAGACCTTTAGCCTATTTATCGTTGTAATTTTTTTGTATGAAATCAATCTTGGAGACTTTCATGGTATCAACCTAACTTGGTGATCCTCTCTCGATCATGGCCGACTCTTCTTCTGCCACCACCGTCCCCCTCTATACCCTTCTTCATCCTCATCCTATTAAACTTTCATCTTCCAACTACCTTATTTGGAAAAACCAAGTTTCTCCTCTATTAGCCTATCAAAACATAACATGCCATATCGATGGAACCTTATCTTCCCCACTTGAAACCATCATCATCGATGAAAAAATATGCGCCAATTCCGCTTATGCTACCTGGAAATATTTCGACCAAAAGGTTCTTCTCTTGCTCCAGTCCTCCTTATCGGAAGGAAGACGCCATGGCCGAAATCATCGGCCTACCCTCCTCTAGACAGGTTTGGCTCGCTCTTGAGGCTGCTTACAACCACCACTCTTTGGAGCAAATGCACACTCTTTGGGACACCCTTCGTCAATTGCAAAAGGGTTCTTCTACCGTTTCCGAATATGGTCTAAAATTTAAACTTATTTGTGATAATCTCGCAGTGATTGGTCACCCCGTAGATGAAAATGACAAATGCCACTGGTTTCTTTGTTGTCTTGGATTGGCTTTCAAAACGTTCTCCACAGCCCATTGGGCCCTTCCATCATCATCTTTTCGCGATCTTCTATTCAAGGCAGAAAATCAAGAACTTTTCATGCAAGCTATTCATGTCCCTACCGCTCCACAAGCTGCCTTTGTCGCACAACAGCCCCGTTCCGGAAGTTCTTCTCGAAATTTTCAGGGCTCTTCTTTTTCCAATCGAGGTCGGTTACGTGGGTCGGGTCGTGCCGTGGTTGTAGACCACCACACTGCCAGCTTTGCAGGAAAGAAGTACACTATACTATTGCGTGTCCTAGCTTATCTACCTTCGCTCAGCATACTCCTACCCTTGATGAAAATGTTGCATAAGCATTTCAGGCTCAGTGCCATGTTACCGGAAGCTATCCAAATTGGCATGTTGATTCAGGCACAACCGCTCATATGACACCGGACCAAGATGATCTTGCCGCTATCTACACTAATTCGGGTAATGATTTTGGGACTTTTGGGAATGGCCAGTCCCTACCTGTCTCTAAAATTAGAGACACTTCTATCAACAACAAGCTTCCATTACGTCATGTCCTTGTGGTTCCTCATCTTACAAATAGTCTTCTTTCTATTAGTAGACTCACGCATGACTCTCCTGTTTATGTACTATTTTCTCATAATTTCTTTCATATTCAGGATCAAAAAACGAAAGAAGTTCTAGCCTGAGGAACATGTGAAAATGGAGTATACATTCTTTGGGAGGGACAACGTGCATTTGTGGCGTCTTGTTCATCACAACATCTCAAAGCTTTGTTTGAAAGGTGGCATAGTAGACTCGACCATGTCTCTTTTGATATTATTTCGAAGTTGCATAAAACTGGTCATTTATGTGTTACTTCGTTATTACCGAAACTGGGACTTTGTTCTTCTTGTCAATTATCAAAGTCTCATCGTTTACCGTTTGGTTTAAATCACAAACGTTCTATGCATGCTTTAGATTTAATATATTGTGATCTTTGGGGACCCGCTCCTATTATTTCATCACATGGTTATTGTTACTATGCAGTTTTTATTGACAATTATTCTCGGTTCTCATGGTTCTTTCCTTTAAAAACTAAGTCCGAGTTTTATAATGCCTTGTTGGCTTTCGTACCTCTAGTGCAAAACCAACTTTCATGCAAAATCAAGATTTTTCAAAGCGACCGTGGCACCGAATTCACTAACAACCGGGTACAATAATTTTTTCAAAAACATGGGATTCAACATCGCCTTTCGTGCCCTCACACACCCCAATAAAATGGGAGAGACGAAAGGAAGCACCGACATATCACCGAAACCGGTCTTGAAATGTTATTCAACTCTCAAGATCCGACGAATCTATGGGTGGATGCTTTTACCTCCGCAACATTCATCATAAACATGTTACCCACCCCATTGCTTGATCACAAGTCTCCATTTGAAGTTCTTTTTGGCCAAGCTCCAACTTATGCGAACTTTCGTATTTTTGGATGTCGGGTTTTTCCTTACTCGCGGGACTATGCCAAACACAAACTTTCACCACGAAGTGCTTCATGTATTTTCATTGGTTGTAGTCCTAAGTATAAAGGTTATCGGTGTTTGGATCCCGCCACCTCCCGCATATATGTTACGCGTCACGCTCAGTTTGTGTAACACCCTAAAAATTGAGTAAATTTAAAACTTAAAGTTTCGGTAATAAAACGTCTAAAATAAGAGGATTATAAACCTATGAACATGACTAAACCCTATAAAGTTGTGATAGTTGCATCATTTAAGTAGCAGAAAGATAAGACATATTACACGACAAACTATTCAATCTAGCACATTTATCAAACTAGATTAAGGTGGGTGTCGCTATGACTTCAAAATGCTCTTCTCTCAAATTCCCCAAAATGCCCGGTCCTTGGGTGTTCCTAGGTGTGCTTCCGGAAAATCAAGGTGCCCTTTGCACACCACTAGCAGAACCTGTGAGCCATTAAACACCAAAGCAAGTGTTAGACCAAAATCTAGAGATATAGCAAGGACTTAACAGTTTATAACATTAGCATGAACAGTATACTTAATTGTTACCGGTGTACCCATAAGTTGAACCAATGCCCAACATTTCTGTTAGGTCTGATTTTATAGTAATCATTGTATTTATAGGGCTTGGTCAAATACTGTGTTTTGAGTCATACTTTGTTGTATCTGACCAAGGGTATTTAAGTCCCTTTGGTCTTGGTTTGTTGTAAGAAACACACGCACACTTTAATCAATTCCTACTTTGCGCTCTCTAGTTACTCTCTCTCTACTTTCTCTCTCTAAAGATTTAGAGATTCTTGGACTTTCAATTGGTATCAGAGCCATTTGAATCTTGAGAGGATTGAGAGATTGCATTTTCTAATCTGAATTTGTGATTGAAATCGAAAATTTGATCGATTTTCTTGAATTTTTCAAGAAAATCTCGTTTTCTTGATTTCTCATAAAATTTGGATGTGTTTGTGATCTAATTGTGTTGATTTTTGGTTCATTAGTCTCGTTTTTGATAATCGGTCGTGTTTGCTTCATATTGTTTTGCATAAAATTCAAGTTTAGATCATCGATTTTGTGAAATTGAATTTTTTCTGGAAAAACGAGAACTCGTACTGTTACATTCATGATTTTCAGTTTTAGTGGATTTTAATCGATATCTGTGTTTGAAATGTGTTGAAAAAGTGTTTTCGATCTTAGTTGTAAAAGGAAATTTCATCAAATTCGGTGTTGTAATTGAGTTTTTAGAAGTTTTAGTGTTCTTTCATCTGTTTGCGCAAGATCCAAAGTTTGCGCGTCATTCATATAACTTTACGCGTCATCATCTTGCTTTGCGTATCATTCATTTAGTTGAATTGCGTGTTCTACTAATCTTGATCTTGTTTTTCAGGTTTTCGCTTCAAGCCTCATACGCAAAGTTAAAGTTTGCGTATCCTTCATCAAACGCAAATCTTGCTTTGTGTATCCTTCTACATCCGCAAAGTTTGATTTGCGCATCCTCCGTGTTCCGAAAAAGGCTTGGTTTGCGCATCCCTCTACAAACGCAAAGTCTGCTTTGCGCTTCTCTCTACATATGCAAAGATAACTTTGCGTATCCTCCTTCACACGCAAAATCATGTTTGTGTTTCAGTCTTCACACATAAAGTTCTTGTTTTCGTTCCCTTCCTGACACGTAAAGATCTACTTTGCGCAAGCTCCAGACTTAGTTAAAAAAAAAGTCTGGGATTTTTTTTTTGTCATCTATGGATTCTACACAATTTGCTTATCAAGCTCAATTCTACAAAAAATGACATTATGATGTCATTGGGTACAGAAAATCGTCCACCGGTACTAATCGATGAAAACGAGTTTACACAGTGGCAAGATCGGTTCCTGAATTTTATTGAACGACAAAAGAATGGAAATGACATGATGATCATTTTATCTGAAGGACCGTTCGACAGACCCAAATTGGCTTCTGGATTATACAAGCCTACTAAATAGTACACACATGAAGAGTTGTCTGCTTATCAAGCTGATCGGGTTATTAAAGCAAATCTAATGTTGGCCTTGCCAAACTCTGTATACAACAGGATTGACTGTTTCAAAACTCATCCTAATCTGATGTGGCAACAGCTTGAGAAGATTATGCTTGGTTCTTCAGTAGCTACTCAACTCAGGCATACGCGCTACATGAATAATTTTGAAGAATTCAAAGCCAAGGATAGGGAGCCACTAAAGACTGTATTTGATCGTTTATGTGCCGTCATCAATGATCTTCGAAAGATAAAGGTTGAAAAGACTGAGCTTGAATTAAATCTAAAGTTCCTCAACACATTGCAACCTGAATGGAATAAATCATGCCACAGATTGAGGAACGATGTCAGAATCTCCACTATGCAAATCCAAGAATTATACGAGATTCTGATGACTGATGAAAGCCTGGTGATAGAAAAGAAGGCCAAGATGGATAAAAAGAAGAAAACAGTAGATCCGGTTGCTCTTCTCACGAAGCAATTATCTGAACAAGCATTGTCTGAAAATGCTTACACCGGGTCAACTGAAGATGATGGCGAAGCTTTACAAAAAGCTATGATCCTTTTCTCTCAGCATTACCATAAGAAGTTCCAACCTAGATCGGGTTCCAACTCTTCACGCTTCACTTATGCTTCTACAGTCAAAGTGCCCGAGCCTAAGACTGCATCTTGTTATAAATGTGGAAAGTCGGGACACTACTCAAAGGAGTGTCGAGCAAAGAAAGTTAGGGACTCAGCTTACTACCGCAAGAAAATGGAACTGGCTGAAAAGAGAGAGAACGGAACTGCTCTGCTGGCTGAGGAAGAATTCTGGCTGGATTATTCCGATGATGAAGCATCAAACGTCGAGATCGCTCAGATGTGCTTGATCGGAGATGATCAATCAGATGATTCTGATACTGATGCTGATGAGGTATACTCTGAATTTGATTTTAATTTCATTTCTTCTCAGATGAATATTATAATTACCGCTTTATCTGATCTACGTTCAAAACTCTTATCTGAAAAGAATTTAAATTCCGAAAAGTCAGATTTGATTGACAAATTGAAAATTTCTTTGAAAGATGAAAAATCTATTTTAGAAAATACTAAAGACATCTTTCAAAAGAAATTGGATGATTTGGAAAATTCAAATAAGACTTATCTTGAATCTTTGACGACTATGACTAATTTAAAAGATGAATTTTCAGATAAAATAAATAAGTTAGAAGAAAAACTTTATCGAAGAGACCAATCTGAACAAACAATTTATATGAACAAACCGAGGAGTGAAGAGGCTTTAAAACAAAGGTGGGGACTTGGTTTTGAAAATCCTCATTGTTTAAACAATGCGATTGAAAAATCCCCAACTTTATATAAATACGATTATCTGACTCTTGCTCATTATGCTCCTCAATTTAAAATTGATTGGATGAATGAGAAGCAAGTGTTAGAAATCGAACATGAGAAAAGGACAAATAACAAGAGAAATGAAATTCCTTTTGTTTATACTAGTGAAAATGCAAAATATTTTCCTGAAAAATCAAGAAGAGGAAGAAGAGTTTTAAATGATATATCTCCTATCAAATCTTCAATGTCTGGTGATTTTATTGCTCCTTATGCACCTGATTCTGATAAAGGAAATATTTCTCCAATCATTTATGATTCGAAGAAATATACTCCTCCATTAGTATTAGAAGGAAAAATCATAGATCTTGAAGATCAGATAGAAGAACAAAATATTTTGAAGAAAATTGAATCTGATATTATTCTTTCTTTCATGACGTCTAGTCTTGAAGAAAAATTATTTTCTCCAAAATCAGATTCTATTTCTAGCCTTTCTTCTGATTCTCAGGAAAACGAAAAGGAAGTTTAAATTTTAAAATCTTTTCTCCAAATAATTCAGACTCCAAGGCAAATTCAGATTTATTAGTTGATCAGATTGGTTGCTTAGATAAATTTATTTCTTCTGATTTAAATGTTAAGTCTAAAATTCTTGATGATTCTTTTACGCTCAATGATCAATATTATAAACCTAAGCGTAAAAGAAGACGGTCAAAGAAACATGATACAGTTCTTTCTGACAATTCTAATTCTTCAGATTCCATTCTTTCATATAGGACTTTGAATCGGTCAAAGAAGCAAATCTGGAGAGCGAAGCGGACATCAGATGATTCTATGTCTAAGGAGAATAGATATGTAGACAAACATTATAAAAGTGATTCATTTGCTTTGTGTAATAAAATTTCCAAATACTCAATAAAGCAAATGATTCAAATTTCCAAAAATGTCTCATATTATTCTTCTGATTCTAGTTCAGATGATTATGCTTCCTCTTCTGATGATTGTGCTTATCATTCTTGTGATCATATTTCTCATGCTTTAACTGTCAAATCTAAATATTTCCCCATACGAACTGCAACTAACTTTCACGGGGCCAAATACAAAAGGGTACCCAAGTCTAAATCTGATTCTAAGTTGCAGGCATCTCATGTTAAGGGGGAGTAAGAGAAAGAATGGCTTTTGAACACAGCAATTCAAAACCCGGACTTCAATGTCAAGACTTTGGCTTCTGAGTACTTCAACTCAGGACCCGTACTTCGTAGACATGACTTCTAAACAAATCAGTTTAGAACTCGTTCTTCAATGATTTAAGCTTCTGACTAAATGAGATACTGTGAGTACATCAATTTTATTTCCGCTGCATTTTATCTCTGATTATGATGTGTTCCAGTTTTTCTCATTATTTTTCAAGAATCTGAGCTTGTTCATTTTTTTTTACCTGATTTTGTATAACCCAATTTTTTTTTTAATTTGAGACACAATTTTTTTTTATAATGTGAAAGATGAAATAACTGAATTTCATTTTGTTCCAACTAAATATCAATTTTCCGAATTCTTTACATTTTGTCTTTAAGGAAAATTTTTAACATCGGCATATTGAGTTTAAAAGTTTAAATCTTTACAAATTTTATTCTATAAAGTAAAGTTTTACATTTTTTCTTTCTTTTGAATAAAATATGTGTCTAGGATAAATTTTCAAGTTCTTTTGTTTATATTAAAGTTTTTATATGATCAAATTTCAAGTCTTACAAAAGTCGAAAAGTCAGCAACATGTTTGAAAGTTTTATTACTGCTTTAAAGTTGTGTGATTCGGAATTTTTATAGTTTACTTTGCTTAGACTACCTAATTAATCAGAATTATAGATCGGAATGAAAATATGGGCTAAGCACTTAGATGTTGACCTGAGTGATTGAGATGAATTATAATTTCATTAAATACAGAAATCTCTAAGTTTAAAAGTTTGTACCTGTGGCCTTTCTGGTTTGGGAAAGTAAGTTCCTTGTGATGCTCGACATCTGGTCCCCTAAGGTCATTTGGTCTAGGAGTGATCGAACATAAATCCTTCAATAGAACCAGATCGAAAGTCATGTTCTACTGGTATGAATGGGTTTAGGATATATCGATGTAGCCTTTCTGATCTGGGAGAGTAAGTTCCAAGGGGTGTTTGACACCTAGTCCCCTAAGGCCAACTGGTCTAGGAGCGGTTGACCCAAATCCTGCAATAGGGTCAGATAGAAAGTTACGTTTACGGCATGTTCTTTACTTAATAAACTTTTTGATCAAAAGATGCCAAAGTGCACAAGCTTAAAAGATGCCAAAGAGCACACTCATGTTAAGATGCCAATGTGCACAATGCTAAAAGATGCCAATGAGCACACATCTCATGACACTTGGTGATATGTTTGAGTTGCGATAAACCTATAAATTTGTGAAAATCTTAATTTTTGATGGATTAGTGTGAGTACATGCAAAGTTCTCTATAATATTTTTAGAATTGCATTTTCTTGAAACTAATCGAAGATTCGCATGTGAGCACACTGAATAGATTGCTGGAAGTTTTTGAAACTGAACATGTTTTAACTTGATATGCAACGAAACTTGTTTCTGTATCTAACAACATATGTTTGATTTCAAATGATTGATAAATTTGTGATATTTTACTAAGTAGAATTTAATTTGTTTAATGTTTAAAACTTTATATGTTTAGTCGTTTCAAAATTTACATTCAGTATATTTTTCTTTCTACATTAATATTTGATCATTGTGTTCTCATAAATATATTTTAATGGGTTTATGCATTATTCAAGGGGGAGTGAACAAAGAGATTATTTTTCAAAGATTATATCTGTTTTTGAGGGGGAGTATCTGATTTTCTTTATATGAATGCTAACTTGAATTGTCACATCTAGTGCATTTGTGTAGGGGGAGTCAAAGAGCTTCAAAAGGTAACATTTTTCTGAGTTTAAGTCAGCTTTGCGCATTCCGTTGGTCACGCAAACCTTGTTTTGCGTACCCTTCATGAAACGCAAACCTTGTTTTGCGTATCCTTCATGAAACGCAAACCTTGTTTTGCGTATCCTTCATGAAACGCAAACCTCGTTTTGCGCATCCAGCATGACATGCAAATTTTGCTTTGCGCTCCCTTCATGAAACACAAACCTTGGTTTGTGCATCCAACGTGACGTGCAAACCTCCCCTGTTTTCTCTGTTTCTTTGATTTTGCAGATCTTAAGTTGTCTCGTCTCCAACATTTGCATGACCAAGTTGATCATGATCATCAAGGTCATGAGGGGGAGAATTAAGAGATGTTAAGGAGATGATAAAGAGACAAAGAGCACAAATGTTTATCTGTTGATCAAGATTCGCTCAAAGATTCTATTCTCTCAGCTACAAATGATTCTTTTGTTGTTCCTGCTCCGAACACCACAGTTCATTTAAGATCATTCAAAAGAGGTGTGTCGTCTAGAGCTCAAGGCAGCAAAGACAACTTAATCTGAAAGATGCTGAGAAGATTTTTTTTTTCTTAAAAGTCAAAGCTTCTTAAAGTCGCTTTGTTGGTCCGTGCTATTTTAGAAGATGATTTTTGAAGACCAAAGCGCCAATGATTACTAAGGGGGGGATTGTTAGGTCTGATTTTATAGTAATCATTGTATTTATAGGGCTTGGTCAAATACTGTGTTTTGAGTCATACTTTGTTGTATCTGACCAAGGGTATTTAAGTCCCTTTAGTCTTGGTTTGTTGTAAGAAACACACACACACTTTAATCAATTCCTACTTTGCGCTCTCTAGTTACTCTCTCTCTACTTTCTCTCTCTAAAGATTTAAAGATTCTTGGACTTTCAATTTCCATTCGGAACGGATGTTCAACTCTACGAGAGATACCTCCTGAAACACGGGGGTGACTCGTTCCCATCTTGGGTGACGAGAACACGTGAATGGGGTCACCCGCGATGTTATTTGATTTCACCACATATCCCGGTTCTAGTTCCCATGTCATTCTAGACATCACAATCCTCAAACCGTGTATGCCTCTAGTGCTTACTCCGTCGAGTTACACCTCAAGGACTTACGGATAGGGGTGCCTATCCAATCTAGACGAGTTACAACTCGGGGACTTACGTCCCCTATTGTAAAACCCGAAATTTTGTCAAGATAAACAAAATGTTATCATAACCCTTAAAAAGTCTCCGTCAATGGATAATGGTGGGTTAATGCTTCACGGAGACGCCTAACGGATCGGGAACCTTCAGATGCGAAAAGGGTCAAATTTCAGGTCCGGAAGGCATTGGGCGACAGTGCCCGCGACAGTGATAGTGGGCACTATCGTGGGGCACAGTCGCTGGTGGGGGAGTACCCATTGTCACAATCGTCGGTCACAATCGCGGTCGGCCCCCAGCTTGTTTTAAAACCCGATTTTAACCCATTTTCACTTGTTTCATCCCCCACTTTCATCTTCCTCTCTCAAGAACCGAACCCTTATGCTTCTACTATCGATTTTGGGCTTTCGAGGTACCAAAACCAAGGAATCCAAGTGACTTCTCATCATTTAGCAAGGTTGGAGGCTAAGGCTAAAATGTGTTCATCTTCTTCATCACCCTTATCAATTTCTAGGGTTTTCACCCAACCCTTTTTATCAACTTGAAGTTTTGGAATAAATGACTCATCTTGGTGATCTAGAAGTATGTGGTTGGTGAATTCAAGTTGTGATTGAGGTAATCATCTTTTTTCTTCATTCATGAAAACTAGGGTTTTGGTCAAGTTGAGAATGTTGATGTAAAATGTTTGGGGAACGATTGTAGATGGTTGAATATGATTATTTATGGTTGAAAACTTGTGGATCTAGGTTTTTGGAAGGACTTACTCATGGATTCAAGTTTGCTCCAAGGAAGCTCAAGTTGGGTAAATCTAGATTTAGCCTAAATCTAGATTTAGCCTAAATCTAGCAAGGTGAGTTCAAGTTGATTTGTGAAAACGTTGTACATGCCAAAAATGTCCATTTTAAAGTGTTTGTGTTTACATGAATTTTATTAAAAGTTGAGTATTTGAAGAGTTTTACTCATTTGGATTATTTGGTTTTATAAATTTTGTGAACCACCCATATTTGGGATTTTTGAACATTTTGGTAAATAAATCATGTTGATATGCTTCCTAGATGATTTTATATATAAATGGAGTTCATTTGATGTAAATGTCATTTTTGTGCATTCGATCTTATAAACCATTTGGAAAATTCATATTATTCTGTTATGAGGCATTTTGGAAATATAAGGGTATAAGTTCATTTGGAAAATGGGTGGCCTCTACCAATGATGAGTGTTGAGCTAATCATACTTTTGGTCGTTGTGTTTGCATATCCGTTGGTCAAACGTGTTTTAGTGTTTACACTGATGTTCATTGGAGATTTAAGTAAATCGTTGAGCCTTTGGCTCGGTTTTGACTAAAATTTGACAATTAAATCTCATATTGCAGCTTGATATAAAAAAAAAATGCTAGAAATGATCTTTAATCAGAAAATCAGAAAAATCACTTGAAAAATATGCTAAGTACAGAATTCGTATGACACAATTCGTATAGCACAATTCGCAAGACACTCACAAGCAAGAATTCGTATGAGCAATTCGCAAGGCTCACACACAAATAAGTAAGGAATTCGTAAGCAAGAAATTCGTAAGAATGATATAAGTAAGGATACGAATTGTGAGATTTTCGGAATATGGCTTGTGTGAGTTCTTCACTTTTCGCAAGAAGACCTATGCGAGTTCTTAGAATTCGTATAAGACACAGTTGCGAATTCTTCCGAATTCGTGTCTCTCACAGTTGCGAGTTCTTGACTTTTCCTATAGAACACTTGTGCGAATTCTTCACTTAGTCAATTTTCTTCTCTGTGGATGCGAATTCCTAGTCTGCGAATTCTCTTACTCTGCGAATTCTTTCCTTAAGAACAATAGAAATAGGTATTCTGCGAATTCTTTCACTCTGCGAATTCTACTTGCGAGTTCTTCATGAAAGTTGCGAATTCTATAGATCTCAGCCTTATTTTCGAACTTTCCACCCAAAATCCATCAAAATGATAATGTTTGACTCTTAACTATGTAGGAATGATCACTTTGTCATCGATAACAACCCTACGGAGTGAATTTATAAACTAACAAATGTAGATGTGGTAATCAGATCTTGACAGTCCACGACTTGAAACTTTCAAAAACTTGACAAATTGATCAAATTCTTCAATTCTGTTGATAAATTTGACTTGCAACCAGAACAAGAAATGTTCCAAAACTATGAATGATCACAATGAACTCAAATCCCATTTAAAACATCACTATTTCACAAATTGATCAATGGAACAGTGACTTTCTATTTCTTGAAAATATCGATCTTTCTGATTTACCTGATCTCTGCTCTCATACCAATTGTGACCCAGATTAACTAGCATATACTCACACAATCAGATTAAGAACACAATATTATTGATGAAATCATATGTATTACAATTAATCACAGATCTCACTTTGTGTCACAAGTCTCACGTATGTGTTCTTAGTGTACGGATACGAGTTCTAACCAAGTTGTGTGTCTAATGTGCGTGTATCTACATATTACAAAGGAACTAAAATTATTTATACTAAGTCAACTTGAGTTGACTTTACAACATAAACCCTCAAAATATTCAACACTTACAAAATAGACCCTCACTTTTAATCTTGAATACAATATTAGTCTAACAATGAGTCTTGAGGACATTTGTCCGGTTTAATAGCCCATTGTGGAGTTTTTCGCTTGATGGCGTTTAATACGTGTCATTTGAGAGTTACATGTTTTGGGTGCTCTGGTCATTCAATTGGAGTCATGTAATGTTTTAGACTGTAATGCAGTGGATCCATAGGCGTATGAGTCGGTCTTTATTATTTAAAAAGAAAATGGGCTCTTGTTTATATGTTGGTGTCAGAATTAGTCTTGGGATTTCGAGGACTTGTTGGTGAGGGCTCTTGGAGTCCAATAACTGGACCTGCATCCGCGAGTTAATTTCTGAGCCTGTTTTTATGGGATAGCCACTTCCCATTTGTAGCTAGTTGAGACATTGGGTCCTCGGGGGCAACTTGGTACGGTTATGTGGGACCGGATACTAGCCATGGGCCGTAAATGTAATCCTATCGAATGAGCATGATTAGGAATCCTAGGGTGCCCTCCCCCACATCTTAGTACGAGTCGGCGAGCTCGTGGCCATGGGATCCTAGTATGGTGAGCTCAGTAACTTGGAATGTGGCCTACTTTTGTGTTCCGCCACTAGCCTTGGAATTCGGGATTCCCCCATCACTGAGAGGTGTTGTTTTGGGGTATTTAGTTTTATCCTTGTTTTCAGTGACGTTTTGAGTTTGGATTATCTCTCTTATGCTAAAATTTTGGAGACTTGGGTTTACTCATATTTTGGTCGGTTGTTTTATAAAGTTTATTCAAATGTCATTATTTGAACATTACCAATATTCACGTTTGAATAAGTGTTGGGTTGCATTACCTCATGAAAGAAAGCTTTGGCGTTGAGGCGTCCATTTATAAAATGTATATTATTGGAAAACGGGTCTTTCTCATATCTAAAGCCATTCGTTTTAAAAGTTCATGATTTTAGTTGCATTATTATCATTTAACGATTCTTATATTCATGTTAAAACCTCTTGAGCTCACTAGGCGTTAGCCTAACCTTTTTATTTGTCGGCATGTGCATCAGGTTCCATCTCGGGATTAGTTCTAGCGATATTGTGAAGGGATGAGTGCTAGTTGTGTGCTCGAAGAAGTGGATAGCTCGGTGAGGTCTTCCGCATTTACCTTGGATGTAGCGACTGTCTTTGGGTTTTAGTAACACCTGACTCTAATTATTCTTTATGTAAGACTTTATCGATTTTGTTGACGGTTATATCTAGAATTGTATTTCTAGTGTGAGCTTGTTGTAAGAGATTTTATTCCTCTTTGAGGTATTATTGAAAGTTTTAAATTAGTCGCTCTTTCCAAATTTAAGGGTGTTACAAGTTGGTATCAAAGCATAAGTTTGAGAGAATTAGGTGTTGATTTTGGATGCCTAGACTCAAGCTAGTGTTCTTTTTAAGCGATTGAAAGTGAAATGCACCATTTGGTACCTTAAGATAGGATATTTGGAGTTGATTGGGTCGTTAGAAATGGGAAACTTGTCGAGGATAGCAAGGATGATCATGTGCAACTCATTCATAATGGCACCTGGCCAGTGTCATGGTGAACCTACATGCTACATGTGTATACTTGTACTACCTTGGCGTGATGACCGTTAGGGTAGTAAAGAAATTTCTAAGCGAGTACCCGAAAGAAGAGTTGATGTTTATGGCATTGTCATTTGGAGTGATGGTTAAGTTTGATGAATACATTAAGTTGACCATTTTGGGTCGGGGTTATTAGTTGAATTAGAACCATAGGCTTATGGAATTGACTTTCTTTCAAGAAGAAATTGTAAGGTTAACCAATTTAGTGTGATTATTGCCTTAAGACGTTTGAGCATCCGGATGACGATAGTGTGGCTAGAAAATTGAGAAGTGTGGTTCTAAGACGTTAAGTGTCGACCAAATTCATGCACAAAATTTTTTTATGAAATAAACTGCATCGATTATTTCTCATGTTTGCAAATCACCATGTGAATTATATTACGAAATCTTGGAAAAATGTTTAGCACACACAAATAGTTAAACTATGATTTTTTTTAACATGCATAAAATTATTTTATTGAATGTGGTTACAAACTTTGTCAAGATTTTCCTTATCCTCGTTGTTGTCTAACACCATTTTCGGATATTGTGAGGTCCTTGTTTTGATGTTGTTTAGAGTCTTGGGCAAGTGACTGCAGTTTATGACTTTAACATTGGATCTCCTCCACATATGTTAAGGTTTTGGACGAATAGTTACCTTCCACTATTTTTGGTGTTTGAGTTTTATTGGAATTATATTTCATGCGAGTTTTGTTAAATTGTGTCACTTCATATCATATTGCAATAAAAGGGGAATGTTTGGAATTTTGACATTTGGTCATAACTTTGTCTCATGCTATTTGATCATTGAAAACGAAATTTTTGGGCACCATTTGATTTTTGGGTATCATTGAGTTTCATTGGGGTTTTATGGATGTTTTGTTGAGTCTCCTCGAATTTTATTTTACGACATTTTGCGTCACTTGAAGGAACTCTGAAATGCGTATAATTGATTTGTTGTGTGCGTTAATTTATGAGTTTTATTGAACATTTTTTTATCTCATGTGAGCTATGTTGAGAAAATGTTACCTTACGTCAAAAAAAAAAACAGTAGTTTTGGAATTGTGAAACCTCATGATTTTTTTCTTTCGAGTTTTGTGCTAGTACGTTTCATTATATACTACGTGGAGTACAAATTGGTTTATACTTATGGCGTAAGTAAGTGTATGAGGAGTCTGCGATACTTTATACTAAATGTTTTGTTTTATGCACTTCAGTTGTTGGCACTTTTATTATCGTTTCCTAAGAGTGCATTATATTAATTTATTGGCATGCATGACATTATAGCCACTCTTTTTGAACTATCATGTGTATCGTTTGTACTTATTGAAGCTTGAAGTCGATTTAAATTATTTTACGTATCGAATGAGTCACATGCACTTATCGTTTTACCAAGTTTGGAAAAATAAACTGACGAGTGTGGGTCTTGCTGGAAATTTTACTTCACGTCATTTTATGGTTAAATGGAAAATTTTTGGAACTTGATTACACGAATTTCTCCTTCCGAAGTTTATACAAACATTTGTTGCACACCGCTTTAGTGCGGTAAATTATTTTACGTACATGGCATAAAGTGATATGCACATTCGGACCATAACGGTCCATTTAAAAAGGTTGTTGCGCATACTTTATTATTGTCATTATTAGTATGAGTAATGATCAAACGACTTTCGAAATGGTTTTATATGTGTGGCGTTTGTGACCACCTTGCACAACTGACTAGTAAGCGGTAATGGGTTTTTACATGTACGATTAATTGTATAAAGATTTTGCGTTTGAAAAATCTTACGAAATTTTCAATTGGCATATTTGGTGAGTCCTATAGTTGAAAAACCTTGAACTCGTTAGGGCTATAGATTTAAACCCCTATCGTGAAAGAAGTTGGAACGAGGGGCTAGAGAAGTCTTTGGGAATTGAAGTGACAGATGATCTGACGGTGGTCAGTGTTAATGTTTGGGTTCCAATTTTGAGTTGGTGCACGCAGGAATGATTGAGGTATTAGATTTATGCCTTCTCCCAGTTAAGTAAGAGGTGATCTTTCTGCTTCAATAATCTGCGGGTTAAGGCCTTGTGTGGTTGTTTGCTTTTGGTTGGATATGTGTTGTTGGGTTGATTGTTCTACATCATGCATGTGTTTGGGGTGTACCACCCGGGTGAGTCTTCAGGAATAAAGGAAATATTGTGGTTCGTTCGTTAGAGATGTAAGATTGGGAATTTTAGTGTCATGTTAGGTGTCAACTTTATTTCGGAAATACAAATGTAGAATGAAATATTTGACGGTATACCTACATTTTCTGTGTGACCTTTTGATCTTAGGCGTCGACTTGTTCTTTTCAGGTCAGCGAATGTTTGGGGAGTTGGGGTCACAACATGACCTTGAGGGTAGTACGTGTCGCCTAAGGTTGGGAGGCAACCGAGGTCGAATGGTTAGAAATTACTCTAGTAAGGTTTGATGTTCACTCTAGTATGAGTGTGCCTCATCAAAATGGATGCGTGGGGTGAGTGTCTTCACAAAAATCAGTGTGTCAGTTTCGTCAAAAAGTTAACGGGTTCAACACAAGGATGAATTGGGTTAGAGTCATATCCTTGAGGAGGGAGATGATCGTTTGGTGAGAATGTCATTGGGGTCTCTGAGTAGTCGTTACCTTTTTGGGACCGAGGAAACCCATTAGGTGCTGAGAATAGTAGTGAGATGCCTTGTGTGAGAAATGGATTTCGAGGACGAAATCATTCCAAGAAGGTTAGGAGGATTGTAAAACCCGAAATTTTGTCAAGATAAACAAAATGTTATCATAACCCTTAAAAAGTCTCCGTCAATGGATAATGGTGGGTTAATGCTTCACGGAGACGCCTAACAGATCGGGAACCTTCAGATACGAAAAGGGTCAAATTTCAGGTCCGGAAGGCATTGGGCGACAGTGCCCGCGACAGTGATAGTGGGCACTATCGTGGGGCACAGTCGCTGGTGGGGGAGTGCCCACGGTACATTCCAGGAGAGAGTGCCCTGGCGAGAGTGCCCACTGTCACAATCGTCGGGCACAATCGCGATCGGCCCCCAGCTTGTTTTAAAACCCGTTTTTAACCCCTTTTCACTTGTTTCATCCCCCACTTTCATCCTCCTCTCTCAAGAACCGAACCCTTATGCTTCTACTATCGATTTTGGGCTTTCGAGATACCAAAACCAAGGAATCCAAGTGACTTCTCATCATTTAGCAAGGCTGGAGGTTAAGGCTAAAATGTGTTCATCTTCTTCATCACCCTTATCAATTTCTAGGGTTTTCACCCAACAATTTTTATCAACTTGAAGTTTTGGAATAAATGATTCATCTTGGTGATCTAGAAGTATGTGGTTGGTGGATTCAAGTTGTGATTAAGGTAATCATCTATTTTCTTCATTCATGAAAACTAGGGTTTTGGTTAAGTTGGGAATGTTGATGTAAAATGTTTGGGGAACGATTGTAGATGGTTGAATATGATTATTTATGGTTGGAAACTTGTGGATCTAGGTTTTTGGAAGGACTTACTCATGGATTCAAGTTTGCTCCAAGGAAGCTCAAGTTGGGTAAAATTTAGATTTAGCCTAAATCTAGCAAGGTGAGTTCAAGTTGATTTGTGAAAACGTTGTACATGCCAAAAATGTTCATTTTAAAGTGTTTATGTGTTTACATGAATTTTATTAAAAGTTGAGTATTTGAAGAGTTTTACTCATTTGGATTAATTGGTTTTATAAATCTTGTGAACCACCCACATTTGGGATTTTTGAACATTTTGGTAAATAAATCATGTTGATATGCTTCCTAGATGATTTTATATATAAATGGAGTTCATTTGATGTAAATGTCATTTTTGTGCATTCGATCTTATAAACCATTTGGAAAATGCATATTATTCTGTTATGAGGCATTTTGGAAATATAAGGGTATAAGTTCATTTGGAAAATGGGTGGCCTCAACCAACGATGAGTTTTGAGCTAATCATACTTTTGGTCGTTGTGTTTGCATATCCGTTGGTCAAACGTGTTTTAGTGTTTACACTGACGTTCATTGGAGATTTAAGTAAATCGTTGAGCCTTTGGCTCGGTTTTGACTAAAATGAGTCTTGAGGACATTTGTCCGGTTTAATAGCACGTTGTGGAGTTTTTCGCATGATGGCGTTTATTACGTGTCATTTGAGAGTTACATGTTTTGGGTGTTCTGGTCATTCAATTGGAGTCATGTAATGTTTTAGACTGTAATGCAGTGGATCCATAGGCATATGAGTCGTTCTTTATTATTTAAAAGGAAAATGGGCTATTATTTATATGTTGGTGTCAGAATTAGTCTTGGGATTTCGAGGATTTGTCGGTGAGGGCTCTTGGAGTCCAATAACCGGACCTGCATCCGCGAGTTAATTTCTAAGCCTGTTTTTATGGGATAGTCACTTCCCATTTGTAGCTAGTTGAGACATTGGGTCATCAGGGGCAACTTGGTACGGTTATGTGGGACCGGTTACTAGCCATGGGCCGTAAATGTAATCCTAGCGAATGAGCATGATTAGGAATCCTCGGGTGCCCTCCCCCACATCTTAGTACGAGTCGGCGAGCTCGTGGCCATGGGATCCTAGTATGGTGAGCTCAGTAACTTGGAATGTGGCCTACTTTTGTGTTCCGCCACTAGCCTTGGAATTCGGGATTCCCCCGTCACCGAGAGGTGTTGTTTTGGGGTATTTAGTTTTATCCTTGTTTTCAGTGACGTTTTGAGTTTGGGTTATCTCCCTTATGCTATAATTTTGGAGACTTGGGTTTACTCATATTTTGGTCGGTTGTTTTATAAAATTTATTCAAATGTCATTATTTGAGCATTACCAATATTCACGTTTGAATAAGTGTTGGGTTGCATTGCCTCATGAAAGAAAGCTTTGGCGTTGAGGCGTCCATTTATAAAATGTGTATTATTGGATAACGGGTCTTTCTCATATCTAAAGCCATTCATTTTAAAAGATCATGATTTAAGTTGCATTATTATCATTTAACGATTCTTATATTCATGTTAAAAACTCTTGAGCTCACTAGGCGTTAGCCTAACCTTTTTATTTGTCGGCATGTACATCAGGTTCCATGTCGGATTAGTTCTAGCGATATTGTGAAGGGATGAGTGCTAGTTGTGTGCTCGAAGCTCTGCTGTTAATATCACGATATATCGGCCGATATATCGTGTATCACTCCTATACAAAATATCGGTGTTAAAATATCGCTCTTTATATCGCCAACCGATATATCGGCGATATTGACCGATATATCACCGATATTTTAATATCGGCCGATAATACCGATATTTTTGTGATTATGTTTTGGGCCTATTTTTTTGTAATTCTATTACCGGTGGGCTGGACTTTTTTTTGTAATATTTTTTTGTTAGTTATATGGGCATTTTTTTTTTTAAAATTTTGTGAGAAATCTAACTATCTAAGTTAGGTTTTTCCATATACGACTTCTTCTTAGTTCTTTCATCATCGACTTCCTTCAACAGACAAGTAGACAACAACAGTGGTCGACTTCTATGTTTTAATGCATATGATATGTTTATGGATGCATACTGATATAAATATATATATATATATATATATATATATATTGTATATATAATTCTAAGAAATATTATATGAACCGATATTTTTGACCGATATATCACTGATATTTCCGATATATCGTGTATCGGTCCCTGACCGATACACCACCGATATCCGATATTAACAGCATAGGCTCGAAGAAGTGAATAGCTCGGTGAGGTCTTCCGCATTTACCTTGGATGTTGCGATTGTCTTTGGGTTTTAGTAACACCTGACTCTAATTAGTCTTTATGTAAGACTTTATCGATTTTGTTGACGGTTATATCTAGAATTGTATTTCTAGTGTGAGCTTGTTGTAAGAGATTTTATTCCTCTTTGAGGTATTATTGAAAGTTTTAAATTAGTCTCTATTTCCAAATTTGAGGGTGTTACACCTATTGCCTACTCGCTAATGACCCAACGATCAACAATTATAATCAAGTAATCTTGCCATCTAAATCCTCGTGCACAAGGAAATAGACATTACTTCACATTTAGGTCATGACTAAATAAAGATAGCATTTCACATGAATAATATATTATATTCTAAAGCATGATAACACACATTTCATGATCACATTCATATACACAATTTATTTGTCATAAAAGACACCATTAAATTATTATGACAAACTTAATAACCGATATCATCATTAGTAACCAAAACCCATCAACATGAAAGATGATTCTTTACCAATATGTAGTTCATTTTATGATTTTACATGCATATAACACCCCATTATAACATTAAATACCTTCTTCAAGAAAGAATACTCATATACTAGTAGATTCCCCAAACCCTAGTTCTTAGGGTAACTTCAAATTAACTATAATCATCACATTAGCAAATAACAACACATATTTATGACAAATAGAGGTTAGGAGACTCACCAAATGAGTTTATGAAGTAAAAACCCTAGAAATGGAGATGGAGTCTTGAGGTTGAAGATGAAGATGTTGAGGTGGTGGATCTTTGAACCCTAGCCTTTCAAGCCTTTAGATAATAATGATTTCCACTTGAAGATTGGAGGGAAATGGTAGCAATAAGTGTTGTAGGTCGAAATTAATGAAGAGGGAGAAGAAGAGAGTGTTTTAGGGAAATGATTTTGGGAGAAAAATAGTCTTGGGGCCGATTTCTCTCTATTTAATCGGCCAGGAGGTCCGTGCGGATGCCCACGCGGATGAACCTGCACGGAGAGCCGCGCCAAGGACTGGAGCCGCGTGAAGACAGTGCCCCGTGCGAATGGTGGTGCGGTTCAAGCCACTCGGAGATCCCCGCGGAACACTGTTGTTCCCTTTTTCCCTGATTTTCGACTATAACGATTAACCCTCAAATAAGACAGGTTTCAAGGTAAGATCATGGACTAACACTACACTACAAGCGAGACATGGTACAAAGGTAGTATTTGCTTACCCAGAAATCGGGGTGTTACAGTTTGATGAAGATGTGTTTCCATTCAATGGTAATGTTCCACCCGTAAATGAGGCCAAACTAGATTTTCTAACTTTGATGAATCATTGCCTCCTCCAGTGTTCAACAAAACAAGCCCTACCATTCTACAAGATTCATCAGTTACATCCCCATGCATCCATGCATATACTTGTGTCTTGTGTCCCATCACCACTAATCAAACTCATCCCACACATGCTTTTCCCACTACACCACCATCACCCCCTCCCTCGCCAACACCTACGGATTCCCCTAATGCCTCCTCAGCCCATACACCAGCCCAAACCACTTCCTCCCCAGCCCAACAGCCTCCTACACTAGCCCAATCCCTAACAGCCCCTTCCCCGCCCTGCCAACTCCCATCCTATGGTAACTAGATCCAAAAACAGTATTTTCATGCCTAAATACCATGCTGGCCTCTCCATGTTCCCCAACAAGTTACATCACGCACTTCTTGTAGCACATGATCCTAAGGGATATAAGTCAGCAGCTAAACATACCAAATGGGTGAAGGCTATGCAAAAGTGTTATGTCCCAAGGCTTGAGCTTCCCAGGAGGTCACCCATCCTAGGATTGCTCTCGCCCGAGCACGCTTAACTTGTTAGGATCAAGCGCTTACCACTACACCAAAAGCAATTGCTGATGGTGAAGGCGCAACTTTATTTTCTTAAACCATGGTAGCGCAAAGCCCCGTACTAAGCGACAGGCGGACATGAGGGGCTGCACCACTTTCGTGGAGCCAGCGGGTCGGGCTGTTAGTCCCGGCCAGTTACGTACTCCCGAGTCGAAGGTGAGGGCGCTGGATGCTTGTGGCATTCCCAGCAAATGTTGGGATTTCTCCTCAACAATCCCCCCCAGCATTTGCATACTGGGAGACTCGAACCCGCGACCTCGCTCTGATACCAATTGTTATGTCCCAAGGCTTGAGCTTCCCAGGAGGTCACCCATCCTAGGATTGCTCTCGCCCGAGCACGCTTAACTTGTTAGGATCAAGCGCTTACCACTACACCAAAAGCAATTGCTGATGGTGAAGGCGCAACTTTATTTCCTTAAACCATGGTAGCGCAAAGCCCCGTACTAAGCGACAGGCGGACATGAGGGGCTGCACCACTTTCGTGGAGCCAGCGAGTCGGGCTGTTAGTCCCGGCCAGTTACGTACTCCCGAGTCGAAGGTGAGGGCGCTGGATGCCTGTGGCATTCCCAGCAAATGTTGGGATTCTCCTCAACAAAAAGGAAATGCTTGCGTTACAAAATAACAAAACCTGGGAACTGGTGCCTCATCCTTCCAGTTCTAATGTAGTTGGCTCGTGGATTTTCAGAACAAAATACAAAGTAGATTGGACCATAGATCGACATAAGGCTCGCTTGGTTTCTCAAGAGTTCACACAAACTCCTGGACTCGATTACTCTCATACTTTTAGTCCGGTAGTCAAGTCGTCCACCGTACGCGTTGTCCTGGACCTTGCCACTATCTATGAATGGCCTTTACATCAGTTAGACGTCAAGAATGCCTTCCTAAATGGCAATCTCACCGAAATCGTTTATATGGAATAGTCACCCGACTTTATCGACCGTCACTATCCCAATTATGTGAGTCGCTTACAAAAAGCCCTCTATGGTCTCAAACAAGCCTCGTGTGCTTGGTTTCAATGATTTAGCACCTTCCTTACTAATCGTAGTTTTCGTTGCAGCCAAGCCGATACCTCCCTCTTTGTTTTCAAGAAAAACATTGTGCTCGTCTATCTCCTTGTATACGCCGATGATATCATCTTAACAGGAAACGACAACTCATTTATAAGAGATTTCATTGCTCAACTTCACAAGGAGTTTGCTATCAAAGACTTGGCAGCGCTAGGTTACTTCTTGGGGATTGAGGTCTCACACACGCAAACAGGTCTCTTTCTAAGTCAGGCTAAGTATGCCTATGACATTCTAGCTCGTGCTGGTTTATTGGATGCAAAACCCGTGGCCACTCCTCTTTCTACATCAGAAACATTTACCTCAAAGGGAGTTCCATTTCATGATCCGACCTTTTAAAGATCCTTGGTTGGTGCCCTTCAATACCTCACCATTACTAGACCGGATTTTTCATACGTTGTGAATCAAGCTAGTCAATATCTCCAGTCACCCACTACATCCCATTTTCAATCTATCAAACGCATTTTACGCTATGTGAAAGGGACCATTTCCTTCGGCTTAACCTTTGACAGACCTATTACTACCAAATTAGTGGGTTACTCGGATTCAGATTGGGATAGGTGCATTGAAACGCGTCGGTCTACCTATGGTTACTCTATCTATGTTGGTGGAAACCTTGTTTCTTGGAGTGCCAAGAAACAACCCACGGTCTCCAGGTCTAGCTGCGAATCGGAGTATCGTGCTATGGCCAATACTGCAGCTGAGATTATATGGCTCACACATCTTCTCCGTGAACTTCATGCACTGCCTCTGGATCGGCCGATGCTACTCTGCGACAACAAAAGTGCTATTTTTTTAGTCAAAACCCGGTGTCTCACAAACGGGCTAAATATATCAACATTGACTATCATTTTGTTCAGGAACTAGTCTCCTCCGGTCGTCTTCACACTAAATTCGTTCCTTCCAATTTCTAGGTGGTAGATATATTCACAAAGAGTCTTTCTAGACCCCTCTTTGAACGGTTTCGCTCTATGCTCCGCGTTGGTTCCCCACCTGTTCGATTGACGGGGGGTAATAGTCCACCATAATTTACGGATTCTGTTATATGTGATTGTATGTATATTTAGATAGTCAATCCTGTTATTTTAGGATAGATTTTATCTCCTCAATTATAGGAGACCTTTAGCCTATTTATCTTTGTAATTGTTTTGTATGAAATCAATTTTGGAGACTTTCAGTCCCTACTGTTTACACCAATCAGGAGAGAACCTTGAAAGAAAAGAACCAAAGAACCCACCTAAACCGTTAGATTGAGATGGTCCAATAAATATGGTTAAAAAATTGGTTATAACTACTTTTTTAAAATAAAATATAAAAGGCAAACTACAGTTTTGGTTCTTTGAGTAAAAACAAAAAAAGGATAAAAATGATGGTGATTTTAGTGAAATCATCGGTCATTTTATGTAATTGGGTTCACAAGATAATAATGAGGTTGGTATCTAAGCTATAACACGAGTTATGAGGTGTGGAGTGCACACTCGTGTAAGCTAACTATGACCCAGGATTGTTGGACGGTCGTTTGGTGATTGTGGGACGAAACAGTGGCTCACGCGGGTTGTGCCGCGGGTTAACCCGCGCGGTGCACTGTTGCATATTCGATTCTGTAACTCCCAAATCTCTTTGTAACTCCCAAATCAATTTGTAACCTACACCATTATGTCTAACAATCAATACCATTAAATGGGTAATTATTATCGGTCTTTAATATAGCTTCGATTACGATTCTCTTGGTGTTTAAATAGGATCGATTTCTTCCAAAATCGATACCGGTGAATTTGAGATTATCCTCGAGTGAATTTCGTGATACCCAGGCAGAATATGGTCGAAATATCACTTAAAGAAAGTGAGCTCTCACGCGATCTCGAATTCTTATCCAAGTTCCGATCACTCTCTCTTCTCTCCCTCTCCATCGATTTTTGCATACACTCCCCAACAGTCTTAAGTGATATTTCCTTCGTGAGAGATGGCGAGTGATCAATCTGTGAGAGACATGACAACCACGTTCACGAAACTGGATAAGTTCGAAGGCGTCGACTTTCGGAGATGGCAAAAGAAGATGCACTTCTTGTTGACCACGTTGAAGGTCGTGTACGTGTTGAGAACGCCGATGCTGGAAGTGATGGAGGACGAGACGTTGGAGATGACCCAGCGTCGTGGAAAATGGGAAAACGACGACTACATATGTCGCGGACACATCTTAAACGGTATGTATAACTCCCTCTTCGATATTTATCAAAACGTTGAATCCGCTAAAGAGCTATGGGACTCTCTTGAGTCCAAATACATGGCGAAGGATGCTTCTAGTAAGAAGTTCCTCCTCGTTAGTAATTTTAATAATTACAAAATGGTGGATTCAAGGCATGTGATGAAGCATTATAATGATCTCCTACGCATTCTAGGCTAATATGCTCAACATGATATGAAGATAGATGAATCCATCTCTGTATCGAGCATATTTGATAAATTGCCTCCCTCTTGGAAAGATTTCAAACACATGTTGAAACACAAGAAGGAAGAGTTGTCTCTTGTACAACTTAGTAGTCACTTGCGCATAGAGGAATCTCTTCGGGCGCAAGAGGCTGAGAAACCATGGATGAAAGAGGTTTCTGCACCTTCGGTGAACATGGTGGAAGAGGGAAGATCCAACAATTTCAAGGGAAAACGTAAGTTCAATGAAGCCAAGAAAGGTCCCAACATAAAGGTTAAATTAACCTGTTGGACTTATGGGATGACCGACCATCTCAAGCGGGATTGTCGAGTTGTCAGGAATAAGAATGGAGCAAGCTCAAGTGGTGGTGGGCAAAGATCCAATGATCAAAACCCACGGCAATGTCAGTTTCTTGACTTTGGTGTTAATTCAAATTTGAATTATGTACCACTAATATCTTAATCATTTTATGTACGGGATGATGATGATGCTTGGTGGATTGACACGGGTGCCTCGAGTCATGTGTGCAAGGATCGAAATTGGTTCACCTCTTTGGAACCGGTTGAAGACGGATCCGTGCTACACATGGGGAACGAGTCAAATGCTCCCATTCTTGGACGCGACTTAGTTAGGCTAGAATTTAGTTCTAGTAAAATAATTGAACTTATTGACGTTTTGTTTGTACCACAAATTTGAAAGAATTTGGTTTCTGGTAGTACCTTGAATAAGTTAGGATATAGGCAAGTTTTTGAGTCCGAAAAGTTTACCTTGTTAAAAGGTGGCTCTTTTGTAGGATTTGGCTATTTGATGAATAATATGTTCATGTTAAATTTAAATAAAAAGAATTTTATTTCGAATTCTATTTATGTTGCAAATGAAGTTCTTGTTGATTCTAGTTTATGGCATGCAAGGCTTGGTCATGTTAATTTTAAAAGAATGGTTGAAATGTCAAAAGACGGTCTTATTCCGGCTTTTGACGTTAAAACCGGAAAATGTAAAACTTGCATGTTGACGAAGATCACTAGGCAACCGTTTCCCAATGTGAAAAGGGATTCGTCGCTGCTTGAATTAATTCATAGTGATCTTTGTGATTTGCATTCAACTCCGTCTTTTGGTAATAAAAAGTATGTCGTTACTTTTATTGACGACGCTTCACGTTTTTGTTATATTTATTTATTGCACTCAAAAGATGAAGAACTGGATAAATTTAAAATTTATAAAACGGAGATTGAATTGCAAATGAACGGTCTTATTAAATGTTTACGCACCGATCGTGGTGGGGAATATTACTACCCCATGTTTTTCTTATCCGTAGGAATTATCCATGAGACTATGGCGCCTTATACACCACAACAAAATGGTGTGGCAGAACGGAAAAATAGAGTTCTCAAAGAAATGGTGAACTCTATGTTATCCTACTCGGGATTGAGTGATGGATTTTGGGGTGAAGCCATGTTAACGGCTTGTTATCTATTAAATCGAGTTCCCAATAAAAGGAACAAGATTACCCCATATGAACTTTGGTTCAAGAAAAAGGCCTAACTTGAATTATATTCGAGTTTGGGGTTGTCAGACGGTTGTTCGACTACCCGAACTAAAAGAAAAACTTTGGGTGAGAAAGGTATTGATTGCATCTTTGTTGGATATGCCGAGCATTCCAAGGCATATAGGTTCTATGTTATTGAACCTAATGATTCTATAGCAATTCACACCGTTATAGAATCGAGAGATGCATTATTTGATGAGACTATATTCTCTTCAATACCTAGGCCGAAGGATCTTGTTCCAAATACTAGTGTAACTAGTGAGGTTGAAGAACAAGAAATTGTTCCAACCGAATCTCCGATGCTTCGAAGGAGCAAAATAGGGAGGATTGAAAAATCCTTTGGTCCCAATTTCCAAGTGTACTTGATAGAAGGATCAAGAGATGAGATTGGGTCACTATTCTCTTACTGTTATAGTATTGAGGAGGATCCAAAATCATTTGATGAGGCTATGAAGTCTCAAGATGTTGCTTTCTGGAAAGAAGCAATAAATGATGAGATGGACTCCATCATGGGAAATAATACTTGGGTATTATTGGACTTGCCACCGGGTTGTAAACCTTTGGGATGCAAGTGGATCTTCAAAAGGAAGATGAAAGTCGATGGATCAATCGACAAGTTCAAAGCTTGATTAGTAATCCAAGGCTTTAGGCAACAGGAGGGTATCGATTATTTTGATACCTATGCCCCGGTTGCAAGGATCTCCACGATTAGATTGTTGATAGCCTTAGGAGTTATCCACAATTTAGTGATTCACCAAATGGATGTCAAAACGGAATTCTTGAATGGTCACTTAGAGGAAGAAGTTTACATGAAACAACCGAAAGGTTTTGTTATGCCCGGGATGGAGCATAAGGTATGTAAACTTGTAAAATCATTGTATGGGCTTAAACAAGCACCCAAACAATGGCATCAAAAATTTGATGAGGTTATCTTGTCCAATGGCTTTATGTTAAACCAAGCGGACAAGTGTGTGTATAGCAAGTTTGACACATCCGGTAACGGAGTAATCATTTTCTTATACGTTGATGTTGGTCCCAAATAGCAGTAAATAAACAAGCAAAGTATTGTAGAAGGGGGGGCTGAATACAATACACACAGTTTTTCACTTAATTTAATTCTTATTGATTTGAAATCAAGAATTACACATAGAAATCTTTGATTGTTGCGGAAGAGAACATATGAGATATGTTCAAACAATCTTACACATAGAGAATAAAGAACAATTGTAAAACACTTAGAAAACAATTGAACTTCGTAGAGAGAAAGTTGCCAGGCACTTAGAGAACTTGAAGGTAGTAGAGCTGGTTGACTTGCATGTTGAACCATCCTCCATATTTATAGTGCCTCATGCATTAAATGCATGGGACACCTGTTGAGCAAAGGATGGACATAGGTCTTCAGCAAGGTACAAGATGTACCTTTTGTCTTGGAGTGACTTTGTCTTGAAGTGTTGACCTGCAGGGATGGTGTGGACCTTTCCTTAAAAGAGTGTAGGAGACAAAGCTTACTTTATCTGATCTTCAGATGAGGTCCACGTCAATGCAAGATATCACAAATATACTTTGTCAGAAAAGTACAATGTGTTGGAAGGAAATCTTCAGGCATCTTCGGCTCCTGAAGATGTGAGAACATCTTCAGCTTCTAGGGAGAGGTCATCGGCTGCCGAAGGCTTGAGAGATCTTCGGATTTTCCCGAAGATGTGAGATCTTCGGATTTTCCCGAAGATGTGAGATCTTCGGATTTTCCCGAAGATGTGAGAACATCTTCACAATCCTGAAGATATGTGATTGACACCATCCTGGCCGATGGTGTTGATCATTTGGGCATGCTTGGCTTTAGGCTGAGGAGACTATCTTCAATCCGCTTTGAGAGATGTACTCCTTCTTTGTCTTCTTCGGCTGATCTTCGACTTCACCGAACATTTGTATAGAAACCAAGCTGCTAAAAGAACCTCAAACATATTCTAAGTATGATGATATAAGATGGAAGATCAGGAGGTCATCTTCAAATCTTCAGATGACCCAACAATCTCCCCCTATTTGAGGATGACATCCATACTAAAGAATAGAACAAAGAGTGTACTGAATAAATTCATTTTGACCCATCTTTACTCCTTTTGGGTTCTTTTCACATAGTTTTTTTTTTTTTTTTTTTTGATATATCTGACTTTTACATAGTGAAAGAAAAAAAACTATACAAACGAATAAATGAATACAATAAAAAAAAGAAAGAAAAAAATATATACAAAGATACAGAAGAAGACATAGCAGGGATTGTTTGAATTTGAGTGGTTGGATGCTCCCCCTCAACTAATGTCAGGTGGCTTTGATCACATAGTTCATTGCAAAATTAGTTTCAGCAGAGTTTAAGCTTGAGTGGTAAGATGCTCCCCCTCAACTCATACTCCCCCTCAACTAATTCACGGTGTCGGAAAGTAAGAAGTCAGAAAGTTTTTGGGATCCTCCGAACCTGCTTATGGAAAGGCAGATTCATCCTTAGATCGTGCAGAAGCATCAGGACTGAGAATCCTGGGTGATAGGCTGTGAGGTGGAGAAGAGGCACCTTGGATAGGGAAGGAGTCCAAGTCATCCTTATCAACCAAGGAAAAGGTTGATGAGGGAATAATAGGGGTCCCCGATGTTACAATTGTATCCTTTTGTGAGGATACAAAGGAGATGGCTTTGGGTTTAGCAGAGTCCCCGGGCCCAGATGGGAGAATTTCAACACCTGCTGATTGTAGAGAATCGGTAGGTGGAGTAGGTGGCTTGGCCCTTGAAACCTTCCTCAGCCTCTTGAGAGGAGAGGGAGGGGAGGAGGTAGAGTGTCGCCGCTTTGAGATATGGGGTGTGACCTGGGTAACCGCCGAAGGTTCTTTCGGTGGTATGGCCATTTGGGCAAGTACGGCGGTGCCAGTAGCAGTTGAGGATTTAGTGCTAGCCGGCGTCACTGAAGAAAGGGGAAGAAGGGTCCACTACAGTTGAGGGACCTTTGGACACCGGAGTGTCTTTAGTATCACCCTATTGTAGATCGGGAGAGTTTATGAAGGAAAACATACCTGGGCTGAGAGCTTGATTGGTGGATAGAGAGCCCTTGTTGAGAGAGGTCTTCTTGAGTTTCTAAGTGTTGGTTGGAGAGTCATCACCAAATCAATTTGTGACACAACAATTTTTCTCCCCCTATTTGATGATGACACCAACACACACAAAAAAAAACAATGGTACTGACACGAAGAAAAATTACAAGACACGAAGAACTCATATATTCAGTGGCCCATTTTTTGTTTTTTTTTTTTTTGTTTTTGTTTTTTTTTTTTTTGGGCTCTTTTTTTTAACAGGAAAGAAAAAAAAGGAGGGGAAGAAAGTGGTAGGTAAAGAAAAATGATGAGATATATGGGGGGAGAGAAGATATGGAAGAAAAGAAAGAAAGGGAAGAGGATATGGAAGACAAAAAAAAAATTCTAGAAAAAAATGGGAAGAAAAAGAAAGTTCAAAAAAATGTGGGGGGGGGAGGGGGAAGAGAGAGAGAGAAGCCGAAAGAAAGGGTAAGAGAGAGAGGGAGGCCGAAGGAGGGGAGAGGGGTGAGGGAGAGGGGTTTCGGTGGGGAGAGGGGAGAGAGGAGAGAGAGAGCCGAAGGATAGAGAAGAGAGAGAGAGGGACCGAAAGAGGGAGAGAGGAGAGAGCCAAAGAGGGAAGGAGGGGGAGGGGAAGGGAAGTTAGAGAGAGGGGTTGTGAAGAGAAAAGGTTTGGGGATTTTTTTTTTTTTTTTTTTTTTTAAAGAAAAGAAAAAAAAGGGGGGGGGGGAGGGAAATCGGTGAGGCAAAAAATAATAAAAATGATTTGTTGGGTTGGGAAGTGTGGCCGAAAAAGTGATGTGGGGGAGAGGGAAGGCGATCGGTAGCCGAAGGGGGGTGGGGGTGGCGTTCGGTAGCCGATGGGAGGGTGGAGTGAGGGGAAGTGTTGGGTGCCGAAGAAAAAGAAGAGAGGAGTGGGGGTCGGTGGCCGAAGGAGAGGGCCGAAGGGAGAGAGAGAAAGGGGATCGGCGGGCGAGAAAAGAAAAAAAAAGGGTGGTTTGGGGTGATCGCCGAAGAGGGAAAGGGGAGGGTCGACGGGTAGGGAGTGAGGGGGGAGGTCGATCGGTAGGGGGTGTTTGGGTGAGGCACGAGAGGGTGGTCGGCTGGTGTTGTGGCCGATGGGGGGTGTGGACTTCGGCCAAGAAAAAAATTGGGAGAGGGGGGGTTGTCGGCTAGGATAGAGAAAAAAAAAGGAAGGGATAGGTGGGGTGGTGAAATCGGCTAAGGGGTGTGGGGTTTGGAGTGGCGCTGAAGAAAAAAAAGAGGGAGGGGGTGGGGTCGGCCGCCGATGAAGGGAGGGTGAAGAGGGAGTGAGGGGTCGGTTGCCGATGTGGAGGGGGGGCCGAGGGGAGGGCTTGGGGTTGGAGGTGCCGAGGAGAAGGAGAGGGAGCGGGAAAGGGTCGGTAGCCGAGGAGGGGGAAGAGGGGAGGAGAGTTTTCGGCTAGGAGAAAAAAATGGTGCTTGGTTGGGAAGGAAGAGTGTCGAAGAAAAAGAGAAGTAGGGGGTAGACGTCGGTAGCCGATGGAAGGTGGGGAGGGGGGTTGTCGGCTACCAAGGGATAGGAGAGAGTGAGAGAGAGATCGGTGAGAGGGAGAGCGAGGGATAGGGAAGGGTGGTTGAGGTGAGTAGAAAAGAAAGAGGGGTGAAAGGGTTATGATGGGTTTTTGGTGACAAGGTGGAGGGGAGTTGGGGGAATTTTCGGTTACCGAAGAAGGGATGAGAGGGTGAGGGGATCGGCTAGGATGTCGGTGGCCAAAGAAGGGTGGTGGTGGTGGCGTCGGCTGCCGATGGAGGGGAGAGGATTTTTTTTTTTTTTTTTTTGGTCGGTAGCCGATGAACAGTAAATCGGTAGCCGAAAAAAAATATTTTTTTTTTTAAATGAATAGTAAATCGGTAGCAAAAAAAAATATTTTTTTTTTTTTTTTTTTTTTTTTTTTTTGTCGGTAGCCGATGAACAGTAAATCGGTAGCCGAAAAAAATTTTTTTTTTTTTTTTGGTCGGTAGCCGATGAACAGTAAATCGGTAGCCGATTTTTTTTTTTTTTGTCGGTAGCCGATGAACAGTAAATCGGTAGCCGAAAAAAAAATTTTTTTTTTTTTTTTTTTTTGGTCGGTAGCCGATGAACAGTAAATCGGTAGCCGATTTTTTTTTTTTTTTTTTTTTTGTGGAAGATGAGGAAAAAAGGAATGTTGTAGGTGAGAGTTGGATGAAACATCTTTGAGAGAGAGAGATGGATGATCGACATGAATAGGTGAAGAAGGAAAGTGTGGTTAAGAAAGTGAGATGATTTGTGGAGAATTTTAAGGTTGGGAGGAATATGGGAATGATGGAGGAAGGAGAAGTAATGTGATGAGAAATGGGGAAGAGTAGGATATGAGGGATCTTGATTTTCAGAGATGACTATCTGAAGATCAGATATTGGAGATGAGAAGATGGGTAGGTCACCATTTTGATGGGTTGTGTCTGAGAAGAAAGGAACATATGGTTTTGAGCTAGATGAAGGATTTTGAGAATCTTCACCAACACATGATGATATCCACCAATCATGAGAAGAGAGAGATAAAAAGAAAAGGGATGTACCTGGGGTAGATGAGGTAGAGCATTCAACAGACACAATGGCCATAGAGAAGGATTGAGCTTCACTGTTCATCAACATCATCTATTTTAGCCATGAAGCAGAGGTTGACCATTTCTTTGTCACTTTCAGAAGTGGGTTCATCTGCCCAATCATGGGTTTCAGTCATTTGACCTTTTCCCTTTTTGAGCAAGGTTTCATTTCTCTCCTTCTCTCTCTTATATTTTGCCTTGTATTTCTCAGCCCGACCAGACTTTGAGGAGACGGACATATTTGTCTTTTGGAAAGAAGGTTGGTAAGAATCAGACTTGGTTCTAACAGACCTAGAGGATGTACGGTGAGAGGAGGGCAGTCTAAATTTATCAGAGGACATGCTTCTGCATTCAGAAGCAAAGTGTCCTTTCCTCCCACACCTGTAACATTCCTCATTTGATTTGCCAGATGGAGTGGTTTTAGAAAAAGTAGAAGAAGATTTTCTTGAAAACTTGGATTTTCTCGAAGAGAAGTGAGAGTTACTGGAAATTTCCTCACCTTCGTCATCAGCCTCACTAAGATAGGCTTCTGAAGGATCATTGGGATCCTCTTGACTATTACGGTCAAAATCGGAGGGATAGGTGATTCTAGGAACACACACAGAGTTTTTGGAAGAATCACTAACAAGAGCTAGAGAAGAGATTTTAATGTCATTTGTGATAGACTTCCTAAGCAATTTAGTTTGCTCATAGTTAAAGAGAGTACCATACAAGGCAGTGAGAGGCATGGAGTCAAGATCCTTGGTAGACTTGATGCAAGTACAAATGTTTTCCCAAAACTCAGGAAGACAGTCCATGAACTTGCACAAGACTTCCTCATTATCATAAATGCGACCCACAAGTTTTAGATCATTGAGAAGACTGTTAAAACGATTGTAGTAGTCTGAGAGAGACTCACCCTTCTCATGAGAGAAGAGTTCATACTTTCTTACAAGAGCAATCTTTTTGCTCTTTTTCACCTCAGACGTACCTTCATAAAGAACACACAGAGTGGACCACATTTCTTTTGCAGTAGAAAGGTTAACAAGAGAATGGTAGACCTCATCAGGCAGAGAGAGGGCAATGATGGCTCTAACTTTAGTATCAAGAGCTATAAGACGTCTGTCTTCATCATTGTATTTACTGGGGTCCTTTACAATGTATCTCCCAGTAGCTGGAGTTCTTTCTTCCTCAGAAGAGTCCTCATCAGCTTTCGCCTTGTCTGCATTATAACGGTCCCAAACTCTAGGAATAAAAGGACTTTCATGTAAAATAGTTGGATATCTGCTGTCAACTCCTTCTAAAAAGAGTATCATACGACTTTTCCACAAGAAGAAGTTATTGGGGTTAAACTTTGGTGGTTTGGCTATAGAGCCATTGTCGTATGAAACAGCAGTGGTGTTTTGAGAAGAAACATTGTTCAAAGAAGAAGAAGAAGAGGCTGCCATTGCGGATCTAGTTTATTGAGTTAAACTAAACCGCTCTGATACCACTTGTTGGTCCCAAATAGCAGTAAATAAACAAGCAAAGTATTGTAGAAGGGGGGGTTGAATACAATACACACAGTTTTTCACTTAATTTAATTCTTATTGATTTGAAATCAAGAATTACACATAGAAATCTTTGATTGTTGCGGAAGAGAACATATGAGATATGTTCAAACAATCTTACACATAGAGAATAAAGAACAATTGTAAAACACTTAGAAAACAATTGAACTTCGTAGAGAGAAAGTTGCCAGGCACTTAGAGAACTTGAAGGTAGTAGAGCTGGTTGACTTGCATGTTGAACCATCCTCCATATTTATAGTGCCTCATGCATTAAATGCATGGGACACCTGTTGAGCAAAGGATGGACATAGGTCTTCAGCAAGGTACAAGATGTACCTTTTGTCTTGGAGTGACTTTGTCTTGAAGTGTTGACCTGCAGGGATGGTGTGGACCTTTCCTTAAAAGAGTGTAGGAGACAAAGCTTACTTTATCTGATCTTCAGATGAGGTCCACGTCAATGCAAGATATCACAAATATACTTTGTCAGAAAAGTACAATGTGTTGGAAGGAAATCTTCAGGCATCTTCGGCTCCTGAAGATGTGAGAACATCTTCAGCTTCTAGGGAGAGGTCATCGGCTGCCGAAGGCTTGAGAGATCTTCGGATTTTCCCGAAGATGTGAGATCTTCGGATTTTCCCGAAGATGTGAGATCTTCGGATTTTCCCGAAGATGTGAGAACATCTTCACAATCCTGAAGATATGTGATTGACACCATCCTGGCCGATGGTGTTGATCATTTGGGCATGCTTGGCTTTAGGCTGAGGAGACTATCTTCAATCCGCTTTGAGAGATGTACTCCTTCTTTGTCTTCTTCGGCTGATCTTCGACTTCACCGAACATTTGTATAGAAACCAAGCTGCTAAAAGAACCTCAAACATATTCTAAGTATGATGATATAAGATGGAAGATCAGGAGGTCATCTTCAAATCTTCAGATGACCCAACAGTTGATGACATGTTGATCTTTGGCACCGACCAAAATCAAGTTGATAAAACCAAAGAGTTTTTGTCATCAAGTTTCTCCATGAAAGATATGGGAGAGGCGGAGGTGATCCTTGGAATAAGGATCAAGCGTGAGAACAAAGGGATTGCAATTACGCAATCTCATTACATTGAGAAAGTATTAAAGGTGAGTACTCCATTTGATCCGAGTGTGAAGCTTATGCCCAATTCGGGTGAAGCGGTGTCACAACTCGAGTACTCAAAGGCTATTGGATGCTTGATGTATGCCATGACAAGCACTAGGTCGGATATCGCTTTTGCCGTAGGCAAGTTGAGTAGGTATACTAGTAATCCTATTATACATCATTGGCAAGTGATGAGACGAGTATTTAAATGCTTGAATAAAACCATAGATTATGGTTTGTCATATGTCGAGTTTCCTTCGGTTTTAGAGGGATATTCGGATGCAAGTTGGATTACCAACTTAGAAGATCACTCTTCTACGAGTGGTTGGGTATACTTGCTTGGGGGAGGTGCCATCTCATAGGCTTCCAAGAAGCAAACTTGCATCACGAGTTCGACTATGGAGTCGGAATTTGTGGCATTAGCCGCTGCCGGTAAAGAGGCGGAGTGGCTAAGGAATTTAGTCCATGAATTTCCGTTACGGTCGAAACCAATATCACCCATTTCTATCCATTGTGATAGTGCAGCTACTTTGGCTAAAGCTTATAGTCAAGTATATAATGGCAAGTCTAGACACTTAGGTGTTAGACATAGCATGATTTGTGAGCTAATCACGAATAGGGTGATTTCGGTTGAATTTGTTCGGTCGCAACAAAATCTAGCAGACCACTTGACGAAAGGGTTAGCTAGGGACTTGGTTCACAAGTCGGTGATCGAGATGGGATTAAAGTCCATTTGAATCTCTAACGGTGCGATACCCAATTCCCTTCTAATACAACGTTAGAAGTTGAATTCAATAGGAAAGCTCACTCTAAGGGATTGGAGCATAAGATAATCATCCCAAGGTATGTGCTCGGTACTGCAAGCGAGGAGGTAATTGTTTTTTTGTAAAAGTGCATGTGCAGGTGCATGATGAAAGGAACTACCTATATGAGTGCGAAGTGTGGTCGCTTCAAGAATCTTGGACTTAGCTTTGATGCAATCACGAATGGATAAGGACACATGGCCTGTATAGTGTCAAGTTTAAACTTTAGAGAATCTTTTAAATTCATGTGTATGTTATTTTCTGGTACTCAAATGGGTTGAAGGGTTCAATCCATAGGACACCCAGATTCTCGAGTATTTGAAATGTGTAATGTACTAAGATGAGAATTCAATCTTTTAGATATTTTCATTTATGCATGACTTTGTTTGCTATATTAATTTTGTTTGTGAATCAAGGATTACCCTAAAATGGGGGAGGAATGTTAGTGATTTTAGTGAAATCATCGGTCATTTTATGTAATTGGGTTCACAAGATAATAATGGGGTTGGTATCTAAGCTATAACACGAGTTAGGAGGTATGGAGTGCACACTCGTGTAAGCTAACTATGACCCGGGATTGTTGGACGGTCGTTTGGTGATTGTGGGACGAAACAGTGGCTCACACGGGTTGTGTCGTGGGTTAACCCGCGCGGCTACCCGTGTGGTGCACTAGAGTATGGGACAAAACAGTGGCTCACGCGGATTGTGCCGCGGGTTAACCCGTGCGACTACCCGCGTGGTGCACTGGAGTATGGGACGAACAATGGCTCATGCGGGTTGTGCCGCGGGTTAACCCGCACGGCTACCCGCGCGGTGCATTGTTGCAGATTCGATTCCGTAACCCCCAAATCTCTTTGTAACTCCCAAATCAATTTGTAACCTACACCATTATGTCTAACAATCAATACCATTAAATGGGTAATTATTATCGGTCTTTAATATAGTTTCAGTTACGATTCTCTTGGTGTTTAAATAGGATCGATTTCTGCCAGAATCGATACCGGTGAATTTGAGATTATCCTCGAGTGGATTTCGTGATACCCAGGCAGAATAGGGTCGAAATATCATTTAAGGATAGCGAGCTCTCACGCGATCTCGAATTCTTATCCAAGTTCCGATCACTCTCTCTTCTCTCCCTCTCCATCGATTTCTGCATACACTCCCCAACAAAAAAGACATAAATGCTCCTTAGCTAACAGACATATTTAACGGAGTTAGTAACCAGTGACCATTTTCAAAGCAAAATATAAACAGTGCGGACGATAATTTACACTAAGAAAATATAAACTACAACCCAACATGTACTTAAATCAAAATAACAAATAATCCATTTTAAGAAGGAAAAAGTTTATTAAAAACAAAACAATTCTATTTTAAATGATTAAGTGTCTGAACTATTTTTTTGAATGATTAAGTCATTAAACTATTTTTTAAATAAAAAAAATCATTAAACTATATCATTTTGAATGATTAAGTCCCTAAATATTTTTTTCAATAAAATAAATCATCGAACTATTAAAAGTTGGTTATCTACATTCTTTTAACAAAAAAAACTTATAACAGATTAAGAATATTTTAAAGTAAATAGAAACCTAAGTTAATTTTACCGTTCCCAAACCCTACCCCATTCAAACCCCTCACAAACAACAATATCGCTCCCCTTCATCACTCTTCGTCGCCCCACCGTTGTCCGTTCTCTATATCGCCTATCATGCTGTTGGCCCTGCTATCGATCTCTCTCTCTCTCTATCTCTCTTTTTTAATCTATTTTTTATCTATCAAAAAGGGAAAACTCAAAAGATAAAAAACAAATCAAAGGAGGGAGATCGATGACAGTGGCCAATAACGTGATAGGTGTTATGGAAAACAGACAACGATGGGGGCGATGATGAGTGGTGAGGGAGAGTGACACCGAAGTTTGCGTGGGGTTTGAATTAGGGGTGTGCAAAATCTGACTGAACCAGAAAAACCGACCAGAAAAAATCCCGAACAACACGATCCTAATCACCCGATCGTACCCGATGTCTGAAACTCGAAATTTAGGCCAGATATATAGGTTCGGGTAGGGCCTTAAATTCAGTCACCCGATTCGACCCGAAACCCGAATATTATTTACTATTTCTTTATTTATAAACATATAAATGTATAATATAAATTATATAATTAATAGTATATATGTTAGTTTTTTTTCAAGTATTGTTAGTTCAAAAAATACGTAAAATTTAAATGTTTCAAACTTTCAACTTTCATGTTTTAATCCTTTATTGTTACACAAAAGTCACACTGCACATCCGAATAAGCCTTTTCTGCTACACATGTCCGAGTAAAGAGCCAAGAGGAGGCCAAACTAGATGGCTTTTAGTCTACAAAAATTCTAAGGGAGGAAAATGTAAAGTGGATTTATCCGATCCGACCCGACCCCCTCGAAATCCGACTAGGCCCGACACCCGAAAACCGATTCACCCGCTTATAATATTCGGGGCATGCGTATCCTACCCGAAACCC